>JAQPPZ010001730.1:2400000-4800000 GCA_028583015.1 Wollemia nobilis
CACTTTTGACTTCTACCAACGATTTGGCTTTAGAAGTGATGAAATGAAGAAAACTGATATGATTATCAAAGCTTTTAATGACGAAACACAAGAAACGTGTGGAGTTATTACCCTCCCATTGCAAGTTGGTCCTAGAACCCTAGAAACAACCATGTTTATTGTACATTGCCCAACATCGTACAATATACTTTTGGGTCGCCCTTGGATCAATGCCATGCGAGCGGTCCCATCAACCTTACACCAATGTGTTAAATTTGAGTTTAAAAATCAGTTGGTCACTATCCATGGTGACCCTAGACCCTTTGATATGTGTGCTTTGGCAGAACCCGTTGGAGTGCAATTTTGCCCCGCTCTGTCATCCACACATCCTAGTTCTTATTTTTCATCTAAAACTGTGAAACACACACCCATAACTTCACCTATTTCCCCTCCATTAATTTCATCCTCCTATATAGATCAACAACCCTCTAAACAAATCACTCTAGAACCTCAAAAAGATCTTAAATCTACAACCAATCCTTCAAGTTCTATCCCTATAAATTCAAAACCTATAGACACATCTATCATACCTTCCACATCTCAAGATATAGGTAATAAGCCTTCTACATCTTATGCCCTTTTCGATGAACTTTTACCAGATTTATCCACAACCTTAATATCAGAAAAAACAAATGCTTTCATGCAAGATTCAATTCTTTTAAATAACTTGCCGCCATCTCCTCGTACTTTGGGCCTCCCACAACCTATGGGAAGTACTTACCAAGTCGGGAGTTGTGCCTTCATTTATAAAGGATATGACTGGGGAAGAATCCCTCGAAATATCAAAACTCATCATGAGGGATACGCTCGGTGTTATTTTACCAATGATTATATTAAAGCTAAACCCATGATGCTTAAAATGGGATATAAAGGGAAAGGCTTGGGACCTTTCCAAAATGGCATGAAAGAACCTTTCGAGGTAGAACCGTGGCCTGCTCGCTGTGGTGTGGGCCTATTTCCTAGTAAGGGTCAACCCTTTCCTTTTGAAGATGATGATCAACTCATATGTTATCAAGATTATTTGGATAGGCATGTTGATTTGCCTCTTAAAAATCAGTCGTTTTCATGCAACATGCTATCCATAGCTTACCCTGAAATGATTGTCGACCCCGATGAAGAGTTGGAAGGAGATATCTTCCATGATGTCTCTGTTGAAGAGATGTTACACAATGGATTTTATTTTGATGGTTCTATACCAACTATAGCCCAACTTGAGGCCACTAATCCTCAAGATGAATTATCTAAATTAACCTTACAAGAATTACAAGAATTGGGCATTTCACCCCCCCACCTAATTTTGAAAGAGATCTACACATGGAGGTAGAAACGTCATTAAAATTAATATTGAACCGAGGATAATCCTCACATAATCAATATTGGATCAGAATTAAGTCAAGAAAAACAAGAACAATACATTGCATTCCTTAAAGAGTATGAAGATGTCTTCGCTTGGACATATGAAGATATGCCAGTCTAGACCCTTCTGTAGTCATGCATCATCTAGTAGTCCATCCGGATGCTAAACCTTGTTAAACAAAAACTTAGAAAAATGCATCCCAAAGTGGCTCTCTAGTCAAAGGGGAGTTAGAAAACTCTCCCAATGTTATCTTTATACAAGCTATTGATTATGCTAATTGATCTCAAATTTATTTCCAATACAGAAGCTACCTTAAAGCTATTCCTCGAACTAGCAACCGTGCATGATGCTATGGCACGGCTACATCTCTCCTACCCTTGGAGTTAGATGACGAATATGCCACTATCATTATTCATCGACTCCAGGAACCCGCTTCAAATAAGTCATGCTTAGAGCCTTTGGATGTGTTTCTAATCAATGAAACTACTCCTGAACCTTGGTATATAGACATATTTGATTTTCTCCAAAATGGGACTTTCCCGCCAATTCTAATAGAAACCAAGTCGGTTATTACGTCGACGAGCAAGTCGATTTGTAATAATTGGCAATACTTTATATAGGAGATCTTTTGAAGGTATCCTATTAAGATGTTTAAACTTAGAAGAGTCTAAATCAGCCTTGAGTGAAGCCCACGATGGATCTTGTGGAGGACACTTTAGTGGTAGCGTCATTGCTAAAAAGCTCCTTCGGATAGGATACTTTTGGCCTACCATGGAAACGGATGCACATGAGTATGTGCGCCATTGCGACAAGTGCCAAAAACATGCTGACCTTGTCCATGCGCCTGCACAAGAGCTACAGGCTATTTCATCTCCTTGGCCCTTTTCTAAATGGGGCTTAGATATTATTGGCAAAATCAATCCTGTGTCATCTGATGGACACAAGTTCATCATAACCGCCATTGAGTATTTCACGAAGTGGGTCGAAGCTATGCCTTTAGCTTCTTGCACTGGCACACAAGTCTCTAAATTTATTTTTAATCAAATCATTTGTAGGTTCGGAATTCCTGCAAATCTCATCTCTGACAATGGAACTTGTTTCAAAAATAAAGATGTTAAAAAATTATGCCAAAAATATAAGATTCAACATCGCTGGTCCACTCCCTATTATCCTCAGGGTAATGGTCAAGCAGAAGCATCTAACAAAACCTTAATCAAAATTCTCAAAATATTGGTCAATAAAACTGGCCGTGACTGGCACATTCAATTATATCCAGCCTTGTGGGCCTATCGAACTAGTGTTCGAACCCCCATGGGAACTTCACCATTTGTTTTGGTTTATGGTGTTGAAGCAGTTTTTCCATTTGAATTGGAAGTTCCTTCTTTGGCTCTGCTACTTCAAGATACCGAAGTAGGAGATGAATATCATGCTGGCAGACTCAACCGATTGGAACTCCTAGATGAAAAATGCATCAATGCTTTGGAGCATCTCCGTGCCTACCAAAACAAGCTTAAAAGATCATATGCTAAAAAAGTTCGTCATCGATCCTTTGAGATCGGCGACCTTGTTTTAAAAGAAAATCAAAAAAATACAAATGCAACTAAGGACCTTAAAGGTAAATTTGAGCCCAACCGGCTTGGACCATACATTATTACTGCTAAATTTGAATCAGGAGCATACAAATTATCTACCTTAGATGGTAAAGAACTTAAAGAACCCATGAATATTTTGCATCTTAAACGTTACTATGCATAAATTTGGTCATTTCATCCATGTATATATTTGTTTAAAATATTCAAAATCACTATCTTGTATTTCTTTCAAATTTATAAAATCCAAAAACACCAAAAACATTCATAATCATCAAAATCTTCAAAACTATTTGTTGCATTTATTTATGGCACTTGTTAAATTTTTTGTTCAAAAAAATAATGATAAAAAAATATAAAAACAACAATATGCTTGACTCTTTCGAAACCAAAACAATATAAAGAAGAAAGAGAGAGTCAACATTCTCAAAACTTCTCAAAAGTGTTTATATATATTTTCTTACAATTATTGCGGTTATATGTTTCAAATTATTTTGGATAAATTAGCATTTATTTGGAATCCCTCACTTGCACACTCACAACAATAAATATCTTGATTTTATCTGGCATGATTACTAATCTCTCTTATATCAAAGTTCACAAAATTCAATTAAATAAAGTTTGAGCATAGAGAATTGATCTTGTTATTTACTTAAACCAAGCACATCTTTTCACAATAAAATGATTATATTTGTAATTTCCATGTTTTGCTACATAGTAGAAGTGATTTCTTGAGCGAAAAGTTTCCCCTGCTATCCTATCATGCACATGGTCTAGAATCTTTGAGAATTGGCAAAAGGACAAGCTCACCCCTACCCGGAATAAAAATCCCTTGCTCTACAGCTAATCCGAGCAAGTATCCCTAGCAAAGAAAAAGAAAAGAAAAGTTCAAGAAAAAGAGAAAAGAAAAATGTTATTTTATATCATTACAGCAATATTTCAAGCACTATCTCAAAAATCAAGCAAAAAAAAATACAAAAAGAAAAAGAAGCAAAGTTCAAAAGAAAGCAGAAAGCAAGAAAGCAATAAAATCCCTTTCCCTACCCTTTGAAAAGAAAAGAAGGGTTGATGAGCTTGAATCCCTGGAATTCTCAATTATTCGAAAACTGTGAGGTAAGCCCCATAACAGGTGGTTTGTGCCCAACCTGCTTGGCCTTGGGTAACTCCTAGCGTGGTGATATGTCCGTCACATTAGCGACCTTCTTTTGTACGAGACCTATGTCTCGCTTATGGATTAGCTAGCTCTTGATAATCCGACCTACATAGTAGTCTAGTATGGTTATATGCATCTACATCATGGTTAATGAACACTTATTTGGTTTCTTCAAATCACTTGTATCATATTATCTTGCTCAAAACTGGTAAATGCACAAAGCAATTGCACACACATTTGTATTTGAGAGATTTTGTGTATCATTATGATAAATCAAGATCGGAAATGAATTCACATATGCACATGGGATTCCTTATAAATCTAACTTTTGTCTTCAAAATACTTTGAAATATTATTTTTGCAACTTGTTTGGAATAAATCAAGTACAGTTGTTTACCATAAAGACAACTATATAATAGAAAAATCAAAAATTTCTTTCAAAATATACAATCAAAACATATATATCTGGTTGACTTTCGTGACGATGGTATAGTTCCAAAACCAAAATTGGAATTTTATGCCTAGCGCAAGTCCTCATTTTCATATTTTTTGTTTATTAAAAAATCAACCATGCAATAAAACTATCTTTTCTTTTGATTTTCGCGATGATGGTATAAGTCTATACCTACATATTCTATGCCTAGCGCAAACCATTGTAACAATTTTTATTCCCCATTTATTAAAAATCATGAAAACCATATGACTTAATTCATTATGTTACACAAATTATGCTTTTAAAAAGCAAACACATTTTCATTATTTCATGTCATTATGTCAACCTTCAATTTTGCAATGATGGTATAATTCCTAAAGAATTATCCAAAAATTTTATCACACTTAGGAATTTATGCCTAGCAAAAATCATTTTAACATTATTTCATGCATACTATTTTCATGAAAATCTGAAAAACAAACCATCATCACCATCATTTTCACCATTGCACCAAAGTCTTAAGACAGTCTCTTAAGCACTCTTTTACTTTTAACAATATTTCTATACTGGGATTAGCTTGACGACCGAGTGAGCAGCGACTCCATGAAATGGTCTATAATAGCGACAATGTCCTTTGAAATTATTGTTAGAAGTCTCTTTTTATTTTTTATCACATTACATCACAAACAATCAATTTGTTACATCAGATTATTTCATTTAAAATATTACAGCATGACATCAAAATTATAAATTTTCAACATGACATAATTTCATGAATCCTCAATCCAATTATCAAATCAATCAATCAAACATAAAAGCATCATAAACATACACATAACACAAGTCATATGATCAAAAACATATCATATATATATCAACAATATATATACATCATCAAAACTGGATTGGTATGCCACAATCTGTACCTCGGCATACTCAATCCTCTATCAACAAAATAATAATAATACAATGTCAATCTGTACAAAGCTGTGCAGTCCTCTAGCCTCGAGAGCCCCTCGAGCTCTCCGCCTCATCTCCTCCCCCGCCCTGAGGTGGACGAGGTGGCCCCATCACAGTCTGAGTAGTCCTAGTCCTCGATCGAGACGAGGTCCTCGATGACCCGATCCTGATCGGATCTACGATGTTGGTTGGCAGGGGTAGTCTATCCGCCTCTGGCACCAGCTGATAGTACAAAGTCTGGTAGAAAGTAAGTTGGGCAATAGCCCGTGTTAGCTCCCTAGTGCTCGCCCCTCCGCCCCGTGCCCTGAGGCGTGCAATCTCGTCTCGGAGCTGTGCCACCTCAGCTCGATGGCGTGCAGCCTCATCCTGTAGAGTCTGCACTTGTGCCTGGAGATGATCTCTCTCCACTCAGAGAGTAGCAGTCTCGCTACTCTCCCCGTGTCAACACCCTTGCCCTTATCGGGCGATGGTGGCCTCTCCCTCTGTGGAGATGGGGGTCTCGCCTCCCTCCTCTCCCTCTGCCATGGCCTCTCCTGTGCCTCGTGGCCTCCTCGGCTCTCTCCCGTCGTGACCCTGGGCCGCCTCCATAGCCGCTTGGCACCGCCTCCCTATCCGACGCACAACCGCATGTATCGGACCCTATGCCCTCGTCATCCGAGGAGGGCGGATGCCTGCGTACCAGGCATCGTAGCCATCGGCTACCCCTGCATCGTCCCCATCCACTGGCTGGATGGGGGCATCGTCCGTGTCCTGACTCCAGAAGCGCTGCATGTTAGGAGCCCCACTAACCGTGGTGTTATCCCGGACAGTCCGAGAAAACTCATAATCCCTCAGAGATGGGATCCCCTATTGTAGACCGAACTACCACAAAACTCGGTCATAGCGGTGGAGCTCCACCTCTCCCCTCTCCATCCGTAGCCAGCAAACTCGCCTGACGCGAGCCAACTCCTGTCCATCCTCGGCCCACCCTGGATGCTCCCTCCATGGCCTCCAGGTGATCTGGTCTGGGACTAAGTCATCCAGTAGCCTCCGGGACATCGGAAGGTCGATCCGCCACTGTGACCCTCTTCGGAGCCACCAGTAGAAGACTCGGGGCCTCTCCCCGTCAACCCCTATCAGAGGAAGCCCTATCGGCCTCCGCACTACAATGTGCTCCCAGCACCAAACTTGTAGGAGCGATGTCATCACCAGACATCGGCCGCCCTTGTACACGACCCCATATAGGATCCTGTACAACCGGCATAGTACATAGCTGCCCCAAGAGAACCTGTAGCCGTGGTCTCGCATGTCGTAGATCACATCTGCGAGCATCCACGGCACCCTGCACCCGCTCTGGTGGCACAGCAGAAGTCCACCAACCACTCCAGCTAGAACCCATGTGAGTCTAGATGCCCCAGGCATCTGACGTAGTGCCTCGATATTAACTTCGCCCTTCTCCAGGGCGAAGCTCGGGTCACCACACAATCGTCCCATAGCGTGGCCCTGATTGGTCGTAGGAGTGATCAATCGTCCTTGTATGGGGATTCTTAGAATCCTCCATACATCCTCTAGAGTGGGAGTCATCTCCCCTATCGGTAGCCGAAAACATGAGGAACCCGGATACCATCTCTCTGCTAGGGCCGTCAGTAGCCCCATATCTGTAGACACTTGTGGCATCTCTGCCACATGCTGTAAGTCGGCCTGTGCTAGCTGATCTCGCTCTGACTGTGTGAGAGCGGCCAAGTCATCCCTCAAACCTCCATACTTCCATTCCCTGCTCTTTAGCAAACCTCTCTGCAACATAAACAACAAAACAACAAACAATCATTAATAAACAATTCAAGTAATTAATAATGCAAGTTAAAAGTTCAATTTTATGCAATTGATGATATCGCCCACTATTGGACGATATCGTCCCAAATTTGAGCAGAATCGTCTCCGATTTTGCAAGCCGAAATCGTCCCTAATTTGACGAAATCGTCCCCCTTTCGTCGATTTCGCCCTTGGACGAAATTGACGAAATTGAGACGATTTCGTCCCGACGACGTCGACGGCCCAAAAATGGCCGCGATGCTCAAAATTCATCTAAAATTTACCTAAAAAGCATGTAAAATCAAATTAAAGCATTCTAGTTAAGTCTAGACTCTTACCCGTAGACCGCGTCGGACCTCTGTTGATCTGTGCGTCGTCTCCACCATTTTTGCTTCAGAGCTCTAAAAACCATAAAAATGAACAAGTAAAAATGAATTAGGGTTTTACCCTATTTTTCTTAATTTTATTCAAAAATAATTTTTGCTTTTTCGCGTTTTTACCTCAAACGTTCGATTTGGGTAAAAACACGGAGGGGGCACCATAGTAAGTTGTCGTACGATTCGACCAAGAATCGTCGCCTAAAAATGGGAATAATTTTTGCTTTCTCGTAGATCGAGAAGAACTCATCTTTAACGCATTTTCTTCGAAAAATTCGCTAAAGAGGGGGCAAAATGTAGCACCCTAAAATTGGCACAATGAAATTGTAATAATTACATTCACCTTAGTAAATAATTTAAAATTCAAATTTTAACCTCCCAAACCGCCCGTTAACCGTCGGGTAATCCGTTTCCCCCTTTTTCGTGCCATTTTTAGAGGTTGTTTTGACCGTTTGACGATATCGTCGTCGATCAGACGATATCGCCCTAGATCTGACGATTTCGTCTGGGCTAGGACGTCCAGACGATCTTGTCGCAAAACTGATTTTGCACAATTAGCTTCTGTTCCAACGGGCCTCTAATCCAGGCAGAAGCGTGTCTGCGCCGTTAGAGACCCTCCCCGTTGGAGATCTCCCAAATAGGGATGATCTCCAACCTCCTAACTACTCCCCTAAGCCTATTTAATCCTTAGGACCTTCCCTTCCCAACCCCTGGCTGAAATTCTCTATAACTTAACTTCATGCACGTTAAATCATCCTAAGTTTTCATTTGCATTAGTCCTATATCAATTTTGTTGTAGGTACCATCTTGTTTTTCAGCCGGAGCAAGCATACATCGTCGCCGACGAACCTGTTCAGATCGGAGGTGATCCTGTCGAATTCGAGACGATTTCGTACTGATGCGAGATGATCTCGACTGCAATCCACATTGAGGCAATCAGTGCCAGAAGTTTGCATTTCTTCACCTTTTTTCTGTTGTTTTATTCTGCAAATTAGCTAGTTTATTTGATATTTTATGCTATATTGCATTTGGAGTTCACCCATATAGCTTAACTTGCATGATAAGATCATAATTTATCATTAGAACATCGTAATTTGTTTGAATTTCTGTTCATAATTATTTTCTAGTGTTCATACTGTCATTTTGTGTTGTTTCCCTCTGTTAGCATAGTTGTATTCTCTCGTATTTTGCATCTGTTTTTCTGTTTGCAGGTCTCTGACGAATTTGTTTGACGAATTCGTCAGATCTCAGACGATCTTGTCTGATCTCAGATGATTCTATCGAATTCCAGATGATCCTGACTGCTTCAAACATCAGAATCTCCATCAGACATCCGGATCAGGTATTCTTCTTATTCTTCTGTAATTTCTCTGTTTTTTGTCTTTAAATCTGTTTTCTGTATTCATTAAATTTGCATTTTCATATAGATTAATTTAGATTCATTTGGCCAAACCTAGGATATGAATGCTTAAGGCTAAAAACGAACACATAAAAACACATTCCAAACCTAGGCGTGGAAACTGCCATTAAATGTTTCCTGGTGAACCCACCATCCGTCGAAAAATCATCAAAATACACCTCCCTTGAGAGGCGGGACCTTCGCAAAGTCCTCTCAATCCGAGGTACCGCGACATCCTTTTCCCATCCTCCTTCCGGGAACGGATCCTTTAGCCTGAAGGTAAGGATGCAAAAAATTTGGAGCGATACACTAAGGCTATGGGAAATTTGGCAAGCAACATATAACAAGTCTAATTAGATTACATCATAAGAGCCAAAAAGTGGGTGATGGAGTAGGATAAAAATAAATTGATGAATCTAGAAAACTAGAATAGGCCAACTAAATAAAGTTGACATCCTCCTTCCATGATACATCAAAATCCAATTGTGCTTATACCTTGTGCTAGCATCAAAAGAAGCAACCTGATGATCTCAAGTAGTCAAACCAAAACAACTAATTCTTGTCCAAATCCCCCTTCAACCATACCTCCAAGAGTACCAAAACCCTCAATTATTGACAAGCAAAATATCTTGGAAGCCCCAAAGTAGAAATTATGTTATCTAGAATTGGCTAGGATCTTTCAACCAATTAGAGATAGATCAAGGCTTTTACTATCAACACTTGCTATACAAAAGGCTATTGCCCTTGGTTCATTCAATATTGTGAATCATATTAAAATTTTAACTATGGTGGTACCCCTATGGGATATTATATCTATCCTTAGGTAGAGGAAGTATCTAAAGGAAGTGTTGTCCTCTTCGATCGTCCTAGGTAATAGAGTTGGGGCAAACACACCTTGCACAAAGCAACACATCAAGGCCTCTCCCAAGAGCATGAGGTTTGACTCAATTGGGAGACTCTAGGATTATTTTACAAGGCTAGATCCTTGTTGATATGTGATATTTAGGTGAACTTTGAACTCATGGGAAAAATATATGTGAGAGATAAAATAAAAACAACTAAAAAATATAAAAATATAAACTAAAAAAGGTTACAATGCACCAAAGACCAAATAAGATCTTCTTGCACAACAGGCCTAAATGCAATGTGCCAATGTGAAAACTTCATATACTCAATATAGATGAGCCTATATGAGATTCAAAGGCATACACATGCATAAAGAGAAGGATTAAAGCATGAGAACCATAAATGGCTACTTTAAATATACATGTATGCCTTCCATATACACACATATGCAATTAAAACTCAAAACAGGTAAAGACTACAAACACATACAAACATATAGAGATGGGTCAAAACATAAAAACCATAGATGGATACCCAAAATAGATGTGTATACCTCTAATATATGTATATATGCTAAATATATTATAAATATTATGCTATAAGTGGGGGTTTGATTGCCCACAAAGCACTTAATATTTGATTGTTATACATAAAGAAATTAAAGGAAAGCTTACAAAACTTGCATATGTAAACTTGTCAATCATTTGCACAACCTAAACTACTATTATTAATGAATTATAATAAGGAGAATTTCCCTCTAAAAATTATAGGTTAATCTAACAATTTTAGCTACTTCTCCTATGGATTCTACTTCTCATATTGAAATAAGTGCCCTCAACCATAATGGTTGTCAAATGGGGGACTGTAACTATCATGTCCACTTTTAATAACTTCTTGAGCTCATCAATTAAGATGAAATTGGTAGGTAGCCTTCATTCCTCTCGATAAGAGCATATTAATTCATCTCATCTACCTTTCCTAGGATCCTATGCACTTTTTCTTTTCTAAAATGGCTTCCAATCCTTTGGCATGCTCTTAATATACTTCAATCCAATACATTTATTCACTCGTCAAAACTTCCTACCTCTAGCCTTAATTGGTTTTTATAAAAAAATTATATCGAGGTTGTCTAGGAGGAGGCTTTTCTAGTTTTATCATTATTACATTTGTTGGGACATCTCTTCTCCTCTGCTTAATAGGCTTTCCAAAACTTTCAATAATTAGGATTCATCTCGACTTCCTACTTTTAAAATGTCTTATGCACTTTTGGGATTTAAGCCTATCTACTTTGCTTACATTCTCCACAAATTTGTAATCACCTCTGATAAAAAATTGTATCCTCCTTGGAATTTTTCCTTAAGTGCAAATTAGTAATGAGGAGTCACTATAGGAAGCACTAGAGTAAGATAATAAAAGGGGGCAACAAGAGGTATATGCAGTCTTGCAAATGTCTACCCTGGGAGTGAGCAAATCCAAACCACCCCCTTTCTATATATCACTAATTTATAAAAACAAATAACATAAAATTATATAATAGAACTTAGAGCTAGCACTTCAATGATGCCAAAAGGGATGGTAGATGCATTAGGCCTAGATTACCAACCTATGAATAGAAGGGTGGTATAATTAGATGGAATATCAATTCACATATTAGGAGTCATTAAGAGCCTTCTACTTACTTTACATGTCTGTCCAAATAGCATGGTACTTCAATATATAATACTAATTTATTTCCTTATGTCATTCAATATTTTTCTATCAAGGTACATCACGACTAAGATCAGAGGATATCTCCAAATGGACTGGTCACTAATGATCTTGAAGGCTCAATATGAGACCAAGATAACAATTCTATCAAACTCCTTTCACACACATGATATTGAACACCTACCTTTAGTAGGTGAAATTAGTATTTAGGCCTTCATAGTGAAGGATAAAATATGGCTAAATCTTGGTATCCTAATCTTAGTTAGGTATTTGAGCCAACAAGAATGGTTTGAATTAAGGCCCCTTAATTTCTTTCAAAACAAATATTATTCATGTGAAGTAAATATTATTGTAGAAATGTGCTCATGGCATCAAAAAGAGATAAGACCTAAACTATCAATTCTAGCACAAAAATATCGAAAAAGAGCTTATGCAACATGGCAATATATGGGTAGCACTAAAGTGATTGATCAAGCAATGATATGCAAACCAAGTAGTCCCACTATCCAATAAGGGATCAAGACCATCTAGTGTAGCCAAACCAAGGCCTAATGCTTGTGGGTGCATTAAAGGAAAGGCCAAAGCACTAAAGACTTATTAATACCACTATTTATCCTAAGGTTATTTTCATATTGCATCAAAAATCCCTATTGAATCCTCAAGAGCAAATACAAGCCAAGCTTTGAAATTAGAAAGGTCGCATCAACCTTGGAAGCTATGAAGAAGAAAAAAGTCACCACAACATCATCAAAGCTAATAGTAAAAAAATTCACTCATGCTCAAGCTATAATAACCAATCCAATGAAGCACATAGAAGATGTAGTAGAAGATATGTAGGACCCTAAACTAATAAAATATACAAGGGAACTAAGGGAGGAAGTGTGCCAGAGATACCTAGAGGTTGAAGAAGAGTTTTTTGTAGAAAAAGTCTAGATTAGCTATTTAGACCGATATATTGTTCCTTAGGTCCTTCCTTGCTATGAATTGGTATAAGCATGCATATTGCATTATGATTATCATCAAAATATAGTTATCACAACCTTCAATGATATTATTTATGTGATCATGTCTAGAGAAGCTATATATGAAATGTTGCTACTACCAAGTGGGATCAAGATAAATCCAAAGATTGCAAACTAGTACTATGCAAAAAATAAGGACAAGCTAAAGTTCTTGAGTTAGGAGCTCAAAAAAATTGAATAGGCTATTCCATAACTTCCCTTATAATGATAAATATTCAAAAGTGATGCCAAATATGACTTGAGTATAATGACATTCATATTTAGTATTGATGATGATAAATAAGTAGCACAAGAGGAATTGGATATCATTCAAATGCTAAGAGGTAAATCCAAGAGTAGGTATTCAATGTTTAATTTTAGTTACTATATAGCACAAAAAATTCATGAGGCACTTAGCAATTTTAAATAAAATTGAAGATTTAGGTATTGCTCATTTCTAGATTATTTGGTATTACATCAAAATGCCTAGTTGTTTGAGCACTTAAATTTGAGGATGGAAGATAAATAAGGACAAGCAAATTTGGGTGTACTTTAGATGAAAGTCTTATATTGAATCTCCCCATACTCTCAATTCTTAAATGAATTCCTAGTGCTAACTATAAGTGAAATCAAGGGAAAAATCTTCCAACATATACCTGAGGATGTTGTTGAAATCCTATAATTACAAATAAGAAGGGATTGGTATTTCCTAGAAGAAGCCACTATTTTTCATTTTTTTGGTTTCAACAAGCCTATATATTTGTTACCAAAGTATATAACCTAGAGAGTGGCATGTGTTGAGATATTAAGGCAAGCATATTTAGTGGATACCTTCTACATAGCTGGGCAAGGCAAAGTGACATTTCATAGAATGTTGATTCAACTAGGGAATATAATTCAAGATAAAATAAAAGTAGTTGAGGAGATAGAGGCCAAGATGAAGGAGTTAGGGTTATAAATATTAGATTATTCTTGGATATAAGACCCAAATACAAAAAAAATTGTATGGCTAAAAAGTTTTTGGATTTCCAAAAAGTCCATGCATAAGCCCAGAATCGATCTTGAAAATTTTTGGAGCACACATGTAGAGGTTTTTCTCCCCTTAAAAATGAGTAATTATTTCTATGAGAACTCTATAAAAGTATGTATGGGAGCTTTATGTAATAATAAAGGAATTTTATACCATTCTTTCACTTAGCACAACTCTGAATAAATTCTTTCAAAAGCAAAAATGAAGCAATAATAAAATCAGAGCCTAGTGGAAATTTCATCAAAAAATTGATCAAACTAAGGTGGATTTTGGAAGCTTAGATATATATGAATATGAAGCCTTCAATTGGTGTAATTATGTGTAGCACCCAAAAGAAACACAACTCAAGGTGAAGGACAAGTATAAAGGGAGCATAAAAAAAGGGGTTTCGGTTTTAGATGATATCCCTGCACTACCAAAACAAATTGTAGTAGTTCCACCAGAGCCTCTAAGCAAGAAAGTAACATGAAAAAGATAAAACAAAATGGGACCCCTCCAAGAAATCATAAGTTAATACTTCAATGAGAATTGCTAGAAGAATAATAAGGGAATGTGATCCCACTTTAGAATATTCTTCCTCAATCACTAGAGCAAGTTGCTAAATTGATTTTCCAAATGTATGAGTAAGCAATATTGATTGATGGAAGTGTAGTTGTAGTGTTATTTATAGTGCCTAACCAAGTTCATAATCCAAAGGAACAAGGAATGGGATGAGACCTCTAAAATCAAACTGCTCACTGACAAAGCCTCCTCACTAGTTTCTCCATCCTCTCCCATTAATAAGCTTTTGACTCCTCAAAATGCTCCAACCTCTCTAGCTCATATGCCCACTATCACAAACATATTGATCAATGATATCACAAATTTCCTAGTAGCTTTGACCATTCAAGAAGCAATGGATCAACTATCCTTGAATGCCTCACATTCATCATCTTCAAATAATTTAATTCATTCTCCTTCATTAATCCATCTCTTAAAACCTATATCCATGTTTTTGACACATCTTAGGCTATAATAAGATCCACATGCAACCATTCTAGTCTTGAATGCACAATAGGATTTTTAGAGAATTCAATAATAGACAAAGCAATATAATCAAAATAAGTAGGCTTTGTTGGTATAATTTCTAGTTGTAACTTAGATAGTAAGCCACTTCACCCCACAAAAGACAACATTGTTAAATTCATGGAAAGAGCTACTCATATCAAAACTTGAAGAGGAGATGATAGAGTCAAATTGGCAGGTAATGACTATGGGGCTTGACCTAAAACATGTTTGAGTTAGAGATAAATTATAAATAAAGCGAGGTATTGAGGAGGTAGTCTCATACAATTATGATTCATTGAGTCAAAAATTATTGGAAATATGTTGAATATTTCCATGTTATTCTGGTGGGGTTAACTCTAAAAGGTACTGGGCACTCTCCATGTATCCTTGCTAGAGTTTAAGGCTAGGTCGAGCCCCGAGTAGGGGTTTTGGGGTGGTAGCCCCCAATGAATTTTTTAGGGTTTCTTAAGCTATTTTTAGACCCATATGGTCTATTTAGGCCTAAAATATTTAAACACATGGTTTTTTACCCATGGTATTGTAAAATCTATTCTTGTGCTATTGTTATTTAATTACACTTGCATCAAGGTTTGAATAGAGATGAGATATGAACATTATTATACTAGAGACGATTAAGTTTATATAATAAGGAGAAATAACTGTGCTAGATTTTTTCCTATAAGGGTTTTTCCAAGTGAAATAATATGTTATGTGAGTATCTGACATCTTCTTCTTCATTTTTCCTTTGATTTTGTATTTACTCTTTTTCTAGATTTAGTTTATTGGGGCTCTTTGATCTTCAAAAATTAATAAAAAAGGAGCAAGAAATGGAATATGTGAAGAGTACCTAAAGTGACTCTCAAATGGAAGCTAAAGCCCTCCAAAACCAAGTAAAGATGCTAATTAAGCATCAAAAGGAACAACCTGTAGAGTCTATTTTTAAAACAAAAGAATAAAAAATCCAAAACATGTTAAAAATACTTGGGAAATAAGTTGAATTCAGCTAGGATATAGAAAATATCTAAAAGCAACTAGAGGAACTAAGGTACAAAAGTAAAATGGGGAAATGCCAAACAATCAAGATCCTGGTAAATGAGCTTAGTGATGCATATTGGAATGAGATTACTAGTATGACTTTGAAACTTTTCAAGATGTTCAAATTCATTGATGAATCCACTATACAAAGTACCCAGGTGAGTTAAGATATTGAATCAAATATTTCCAAGATCTTTGTAAAACTGGCTAAAGCCAAGACTTAAAGGTAAGGCTAACCTCTGCATTAGATTCTAAGCTAATTTTTGTTAGATTTCTTGATATGGAGATGTTATCATAGAAATTTATGGCTTTCCTTTAAAAGGAGCATGTTGCACATCAATGTAAGGCCTAACTAACTACCTTGAGTACCATTATTTTCAATCACCAAAGTAAAATTGACGTGTTAGTTCAAAAGATACTTCCTCTTCCTTAAATCACAGATGGAAAAATGATCTTAGAATGTGATTATATGCAAATGCAAAAGCACTACAAATAAGATAACTCTCCTTTAAAGCATGGTTATATCCTCCTGAGTAAAGAGATATTGTAGGGGTTATCAAGCATGTAGTTTCACTAAGGAATAAAATGCACATAACTTCCAATAACACAAGAAATTTCTTCCCCAATGATCATATTGAGATTGAGGTAGCCTACAAAAACTTCAAAACTATCCAATGTCCATCAGATGAGGAATGGACATAAATTAAACAAGCATTAGACAAGTTTCTAGTCTTATGATCATTTATATTTTCTTTTGTAGATTATTTCAAATTTTGACTTTATGCCCAAGGATAAAGGTATTTTTAATCCTCATTCAAGAAATAATTAAAGCCTCTATGAGTCACCAAAACTATAGTGACTTCTTCACTACACTACACATAAAGTATCTTACCTTAAGGTAATTTTTGAGGGAAGAATAGAATAAAGGTAGAATGGTGGAATGAAAGGAAAGAGACATAAAATAAATGTGAGCAAAAAAATTTCAACCCATGGTAGGTTCCACTTTATAAAAATGAAGGGATCTACAAAAAATTATTCTAGAAATAATGTAGAAATAAATAACTTAGAATAAATGACACCACACAATGCACATATGACACACGATATTTACCTTGGTTCACCCGATGTGGGCTACTCCAACAAAACAAGAGCCACTCCTCCTTAATATTATTATTTTCCTTTCTTGCCTGAAAATGGGACATTACAATAAAATATAAATGAAACTCTCACAACCCTAAACCACTATGTAGTATTAGAATACAATGGGCACAATAACATGGGCTAAACCACTGACACCCACCAACCATGGGAATCCTGGCAATCACTCTGCAAATCGCTCCGAAAAAAATGGGGGAAAATTTTTTATCTATCTCTTTCATGACTAGGTACATGACTTTTAGAAGTTGGATGATGGATGACATGTGATGGGCAATGAATTACTAGTATCCCTTCCTTTCATGGTTGGGTACATGATTTTCAATAGTCAAGGCACTTAGATAATAGTGGTCTTTTACATTCTACATAACGTTGGGTGATGGGTTTTGTGTACCCATCTATCTCCATTAAGGGGGCAAGGGTAATCAAACTAAGGCAAGGGTAAATCAAATATCGATGCCTAATAGTAGATCTTCTAGTAGGTCTTGGTTTCTTAACATAATCTAGAGGAAGAGAAACTATCAACATGGTACAATCATTTGTAAAAAATTTCAATGATCAATCCACTAGTTGCTTATTCATGTGGGTGCATGATCATGATGGTGGTTATGGCCTAATGGGAGCATCATAGAATCTAATGAATTGGATGCAAACATCATGGCCACTACACCTTCAGATGATGCCTAATCAAGACACATCAATAGGCCATAACAATTTAGTTATAACAAACTTATTGTTGAATGCGTGTACAAGCTAGCAGATCATCTGATGAAACAACAATCCATAGTTGATGAAATGATACCCTAATAATAGAAGTCATTGTAAAAGCCTATATAATATAATGTAAGAAGTTCAAAAGGTCAACTCTTAAGCCTTTATAATTTGCATGTATGAGAGCACATTATGCTCAAAGAAATATAATTGGATTTTTGTTTGGCCTTTGGTTCAAATCTTTGTAGAAAATCTATGTATGAATGGTTGCTTCTTTCTATTATTAGGTAGTTGAATGAGCATAATATTAATTTTATTCTCTAGATTTATGCTTATAGTCTTTCTCTAGTTCTAGAATTTATGATCAAACAACTCATTAATTAGATGTGTAATGTTTTATGATTGACAAAACTGGTTGATCTATTAAGTAGTTCAACACCATTTTTCCCTAAAATTTTAGGAATATCTAGTTAGGATCCAATAGGAACTATCCTACTTCGAAGATTGACCTTTGAAGCTCCACATCTTTAAGGTCTTTCAATGTTGGTCAAAGTCTTAGAACATATAATTTCTACCTAGGAGGATTTTTAGACCAATATTTTTTGGCATGCCCAGTGGGACGCAAATCCCACTATCTTGATAGTGAAAAGACTTAGTAATACTTTATTTTAATAGATCTTCTTTACCTGGTAAATTTGTTCAAGAAGAAACCCAATTTTATATATATCCATTTTCAAGTAAGTACTCTAAAAACTTAGTTGCTTTGCTAAGTCCAAATCTATATGATAACATGATAAGCAGCTAAAATATCAAAGGAGCCAATAGAGTTTTTGGAATTATCCTATATTGGGATCAAAGGATAACATTCTATCATATTTTCTAAATCATCACCATCTTCAATCCTCACTGAAGATCAACCAACATCAACCCTACCCCTATAGTACCTCTAAATATACAAGCATCAGTGGCTTAGAATCTGTATCAAAATAAAAATGTATAAAACTACCCCAATTGGAACCATACATGACCTCTTAATCTGCTTATCTAGAATCTAATTCCTCAAGCAACATTAAAAGCATTACCAACATATGATGGTATTGAGTTAACCGCTTATGAGCATTGTCAGGATGTTGCATCACTGGTTGCTATACATAACTTTCCAGATGAGGATGTTATTATAAGGATATTAGCTTTTTTATTAAAAGGAAAAATATTATACTAGTATAGAATCCTATCGGACCTTAGTATAACCTCATGGGAACAAATATCTAGAAAATTTGTGGAGGAATTTAATGAACAAGTGGACCCATTCCCTTTGCTAACATAGATCACAATGATACAAAGACATTTGTAAGAAGAAATAATGGATTTCAACATTAGATTCAGGAAGACATGGATGAGAGTACCTCAAGGTCTTAGGTCAACCAATGAACAAGCAATGTATTTCTATTTAAGGGCATTCAACTCATAATTAGGCATGGTCATAAGGCAATCTAATGTCTTTACATTTTTTGATATTTTTCAAGAAGCATTAAAGGCAAAAAATACCTAATTACAATAGGTATATTACCTCCAAATACTGTAATGACAATATTCCTAGATTTTCCCCAACAACAAATACAAGCTCCTATTGAAGCACTTCCTACCCAATCATGACTTTGACCATCAATTTCCCAACCTGGCCTATACCACCAATGTCTCATATATTACCAATTCCTCCTACTATTCCAATACTACCATCACCTCATGCTATACCTGCATTACCAGCCTCGGATGCTCAAATAATTGCTATGCAAGAGATAACTAATGCTATGAAAAACTTGGTAAATGAGGTGACTGCCATGAAAAGAAGAAAAGATGAGAGAAACACTCAACCTAGAAGGTTTCCTCATGTGATGATGGATCAAGTAACTTCTATTGTTAGAGCTACTAAAAATCCAATACAGTGTATAACAACCAAGGGGATCAACCATCCACTTCAAGCTCTCAATTAGACTATTGGTGTTTAACCTGCAATGACCCACACAGTGAGAGATCTTGTATGATGCATCAACATCACATTTAAAATGTTATCATTGAAAAGATAAGAAGGATAGGTAAATATGTTAAGGTAAATAGATCATAACTTTATGATGCCCTTAGTGGAGTAAGTATTGATGTTAAAAATATTTTGGAAACCCTTGGCAGTTGATCCCAAGATAATGGATCCCTTTAAAGTACCTTTTGAGGCTAAGGAACAACATATAGGGGATATTCTCCAAACTACTCCAATTCAAAATATAACTCAACAACATCAAAAGTTAGTAAAAGAAGATGAAACCCAAACAAAAGAAAGTGAAACCCAAGAGCAAGCAAGAGATAAACTTAGATATCCCTCCCTTACTAAGCGTTAAAGGATTGAGGTAACCTAAGGGTACTAGAAAAAATTTAGGAAACCTACAAAAGAGTAGAGGAAACAATATGAAATATTTGGGTTCAATATAGTTGAGGAACCAGTATGTATGATTTTTTGCTTATCCTAGGGTAGATTGATCTATTATAGGTTTCACTAAAGTCAATCCAAAATAAAGGAAAGCACCAACCTAAGCTTAATTTAGCTCAAGATCCTTCCACTTCTATAATAGGCAAAAATAGACCATCATAATTTTATTTTTCTCTTAGGATGGAAGGATGGGTAGTGCACAATTGTATTATTAACTTTGGAGAATTTACCAAGGTAATTCCCAAAGCAATGTGTGATATAATGGTTATGAAATACACAAGCATCCCTAGTGTACTATAGCTAGATAGCACACTAGTTAAAATGTGCCCATGTGCTGCACAGGATGCCTCAGATCATTTTTATCCAAGAGGTTGTGGTAGTAGATTTGGAACATTACTTTGAGATGTGTATATCAAGGCAATTCACTACAAAATTTGGGTGGTTACCTGTCTCTTGACTACTCACACTTGGAAATCCCATATAAAGGTAGAAGAGTCAAGGTGTTCTCTAAAAAATATCTTCTTTTCATATAGAAAGGATTGAATACAATAATTAACAAGCTGATACAATCAACATGATGACTCAATAAGTTGACTTGTTGGATGAAATGTTGGATGAAATATTGGATGATCTCCAAATAGAGAATTAGTTATCCTTGTAGAAATTAAATTCCATGAGTAAGAATCAGTTCTCCTTGCAGGATTTCAATGCCATGATTGACACTTATTAAATCACAAAGCTAGAAGAAAAGAAAACTATAGCCCTGAACTGACAAATTCCTCAAAAAAATAAAATGTGAAAGCTTTTCTTTAATGGAGCAAGATGTGAAAATGACATCAGAGTAGGCGCAGTTTTGATTTCACCATCCAAAGCAAACAAAATATTCTCATACAAACTAACATGGAGCTACACAAACAATGTAACATAATATGATACATTATGTTTAGGGTTAAATAAGGTTGAGAATATGGGAATTAAACAACTTCTAATCCATCGTGATTCAAAGTTAAATGTCAATCAGGTCATAGAACGGTGCACCAATAAGCAACACTACCTCAAAACTTACAAAAATATAGTTTGGGATTTATTAGAGGCTTTTGAGTTATTGAACATTAAGGTTATCCCTATATAACACAACACTCATGCTGACATGATAGCATCTATAGGAGCCAACTACTGCCCAATGTCTAATATGATACACAAGGTAAAAATGATAAGGTTAGTATATAGGCCATATGTTCCTGAAAATTATTGGATCCTCAAAATCCAACTTGAGTTTACCCCTATTTTTCAAATTTTGGTCCCTTGGTTAGTCTTGGTTTTATTTGTTCTGGTTGTCTTCAAAGGGATTGTAGTTCACTTTGAAGTATTTTAGTAGGCGCTAGTCTTGTTCTTCCTTTTAATTGTCTTTAACCTTAGCTAAATGATTAAATTTTCCCCAATGTTCAAGGTCTTTTATCCTAACAGCTAGTCTCATCCCAAATGGTCAAATTTGTAAAGTTTTATATGCCTCAAAGTTTTTCGCTAGCCATTAAGGCACCAAAATTTTCCTCTACTAGTCGTTATAATATTATTCCTAAGGTTTGAATGTGGCATTTTATTTAAAATAAAGCATAGTCTAAGTTGGTGCTTGATTTTTCTTTCCCTCATCGTGGTCATATTTTTCCAAAGTGCACCCAAGTCCTAAGTCCTAAGTATATATATGCACACTAAATCTAAAGCACACATCCATTTAGGTCCCCACCATTTTATCCCACCTATCAAGAATGAGGTCAAAATCAAATGGGCATAGGAAATCTACCAGTGCGAAGGAGAACGCACAGATCAATGATGCAGAAAGCATCAAGAAAGGTTAAGCACTCCAATTTAAGTGTGATAAATGGTTGTGTATGGTTGGAAATGGTAGGGCACGCAAATCCAATGATCCAAGGAGGGAGTATGCAAAACAACGATGCAGATGCAAGTGCAAATTTTGAAGTACTCCAATCTGGCAATGACACATGGTGATGAATGGTTGGAAATAGAGGGGCATCCACACATATACATATTCCTATGGTTTTTAATCTCACATTGCATGTGGGTTGAACCTCTTATGCTTTAATAGTGAGGGGGCACCCATAGTGATTCAACCACCTCAAGGTGGTCAGGGCACCTCCTTCATGGGGGACCATTTAGAGGGGCTAGTTGTTGGTGCTAGTACAAGGGTTCCATGTTGGTGACCCAAGCACCCAATGGTGGCAGTTGAATATGGGAGCTTGAAAGGTTGTGAATAATCTAGTGGCTAATTTTTTTTAAGGTTTAAATTTTTATTTAAGTTGACCAACAACTAGTTTTCTTTCTTTTAGAGCTCAAAAGTTTGCATGACACTTAATTTTTTTATATGACTTGATTTAATTCAAAAAAATAAACATTTTAATTTTATCCATCAATTTAAATAGACTTAAATTATTGTAATTAAAGGATATAATGGTAGTTAAGGGCCAAGTACGAAGGCAGTTATAGTAGATAGGAGTGGAGGCTATTAAAATATGATCATTATCAGCTTTAAATGGAGGTATTTTTAACCAACTGAAACCACCATCAAGCTGCAAATAGGAACCACAATAAATGTAATCAATGGTATGGACTAAATATGGATATAGGTATAGTAGTTATGGGCCACCATCCAACTTTGAATGAAAGCAATTGAATTTACAATAAAATGGGCCATGATCAAGCTATAATAAAGGGGTGTAGCAGTAGAAAAAAGGATCAAGTTTTTGCATAGTAAATATTTGCAAGAGGTATACCTGAGTGCCCATCCTTTGTCAGTTGTATTTTTCTTCTTTGTGTCTTTTATAGTCACCCCTTTCTCTTCTCCATTATTGCATAGTTTATTTCTAAGGAGGTGCCCAATTTACTAAGATCATTTCTAGTGGTTGAGGCCTAAATCTAGGAGGCTCTTTGTTACATCATTTGAACGAAGAGTTGAAGTTCTCTATTGCATCATTTGAATAAACAACTTATTTGTATTTTCTTAGAAAGATCAGGTTATCTTGATCAGACTCCCATTGTAATGATCTTTAATATTAATACAATCTTTCTTCCTCCTTTCAACATTTCTATGTACAATATTGTTTGTTTTCCTACTTACATGTTACATCATTTGAATATGTAAATGGTGTCTTCTTTCAATGGCTTGTTCAATAACTTTGGTTACATTATTTGAATGAATGTGGTTGGCTCAATTTTTTTCTTCCCTTTCTTTTCATTTCATATCAGTGTTTTAAGCCTTGCTACAATTACCCAAATAATAAATCATTGGTCTACTAATTAAAGCACTAGTTGGGAGTTACTTTGAAGCTTGGTCAAATTTTATATTACAATTTTTCTTTTTCTTTTTTGTAAATCTGGATGAGCATGAGCATATGAAAAATATTATAGGCTCACCTCTAGGGTTTCCTTACCTTACTTGGTCTATCTAGAGTCTTAGGATAATATTTTCTTGAGTCAAAGAGGTGGATCCACCAGAGTCCACAATGCTGATTAGATTAAGTAAGTCTTGCAACGTGACAAATATCCAAGGGTGCAATAATTTCTCCCAATAGATACCTTTTTGCAAGTATTTTAAAATGATGAGCAAGTAGTTGAATTTTTTATACATGAAATGAATTGTGCAAGGGAATGACTGTTAGAGGATGACAAGGAAGGCAAGTTGATCCAACTTAAGAATAATCATATCCCAAAAGGATTGATAACTTAAGAAATATTTTTTGATAGGAGTGATCGACCAACTAGTCATAAGATGAAGATTGATAGCCAAGGATATAGAGAAGTGTTGATTGAGCCTAGGAAGCATCTCAAAATGGGTGTGCATTATTTAGAAGAGAAAGTTAATAAAATTCTAGAATTATGTAAAGAGTTCAATGATATTATAGTATGGACTTATGATGACCTCAGTAAGGAGACTATCCAACACACCATTGAATTAATGTCAGATGCAAACCCTTTATGGTAGAAGCAAAGACCTATTAACCCAAAGATAAAAGCATTGATGAAACATGAACTACTAAAGTTGCTAAATGCTAAGATAATATACCCCATCAAGCATTCTACATGGGTTGCTAACTTGGTTTTGGTAAGAAATAAAAATGGTGATATCCGCCTTTGTGTGGTCTTCCAGAACCTAAATAAAGCATATCTAAAAGATCACTACCCTCTCCCATAGATTGATTATATCTTACATATTATAGCTAGAGTAAAGAGATTTTCTCTACTGGATGGATTCTCTAGTTTTAACCAAGTATGGTTCTATGATAAAAACCAGTACAAGACAACATTTACCACTAAGTGGAGAATTTTTGCATATCAAAGGGTTCCCTTTGGTCTATCTAATGTTGGTGCTACTTTTTAAAGAGCAATGAATGTGGTATTTTGAGAGTTAGTAAACAAGATAATAGTGATTTATCTAGATGATATGATAATATTCTCTCATCAGAAGGAGAAGCATGCTAAACATCTGCAATTGGTGTTTGAGAAATGCAAGGAGTTTGGGGTTTCATTAAACCCAAAGAAATTAAATTTTGTTGTGCAAGAAGGGAATTTTTTAGGATATATTGTGTCCAAATAGGGCTATCTATTAACTCAAATAGGGTAAAATCCATTCTAATCCTTTCTCTACCAATTAAAAAGAAGGGACTTCAATTTTTTGGGTAAATAACCTTGTGCGGAAATTTATTTTAGATTTTTCTCAAATAGTTAATTCCATGACTAAAATGCTTTAAAATAAAATGGACTTAAAGTGGACGAATTTCCAAAAAAGTGCTTTCAAGAGTATTAAAGAAGCAATAGCTCAAGCCCTTGTGCTTTTCAATCTAGACTACTCCAAGGATTTCATCCTTTATGTATTTGGAGCAAAGGAAATCTATGTCATTGTACTTACATAAAAAAAGGAAGAGAACAATGAGCAGCCTATAGCCCATGACCATGAAGAAACGTATAATTTTATAAAAAAACAAGTATATGCAGTGATGAAATCATTAAATAATTTTAGTTACTTTGTGTCTCAAAGTAAGACATTCATATATAGTGCATCTAGATGTTTAAAACTTTGTAATTCAAGGAGAATTGGGTCATAAGAGAGTTGGTTGGTGACCAAAATTTAGGAGTATGACATTGAGATCAAGCCAACCAATCTAATAAAATGTAGAGCACTATGCCAAGAATTAGTTGAATCTGTTATCCAAAATACAAATCTACTAGTGGAAGGAGAGCAGTCCACCCAGCTAGAAGGAGTACAAGCATAGTTGAATATTTGGATCAAGTGGTTGATACATTATTTTAAATCTGATAGATTTCTAGATGGTCTGATTACTTCTTAGAGATGTAGATACAGACTACATGCAAGGAAGTATACACTGTTTTATGGTAATTTATACAAGAAATTTTGATGGGGTGTTGCTAAGAGGTTTACATTTAGACAAGATGAAAGAAGTCCTCAAATAATTTCATAGTGAATTTTTAGGTGGACATTACTTTGGATAAACTACAACTACAAAGACTTTAAGAGTTGGATATTATTTACCTTCAATCATTTTAGATGCATTCAAACTAGCCAGAGGTTGCGTCAAGTATCAAAGGTTTATGGGGAAAAATAAGTATCCGATGATGTCTCTCTAGCCAATAACTACAAAATAACCCTTCCAATAATGGAACCTAGATTTTATTAGGGTTATCAACCCTAACTCATATGTAGGATTTAAATACATCTTGATGGCAATGAATTATTTCAAAAAATAGATGGAGGTTGAAGCCACCAAACATGTTGATCAAGATGCAGTTTTTGAAGTTTTAGAAAGGTTGATCACAAGGTTCAGGATCCTAGCTATAATTTTTTTAGATAATGCTAGATCATTCATTGGTGCTAAAACCATTGATTTTGCAAGAAAATATGGTATATACTGGAATGTGTCTTCAATCTACTATCCTTAGGGAAATGGATTAGCAAAATCTACAAATAATAATTTATCAAGAATAATTAAGTGTAATATTGAGAATAATCCAAGAATTTGGCACTTGTTATTAGATTAAGAATTATGGGTTGATAGTATCATAGATAAAAAATCATTGAAGACATCTCTGTATGCTTTAGTGTATGGGAATAAAGTTGTTCTACCCATCAACTTAAATTTTTCAATGTTAAAAATCATTAATGATATGGACCCAAAAAAATACCAATGGAGAGAAGGATGGTGGAATTAATGCAACTAGAGAAGAAGCATGAGCAGACATGTAGTAACATATATCACCACCAAAAAACTATAAAATGTTGGTTTGACAAAAAAAAAACATTCAAACCTTTAAATGAGGGTGATCTAGTTCTTAAATGTGGTGTGGATCAAGGTAAGCTAGGAGCACATAATAAATTTGAATCTATGTGGTTTGGGCCATATCTTATCGAATAGAAGAAATATTTGAATGCATTTGAATTGTGTGATTTGGATGGTCGGGTACTACCAATTCCAATAAATGGCTAGTATTTGAAGCATTATGCCTAGACCAAGTGACACCCTACTTGTACATATGTAAATAGGACCATGTACATATACCTATAAATAAAACCTTAACTATCAAAATTGCAATTGTTAAGATTGGGTCTCAACATTGCAAATCAGTTATTGATTTTGGGCTAACAATTTGCATCCCTTTTGGCCACATTTCCACTTGCTAACCAATCAAAAAAGTGGTTAATCATTGAACCAACCAGTTGCATTTTGTGAAGGAATGTCTAGGTGGAAGGGCTTGACTCACACATGCCATCTAACTTCAACATTCTTTGAAATACTACTAGCTAATTATGTAGTTGAATTAAGTATGAGTCACTAATGCTACAATGGTGGGTGATCCCCAATTATATTTTCCTAGGCTAGTATAACCTCTCAAGTTGGCAGATTGACATGATTAGGGTTTTCAGCAATCGCTAATCAGGAAAGTGTTAGAGTTAGAGTCTATTACATCACTTGGATCATGTAAATGTACCTTCCTAGGTACATACTTAGGATATTAGATTACTTTAAGGGGAAGTTATATAGTTACTTTATGCAATGTAATAAATGCACAAGTATTAATGTGCAAGGTGTCCCTTGCACAACTAGGTAGAGTGTTGGCCAAGGAATCTATCTTCCATTATAAAAGGGACTCATTGTAAGAGTTTGATAAGTCAGTAGGTAGTAGTAGTAAAACTGTGTAAATCCATTAGTGATGGAGTACATTATAGTCCTGTAGCATCTTGCTTGGAGTGTCCATTTCCTCCATAGAAATATTGTATTTATTTCCATCATTTCTATTTATAGTATATTTTTTCAATCTTGTAAATTTACTTTCTCTTATATTTCTACATCTTGTGATTGTTGTCTCCTATTGAAATCTACCTCAAAAGCTAACAGTGGTATCAGAGCCACAATAGTTCTAGTCACAGTAGAAATAGCTATTGTAGAGTGAGAGGAGAACCACCATTATTGTTGAGCCTAAATTTTTTTGTGAACCTGATTTTCCATAGTGCACAGGCTCTTGCAAAAATCTTTAGAAGAATAAAGGCGGTAGGGAGAGCTTTTAGAAATTTTTATTGCTAAAATAGTGACAGTCACCATAGCTTCAATTTTTGCAAACTGGATATTTCGTTGAATCTATTGCATGCGAATTTCATTAATATTGTTTTGTAGAATAGACTAAAAATTGAAATTTTAAAAATTATTTGGCTCAAAGTCTTCCCACAAAGTTACAAAAAAACTCATGAAGATAAGAACTCATCATTTAATCCACTAGTTTGATCAACTAGTGAATCTTATCTAAGAAGATCTAAAAATTTTACTATTGCCTAAATTTTTTTTATTACAGAGAACCAACCCTCAAATGATTCTGGTACCTCCTAAAATAGAAAGCTAGGAGATCTCAACTTCATTACCCGAAGGTTGGAGTGCCTTCATAGTGTAGATATTAGTTGTAAAAAAGAATACTATAGAAGAGACTCTAGGGGAAAGAATCATAGTGAAGTCTAGAGATTGAAGATCTCTATTGATAAATTCAACTTCATAGTAGAAAAGGTCATAAAAACCTTGATCTAAGAAAAGGTGTAGGCCTAAAATTTTTGCACTCCTTTCCTCTAGGCTGATGGATCCACGCCTCAGAGGGGAATGGAAAATGATAGAGCTACACCTCGAAAGAGAGGCACTTGATCGTGCCTTCTTGTGGTGATTTTTCGACAAATTGTGGGTTCACCAGGAAACTTTTGATGGTAGTTTCCGCACCTAGGTTGAGAATGAGGTTTAATATGTTTATTTTCGGATCACTCATACAAACACCTAAGGTTTGCCTTTGAAATGCAACTAACCTATCTATGATGCAATTTTTTTTTACTTTTTTGATGAAAACAACAGACAGGAATAGAAATGACAAATGCAGTTGCTAATTCTATGCTTAAAAGAAATTCAAAACATACCTGAATCGAGATGTCTGATGAAGATTCTGATTTTTTGATGCAGAGTAGGATCACTGCTATTTTGGCAGAATCATTATTGTTCCAAGCAAAATCGCTCAACAATTTGCTGAAATCGTAAGTGATTTCGCTGCAATTTTGTAGCAACAAAACACAAGACACAAAATGGTTTTTTGGCACAAATATGATTCAAACTTTGATATGTTTCCTATTTAAGCATTCCTTTTCAACTAAATGAAAGATAGAAAAGGTTTGTAATAGATGTAAGTACAAGATTCTAAATTTTCATGAATTTTATGTAAGCAAAATGCAAATTTAAATTAAAAATTGATTAACATGATGGTGAATACCCAAGATGCATTGTTGAATTAATGAAAATATAATTAAATAACTAAATAAAATGGAAGAGAAGGAAGAAGAACAAATAGAATAAAGGTTTTTGCCCCCAGATGATCTGTGAGCAAAATCGTTGCCAAGTCAGCAGGATCGTTGCTATTTTCTACGAAATCGCACACCTACTCCGCTTGCTCGCAACACGATTTTGTCGATTGTTCTGCGATTTCGTCGTTCGCTGTGCGATTTTGACTGCAACCTGCAAGTGAAAATTTGCTAAAGAGGGTAATGGGACAATGATGGATTTTAGGCAAATACGAGAAAATTGAAGACGAGAAGATTATACTAATGGCTTCTCAATTTTGCTATCTGCTCAGGGGATCACTTAGCACGCTTTGCAATCAGGGAGTCAGCTCAAAAAATGAATTAGAGGGGGGATTAAATAGGATTAGGGGTAAATCTAGGAAATCAGGAGGTTAGGCCAAAACAGGGAGGGAGTTGGGATCCCTCCTATGTTTGCCCCCTACCTAATCTCGCCAGAATCCATCGTTACAACCTCTTTCCAAACTCAGAAACGCGGTTTGAAATGAATTTTTGGCATTTTGCAAACTTGGGAAAATTTTGTTTTTGAGAAAAATCGCCTGATGATTTTGCTAGCCGCTCAAGCGATTTTGCTGAAAGTTAGGCGATTTTGCCCAACGGTCAAAACAACATTGGTTTGAGGGCGCAAAAATCGAGGCAAATGGATTTTTGCTAATTTTGAATGATTTTTGGGTAGACTTAGGTAAATTTGATGTTTTTATCAATTTTAATGTTTTTACTGAGTTAATCAATTTAAGTGCATCAAATTTAAGGTGCTACATTTTGCCCCCTCTTTAGCGACTTTTTGAAAAAGTCGTTAAAGATGAAATGACACGTTTTTTGAGGTAGCAAAAAAAAATTGTATGCATTTTTAGTTCATTGTTTTAACTTTGTTATTTTGACGTCTTATTATGCTGCCCCCTTCGATTTTTGCATTAATTCGACAAATTAATGAAAATTCAAAAAAAAGGAAATTTTCAGGTTGACTTAAATAGAGAAACAAAATAAGAAATTTCATTTTCATTTTTATTGTTCACTTTCCAGAGAGAAAAAGAGCTCTGAGTGCACGATGGCAGGATTGACACATAGAGCGGATCTAGTGTGCGGAGGAGAGAGGGTAAGCATTAATTTAAGTTTTTTTTTAACTTTTTAATGCAATTTTCATGCTTTTTATGATTTTCTTTGAATTTTAATTTGGACTTTAAATTCGGGTATGCCGTAATTTTTGGTGCGAGGTGAAATCACCTTTGTTTCGATGAAATTGCCTCGAGATCACAAAATCGCACAGGGTTTGGCAAAATCGCTATAGAAAAATGCAGCGATTTAGGACTTCCAAAGCGATTTTGATGAATCGAGGGTGATTTCACCAAAAATAGGAACGATTTCATCAAAATCGAAATGATTTTGACAACTTGAATGCGATTTTGGGTTTTAATGTAATTTTGGTAATTAACTTTAAATTTTTGACTTTTGTGTGTGCAGTTGGGCAGTTTGAAGAGCCGAGAGTGGCGTTATGATGGTTTCCAGGCGGACCTAGGAAACCTGTCTGATGGTGATCGGGCGACCTTGGACGTGGTGGGACTGCATCATGTGGCTGAGATGCCACAAATTCCTGTCGACCTCACTTTGCTTACAGCTTTGGCAGAGAGGTGGTATCCTAGTTCATCCACCTTTCGACTATCGACTAGGGAGATGGCTCCCACCCTAGAGGACGTCTGGAGGATCTTGCGGATCCCCATTTAGGGCCAACGGGTTACAAGGTCAGATCACCGGGCTCGGGCGCTTCAGATATTATCCGGGGATCCTCAGATGAGGCTGGAGTCAGGTGGGGTCTCTGTTACTACTCTGAGATAGATACCCAAGATTTCTCCTCTAACATCGGTATTGTCAGGAGTAGTTGGTGGCTTGCTGTTGTGCCACTAGAGCAGTTGCAGATTGCCTTGGTTGCTTGCAGGGGTAGTGGCCGATATGCGGGACCACCGGATTCGATTTGCATGGGGTCCTTTTTGCTTGTGTCGCTTGTATAGGACACTATACAAGATTATCTACAGGGAGGGGGTGGCTCTGGTGCTTACCTCTTTTTTATAGGTCTAGTGTTGGGAGCACATCGTAGTGCGAAGGCCTGAGGGGCTATCGATAGCAGCAGTAGAGGCAAGGAGGCCCCGAGTTTACTGCTGGGTAGTTCGGGTAGGAGGAGTTCGGAGGATTAGCCTGGATGATGCTAGGAAGCTTTTTGATGAGCTGACGAGGGATGCCATCACCTAGAGACCGTGGAGGGGCCACCTAGGATGGGCCGAGGATAGGGTAGAGTTGGCTCGTGTCAGACGAGCTATCTGGTTGTGGATGCATGATGGGGAGATGGAGCCCCATCGAGCGGACCAGGTGCTTCAAAATTTTGTCTTATAGAAGGGGATCCCTGATGTTAGATATTTTTACTACGCTCGGACCACTAGGGATCTGACCTCTATCAATGGTGCACCTGACATGAGGTGCTTCCTAGATACAGCTCCAGATGATGCCCCTGTTGTTACAACCGCTGGAGATGATGCAGGGGTTACAACGGACTACACGGCATGGTATGTCTCAGTCTACCCTCCGAGACTGACAACACGGAGGGGGCCAATGCACAGGGACGTGGAGCGGGTGCTCCAACATCACAGAGCGACCAGTGAGTAGGCCAGTGTAGAGTCCGTGGCTCGAGGTAGAGGTGCAAGGACTAGGGGTGGTCACTTGCATGGCAGAGGGAGGATGCTAGATCCTCATACTATAGGACTGCGGGGCCATGGTGGGCCTCCGCTAAGACCATTGAGGGTCCCATGGACCCAAGGGAGAGATGAGATGGAGGTACCCTCTCCTCAAGAGCCTAGACCAGATTCCCATGGGAAGGGGATAGCCATGGAGGAGGAGGGTGAGAGCAGTGCGATGGCTGCTCTCCGGGTGGAGAATGCCATGCTACGGGAGACTAATACCTCCCAGAGGATGTGCATTGAGATGCTAGAGGCAGAGTTAGCCCAGGTGAGGGCGCAGGCATAGAGAGGAGTGGGAGGGATAGCGGATATGCTCTCCAGGGCTTCTAGGCGAGCTGCTTTCTACCAAGTGATGTACTTCATGACCGTCCTAGAGGGATAGAGAGTACCTCTCCCAGCGATGTACGAGCCATCGACTTGGGAAAGTCAAAGATCCTAGTCTTCCACTCGAGAGACTACTACGGCTCAGGCTCCTCCACCTCCTGGAGGTGACGATGCACAGAGCACTAGGGGTGTTGGATAGTCGTGAGGATTGGACTTTTGATGATGTATTGATGATGTATTTTTGGATGACTGAGTATGTCGATGATGGCTATTGTGGCATACCAATCTACTATTGTATATATATACTTTTTTGATGATATATATAGATTTTGATCTTTTGCCTTATGTGTCAATGTGTTTGATGATTAATTTTGCATTTTGATTTTAAAGAGTTGTATTTTAAATTTGATAAAATGATTTGATGTAAAATTGCATTAAGATGTGTAAAATGGTTTTGTTGTTTCTGAAAATAGGAAATGTGAATTTAGCAATAAACCTCGAAGGATGTGGCGTTGTTATGTGACTGTTGTGGAGATCTAAGCTCGTTAAGTCACGAAGTTGATCCTGTTATGAGGTGTATTTTGATATTGCTAAATGAAATGGTTGGGTGCTTAAGAAAATTCTTAAGGCTTTTTGATAGGATGAGATGTATTGATTGTTGATCAAAAAGATGTAATTTTGGGCATACAAACGTCGAACGATGGCTTTTTGCTAAGCAAGGAATCACTAATTACTTAGGAATAATACTATCATCGCAAAAAGTCATCATGAAAATGCAGGATAAAAAATATTTTTGTAAAATGCAAAATTAATGTTGTGTAAATCATTGTATCACATATGCAAAAGGTTTTATAGATGCTTACGATGAATTTTTGGGCATGAAAAATTAGAAGGATGGTTTTCGCTAGGTAAGGAATTCCTAATCGCTTAGGAATAATACCATCATCGCGAGTAAAACCAAAATGCAATGCAGGATGAATATGTAACTTTAGATATAATATTTTTGAGTTATTTGGAATATTTTGTTAACATGACAAATTTATGAAGATGGTTTTCGCTAGGCAAGGAATCCCTAATTGCTTAGGAATAATACCATCATTGCGAAAAAGATATATATTTTTTTGAATTTTTGTAATTTTAAGTTTGATATGTAGAAATTTAATAAAATATCAACGCAATATTTTAATTTATCTCCAAAAAAATAAATTCAAATTTATCTAGAACCCTTGTGTGTGAAGTGCATTTATTTCCATTTTGATGCTATCATAATGATACAAAATCTCTCAAATAGCAAATGTGTGTGCCTTTTGTAAAGTTTGTTTACTGATTTTAAGTAGATAAATGATGGAGCAAACTTAATGAAACCAATGTGTGTGCAAGTGAAATGTTCTTTAACCATGATTTTGTGCATGCATTAGGAATGAACTGCTATGTGAGTCAAATTACCATAAAGCTAGCTAATCCACAAGTGGACATTGGTCTGTACAAAAGAAGGTCACTAATGTGACAGACATGTCACCACGTGAAAAGGAATTACCCAATGTCAAGCAAGTTGGGCACAAATCACCTGTTATGGGGCTTACCTTCATGATTTTTGACTGAATGAGAAATTCTAGGGATTCAAGTTCCGTATTCCTTCTTTTCTTCACTTTCAAGGGGTAGGGATTTTGTTCATTTTGTTTTGAACAAGGGGATTTTATTGCTTTTCTTTTTATCTTTTCGTTTTTTTTTTTCTTTTGATTTTTGACTTTTTCTTTTCTTGATTTTTCTTTTGGGATACTTGCTCAGCTTAGATGTGGAGCAAGGGATTTTTATTTGGGTAGGATGGAATCTTGTCCTTTTGCCAATTTCTCATTCATTCTAGATCATGCACATGAGAGGATAGCAGGGAAAAATTTTCGCTTAAAGCATTAAAACTCACTATGCAGTACCATTATTCGAAGATTGCAATAAATCATCTTTAATGTGTAACGTGTGGGTCTTGGTTCCAAAAAGTAGCAACATCATTCATAAACAGAAAATTTATTTAGTGAAAATAGTGTTCTTTGATATAAGAGAGATTTATAATCAAAATAACAGATATCAAAAATTATTTAATTTTATGAATTTCTAAGTGCGTGGTTCAAGATAACTTCTGAATTTAATCCTAGATAAAGGAAAATATTACTTGCTATTTTAGCAAAATTTGATTAAAGCTTTTGGGAATATTTTTGTATTTTTCTTATTTTGTAATTTGTTTGGCTATTTTGAGGAACATTTTTGAAAGTGCATGATAAACCTATTTACAAATATGTACAAAGATGAATATTTGGATCTATGCATAATATCGTTTGAGGTGCATAATATTCATGGGTTCCTTGAGATCTTTTCCTTCCAAGGTAGCCAATCTATATGCACTTGACCCAAATTTAGTAGTGATGATAAATGGTCCCAGCCAGTTGGGTTGGAATTTTCCTTTAAGGTCTTTTCTTGCATTAGTATTCCTCTGATTTTCTTTTAAAACTAAATCTCCAATTTCAAATGATTTGTTATGAACTTTTTTAGCATATGATCTTTTAAGTTTGTCTTGGTAAGCACGAAGGTGCTCTAAAGCATGAATGCGTTTTTCATCCAGAAGTTCTAGTTGATTGAGTCTGCTAGCACGATATTCATCTCCTACTTCAGCATCTTGAAGTAAAAGTGATAGGGATGGAACTTCTAATTGAAAGGGAAAAACTGCTTCAGCACCATATACCAAGACAAAAGGTGTAGCACCAGTGGGAGTACGAATGCTAGTTCGATAAGCCCACAAAGCAGGATATAATTGGATGTGCCAGTCACGACCTGTTTTATTAACCATTATTTTTAAGATTTTGATTAAGGTTTTGTTAGATGCTTTGGCTTGGCCATTTCCTTGTGGATAGTAAGGAGTGGACCATCTATGTTGGATTTTATACTTTTGACACAATTTCTTAATATCTTTATTTTTAAAACATGTTCCATTATCAAAAATAAGATTAGATGGAATTCCAAATCTGTAGATGATTTGATTAAATATGAATTTTGAGACTTGGATTCCTGTGTAAGAAGCTAAAGGTATAGCTTCGACCCACTTTGTAAAATATTTAGTTGCGAGTTATGATGAACTTGTGACCATCAGATGAAACAGGGTTGATTTTACCAATAATGTCTAAACCCCATTTAGAGAAAGGCCAAGGGGATGCTATGGTTTGGAGTTCTTGGGCAGGAGCATGGACAAGGTCAGAATGCCTTTGGAATTTGTCACATTGATGCACATAATCATTTGCGTCTTTCTCCATTGAAGGCCAAAAATAACCTATTCTAAGAAGTTTTCTAGAAATAGCACTTCCACTAAAATGTCCTCCACAAGACCCATCATGAGCTTCACTTAGGGCTTTCTTAGACTCTTCAGAATTTAGACACCTTAATAAGATACCTTTGAAGGATCTCCTATAAAGGGTATTACCAATTATTACGAAGTGAACAGCTCGCTTGCGTAACAATCTACGTTGGTTTCTATCAAATCCTTTAGGGAAGGTTCCATTTTGTAAGAAATTAAAAATGTCTATGTACCACGGTTCTGGGGTAACTTCATTAATCAGAAAAAAATCTAATGGTTCCATACACGACTTAGTAGAAGTAGGTTCCTAGATTTTTTTGATGATAATAGTAGCATATTCATTTTCCAACTCCAAAGGCAACAAAGAAGTCGTCGCAGCCATAGCATCGGCAACACGGTTACTAGTTCTAGGAACAACTTCTAAAGTTACTTTATTAAACAATGATATAAGTTTTAATACATATTCTTATAAGGATGAAGTGCTCATCTCATGTTTGATAAACTTAATTAATTTGATTTATGACGAGCTAAGAATCTCCAAAAATTAATAATATTTTTACCTTTAGTGCTAAAGCGGCTCGTAATCCAAGGATTAGAGCTTCATATTTTGCATTGTTATTAGTACAAGCAAATTGTAATTTAAAGTATAAAGGGATTAGGTTCTTTTGAGGAGATTTTAATATAATACTTGCACCTGCTTCACTCATACATCTAGCTCAATCAAAAAATAATGTCCAAGTTTCCGAGTGATCCTCTTCCAAGTTGAGGCATTCATCAGGAAATTCAATGCTAATTGATCTGTTATAACTTGGCCTTTTATAGATTTTTGGCCGATAAATATGAGTTCAAACTCACTAAGAGCAAGAACCCATTTAGTTGTGTGTCCTGACAAATATGGTCTACTCATTAAATATCTTAATGGATCAGATTTAGCAACAACATATGTCGTTTGAATTAACATATAATGGCATAATTTTTACGTTGAAAATACTATTGCTAAACATAATTTTTCCAGTGGAGTATACCTTGTCTTATAATTTATTAAAGGCCTACTTATATAATATGTTGCTCGTTCTTTCTTTTCTTTATCAATTTGAGCTAACATAGCTCCAAGTGCAAGTTCTGAAGCCAAAATATACAAAATAAAGGTTGGTCTGGTTTAGGCGGAACAAGCACTGGAGGATTAAGAAGGTATTGCTTAATGTTGTCAAATTCTTCTTGACACTCTTTATCCCACTTAAAGGATACATTCTTCTTAAGCAATTTGAGGAAAGACTCTATCCTATCCACCAACTTATCTATGAAGCGACGAATAGCTTATAATTTTCCTTGCAAACTTCTTAATTCTTATATATTCTTAGGAGATTGCATATCATGAATAGCTTTAATTTTAGAGGGTCTATTTCTATACCTCTTATAGAAATGATAACTCCTAATAACTTGCCATATTTCACCCCAAATACACATTTATCTAGATTTAAGTGTATTAGATACTTTCTTAGTCTATCAAATACTTTCCTTAAATCTCTAATGTGATCATCTTCTTCATTGGATCTAGCTATGATGTCATCAATATAATCATGTAGAATATCATACATTATATCATGAAAGATATACGTCATGGCTCTTTGATATGTTGCTCCAACATTCTTTAAACCAAAAGGCATAACTTTCCAACAGAAAGTTCCCCAAGGTGTGATGAAATCCGTTTTTGCTTGGTCTTCAGGAGCAATTCTGATTTGGTTGTATCTTGAAAAACCATCCATAAGAGATAACATTCCACTCCCAGTTGTAAATTCTATGATTTGATCCATATTAGGGAGAGGAAAATCATCTTTAGGGCATGCCGCATTAATATCTCTAAAGTATGTGCAAACCCTAATTTTTGTGGCTTCTTTCTTAGTGACTGGAACAACATTAGAAAACCATTCTGCATAATCAATTGCTTGTACGAAAACAACGTTTAAGAGCTTTTCTAATTCACTTTTGACTAATAGTGTGACTTTAGGATGCATCTTTCTTAATTTTTGCTTTATTGTTTTAGCATCAGGGTGCACTACTAGACGATGCATGACTACAAAAGGATCTAAGCCAGGCATATCTGCATATGACCATGCAAAGACATCTGAATATATTGTGAGAAATTCTATGTATAATATTTGTTTTTCTTCACTCAATTTGGATCCAGTTTTGACCATATGAGGATTTTCTTCTCTACCAATGTTAACTTTTAAAAAATTGTCTACAACAATGTTCAAGTCTCTTTCAAAATTTGGTGGTGCAAAAGATACACCCATTTCTTGTAATTCTTCCAAAGTGTATTTAGCTAATTCCTCTTGAAGATTACATTCTTCTATATGGGCTATGCATGGCATGGATCCATTAAAGAAATACTAGTTTTGAAAAATTTCTTCTAAAGACACATCATGATATATGTCCCCTTATAAATATTCATCCATAGAAGCAATCATGTCCAGATATACTAATGTTAACATGTTACATGTATGCACTTTTCTAGACATTGCTTTTAATTCTATGTATTCTTGATATGTCATGAGATTGTCATCATCCTTGTATGGAAATGGCTTAGTTTTTGTGGGGATGAGTCCAAGACCACATCGGACTAGCCATTCAATAACTTCTAAAGGTTCTCTTATACCCTTTTGATAAGGTCCTAAGCCTTTACCTCTATATCCCAAAATGCACATTATTTCTTTTGGTATTACATATTTATTAGAAAAATAGCATTTGGCAAATTCATTTTGATCAATTGAAATTTGTAATATTTAATACTTTCCAAAATCATATCCTGCAGATATAAATATAGAGCTCCAAATATGACAAATGCTCCCTTTCTTAGGTACTCCAAAGGTGCGGGGAGATGAGGAAGACTCAGATAATATCTTAGAATATTACGTAGCGAGATTAACTTCTTCAATTGGTACCAAAATGGAGGATAAATCCGCTAATCCTTTATCTGAAACTGCATATGAGGTAGATGGCTTATGTTCTTTATAATTTTCCTTAGATGTTGAAAATTTAAACTTTGTAGGGTCTATAGGTAATTAAATCACTACAGGTTTAGGAAAAGGATTAGATATTCCTTTAGGAGGGGATGGTTCTTTTATTTTTATTGATACTTTATCACATGCTTTAGGTGATGGTGATTTAGAATGTGATTTAGGCTTATCGTGCTTTATGGGTGTATTTGGATTCTGTTGAGAAGCAACACACCCCCACTGAAAAATGAGATTCCATCCTTAGAAAGCCCTGAACTTCCATTTTTGTAGTAGGGACCCTCTTGATAATTTTCAGGTTTTAAATCCAAATTTGCTTGCCTCCTTTTTAAAGTTGTGCTTTTTCTTGCATTCCAGCTGTGTTATCCAAGAATTCACTTTTTACATGCTAGAATCATTCATGCACAAATAAAATCTTGCACCGGTACCGAGAAAAATCCAGAAAACAGTTGCATAAATTCATGAAAAATCAAACTTTCCATTTTTGGTAGTGTCGCGATATCGCGACACTTCCATTTTCGGAAATGTCGCGAAATCGCGACAGGTAAATCAAAAAGCAGCTAAGTCATTTAAGTGTAGCGAAATCGCGACACTTTCCATTTTTGGAAGTGTCGCGATATCGCGACGTTTCCATTTTTGGAAAGTGTCGCAAAATCGCTGCCGGCCGGAGGAGAGAGAAAGAAAGTTGTACGGAAGGGCGCGATTTTGTGACATGTCGCGAAATCGTGACATGTCGCATTTTCACGGTAGGAGAGAGAAAGTGGGCTGCAGAATGAAAATCGGCTAAGTCGCAAATGTGTCGCAAAATCGCGGTCAACGCGGTCAATGCATGCAGCTACGGGAACTGTCGCGATATCGCGACGTGTTCTATTTTCGCGGGTTGTTGATGGAAAAATGCTTAAGTACAAAAGGTGCAGCGCGTCGCTAACATGTCTCAAAATCGTGCTGCGTGAAAAAGTTGTGCGACAGCTGGCAGGAGGCGCGATTTCGTGACATGTCACGTTTTCGCGGCCGACAGGGGAAGAAGTTGCCGATGCGCTGGGGACGTCGCGATTTCGTGACATGTCGCGAAATCGTGACATGTCGCAGAATCGCGATAGGAGAGAGAAAGTCCTAAGTTGACCAGAAGTGCATTCCAGCGGGAAACAGAAGGCATCCTGGGGTAGCGACACGTGTCAAAGCGTGAGGCAGACAAACAGAAGCCGACATGCAAGCTTATTTTGCGGTTTTTAATCTGTTTTAATGTTTAAAGCTTTGATTTAATGTTTATTAAAGTGCTAATATAATCTTTTTGTCTTTCATGCAGGATTCCATCGGCACTTGCGGGACAACCAGGAAAGGCCATAAAGGCAAAGTTAAAGTGCGGATTTGATCAAGGACCGCCATGCTAGAGGAGAAGATGCCGGTGAAAGCATTCAATGAGAGATTTATTGCAGAATTAATAGCATGGAGACAATTTCAACTCAGGGATGGCTTTGCGGAGATCAAATTGATGGAGAAGTGGTGACTCATCCGGCTCACCAGCAGAATTAATGGAGGCATTTATTTGCAGTTGCGGATGAATGCAAGTGGCTTTAGATTTTATCTTCTCCATTTATGGCAGGTGACTCCACGATTTGCCGAAGGGTTAAGTTCTATCCGGACTTTGATTTTAAATGGATTTTTATTGTAAAACCCGGGTCCTAGGGTTTAAGTGAGATAAGATTTGGGGTTATGAGGAAGATATTTTGAAAAGATCGGGGTCCGTCCTGAGTCTATAAATACTTCTTCTCAATGTAATCGCGGGAGGCGGAGACTTAGAAATAAAAGGCTTATAAGCAATTTCTTGCAAATCTTGTGAAATCCTTTGTTTCTGGACTTGGAGTTGATGTGCTTTAGCTTTTATGTGATAGCATGGCCAGGAGCCTAATCTTTTGCAGAGTGTGATAAGTGTATCTTCTTTTGTTATCCGTTCCATTAAAGTTTGTTAGATATATGCTGTAAATCTGCCATTATCAAGTTTAAATATGCTGTTAGGCTTCGGTTGTTCTCTTGTCTGCTAGGGGAAATTACAGATTTGAGGTTAAGTTTGTTCTAATTGCTCTGTCTTTACTGTGTGAGCTAGGCTACCGGTGAAAGATACCAGTTTTAACCAGTTGCCCTTGGATTTATAATTTTCTGCTAGATCTGTTTCACTCTGCCTTGTGCTCTTAGTTGAAAGTGATCTTAGATCGACTGGACACTTTCTTCTTTGATTTGTTCTGTTGTGAAGCTGATAGCATAGATAAGATTGATAGTTTAGGGTTTTACAGTTGATGTTTGATAAACTTCTCTTTCTGCCCTACCCTACCCTCTCTTTGTTTTCGATGAAATGATCCATTTTTATTTTCTTTATTTGTCTTTTATTTAAATCTGCTGACCCATGAGAGCTAGATCAAGAATTCAAGTTAAATATGATAAACAAGTGACAACTACTGAACAAGTTCAAGAACCCCCTGTAAGGTAACAGAGCAATCCATATTGAAATCTATTCCAGAAGTGGAAAAGAGTGAATAGCCATTCGACCCAACTCTGTAACTCGCACCTTGGATAACCAGCTAGATCCTAAAGTGAGTGGGATCCGTCCCGTGGGTGTCTCCGACGGCTTCCTGCCCATCCTTTCGTGGGGTGTGTATGAAAGCCGGACCAACACCTAATTGGCGCTAGAAGGAGGGCTATGAACTCAGTTCAAGTATTGTAAGGGCATAACAACAACATTTGTAAGGACCCACAGTGAACTCCGACTTTTTAATTTCATTTTTAAATTGTCGGTACGTTTTTAAATTGTCGATCATGTTTTAAATTTCCAAATTCGAACATGTTGAGAACTGCAAAGTTATAAGTGCTTGTGAAAGCTGGATTCTACATACAGGGTAACAAGGTCCCACCCCAGAGCTGGAGAGCTCCTTGTTCCTGAATTAGAAACTTCGAGAAGAAGTAGCCACAGAAGGGCCACATCTCTATCACAGACAGTTTTATCACCACTGATTGTTACTCCAACCAGAGCTCAGAATATTCCTGTCAATCCATTAGCTATGGCAAATTGGTTGGGCTCCACAACTTTGAACATTCCGGGTATAGCCCATGACTTGCCCAGAAATCCAGAAAGATACCTCCCTAGGTATAAACATGATGGGACAAGAACTGCAGAGGAACACTTAGTTGCATTCAAGAATGCACTGAAGTTATTAAATGTACAACATGAGGATGTTGCCTGCAGACTCTTCCCGTTTACTCTCCAGGAGGGAGCCTATGATTGGTTTCTAAATCTTACCAATGATTCCATCACCAGTTGGAATGATTTAGAAAAAGTTTTTGTGTCACAGTTCGGAGAAGTGATAGATCCCAGCATTTTATATCAGCAGTTTTCTGGCATCAAAAGAGAACTGAATGAGTCTATTAGATCCTATAATGTCAGATTCCAGAAAGCTTATGGTAGACTCACTGGGTATTATGTGCCTAATGCAGACCTGGCACTAGAGATCTTCAGAAATTCTTTAGATCCCATGACCTCTGTCTTCTTGAAGAGAGATGCCACTGTTACCAATTTGACAGAAGCTTATAAAGAAGCTTTAATCCTGGAAAGACAGTTGGGACCCCAGCCTCTAAATCTTCAGCAAACTCCTTTGATCACACAAGCTGCTCCTGTATTCAATCCTATTCCACATCAGATGATGCTGCCAGTTTGTCAGACTTTACCATCAGCAGCACCAGTGGCTGCTGCACCTGTTGAGAATGTACAGAACCCTGTGAAAGAAGCTGACAATGCTAGGATTGAAGAAGTCTCAAAGATTGTTCAAAAGCTGGCCAATGATTTTTTGAGTTTTAAAAGGCAAACTTCTACTGGAGACAACCCCAACAGATATTCATATCAACCAAACAGATTTAACAGGCCCCCATATGAACCTAATAAAGATTACAAGGGTAAAGCTCATGATGTGAACATTTGTGATTTGGCCCTGCCCAACTGGTGTAGAATTCATGCCACTTCTCAGCATGGGGAGTTAGACTGTCTGGAATTTTGCAATGCATTTGAAGCCTTGTCTGGTGATCTGATCTCCCGGAAAATCAAAGAACTGCTGATGGCCCAAGTTCATCTGGCCACAGTGCAGCTATGGTCCTGGATTCTTTCTCTTTCCCGGATGAATCTGAGAATGTAGTTGAAATGCCCATGGATGAAGTACAGGCTTTCCAACAGTACAGAAGAGATAATTACAACCTGAGAAACAGGAATCCTGAGCCTAATACTACATCAACTCCTCCTGACAACTCTCACAATATTCCTCCTGACCCCTCTCCAAGCAATAATCCACCTCCACCAAAGGGAGGAGCTCAAAGAGTACCAGATGTTGCTATTCCTCCACTTAACAAAGGATATAACATAGTGGAGGATATGAAAAAGATTAAGGCTAACATTACTTTGCATGAGTTGGCACAGATTTCAGAGCAGAGAGACAATCTGATAAAGACATACTCTGGCCTACTGCTAAACCTGTGGATAAAGGGAAGAAAATAGCCAATGCCAATCTGGCCATGTACAAGGAAAAGACTGAAGTTCCCCCATTTTTACTGACTGTCAAAATTTTTGGGAAGAATTTACATAATTGTTTGGTAGATTCAGGTGCATCTGCTAATGTCATGCCATTGGCAATTTGTCGACAATTGGGGCTGACCCCAATGAAGTCTGAGAGGAGAGTTGTCCAATTGGACAAGTCAGAAGTTAAGGTTGTGGGAGAGCTGCAAAACATTCACATTCAATTGGCATCGAGCCAAGGGCTCAACATAAGATCGAAATCCAAGTTGTGGATATCCCAGTGGGGTATGGAATGCTTTTGAGTAGGGATTGGTCTAAGTCTCTAAATGGATATCTGGCAACAGACTTTTCACACATGTGGTTGCCATGGAAGGGTGTGGCCAATCAATTGCGGGTTGACAGAGAACCCAGGTACAAGCACACGATTACAGAGTACAATGCTGCAAATGAAACTGTCAATGTTGCAGAAGTAGACATTGGAGTCTACAATTTAACAACTGGGCAGAATAATAAATTTAACAAAGCTCATCCTGTACATACTAATGAAGTTTGGACACTTCATGTGGATGGAGCAAGATGTAAGCAGGGTTCTGGAACAGGGGCAGTCCTCAAAGGACCTCAAAGTCAGACATTTTTTATGTCTTACCGCCTGCGGTTCCCATGTACTAATAATTTAGCAGAGTATGAAGCTCTGATTTTAGGTTTAAAATTTGCATTGGATAAAAATGTGAAAAACATTCAAGTTTTCACTGATTCAGAATTAGTGGCAAGTCAAGTCAGGGGTAAGTTTCAGTGTAAAGCCTCTTATCTGAAGGGATACAAACACAGAGCCTGGGACCTGGTAGAAGGCTTTGATGCCTTTAACTTAACACATATACCCAGGGAACAAAATTCACATGCGGATGTCTTGGCATCTTCGAGCTGCAATTTTAAAGCCATTCGAAGATTTTAAGTGGGATAAGTTTTCAATTGAGTTAGTCCCCTGTCCTTCGGTTCCAAACAATATAGATAACTTTCAAGTTTTCTCAGATGATCAGCAGATTGTGAACTTTTTGCAGAGTACCAATACCTTTGAGAATGCTATAATTGATGAGGGCCAAAGGGACACCCTGATGGAACAGTTAGATGATGACAGGGGAATCATGAGATTGAAGGACAACAGAATCCCAAAGGGAATGGTAGAGCTGGAGAGGTTATTTGATGTTGACAAGATCAGGCAGAGGGTGAATTCTGAGGATTATGTGGGCACCACAGACAATGAGACTGAAAATTTGAATGTAGGAACTGAAGAGGATCCAAGGAACATCAAGTTGGCAAAGGACTGTGATCCAGAGATAAAGAGAAATATGATTGATTTCCTGCACAGGTCTAAGGATGTAATGGCCTGGTCATACAAGGATTTAAAGGTATTTGATCCAAAAGTTTACACCCACATCATACCTTTGAAAGAATCTTGCAAGCCTTTCAGACAAAAATAGAGGCATGTTAATGCTCTGTTAGAACCCCTTATTCAGAAAGAAGTGGAGAAGCTCTTGAGTGCAGCAATTATTTTTCCTATCAGGCATTCTACTTGGGTGGCAAATCTGGTGCCAGTCAGGAAGAAAAATGGGGAGATCCGCCTGTGTGTGGATTTCAGGAATTTAAATAAGGCATCGAAAAGGACAACTATCCCCTGCCTTCTATGGATGAAGTCCTGCAAATTGTTAATGGATCAGAGATGATGTCTTTTCTGGATGGCTTCTCAGGCTATAATCAGATTCTAGTTGAGAAGGAGGATAGAATGAAGACTGCTTTTACAACCAAGTGGGGGACTTTTGCTTACAAAAGGATGCCATTTGGGTTGATAAATGCAGGAGCAACATTTCAGAGAGCAATGGACCATGCCTTCAAGGGGCTTATGGGCAAATGTATTGTAGTTTACATGGATGATCTAACAGTCTTTTCCAAATCTAAGTTTGACCATGTCAAGCATTTAGAGTCTGTGTTTAACAAGTGCAGAGAGTTTGGCATCTCTCTGAATCCAAAGAAATGCATATTTGGTGTAACAGAAGGCAAAGTGCTTGGGCATTTGGTCACAAAGGATGGCATTTCTATGGATCCAAGCGAGTTGAGGCCATATCGGCATACCATTTCCCAACTCCAAGAAAGAGTTGAGATCATTCTTTGGAAAGATTAACTTTGTCGGAAAGTTTATCTCGGGCTTTGCAGAGATAGTTAAACCAATGAATGATATGTTAAAGCAAAGCCCAGATTGCCTGGACCACTGAAGCTAAGACTACTTTTCAAGAAATCAAGACGACCATTAAACAAGCACCAGTCTTAGTAAGCCCAGATTTCAGTGCAGATTTCTATCTGTACACATTCTCTTCTGAACATACACTTGCTGCAGTGCTGACTCAACGGAGAGATACAGGAGAACATCCAATTGCTTTTAAGAGCACTAATTTGAAGGGAGCTGAACTGAAATATTCCCGTTTAGATAAACAGGCCTATGCTTTGGTAAGGGCAGTGAAACAGTTCAGACATTATATACTCAGAAGCAAAACTCATGCCATAGTGCCAGACCCAGCTGTGAAGTATCTTCTAAGTCAAAATGAGTTGGGTGAACTGAGGGGCAATTGGGTCACCAGGCTGCAAGAATATGACTTGGAAATTAGGCCTGCTAAACTGATCAGAGGACTTGGCTTGTCCGGGCACATTGCTGAAATACCTCTACGGCAGGAAGTTAATCAATTAAACTATGAATCTGATGATTGGTATGGGGATATCATTCATCTGCTATAGTTTGGAGTTTGCCCATCCCATTTGAACAGAACTCAAAGGAGAGCATTAAAGTTAAAAGTTGCTCACTATCTCCTCAAGGCGGGTACTATGTACGGGGAGAATTATGCTGGCATCTTTCTAAGGTGCATTTCTCCCAGTGAAGTCAGTGAAATCATGGCTAGTTTTCATGAAAAACTAGGGGCAGGACATTCATCAGGATCTGCCACTGCACATAAGATACTGAGAGCAGGCTATTATTGGCCTACACTTTTTAAGGATGCACATCAACATGTCAGAACCTGCCATCAGTGCCAGACATTTGCAGCCAAAGAGGCAAACCGAGCCCTGCCATTGCAGCCAGTGGTGATAAACAAACCTTTCATGCAGTGGGGACTTGATTTTGTGGGGGTAATCAATCCAAATTCCTCGGCAGGACATAAATATGTTATGACAGCTACTGACTATTGCACAAGGTGGGTTGAAGCAGCAGCCACCACAAGAAGTACAGCTCAAGAAGTCATTGAATTTCTTGAATCAAATATCATAACTAGATTTGGGGTTCCCCTGAATTTGGTCTGTGATAATGGGCCAGCCTTCCAATCATTGGAGTTTGCAGATTGGGCATACCAGATGGGGATAGTTATCAGATTCTCATCCAACTACTACCCCCAAGGCAATGGATTGGCTGAGTCAACAAACAAGAACTTAATGAATGCCATCAAAAAGTCTGCAGCGAGATAAACCCAGGCAGTGGCATACATTGTTGAAATATGCACTTGTGGGCTGACCGGATAACACACAAAGTGGCTCTTAAGACCTCTCCCTTTGTTTTGTTGTATGGTACCCAGCCAATTGTTCCCATCTCCTTGAAGTTGCCCACCTACCAATTTGCCTTAGATTATTTTGAAGATCATGATGATGCGAAGCCCGAGTTTTAGATTTGACTAACTTGCAGGATGAAAGACTCCAAGCCCTGGAGCACTTCATGAGGCACCAAGAAACTGTCAAGCGGTGGTTTGACAAGAGAGCCAAAGTGAAGGCTTTCAGACTGGCGGACTTAGTGCTTACGTGGGACAAGGCCCATGAGAAGAAGGGTAAGCACACAAAGTTGCAGCCACTGTGGATAGGCCCCTACCAAATTGCTGAAATATTGGGTAACAATGCTTTCCGCTTGCAAGACCTGGATGGTAATTTTTTGGACCTCCCTGTTAATGGTCAATACTTGAAACATTATTTCTCCGCTGTTCCATCCAATGTATCATTTGAGTAAGCTATGAAGAAGTTGTAACATGTGTACATATTGTGAATAGCTCTCCCAGTTTTATTTGCTTTAGTTCTTTATTCAGTTCTTTTTCTTTCGTACAGTTGCTTTAGTTTATTTCAGTGTTGTTGTAGTTTCCCTTTGTCTTCTTTTAGTTGCTTTGTTTCTTTTAGTTTATTTCTTTTATTTTTTTTTCTTTCTTTGTCATACAGTCTTTTGTTTCAGTTCTTTTCTTTGCTGTCTGTTCAATTTATTTTATTCCTTTCTTGCCTATACAGTTCTATGCTTTAGTCTATACAGTTTTATTTTGTTTTGCTTTAAAGCCTGTGTCTGTCCTTGAAAGTCTGTGCAAAGTCCTTCAGCTTTTAAAATCTGTCTTTTAACCTTTGCCTGAGCAATCAATGGAAAAGTCGACTCTTCAAAATTGTTTTATTCCTAGCTGATCAATCCAGTACCCCATTCTGTTCACCATTCTAATAGAGATAGTCTTCTTAAACTGAACAGTAGAACTATTTTGTTATTCAAGACAAAGGTAGAGAGATGATTGGATCTTGTGTCTTACTTGCCACAGTTGTTTTAATGATAGAAAAGCTGCTATCTTTGTTTAGTTGGAGGAACTCTCGGGGAATCCAAGAAAAGCTGGTTATGAGAGGGGACTATGATTCATGCAATTATTTGGGTGTCACCAGAGGCTATTAGTGCCTAGACTGAAACAGTTTCAAATTGATCAAATGTTAAAAGAAAATTGTGATTTCCCTAAAAGCATTTCAGATATTGATATATTTCAGAGAGAGAGATAAAAAAAAAAAAAGAGTTAAATATTAAAAGAGGCAGCCAATATTAGATTCTGCCCTACAGTTGTAAATTTGGGTCGTGTAAATCTAAAGGGTAACTCTGTCTAGGCTGTAAAAGGCTAAACTAGTAAACAGAGCTCTACTCGGTTTCCCCTTTTACAATCTAGAAAAGTTGATCAGTCCAAAGTTCATCATTCAATCCGAGTCATCCTTGAAGAAAGTTCTATACCCTTTGAAATTGCACATCAAAAATCTTCCTTGAAGTAATCCAACCTAGTATGTCCTTGGGAAATTTTAACTAGTAGCGAGTTAGCGGTCAATTTATTGTGAAGAATGTCTGTGGCAAGGCATGATGCATGGTCTTTTTGTTTTGAAACCAGAGTCTTGGGTTCTAAAATAGTGCTACTATTTTACCCGCAGATATCGCCATTTGTTGAGAAGCAACACACCCCCACTGAAAAATGAGATTCCATCCTTAGAAAGCCCTGAACTTCCATTTTTGCAGCAAGGACCCTCTTGATAATTTTCAGGTTTTAAATCCAAATTTGCTTGCCTCCTTTTTAAAGTTGTGCTTTTTCTTGCATTCCAGATGTGTTATCCAAGAATTCACTTTTTACATGCTAGAATCATTCATGCACAAATAAAATCTTGCACCGGTACCAAGAAAAATCCAGAAAACAGTTGCATAAATTCATGAAAAATCAAACTTTCCATTTTTGGTAGTGTCGTGATATCGCGACACTTCCATTTTCAGAAATGTCGCGATATCGCGACGGGTAAATCAAAAAGCAGCTAAGTCATTTAAGTGTAGCGAAATCGCGACACTTTCCATTTTTGGAAGTGTCGCGATATCGCGACATTTCCATTTTTGGAAAGTGTCGCAAAATCGCTACCGAGGAGGAGAGAGAAAGAAATCGTACGGAAGGGCGCGATTTTGCGACATGTCGCGAAATCGTGACATGTCGCATTTTCACGATAGGAGAGAGAAAGTGGGCTGCAGAATGAAAATCGGCTAAGTCGCAAATGTGTCACAAAATCGCGGTCAACGCGGTCAACGCATGCAGCTACGAGAACTGTCGCGATATCGCGACGTGTTCTATTTTGGGTTGTCTTGATGAAAAAAGTGCTTAAGTACAAAAGGTGCAGCGCGTCGCTAACATGTCTCAAAATCGCGACATGCTTGAAAAAGTTGTGCGACAGCTGGCAGGAGGCGCGATTTCGTGACATGTCACGAAATCGTGACATGTCACGTTTTCGCGGCCGACAGGGGAAGAAGTTGCCGATGGCGGGACGTCGCGATTTCGCGACATGTCGCAGAATCGCGATAGGAGAGAGAAAGTCCTAAGTTGACCAGAAGTGCATTCCAGCGGGAAACAGAAGGCATCCTGGGGTAGCGACACGTGTCAAAGCGTGAGGCAGACAAACAGAAGCCGACATGCAAGCTTATTTTGCGGTTTTTAATCTGATTTTAATGTTTTAAGCTTTGATTTAATGTTTATTAAAGTGCTAATATAATCTTTTTGTCTTTCATGCAGGATTCCATCTGGCACTTGCGGGACAACCGGGAAAGGCCATAAAGGCAAAGTTAAAGTGCAGATTTGATCAAGGACCGCCATGCTAGAGGAGAAGATGCCGGTGAAAGCATTCAATGAGAGATTTATTGCAGAATTAATAGCATGGAGATAATTTCAACTCAGGGATGGCTTTGCGGAGATCAAATTGATGGAGAAGTGGTGACTCATCCGGCTCACCAGCAGAATTAATGGAGGCATTTATTTGCAGTTGCGGATGAATGCAAGTGGCTTTAGATTTTATCTTCTCCATTTATGGCAGTGGACTCCCCTGATTTGCCGAAGGGTTAAGTTCTATCTGGACTTTGATTTTAAATGGATTTTTATTGTAAAACCCGGGTCCTAGGGTTTAAGTGCGATAAGATTTGGGGTTAAGGAAGAAGATATTTTGAAAAGATCAGGGTCTGTCCTGAGTCTATAAATACTTCTTCTCAATGTAATCGCGGGAGGCGGAGACTTAGAAATAAAAGGCTTATAAGCAATTTCTTGCAAATCTTGTGAAATCCTTTGTTTTTGGACTTGGAGTTGATGTGCTTTAGCTTTTCTGTGATAGCATGGCCAGGAGCCTAATATTTTGCGAGTGTGATAAGTGTATCTTCTTTTGTTATCCGTTCCATTAAAGTTTGTTAGATATATGTCTGTAAATCGCCATTATCAAGTTTAAATATGTTGTTAGGCTTCGGTTGTTCTATTTTACTGCTAGGGGAAATTACAGATTTGAGGTTAAGTTTGTTCTAATTGCTCTGTCTTCATTGTGTGAGCTAGGTTGTCGGTGAAAGATACCAGTTTTAACCTGACTTGCCCTTGGATTTATAATTTTTTGCTAGATCTGTTTCACTCTGCCTTGTGCTCTTAGTTGAAAGTGATCTTAGACTGACTGGACACTTTCTTCTTTGATTTGTTCTGTTGTGAAGCTGATAGCATAGATAAGATTGATAGTTTAGGGTTTTACAGTTGATGTTTGATAAACTTCTCTTTACGCCCTACCCTACCCTCTCTTTGTTTTCGGTGAATGATCCATTTTTATTTTCTTTGTTTGTCTTTTATTTAAATCTGCTGACCCATGAGAGCTAGATCAAGAATTCAAGTTAAATATGATAAACAAGTGACAACTACTGAACAAGTTCAGGAACCCCCTGTAAGGTAACAGAGCGGTCCATATTGAAATCTATTCCAGAAGCGGAAAAGAGTGAATAGCCATTCGACCCAACTCTGTAACTCGCACCTTGGATAACCAGCTAGATCCTAAAGTGAGTGGGATCCGTCCCGTGGGTGTCTCCGGGGCTTCCTGCCCATCCTTTCGTGGGGGTGCGTATGAAAGCCGGACCAACGATTCTAAGGGTTAGAAGTCATGGCTGGACAAAATGGAACTCCTATGGGTTCTGCCAGAGCACACATGTCAAAAGGTCTAGGGTCTCCATGGATGATAACCAATTGATTTTTAAATTCAAATTTTATACATTGATGTAATGTGGAAGGAACTGCTCTCATTGCATTGATCCAAGGTCAACCCAAAAGAATTTTGTATGATGCAAAGCAAGGTACAACAAACACAGTCGTATCCAAAATCCATGGACCAACTTGCAATGGGATTTTCATTACTCCACACATTTCTTGAGTCTCATCATTAAATGCCTTAATAAGCTTCTTAGTTTTTTACATGTATTCTTTCTTAAACCAAAATATTTGAAAAAAATCATAAGTGCATATATTCAGTGAAGAACCATTGTCTATTAGAACTCTTTTAACTCCTACATTTCCAATAATTGTTGTAATATATAAAGAATTATCTCCAAACATACTTTGAGGAGGTATTTCCTTATCTTTGAAATCTATGAAGTTTACTTCATTTAAAGTTACAACATTTACTGTTTTTTCATGACTAAAAGAGAAGAGAAAGAGCATGTTAGGAAAAGTGTCACGATATCGCAACCTGTAGTCTTATCACGGTCAAAAGAGAATACTAAGGGCAAGAAGGGAAAGTGGCACGATGTCGCGACATGCAGCTGTGTCACGACCAAAAAAGAAGTGAAAGAGAAGGAAGGAAAAAGTGTCATGATTTCGTGACATGTTCGAAAAAGTGTCACGATTTCACATGTTAGAAAAAGTGTCGTGATTTCGTGACATGTTCGAAAAAGTGTCACGATTTCACATGTTAGAAAAAGTGTCGCGATATCGCGGCATGGAAAATGTGTCGCGATATCATGACATGTCTCTTTATCGTGACCAAAAAGAAAGAGAAGGAAGGATATGTGTCACGATATCGCGACATGTCACAGTTTCACGACCAAAAGAAAAGAGAAAGTTTTAGAAGGCGAAGTTGTCGACCGCCTTTGTTCCAAGGTGTGGGTAAATTTTTGTAAGGGTTTTACTCTTTGTTGGCTTTGTGTCCTAAGCAAAGGGCTAAACAGACTATCCATTTTGAGTTATTGTCCCGTTTTAGCATTGTGCTATTGTTGTAATAGGTTTTGGGTCAACCTGTAAAACCTGGTTGTAATGTTTATGTCCCTTAATTACCAAAAAAAAAAAAGTTACAACATTTACTATAGCGTTTGGTTCAATATCTTCTGGAACCATCATTTTGTTTAGAGTTTTCATTAATTCATCTCTATGAGTGGGAGAAGTTCTCAAAAGGTCTAGAAGAGAAATTCTCGTTGTAATGGTAGATAATTGTTCATTAATATCATAGGGTGTTCTCTGTTGCGAACCAAACGCATTATTTCCTTTGTTAGGAGTTCTTAGAATAAATGGATTTGCTTTATCACTTTGGTCTTGTGAATTATTTTTTTGGGTCTGTTGCCTTGTAACCACTCCTATAGTCCCCACAAAATTGCCATGATATCTTGCATTTTGCACTTGTTCATTTCAGAGCCACTGTTGTGACGATGGTCTAGTGGTCACTCTTCTTGGAAATGGTTCTTCTGGAACCATCTAATCTGTAATAGGAGTGATTGTTTCAAATTCATCTTCTGAACTATTTGAATTATTTGAAGTGATATCCATTTCACTTTCATCATCACTTCCTTCACTATTCCCTTCATTACTCTCTACAGTTATTATTTGATAATCTCTTAAGGGTCTGAAAGTCATCTGAGATGCCGTAGTAGCATATGGCTTTTGTAAATTTTGATGAGGCATAAAACCACTAATAGTTCCCACATATCTAGTTGGATGGGGAACATTATGTTGTTCTACTTGATTTATAGCTTCTTTATCGTGTTTTGGTAAAGGATGTTGAAAAATATCCAGATTTTGATTTGCATTCTATTTTTGGGGTTGTTTTTTAGCATCATTTTGGACATTTCTAGGAGGAAAATTCTCTACCTCCATATCTCCATATTGAATCATATGCTTTAACCTTTTACATGAATTTTTTGAATGTCCATAAACTCTATGAAAATTACAGTGCAAATCAGCTCTAAACCCCGCTATAGTTGTATCGGGTTGTCTTATTTTAGGCAACTGAATTAAGCCTTGTTCTAATAACTGAGGTAAAATCATTTGTAATGTTTGATTTAATCTGGTAAACTCTCTTGGAGGTTTATCAGGATCTTTTAGTATGAACTTCTTCACAACTTTAGTAAGGTTGATATTCTGATTATTCCTACTATCAGTAACTCCGTCACTGACTACTTGCTTGTTCTTGTACTGATAATAATTAGGTGCAACTGTATTAGGATTTCCCATTGAGACAGTGTTATGCAAAGTATTTCTTGGTGGAAATATCTTTTGACAATTATTCTTTTGCACTTGTTTGCCCTTTCGTTGTTGATTAAGGGCTTGGGAAAGTATAGAAGCAAAGTTCAGTTGCTTAGCATTTTTTCTAACATTATTAAGAGGAATCTTAGAGGCTTGAGTTGTTTGTTTCTGAGGCCTCTGATTTATATGTATCATATTTTGTCTTGGTGTTTCGTCTTGATCCTCACTAGATTCCATGTAATGTAAGGGGTTGTTATGCACTTTAAGTGCGACTGTAAAAGCATCTGCTAGGTTTCCTTTTCCTTGCTTCTCTACTTCTATTGCTTGATTAAGATCATCCATATTATCTCTCATAAAAGATATAAAATTTTCAATGGATTCAAACTTAAGATTACTTTTAGAATTTAATTTATGTTGATTAAGTCCTACATCCTCACTGTCATTGTCATGATCTGAAGAAACGTATTCTTCTTCAGACCGAGTTTCTTCATTATTATTTTGTTCTCGGTATGGTTCTCGTTCTTGCTCTAGTTTTTGATCTTCTATTTCATTCTCAGTTTCTTTACCATTCCTTAATTTAGGCATTTTGAATTAAGTTTATTTCGTAGATATATATATATATATATGTGTGTGTGTGTGTGTGTGTGTGTGTGTGTGTGTGTGTGCTAGGTTTTGGGGTATATATATTATTTATATATACCTAACTAATTAAATTAAATTACTATTTTTAGATTGATTTTTTTTTTAATCTAGGACACGTAGAGCAAGCAATTAAAAACACAAATAATCACACGTTAGGTAAGAGTAGTTTTTAATCTTCTTGAAATAATTTATGTATATCATTAATGGGCTCCAATTGATCAGGTGTCATGTAATGCTCTTCTTCAAATGTGAAGTTGTCTTGTAGGAACCTTATGAATTGTGCTAAGGTAATGCAATCTACTTCGGGTTAGACCTATAAAAATATAGCTCGTGACAATACTCTCTATAGAATACAGCTCTAGGGACGGTATTAAGCCTTCTCTTATCGTCTAGGATTATTTCTTGACTTTCTACGTGAGCTAAAAACTTGTGTCGCTACGACGTCATCTAGGTAGGTTTCAAAGGAGTAGAAATTAGGTGAAATCAAGGCTCTCTTATTAGTCAACCACCTTTTGCAAGATCTTTAAAGATCAAAATAGGCAGGTTTTCTATAGGGATCCAGGATTCTAGCCAAGTCTATCCTACAGATTACATATTTGTTTAAGTTCTTCTTGTCTACTTTCAATAATGTCTAGTCTTCTATCTAATTCAATCCAGGACCCCTATAATTATAATATACCATCTAAAATGCAAATGCAATTTAACTATTGTTTTTTTGTTTTGATTTTGGTTTTTGTTTTGATTTTGATTTTAATATTTAATATAAGAATCAAAAGATAATCTAATGTTTCAAGTCAAGTTCACCAAAGAATGTAGGCCTAAAATTTTTGCACTCCTTTCATCTAGGTTGATGGATCCATGCCTTATAGGGGAATGGAAAATGATAGAGCTACACCTCGAAAGAGAGGCACTTGATCGTGCCTTCTTGTGGTGATTTTTGGACGAATTGTTGGTTCATCAGGAAACTTTTGATGGTAATTTCTGCACCTAGGTTGAGAATGAGGTTTAATATATTCATTTTCAGATCACTCATACAAAAACCTAAGGTTGGCCTTTGAAATGCAACTAACCTATCTATGATGCAATTTTTTTTTACTTTTTTGATGAAAACAACAGACAGGAATAGAAATGACAAATGCAGTTGCTAATTCTATGCTTAAAAGAAATTCAAAACATACCTGAATCGAGATGTCTGATGAAGATTCTAATTTTTTGATGCAGAGCAGGATTGTTGCTATTTTGGCAGAATCGTTGTTGTTCCAGGAAAAATCACTCAAAAATTTGCTGAAATCGCAAGCGATTTTGCTGCAATTTTGTAGCAACAAAACACAAGACACAAAATTGTTTTCTGGCACAAATATGATTCAAACTTTGATATGTTTCCTATTTAAGCATTCCTTTTCAACTAAATGAAAGATAGAAAAGGTTTGTAACAGATGTAAGTACAAGAGTCTAAATGTTCATGAATTTTATGTAAGAAAAATGCAGATTTAAATTAAAAATTGATTAACATGATGGTGAATACCCGAGATGCATTGTTGAATTAATGAAAATATAATTAAATAACTAAACGAAATGGAATAGAAGGAAGAAGAACAAACAGAATAAAGGTTTTTTCCCCCAGATGATCTGTGAGAAAAATCGTTGCCAAGTCAGCAGGATCACTACCAATTTAGCAGGATCGCTGCTATTTTCTGAGAAATCGCACACCTACTCTGCCTGCTCGCAGCACGATTCTGTCGATTGTTCTACGATTTCGTCATTCGCTGTGCGATTTTGACTGCAACCTGCAAGTGAAAAATTGCTAAAGAGGGTAATGGGACAATGATGGATTTTAGGCAAATACGGGCAAATTGAATATGGGAAGATTATACTAATGGCTTCTTAATTCTGCTATCTACTCAGGGGATCACTTAGCACGCTTTGCAATTAGGGATTCAGCCCCAAAAAATGAATTCGAGGGGGGATTAAATAGGATTAGGGGAAAATCTGGGAAATCAGGAGGTTAGGCCAAAACAGGGAGGGAGTTGGGATACCTCCTATGTTTTCCCCCTGCCTAATCTCACCAGAACCATTGTTACAACCTCTTTCCAAACTTAGAAACGTGGTTTGAAACAAATTTTTGGCATTTTGTAAACATGGGAAAATTCTATTTTTGAGCAAAATCGCTTGACGATTTTGCTAACCGCTCAAGCGATTTTGCTGAAAGTCAGACGATTTTGCCCAACAGTCAAAACAACATTGGTTTGAGGGCATGAAAATCAAGGCAAATGGATTTTTGCTAATTTTGAATGATTTTTGGGTAGACTTAGGTAAATTTGATGTTTTTATCAATTTTAATGTTTTTACTGAGTTAATCAATTTAAGTGCATCAAATTTAAGGTGCTACAAAAGGCCACAAAAGTCTTGATCCTAAAAATTCCATAGAAGCCTTGTTCTAAGAAAAGGCCACAAAAGCCTTGATCTGAAAAAGGCCATAGAAGCCTTGATCCTGAAGAAGACTCCAGAAGAGAGTACCTAATTTAGAAGCAGATTCAAATACTAATATTAATCATTTGTTGCAGGGAAAGGATATTCAGTAAATTAGGAAACTTCCTACAAAAAATTTAGGAAGAGTATTTGATTCAAAATCAATCCAACACCTGAAGCAAACTTGAAGGTAAAGAGATCTGGTGAAGATCTCATTTAAGAAACTTCCAATATTAGAAGGAGAAGAAGGACTAGGAAAACCTTGTTTGAATTTAGAAGTAGCAAAATCAAGTGATCTAGGAAGGAGATCTCAATTCTAGAAGTTGAAGAAAAAGGTCTCAATGAATACCAAAGTAGTTGTAGAATCGAAGACCTATGATAAGTCTCAAAGAAAAAGGCAAGGAGAAAAATTATGATAAGGGAAATATTTGGGATAATTGTCGTCATCCAACAACAAGCCCAATCAAGAGAAGAAGAATTGGAAAGGAGTTCCAAAGAAGATACAAAATACCGTAAGACATTCAAAGTCTTGAGAATAAGAAGATCCTGCTTGAATTCAGAATTTGATAAGAATACTTAAAGATAAAAGGAGCTTGTCAAAGCCAAGAGACTTGAATATTATCTTTCAAGAAGGCATAAAGATTCCTCTGAATCCATAGTAGAAAGGAGAATATCAAACCACAAAACCCCAGGCTCGTGACATGAAGTTTGATACCTCTTTTTGATGAAGGAGGAGTTGTTTGGAAAATCTAACAAAAATTGTAGAAATATAAAGCAACAAGCTTAATCTACATTCTCTACAAAAGCTGTCAAAAAGGTAAGCAACTATTGGTGCAAGTGAATTCATTAATCAAATTACTTAGCAGATTTGTTAAAGCACCTTATGTTAGATCAAAAGTTGCAAAGAGGAAAATTGTATTACATTCTTCAAAAGTGAAAAAGAGAAAAAATCCTTTTAAGGTTCATTTGCATAATTAGGAGATTATTTCTGAAGTTACAATCAACTACATATCTTATATCTTAAAAAAGAAGACTAGATTCTACAACTGTGTTTGTAGTAAAATTCGAAAGAACTTATTCCATATTATATTTGAAAGGTTCTAGTTGAATTTTTAAGAGCATTTTTGAGAAATTAGTGGAGCAATAAGGTGAATTTATTGTTACCATTTAAAGTGCATCTATTAAGCACCATTCTAGTTAATTTTTTAACTAGTTGCTCTCAATTAATTTATGTTGTTAAGAAGCACACAAACAAAAAAAATATGTAGCACTTTCATGGCCAAAATAAGCCACCATTACAAGCATAAATATGGAGTAGAAAATTACCATTGAAATCTATAGATACCAAAACAGTGTCAATCCAATTATGCTACCAAGGCATTGACTAAATTGACACACAAAGCCCTTAGGGTAGCCCTCAGAGGTCAAGCAGTGGTTCTAACCACTCCCAAAGTAGTTTTGGAAGGTTCCTAGGTTAGTTGGGGACTTTTTAATTCTCAGTTCCTACTCATCCCACCCTAGGATGAATAGCAGTTCCTATTCATCCCACCCCGAAGCGAATAGCAGCATTCATCCTAGGGTGGAGCGAATAGCAGGTTTGACTGGAAAAAAGTCAAATCTAGAAAAGTGATCGCTATAAAATGCCACTTTCCCTCCTCTTCGAAGCATGCATGTCATAACCTAGGGTATGCCTATGATAGCCCTCATCAATGAGGCCATTTTGGGGATATTCTCTTCCCCCTCCTGTGCATGCCTCCTTGGTGGACAAGTGGCCCCTTGGGCCTTGCATGCCCTTGCATGATCTTTGCACATTTGACCTCCTAGGAATATAAATTAGATGAAATTATCATCCAAATTAAAGACAGCTTTTGCTAGGATTTGCAACTAAGTGCTACCAATTTATTACCTCGCCCTTATTGCTCCTTTTTCATCCATAATTTCTCCTTAGCAAGAGAGGTTATCGGGTGGCATAAGAAGGCATAATCTGACCCAAAAACCAAATCCATAGTTTGAATAACCACAAAAAATTTACCTAAAACATGTCCCCTATAGTTTTGCATCAATCCTCCTTGGATTGGTGTGAAAATTTAGAAGATATTGGCAGGCGTCCCACCTCCAGGCACCCCCCAATCTATGATAGTTGAATTTTTCCCACCCTCGTACGAATAGACATTCATGCACTATTTTCTAACAATTTTTAATTAACTGTTTTCTATATGTCTATATGATGTTGCATGTCAAATTTCATAGCTTTCTGACATGTATTTACTGAGATATAGTCGTTTTATGATTTTGTATGCATTTGGGTCCCACTTTTTCTTGTAGGAGGATTTGGATAGAATATTTGGAATATGACCATACGGATTCTCTTCAAACATCATTTTATGCTTACTCACCAAATTTTGCAATTTTTTGACATGTCTAGGTGGGAGAAACGCTTGTTTGCCTTTTGGAGGTTCACTACGGGTGGCGGGATCTAACACAGCGATCAGACGTAATTATTTTACAAAACTAGGTGATATCATCCCAAAACTATCTCATTTACATCTTTCTTGAGTTTTTTCTGATTTGGAATCCATTTGCTATATACACCCCACATGCGCCCGTTCAGGCTATGGGGATTGCATGTTTTAATACCATACACATATGATTTTGACTCTCCCTTGCTTTCTTGTGCACAGAATAAGGTGCAAAAATATATTAGTAAACATTGAAGGACAAGGATCACATTGACGTAAGCGGCAGAGACATTTGGCCCACCCACTTTGAGTGTGGGCATACGGAAGAACGATGGATGTGCATCACGTTATTTAAGAGATTGATATCTCTTGGCACCCCTTTGTTGTAACAGATTGTACAAGATAATTTAAGTCCTCAAAGGGAGGCATTGTAATATTATTTTAAGTTACTCAATAAGGAGAATTTCCCATTTGATTTATTTCCTCTTATAATTTGTCTTCTTGCTTGCATGCTTTGGTTTACGCTTTCATAGGACTTATAACGCACTTACATTTTGTTGCTTCGGTTAAGGTGCACCATTTTTCCATTGCTAAAGTTATGATCATGGTGGGACCTATTCCTTGATTTTCTAGGTGAACTTCTAACTTGATTTTTCATCTTTTTTTGATTGCAAGTTCTAGTCGCTCCAAACCCAAGCAAACTCAGGACTGCTATTCGTGCCAACCTGGGACAGATGCAAATTTGTCCCTTCCTAGGATGAATGTAGACTTCCAATTTGTCCCATCCTAGAATGAATAGAAAAACAATATATTTTTTGATCTAAATTTTAGAACCATCGGACAATGGCAAAGAAGAGGTAGGGTCTGAACCATTTCTTTTTTGTTTCTGAATTTCTGATCTGAATTTCAGAACCAGCAGACAATGACAGAGAAGAGGTAGGGTCAGGGTCATAACACATTTCCTTTTCTAAAAATGCAAAAACATAAAAACATACATAAAGTAGAAAATTTTAAATAGGATTGCATCTTCCTTGGCTTGCTTGCATGTTGCTTACCCATCGACGAGCTTTCATTTAGGGTTGTTTTCCTAGCTTAGTGTAGTGACTTCCATATTTCATATTTAAGTCTTCTAAAAGTAAAACATTGCTTTAAAGCTTGCATTTAGTGAATGAAAGCATTTGAGTGCTCTCTTACTTTTACTTTCTTCAAAGCTTAAAAGGAATCACACACACCATGATCCACTTAAACGCTAATGAGTTGGACTTCATCCCCAACCGTTGGTAGAGTGCAAGTGACGATGGGTTTCATCTCCATCCACTTGGCTCAAATCCCATGAACCCGATCCATCTTGCCAATGCTGGTTCCAAGATCCATCATAGCCAATGGGTTATAGCATGCATCACCCTTCGGGGAGGTGTATCGCAAACTACGGGTGAACTGGGTGAGAAACTGGTAGGACTTGCGCTCCCTGGCCGTGTGTGGACTTCATTACCACACATTATAGGTGTGATAACGTGACCAAGATTTCATAGCCAGGTTTTTGAACTGAGTATATAGGTGAAAAAGATTAAACTTGAGAGTACAATCCAACAATTATCAAACACGTGACACGAGGTCTCTTTACAACAAATTTGAAACAACACTAAAACCAGTTTTAGGATACACATCTAATACATTAACAAAGATAAACATATGTTTGATTGTGTGTTTTCCATTCTGGTGTATTATTTCATAAAACTTGTAAATAAGATAAGCATTAGGTGTTTGATAGAATCTCATTGCAATGGTTTTCACCCACAGCCAAGCCCAATCAAGGGCAAAAGTTGTAGAGAGTGTACATGGAGGCATGAGTCACCTTTGTTATAGCCCTCAAGATTTGGTTATATCACCTTGGAGAGCTAACACTCATCCCAGTATATAGACCATTAGGATAGCTAGGACAGAGCAAGGTCTCCAAGAGACTCCCAGGTGGGATGCCCTCGTGCACCAAGAGCCAAATCAGGGAGAATGCTCCTATTATATGCACATGTCAAACACTCGTTTTGACGATGGTTGGCTAGTGCATGAAGAGGCACATAGAGATAGGGCAGTGTCATGCATTCACGTGTCTATTAGAGTAGAAGCACCCACTCAAGGGCCAGATACCCATAACAAACATTGGTCGAGGCATGATGATCACATATTACCTCTGTGTCATCCAATTAAGACTAGGGAGCCCAGATATTAGGATGATTATGAGGCTCATCATATAGGACAGGCTAATTGAGCCCTGCCATTCCTTGTTCATGAGGGAAGGTATGAGGAAGTCCATGAAATTCCTTAAGATAAATTCACTACATAGGTGCATTTCACCTATACACTTTCTGAGTATATGGAACACCTACCTCGTCCAGAGCCACAGGTAAATGCAGCCAACCTCGATAAATGAAAGCACATTATAGAGGTCTCAGATCATCATGATCAAGAGAGAGAGATTGAGGGGAACCATCTAGGCTACCTAGACCCTGAATAGAAAAACAAATTAAATAGGCAGTTTCCAAATACATAGAATGCCAAGCTCAATTTAAACAACTTCGATAGGACAAGGAGCAGGTAGACCGCCTACATCAGCTTAAAAAATAATGTATTTAATGTCAAACCAATGAGCTATTCTAAAAGACCCTACATGAGCATATTCTAACCCCGAGCACTCATAGGGCAGAGACCTATCGGAGGAAACATCCCCAAGTTCGAGAAAGGTCACCTGGACCTTATAGAGGATTACTTCCTAGACCTCTTAGGTCTGACCCCCAGTACTGATGCAGGGTGCCCTCTACAAGCATCCACACAAGTGTATAGGCCAGCTCTAGAGATGTCTTACAAGGCATGTGATGGGTATGAGCTGGAAGAAGAGCGCGTGGAAACACCATATCAAGATAGGGGGTTATCCTGCAGTCGCTCTGTACCAGGCCTCATGTTCCTCATAACCCATTGTAGGAATAGGATAAATAAGAGGATATCAAGTCTTCTGATGCTTATAAGGCACTACTAGATCGTCTCGAGTCAGTCGATAATAGAACCTCTGGGTCCCAAAATCCCATGTTACGCCAGCTCCATAGTCACCCTATGCATTTGTCAATCCCTACATCTCCCTATCCTGAGCAATTCAAGATGCCTCAGTTGGCCACATTTAAGGGGAAAGAATATGCACAGGAGAATGTCACCCATTTCTTGAGCCAATGTTTTGGTATTCAGGATAATGATGCCTTGCTTCTAAGAACTTTTGTGACCACCCTCATGGGCCCTGCCTCCAATTGGTTCACACAGCTCTCGAAGCACAACATTCACAACTTAGATCAGCTTGTGGACACATTTCTAGAATGTTTTGCCTTCAATACCAAGAGGAAGGTGCAACTTCCTAACTTAGCTGGTCTCAAGTAGTATGATGATGAGTCAATCAATAATTATGGGAACATATGGAGGACCATGATTTCAAAAGTGCCCTATCAACTCCCCGCATCGGAGTTGACCAAATGTTTACTAAGAGCTACCTAAAACCCATATCCTTGCTACTGCAACTCTAGTAGTATGTGACTCTTGAGGATGCCCTAGCATAGGCCAGGACCATCAAAGAAATCAAGATCCAAGAGGGCGAGATTGCAAAACCTCGCAAGGAGTGGACTAAGACCACTAAGACCAATGCAACGCAACCAAAACCCGCCATGGTCAATCATATTGTCATTAATGTCCCAGGGCCGATACAAACATAGTAGCCTCAAAAGGCAGGATATCATGCCGCACCCCCTGGGAACTATGAAAAGGAAAATCAAAGACAAGGGCAAAATCAACAGTGCCACCCCAAGTGACAGTATATGCCCATAACAAAATCCATGGATTCCTTGTTTGATTGCCTTTATGCGGCCAATTTGGTCCACCTACCTGAGAGTAGACCTGTAGATCCTAGCGCACCAAAGCCTAAAGGATACCAGGAAGACTTGTATTACAAGTACCATTGACAAAAGGTTCATGACATCTCTGGATGTTACACATTTAAGAACTTGATGCAAGACCTAATCGACAACAAAGCTCTCTCAATAGACAACCCCATGGCACCAAACAACCAACAGATGGAGGTCTACAAAAACCCCTTACCTACCCATGGGAAGTAGACCAAGCCCACACCATAAGTAAATGAGGTCCATTAGGCCTATCCCAAGCAGGGATTTGTGGGTATGGTGAGCATCGTGACATAGAACAAGAGATATCCAAGTCCAACCGCAACCCTTGCAACTCCAAGTGATGTTTTGTCGACTTCACGAGCTGCACCACCTCCAGTATATACCCCCTTGCCTAGGCCTATGGCCACGATCCAGACCAAACTCGCTCAGAGTTTTAGGACCACATCGACTAGGCTCTCCATATATGAACTAATTCAACAATCATAGCCTCACAGGGAGGTTCTGATGGAGATTTTAAAAGCCATTTAATTGCAACCCCAGGAAGCAAATTCTTTCAATAATTTTGTGGAGCATGTATGCTAATACATTGAGGCAGTCATTACGTTTAGGGAAGATGAATTAAGGCATGTTCCCACTGACATAGTGGACCCACCTCTGCACATCATCGCATGTGTGAATGGGACTCCATTTAAGAGAGTTCTAATAGACACTAGTTCGTCCAGTAATATCATTACCACAACGGCATTAAAGCATCTTAAACTGCTAGTATCGCACATTATTGCATCCACATACACCCTCCGAGCATTCAACGATCCTATATTCTTGACGGTTGGCACAATCGTCTTGCCCATTCAAGTTGGGCAAAAGATAATTTTGATGTTGTGTCACATATTAGAGAGCGATATGGCATGCAACATCCTGCTGGACAGACCCTGGATTAGGAACATGAAGTATGTCCCTTCAATCGCACACCAATTCCTAAAATACGCATATGAAGGACAGGTTCACGTCATCTCGACGGACCTAGAATCCTTCAAATATTGCAACATGGTGCAACAGTTTCCCGAATCAACCCAACCATCACCTCATCTGGACTTTCAGTTGAATAAGTCCTATTTGGGTCTGATTATGACATCATACCCCCATAGATCTGTCTTCATTGCAATCAATACCATCTTCATCGTCAGCTCCTTCACAGGCACCGTCGTCATCCACGGCCCCTTTTTCGAAGGACACAAGGAAAAGACTCATTGAAGAAATCTCCCTAATAGTTTCCATCATCTCCTCTAAAGAGATACCTAGCATGATGGAGGAGTAGCCCAATGAACCTGACATAGAATGGGCTCAAGAGGCACTCCTATTTCCTCCACCACGATGTTCAATCACAGTTGATATGGCTAACACAGGTCTAGGGGAGTACATAGTCTAGAATGTCATGGCTACACCCACTGTTGAGTCAGTACAAGACATGGGCAGACCTCTCCTTTCGAGGGGCACCATCTTGTCTTTAGGCTTCCCTCGTAATTAGATAAATTTTGTATATGGGGGCCTTTATTATGGCATAGAGCCCTATCAACAAGAAGAGGAGGATGAGGAACCTTTCGGGGAACAGATTGGTTATTTGTCTAACCCAAACTTTGCACTGAAGTATTTTGACCTATGCAATTGGCATGGTTACGGGTTAGGCCGATATGAGCAAGGCATGCGTGCCCCTTTTCAGCCATAATATCATATGTCGTATGACAAGTCAGGATTAGGGCATAACAACCCCTTACCCCTAGATGTCCTCTTGGATGGCCTCGATTGCCTATGCATAGGTTAGAGAGATGAGTTGGCTCGAGACCCGTATGCCAACCCACATACCATCTATTCATTGGGGGACTTCTCGATATCAGACGAGAACCTTGTGGTCCTTAGTGACATTCTTCCACATTTTGAGAGAGGTGAGAGCTCACAACCGTGTCCTCACATTTTTAATTATGGCCTCTCCTATGAATGGACCTTAGATGACGAGTTTGATTGCGAGGTGGCACCCTATGATCCCTTTGAGTCAAATAGTGATCATTCGTAGGTTGTCCCCATTGATGACCAGTAGGAGGACTTCATGTGCATGTTCCCCATATATGACCCTATTTGGTAGCTCCTACCTCCTGAAGAGCTGGTCTGCCCTCAAGAAGTTAGACCACCTGGTGAGGGCTCAATCCATTTGCTCGAACTACTCGATCCTCGTGTGCCAATGGCACCACAAGATGAGAGTGAAGAAGTCCTCATCCATGACAATGATTATGAGGAGCGAGCATATATGGGACCTCATCAGCCTAATCACCCAATTCCTGTGGGTAGAGGTGAGGGATTCATATACAATAGTGATGATGAAGATGAGACAGAGAGGGCCTATCTTGGTCCTCCTTATTTGCGTCATCGTCACTATCCCATCGACATAGATGAGGTGTATCATCAGCTGCACATTAGCTCGCGCTTAAGGGCAAGACCAATCAATCAAAACTAGATTTATCGTGTGGTCTTTCCTGACCTGTCGACATATATGGAGCTCCTTGAGCCCAACGATCTCATCCTGCATTCTATTCCTAGACAAGATCCGGTGATCCCTATTCCTCCATCGCCACATTTGGGGGTAGGAATTGATACTGATGAGAAGTATTTTGCCTATGGTCCTAGAGAGCAAATACATTCCATCAACATGACCTCCATTGATTTGACCACACCACTCTGCAATCCAATCGATCCCTCCAAGCCATTGTATCTAGACCTAAATGTTATTGATTAGGATCGCGCTGATTCACCCCCATCACCTTTTAAGTATTGGCCATGTAGTGGGATGTTCCAGTTCACCCCAGGGTCTACTTAGGATGTCTTTCATGCTGAAGCGAAACCCAAAGTTCCTATTGATGATCTTAATTTAGTAGATGACATCCACCTGATCTTGACCCCACATCAATTGGAGGACGGATCACTTATGTCATTCGAGCCAACGATTGATTGAGACATAGGCTCATATCCATATAGTCCATAGTTTATCAAGCTAGGGGAAGGCTTATCCCCTAAATAGCAATTCGTGTACACTAAAATTCTTACGAAGAGAAAGTAGGCTTTTGCATGGTCATATTAGGACATGTCAAGACTAGATCCAAATATGGTCACGCATAATTTAACACTCAACCCGGCAGTCAAGTCGGTAAAGCACAAAATACAAAAAATGCAAGATACAAAAGCTCTTGGATGCTCAATTCATTGTCCCCATAGACTATATGCCATGGTTTTCCAACATGGTTCCTGTCAAGAAGCTTAACGAGAGGATTAACATATGCACACACTTCAGAGATCTAAACAAGGCTAGATCTAAGGACGATTTCCCTTTGCCTAGAATTGATGTGTTGGTAGACGCCACAGTAGGCAATGAAATGTTTTCCCTCATAGATGGTTTCTCTGGGTATAATCAGATTCGTATCAACCTAGAATACTAGATCAAGACAAAATTTACAACACCTTGGGGGAGATTTTGTTATAGGGTCATACCCTTTGGCCTCAAGAACGTTGGCGCCACCTATCAGTGGGCCATGACATCCATCTTCCACGATTACATGGATGACTTATTGGTTAAGTCTCTATTACGTCATGAGCATCCCAATGTCTTACGCAAAGTCCTCGATCACCTCATTGAGCACAATGTTAGGCTAAACCCCAAGAAGTGTGTCTTCAACGTCACATCTGGAAAACTCTTGGGTTTTATAGTCTCCAAGCAAGGCATCGAGGTGGACCCTAACAAAGTCAAGGCTATCCTTTCAATACCTCCCTCGACTATCATCAAGCAAGTGTGGAGCCTGCAAGGCAAGATCGTATCTATCAAGCGCTTCATAGCATAGTTGTCGGATAAATATCGACCAATGAATAGACTATTGCATAAGGGAGTCGCATTCCACTTGGATGACGAGTGCCAAGAACCCTTTGACAAAATAAAGCAATACCTGGCTTTGCCACCAGTCTTGACACCCCCTCGACCAAGAGTATCGTTCTACTTGTAAATCTCAGCCACTAAGATCGCACTAGGAGCCATGCTAGTCCAAAAGAACGAGTTTTTCAAAGGGCAAGCTACTTACTATCTTAGTTGCATCCTGGTCAGTTATGAAGTTTGATACGCATATGTCAAGAATTTATGCTTAGAAGTGGTTTTCGCCACTAGGAAGCTACACCATTACATGCTAGGGCATACCACATATGTTGTGTTGAAAGAGAATCCATTGTGATACATGATGAGTTGCACTTATCATAGTAGTCGCACGGTGAAATGGATCATGTTGTTGATGGAGTTCGACCTAGAATTCATCAAATAAAAATCTATCAAAGGTCAGGTCATCATCGATTAGCTTGTAGAGGCTCCTCTTGAGGATGATCAACCTCTTAGCATGGATTTGCTCAATGACAAGGTCTTCCATATCTCAGAATCACCAAATTCGGATGAGCCTGAGATCCAGGCCGATATGACCCTATTCTTTGATGGCTCCAAGTGTGAGCAAGGGGGTGATACGGGGGTTGTGTTCTTTATGCCACAAGGGGCTCCATTGCTTCTATCATTTAAACTCAATTTTTTGTGCACTAACAACAATGCAGAATACGAAGCCTTGCTCATAGGTCTTCAAGCAGTCGTCGCCATGAAAATAAAAAAGATTAACATTTTCGATGACTCCCTGCTAATTGTTAACAAGATCAAAGGTATTTTTAGTGTAAATGTCTAGTGCTACAAGCTTATAAAGCCCTTGTGGATAGATTCCTGGTAAATTTTGAGTGGTACAATATCGAGGCAATCCCTCAATCATTGAATCATTTTACAAATACTATGGCCTCATTGGGGTTGCTTATCCCATAGAACCCTTCAGATGACATAACCACCATTCATGTTAAAATGCTATCGCAACCCGCGATGAAGTGCGAGAGCTCTCAGGCCACGCTAGGCATCCACATGATTCAAATTGAACCATCTCATGATAGGTTCTCATAAATTCATGATCGTCTGAATCGTGTCGATTGGGGGTCCTTATTCCCCCAAACCCCTTTTTATAGCAGCACCATTGTTACACACCAAACCTAGCCGTCGGCTAGGCATTCCAAGAGTTTAAAATTCATATATATATTCCAGCTTTCATTAAATTAGATCATCTTGTTTTTTATTTTCTTATTACAATTCATATTAGCCTTTACGGCGGGATCTGCCCTCCTAGTGGCATTTACGCTTCTAAGGAATTGATTTATTATTTCAATCCATTCTTCGTACTGTTGAGTTTCTCTGTGCATCATTCGGTGATATTTATTGGAGTAAATTTTATATTTTCGATTCATCCGGAGAGACCCTGTACTTGTCTCTCTGCAAGTGGTATCAGTCTAGGCGATTCGAGAAGGGGGCAGACGATTCAGTTTCAGTTGTTAGCATCGCAGTCTTGGTTGCTCGTTCCGGTAGCAGGCGTTCTTCACAGTGAGCAACATAGCGCCAGCCCTGCGTAGCGTCCATTTTAGTATGGGCTGTTAATCACCAGCCGATCACGTAACTTTTTTCCCTGTGCGGCGTCAGTTTTCGGTGCGGTCGCATCATCAATAGCAAGATCGCCAATTTACGTTCTCCTGCCATTCAAAAATCATTGCAAAAAATTCCATCCGACGCAGCGTCCGCCGTTTGTAACCAGCGGCCAATCAGCGCTCGCGGTTCCAAAAATTATTTATTTTTTCCTAAGGTTCGCGCGGGTATAGTTTCGCTTTAATTTTTTTTTACTGGGAAATATCCCACATTCGCCAGGGAAGGAAAAATTTGTGGTTTATAGTGGTTCGGGGTCACTTAAAGCTCCGTGGCTTTGGCCACGCAAGGTTTCCTCCGCGCGTGTCGTTTGGCTTTCTCGTCGTTTGGTTTGGTCTTCTGTTCGCCGTTTGGTTTAGTCTTCTGCTGTTCGCCGTGTGGTTTGGCCCTCTGCTCACATCGTGTCTTCCGTTCTGTCTCGGTCTCGGGGGTCGTGTCTTTCATTCTGTTTTGGTCATGATTTTAGGTGTCGTGTCTTCCGTTCTGTCTCGGTCTCGGGGGTCGTGTCTTTCATTCTGTTTCAGTCACAGTTTCGGGTGTCGTGTCTTCCGTTCTGTCTCACATGTCGTCAATCCTATCTGCGCGTCGTGTCTCGTTGAGAGTCGTCAAAAGTTGTTGTTATGGAGGTGACCCAGCAAAATTCAATTTTGTGCCGCAGTTGGAGAGACATTTGAAGCGGAATCCACATTTTTTCTTTTGCTAACTTCAACCAAATTTTGCGGTAGTTGAAGCGGAATCCCAAGCAGGTTATGTTAACAAGTGCATGAGCAAACAGTGGACCAAAGGTTCTGACGGTCGATTATCAAGCTCGGAAACGCCCAATAACAACGCAAGAAGACCTAATCGAAGCCCAGGTACAAAAAATTCTCTTTCTCCTTTCAAAATTGGTAGTTATAATCCACATCATCCACTGGTAGATCCTATGGCTACTAATCCTCCCCCAACTCACGAAAACATCACACAAGGAAACTCAAGTAACTCAGCCATTTCCAACGATGATTCTCTTCGACTCCTACTAGAGGGTATGAACGAAATTAGTCTCAACCTAAAATCCCTAGTGCGAGCACAAAACCAGCTTAATCCCAATACTAATCCCCAATATCACTCCCATGCCCAAAGGAATGAAGACAATGTTGAACAAAATGACGATTGGGAACAGCAAATAGGCACTTCGGATAATTCCAGGGATCGCTATCATAGACAACGGTATAACCAAGATCAAGAAAGGGATACGGGTTATCACCAATCGAGAGGCCCTAATAATTTTCCATGCATTGATATGCCCACTTTTGAGGGTCATGATCCTCGTGGTTGGATAGCCAAAATGGAAGGCATTCTCGACTTATATCAAATTAAGGAAATTGATAAAGTCCCTTTCGCGGCATCAAAATTAGGCACTGAGGCCTACCAATGGTTCGTATGGCTTAAACGAGAGAAAGGAGCTACTATTAACTGGAGAAAATTCACTACCTCTTTTTTAGAAATATTTGACGAAGGAGCTACATCATCATACACGATAAGACTGTTATCTCTTAAACAAGAAGGATCGGTTAGCGAATTCGTTTCGGAGTTTACCAGTTTACTACCATACACTTTAGACCTCAGTCCCGACACAGTGGTAGGAGATTTTTGCAATGGATTGAAAGAAAATATTCGAGTGGAGGTAGACATGCACAATCCAACCTTGCTGAACGATTGTATAAGAATAGCTAAGTTGGCCGAAAAGAGACATCAGTTGTCTGCATGGCGTGACACTTATAGTCGTCCTTCGTATCGCAACAATTCCTTTCGTAGAAATGATCAACCATCAAGATACTTTTGTTATAAATGTCGCACTCATCACCCCAAGGAACAAGCTTGTGCCCAAAAACAAAACTTTCATATTGAGGGCGATCACTATGAAGGAGAAGAGGAAGAACCTTACCAACCAGAAGAACCTATGCTAGACGAGCTACCAAGTACTCTAGAAGAAAAAGAAGAGGATACAATGGCGATCTCCGTGCATGCCCTCATGGGTTTAACCACCCACCATACCATCAAGGTACCAGGTTTCCTCCGCCAGAAAAAGGTGAATGTGCTAATTGATTCTGATAGTACCCACAATTTTATCGACATCAAAATAGCAAAAGCTTTGAATTTATTCATTAACTCTTCCAACAAAGACAAATTCCAGGTTCTAGTGGCCAACGGGGTGAACGCACAATGTGTTGGTCGCACATCTCAAGTTTCCATAAATATGGGAACTTATACCTGGTTTGGATCCCTTTTTGTCATGAATTTGGGGAACTCTGATGTCATTTTGGGAGTTGAATGGTTGGAAACATTAGACACGGTTAGCTTCAACTTCAAAAAAATTATTTGTGGAATGGAAGGAAAACGGACGAGTCATTCGCTTACAAGGCATTACTACTCCTCCATCACAAATGGTGAGCTCTCATAGTATGGAGAAGATGTTAAAAAAGGGTGGATATGGGTTTATAGCTCAAATTAATTGTTTGGAAAAACAATCTCAAGCAACTTCGGATATTACTCGCTCCGAGTTACAAGACATCATAACACATTACGAAGAGGTTTTCCAAGAACCTAAAGGATTACCACCTAAACGATCTCATGACCATGCCATCCATTTGATTCCATGGAGTGTCCCACCTAACAATCGTCCTTACCGCTATCCTCAACCACAAAAGACAGAAATTGAACAGATCGTTCAGGATTTGTTGGATCACGGAGTCATTCGTCACAGCACTAGTCCTTATTCCTCACCTGTCGTTCTGGCTAGACGAAAAGATAACTCTTGGCGTATGTGTCCTGACTTTCGTTCTCTCAATAAACTCACTATCAAGGAAAAATTTCCCATACCTGTCATAGATGACCTACTCGATGAGTTGCATGGTGCAAAATTTTTTACAAAATTAGACCTTCGCTCCGGATTTCACCAAATCCGTGTCAGAGAAGAAGATATTCCTAAAACTGCTTTTCGTACTCATGAAGGTCATTACGAATTTTTGGTCATGCCTTTTGGTCTCACCAATGCACCATCCACATTCCAAAGTCTCATGAACCAAGTGTTTCGCCCACTCCTCCGTAAGTTTGTGTTAGTCTTTTTTGATGATATTCTCATATACAGCAAAACATGGAAGGATCATTTACATCATGTGGATAAGGCCCTTCACATTTTACACAAAGAAAAGTTATTTGTTAAACGTTCCAAATGTTCATTTGGTGTTCAAGAAGTCGAGTATCTTGGTCATATAGTTTCACACGAGGGCGTCAAAGTGGATCCCAATAAGATTAAAGCAATTCAAGAGTGGCCTTTACCTAAAACCATCAAGAAACTTCATGGTTTTTTGGGTCTCACGGGCTACTATCGCAAGTTTGTACAAAATTATGGTAAGATTGCAGCACCTCTCACCGCACTCACAAAGAAGGATGCTTTTCGTTGGTCGACAGAGGCTTCTCAAGCCTTCGAAGCTCTTAAGAAGGCCATGTGTACAACCCCAGTATTAGCAACTCCCAATTTTCACAAACCATTTATTATCGAATGTGATGCATCAGGAATAGGAATTGGGGCTATACTAATGCAAGAAGGTCATCCATTGGCATTTGAAAGTAAACAACTTTCCGAGAAAAATTTGGGAAGATCAACATACGAAAAAGAAATGTTGGCTATTCTTCATGCAGTAGAAAAATGGAGACACTACCTAATCAATAGCCGCTTCATTATAAAAACAGATCATAGTAGCCTCAAACATTTTCTTGAGCAAAGGTTTTCTTATCCGAAACAAAATAAGTGGTTAACCAAACTGTTGGGCTATGATTTCGTTATCGAATACAAGAAAGGGAAGGAAAATATAGCCGTCGATGCGCTGTCCAGGAAATATGAAGATGAAGTAGTCATTAACGCTATTTCAGGTCCTTGCTCCCAATGGGTGAATCAATTACAAGATGAATGGTTGTCCAATAGCGAAGCTACTCAGATACTTCAAGAATTATCTATAGGGTCCTCTAAACACCCTTTGTTCTCTTATGAAGATAAAATCCTCCGGAAGAAGAACCGCATTTACATTCCACACAATTCAGAACTCAAATCGAAGATCCTCGACGAATCACACGCTTCTCCATCAACAGGACATTCAGGATTTTTGAAGACATATTTAAGGGTCAAACAATCATTTTGTTGGAAAGGATTAAAAGCAAAAGTCAAACAATGGGTAGCAGAATGTGAAGTTTGCCAGTGCAATAAAGGAGAAATAGTCAAATCACCAGGATTGTTACAACCATTACCCATCCCTGAACGATAGTGGGAACATATATCCATGGATTTTATTGAAGGTCTTCCAAAGTCAGAAGGTAGGACAGTAATCTTCGTCGTCGTAGACCGGTTATCCAAATACGCTCACTTTCAAGCTTTACAACATCCATTTTCCGCAAGCAAGGTGGCAAAGGTATTTATGGATTCAATTTTCAAATTACATGGTATGCCAAAAAATATTGTAAGTGATAGAGATCCCATCTTCACTAGTAACTTTTGGCGGGAATTATTTTGACTTAGTGGTACCAAATTGAACATGTCCTCAGCCTACCATCCACAAACAGGATGGTCAAACAGAAGTGATTAACAAATGTTTGGGTACATACTTAAGATGTTTCACTCAAGATAAACAATACCAATGGAGCCATTGGTTAGCATTGGCAGAATGGTGGTACAACACTTCTTACCATTACTCAATTAAGATGTCTCCATTTGAAGCATTGTATGGCACCAAGCCTCCAACAGTCGCAGATTACGTGCATGGATCATCCAAAGTAGCCAAAGTGGATGATTGGTTCCAACAAAGGCAGTCTACACTCACCATCCTCAAAGAGAATTTAGTCCAAGCACAAAATCGTATGAAACAACAACAAGACTTGCACCGATCAGAGAGAACTTTTAATATAGGTGATTGGGTTTTCCTAAGGTTGCAACCTTACAAACAATCATCGTTAAAGATAAAATCCAGCCAAAAGTTGGCTCCACGATTCTATGGTCCTTAAAAAATTGTGCACCGCATTGGAGAAGTCGCCTATCAGTTAGAGCTACCTTCATCATCACGAATACACCCGGTATTTCATGTTTCATGTCTCAAAAAAGTAATTGGTCAGAAAGTGCAAGGTCAATCAGAATTACCAGTGCTCGATGAGGAAGGACGCATACATCTCCAACCGGAAGATATACTACAACATAGAATACGAAGACTGAGATCACGTCAGATTCAAGAATTCCTCATCAAATGGCAAGATTTACCAGAGGAGGATGCCACATGGGAACCTGACAGTATTTTCCAGACATTTCCAGCTTTGAGGACAAAGCTTTCCGAGGAGGGGAGTCATGTTACACACCAAACCTAGCCGTCGGCTAGGCATTCCAAGAGTTTAAAATTCATATATATATTAGATAGTTTCATTAAATTAGATCATCTTGTTTTTATTTTCTTATTACAATTCATATTAGCCTTTACGACGGGATCTGCCCTCCTAGTGGCATTTTACGCTTCTAAGGAATTGATTTATTATTTCAAACCATTCTTCGTACTGTTGAGTTTTTTTGTGCATCGTTCGGTGATAATTATTGGAGTAAATTTTATATCTTCGATTCATCCGGAGAGACCCTGTACTTGTCTCTCTGCAACCATGCTATTTTTACAAGTTCTCCTATAATCAACATTCACTAAGGATGAACCCTTAAAGGGATAGGTCATTCATGCCATCAAAGCTTCTGCATAGCGGGACTGGTATACTCCCATTCGAGACTACCTCAAGCTTGGTAGCCTCCCGCTTGGATTATCGCATGCCGCCAAAAGGACACTCAAGCAGAAAGCGGCAAAGCATGTCTTGTTAGGAGACATTTTGTATCATCGAAGCTATGAAGGAATTCTCCTTCGTTTCTTAGAACAACAGGAAGCCACTTGGGCCATTGCCCAAGCGCACAATGGTACATGTGGTGGCCACTTTAGCGGTATGGCCATCGTAAAGCGCATTCTTCGCATGGGCTATTATTGGCCATCCTTAGAGTGATATTGTTGTGCATATGTTAAGAAGTGCGTGAAGTGTCAACACCATGCTAATTTGACACATGTACCTTCCCAAGCCTTGCAACCGATTCAATCGGTTTGGCCATTTTCGCAGTGGGGACTCGATTTGATCAGAGAAGATCTCCCCCACATCCTCGGGCCGTCACACGTTTATCATCATGACAACCGAGTACTTCACCAAGTGGGTGGAAGCAGTTCCCCTTACCTCGATGATAGGACCCCACATAGTGGAGTTCATAACAAATCATATCATTTGTCATTTTGGTATTCCATCCAAAATCATTTCGGATAATGGAATGTCATTCAAAAACAAAGTTGTGCATGCTTTAATGAATAAGTACAATATCAAACATAGATTTTCGACACCATATTATCCGCAAGCAAATGGGCAAGCAGAGGCCTCAAACAAGATGTTAATTGCCATCCTTAAAAATATAGTCAATGATAATCATAAGGATTGGCACACGCAGATCCCTCTTGCCCTATGGGCTTACCGCACTAGTATTCGGACGCCCACTGGGGCAACCCCATTCTCACTAGTGTATGGTGCAGAGGCAGTCATACCTCTAGAGTTGGAGATCCCCTCACTACGCATATCCATGCAAGAGTTCATTGATGATGATACCGCACAGCAGGCTCGACTAGACCAACTTACGTTGCTTGATGAGCGACGCGTTCATGCCCTGGAGCATTTACGCATTTATCAGGAGCAACTAAAGAGAGCCTACAATACGAAAGTCCATCTTAGGGACTTTCATATTGGTGACCTCATCTTGAAAGAGAACCAACAAAATTCTAATTTTCCATCCCACTTAAGGGACAAGTTTGCAGCAAACTGGTTAGGTCCTTTTGTCATCACTAGTCAAATAGGACCCAAAACATATCGACTGGCCTCTCTTGAAGGAGTCGAAGACCCTGAGCCCTTGAACATCATTCACTTGAGGCTTTTCCATGCTTAGAGCACCATAGTACCCCAAAATGCTCCAAGGGTGCCTACCAACCCGCTTGGTCAACCTAAAATGCTCCTAGGCGGTCTAGAACCGTCTAGGTCACCCCAAATGCTCCAAGGGTGCCTATAACCCGCTTGGTCAACCTAAAATGCTCCTAGGCGGTCTAGAACCATCTAGGTCACCCCAAAATGCTCCAAGGGTGCCTATATCCCGCTTGGTCAACCTAAAATGCTCCTAGGTGGTCTAGAACCGTCTAGGTCATCCCCAAATGCTCCAAGGGTGCCTATAACCCGCTTGGTCAACCTAAAATGCTCCTAGGCGGTCTAAGACATCTAGGTACACCCAAATTCCCCACATCTCCATGTCACCTATGGTCAACCTAAAAGTCTAGAACCATCTAGGTCAACCAAAAATCCCCAAAGGCATCCATAAGCCCTTTGGTCACCCCAAATGCCCCAATGGCCCCCAATAAGCCCATTGGTCACATGTACATACATATATATCAATCAAAAATCCAAAAACATTATCAAAACATCAAAATACAAAAACATTGCATCACATTGCCTTTCAAAAAATCATAAAAATATCAAAAATACAAACAATTGCATCTCATCACATTGCATCCCATTGCATTTCTATCATCACTTGCATTTAGGCATCCTCATCATTAGCACTTTACATTTTAGAGTTGCTCATATATGTCTAGCACCATGATGGTACACTACTTATCGCTCAAAATCCATGTTGAGAAAGTAATCATAGTTCAATGGTTCACTTATCATTCTCACCCACATTTTCCATATTCCATATTTGTGTCCACCCCTTCACCTAATCATTTTTTTTAGAATGTCATTAGAGGTTTTGGTCACTCAACCATTTCTAGCTTCTCTTCAGGTTTGGTAGAAAGCTATCTTGATTTTTAGGAGGTAGAGTCTTGCTTAGATTATGCCTTGTGTACATCAAATCCCAAACACAGTTAATCATTAACAATCCAAGTTTTGCACAAAGACAGATGAAATCCATGAAGTGGTCTAGGTTACCTTACGTGAAAAGGTCATCCTGCTCATCCCCCTATGCGAATGGTTCAAGAATGCTGAGAGTTGGCAAAAGGACAAGCATATTCCCTACCCAATTCCCCAAAATAAATAGTGGTTTTCACCACTATTAGAAATCCCACATTCTCAAAAAGTTGCAAACATCAAAAATTGCAAAATTCAAAGTACAAACTCCAAAGTTCAACATCAAAACCCTCAAAGTGCACACATCAAAAAGCACAAGAAACAGTGATCCCCATCACTCAAAATTCAAATCCCTTGCTCAAGAGAAAAATAAAAACTCAAAATAAATAGTGATTATTGTCACTAACAAGAGAAAAATAAACAATGATTTTTATCACTATATATGAGAGCAAGTATCCCAATAATTGAAAGAAAAGAAGGGAGTCGAACTTGAATCCCTGGAACTCTCGACATTTGGAAAACCATAAGGTGATCCTCAGTACAGGTTTGGTGGATAGCCTACTTGGCACTGGTGGTATCCTTACGCATGATGATATGTCTGTCACATTAGCTTCGGTATGTGTGCAGACCAATGTTTGCATGTGGATGAGCTAGCTTTGGTAACCTAGATTGCCTAGTGGTCTAGTCATACTTAGTACAAAACCTAGGATGGTGGCATTCATTGGGTGATCCTCAGTACAGGTTTGGTTGAGAGCCTGCTTGGCACTGGTGGTATCCTTATGCGTCTCACAAGAATGAACTCACTTGCACACACAGGGATATGAAGTACCTTGGTCATCCTAGCAGATTCATACCTTGTCAAGAAGTCTTGCATAGTCAGTATACAACCTTTGATCACACCAGCTAGAGTGTTTGAGTCTCATAAAAACCTCACCTACATTCTTTAAAATAGGTCATTTCATATACTCCATTTCACTACATCGCAATAATGGTTCCACATTTCCATTACAAAAGCAAATACAAAAAAAAGAAACAAAAAAGAGCGTTAATGTGTTTTGTACAGTCTATAGAGCTAACATAGTGTGTCAAATCATTAACCACATTTATTTTATCAACCAATCATCTCACTGTGCATCCACGCATATAGATAGCATCAAATCTAAGCAAATACACATGCATACATGATATATATCTATCACCATTTCATTGCATCCAAATGCATACATCCTAAGCATCTAGCATATACGCATCAAATCCATACATACATTGCATTCATACATTAAAACAATAAATGAAACACATGATGACCACAATAAAATCTCATATATATATGGGGTAAAAATATGTACATCATAGTTTCCAAAATGCCCGTAGGCTACAAATAAAGTGGGTCCTCCGACCTCACCAATACCAAAAAGCCCTACCCATGTCGGCCACCATGATCACGCAGGATCGATGCTGCGACTAGTGCTACCCCCTATAGTGCGCATCCACTGAGATCTCTCCGGTCGGCTGCTGCCCGCCCTAGCCTCCTGTCGGCTCCCCCTAGCCCCCTCAATCCTTTGCCTAGACGAAGCAGACTGCTCTGTCTCGCTCCATTGGGTCCGGTGTGAGGTACTACCCTCATCAAACTCTGGTAGCTACCCTCCAAGCCGAATCACCTCCCTCTCTAGCTCACTCCTATAGAGCTGAGCCCTAGCCTCCCATGCCTGGTACGTATCCGCCACCCGTAGCACCTGAGCCCGTAGTGACCCCACCTCGGCCTCCAACTCCTGCACTCATGCCCGTAGAGTCCTAACCTCTGTTGGGTCACCCTATCCCTATGCTTGTGCCCGTAGGAGATCCCTCTCCTACCTAACCATGGCTAGCTCTATCTGTAGCCTAGCATATCGATCCACTGGCACATCCTGCTACTTAGGCAACCCTTGATCATCCGCATCCTCATCTCCATCATCACCCTGATCATCCATGATCAGGAGGTCCACCTGCTCATCCATCTGGTAAGGTGACTCCGTATGATCCTCCTCAGGTGCATCCTGAGGCATATCCTCAGCTTCCACCGCTGCATCACCCCCAAGGGCCTCCTCACCTCGCCATCACCGCATCACCCACCATGTATCATACTCGGTCATCGTCTCGATGTCATCCACGTCTAGAATCACCATAGTTGGGTCTACCACCTCATCTGTCTCCACCACTATAGGCCAAGTCAGAGCCCTCTCATCCCCGTGGTGCCTGTAGATCATGGGCACCCCAGGAAGCCCCTAGCATACCCCAAACTACCGTGTCACCCACTCATATGGGAAGAACTCCTTCTATGTGCCATGCCTCCCTATCAACCACCTGCCTTACCTACTCCTACGTAGCCACTCCCCAACCTCAGGCCACGTTGGGTAGTCTCTGTAAGGCCGCCATCTCACATCCCCTACTGACAGCCCTACAAAAGCCTTGGCGTAGTGACCTACATCACCCGCCCAACACCTACTCTACCCAACCTCCTATGCTCTTTGCCAGAGGATAGCATACCCTATCTCTTGATCTACCAACTGACCCTGAGTCATCCATGGTAGTCCCTATGGTCGCTCCATAGCTATGTGCTCCCATGCCCAACATTATAATAGATAGTTGCACCCTATCCCATTCCACATCCGGAAATGGATCTCATACAACTCATCGTAGAGTTATGCTAGCAGTGTCATCCCCCATGCCATCACCAATGGGTCCTCCTTAGTGCTTATCACCAAGGCAAACACTAGCTCCAGTAGGTTCCATGGGAACCTCACTCCTGAGGAGTCAGGTAGAAGCATATTGGAGATGAGGGTCATGAGTAATGCATGCCTCACCTTCAATACCTTCTTCCCATACCAATACCCAACCAGTATCCCTCCCTTCATACAGTCATCCTCCACATCCTTCACTCGACCACCAAAATATCGAGTCAACACTGCACCTCTCAGGTCATGGTGTGTAGTCCTGATGGGTCACCCCTCTATCGAAATCCTCAAAATCTGATAGACATCCTCTAAAGTCACCATCATCTCCCCTATCGGGAGGTGAAAGGTATTGGTACGAGGGTCCCATAGATTAATCAAAGCAATCAAGTAGGCATGGTCACCTATCACAGGCTCCAACCGTGTCACTTGCTTAAGGCCCAAGGCATCCAACCACTCCCAATCCACCTCGCTCAAGGCACCCCTGGTGGTCTCAAAAAGCTTTGATTTATGATACCGACCCCTCACCACCTAAAAAAAAAAACAAAAACAATGATAAGTAAGCATTCCCATGCTTCACAAACGACCTTTCAGAGGCCTCAAAAGCACTAAAAACAACAAAAAGCAACTTACAATTGCACACAAAAACACAAAATAAACATTTTATATGGTCTAGATCATTTTAGTGGGTTTAATTATCCATTTACTTAATGAGATATACCAAGCAAAAACAAATAAAAAAAAAAAAAATTAAAAACAACAATAAGCACGATCGAGGAGTCACTACATACCCGCGTCGCACCGGCTCCTCCATTGGATGCTTCGGTTTGCTGGCTCATGGTGTCCTGGACTGAGTTTGATAGTGCTTCACTGCACAAAATCACTCTCCTCCTCCTCACCACTCGAATCACCAAGGAAAAATCACAATAATGACCCCAAACCGAGATTTTTGGGGCTATATAGGCTATTTTGGGTTGTACTCGTCCTAGGGTGGGATGAGCACATTATTTTATGATCGTCCCACCCTGGGATGAATATAAAATTTGCATTCACCCCCTGGGATGAATACAACTCAAAATTTTCAAAACAACCAAAAACAACTCCAAACGGGCTCCAAAAATAGCATAAAAATTGCCTAAACTTGGTCGATTTCATGCCCAAGCTTAATGGCATAATAAACCACCATCGGGGTCATCGAGAGACTCTAATTCACTCCCTAAGAAGGCTAGTATAGCTAGACCACTCCATGAGAATGAGGTTTTTCTATCTCTCTCACTCCAAAAGGCACCAAAAATGGTTTAAAACCCACCAAAAATAAGTCAAATTTGATGGAATTCATTCGAGCTCAAGATAGAACTCAAACGCGCCATAGAGGTACCAGAGAATTACTCCTTTAGTCCCTAAGAAAGCCTTGATGGTTGGACCACTCCACGGGAATGAAGTTGTCGACTCTCCCTCCTCCATGCAACATCCATCGGATCGACAATATCCTTCCAAAATTGCCATAATCTTCATGAGTACACCTGAAGGCAACCCAACAAAAGTCATCTAGGTCAAGCGACTCATCACTTTTCTTGCTAGGTCATTCCCTCATCGACTCATCGCTTGAGGGGGTAGTCATACTCATAATCATAATCAACAAACACACACTCAATTAGGCAAAGGGCGTTCGTTCAACGAATCATTGACAAAGATAATCTTGCTCCTGCTTGGGGCAGTAAACAAGCAAAAATCTCAATTAAGAACACAACAGAGCAGACGGTCCTGCCTGTTTGGTATACCTCAAAAGTTACCAAAATACTTGGTATTCTCTAAACGCCTAAGGGTTATAAGTCTTTCGAGCATACCCGAAAGCTGAAGAGATACCAAGACCAATTTCTTTACTGAGTCAAAAGCAAAGATTCAAGAATGCATGCTCTTTCCATGATTGGGGCATTCAAAGTTGGTTAGGTTACTGAATAACCTTAATCATTGAGCACTTTGGTCATCTATTTTTGCTCAGCGTTGTGCTGCACACAATGCTTCTCAAAAAGGGGCATCTATAGACACCAAAATAGCGCCAATCCGATTATGCTACCAAGGCATTGACTAAATTGACACACAAAGCCCTTAGGGCAGCCCTCAGAGGTCAAGCAGTGGTTCTAACCACTCCCAAAGTAGTTTTGGAAGGTTCCTAGGTCAGTTGGGGACTTTTTGAGGCCCAGTTCCTATTCGTCCCACCCTAGGATGAATAGCAATTCCTATTCGTCCCACCCCAAAGCGAATAGCAACATTCATCCCGAGGTGGAGCGAATAGCAGGTTTGACTGGAAAAAAGTCAAATCTGGACAAGTGGCCGCCAAAAAATGCCACTTGCCCTACTCTTCGAAGCATGCATGTCATAACCTAGGGCATGCCTATGACAACCCTCATCAATGAGGCCATTTTGGGGAGATTCTCTTCCCCCTCCTATGCATGCCGCCCTGGTGGACAAGTGGCCCCTTGGGCCTTGCATGCCCTTGCATGCTCTTTGCACATTTGACCTCCTAGGTCTATAAATTGGATGACATTCTCATCCAAAGAGAGATAGGTTTTGCTAGGATTTGCAACGAAGTGCTACCGAGTTATTACCTCACCCTTATTGCTCCTTTTTCATCCATAATTTCTCCTTAGCGAGAGAGGTTATCGGGTGGCATAAGAAGGCGCAATATGACCCAAAAAATGAATCCATAGTTCGAATAACCACACCAAATTTACCTAAAACACTTCCCCTATAGTTTTACATCAATCCTCATTGGATTGGTGTGAAAATTTAGGAGATATTGGCGGGCGTCCCACCCCCGGGCGCCCCCCAATCTATGACAGTCGAATTCGTCCCACCCCCGAATGAATAGAAATTCATGCACTATTTTTTGACTATTTTCAATTAGCTATTTTCTATATGTCTATATGATGTTGCATTTCAAATTTCATAGCTTTCTGACATGTATTGACTGAGATATAGCCGTTTTATGATTTTGTATGCATGCGGGTCCCACTTTTTCTTGCAGGAGGATTTGGATAGAATATTTGGAATATGACCATATGGGTTCTCTTCAAACATCATTTTATGCTTACTCACCAAATTTTGCAGGTTTTTGACATGTCTAGGTAGGAGAAACGCTCATTTGCCTTTTGTAGGTTCACTACGGGCGACGGGATCTAACGCAATGATCGGATGCAATTATTTTACAAAACTAGGTGATATCATCCCAAAACCATCTCCTTTACATCTCTCTTGAGTTTTGTCTCATTTGGAATCCATTTGCTATATACACCCCACATGCGCCTGTTCAGGCTATGGGGATTGCATGTTTTAATACCATACACATATGCTCTTGACTCTCCTTTGCTTTCCTGTGCATAGAATCAGGTGCCAAAATATAGTAGGAAACATCGGAGGATGAGGATCACATTGACGTAAGCGACGACGACATTTGGCCCGCCCACTTCGAGTGTGGGCATGCGGAAGAACAGTGGATGTGCACCACGTTCTTTGAGAGATTGATATCTCTTGGCACCCCTTTGTTGTAACAGATTGTATCAAGATAATTTAAGTCCTCAAGGGGAGGCATTGTAATCTGATTTGAAGTTACTCAATAAGGAGAATGCCCCATTTGCTTTATTTCTTGTTATACTTTGCCTTTTTGCTTGCATGCTTTGGTTTACGCTTTCATAGGACTTATAACGCACTTACATTCTGTTTCTTCGGTTAAGGTGCACCATTTTTCTGTTGCTACAAAAACCTTGAAGGAATCCTCAAATCGAGACCTTGGAAGTCTCAAGATTCAAGGAGAATATAAGAATTTCTTTTTTAGCATAGAGTGCAAGAATCCTCATTTCATTAGCTTACATTGACTATCATCCAAAAGAAGCAAGAAGGATTATAAAAATTCTTCATTTTTGGTGTAATATTTACATATTACAAAAGGCACCTCTTTTGTTCCTTGGGAGAACAAAAGTATTACTATTTATAGGGGGTAGAAGGACATCCTTATCTAATAGACTTGTGGCCAAGGGAAGGAGCTATCAAAAAGCTCACACGAACAATAGATTTGTGGCCAAAGTAAGAGCCACCAAAGAGCTCACACATCCTTATCCAAAAAAATTGCGACCAAGGGAAGGAGCTATAAAAAATCTCACACAAACAGCAGATTTACGGCCAAAGGAAGAGCCATCGAGGGGCTCACACGTCCAGGAGTTGAGGTGTTTAACAATATTGTTTTCCTCTGTCAAATCCAGCCCTATCAGCAACATGTCACCTGCAATAGTGGAGCCATTTAAAGAAGCATTATCACTCATGCTTACCTAGAAAGAAGGGCAATATTTACTGTTAGGTTATCTACATAAAGATAAAGCAAAATAATACTCATTGGTTGTTATAACCAACACTAAAGAAAGGTAGAAATCGACATTAAAGATCTTTAGATAAGTGTAGAGATAAGAGCTATACCTAAGGCATCCATTAAAATGAGCATCCACCAAAAGAAGAGCTCAAAATTATGCCATAATACCATGAAGCAATCCAACTGTAGCCATCCATCATCCTCACCAAGCCAACATGCAAAATAAAGCTTGCATATCAAGAAACATAGCAAGCTCACGTAGGATGCAAAGATAAAGAAACAATTAGGGTTGCAAGCTCATCTTTGGAGTGTTAGAAAGAATTATTGCATGCGCAAGCCACTTGGCACAAACTCTCTACGTCTCCCAATGTTCAAGCACTCACCTAAAGGGAGTTACATTTGTTTGGAGGGAGTTAAGATTCTTTGCAGGTTACTACCAACCTCATCATTATCGAAGGAATGTTAAAGGTGTTTATATTGTAATGCTTTGTGTGACACTTGTCACGAAGTCCATCTTACTTGAGACGCTAATCTTGGAGAATGTAAGATAAAATAGTGTGTAAAGTAGAACATAGCCAAGAAAAGCAAGGGAGTAATCAAATGGAGTTAAAGCATTGAGGTGAAATGGCTATACACCATTCAACAATGTAAGAAAAACATTTAAGACGTTGTCATAAAACCAATGAACAACACTTGCATTTGGAGAAGCCCTACAAGGCATATCCTAAGATATATTTCACCGCCAGTTGCAGAAGTGAAGGATCACCAATCAAGGAATAAATTTGTATCGATCAAAGAGGGCTCTGACTATCCATGAGAGCTATGCAGCACGTAGCTACGAATCTGCCAACACACAACATTAAAGAATGATTGAGGTAAAGGTTGATCTTTATGCTTGTTTTAACATACATTTTTTGAGTTATAAGGGAATATTTTATCTATTGCAATATTCAGCATTAGATATTCATTAAGCAAGCATACTTTAGGTTTGTTAATATTTAGAAAAAGTTATCAAGGAGAAATAAGGGTTATTATTGAAACCTAAGTTACTTGCAAATATTATTTTTCTAATTTTTCCAAATTTGGGAGTTATAAGCAATACAACAACAAACTTAGGAATTGGAAATTATAAAATATTAAAATCAACCAAAAAGGGGTATTTAAAGAGGTTTATTAAAGTTTTCAAAAGTTGGGATTTGTATAGTGTTGTCTCACAGCACTTAAAGGAAGAAAAATAAATTCAACTTCAAAAACTCTTCAAATAATTGAAAATAGTGCTTAGTTCAATAGGAGTAATAAGGAGATAGAGAAGTTGTTTTTTGTATTTACAAAATTTTACAAAATCAACTTAAAATTGAACTACAATTTACAAAAGCACTATATTGATCATATATTCTATCCAGAGCATCCTAGGGAGTCATAAGGCATTCTACAAAACTTGGTAATATTAACATCCATAAAAAATTATTAAGTTCTAAATTCATTTGTATAGATGTAAGCTTACTACAAAACCTAAAAACTTATTAGATTTTAAAACTCTCATCACTAGGGAGACATAAAGAAGTCCACAAAATCTAAAGAGTTTATAAAGGGAATACAATGGTATCCAACAAATTCTTCCTAACTAAATTCCAACTACTCAAAGGCCCAAATTATTTCTTATGGAAGAATAAAGTAAAAGCAATCTTGGTATATGAAAAAATTTGGGATATTGTCCAAGGGAAAACAAAGAAACCTACCACAGGAGATACTAAGATTCAAAAGTTTGAGTAAAATGATTCAAAAGCCCAAATGATCATAATATTTACTATCACTAATAAAATACAACCTTATATTAGTTTAGCAAAAACATCTTCTGAAGCTTGTACAATCTTAGAAAAAATATTTGAAGGAAAGAACAAAGCCACCATTATTCATCTACAAACTCAACTACATTTCTTAAAAATGAGCAGTGGAGAAAGCATATAACTTTTTCTAAGGAAGGTAGTAGATATTAAAGAAAAATTGTTAACTATTGGATAGAAGCCTAAATATGAACTTCTTACTCAAGTAACCATGAGAGAACTTCTAGACAACTATAAGAATTTGGTCACATCTCTACAAATCTTAAGTAAAGATACTTATTTTTATGACTTAGTCAATATCCTTCATGAATATGAAGTGGAACACACTGTGAAATATGAGATGACTAACACTACATTGACATCAAAAGATAATCCATAGGGAAATATTGTTTCATCAACAAAAGGAAAAATAACATGGTATTGTTAGATATGCAAAAAGAAAGGTCATAATACTGGTTATTGCAGGTACAATCCTAAAAATCAAAATCAAGAAAATTAGATAAACAATGGGAACCAATTTCAATCAAGACAAAATCAAAGGAATTCTTGTCAACAATCATTTAAATGACCAACTGATTCTCCTCAATTGGAGTAGCGAAAGGGAAATCAGAAAGGACACTTGGTTCAGAGGATAGAAGAAATTGAAGAACTAGATGAACACTCAGAGGAGAAAGCTCTATCAACGAATGTAACACTTTTGCTTGAACATGTTATAAAGAATCAAAAGAAAGAATACAAAGTTCAAGATAAAAAATCAATCCATATTGAAGACTAAAAGTCTTCAGTACCCAAATAATGTAATACAGGGGGGTGTTAGAGTTAGAGTATATTACATAATTTGGATCATGTAAATGTACCTTCCTAGGTACATACTTAGGACATTAGATTACTTTAGGGGGAAGTTATCTAGTTACTTTATACAATGTAATAAATGCACAAGTGTCAATGTGCAAGTTGTAAATGTGCAAGGTGTCCCTTGCATAGCTAGGTAGAGTGTTGGCCAAGGAATTTATCTTCCATTATAAAAGGGCCTCATTGTAAGAGTTTGATAAGTAATTCAATAGGTAGTAGTAGTAGTACTATGTGACTCCATTAGTGATATACATTATAGTCCTATAGCATCTTGCATGGAGTGTCCATTTCGTCCATAACAATATTGTATTCATTTCTATAATTTCTATTTATAGCATATTTCTGCAATCTCGTAAATTTACTTTCTCTTATATTTCTACATCTTGTGATTGCCATATCCCATTGCAATATACCTTAAAATCTATCATAAAGTGCCTAGAGAAATGAACCAAATTTCCATGAGCCACTAAATTTTGAGTGTGATGATATTTTATTGGGTAATGGCATACCTTCCAAAGTAGTGCATGTCAAAAAGCTCCATGAAGCTGGCCAGCCCCAAGCAAATATCCTTAAGCATGCATGATCTCTTGCATGCAACAAAATAATGGCTCTGCATCGACCAAGCTTAGAGCTAGAAATTATAAATAGACCTTGAGCCTAGGCTACACCAATTTATTGTGTTTTTTGCTGCGAGGAAAGACAAAGGCTTTTGTGAGCTAAAGAGAGCAATGGCAGAAAAAAAGCATGAAGTTTGCAAAAATAGATCGAGCAAAGAAAATTATGTTAGTGTAAAATAATTCAAAGGAATTATAAGATAGAATGGCAAGCATACATGACATTGTGGTTACAATTAAGTCAAAGTATAAGGGATTTTAGGATATGTTAGAGAAAAAGGGATAAAATTCTCACCAAACCACCCAAGTAGTATAACTTGGAGTTTTAAATTGGCTAAATTCATGCCTAGACTAGTGCATCCATATCTAGAATTAGTCAAGGTAGTAGCAGAATACTATGATCCAAATACTGCCACAATCTACAACTCAAAACTTGAACCATTATTCACATTATCGAGGAAATTAGTCATCAGAGCTTTTGTAGTAGGTGATATTCTAGGATTCAAACCAAAGATAATAGTTTTTTAGGAACAAAGGAGGTATTTGAACATGAATTCTACAAAGAAATGGCTCACCGGCTTGCTATAAAAACTCTAGATGATTATATGACAAAGCCAAGAAAGTTGGGAGAATTTGAGGAACATGCATATTCGATCTTGTCTATGTTAGCAGTTATGGTGGGTTTTAGGATAGATACTCTGGTATACCCCTACCAGTTGGGTTTGACCAATGTTGTCATGGATACTCATAACTATGGAGGACAAGTGGCACATCCACCTATCATTTTTTATTGGTAGAATTTTTAGTAAGGAGCATATATGAGCAACTTGTTTCTATGAAAAAAGGGCACAATGTGATATTTATGTATTCCTTATATCTAGCATGGATTGTATTTTTCTACATGACCCTAGGAAAGCATAGCATAGATGTGTAGATGAAGGATGAAAAAGGTTTGGTGTGTCTTGTAGTGGATTGGACCCCTATTTTGAGAGAAAACTCCTCATACATGGAGTTTAACAAGCATATTTAGGTCCTACTCTTGCTCAAGTCTATAGAGAATGCCCCTACCTCACACCCAAAGTCATATAAACATTAAGCGAAAATAGACAAGAACTAGGAGATTGGTTCTTCCTAAAGGAAGGAACAATTATTAGGCTATATGGCTTTCCGGGCAATCCATATTTGATGTCATATTATGTCATTAACTGGCTCTTTGGGTTAGAAATGTGTATATATATATATATATATATATATATATATATGTGTGTGTGTGTGTGTGTGTGTGTGTGTGTGTGTGTGTGTGTGTGTGTGTGTGTGATAGAGCAACATTTTGGCCTTAAGATTCAAGAAGACCATGATTTTTTGGCTTCCTATAAAATTTAAAAGCTTTACCATAATGAAAAGGGAGCCGAAGTAATATCATGACTTGGAGGGTATATATCTCCAAATGGTGGGTTAAAAAATTTCAAGGTCGATCGAAGTGATGGAATGAGGAAGCGGTAGGAGGACAAACAACAACGACAACCTCAGCCTTGACCAGGCAGTCGTGATAGGTAAGGACCTTGAGGTAGGCAAGGACGCGGTGGATAAGCAAGCGTCAGTCCCTGTTGACAAGCCTAGGGGATTGGATCCCCCTGTCAAAGATATCGACAAAGGGACCCAATCAGGATTTGAGGGCCCCAAGAAAGGTTGGTCCTTTGTTGAAACCCTTAAAGGGTCGAAGAAAGGGTTTTTTTATTCTCTCCCTCCCCTCATCTCGAACAACAACAAAATTAGGGTTCCCAGAACTACCATGGAAGAGTTCCTCTCTCTAGAAACCTTTTCTCTGGTTGGAAAGTTCCTAGGTGGAAGGCCTGACATAGAAACCATAAGGGTGTGGGCCTTTTCCAAATGGTGGTTAGCAGGTAGCTTAGAGATTGTTGCCCTAACCAGGGGGTTTTTCCAGATCCAGCTCAACAACAAGGAGGACGCCAATCGCATCCTGACAGGAGGTCCCTAGTTCCTGGGTAGAAGGAGCCTCTTCCTCCGTCCTTGGGGGGAGGATTTTAATTCGAAAAGCTAGAGCATCAACACAACCCCCATTTGGGTGAGGCTTCCTAACCTTCCTTCTCAGTTCTTCCATGAATACTTCTTGAAAGGCATAGCCAAGACCATTGGTGTTCTGGTTATTATCGACCACCCCACTCTAGCAAGATCTCGAATGACTCATGCACGTTTGTGTGTGACTGCGAACCTGGAGTCTAAAATCTTGACCTTCATTGATCTAGAATACGAGGGCTTTTCCAGAAGGTAGCCTATCGAATACAAGAATAAACCTGCCTTCTGCGTTGCATGCAAAACCCAAGGTCATCTGAGGAGCCAGTGTCCAGACTTCATTGCCACCAAGGAAGCACCAAAAAGACCTGACCTCAGAGGTCCTAATGAAAGAAGGCCTGGCAAACAGGCTCGGCCTTGGGTGTCTCCCAATGCACTTATTAAGGGCAACCACCAACAAAGTTTGCATGAATATCCTACCCCTCAGATGGAAAAAGGAAAGTAGCACATCGGATCCAATCAAGCAACGCAGGTTAGTCCCTCCTTTGTCAATCCTAATCTATTTGAGTTACTTGTGGAGGCTGAGGTTGAGCCCGCTAACCCTATGAACGAAGGTCTCCTTGCAGAACTTCCTGAAACCCTTGAATACCCCCTGAAACCCCATGTCTCGAGCAAGCCTGTTTCTCGCCCCCCCCAAACTGCCCTTACGGTATGCCTTAAGACCTAGATGTTTTTAGCAAGATTTCAGTCGAGGAAGCCCCTGAGGCAGCACCTACTGATGCAGGCGAAGGCATTTCCAGCCCTGTCCAAATCCAACACCTTCCCCCCAAGTTCAGTCCGAAGCAAACCCGTAGCTCAGCTAGCACCATCAACTTTGGCATCGAGAATAAAATGGGAAGAATACCAGATGTAGAACACTACAGAATGAGAATTAAGAACGAGATTGCCAATGGAAAGCAGAGCACACTAGTGCCTCAAAGTATGTCTCTCTTTGAGGACAGCAAGACTAGCAAACCCCCCCTGCTTCAAGGAAGAGGGAGAGGGAGGAACATAAAATAATCCAAATGAAGGTCCTCTCCTGGAATGTGAGAGGCCTCAATGGTCGTCCTAAGAAAAGGGTGGTCAAAGATTTAAGGACAGAAACTCGACCTACAATTGTGTTACTCCAAGAAACTAAAGTAGATGAAGTTTGGTCTAAAATATTAGCTAATAAAATTTGGAAACAAGGGGATATGGCTTTTAAGGAAGCTCGAGGAGCATCTGGTGGCCTCATGACTCTGGGACCCCAATGAAGTTGATGGCAACGTCATCCAAGCTAATGCCCGCGTCCTTAACATCCTCTTCCATGATAGGCACATCAGACAACCTTGGATCCTGTCCAATGTCTACGCCCATAACCTTGCAAGGACGTGCCAGCATTTGGGAGCACTTGGGTCACCTCAATAAGGCTTTCCAAGATGCCCCATGGGTGGTGGCTGGTTATTGATGACTTCAACACCCCCCTCTTCCCCTCCAACAAGCGTGGTGGTGCAGGGTTGCCGACTAGAAGCATGGCAAACTTCATTGAGTTTGTGAACACGAGCGAGTTGATGGATGTAAAGCTGAAAGATGCCAGATTCACATGGAGCAATAGGAGGCTAGGAAACTAGATCATCTAAGAGAGGTTGGACAGGTTCCTACTATCCAAGGAAGCAATCACAGGGTTTGGAGAGGCGTCCCTCCACTCCCTTCCCATGATTAGGTCTGACCATAATCCTATCCTGCTAGAAGTCCCTCTGGCATCTAGATGTAAGCATCACTTTTGTTTTGAAGAAATGTGGACCAAGCATCTGAGTTTGAAAGAAAACATCAACCTCTGGTGGCAACAATCCTTTTAAGGCAGCTCTTCCTACAAGCTTTCCCAAAAAATGAAAATCGTCAAAGAAAAGCTTAAAACATGGAACAAGGAAGTGTTTGGGAATATCTTTGTCAGGAAGAAAGTAGTGTGTGAGCACTTAAAAAACATTGAGAATATGATCCAAAATGGAGCTTTGGATGATGACATTAGGACCGAGGAAAGAAGGCTCCTATCCGAATATCACAACATCCTGGCTTGTGAGGAAACCTATTGGAGGCAGAAGTCTCGTGCCCTTTGGCTCAGAGACAGGGACACCAATTCTAAGTTCTTCCATGTTACCATGCTTAGGAATAGTAGCAACAACAACATCAAATATTTGATTAAAGTCAATGGTTTTGCCACCAGGGATGACCAAGACATCAAGGATGAAGTTGTCTCCCACTTCATCTCCCTTCTTGGTGATGAGGGCAACTGTCAAGAAGCCACCCGAAACACTTTACTGTAATTCATTCCCCCAAGCATTGATAACACCACCAAACTTAAGCTTACAACCATCTTCTCTGATCAGGAAATTAAGGATGCCCTCTTCTCCATGAATCCTAATAAGGCACTAGGTCCTGACGGGTTCCCACCCAGATTCTTCCAGACCTACTGGGACATAGTTGGAAGGGATGTCTGTTCTACCATTTGGGAGTTCCAAGCCTCTAAACACATTCTACGAAGCTACAACTCGACCTTCCTAGCCTTGATACCGAAAGGACTGGCCCCGAAGTCCATGAGCGATTACAGGCCCATCAGCCTTTGCAATGTATTATACAAAGTCCTCACAAAAATCATAGGCAATCGCATGAAAAACATGCTGCCTCAAATCATCGACCCCTATCAAGGGAGCACTATCCAGGGAAGATCGATTTTAGATGGCATTAGCACAGTTCATGAAGCCCTCCACACTGCTTCCCAAACCAAGAAGATTGTGTTTGCCCTCAAACTTGATATGAACAAAGCCTACGACCACATCAACTGGGACTTCGTGAATGCCATCCTGCTCAAGTTTGGCTTTCATCTGGATTGGGTCAGGCTAATCAACAGCTACATTCGCTCACATTGGTTCTCTATTCTGGTTAATGGATCGCCTGCAAGGTTCTTCCAAAGCCATAGAGGACTCAAACAAGGGGATCCCATCAGGCCTATGCTTTTCATCCTAGTTGATGAAGCCTTAGGTAGAACGGTCTCTGATGCCCATGAGGCAAGGCTAATTTTTGGCATCAAAGCAACGTCCCTCACAACTGCCATCATGCATCAGCAATTTGTGGATGATACACTGATGTTGTCCGTTGTGTCGATAGCAAAAGTTAGAAATATTAGATGAATCCTCAAGCTTTATGAGGATGCGGCTGGTCAGAAGGTCAACTTCAACAAGAGCAAAGTTTACTTCCTTAACACCCCGCTTCCACGACAGATCCAAATCGCTAGAATTTTTGGTTGCTCCATTGCTTCTCTCCCCACTTCTTACCTAGGTCTGCCTTTGTTCATTGGTGCACCGTCAAAGCTCATGTGGAACAGTGTCCTGGAAAGGATCCAAAGGAAGCTTGTCGGGTGGAAATGCCATTTGCTATCATAGGTAGGTAAGGCTACTCTAACTATGGCTTCCCTCCAAAGCATCCTAGTTTACTTTTTATCAATCTTCAAAGCCCCAGCCAAAGTTCATCACTTGATTGAACAACATCAAAAGAACTTCTTCTGGTCTGGTTCCGAAAGCAAGCAAAGATGTCACTTGGTGGGCTGGGATAAGGTTTTTTTACCTAAGGAGAACGGTGGACTTGGCCTGAGAAAATTCACCCACCTCAAATCAGCCCTTCTAGCCAAGTAAGCCTGGCAGTTGATCTCAGGCGAAGGTCATGAGTGGCCAACGATTATCAAGCGAAAGTATCTTCAAGGATCTGAATTCTTGAGCACCACCATCTGCTCATGTGGCTTTGCCTTCTAGAAATCCATTCTAACCACCAGATACATCCTCCACAAAGGAACGAGATGGATTCTAGGCAATGGTCGCAAGATCAATTTTTGGAAAGATAGGTGGGCAGGAGACGAAGCTTTCTCTTGCGACCCTACCATGGCCCACTTAAAGGATTATACCAACATGACCTTTGGTCCCATGGTTGCTGACTTTCTTTGGCTTGACAAGGGAAGACATGGCTTCCCAAGGATTTGAAGCAAAAATTTACAAACTCAACCACATTTTGTCCTTATAGCTTATCATGTCCTTGGCTAGAGATGACCAGCTCCGATGGACAGCAACGGACAATGGCAAGTTTTCTGTCAAATCTGCCTATGCCATGGCTCTCCACCCTGATACTCCCAGATTTCAAACTCAGTCTAGATTAAGAGACTCATTCCTAAAGTATCATTTTTTGCTTTGCTAGTTGTCTAAGGGGAAATTTTAACCATCAATAACATGATGAAAAAAGGGCTAACCATTCCCAATAGGTGTTTTTTGTGCAGAGCAGGCTGGGAGTCCATCCATCACCTTTTTATCGAGTGTCCCTTTGCCACCTCAATCCTTAGCGGCCTATTTCAAGCATTCAACATTGCGTGGGTGAGTCCCGCCTCCATCACCAAACTCTTCCAGCAATGGCCTGTGCCCTTTGTTAGCTCCAGTTTGAGTTTCATGTGGAAGATCAGTTTACATCATTTCCTAGAGGAACTCCAGGATCTTCAATGAGTCTTCCCGCGAGCCAGGTTTCATCATCAGCAAGATCCTAGCTTTCACCAGAGAAAACACCCTAATTAGTTTAGAGGAGACCCGACCTAATTCCCATTTTGATAGGCTTCTAACTCAATCCTTGAGCCTTCCCCTACAAAATGGCCCCCACAAAAGGAATACCAGGTGTGAGGTCAGGTGGCTTTCCCCCCTGATGAGCACCTCAAGATGAATTTTGACGGTGCTGCTAAAAACAATCCAAGCAGAGTTGGAGCAGGAGGGATCATCCGGGATCACAGAGGTCGCCTTATCTTAGCCTTTGCAGAGCCCTTAGGATCCACAACCAACAACATTGTGGAGGCTAGGGCTGTGTGGTGTGGTCTGGAACTAGTCAAAAATATCCACAAGCATTTCATCATGGAAGGAGACTCCCAGATCATTATTGATCTTCTCAAAAATGACAAGGATCCTCCATGGAAGATCGAACCATACATCAGGGAATCCAGGGTCCTCTTGATCGATAAAATTGACAGTGTGGCCCAGCATGCTTATCGGGAAGCCAACAAGGCGACAGATAGGCTTGCCAATATCGATGTTAATATCGTTAACCTTCTTACGTGGACACACGATGTCCTGCTGACCTGGAAGAGTTCATCCTAAGTGACCAAAGATGTGGTGCCTGAGGTGGATCACGTGTAGAGTTAGGTGGTGGATAGCCAATGACTTGTCTTACTCCACATGGGGGCAGAGGCATTCTTTCCAAAACAACATTTCCAACAAGGCAGTCAATCCGGGGACTTGCAATGCATGGAGCTAGTGCCAACGCCTCGAAAAGATGATGGTTAGGGTCCCTAAGGATTTCTTGATCCAAGACACCAGATTTCATGGCTCCAATAGCACCTTGTACAGGGAGAAGGCATGGGAGGGCTTTCTGACAAATGGTAGGCATGTGCGGCTCCGTGGGTATCCAGCAATCGCACACAACTTTCCACGCCTCACTCAGATCAAGGGCATTGGGTTTTCCAAGCACCAAGGGGTATTTGGCACGCAGTATGACCGCCAAGTCAGTGAGGAGGTGGCCCTGTCGTCCTTTAGGAACCTTTCGTATTTATGTACGAATCCTCAAGCGACTCTTTCATGAGCCATGCCACCACCTTTTCCCTATCTACGAGCACGAGAGCACGTCAGTTGCAGCTTATTCTAAGTGTTGTAGCTATGACAACAACATGACGTATATTGAGCCTAGCATGGTGGTCATGGAGCCGACCGCTCAGGCCATCCTTACAAAAAGGAAATTCACCCAGTTTTTTGAAATGCTTTCTAGGGCTGACGATGGTGTCACTGCTGTTGTGATGGAAACATGGGACGAGGGTAGAGTGGTGATAAACAGAAGAAAATTCACCATCGACATCAACCTGTTGGCTACGATCACTGGTCAGACTGCTCATGGCCGCTCGATCCATAAACAAAAGCACAACTGGGAGGTTGAATTACAAGAATTCAAAGATAACTTGAATATTTTTAAGGAAGCAAAAATGGGTTGATGAGGGTCGACCTTTCGGCCCCCTAGAATTCGATAATGAAGAATATCATGGAATTCGTCACTACCGAGGGCCCTGGTAAGGTCCTCTTGAGCTTCCACTATGCTTTCATTAATTTCTTTCATGATATCAACCCCATCAGCATCCCCCAGTTCCTTTTGAATTCTATGAACTACACCATTAACTTCTGTCAAAACAAGAAAGGTATGGCCATGCCCCTCCATCAAGGCCTTTTTAAGGTGATCTTTAAATTTGTTCTAGCCACTTCACCTCAGCCTGAGATTCTTGTTGAACCCCCGACTGAAACCCCCATTACTGAGAGCTCTCAACCTAGGGATTTACCTAAGTCCTATTCTGGATCCCCGACTAAGAAACACGCCTTAGAGGTGTCCATCAGAGCCAGCGTTGCAAGGAAGAAGCTGAGGATTGACGAGCCCGCTAGATCAAAAATGTCCTCAGCCAGGCTGAAGAACAAATAAGGACAGTCTCCAACGAAACCTATTTCTATGGACTCCGAGGAAGAAGACTCTGACCCCAACATCATGGTCCTTAAGCGGTTCATCCTGACCACTCTAGCAACTTCCCTCCGCCAGATGCAGGAAATTTAGGACGCTCTCACCAGGGTTTTCTTTGATGAGGGTTACCAGAATAACAAGCCTCATGAGGCCACTCCTGATACTGAGGACCAGGAGGACGACAAGGATGACGAGTAGAACGAAGAGGACGACGAGGATTAAGTTGAGATCCCTATTGCTCCATTTTTGGCTTAGGCTGGGCTTGAATGCTTTTTGGTTTTTTCCTAGCAGTCTTGGTAGCTGAATCTTCCCCCGTGGGTTTTGTGTCGTTGGTCATTTTTCATGGTCACTGGGCAGCCTTTCTAAGTTCTTAGGGGCCTTTCTAAAAATGTTTGGGCTCAACTATGTAGAGGATCGAGGATCCTCAGTCTGTTATTGTTGCGTCTACACAGCTTTTTGCTAATATTATACAAAGGTTTTGGGTCAACCTGAAAAAACCTTTTGATGAATATAATTTACTTATCAAAATAAAAAATCATGACTTGGAGGGTAAGTTGATCATCCTACAATTTCCAATAGTCCCTACAAAGGGCACTATGACCTAGATGGTATTTTCAAGCTAAAGCCATCCAATATAAACAACAAGGTGCCTCCATTTGAACATGTGCTAAATGCAAATATTCAATTGTTTAGAAATTTAGCAGATGACCAGGTGATATTGTTTGACTATATGACAATGTAGGAAAGCCCACCATAGAGAATTTGGCATCCATATAATCGATTTTTTTATTTGAAGAGAAATGAAGATCAAAGTATTAGCCCAAATCTTAATGAAAACATAAAAAAGAAGCTAAAGTGGGAAGATATCAAAATAGAAATATGGTGGATCTCACGATGTGAGCATAACTAGATCAAGAAGACCTTCCCAAATAAGTCTAACAGGTAATTCATTTCAAAATTTGATAATCAATACATCTGTTGGAAAAGGGGCCATGAAAGGGATATCTTATTGGAGGTGAAAAGGTTACTAAAATTTGATGATGAAGAAGAAGAGGAATTTAAGATAAAATTTAGGCCACAGTCACAAGCTCCTCCAATTATAGGCAACAATGAAGTCAAAGAAGAATCCTTATCATAGCCTCAACAATTTTTTCTAGAAGGATATAGCGCAAGTGCTAACGAGGTGTAACTAGTTTTATACACTAGGAGATCAAGCAACCAATTGGAGCACATGCAATGGCATTGCCTGGATCACCCAAGCAAGTGCCTAAGCTAGGAAAGAAGTGTAAGGACCATACTAGTTCTAGAAGTTTAGATACAAAGAAAATTGTGGTTAGGAGGTAGTAACTACAATTGGAAGCAAAAAAATTTGCACTCAAAAGACAATAAGTGAATAGGAGGTACAAAATACTGAAGCAGTAGTCACACTGGTGGAGGCTAAGGAGGAAAAAAGAAAAACTCCTAAGGTAACCACAACCAAAACAAACCAAACAAAGGATATAGAGTAGGAAGCACAAGAATAAGGTATGTCTATTAAACCCACTTCTCAATCCCTTGAATCTTCTCTTTCATTGGAGATTATCCTAGATATGTCTCAGTCTCTATTAAAAACTTACCCTTCATCATTCAATCCCCCATCACCATCATTCACTCCATCATCATCACTCATACTGCAATCACCACCACTCACTCCTTCATCACCATCACACCCCCTACATATCAACCCACCATCCTTAGGTTATAAGCAATGACATCCTACCCACTTACCCCATTGCCTTCATTTCTAACCATCCCCATTCTACCCTTTGCCTATGAGGAGCCACTTTTGAAACTGTTCTCCATTATCCAAAATGTGAAAGACAACAAGAAAAATGGATGGAGGATGAGCGACAACAACAACTATAAGAAAAATAAAAAGAAGAAAGTTACCATGACTTATGACACATTGCACCCTATTGAGGGGAAAAGGATAAAAGTGAATGTCCTATTTGAAATAACTTATATTACATTATTTGGGTCATGTAAATGTACCTTCCTTGGTAAATACTTAGGACATTAGATTACTTTAGGAGGAATTTATCTAGTTACTTCATGCAATGTAATAAATGCACGAGTGTCAATGTGCAAGCTATAAATGTGTAAGGTTTCCACTTGTACAACTAGGTGGAGCGTTGGCCAAGGAACTTATATTCCTATATAAAGGACCATAAATATAAAATAGATAATGCAGTAGTGTAGGATAGACAGTAGTGTAGTGTGTGTGAGCTATAAGCTCAAAGCTCATTCATTGAGCAACATTTTGTATCATGGAGTGTTCATTTCCTCCATAGCTACTATTGTACTCATTTTTGACATTTCTATTTATATCATATTTCAGTCATCTCGCAGATTTACTTTATTTCTTATTATTCTGCATCTTGTGAATGTTATCTCCCATTGCATGCGATATCAAAATCTAACAATGGTATCAGAGCTACGGTAGATCAATAGGAAAATCACCATTATCATTGACCCTAAGTTTTTTGTCAACCTGATGCGTCATTGGACCAATCACTGTCAAAATTTATTAGAAGAGTCTAGTTGATAGAATTAGGGAGAGCCACAAGTGAGGACTAAATGAAATCTCAGTTTCAAAAATATTGAGATTGCATATGATTAGAGTCTTTCCACAGAGTTGCATAAAAACTCATGAAGACTAGGACTCAACATTTGATCCACTAGTTTGATGAAACAACTAGTGAAGCTCATCTAAGAGATCTGGAAATATTTACCTAAAGTTTATTTTATTGTAGGGAATTAATTCTCAGATGATTGGGAAACCTCCTACAATAGAAATCTAGGAGACCTCAAATTCGTTACCCGAAGTTCGGAGTGCCTTTATAGTGCAGAGATTAGTTGTTGCAAAAAAGAGAATACTTTATAAGAACTTATAGAAAATAATTATGGTGAAGTTAGGAGACAGGAGATCTCCATTGCTAGATTTAAGAACTTCACAAAAAGAAAAAGGCCATAGAAACCCTAATTTAGAAGAAAAGTCCATAGAAGCCTTGATCCAGAAGAAAAGGCCACAAAAGCCTTGATACTGAAACAGGCCACAAATACCTTTATCTTGAAGAAGACTCTAAAAGAGAGTACTTAATTTATAAGTAGATTTCAGTACTAATATTTTTGTTGTAGTTAAAAGAGATCCAGTAAGTCATGAAAGCTTCCTCCAAGAAAGTTAGGAAGAGCAGCCTCTTCAGAATCAATCCAACACCTAAAGCAAAAGAGATCAAGAGGAGATCTCATTGAAGAACTTCCAGAAAAGGAAGAAGGACTAGGAGAGTCCTGCTCAAATCCAAAAGCAACAGAATTAGAGATCCAGGAGAAGATCTCACCACCAACACTTCCAAAAGTAGAAGGTTGAAGATAAGGTCTCAAGAAAGACCAAAAGTTGTAAGATCAAAGACCTTAGTGAGGACTTGATGAGCATCCAGTAAAAGGCTAGGAGAGCCTTGCTGAAGAAATCATCAAAGAAGAACTCATTGGAGAAATCCACTACCAAGGAGAAGCCCTTGATAGTGAAGGACTTGGGACAATTATTGCCATCCAAAAACAAGCCCAAGAGGAGGGGAATTTGGCAAGAAGTACCAAATCTGAGTGAAAGAAGAATCTAGTGAATACCTTAAGACATTCAGAATCTTGAGAAGAAAATCCTACTTGAAGTCAAAATTCGATAAGAAGACTTGAAGATAGAAGAAGTTGGCTAGAACTAAAAGATAGAATATTACCTCCAATAGCAAGATGACACTACTACAGAGACACAAACTTCTCCAAATCTACAGTAGAAGGAGAAGACCACAAGAGGAGAACAAAGTCACCAAATCTTTGGTTCGTGAAAGAAAGTTCGAGATTATAGTTCGTTGAAGAAGGAGTTGTTCAAAATATTCTACAAAGAGCTGCAAGATCTTACTCGAGGTAGCAACTTGGTGATCTAAGACCAATATCTACATCCTCTACATAAGTGACAAAGAAGCCACGAAAGCTTTCAGAAAAAGATAAGCAACTATTGGTGCAAGTAGATTCATTAATTGGATTACATTTTAGATTTGTTAAAGCACCTTAATCCAAATTAAAGTTGCAACCTAAATTACAGTCTTCAGAAGTGCAAAATAAAAAGGTTCCTTTTAGAGGTTCATTTGCACACTAGGAGTTGATTAGATTCCAAATATTAATTATCTATCAACTACCTATTATCTACTTTGGAAATGAAAAAGAAGATTGAATCCTACAATACTAATTGTAGTGAATTTGCAGAATATTTGAAGGTTCATTTCAAATTATTCTTGATTAGTCACAATGAATTGATTAAGTGCATTTTCTTGAGATTAGATTGGAGTGATAAGGTGTAATTTGTTAGTGCATTAAAAATTAGAATTTGTTAGATTCATTTGCACTATTATTACTCTCAAAAGAAATTAATTTTGTGCATTGAAAAAAGGGTATAAAATCTAGTTTGTATCAAGTGTCTAAAGACACTCTTAAAGCACAAAAACTTGCAACTCTTAGTGGCCAATAGAAGTCACCAACATTAGTTAGTACAAGCAAAGAAAAAATAACCAAAAAAAAGCTTCAAAGATTGAGACTTGGTGAGTCTCAAATCCAAAGCACTTAGGGGTTAGTGCAACTGAAATAAAGCTTCTATTTTACAACATTTTCAAGGCTTGGATTCACCATCAAATATCCAAGCAAATAGGGTAAGGAGTCTAGCCAAAGAGACATCCTCAAAACCCTCATATTGCACTCATAAAATCTGCTACAAAATCAAAATCTCAGGCCTGCAAAAGAGTGCAAGAAAAGGTGCAATAAAAAGGGTTTTATATACATGTAAAGGTTACATGGTATTGCACTTCTATAATACATCATATGTAGGCAAAGGAGCAAATTTGAAGGTTCCTCAAAGGCAAAACAGGTACAGGAAAATCTATCCAAAGAAGGGCCAGAATATTAGTGCTCTTCAACCATCGAAAGGGTATACTCTCCACGGATGAACCTCCAAGACATAGGAAGCTCATCAAAGTTATTTACATAAACCAAAGCAAGCTTATCAAGGATATATACGAAGATAAAAATAAGAAGTTGATTTACATAGACAAAAGAGAGCTCATCCACGAAGAAAGAGCTTTAAGCTTCCACTCCTACCAAGGTGAATAGGCAACATAATAGGGAGCACATTGAAGGTAAAAAGAAAAAAGAGAAGGACCAATGCTACATTGAGAGTAACATCCAAAAAAGGAAGCACTATCATCCATGATCGAAGCTCCAAGATGCCTCACAAAGCCACTTGTAGAAGAATAGGTTACTTGATGCCCAAGAAAACAAAGCAAGCTAAGGAGGAAGATAATCGAAGGAGTTACAATCTCCTTCTTGAAGGCGTTATGTCAAAAGTCTCATGAAAGAAGACTGAATGCCACTTGGCATAGTATTCTCCAGCGCCTCTCATTTTCTAATGCTCAAGAGACCATTGAAGGGGAGTTACAAGCGCTAGTGAAAATTATTATATGTTACAAATGTGTAACGTACACCGCATAGGGTTTACAAGTGAAGCATAGAGAAAAGTAAAAAACACAAGAAGTGGCAGTATTTTATTTTTCCTAAAACTAGAATGTGCTCAGATCTATTCATGTGAATAAAATGAAGGTGGATCCAGTTCTTGACTAATATCTTTAAAAAAATGACACAAGAAGCATCATCATTTTTTAAAATAGAAGTGCGCTCAGATTTGTTCATGTGAAGAAAATGAAGGTTGGACAACTTACTTTCTAGATTCAAAGCATGCAAAAGTATAATTTGGAAAATTGGTTTCTTGTTTTTTGATGGAGAATGAAGAGGAATGTTTGGACTTCTCAGAGGACCCCTTTGAGGGGCAACGCATTTTTTCAACTCCAAGGGCGAAGGGTCCCATTTTTGAACAAGACTTAGAAGTTGAGAAGTGGGGGTCCTTGGGTTTTTTGAGTGATCAGAATAATATTGCAGGTGATCAGACTTTAGTGGACAGAGGGGAGTCTATGTCAAAAGGTTCAGACCAGGTCAGTTGTCCTATTGATTGCTCATTCTCAGTTGTCTCAAAACACTCTACTCAAGTGATGGGTCTAATGAATGAGCAAGCATTTCATTGCAGGGAAGAAAAACTTGAGCAGGCTCCAAACAACCCAAACTCACTTTGTCAGACAGAGTTTCCTTTGTTTGGTTCAGGTTTTATTGGTAAAAGTCTTGATTTGGAGGCCCTAAGTGGAGTCGGTCTAAACTTTCAATCAACACAGTCTACAACTCTGGTTACTAAAGTGCGTAAGGCACAGAAAGTGGTTAAAAAGAGAAGGTCAAAGATCATAATGGTACTTGGGGAAGACTTGAGGATGGAACAAGTTTTGGAGTTTTTAGGGAAGGCCCTCATTGGAAAGTTTCATGGATGTCAAATAGTTGATAATACACTAAATGAGTGGTTGTAGAAGGTATGGGTCCCAATTTTAGGATATGGGCCAATTTTTCACTTACTTGCCAGAGGATGGATAGGTTTCCTTTTTTGATCTGAGGAAGATGCACAAAAAATTTTGGGAGGTCGTTGGTATTGGGGGTCTTCTTTTTTGGCTTTGAAGGCTTGGATGACTTGCTTTGATCCTAGGACTGAAGTTGCTAGGAGAATCCCAATCTGGGTAAAACTTCCAGGTCTACCAATGGAGTTATGGTCAGAAAGAGCTTTGAAAGAGATTGGAGATTCATTAGGTAAAACCTTGGATATAGATATTTCTTTCAAATCTAGTGTTTTTTGGTCTGTAGCTCGGGTTTTGGTTGAGATGGATATCAGTGAAGGCTTACTGGACTGTATGGAGATAGTTGTGGGGAATACAGTTCATAATCAAATCTTGGATTATTTGAAGATTCCCTTTAGATGTGTTCATTGTCATGTTTATGGACATATTGCTAAGGAATGTTCTCAAGATTTCACACAGAAAGTATGGAGGAGAAAACAAATGACTAGTGGGGATTTCAAGTCAGCTAACAACAATCAAGAGATACCTATTTTTTAGAGCTCAATAGTGCTCCCTGATTTGGCACAAACAAACAAAAAGAATGTTGTTGAACCTAGAACCAAAACTCTAGAGAAGGAGGAAGAAATTTTGGGCCTAGCTTTATCTTCATTTCACTGTTCACAAGTTGTTAGAGAAGGAGACAGAGTCATAAAGAAAACTATGAAAGGATTGGAACCCAATACTGTTAAGTTTGTTGATCAGACATCTAAGCCTTATGACAATTATTGTCCAATACATGAGAATAATATGGACTTAGGTAATAAAGAACTTTGTACACTGCCTTATGAATCTTCGAAGAGAAGTCCCAGGGACAAGGAATTTTCTAAGATTTTGGACAATGGACCGGTAACCTCAAACATATTGAATAGGGATTGTGATCCAAATATTTCTACTATTGGGGGAAGTCTTTGTGACCTATCAGGTGAATCTTCTAGGGAGGTATCTATTTCAGGGGATGGTTTGGAGATAGGTTCCTCTTGCAGATATTTGTTGCATTCTAGGAAAAGGGAATCTGAGCTAAAAACTTGTGCAATTGTTGGAAGGTTGGGGTTAGGTCTAGACCATATAAAGGAATCTTCCACTACTTCAGCAGGTAGGAAATCATTTTTATTTCATGCACAGGAGAAGGCTTTGAGGGAAATTCAGTAGGGTAAACAAAAATCTATCAAAGGGGTCCTTAGAGTGGGATAAAACCCCTCTAAGATGTTTAAATGATCTTGTTATCCCTTAATATTCGAGGTCTTGGCAGTCCCTCTAAAAGACTTGCCTTAGCCAGGCTGGTGGAAATTCATAATCCGGATGTTATCCTTCTACAAGAAACCATGGGGGCAAGTACAAAAGTCATTGAAGGGTTAAGTAAATTGCTTAGGGACTGGGAGTTCTTGGCTCTAGATGCTACCAAAAATTCAGGGGGTGTTTTGACTGGCTGGAAGAACTCAGTATCCTTAATTAATTCTTCCTTTATGGTTTCAAGCTTGTGGATAGAATTCTTTTTTAAAGACTTGGGTTTGAGGTTATCAGTTATTAATTGTTATGGTCCCTATGAAAATAGACAGGTCTTCTGGGAAGATTTTTTCTCCCAAAGGTGTGTTAGGGATGAAAGAGTTATCATTGGTGGGGACTTAAATTTTACTATGAATAGAAGTGAGGTATGGGGAGAATCTGCAAGACTTGATAGACTTACAGATTACTTCAAGCATAATATTGAAGAAGTTGGTTTAATTGATTTGGAACCAATAAAATTAATGCCTACATGGAGAAATAATAGAGTTGGGGAAGTTGGGATCTCAAAGAGGTTGGACAGATTTTTGATCTCAGAGTCATTATATAATGAAATAGATAGAAAATGGTCATGGGTTGAGACTGGAGGTGGCTCAGATCATTCTCCCATACTTCTTCAATTAGAAATTCAAGAGGCAAAACCTACCAATCCTTTTAAGCTCAATCCAATTTGGTTGGAGGAAGAAGATTTTCAACAACTGATTAAAAAAGAATGGATTGGTTATGACCAAAGTTCTAGGTCATCAACGAGTTTTCAATTTGTTGTTGCTTTAAAAAAATTAAAAGGAGTTGTGTCATCTTGGATTGTAGTTAAAAAGGAGAGTATGGATAGAGATCTCAAGTTGGTGGAGAAGGAAATTTTAGAAATTCATAAAAAGAATGAGGTTGGTTTGTTTAAAGAGGAGGAGAAAACAAGACTGTTTGAACTAGAAATTAAGAAGAATAAATTCTTGGAGTGGAGGGAAGCTGAATGGAGAATGAAAAGTAGAGTTGTATGGTTAAAAAAGGGGATGAAAATACTAAGTTTTTTCATAATTTTGCTAATCATAGGAAGAAGGTTAACACTATCTGGGAGATGCAGAATGAAGAAGGGGCTCTCATTAGGAGTTTTGTTGAGCTAGCAGATTTGGGAGTAAAACATTTTCAAACAATCTATAAAGAACCTGATAGAGTCAATATTGGGGAAATTTTAAAGTTAACTACTTTCTTCCCTAGTTTTGTGATAGAGGAGGACAATAAGTTACTTATGAAGGAGGTCACAAAGGAAGAACTGAAAGTTGTCCTGACTTCTTTCAAAAAGGATAAAAGTCCAAGGCCTGATGGATGGCCTGTGGAGTTTTTTCTAGTTTTCTATGATCTGGTTGAGGAGGATCTTCTCAGAGTAATGGAGGAAGTTAGGTTGAGTGGTCAGGTTTTGGGGGCTTTTAACTCCACTTTTTTAGCTTTGATTCCAAAAAGGAGAAGCCTAAAACCTTTGATGAATTTAGACCCATTTCATTGTGTAATTGTATCTATAAAATCATTGCAAAGATTTTGGTTATTAGATTGAAGAAGATTTTCTCTGAAGTTATTTCTCAGGAGCAGTTTGGGTTTTTAGCAGGTAGACAGATTTTTGAAGCCATAGGAGCTGCACAAGAGGGCCTTCACTCTATTAAAACTAAAAATCTTCCTGCAATGGTCCTTAAACTAGATCTATCTAAAGCTTATGATAGAACTAGTTGGTTGTATCTCAGATTGATGCTCTTACATGTGGGCTTTAGCTATCCAATAGTAAAGTGGATTATGGGATGTATTTATTTTATATATTTTGTTGTTCTTATCAATGGATCAACTTCCAAATTCTTTAGACCCTCGAGAGGATTAAGACAGGGATGTCCTTTATCTCCTTTACTTTTTTTGTTGGTTGTTGAAGGATTGAGTAGAGTTATTTTGGATGCAAAGAGGGTAGGATCCTTGATTGGGATTAAAGTGGGGGTCCTTTATTTATCTCATTTATTATTTGTTGATGATGTTTTGTTGTTCACAAATGGTAGTTTAAGGGAAGCTAGAAAGTTGAAGGAAATCTTGGACACTTACAGTATTGCTACCGACATGGAGATAAATTTTCAAAAATCCTCTATTTGCTTTAATGGTCTAGAGCAAGAGATTGAACAGGGTCTAATCAAAATTTTTCCTTTTAATCTCTTAGATTTCCAGGAAGGCTTTAAGTATCTAGGTTTTGTATTGAAGCCAAATACTTATAGGAAGAGAGATTGGGGATGGCTTTTAGAGAAGATTGAATTTAGGATTAACCATTGGTGTAATAGATGGTTGTCTATTGGTGGGATATTAACACTTGTAAAGTTGGTTCTTGAGGCAATTCCTATGTTTTGGCACTCCTTGGCCTTCATTCCTAAAGGAGTTCTAGAGAAAATAAGAAAAATTTGCTTCAGATTTCTTTGGACTGGATGCAAGGAACATGAAGGCATTCCTTTAGTTAAGTGGTAGAGTATTGCTAGGCCAAAGGAGGAAGGTGGTTGGGGTCTTAAAAATATCCATATTTTTGGTTCTTCTCTAGCAGCAAAAATTTTATGGAGGATTTTGACCAAAGAAGGATTATGGAAGAAGATTATTGAACAGAAGTATATTTGTCCAGGGACCTTTATAGATTGGATCAGAAGTCCATAGAAAAGCATTAAAAATATTTCCATTCAATGGAAGGCACTAGTACAGGCCTTTCCTATGATTGGAAAATATTTGGCTTGGAAAGTGGGCAATGGTGAACAAGTCAGAATAGGGGTTGATTCTATTTTGGGTTGTGGAGAAAACATTTTGTTGTCGGAAGCTATGATAAGTTCTTTACAAGACAAAGGTTTTTTCTTTCTTCATCAGGTGGGGGAATCAGATTCTTCTAGTCTTTGGACCCAAGGTTGGAAGCAGGCTCAGGTCTTGGGTCTTTCTGATGAGCAGGTTGTTTTGTGGAAGGCTTACACTGATAGTCTTAATAAGAGTCATATCAAGTTGAGAGTTGAACCAGATACTATTGCTTGGGCATACAACAAATCTGGGGGTCAATATACGGCTAGACTTGGTTACAAAGCAAGTTTTGACCCTCATCCTCAAGGGCCTACTTGGTGGTGGAAGCAAATTTGGAAATTATCTACCCCAAAAAAAATAATTATTTTCATGTGGTTAGCTTTGAGAAATAAGGCTTTGACTTGGGAAGTTTTACAGAGGAGAAGCAGACAAGGTCCAAGTATTTGTATGTTGTGTCGATCAGAGGAGGAAAACATCACACATTTGTTAATCAAATGCCCTTTTTCTCAACAGGTTTGGTTAGAAGCTGAACAGATAACTAGAGTACAAAATATTTGGGAAGGAGAAACAGTGGAGGTATGCTTAAGACAGTGGTTTTTGAAAAAAGAGTTGAAACAATTTCTTTCTTTACCATGTCTTATATGTTGGGGTATATGGTTGGCACGAAATGCAACTATTTTTGAAGGAAAGTTAATACCCCCATTTCAGGTCATTTTTCAGGTGAGGACTTTGGTCTCAATCAACAAAGGGCCTGACAAACATAAGAAACCTCGACAAGTAGGTAATTTGTTCATTGAAAAGTCTCAGCCATGGGGTTTTTTTGATGGGGCTAGTCAGAGACAATCATATTTTAGTAGTGTAGGAGGTATTCTATACTTCTCAGATACCCACTATATCAAATTTAAAGTAGGTCTTGGGATAGGTTCCAACAATTTTGTTGAGTTCCAGGCATTGAGATTGCTAATGAAGTGTGTTGTGGAGAGAAATGTGAAAAAATTACAAATTTTTGGAGATTCTACTCTAGTCATCAATTGGATGAATAGATCCACTCAATTAAAAAATAATATGCTTAGACCAGTGGGAGATGAACTACTGGAGGTGATTTCCCTTTTTGAAAATATCTCTTTTACTCATGTTTATAGGGAATTAAATCAAGAAGCAGATAAGTTATCAAAAGAAGGTCAACAGGTTCCAGAAGGTTTCTTGCAAATGGAAGAGAACAAGGATGGAGTTTCTTCTTTCACCCACATATCATACCCCTAGTTCCTATGCTAGCTCTGGTTTGTATTGTGGGCCTGTTCATTTGATTAGAGCTTTATGGCAGTTTTTAACTGTTTCCTTTCTTTTTCGTTGGTTTCTTTTTCACTGATATCTATCCAGGTTTTGGACATGGAGGTTATTTGGATGATTAAGTATTGATATATAAGGATATTTATCCTTATTATCCCCATGCTATTTCGAAGATGGTTTTTTTCCTCTTCGATCTGCCCGACTGTAATTATATCTTGACTCCTAGTAATCTGTTTTTATCTGGGTTTTTGTTTGTGCTAAGGCACCTGAGAAGTGTAATTTTCTTTCATTCTTGAAATAAAATTACGATTTTTTCTTGTAAAAAAATAAGCATTACAAGAAGATATTGGTGTTACACAAGTGACAACGCTCTCAAGAAATGAAAAAGACACTTGGCCACCCTTGACCTCCAATAAATGCAGTCTAATTTTGAAGCAAGAACAAGGTGAAGAGGAGAGCAAATTGTAGTCAAAATAAAGGAGGAAATGTCACAGTCAAACCTGTTGTAGCGCAGCGTGGAAGAAAGGGAGCAAGGATCATTTAAAGCTCCATAGAAGAAGGACAAATTACTAGCATCATACTCTCCAGCATCAAAGAATAAGCCCAAAAATTTCTCACTCAGCCATACTACAATTGGCCCATGTGGATTCGTCAACTCAAGCGCCATCGAAAGGGCACATAAGAGGACTGTTATACTCATTTAAAACTAGTGCTATTCAAGTGTGAAAACAAGAAGCTAAGGTAAGCGAATTATCTCATTAATATTGCTTTCAAACATAGGAGATATAAGGCTATAAAATCAAGGATAAATTTTAAGGTTGTGAAAGCAAAAGACATAGGAGATAACTTACCAAAAATTAAAATAATATTTGCAAGATAACCTAGGAGATATAAGGCCTTCTACTTAGGTTGAACTATTTAATACTTTGTAATTATTATTATCTTTTCTAATTTTCCAAATTTGGGAGTCATAAGGTCTACTACATCAAATTGATTTATTGGAAATTAGAAAAATTAAAATCAAATATCAAAGGGCCATTATAAGAGGTTTAATAAAACATTTTAAATGTTGGGATAACAACAAGAATATTTTTTTGGAGGAGAAGATCACCTAGCTATTAGATCACCAACTCCATGATGAAAGTGAGATTGAGCACTATCAGAACCACTAGTAGTAGATGGAATTTTTGTAATTTTCCACGAACTCTCCCACCTCTAAGTCACATTAGAGGAAATGGCTAGAAGATATAATGATCCCCCTTATGGGGACCATTTTAGATTGCAAAATATTTTTTTTGAGCTCAAGGAGATTCTAGTACCTCTTGTCGAGACCTAGAATAGGATGTGCTAGATATTTTAGGTCCCCATAAATCCAATGGCTCAATCAACTACTCATCAGGGTGAGTCATTAGAAGTGGCTTTGGAAGTGCAATCCTAGTAGCAGGAGGAGCCAACAGACCCTTCAAAATAGGATGATGTACATTACGCATGTGTAGACAATAAATCTTTGTACTCTAACAATTTTGATCTTGTACGAGTTGTAATTACATAGTAATATATATATATATATATATATATATATATATATATATATATATATATATATATATATATATATATATATATATATATATTTTATTTATACAAGGGAATAACCTTTTGCCCCACCTCTTTAAATGTTTACTCTAAGAGAACTTAAAGGGGTTAGGATTGGAATTGTCGACCTCAAGTTGGTAAACATTTAGGTGAAACCGATCGATCTACTACCTCCGCCCAACCACATAGTGATATTACTTGACAAATTCCAAATTTCGGATTACATCCATATTACATCATGACTACATAGTAATATATATTTTATTTATACAAGGGAATAACCCCTTGCCCCACCTCTTTAAATGTTTACTCTAAGTGAGAGAAGTTGGAGGGGCTTAGGATTGGAATCGTTGACCTCAAGTTGGTAAACATTTAGGTGAAACCAACCAGTCGATCTACTACCTAACCCCAACCACATAGTGATATTACTTACCAATTTTGAATTTCGGTTTTCTTGGATGAAAACTATAACCAATTAAGGTAATAATATTTAATTAATATACTATTTATGTTCATAAATGATTTAAAAAGTAGGGTTTTGAAAGGGTTGCCCTTTCCCTATCAAGGTATATAGCCCATTTGGTCTTATTTGGTGTTGTCGAGATTTAAACCTTAACATGGGCTAAATCATTCGTATATCTCAACAATTAAACCAAAACCTTTTTTATAATATATTATTTATAATATTTAATAAACTTAAGTATATATTTTTTAATTTTTGATTTGGTTAGTGTGAAAAACCCCTACGACCATTACACAAGGTTGGGCAGGCTCCCCCAACCATGACCCCTCGTATAGCCGAGAGTTATGCTTATCTATAAGGAATTTAACACAACCACCACACACCCACCCTCTCACACACTCATCCATGCCGCGGTTTGAACCTTGAACCTTCAAAAGAAGAGCCAAATCCCGAAAAGTTACGATATCCCCATAGAAAAAAATATCTATACTTTAAAATTAATCACCCTCTCACACACTCATCTATGCCACGGTTTGAACCTTGAACCTTCAAAAGAAAAGCCAAATCCCGAAAAGTTGTGATATCCACACTCATCTATGCCACTGTTTGAACCTTGAACCTTCAAAAGAAAAGCCAAATCCCGAAAAGTTGTGATATCCCCATAGGAAAAAATATCTACACTTCAAAATTAATTAAATAACGCTTTCTTAACTTTACTTGTTATATGGCCATAAATTAATCAAATTTTTAATAGTTTTTTATTTTGTACGTTCATGAAAAAAATAAAATCTATTTAGTATATAATTTTCAATGTCGTGCTTGACTTCGACATGGTTTTTGATTACGTCCAATAAAGAAAGCACGCACTTTTTGTGTGGTCTACATTTTCCGCTAGAATGAATCCGTTATTTCTTAGGAAGAAAGACGTTAACTTAATAATAAGTGGTCGTATTGTTCTATGTATAAAAAATAGTGTAATTTATTGGGTTTTAGATTTTTAGTTTTTTTGTGTTTGGTTTTTTTTTTTTGAATAATTGGTTATGGGTTAAGTAACATTGTTTTCAAATTGTCAAATCCTGAGGGAGATCTATTATAACTCTACTATAACCACTATAACACCTCAAACCATATAATTATATATATATTTTGGATTTGGTTAGTGGAAATTTTTTTATAATGTTGAACATCCTCATTCTACTATAATTTCTCTAAACTAATCAGTAAAAAATTTAACAACACTTTCCTCCCAAACAAACTATACCTCTATTCCATAAAACAGCACTCTTCCTCCCAACAAATTATTCCCATATTCCATAAAATAAACTTTAACTTTAAAAAGGACATTAACCCTAAATATCTTCTTTTAAAAAAATCTATTTTAACTCTATTTCCTGTAATTTCTGTATTTTTTTAAAACAATAGCTTATTTGAGTTTTATATCAGGAATTTGCTCGTGCCTAAAATTTAGGCACAGTTCCTTCGAAGGAAGCCCTTGGGTCCACTGTCCGCCCTGAAGCGAAAGAATTGAATGTAAGGAACTTTAGTAGCCTTGAAAATATTCGACGAGTGATCACATTTCGTATTTTAACCCTTCGAAATTGTACTTCTATATTTAAGATTCCATAAACCATATTTAAATCTCGCGGACTTAATTAAAATCTTTCATTCATTCAAGACGCACATTGCCGAGCGTTTCGTCCTCACAAGCGGGACGGGAAACGTCGGCCTCTTTCCGCACACCAATTTCTTTAACATTTTATTCTTAGCGAAAGCAAAGCAGTCTCACCATATAACAAAATATTGTTATATGAAAACAACAACAAAACACTATAAATTCCCGGACAGCATTGCTCTCTTCTTTTTCCTGTAGCCCTTTAAGCACTCAGACACCATCAAAGCTTGCTCTGCAACAAGTCCCGGGTTCAATTTCTTATGGGCCGCAGTCATAATTGAGAGCAACAACAAAAGGAAAAATCGAATACCCGCCAAATGCAAGAAGCAGCGGAGAACGGTGGAAGCGGCGGCGGCGGCGAAGAAATGGCGGGCGGCGAAGCGGAGGAGGCGGCGGCGGCTAGCGCACTGTGCGATCACATAAGGAAAAAGGGGTTCCAGAGCCACGTATTCTCGGACATAACCATATCGTTCGAGGGCAAGGAGTACCAGCTGCATAAGATCGTGTTGTGCCAGAGCAGTTATTTCTGGTCGCTGCTGGCGGGGCCGTGGAAGGAGAACGGCAAGTCCAAGATTCAGCTCCAGATCGACGACTCCAACGTCACCGCCCGGGGCTTGGAAATTGCAATCGCCTACCTGTACGGCATCGCCCCCGTGCTGACGGAGCAGGACGTTGTGGCGGTGCTGGCGGCGGGCTGCTTTTTGTGCTTGGACACTCTGTGCGAGATGAGCGTGCAGTTCATAATTCAGGACCTGCGCGTGGACACGTTCGTGACTTACCAGCACCTGTCGGAGCGCCACTGCTACGGCAAGCACGCCGAGACGGTGCGCGCCGCCTGCTGGTCTTTTCTCTGCTCGCACGCTGCCCGGGAGCTGCTCCACCTCCTGCCCAAGCTGTCTCTTCAGGTCAGAAGCTTCGAAATTTGATTTTTAGGTTTTTAAGTTCTTTTGTGTATCGAGTCTTCGAATGAATTCAAGTTTCTTTTTGCGAGTGTGCTGAAATTTGTATGAGTGAATTATTAGATTCCTAAAGTGTTGCGTTTTGGTGGTTTCTGAAATAAACTGTCTAGAGGTTAATTAACTGTTAGGCTTTCGAAAATTTTGTGTTTTCGAGGTTTACTTCTCCGTTTGCCAACTAAAATTGATATGGATTAATTATTAGGTTTTTGAAATTTTTGTGGTTGGGAGGTTTTTTTTGCCTGTATCTGGTTTGTTTTTTTTAACTGGAAGGTAAAATTTATATGGATTAAATAGCAGGGTTCTGAAATTTCGTTTTTAGGAGATTTCAAGTGCATGGTGAGTTTATTTATTTTTGATTATGTGCTCAATTTTTTATGGAGTAAGTATTTTTTTTTTTTTCCCCCAAGTGGTTGTAAGGTGTTGAAAGGCTCCCCCACCCCGTCTGTTAAACTGTATCACATATATTATGGATTGCCATATCAGGGTCTGTCCATCACATTGGGTTGCACTCATATATTGCATCGCATATACCCTTGCTCCACTTGGATCCCGGGAATTAAATATTAAGATCTTGAGAATTTTGTGTATCCAAGGTTTCTCATGAGCACTTGGTTTATATTTCTGATTGTGAGCCAAGAATCCATAAATTGATTTAGTTTTTGGTAATATTGTCTTCGGCATTTGCCTTTTCGGAGGGCATCCTCATGAAGGCATTTTAAGATGTTGTATATGAAGAGAATTTTGTAATTATAACATTGCTTTTCAAGAGAATATTGTTGGGGTTGCCATCAAATAAATTTATTCCATTTTCATAATAACACAATCTTTATGGCTGTCCTCTTGGGTGCCGGGCATGTTGACTGCGTTGCTGCAAGGAGGAGATTTCAACTGAGGTCACATGCTTTTAAATTGATGCAGTTACCACTACATTACAGCCTTGTCTTTGGACTGATAAAGTTTTTAAGAATTTACTCTCTGTGACAATTTTTTGTTGGGATTCTGCATGTTTTACTTTTCCTCCCTTACTGCTATTTTCTTTTATATTATTCTAGTGGGTGAAACTTCTTGTCTTTTCTTTATGTAAACTATACATGCATTTTTCATACCGAAATTTTGATATTTTGGGGGGCTTAGTACTGATCAGAACTATCAAGAGGTGTTGGAAATGGGATATATTTGTAAGATGGCAACCCAACTTCAATGTCAAACCGCAATAACTTTAGGGTGCAAAAGCATAAGATAAAAAAAATGCTGCAATTACAAAATTATTTTCGTATACAATATTTTAAAATGCATGCATATGGATTCCTTCAGAAAAGGCAAATGCCTAAGACAATATTACCAGAAATTAAATAGATATACCAGCTAAAATCCATAGAAATTTTAGCTTCAAAACACAAAATGTTTGAAAACCCAATAATAATTAATCCATATAATTTTTAAATCAACATTAGAAAAAGCATACCAAATACACATTTGAAACCTGGTAACACTTAAAAAAGTTCAAAACCTATATTCTAGAATACATCATACAAATATCCCACTTTGCTGAACGAGATCTTACACCCTTGTAGATATTTTTCACCACAATATATCACTCAACAATTCTATTAGGAATATGTGACCAGAAATTATAATCAACATGATACTGCGTGTCTGTGTTGATATTTTCTATGATGCAGAGTGTTTGGATATTAACTGAAACTCATAAGAATGCATCGCATGCATATGGATTCCTTTAGAAAAGGCAAATGCCTAAGACAATACTACCAGAAATGAAATAAATATACCAGCTAAAATCCATAGAAATTTTAGCTTCAAAACACAAAATGTTTGAAAACCCAATAATAATTAATCCATGTAATTTTTAAATCAACATTAGGAAAAGCAAACCAAATACACATTTGAAACCTGGTAACACTTAAAAAAATTCAAAACCCATATTCTAGAATATATCACACAAATATCCCACTTTCCTGAATGAGATCTTAAACCCTTGTAGATATTTCACCACAATATATCACTCAACAATTCTATTAGGAATATGTGACCAGCAATTATAATCAACATGATACTCTGTCTGTGTTGATATTTTCTATGATGCAGAGTGTTTGGATATTAACTGAAACTCATAAGAATGCATACCCATACACAATTCATATCATCTGAAACACCCAAGTCAACAAATAAATAATCCATCATTCCTGAAGTACTAGCCCAAAAAACTTGTATATTGACTCCATAGACCGTGAGACATGTGGGAAGAATGATCCCATATGTTTTTACATGTAATAACTATCCAAACAATACAGAACAAATTCTCTTAAAGTGCATGCAACTCAACCATGCAGAGTCTATGGTCTACTTTCCAGCTTTCCACAATTGAGTTTTGAGATCCTCCAAGTTGATCCAACCATATCTCGTATGTTTTATTCAACTGGGACAACTGTGAATATAAAGAATAATATGAGATTGTCGCAAACTATATCAGTGAGCTGAGATCCATGTGAAAATTGATAGAAATGCGAACTAGAAAATGTATTATTGAGCAATGTTTAAATATATTTTACAATGCCGTGAATAGCACACCTGCTGAACGGCTCAACCAGAACTGTTACGAAGTTGTAACAGTCATCTAAATAATGAAATAGACAAAGTACGCTAACATCCCCCTTTATTACATTATTTGGGTAATGTAATAACTAATAGCTATACTAGACTACTAACATCCCCTTACATTATTTTGCAATACAAAGTGAGCTGCGAAACAATTCAAATTTGACACGTCCAAGTGCCTTAGTGAAAATGTCTGCAACTTGAGCATCGGTGGGAATGTGTTGAAGCTGAATTCGGTGCTTTGGAACTTCATCTCGAATGAAATGACATTGTGTGTCAATGTGCTTTGTTCTTTCATGATGGAGTGGATTCTTGACGAGGTTCGAACACCACGATTGTCGCAAAACAAGTGTATTGGAGATTTTGATGGATGGCCCATACTTGTCGAGAATGCGACGTAACCATATCACTTCGCACACGGCTTCACGTGCGGCGCGATACTCTGCCTCTGTTGATGAAATAGCAACCACTGTTGCTTCTTGCTTGTGCCAAGAGACGGGGACCGGATCCCGGATGAAAAATGTATCCAGAAGTTGACTTGCGATCATCAAATGATCCGGCATAGTCGGAGTCCGTGTATCCTTGCAAGAAGAATTTGTTGTTCCTCTTGTATTCTAGGCCATATTCCATAGTACCACGGACATAGTGAAGAACACGTTTCTTTGCTTTCCAATGAGTGGTCTTAGGCTCCTGCATGAACCTCGAAAGATAGTTGACGGCAAATACGAGATCTGGCCTAGTATTGGTCAGATATATGAGACTCCCAATCAGCTGTCGATAGAGAGTACCATCTACCTGAGGTGAATCATCATATCGCGATAACTGAAGTCCATTCTCCATCGGAGTTGCCATTGGCTTGCAATCAGTCATGCAATATTTTTCCAGCAATGTCTTGGCATATTTTTTACGAGACACTTTGATGGAGTGCTCCTTACGGCTGAATTCCGGACCAAGACGAGTAATGGAGAAGTCCGAGATCTGTCATCTCAAAAGATTTGCACAAGTTTCTTTTGACGAGTAGAGATCATAGTTTACGAACTCCCTGTAATGAGCGGGATCATCCACATAGAGTACAAGCAAAACTATCTCAGAACCCTGTTTCTTGAAATAGAGGTTTGCATCGACGGACATCTCTTAAATCCATGCTTGCATAAGGTGATTGTCCATTTTTATATACCAAGCTCGAGGAGCTTGTTTCAGACCATATAAGGATTTGACCAATTTGCAAACCTTCTGCTCTTGGCCTTCCACTTCAAATCCTTCAGGCTGAGTCATGTAGACTTCTTCTTGGAGATCACCATTTAGAAAGGCACTTTTGACATCCATCTGGTGAACTTTCCACCCATATTGTGCTGCCATAGCACACATAACCCGAATTGTGGTCATCCGAGCGGTAGGTGCAAAAGTTTCCTCGTAGTCAATGCCTTCCTTTTGAGCATAGCCCTTTGCAACAAGACGGGCCTTATGCTTATCAATTGTTCCATCTGCCTTGTACTTGACTTTATATACCCATTTGCAGCCAATGGGTTTCTTTCCATGCGGCAGATCAACAAGCTTCCAAGTTTTATTTTTCATCAAAGACTCATACTCTGTATCCATAGCGGCCTTCCACTGAGGCTCACTGAGAGCATCTTGCACTGATGCGGGTTCAAGATCATCTATGGTAGACATGAACGCACTGTCATCATCAATATCCATATCCTCTACTTACGTACTTGGAGTTACGGAAAGTTCCTCAAAAGATTGACAAAGATCATCAACCTCACCGGTTTCTTTGGCTTCTTTTTCCTTTTGAGCCATACTTCGTGTACGAGGTCTATCCAAATTCAAATTGGGAGGAGTGGATAAATTTGCATCTCTGATTGTATTTGTACACCATTTAGGATTCTTCTTCGGTGGAGTTGAAGAAGATGTAGAAGGACCTCATGTATGTGTTGACGAAGGAATCTTCTCTTCCTTAGATTCCACAATATCTTGGTGTACTTTAGATGTGCTCTGTGATGTGAAAGCTTCATCAAAGACAACATCTCTGCTGATATGAATTTTCTTGGTCAAAGGATCTATCAACCGATATCCTTTAGAGTGCTCAGAATAACCAAGAAAAATACATCTCAGTGTTTTCTCATCTAGCTTCTTCCTTTTCTCTTTCGGTATGTGCATGAAAGCGTGACATCCGAAAATACGTAGATGAGATATGGAGGGTTTTCGACCACTCCATGCTTCCTGTGGAGTCATTCCTTTTAGGGCCTTTGTGGGTGCCCTATTCAACGAGATATCTGCGGTGGTGACGGCTTACGCCCAATATTGTTGCCCAAGAGTAGCTCTGTGAGCATACAACGAACCATTTCCATGATAGAACGGTTCCTTCTCTCGGCAACTCCATTTCTTTGAGGAGTATAGGCGATTGTTAAGCTGTCTCTTGATTCCATGCTTATCTAGGAATGCAGAAAATTCATTAGAGGTAAACTCTCCCCCTCGATACGAGCGGAGGGTTTTAATAGAAGCTCCGACTCCTTCTCAACGGATTTCTTGAGCTGCTTGGAAGAATGCGAAAGCTTCGATTTCGAGTTGGAGAAAGAAAACCCACATCTTTCGTGAGTAGTCATCTACGAATAACTGAAAGTACCTCTTCCCTCCACAAGTGTTGGGTGTGAAAGGACCGCACGGATCGGTGTGAATTAACTCCGAAGGTTTTCGTGCTCTTGTTGAGCTCTTCTCAAATGGTACTCTATCTTTGCTTTCTGCCTAGCGGTCGAGCACACTGGCAATGTGGCAGAAAGGGAAGGAAGACCCTTTACCATCTCATACTTACTGAGCTCAAGTAAGTAGCCAGAACTAAGATGCCCATATCTCTTGTGCCATAGGGAAGTTGCCTCCTTGGTAGAGACAGTCATGGCAACATGTGGAGTAGAGATAGCATCTAGTGCAAATAAGCCGTGCTTATATGAAGCTGTTGCAATCTGCTTACCCTTCCTGGTAATAGTACAACACTTCTTTCCATTCTCAACACGAAAGTTGACAACCATATTTCTATCCAGGATTTGTGTCATGACAACAAATTGTTGGCCAATCCCGGAACATAGAGGACTTTGTCAATCGACACTTGCCATCGGGAAGAGTGACTGAAGCCGTACCCTCTCCACTGAACCCTGTAGGTTTTATCATCGGCAATGGTGACGGGTTTGCCCTCTTTGGCCACAAATGATTCAAACCACGATCCGTCGCCGATCATATGTTTGCTAGCTCCAGAATCGACATACCAAATAGGATCCCTCTGTGTGGAATCTGTGGTAGTCATGAGCACCTTGTGTGCCCATTCGGAATCCGAGTCGGATTCTTCAACAACAACATTCACACTGGGGTTGCTTGTTTTTATTTTGTGGTTTGTTTTGGCCTTTACTGCTTGTTCTTATGCCAACACTTGTTGGTGTCATGGTTGTCTTTCTCACGGATCTTGCACCACCTCTTCTTCTGTTGAGGTTGTTTGCCTTTTCCTTTCGTATCTTGTTGAGAATTTCCTCCTTTACGAAAGTTGCCTCCTTTTTGCCCATTACCTTTCTTCCTAGAACCACCGCTTGTTGGTGTATAGGGCTGTATTGGAAGAATCATCCTTGTGAAGTTGGCGTGCCTCCTGTTGTTGAAGCCAGATTGACCAACTCGATGTAGGTAATTTGTCGTTGAGACACCTGGATGGAGGTTATCAACATATCAAATGAAGAAGGTAAAGCTCTCATCACAAGTGAAATGAGAAGCTTTTCGTCCACGGTATCTCCCAAAGAATTCAATTTCTCTTTCAATTCAGACACTCTGCACGAGAAAGAGTTCAAGCTGTTTCACCTGTCTCAAACTCGGGTTATGAAGTTGTTGTTGAAGATGAAGAATGGTTGAATCATTCTTTCCCTCATAGATGGTTCTAAGGGCATCCCATGCCTCTTTACCACTTGCTTTGTCGGCTATATGAGGTTGCACTTCATCCGAAACAGCAAACAAAATGAGCACCTTTGCTCGATTGTCTTTCTTGTCAAAAGCTATCTGATATGCGGAAGGACCTGTGGATCCTGCTGTTGGTGAAGACCTAGTTGCTACTCCAGTAAAAATATCCCACAAATATTCCATTTGGAGAATTGCCTTCATCTTATGTTTCCATGGTGTATAATTTGGACCTTTCAATAAGCGATGCGGATCGGTCATCAACTTTGCAACAGCGGCCATAGTGAAGGTTCCTTATATCACCAATTGGTCCCCCTTTCGATATACCTTTTGCTAGGCCGTTATACCGTACAAAATACCCGCCCTTACGTGAGGGAAACTATAGGTATTTAGAAAGATCAACAAAAATCACCCGCCCTTACGTGAGGGAGACTATAGGTGAGTTTTAGAGATCATACGATACGTGGAACATAAGCGGTGCTGAAAGGGAATCGCCTTGTTGATGGCACCTACCATAGAAGATTCTTCTCATGCGTGGGGCGTAACTTCCCCTAAACACTATGAAGAATACTTCGTCAGGATTTACGCCTAAACACAAGTGCGATAAAGGGTAGTGGATGGAGTAAAAAAATGCAAAAATGGCTAACTTATCTCTCCCAGACGATTTATAGAGAACAAGCTCGGACGTCGTTGTAGCGGCTATATTAGGCGGCGGATACGAGTAGCCAAATCACGACGACTTTACACGTAAGTGCTGGCCAGAGGTATCACAAATACCGAACGCTGCAGTGCAATAAATTGCACGGATGGGTTTTAATTATTCCGGGGACTTAGGGAGTGTTTTGATTTTAATTTTTAATGTTATAGTGCAAAAATGAAATATGCAACATACAACAAAAAAAATGCCCACAAGAATAACCCACAAGGTGTCGGTCACAGCCGAAAATGCACCTTTTACAATTCGCCAAATTGCTTTTTTCAGAAAATTACTCACAATCCCCCTTTGATTTTTTGAAAAAAATATCCCCCCTTAAAAAAAATTTCTTTAACAAAGCATTTTTAATAATTATTATATATTTAAAATTAAAATAAATAATTTTAATTTATATAGTTTTAAAACTTATAAAAAAATAAATTAAAATTAAATTTTAATTTATAAAGTTTAAAAACTATAAAAAAAATTAAAATTAAAAATTTTAATTAAAAAATAATAATTAAAAAAATAACTTTGAAAAAAAAATTATACCTTAGGGGGGAGTCGGCGGGATTTGAACCCCCGACCTGCAGGCTCCCTGAGCCTTACCGCACAGCTCACTGCCAAGTGAGCTAGCGGGCTGATCCGAAAGGATCAGTGGAGCCCCTCCTTTTTCAACACCCGGATGCTCCTCCTCCTCTGCTGCGGCCTCCGGTTGCTTGGTCGCGGACCTGCAACTTGGACGCTGCGCTCCCGGCGTTCTGCTTTTTTTCTTTTAAATTCGCCCGCCTGCGCGTTCTGCTTTTTTTCTTTTAAATTCGCCCGCCCGCGCGTTCTGCTTTTTTTCAAATTCGCCCGCCCGCGCGTTCAACGGGGGGCGCTTCCTATTTGCCTCCGCGCTCAGCGCGGGGAGTAATAGCCTCCGCGCTCGGCGCGGGGGGGGACGTTGCCAGCAACGCGCGCGCAGCGTGACGTCCTGCGCGTCCGCTTTCCCGAGCGGACGTCCTGCCCGTCCGCTGCCAGGGACGCGCGCGCAGCGTGACGTCCTTCGCGTCCGCTGCCAGGGATGCCCGCGCAGCGTGACGTCCTGCTCGGCGGCGAGTCTGCGCGCGGGGGGGAGGAATCCCTCCTGTTACGCGAGTCTGCGCGCGGACGCGTCTGTCGTCTGGGCTTCCTCCTGTGCGTCGCGACGCGGACGTCTAGGGGAGCGGACCTCCTGCGTCCCTCCTCTGGCGATTTTTTTTTATTTTTATTTTTATTTTTTGTTAATCACGCGATGGCGTGATTATCACGTCACTTAAAAAAAAAAAAATTTATCGCACAGCTCGGGAAAAGAATGCATTCGGGAAAAAAAAACGCATCAATATTCTCCCTGCAAACAGCGTCGTCCGCCTCCAGCCTCCCTCTTCACGCCACTGGCTCTGATGCCATGATAGAAATGCGAACTAGAAAATGTATTATTGAGCAATGTTTAAATACATTTTACAATGCCGTGAATAGCACACCTGCTGAACGGCTCAACCAGAACTGTTACGAAGTTGTAACAGTCATCTAAATAATGAAATAGACAAAGTACGCTAACAAAAATATAATTACACTAATGCTATACCATAATCCTGATTCAAATGACACACATTGAAACTCCAACCATGAAAACCAATATACAGGCAATTTAAACGCTCAAACCACCTCATCAGTCATCCATACTCTATGACAACTCAGACATTTTGAACAATATCAGTGTTTTTTAATCATAGAGAAGTCTATTTTATCATATTAGATTGATTGCAGTTATGGGTGCAAGTGAAAATCATTTGCAGAGTCCACATGCAGGATCCACCCAACTTTTCTATGGGCAAAATGATGTAATGCATCCGTCCGGAAGTCTGAGATAGTGAATGCTAATTAAGCGTTGGTGCATCTGAACATGATAATCGTCAGCAGGATTGGTAATAATTTTAACCTCATCCTCCTTCTCAGAATAAGAGGGGCAGCCCTTGTTCACATCGGTCTAAATGTTCTCAATCTCCAAGTTGGACGTGAGCAGAGTAGGATCTACCTCCAATTTTCATGTTGAACTTCTTGCCCACATCTGAAAGCAAACTTGGGATAACATGCAATAATTAGCATGTTTCTTTTTAACCTTTTGACCATAAAGAAATCAGTTAGTATGTTCTTATCCATCTTACAAATGGCTTCACTATTGAGATAGACTTCAGTAACATTTGCAGAGATAGATTCCACTACTATAGTTTATGATATATTCTCTGTATTACAGAGCTGTCTAAGCAACCTCAGAATCAGGCATGGACTTTTCTGCACTCTGTTTAACATTTGCGTGACGTGCTTTTTCTGACACACTGCCTCTGAGTTTGACAGGATTGTACCAATCATTCACTTCATCTAGGATCTTGTGTTTATTTCTTTCCATATATTCCTCATAATCCACTTTGTATTTCCTTTTGGCTTTACAAATGTAAGTTTTTCTTCTAACTTATGTTGACTCTCATCCACTTTGCTGGTGGATGTCCCTTTTTATTTTATTTTTTTTGTCTATCATTTCTTTTATGCTGTCTTTCCTTATCTCAACATGATGGTGTTTGCGTTTCCATTTGCTGTTGACTCCCTCCTATCTCCGCTAAGTCCATCAAGCTTTTTTAAAATCTCTCTTTTAGGCTCAATAAGCATTGAATTAGAAGTTTTAACTTCCCGTTATAGTCAAAAGAGTTGGATATAAGTGAGGAATGACAAAGAATTGTTCCGGAGAAAATCCAAACTTGCAAACTAGTCACTCTCAAGCTTCTGCGATCACTGAGTCAGTTACTGATTCATGAGAGGCAGTTACAGAGGTAAAGTGGCATAATTTAAAAAGGAATTTGAAAAAGAAGGCCAAGGAGTAATGAAGGGGGCAGAGCAAAAGGTAAAGGGGTTTGTCTTGATAAAAAATATAGAGCTTACATCAAATGGGAGATGCCTAAAAATTATTGTTATGAACCTTTATACTCAATAACATAAATCACTGATTCACCATACAACATTTAGAATTATCAAATATATCATCCTTCATACAATAAATCAGTACTAGAGAAATATAAAGAATACCTTAAGGTAGGGCAACACCAATCTATACTTCTTAAGGAAGGAATGATTCCACATGATATCCCGAAATGAGAGTGCCACTTAAAGAGGGCAAAGTCTTATGAGCCATTTCGAGGATGACTATGATTACAATGCAATACGTGATGATGATGATGCTATGTTACAACTATATAATCATTTCTTTATACACTCGCACCTAATAATACTAGGGGAGGGTAGAACTCTAACCCTAGCCTATGCATTATTGCAATATAATTTCTTAATACAATAAACCTTGGGTTATGTATGACCCATGCCGAGTATTACATAAAAACAACATAGAGTACAATATCATATCCCTAGACACCTATGATTCCATCCCCTAACATGTTTTGTCCTCTAAGAGGGTATAACCCTAACCCTAGCCTATGCATTATTACAATATACTATCTCAATACAATAAACCTTGGGATATGTATGATCCATGCCAACTACTCCATAACGCCAATATAGAATACTATATCTTAGATTCATATCCTTAGATACATATCATTCCACCCCCTAACATGTTTTGTCTTTGAAACATGAGAAGAAACCACATAATATAATCTTCTAATCATTGTTAACAACTAGCATCAAGCTTCATCATCTACCCCTCCAAATGAAATCTGTAGTGGCGATTGTCTATTATGGTGCCTTGCTTCAGCTATGCCATTATTGCTCCTTTGGTTCCATGCCTCCATTGCACCACTTTGATATCCATAGTTGTTGTTCCTTTAGTTCCCTTCACAACTATACATGGTGCTTCTTTGGTTCTATCTTGGTCCATAGTAGTTCTTTTGATGCCTTAAACCATGCTATCATGATATTTGTTCTCACGGTGGTGTGGGTGTCAGGATGCTTCAACCTTAGTTATTTTTTCTTCTTCCTTTGACTCTTTAACCTTCTGTCCTGATTTATTTTATTTTTGATGACCCTCCTTAGATTTTTCCTCATGCTCTTCCTTTTTATGCCCTTCTTTTGGTTCTTCCTTGGGCTGTTCTTCTGATTCTTCTGTTAGTTCCTCATTTTGTTCCCCAACAATAACTTCTCCTTGCTTCTCCTTGGATCCTTGCTCTTTAAATTGAGAAATATTCTGCAATGTTATCTTCTTTTTCCTGTACCAAAGCTTCAAAAACTTCTTTTGCACATTAATATTAACAGTATCTAATTGGCCCAACTAAGGATATTCAAGAACAATATTTACATCATCCATAGCTTATACCATAGAAATCTGAATGTTAATTATCTTCAAATCCTCAAAAATATGAACATTCTCACCCTTAATCTGTATGTTCAAAATATTCTTTGCTTGAACCTGCAACCTCTTACCCAAGTCAATATTGATGAATTTATACTTGTTGCCATGGTTTATGGAAATAATAACTTTCTCCTTCCAAATGCATTCATGAATTTGCAAGATAAAACTTTTAGATGTAAAAAAATCTTTGTGATCCTTCTCTTGCTTTTTCAAATCCACAGGTGAGGTTCTTTCCCTCCTTTCTCTCTCCACTTTAAGTCTTTTAATTCCTTTTTCCTATTTTTTGATAGTATCCTTAAAACTGGCCATCTTTTTATCCTTGCTCTCAAGTTCCAATTTGTTCAAGAATCCTTGTTCAGTTTCTTCCCAAGTTTATTTTTCTATGGGACCTAGAAAAACTTAGCCACTGTGATAGAGCTTCTCTTCAGAAGAACAAGAAGATTAAATTGTCAAAACAAATCACCATAATATAAAGATTTAAGTTTTTTTGTCCGCTGCTTTCTATCATTGATATTATCCTATCTACAAAATTTTGGCCACTTTATGATCCATCAAGAAAAAATCACAATGAAAAACTAAGGTTTTACAAAACTATGATCTCATAGAAGAGTACTTCATAGAACTCCTATTTACCAATTCCAATCACATAAACAAGTAGACCTAAAAATGTTCTTCAAAATGCAATAAACAATGATTGATTTGGATACTTGGACCAAAAGATATCTCAATTTCCATTCTTCTGGGGAAAAGTTGTGAGTTGAAGAAAATTCATAACAGTCCACTGACTTCACAGGGACATATCTCTCTCAATACTGCTCGGACTTCTTCATATTACCACTCATTTTGGAGCTTTTGAAATTCTAAAAAGCTATTGCAAGAATTAGTTGAATCTGATGCCTCTATGCAAAGATAGGGCTTCTTGAAGATGAGTTGTTTTCTACATGAAAGATTACCATAAATTTCCAAACCATATAGAAGTTCTCCCACTTTGCCCAAGTCATTGCTTTGATACCACTTGTTATTGAACCTTGATACTTGATAACATAAATCACCATGCAATATATAGAATTATCAAATAAATCATCCACTTTACAATAAATTAACACAAGAAATGAGTACAGTGCATACCCTCAAGGAAGGGCATCACCAGTCCCTACTCCATAAGGAGGGAATAACAGTACATCTCTCAATATGAGAGTGCCACCTGGAGAGAGAAAAGTCCCATAAGCCACTTCAAGGGTGACTACGATTACAATGAAAAAGTTGTTGATGATGTCTCGCAACTACATGATTCCTTCTTTATATAGTCTCACCTAATAATACTAGGGGATTGTGTAACATTAACTCTAGCTGACTCATTATTACAATATAATATCTCAAGACAATAACCCTGGGTTATGTGTGGCCCATGCCACCAACTCCATAACACGAATATACAATACAATATCATATCACTAGATACCTATCATGGATCATGGAGCCTTAAAGGGGAATCTTGGAAAAGGGGTGGGGCTGATGTCTTTATTATAGTTTCCTAGTTTTTCCAAATTGGGCATAGGTTTTGTCTAGTTCAGGCTTTTTGGCTATTTCAAACTAGTTTGATTTGGGTAGGGCCATATTTATTTTTTAATTTAAGCAAAAACTTTGGATCTTTGATTTTTCAATGTTTACTTGTTTGAATTTGAAAAATAGAATCTAAAGTTTGGAAGTTGAAATACTATTTTGGATGTTATTGGATTTTTGTGGCTTATGGATATTTTGTGGCACATATAGGCCCATCAGGCCCACTCAAGTTGTATACACATTTGCCAACTCACCAAATGATGACTTTACACAGATCAAAATCTCCTCGTTTAATTTTGTGTGAATACAGCTGTCATCTCCCCATTAACTGCTGCTGTTGAACGCTATAAGTCAAACCACTGAATCTATTCCTTTGCATGTATACCTACTCTACCCCTGTGTGATTCACATTGTACACATAGTCAAATATCGATAATTGTTATGTTGCTGGTACATTCGCGCTTTTGACCTTGGAATGCTTTAAACACATCTTGTCTGAGTGGCTAATCACTTGCTCCATTTTCCATATCTAACATCGGATCACTATGAATAGATTCACTTCTTGCCATTGTTGAATGGGAATGTGGTCTTCATCTATGTACTATTGCTAGCCATAAAAAAATTAGTCGCTCTAAGATTTGAGGTTCTGTAGGGCCTAATTGACCTCAAGATTGGTTTGGTTGAGTCATTCAATACCCTCTACTTTATAATGGCCCTTTTGTCCTCTTTCTTTCTCTAGACGTGGATTTTTGCTTCTAGTGTGACTATTGATTGTCCTCCAAATCAACATGCAATCAGTGACCTATGGGTTATCATGGATAAGTGCATGCATCAGCTTAATGGATTTGCATCGAAGATGTCCTCATTTGCTTCAAAAACATGGCTTGAACTGGGGTCACCTTGAGTACAATTTGAGTGGGCCTAAAGGTGAAGACCTTTGAACTTTAAATAGGTCCAAGGTTCAAATCTGATGGGGTTAGAGTTGTACACCATGCTTGGGTAACCAGAGTTTGGTTGGATAAACACATATTGGGAAAACAACATCCTCTATGAGGACCATCCCATATGGACTATGGCCTCATGGACATTAAAACTATTTCACTTTACTTCATTGGCTATAATTGAATTTTTCCAAGTTAACTTGCAACTTTATACCAGTGGGAGCATTTTTAATGATCTTTATTATCAGCTTGACTTGGTTCTATTGATGACCTCGATGGACTTTCTGTGGACGTACGCATTGTGACTTGAAATTTTCTGACTTTTAAATTAGTATTTTTTAATTGTGTAATCTTCTAGTTAGTAGTATGACTGGGACTATCACCAGAAAAAGTACACTTAAAAAATGGAACTTGTGAACCTTGACTTAACATCTAAATGAAATTGTCTCAATTTTATAGCAACCACTAGTCTATGTGTATTTAGCAATGATGTCCCTTCAGCTTATAGATGATCTGGAGTTCAAATTCAAAATTTAAGAGCTTTCAATTAATAGTAGTCGGCCATATGACCTTGTAGTTGGGTTGGTCGAGCCCTCTCCCAATCAATAGCATCCTGTAGGTCAGGCTCCCCCCCCCCGGTAAGCGAGCGCATCAATGACCTCGTAAAGATTTAGATAGAAAGGTTCAGCGCCTATTTCTCATATAGCGAGACCTTTAGGTCGAGGTCGAGCGCTTATAACAGACCTCTCTAAAAATTGAAGCGGTTGATTGAGGCCTTTCTTGCCCTTCTGTAGTTGGTTGAGTGCTCTCCTATCCTAAAAGCCCCTTATGTTGATTGAGTGTTCTCCTCTCTAAAGTATGGTGCTAAAGCTCTTGGCTATCCCATTGCAGAATTGTTTAATAAGGTTGTTTGTTTTGGGTTCCTTGCCTCTTGGTCACAACATATTATCCACCCCATCTGCAAATCTGGGAGTAGTCAGATCCAAATAACTATAGAATTATCATGTTTGGGTAGATATTTGCATAGATTTATGCAATAGTTTCAACTTTCAAATATGAAACTCTCAGAACTTTTAGATGAGGTGAACCTTAGAGTGAGAGGGAAGGCTGGTTTTAGAAGGGATCATCAGACTGTTGATCATGTTTTCAGTCTCAATGATATTATTGAGGAGGCTTGCCAATGGTCTTCTTAAGTATTCTATTTTTTTTTGAACTTTAAAAAGGCTTTTGACACTATTCCCAGACATCTTTTATTTCAGAGACTAGGTGACTTTGACATCTCAGACCTCTTTATCACTGCCATCAAAAGACTATACGAGGTAGTTGTTGGCCATTTTCTGACAACTTTGGTTTCTCAGAGGATTTCCAGAGCATCATTGGTGTCAAACAAGGCTGTCCTCTTTCTCCTTCACTCTTTGTGATCCACATTGACAAACTTCAAGAATTTATTCGTCAAAATACATGTCGATGATGGTTACCTTCTACAGCATGTCTAGATAGCTATATTGCTTTTTGCAAATGATGTTGTTCTTGATCATACTTTTGAGGGTCTGCAAAGATAGTTGGATGGTCTTGCTCGCTATTGTGAATTGAAACAACTGACAATCAATCTTAGCAAGACTAAGATGATGAATTTCAACCTAAGTTACTAGATACATCTGCACATTTTTTTGGGTCCACGCATCCCTATTTTGGAAACAGATACTGATATGATACAGGGCAGATACGGCTTGGATACTGTATCCGACCATATCCAAATGTTTTCTTGTAGGATGACGTATCAGATAGGCCCGGAAACAGTATCCAGGCTGTACGTAGACATTTCTGGCACAACTACCAAAAAACATAAAAAAGCAAGGAAAAAATAATTAAAATATCTAAAACCCTTTTAAAAACTTATATATAACAACGTCCAAACCCCACAGAATATCACAAAATTGGCAAGTTGTTGAGGGTGAATAAAATTCATGTTGTAGATGTGTGAGAAGGTGGATTTAGGCTGGTCGAGTCGTGGGTTGTGGTCAAGATGCTGTTTACGAAGCAAAATCCTTTTTTTCTCCTTTTGTGCCCTTCCACAACTGGAATGACTGTCCTTTTGTGCCCCTCTGAAACTGAATTGAGTCTGAACTGCAACTGAAGAGTGTTTTTTGTGAATGCCCTAGGATGAGGGTTTCTTGTGAATGAACAACTGCACTACTGGTTGTTGCAACACAACTGCACTACGGGCTGCACTATTGGCTGTTTCTTGTAAATTATAAATTGCAAGCTCTTCCTTGGCTAAGAGAAATTGGAGCACATATGGCTTCATCCATTCTATGAAGCATAATAGATTGGTGGCCAATAAGGCAAAGGACCTCATATATGTCCATTCCAACCTTTGCCTCCTATCACATTCTGGGGTAGACTACAAGAAGGGACCTTCTAGGCTTTGGGATGTACAACCTGAGAAGAGTGATATTGATATATCATTGAATGCATTGGCACATCTAAATCCCATAGTCAAGGATTCTTCCACATCAGGGGGTTCTCTTGCAACATCTTCATCTGGCTCTAGGAGTGTGGTTGGCAGTTACATCCAGTCTAACATTCCTAGCCCTTTGGAGGACCTTGATGATCTGGATCTTCATTTTGATGAGAACAGTGATGATATTTTTGATAACATGTGATTGTATAATGTTTTTATTTTGATGATCTATAGACATATTTTGTCATATGTACTAGCAATCATGCATTGCTCCTCTAATTAATAAAAGTCTCCTATTTAGCACTTATGCTTGTTTAATTGTACATATATTTTTTAAATACATATAATATACATGTTTTTATAAATGTTGTATCCAGCTGTATCCATATTGAGTGGCCTTGAAAATCTGTCGTATCCGTACTTGATACTGTATTTGTTTCCATGCAACAAAGTTTTCAACACATCAAAGAGTACCTTATCTAAGTTTATGTTCGTCTATAAAGTCGATTGAGATCACCACTGCGTACACCTACTTGGGGGTTTAGCTTACATGTCCTTCCCTTAATCTTTGGCCAACTTCACGGTCACGTCTTTGCAAGGGATACACATTGCTCTTAGTCTTGGAACGCCAAAGTTTCCATTGGCACTTCCAAGACAAACCTACAAAGATGTGCCTCTTTTATTACATCATCAAACCCATAGTTCTATATGGATTTGAGATTTTGGGTCCAAGTCTAGGGTGTGTTGATTGGGCTTGCATTGAGAGGGTCCAAACTATTTTGCTTTAGTGATTTATCCGATGTAAAAGAATAGCTCCCCAATGTATTGTTAAGGCTGAGTTTGGCGCTCATCCTCTTTGCCTTGGGAGCAACTTTAGAATTATTTTTCAGCTTCATAACCTTAGATCCATGGGTGGTTGCACCTTAGGTTGAGAGAAATACTCATATTTGGCATTCTGCTCCTTAAAATGGATTACCTCTAGGAACTCTTTTAGTCATCACTGTGGATGGTACTCAAAAATTATTTCTCTTCTTTAGCTAGTTAGCATATCCATAGATCAATTACCTCCATTCAAAAACTCTTAAAATGCTTCTTGTCTTCTTTTTCTTTATAAGAGGGTAATTAATCAAGTAGTTAGAGATTGCAGATTGAGAAATTTGATGGCAGGAACTTCGCCCTATAGAAGATGAAGGTGGAGGATTTGCTGGTTCAGAATGACCAAGCTCTAGCCTTGAAAGGGGTCGCGAGTAAACCAAGCAGCATGAAAGATGAGGAGTGGGTAACACTGGACAGGTAGGTGGTTTCTACAATTCGTCTCTGTCGAGCAGACTCTGTCTTGTTCAATGTTGCTGAAGAAAAGACCGCAGAAGCCCTTTGGCAAAATCTTGAAAAGCTGTATGAGACAAAATCAACCACAAATAAGGTTTTTATGAAAAAACAGCTATATAGCTTGAGGATGAAGGAGGGTTCATGTGTGGCAGATCATTTGAATGAGTTTAATACCCTTATCAGTAAACTTGTTTCAGTTAATGTGAAGATGGAGGATGGGGATAGAGCTATCACCCTAGTTTGTTCCCTCCTAGACACTTGGGATAATATGGTGATGACCATCAGTAATGCCATCAAGAGCTCTAAAATTTGATGATGTGGTAGCTGCTTTTTTGGCAGAAGAGTTGAGGCAAAAAACGTCTTTGGAACCCTTAACCAATGAAGCCCTATCTGTGAGAGGTCGATCTTTCGAGAGGAGTAAACAAGGTAGATCAAAGTCCAGATCTAAGTCTAAAGGATGAAAGCAAAAAGGGAAGTGCTGGCATTGTGGGAAGCCAGGACACTCAAAGGATTGTTGGCAATTAAAAAAGGAAAATAATGGTGAAAAGCAAATTCAGGCATCAGCTGAGGCCAGTACAACAGATTCAGGAGAGACTACAACATGTGAGGCTTTCTGTATCAGCAAAAACAGATCTGTTTTATATACTTGGGTTTTGGACTTGGGTGCATCTTTCCACGTCTCCTCACAAAGATTGGTTTGACAAATATCAGCCATACTTTGGTGGGATGGTCTGCTTAGGTGATGATCATCCCTTAGAAATTGTGGGAAGAGGGGATATAAGGATCAGGTTGGACGATGGTAGAGAAAGGATGTTATGTGATGTACGACATGTGCCTGATTTGTGGAAGAATCTGCTCTCAATCAAGATGATGGATAAGCTAGGGTATTCTGTCACTTTCGTTAACAACTACTGCAAAATTACAAGAGGAGCTCTTGTTGTAGCAAAAGGAGAATCTTATGGGACCCTATACCATTTATGCGGTGATACGGTGACAAACCATGCAGCAACAACAAATTCCAAAAATGCTCAGGATGCAGTAATGCTATGGCATCAACACCTAGGACATATGAGTGAAAAAAGTTTGAAAATCATGACCGAGGTTTGCTTTCAAAGATTAAGTCTTGTAATTTTTTTTTTTTTTTTTGAACATGGTGGAATTGGTAGCCTCCACGAATCCGGGCAGGCTGTCCAGCTTTTTATGGCCGCCACAGATCTTTGGCGCTGTCCACCCCGGAAGCCGCCACAGATCTTCGCGTAGTCCGCCTCTATAATCGCCATGCCACAATCATTTTAAACCTTTTACGCCGCTGAAAGCACCAGGAAAGGGACAAGCGTTCAGTCCGGCGAGGCCCGATATTTGAACCTTGGACCTCCACCCCCCTATGGGGTTTGGATGAACCAATTGGTCTACACCTCGGACCTGATTAAGTCTTGTAATTTAGGCTTGTGTGCGCACTGTATTTTTGGTAAACAAAAGAGGGTTCGATTTATTGCAAGCCTTGGTAAGAGTTCTAATTTTCTGCAACTTATACATTCGGATATATTTGGACTAGTCCCCACTCAGTCCTTAAATGGTGCTATCTATTTTTTGACTTTTATAAATGATTATTCTAGGAGAGTGTTAGTTTATTTTTTGAAGAAGAAGTCGGAAGCTTTGCAGAAATTTAAAGAGTTCAAAGCACGAGTAGAGAAAAGTTTGGGCAAGCCTATTTTAATTTTCTGCAACTTATACATTCGGATATATTTGGACTAGTCCCCACTCAGTCCTTAAATGGTGCTATCTATTTTTTGACTTTTATAAATGATTATTCTAGGAGAGTGTTAGTTTATTTTTTGAAGAAGAAGTCTGAAGCTTTGCAGAAATTTAAAGAGTTCAAAGTACGAGTAAAGAAAAGTTTGGACAAGCCTATTTTATGTCTCAGGTCAGATAATGGGGGTGAATATTGCTCCAAGGAATTTGATAAATTTTGTACGCAGGATGGTATTAAGCACCGAATCATCGTACCATATACTCCACAACAAAATGGTGTGGCTGAGCGGATGAATCGCACAATCATGGAACGTGCAAGAAGCATGCTTAGCGCATCCATGTTGGATAAAAGGTTCTGGGTAGAGGTTGTTAATACAACTGTTTATCTTATTAACAGGTCACCTACAACTGCGTTGGATGGACAAATTTTGGAGGAGGTTTGGTGTTGTAAGCTAGTTGATTACTCTCATTTGCGTACCTTTGGTTGTGATGTGTTTGCCCATGTGCCTAAAGAAAAAAGGTCCAAACTTGACCCAAAATCAAGCAAATGTGTTTTTCTCGGCTATGAAGATATAGTGAAGGGGTATAGATTGTTGGATTCTATTGCCCACAAGGTAATTATTTGCCGAGATGTTATTTTTGATGAAAAATCCATGCAAAGGAAGGAGGTACAACAAACTCCTAATGTTGTACCAGTTGAAGTAGATATGAACAAAGATGAATATGAAAATCAGCATGCTGAACATGTAGAACAACAAGTAGAGCAACCATAACGGTCACAAGACCAAGAGCCACAATCAACAGATCATTGGGTTAGAAGATCTACACATCCACAAAAGTGTCCGAAAAGGTATTCTCCTATTTATCAGTCCTCTTTTGCTCTGTTAATTGATGATTGGTGAGCTTAGTTCATTTCAGGAAGCTAGAGAGTCTGAGAATGCAGAAAAATGGAAGAGTAAATTGAGGCACTTAGCAAGAATAAAACGTGGGAACTTGTGGATCTTCCACCTGGAAGAAAGGATGTTGGAAACAAGTGGGTTTACAAAGTAAATAAGAACAACGACGGGTTGTTGGAACGCTATAAAGCTCGCTTGGTGGCAAAAGTTTATGTGCAAAAGTCAGGTATAGACTTTAATGAAAATTTCTCTTCAGTTGTGAAGATGGCTATTGTTAGAGTTTTACTTGCACTTGTAGCAACACAAGATTTAGAACTGGAGCAGCTTGATGTAAAAATTGTTTTCCTGCATGGTGATCTCGAGGAGGAGATTTATATGGATCAGCTTGAGGGCTATGAAGAAAGAGGCAAAGAGCATTTGGTTTGCAGACTCAAGAAATCTTTGTATGGGTTGAAACAGGCGCCAAGGATGTGGTACAAAAAATTTGACACCTTCATGAAGAGCCAAGGTTTCAACAGAAGTGAAGTTGACCATTGTGCATACTAGAAGAAGTTTGATGATGGCAGTTTTATTATTTTGCTGTTGTATGTTGATGATATGCTGGTTGCAGGCCTCAACATGAAGAAATCATTGATCTAAAGGCTTAGCTGGCTAGGACATTTGAAATGAAGGATTTAGGAGCAACAAACCAAATTTTAGGGATGAAGATACACAGAGACAGAACAGGAAGAAAGATTTGGTTAAGTCCAAAGTCATATATAGAAAAGATTCTGCAACGCTTCACTATGCAAAATGCAAAAGCAGTTAGTACCCCATTTTTTTCACACTTAAAATTGTCTTCCAATTAGTGTCCTAGAACAGAAGCAGAGAAGACAAGCATGTCTCGTGTACCGTATTCATCAGCAGTAGGAAGCCTCATGTATGCCATGGTGAGCACCAGACCGGATATTGCCCAAGCAGTGGGAGTTGTCAGCCGGTACATGGCAAATCCTGGTAAGGAGCATTGGAATGCGGTGAAGTGGATATTTAGATATTTAAGAGGCACTTCAGATGTTGCATATTTAGTACGGATCAAAAAGTTTGCAAGTTAAAGGTTTTGTGGCTTCTGATTATGGTGGAGATAGAGATGGGAGAAAGTCCACTACAGGATATACTTTCACTCTTGTTGGTGGAGTTGCGAGTTGGACTTCTAAGTTGCAGTCTGTGGTGGCTTTATCAACCATTGAAGAAAAATATATTGTAGCGGATCAGGTCAACAAAGAGGCAATTTGGCTAGAGCAATTGTTGGGTGACTCCAAGATAATGCAAGAGAAAATTACGTTGCATTGTGATATCCAAAGTGCTATTCAGCTAGTGAAGAACCCAACATTTCATGATCGCACGAAACACATTGATGTTAAGTACCATTTTATAAGAAATGTGGTGGAAGAAGGTAGGATCCTGTTGCAAAAAATTGATACTGAAGTGAATCTTGTAGATATGCTTACAAAGCCGGTCAAGACAAAGAAGTTTGAGTGGTGCAAAACTTCTTTGGGCTTGCTGAAAATGTGATAAGGGTGGCATTGGGCAATTGGCACTTGATTGGAAAACATAGGCAAAGATTTATTGTATATCAACTTCAAGTGGGAGAATGTTAGGAGGTGAAGTCAATATCCAGATCTTCAATTTTCTTCAAATAGTCTTTTGGAGTCTTCCTTTGGGAGAGAAAACGAACAATTTTATTGGAGTCTTCCTTTGGAGTGGTGCAAAACTTCTCTCGGCTTGTTGAAAATGTAATAGGGGCAGCATTGGGCAATTGGCACTGGATGGAAAAACATAGGCAAAGAATTCTTGTATATTGACTTCAAGTTGGAGAATGTTAGGAGATGAATTCACTATCCAGATCTCTAATGTTCTTCAAAAGAGGTAGCTCCAGACGTCTATTTGCAAACGTCTAGATTGCAGAAGTCTATCTGCAGACGTCTAGTTGCAGATGTCCAGACGGGTAGCTGCAGACGTCTAGCTCCAGATGTCTAGACGGGTAGCTGCAGACGTCTAGCTCCAGATGTCTAGACGGGTAGCTGCAGATGTCTAGCTCCAAACTTCTAGACAAGTAGTTCCAAACGTCTAGCTCCAGATGGGTAGCCGCCAAACGTGTAGCTCCGGAAGACGAAACGAACAGTTTTCGGAGTCTTCCTTTGGGAGAGGAAACGAACAATTTTCGGAGCCTTCCTTCATTTATCTATAAAAGGGGAACAACCCCTTGCATGTAAACAAGTATTGGGGAATGTAAAATTTGCTAAAATCAATAAAATAACGAAGCTGTCATTGCCCCATGGTTCTTTTTGCACATTGCAGGTTTCCACGTAAAATCTGTGTTACTGTTATTTTTTTGTTATTGTGTTTTCTACTTGCAGGTAAATTTTTTAAGATTTTACTAACACTTTAGTTAGTTAGCATCACCATAGATCAATTTCCTCCATTCAAAAACTCTTAAAATGCTTTTTGCCTTCTTTTTCTTGATAAGAGGGTAATTAATCAAGCAGTTAGAGATGATGTTTATCAACAATATATTTAGATCACTTGGGTCACTCCATCCCGTCCTTTTAGTCCTAAGTTGGCCTTCTACACTAAACATTTCATGAGGATTGAGAATGGCATTATTACTCGTCTTGATTATGTCCAACAACATTGGACACACAACCTTAGAATTCTTCTTGGTCAACGTAGAGTGTGCTCGCATCAGTTGCGAGTGGACACAAAACACCATATTCCTTGAGAAGATAGATTATGTCATCTTTGCTCTATTTCGAAGGTGGAGACTAAAGAACATTTAATCTTCTTGTGTCTTGTTTATTACAAGTGTCAAGGGAGGTGCTTTTGTTTGTTTAGAGATTTAGGTGGATTGCTTGCCACATTTTTTAGCTATCCTAACCAAAGATGCTTGGCTTATACCTTAGGGAAGCTATCACTCTTTGACATCAATTATTATAGAGGAGATCCACTATTGTTTAACTAATCAACTCATTCTTTCACTCTACCTCTATAGTTGAGAGTAGTGAGCATTCATTTGAAGCTACAACTCTCTAGAATGTTAATCACAAATTTATGTGCCCTTGTTTGCATACAAGAGTGGCTACGAGGGCTTCAATATTTTTTTCTTCTTGGCAAAACTACAATTTTATGGCATTGGGTTTCAACCACCCCTTATGTATCGAGGAGTTGTAGACAAATGCAACTTAACATTTCCTATCCTCTTCTACTGGTTCCATGACCATGGATGTTGGAAGAGTCTTGAGGGGTCGAACTCCATGTCCTCTAAGGATTACCCAACCAAGCCCTCTTAGTGTTTACCATTCTCCTGGGAGCATTATTAGATCCTATGTTGGCCCTTTCGGGATAGTTGGTGACGACATTGAGTATGCTTCTATTACATCCCCACTACATGTTAATGTTGGTGCGTTGGAGCTCCTTTTTGTCTTTGTTTTACCTTGACTTACCGACTCTCTCTTCATCATTACTTTTAGCATGTTAGTGTTTATCCATTTTAGGTGTAACCCTTGAAGTTGTAATTTTATGGCATAGAGTTGTTTTACTTCAGTGTAGTTTGAACTAGATTATTTGCTCTAGTTTAGCATAGTTTCTTAGTACTTTTTGGTTACTATATTGCATTGTAACAAGTCTTTTCAATGAGTCCCATTGGCCTACTTTGGCCAACTATGCACATTAATAGACTTATCTCTACGTAATTGGTCCAACCATCAAATTACTGAAGTAATGATAAGGCTATCCCCCAACCTCCCTTCAGTAAGTGGTTGAGTGCTTAAAATTCCTTTAAAACCCCTTTAAAGAATTTGAAGTTAAGTGCTTCTTTTAAAAATTAAAGTTGAGTGCTCATTTCCATGTTGTAGTCGAGGGGGGGGGGTGGGGGGTTAGTGCTCTCTCTTCTATAGTTAGGAGTTCGAGTGCTCTCCCATTTGTAGTTGGGAGATTAGGTGCTCTCTCCTAGATTAGTAGAGCCTCGACAACCAAGTCAAGCACTTATCTCAAGTACCTCAGGTAAAGTTGGAAACTATGAGTGGTAAATTGGTTGAGCCCCATAATGTGTTACCATCATCCCGGTTGAAATCAATGGGCTTTTGGGTGCCCAAAGGCCCGGTTAGGCATGGCCCTAAAGCAATCAATAGAGGCTCATTGACCTTGACCTAGGTCGAGCGCGATCCCTTGGACCTTGGTGTGTAATGGGTTGATCTATTTATCTAAAAACTACAATGAAAGGTATTCGATCCAACTAGGCGTCCTAGTTATGTTATAGACACACACACGTCGACTTATATACGTTGCATCGATTGCTACGCCATTCCAAGAGGAAGAGGGGTACTTAAAAAGCATCGACGGGAATTATATCTTAAGAGGTCGCTCACTGCTTAGTATACAATAGACAGATTCGACTCTCTCCACAATTGAAGGGACAGCATTGGGTTCTTGACTACCTTATATATATATTTAAAATTGGTTATATGGGATTGAAAGGGCCCCACCTCCATTACATCATGACTTGGCATCTCAAGGAACCACATTATCGTGGTATTACAGGAGATCACATTATCATGGCACCCATGGGAATTGAACCCTAGTGGGCTCTTTGTAAGCCAAACATTCTCACCAGTTGGACTTCAACTCATGAGCAATGTACAATGATATTCACGATTCATGTAAATGACTATTTGTTGGATTTGACCCTTCCATTCACCTTTGGTCTCTTCACATTCTTATCTTTCCTCATAGGATTGTTCAGCTTGGCCTTTTTATATCTGAACATTCTCTCATGGAAAACATCAGATCTTGTATTGGGCCTCTCATGGTGATTGATCTTGAGGCCATCAATTTTTACTTCCACTTTTATCCCTGCTTCAGATGCATGACAACTCTAAATTTCTGTCTTGGTTTCCATTTCTGATTGTCATCAGCTCCTTGTTTTCTTGAGGGGTATTCTCTTCACATGGATATATGTATTTGTCTTGGATTTTATGGTTTATTTAGTTGTTTTGGATCTGCTGACGTTTTGATCTTCAGAAAATTTTACAACTCGTATCTGGATCATATTACAGTTTCATTTATGTGAGTGCTTTGGCAATACACAAAAACTAGAAGTTGTTATCAGGTGTGCTAAGCCCTTAGAATAAGTTGTCTCAGTGAGCTTCAAGCAGTTTGTGTTGAGAAATGTAGCTCGGACAGGAACTTCTTGCACGGGCTTTAGTATGAACGTGCTAGAAGTGGTTCGAGACATTTCTAATTTTGTTTTGAATTTCACTTAAGTGATTTTCTATTTTTAAGTTCACTTAAGTGATTCTATTTTGTAATTCACTTAAGTTATTCTATTTTGAAATTCACTTAAGTGATTTTCTATTTTTAACTTCACTTAAGTGATTCTATTTTGTATTTCACTTAAGTGATTCTATTTTGATATTCACTTAAGTGATTTTTTATTTTTAACCTTACATCATAAGATGAGATGAGATCTAATCTTAGGGTTAGAGAGATTAGGGTTACCTTTTTCAAGGATAAAAGGAGAAGATCAAGAGTGTTTTAGATACACAGACAGACAGAAAAGAATGGGAGGAGAACAAATTGTTGAAGGAAAACTACAAGCTTAGGAGGAGAAGAACAGTGCTTGCTGGCTAGAAAAGCAGCAAGAGAGCAGAAGTGTTCTGCTGTAGCTGTAGCCTCTTATTTGTAATATTTCAGGTTCAGAAATATATTTACCTTCTGCTGTTCACGCTGTTTATTTTTCCAGCCATCCGTGTGACTGTTGCATGTTTGAATAAATTATTCTCAGATCTGATTTATTTTAAAAGAACATAGGACAACAGTTATCTAGGGTTTGGAAAATTTACAGTTTGCTCCCCTGCCTAGATGAATTTATATTCTTGCCCAAAACATTGACATTTCCCAATGACAGTTGTTGCTTTGATTCACCAATGGATGACTTTGCACAGAACAGTCTCCTTGTTTAAATCTTCTGCAGATATATTTGTCATCCCTGCATTAACTCTTGACTTATGAATGCTATAAGTGAAACCATTGAATCTATTCCATTGCATGTATTCCTACTTCACCCCTATACAATTCACATTGTAAACATAGTCAAAGCTAGAACCAAGTTCTATGTTGCTGGTATATTTGCACTTTTGAGTTTTGACCTTGGAATGCTTTGAACTCATCTTGTCTGGATAGCTAACCACTTCCTTCATTTTTCATATCTAACATCAAATTGTTATGGATGGATTTGCTGTAAGATTTGAGGCACTATAGGACCTAACTAACCTCAGGAGTAGTCTTGTTAAGCCAATTAACACTTTTCCTTATAGGTAAATTGGGTTTAAAAAGGGTCCCTTTTATATTACAACATAACTGCATTATTCACGGGCTGCCTTTATCTATATAAACTAGTGCTAGACATCAACAAATTAGTTGTTCTAAGATTTGAGGTTTTCTAGGTGATCTCAAGAATGATTTGGTTAAGCCATCTGATACTTGTTTTTTTGAATAAGTAAATTAGGGGTCGAAATGGGGCCCTTTCTGTATTACAACATAGCCACATAATCACGGGTTACCTTATTGTGGGAGTTTCCATAGGTGTGGGCTGCCTTACCAAGTGTGGTAATTTGAACCTGGGTTGTGCTCGTACGAAAGCACCTCATATACCATTTCTCCACAATGCCCTGGACAAGTCATCTGACACATTAACTTAGCCTCTAGCCAATCTTATGATGATCTTGAGCTATGTACTCTACTTGATAATGGGCCTTTTGTCCTCTTTCTCTAGATGTGGATTTCCACTTCCAACACGTCGACTAAGGCCACACTTTGGTTGAGGTCTTAATTGTCCTTTAAATCAAGATGCAACCTATGATGGTATGACCTATGACGGTATGACCTGTGACTTTTGTTGGATTTAATCCTCCCATCCGCCTTGCATCTCTTCACATTCTCATCCTTCCAGAATTTTCCAATCTGGCCCTTTTATCCATGAACCTTCTCTTATGTACATCCTTAGATCTGGTATTTGTCCTATCATGGTGTTGATGGTGAGGTTGTTGATTTTATGTCTGATTTCAATTCTACTTTAGATGCATGTCAATGCTAAATTTCAGCCTCGATCTCTATTGTTTGGTCATCGGCTCCTTGTTTTTGTGAGGGGTCTTCCCCTCACATGGATATTTGTTTGTCTTGGATAGTATGTTTGGGGTTCACATATTTTGGGTCTACATTCTTTGGTTACTTTTGGTGGTCCAATTTTCGGAAACTTATTTGACGTTCTGGGAGGGTTTGAGGATCAGGAGGTGTTGCTGCTCTCATCAGGGATGGACTTTAGGGTTTTGTGACCTTAGTTTCCACTGATCCTCACTCCAGATTTCTGTGGATTAAAATTCATCGTCACCCACCTCTACGGGACATCTTCATTGCCACTTGTTACATCCTCCCCACCACGTTCAATTTTGCTATTCACACGGATGAGGACCCTTTCCAAAACCTTTATGAGGACATCACTAGGTACTCGACTTTAGGGGAGGTGCTTTTTCTGGGAGACTTCAATGCTCGGACCGGTCCTATGCAAGTTTCTCTTTAGGACCCCACAACAGACGAGATGCTGACTCAGGAATTGGATCTTGATGACCTTGGTTTTGCTCAAACCTCCATCGACACACAGGTTACTAACAAAAACATCTTCAATTGGGTGAATCCAACAAGCTCGTTATTCTCAACGATCTATCTCTTGCAGATTCTAGTGGGTTTACTTGTTTTCCTCACAGCGGTAGTGCTAGTGTCATGGACTATGCTCTTTCCTCTACCACCCTCATCCCGTTCATTTCTCGATTCAACGTTTTTGATAATCCCATCCCCCCCTTACTGATCATTCTGTTCTTTCTCTTACTTTCTCCATTGGTTCCCTTCCTATTATTCCTCCATCACCTCCCTCCATTCCTGCCCCTCGAGTCTCTATAGACTTTGACTATTATTATTCCTTTACCTACATGGACCGTTTGCGTCAGGTTCTCCCCAGGCTGTCTTCTCTCACTGATGCTACAAATCATTCTGCTTTCTTGGTCCAAGCTATTTGAAAGGTAGCTTTAGACTGTTACCCCCACACCATTCTCCCCCCTTCCTCGCCCTCGGTCCTTCTGGTCGTTGCCCCATGAACATCTTGTACGATGAGGACTGCAAGTCTGCCCATTAGAGTTTGAAACATGCCATTTGGTACTCTCCCCAGAGCAATGCCATCTCCCACAAAGACTATAGGTTGCTTCTCTAGAGGAAGAAACGTCTCTTCCTCTCCCAGCATAGACTAGATCTTATTCACTCCTTTCACCATTCTCCCAAATTCTTTTGGCACCTTATCCTCCCCCATGATCAGGTCAATCATGGGATCAATCTTTCCTCTTGGACCACTCACGCCTCATCCCTCTATACCATCCAAAATCAGCCTCCTATTACGGTTCCTTCCCCTCCTTCGTCTTGCCACCTCTTCTCTACTAGGCTTATTAAGCAGGCTATTCGGAAACTTTGTACGAGCAAAGCAACAAATTTAGATGGGTTACAGGCAGAATTTCTAAAGCATGGCATTGACCCTCTTGTTGGGCCCCTCACCAATCTCTTCAACCTTTCTGTCTGCTCAGGTTTCCCTGACTCTTGGAGTCAGAATATCATCCACCCCATCCATAAGGCAGGTGATCCCCATCCCAACAATTACAGGACTATCATGATTGGACATGTTTTTGCCAAGCTCTATTAGATTCTTTGCTTTCCAAATAGCAAGATTGACTAAACCCACCATAAATAAATCAAACAAACTCGACTTTTCACTTAATTGGACTCTTATGATATGGAGGCTCTATGCTCCTGTAGCCAAACTAAATAACTATTAAACTGTTGCTCCCTTATCGACCTGATTGTTTTGACATGACCTTTATATATTTCACACTCTCAAATTGTCCATGAGAATCCTCTACACAACAATGAATTAAAGCTTATAGCTTTTGACATGGAAACCTGTTTTTTCAAAGATTAAAAATCCATAAAACAATGTTAGAATCAGCAGTTGATGAATGAATCTAAATATCTTCCCATTCCTCATTTTATGCACCCTTTCATAGTGATAATAAGATTCGTGTTGTAAATAGAGTATCATATTACCTTACAAGCACCCTTACTAAAAAAACATCGTATGATCAAGAATGGAATGTGAATAGAACATACTTTATTCATTAGCAAAGCATTAGAATAGGCTTAAATTGTATGGTCATTTTTTTTTCCACATGATCATAGCACTTTTGATATCAACATCAATATTTGTGTCACTTGGTTGCATCTATATTTAAATCATAATGTTCAGACTATCCCTGAGCCTGTGAATACCAGCAAGTAAGTGAAGCCGAGTGACCCCAGCCAAGTCAATGTGACTTTTGTCAACGTTCTTTCTGTGAAATATACTATATTTCATTTGCCGAGTGATTACCAAGTTTGTCTCTGACCTTTGCGCCAAGCTTGAGGCAGGGTCTTAAAAACAGGCTTGTTGAGTCTGAGTCTGGACGCTATGGTTTAAAATTTCTATTTTCCATGGGAACTTGTCCTAGGATTTGGGGGCTGTCTGGAGATGTGCTCCGCAGTTTCAAAAAGGGGTCTGGCAGTCCCAAAAAGGCATCCCACCATCCCCAAAAGCCATACTGCCATCCTCGTCCCGAACTTTGTGAAAAATAGGTTTAAATACAACAGGAATTTTTTGTAAGATGTATCATTGCCACTTGCATATCTAGCATTGTAGTTGTCTAGCTCGTGCCACTTAATCTTGTTATTTGGCTAGGAATTCCTTGATGGCACACAGACTAATCAATCTCAAAACTCTGTGCCTTGACTAGTGTTGTAACCTGACAGCTACAACGACTATCTCCATACTGCTATATCAAAATTCCAGAGATAAATTTTCAATTGAGACTAGTATATTTGCATTAGTCCTTGTTTAACTCAAAGAGATATATGCATGGATTCTTTTGCCTCAAAGCATCCATTTTAACAAGGTGGTATTCACCACTCTGGACTCAATTGTCTCAGCCATAGTTAGAAAAATTGCCAAGAACCCACAATTTCTTGCAAAACTCGTGAAAAATTGCGGGCAGCGTGTTTTTAAAAAAAATTCTCGGCGACAAGAAACTCACTGACTCGTGGAGAGATTTGGCGGAACAACTTGCCGATTTCTTGCGAGAAAATCGTCTGCAGACTCAAAAACAGAGAAAAACAGAGGAAATCGGCTGCTGAAAGTCCTGTGGATATCAAGTTTACTGCAAAGGACATTGAAGCACTTGAGGAGGAAGTGGAACATTTAAGAGGATTGGATGAGATATACCATGATGATACCGTACTTGAGGAGCCTCCAATTCGACCACTTGTTCAGAGCCAAGGCCAACCATCTAGTGTGAGGGGGAGGAAGGGAAAACAAAAAGCAGTTTAAAAACTGCTTCATATTTTAAAATGTTGCATTTCTATGATGTATTTGGTTGGATTTGATGATCATGAACTGTAATTGTACTATTTTTTATGAATATCTAATATAAAATCAACTTTCTGGCTCTTCAATTGAAAAATCTTCTTACATTTTTTTTTTTGCTGAGTTTTCTGGAGTTGCCGATAAAATCTCCGAAAATTGGCTGCCGAGTTTATCGTGAGTTGCGAGTTTTCCAACTATGATCTCAGCAACTCTGCCTTGAAAATTTCTTTTGGTTTTCTGTCTTGTCATACTCCATCTTTCCTTTATTTATAATCTGAGCATCTTATCTGTAGTGCATAGTTAACTGAAATTCCACTTAAGACAAAATCTCTTGAGGAATTCTTGAGGAATTTTGGATTGGTTTGAAATGTAGTCTTAGCCTGACACGTATGTAAACAAGACATTTGTCATACTGAAAACCTTCTTTCTGCATCGGATTTACTCTTCTATGCACGAAGAACAATGCAAAACACAATGGCAAAGTGCAAAGATGATGCAAAGAGCTTGACACATGTTTTTAGAGGAGAAATCCTTTTGTGACATAAAAATCCTCCAGAGCAAAAGACTTTTATTTCTGCTCATGAAATTGGAAAAACTACGAGTGTTTAACTTCAAATTGCTATATTCTAGATGCAGTCATTGTGGGTCCTCATTGGACGTTACAGTGTCTTCAGTATTTTCCTTGCCCTCCCTTGCTGGAATACCCTTTGCTATGCTTTTCCCTCAAAAACTGTCTTTTGAGTCCCTAGTTTTGTTCCATTGGCCTTTTAATGGATTTCAGCTAATAGATGTTCTGTTATGAACTTGGAGTTTCCTAATGATGTTTTTGACATTCTCAACCTTTCAAGACCACATTTGCATCCCATTTCCTCTGATGTCACCTTTTTTACTGCTTGTCTTGTCAGCCTGAAGCAGGTGGTGACCCTGAGGCTTCCAACCCATTTCTAGGCACTGTACCCTTTATATGTTAGGGTGACTCTCTTGTTCCCTCATGGGCATCTTGTCGGTTGCAGGTTAGGGTTTTAAATTGATCTTTTGGGGTCTGTTTGATTTTTAAGTTACTCCAAGAGATGCTTAAAATCTGCCAAAATTTGCCCATTGCTGGAGCTGAAGTTAATCCAAATGTACTGAATTGAAGTGGTTTGGTTGGATTTGATAGAGGCAAGGGGCAAAGCATTATAAAACAGTGTTTAACAAAGCAGTAAGTGCATGTGTTGGGCTTGTACTTGATGTGCCTTGACACGCTTTATACCGCTGCTTCCTGAAGCCTTTGCCAACCTTCTCCAACTCCATGATATCTGGAGACCTTGTTTTGCTTCCAATGAACATATTATGATCTTGTTGGTTAGCTGTTGTTGGTTGTTACTTGTCAGTACACGTTTCAGACCTGCAAAGTTGTATGCAGATGTGTCTCTACATGACAATATACCATGGACCTCTAGAAGCTATTTCCAACTTTATTCAATCCATTGGTGGCCAAAGACCACACATTGGCATTTCTGACAGCCATTTTGTCCAAATTTCATTGGATCGTTGCCTTTTGCCTGGGTCCTCCTTTGATCTTCCAACTGAATTTTGCACGATCCTTTTCAAGCATATAGTCTAGTGTTTTGTTATATAGTATTATGGAAACATCGTTGTTTGCACTGATTGTGAAATTTGATTTAGTATTAGTTATTGTATTTTTCTTAGGTCTTTAGGAATTTTCAGTCGTTTATATTTTTACTAATTAATTCATGATAGTTTTACATTTTGTTTGTTCACAAAATTTTATTTAAAGTCTTGTTAGTATGCATGCTTTTGGGTGGAAAAGTTTTGTTTTGCACTATTATGTGGAGGTTTGTGTCGACCGAGTACATTTTCCATAATTTTAACTCAGACTTGACCACTACACAAAATATCAAGATACACAGACTTGACTGAATTGACCATAAAAGATCAATATAACTGAACTTGACACTAATTTCTTTTTAACTCGCATCTTCTTCCTTTTTTTAAGCTAATTCCCCCTTCTAATAAGAAACACCCTAATTGAAAAAAAGAATGCCTTTTTGGCGACCTCTCAATAACCTTAATAAACCTTTCAATAACCTCACCAAAAACCAAAAAAATTAAACCATTGAACTAAATAAACATAAAGACTTCTACTCCTTGTTGAGTTCTCCGTTTTACTACCACGAACATACAAGTGCATGTGTCGAAGTCCTCTGTGTAGTTGTGGGCCTGATCCATGAAAAAAACGCATCTGCTTCATATTCTCTGGCGTCAACCGTCTGATGTATGTCACATACGTGTTTGCGAGTGCCAGGTGATAGTTCACCTACTTGCTGAACAGATCCAGCTGTGTCTTCTGCGGATCTGTCTTCAAGGCCAGGAATGTCCTGCTCACGTAGGCATGCAGGCGAGGTGACCCAAAATTAGCATAGTTTCAAATGAATTGCACTCAGAATCAGGTGGGAGGAGGACCTTAATTGCTTGAACCAATTTGGCTCAATATTTCTGGCTCTGATACCTTTAAAAATTTATAATAATTTGTTACATATGCTGCAGAATATATATTATATTACATGGAATAGCTAACTACCTGATAACAGCATATCTTAACTGGAAGTATAATTTAGACATGTTATATTGTTATGCTAAATTTACTCCAACACAACTGCCCAATTTTGTGTTTCAAAAAATACTACTTTTTCTTATATTTTCCATTTCTAAGCAACTTGATTTTTGCTTTTGTGCTTTCCAAATAATTATATCTTTTATAAAAAATTATTTATCTAGTCTGTGAAATGGAAAAAAAGTCTTTTCCTTTCCCCAGTTTTCCAATGAGTATTTACTATTTAGAATTCATATTTTTGTTTTCTTCAGTTTATATCTTTTTCCCTGCACCAAGGTATTTGGCTCGTAGTTTAACAACTGTTACGATAGGTTTTTTATTTGGGTGTTGAGTGTTATTATTTTTGTGGGGCACACATTGGCAGTTATCTCGTTCTCCTCTCTAGTGGAATTCTCAGCTGCAGTGGAACAAATGACTCATGGCCTATTTAGATTGATTGTGGCAATATTCGTAAAGGTATAGGGGATGCCATTGGTAATGGAGAAGATGGTTGGTAACGATCTCAAACTGGGAGGAGGGAAGCTGGATGGACATGATGATGAACATAACCCTTTTGCAGGTAACTTTGATATAGGAGATGGGCAGTCAGACCTCAATTGCTATGCATGTTGATTGACAAGTATGTGCCAAAATCACCTTAATTGGTTTAGTTTATTCATACAAGTGCTCAGTATTTCAAGCACGGTCCTTAGACAATTCTGGCAAGCCATTTTGACCATGAAGGAGTCTCTTTCTGTAAAATCTAGTACATTTTGTGTTTTTACTTATTTGCCAAGTCATTACCAAGTTTTCCCTGAATTTTGCCTGGAGCCCAAGGCTAGGTCAAAAAAACGGATTTGCAAGTGCAAGATGAGTCTTGATATTGTGGTTTCAAGTGAAATCCATTCATCTTTGGCAATTTGACGGGCTTTCAAAATTAGATGACATCATATATTCATGGCCATTTTTTTTTTGGCTGGAGAAAAAGGGATTGTACTCAGGTCCCCCACCCTTGACAAATCACAAATCTCTCCTTAGGAGTTTGATAGTTTACAAACGGATTCAATTCTCATCTCAATTGAGTTGCTATAGCTATAGGCCTACATCTTTTTCATAAAATGTCTGATTGCCATTTTCTAGATCTTCAATTTTCTTTGTAAATACAAATATTCAAGAATTCAACATCCTTCTTGACATTTTCCTGCAGCAACCTTCACAATACTGAACTCCACCTCTACTGTCTATGCACTGCATCTTAGTAGAGTAATATTTCTAAAATTTCGCGCTTTCATAGTCTGCTTTACTAGATTTGGATTGTTAGTTTTCTTTTCTGAAGCATAAGTGCAACCACAAGAATTGTAATTAATGGTTTAGCAGTCTCAAAATATTGAAAGTTCCAATCCATACTTTGTCCCATAATCCAACCAACAACCAACAACTCAAATAATCCATTCAGCCATGAAGTCCATCCGATGTCATCTTCTTTTGCTTTAGCATACAAAACTTTTGTTTGCTTCACGAAATTGTAGTCCGCTTTACCAAAGCTGGACTATTAGTTTCCTCCAATGCATTGATCTATAAATGAATCCCTTGAAACATTTTGTAGTCCTCTGGAACATTATTTTGAATTTGCTCCTTTCAGATTTTTTTTGTCAGCTTTAGCTAAACTTACTACTCCCTCTAACCATGGAGAAGAGAATTTAACTTCACGCTCCTTTATTAAAACCCCTCTATTGGTTAGCCTATTTGCACATTTATTCCCTTCCCTAAATGCATGTGTAAACCTGATTTCTTCGAACTCTGTATCAAGGTCCTATATTTCCACAATGATCTCTTGTATGTTCCATGGAGCCCTGGCTTTCCTCAAAATTGCATTTATTACTATTAGTGAATCGCTTTCCATCCATACTATGTTCCATTTCTTTTGTTTGCATATTTTCAATCCTTGCAATTCCGCCCAAGCTTCAGCTTGATTATTTGTCTTAAATCCACTATTGAAAGCGTAATGTGACAAAATCTCACCCCTATTATTTATGATTATTCCTCCTCTTGCTGGTCTTGGATTTCCTTTAGATGCTCCATAAAAATTCAATTTGACCAACTCCACTTCCAGTGATTTCCACTTTATATTCTTTGCCTTTCTTTTATTTCTCTTGTACCCAACATCATAATTCCATTTGATGACTTGATTGCATCTATCAAGGTTCTTTGCTTCAAGATTAGGGATTGGGTGATTTGATAGGGTTGGTTTAGACTCCTCTATGGCTAAACAATTCTTCCTTTTCATTACCTCTAAATTGCTTTTCTTTCCTTGAAATATTCTTATTTTCCTTTACAGCCATACAGTCCAAAGTATTGTCTCATATTGTCTGTAACACCTCACTTTTAGAAGTGCTCTACCTTTGTTTTAACCGTAGTTGAGAAAATCTACCAAAAAATCGCAATTTGAGCCGATTTTTCCCAATTCACAGCCTGGCCTATTTTTTGCCGATTTTGCCAAATTTTCCCCCAAAAATTGTGATATGCATGAAAAAAGTTTTTGTATTTTCTTCGGATTTTTCAATTAAAAATTGTTGATTTTCCCCCTTTTTTTTGTCAATTCCCGATTTTTTTTTATTCTTTTTCTGGTACGATTCCGATTTTCTCAACTATGGTACAAGCAAAGAATCGGCAAAAATAAAACATTGAAGAAAACAATTTTTTTATTGAAAAAAGGTTTTTTTCATGCATATTACAATGAATTAACATTATGCAAATCAAATATTGCCAACTCTCCTATGTAACAAAAAAAAACATTATGCAAATCAATTATTGCAATAAAAGCAAAAGACATCATACAAGGCTCAAGCTTTAAGTACACATGAAAGTGACAAAACACATCTTGTATTGCTTAAAATGTGAAAAGGTACAAAGTTACAAGTAACAAGAAGGAAAAAAAGGTTTCATTTTTTATATGCCTGCACATGGAAACAACAAAGTTACAATCACTTGAAAAAAGAAAAAAGAAAAAAGAACCTAAACCCTAAACCAAAAGGCTAGGGCTTAGGGTTTAAAATTGAAACATTGACAGCTGAAAAAAGGGCTTGCATACATAGTTATCAGGCAGCAATATTTGCTTAAAAAAGAAGGAAAAAAAACCTTAAACCCAAAAAATCCTAGGGCCTAGACTAGGGTTTAACTTCAAGTTCAAAGTTTCAAATTCAAACACTAACAGCTGAAAAAGGGCTTGCATACATAGTTACCAGGCAGCAATTTTTATATATTTGCTTAAAAAGAGGAGGAAAAAAACAAACCCTAAACCCAAATCCTAGTTAAACTTCAAAGTTTCAAACATTAACAGCTGAAAAATGGGCTTGCATACATAGTTATCAGGCAGCAATATTTACTTAAAAAGAAGCAGGAAAAAAAACACGAAACCCAAAACTAGGGTTACAGATTTAGGGTTTAAAATTTAAACTTCGAAGTTAAAACATTAACAGCTGAAAAATGGGCTTGCATAAAAAACTCTAAATCAGCCACAGCCTATAAAAAAAAAATTGCAGATTTTTTGGAAAAATCGGCAAAAAATCGTCGATGCCAATTATTCAAAAAACCAGCAAAGAATCGGCACATCGTCGATAATTTACCGATTACATTGTCGTGGGAAAAAATCTGCAAAAAATCGGGAGTTTGCCGATATTTTGCCAATTTTCTCAACAATGGTTTTAACCATTCTTCAATTCTGCCATTCATCACCATGCATTTACCAAACATATTAAGAATCATAATTCCCAAACTATTGAGCAGTGTCCCAAGAGATGGTCTATACTCTCTTCCTTTTTACATAGAACACATTGTGAAGGGCCATGAAAACCCCTTTTCATTAGGTTATCCCAAGATGAAATTTTCCCGTGCCCTACTAGCCATACAAACATTTTGACTTTTGGAATGCTTGGGCTATCGCAAATATCTCTTCATATTCTTGCGGTATTCCCATTTTGTTGGTGCTTTAGATAATATCTGCATCTTGTGGTGTATTCTCTTGAGATATTCAACTCCCAAATTAGGTTATCCTCAGCTCCCCTCGGAATAATCACTGTTGATATTTTTATGCTCAATTACCTCTTAGCAACAATGTTCGGTATACTTGTAAAAAAATCTTCTTTCCATTTGTGTATTACTTCCTAATCCTTGTACATAATATTTGAAACCCTATCACCATATTTGTCTTGAAGTAATCTTGTCCATGGTTTCAAAATTAGATCTAGATTGAGTGGTATTTTATCACACCAAGTATCAATCCAAATATAATTTTTTCTTCTAGTTCCCACCACCCATCTTAGACCTTTAATCACTAGATCAATTGATTTTTTTAAACTGTTCCATAGTGCAGAACCATCTGGTAGTGAGAATGCAGTAAAGATTAAGCTTGGGTCATTGGGCTCAATGTAATTAGAAGAATTCTTGCCCATTGTCTTTGACTCTCTTTGTACAAACTGCAAATTACTTAGAGCAAAGTTTGCATTTTTAAGAACCTCCCCTAGTTTTATCATCACACACCTTGTGTTGGAATATATCACATAATTTGGTACATGCTAATGTACCCCATGGCACCTTGATGGTACAAATGTAAATATGTAATAGACTAGGGTGTGAGTCTATAGTAAGAGTGATTTATATTTCCCCTTATGTATGTGTTCATTTGTAGGTTAGTGCACAAGTGTCATGTAATAATGTGTGCAAGTGTCATAGAATAGAGTGTGCAAAAGTAAATAGAGAGTCAAGAGTCATGTATACAAGTGGCAAGATGAGAAGCCAAGAGGCATGAGAGACTTGTCTTATGTGTGGAATAGGAAAGGTTGCATCTCCCGGATATGTGAGGAGAGGAATAGTCAAAGAGTCCAAGAGTCATCTTTCTAAGGTTATATTATGGAGGCAAAGCTCCATGTATTGTATCAGGAAATTGAATGAAGATTGAGTAAAGCATGAAGATTGAGTAAAGCTTGTATACAATTTGAGCAATATTATTGTAAGTTTTCTTCATGTTATTGCATGAATGTTATTGTTATCTCTTATTATTGTTATTGTTATGAATGTTATGTTCATTGATTTTGGCCATTTATATTAAATTGCTTTGACATTTGACACTTTTAAGATCCTGGACATTTGGGACCTGTGACATTTGGGACCTGTGATAATCTGGCTAAAAAGTCAACACCTTCCTCCATTTCACCAAAGATAATTTCCTCTCGATGACAAAAATGACTGCATAATATAGATTAAACTTTTTTCTATCGATTTTTGGCGTAATATAGATTAAACTTTTTTCTAGTGATTTTGGCATAATATACAAGGACATAAAAAATGTTGGAATGGCCTATAAGACTGATTTAATTAGCTGCACTCTTCTTGCTAACGATAACCATCTACCTTCCAAATTCGGTAGTTTATTTTGGACTTTACTTATAACCGGATTCCACAATTCTATCCTAATTCTACCCTCAAATAAGGTCATTCCTAAATATGTTGTTGGCAAATTCACGTTCTCCATTTGAAGTAACCTGCATATCCTCGCTCTGATTCTACCTGGAGTGTTTAGGAAGTAAATTTTGGATTTTGTCTTATTAACTTTCTGCAATTCCTTTAATAAGTTATTCAAAGCTCTGGCCTTGTTTTTCCTTGCCCTCTCAAATAGGGTTGTATCATCTACAAATTGCTAATGGGTGATGTTGTCAATGTTCTTACTAGTTTTAAGTCCCTTAATAGCTCATCTTTGTATGTCTTCTTTAGGTTCCAGAGGATCTCCCTATCTAAGACCCCTCTTGGATTTAAATGACTTTGTTACAAGCCCATTGACCAGCACTGAATATGGTACTGTAGAGACAAACTTTAATCCATTTGACCAATTTCTTCTTAAATTGAAACTTTTCTAATACTCCAAAACAAAAATTCCATTTAACCCTATCATAGGCTTTATTCATATCAAGTTTTAAGATCATTGCTCTCTATTTTCTAGAAGCAACTGAATGCATTACTTCATGAGCTACTCTGATTTTTCCCAGAATTTGTCTCCCTTTCGCAAATCCATGCTCTCCTGAAATAATTTTGTCTAATAGTGGTCTTCACTGATTTGCCATCACTTCAGAGATTATCTTCTATGCCATATTTCAGAGGCTTATGGGCTTGAATGAATCAAACAATTCTGCATCCTTATTTTTTGGAATTGGGCTAAGATATCTTGCATTTATTTTAGAAGGTATGTATTGTTTTTGGAATCAGGCTAAGATATGTTGCATTTATTGTATTAGGTATGTATTGTTTAACCCTAGACTATGCCATTGCCACCAATAAAGAATCCTTCGCTATTTCCCAGTTATGTTGATAGAATGTTTTAGAAAGTTGAATGTTTTAGGAAGTCCATCCGAACCTAGGGATTTATTCTTATCAAAAGAAAAAAGAGCTGAATGAACTTTTTTTCAGATTAATAGGCTCCATCAGTTAGCTATTGTCTTCATCTGTTACAACTGAAGGTACTTCGTGTAGTAGTTTATCATTAAGATCTTGCAGTATTTTTGTCAATTTTTTTTCCAAAATATTGTGATATGCATGAAAAAAGCTTTTTATTCAATGAAAACTTGCATTTTCTTCGGTTTATTCAATGAAAAATTGCCAACTGTTTGCTGACTTTTCCCCATTTTTTTGCCGATTCCCAATTTTCCCCGATTCTTTTTCTATGCCGATTTCAATATGATTCCAATTTTCTCAACTATGGTCTTGGAAGCGTATACAACCCACTGTTTCTTGAAGTATTCCATGTCTGCGCTATCATATCAACAAATTGAGTGTGGTCTTCCCACATCTGCTCATATTTAAAATATGATATTTTTTGAATTCACTTACCACCATTTTAACTCTTATTTGCTAGTGATCTGAACCAATCCTTATCAAGGTATTAATTTTAGCACATGTCCCGTCATCTAGCCAATAATTTGAGAGTAGGCTTCTGTCTAATTTTTTTGCTATCAGGTTTCACCCTGTCTTTGCTGGCCCATGTATAGCTGTCCTATTCAAACTCAACCTCCCATAGATTATTGTTTTAAATAAAAGCCAAGTAATCTCATTCTTTGGGTTATTTTCCTCATTCCCGCAAATTTTGCATCCAACTTGGTTATGACATTAAAGTCTCCTATGATCATGAATTGGGTTTCTTGGTCATTACTTCTCATAAAGGCTTTAATCCCATTCCTTACTTCTGATTTGCCTGACTAAGTTGTTTGGACCATAGACATTGATAAGGATGTAACAAATATTTGCAAAGGAGCATGTGACTAGTGAGGCTATCCAATGCCCAACTTTATGAATGTTTTCACAGTTGGTTCTAACTAGATTCCAACATGTTAAAATTCCCTCAGCCACTCTTGAATCCACAACATCCCAATCATATCTTGCCCATACTGCTTTCATAGTTTTGGAAACTTCTTCCTTTGTTATTTTAGTTTCTTGGATACAAAGAATATCAGGCTTATCAGTAGGGGCTGTTGGCCCCTCTTGCGAATTACTAGTATCATTTTGCTGTTTGGCAAAGACAAGTTCAGCGAACCTAGATTGTATTCCTTTCTGTATGTTTGCTCTTGCTTTCCTCTTTTTGCCTTGCCAATATTGGGTGTAGGTCTTATTATTCTATTCCTTAATATTCTTTCACAACTTTCCTTTTCATTAGATTTATTCTCTCCTAGCTTTGCTAAGGAAGCTTTTAACTTGCTCATTTTTTGGTATTTCCTTGTTAATCTTAGGGGCGTTAGCATCTAACAATGCGTTTTCTCTACCACTTTCCTTTTCCTAAATGGTGCATGGTACTTCAAGAGAGTCTTCAAAATTTTATGAGGCACATTCCTTAGGTTTAGTAGGAATGTTCATCCCTAAATTGGGTTTAGACTAAGTAGACTGTTCCTTGTTAATATTTTGATCTTGTTGTACCATGTCTTCTAAACTCTTATCTGCTTTTTCTTCATAGGCTAAAACCTCAAAATAATTGGTGTTTCTTCCAATATACTTACTGGTCTCCATTGTTTATTTACTTTCATCTGTTTGTACCTATTTTTTGGAAATTGAAAACCATTCTCATCCATATCCATTTGTAAGTTTCTCTTTGTTAATATTTTGATCTTGTTGTACCATGTCCTCTAAACTCTTATCTGCTTTTTTTCATAGGCTAAAGCCTCAAAATAATTGGTGTTTCTTCCAATATACTTACTTACTGGTCTCCATTGTTTATTTACTTTCATCTGTTTGTACCTATTTTTTGGAAATTGAAAACCATTCTCATCTATATCCATTTGTAAGTTTCTTTTATGGTTTTCTACAAATGTTTCTACTCGACTCTTCTTAAGGCATGATCTCTCTATACGTCCCACCTCATGACATCTTCTACATTTGAAAGATATGTTTTCATAATCTATGGATTGGATCCACAACTTATCCCAATACTTAAGAATGATGGATTCTAGTAAAGGTTTACTTATATTAATCATGACCAATATCCGGGCATAATTAGCCAAGAGTCTGTCTTTTGAAGTTTCTGAAATCTCAAGGAGTTCTTCTAGAGTGTTGCCTATTTTGAAAGTATCCATTTCCTAGAATTCAATGGGCAACCCATACATCCTAACCCGAAGTGGTACTAGGGATAGATTTACGTTTTCAGGTGCAAAGCCTTAATACCAACATTTCCCATAAACCTGTTGGAATACATTACATTATTTGGTACATGTTAATGTACCATCTTGGGTACATCTCTAGATTATGAGAGTGTCTTAGATTCGGGTTTGAGTATTTACTTTATGCAATGTAATAAATGCACAAGTATTATTAGAATGTGCAATGATGTAAATATGCATGTTGTCCATGTGTACACGAGTCTATAGAATAGGAATATAATGAGTCACAGGAAGATGGAAGGTCAAGAGTCATATATATTGGCCTTTGTAGTAGAGAGAAATGAGAGAGAGAACATAGTGAGAGTGCAAGAGCACATTAGAGTAGAGTAGTGCTCAAGTTAGATACAATGTAGAGCATGAATAAAGAATGGAGCATTTGAGATCTCCATATTTTGTGTGAAGATCTCATTTTCGTGAGCTTTCATTAATGGCAGTTCTATGAGTTATTATAGAAGTTTCTCATGAGTTTTACATGCTTAGTATATTGCCATTATCATAGATTTAATATTGCATGCTCATTTTATGCCTTGTGGTTGCATTTCCTTTAATATATAGCATCAAAAGCTAATAATGGTATCAGAGCACAAGGTAGATTGATAGGTTATAGAAAGAGCCACAAGAGAGAATGAGAGGAGATAGGGAGATCTCATTTCCAGAAGTTTCAGAAATTCTGGAATTGTTATTTGTCTAGAGTATTTCCACAGAGTTGCAGAAAAACTTGTGGAGATTAAAGACTCAGCATAGATCTCTTTCTACCAGGTTGAAGGATAACCAGTGATGTTTATTGACTTATAGAGATCTAGAGATTTGCATGGATTTACTTGCTACTATCTAAGTTTTTTTGTTGCAGAAAATTAGTTCTCAGAAGTTGAGAAGCTTCCTACAATGGATAGAGAATAATTTTATCTTCGATTGCCTGAAAGTCTATGTGCTTTCCTCGTGTAGGGATTAGTTCTTTGTTGCAAAAAAAATAGACATTGAAGATTGAGGAGAACCAAGAAGAAAGTCTCCATAGAAGCTTGAAGATTGAGAAGAGAGAAAGAGGCTAAAGGGGCTCTATTGAAGATTGAAGATTGAAGATTGAGGAGACTTAAGAAGAAGGTTCCCATAGAATATTGAAGACTGCATATTGAGAGGTCCCATTGAAGAAATTTCAGATTTGGAAGTTACAAGATTGAAGATAGAAGAGGACTAAGAAAAGTCCTATTGAAGATTTGAGAAGATGCAAAATTTGAAGACCCAAGAGAAGAGGTCTCAAGAAAAGTTGAAAGGAGAAAGGAGGAGGCTAGAGAAGTCCTATTGAAGAAATTGAAAAGTGGCCATTGGGGAAGATTTGAAGATAGCTCAAGGTAGAAGATTGCAAGAAGGAGTATCTCCTGAAAAGAAGACTTTGGGACAATTGTCGCCATGCGACAACAAGCCCAAAAGGAAGAAGGATTTGGCAAGTTTGCCAAATTTTAGAAAGGATTTGTGAAGATCTCAAGACATTCAGATTCTTGAGAAAGAGGCCAACTAAATAGGCCAAGTTTGAAGTTAGAATTCGACGAGCTAATTTGCGAGCAATTTAAGAAATTTGAAGACTGCCATTGAAGGCTGATTTGCGAAGGAGAAATCACTGATTTTCGCAGCAGAAGTTGAAGAGTCACAGGACAACAAATTGAATGTGACATAAAGCTGTGTTTTGGAGAAGAGTAGTGCAGATTTTGAAAGGTCCTTGAACAGAAAATTGAAGGAGGAGTTGGCAGCAAAAGAAGGCAGCGAGTTGAAGGAATTGATTGTTGTTTTTTGGACAGCAAGATAAAGGTAAATAAATCAGTTCTTGGAGCAGCATTAAGAAAAGATACTATAGCTGCATTTTGGAGAATTTTTGGGGCAGTTTAGAAAGGTTTTTGGACAGCGAAACCAAGAAGGAATTGGCTGCATTAGAAGCTGCAAAATAAAAGAGTTTTGGACAGCAATCTAAAGGAGAAGAATCCAGACAGTTAAAGCTTTTAGAAAGCAAGACTGGGTAGCAAATTGAAGAGTCATAAAGCTGATTTGGACAGCAAGAAGAGCTGCAAGATTAACAAGTTAAGGACAGCAAAGTAATAAGAATTGTAGCCGCAATTTTTACAAATTTGGGGCAATTTTCACTAAGAAATCTACCTACAAAAGGAGACCAAAAGGTATGCTATATTGGTGCTATAAAAGTTCATTATTTGAACGCTCACATTAGCTTATTATTAAGTCTTTAAAAGCACCACCCTTAAGTTTTTAAAGTAGCAAAAGGAAAGGTCTCAAGTTTATATCCTCAAGGTTGGAGAAGATAGCATTCCCAAGGGATTAAAATCTGCAACAAAGAAAGGAGAAGTTAGAAATAATATAAGGAAATGAATCAAATCCTTACTATCTCTTGGAAAGTAAATAAGTTGCAGCACAAAATAGAAGTATTATTCTATTTAAAAGACACAGGTTTTGGCACAAATTAGAAGCTTGGAGTCATCAAAGAAGAAACCACCAAGCATAGAGACGAGGAGTCGTTATGGAAGAGTGGCCAACAAGGAGAAGCTGTCATGGAAGAAAGACCATCATTACCAAGTCTTGGCAAAGAGAAGAGGCGCCACCATATTGGATAAGAAAGCCATCGTTTCAAGAAAACTAGTGTAACAGTTTTACAGGGGCGCAAGCAATAGCTAATATCTTTCTAAAGCTACGTACAACAATTGGCAATACGTAACACCAAAGGAGCACAAAGTTCTATTGAAGTTAAGCACTCAGAATTAGTTCCATTTATGTAGCAAAGTGCCAAGCGAGCCAACTTCCAAGCAAAAAGGTAAGAGCTCCAACAATAAGAGGAAATCAACAGGTGCCTGTTGTCACATTTTGCACGGGGTGCAATGTTTTCAGTTTTTTAAAGTAAGCTGCTCTTATCTTCCCCCTCTTCTCTCTTTCCCTTTCTTCAGTTCTCCCTTTCTCTCTCTTCCCTCCATTTTTATTCTTCCCTCTTTTCCTTAAGCCCTTCAGACAGATCTCCAAAATGACAGCAGTTACCTTGAAAAAATTCTAAGTGTCAGGGCGAAGTCGGGCTGCGCCCCCTTTCAGGGTGAAGTCGGGCTGCGCCCCCTTTTCAGGGTGAAGTCGGACTGCGCCCTGATTCTGGGCGAAGTTGGACAGACTACCTTTCAGGGCAAACACGCGTCAGGCAGCGTCATCCGACAGGTGTCCAACTTTGAGATCCGTGCCAAAACATGCCGAGCACATGGACAAGCATGGGACGCACTATTTTATACCAGCTGCCACTTTTGAAGATAATTAAAGACCCTACCTGTTTCAGCTACCTGCAGTTTTGCTGTTAGTGGAGTTCTACTCAGCACACTGACACATATCTGTACAGCCTTCAGGGAGACCATGCCGAGAGTACAGTCCAGCCCGACAGATGTCAGCATCAGCAGTTCCGCGGCTGCTTTTGTCAGCTAATGTTTGACTGGGACTTTGTGCCCATTAATGTAACGGGAGGGACTCGGGCTATAAATACCCACCACATTTCCATTGTAAGGTGGTGGAAGGGGAATGTCTGTTAGGGAACCATTGTAGCTGTGCTTCTGCTTATCAATATAAAGTATATGCCTGGATCTGTTCTACTTCTATTTTTTATGCTGCCTCTCTTTAACATTTATGCCTTACGTTTCCTGTGTCATGGCTTGTTGATTCACTTCAGCATTTGGTGGTCAGGTATTATTGAGGTATTTCTTGTGTCATGGCTTGCTGTTGTGCTGAACTCTGAACTCCAGCGTTTGGTGGCCAAGTACTCCTGGACTTTATTGATCAGAGGATACATAGAATAGATTAGGTAGCAGTTCCTTCAGTATGTGTGTTCTGTTTATGTTGCTGTCCGTAGTGGTGATTGATGCACTGCCGTACTGTTAGTTCCTTGTAGGGAATGTCTGTTAGGGAGTCATTGTAGCTGTGCGTACAAATTCTCTGCATAACACACATACTTGGATCTGGCATCTCTTGGTTGCTTTTTGTATTCATGTTACTGTTCGTAGTGGTGATTGATGCGCTGCCGTACTGTTAGTTCCTTGTAGGGAATGTCTGTTAGGGAGCCATTGTAGCTGTGCGTACATTTCTTTATATAAAAGGTATACTTAAATTTTGCAGTTTCTGGCTATGCTTTGTATTTATGATGCGGTAAGTAGTGGTGATTGATGTGTTGCCGTACTGTTAGTTCCCCCCACCCAACTCCAATCACATCTGTAAATTCTTTCCGCATTTTTATCTCTTTCCTGCACTCTTATCTTTAACCATAAAACCCCACAGGTAGCCGGCCTTCTCCGGAGATTGGCCCGGAAGGCATTCCTTCCTTCCGGCCTTTCAATGTTGGTTTGCGGGTCCAGGGCGCAATAGCGACAAAATCCTTTCCTCATGGCGGATTCGTGACCAACAGTTTTTGGCACGCCCGGTGGGACGCTTTGTCTCACATTTGGAAGATCTCAAGCTCGTCCTCGCTCGGGCTGACAGTTTCTTTCCAAATACTCGGTGGGACAAGGAAGTTTCTCACCCCCAAACAGAATCGAAGCACTGGTGCTCGCTTCATTGCTGTTCAAAATCAGAGCACCTGGCGACTCTGCACGTTCATATTCTCTGAGTCCAAAAGACCAGTCCTAACGCCTTCGTGCAAGCGAGAAGGTGGCGAGCGAGGAACCCGGGAAACCGACCCGACTTTACGAAATTAATACCAACGCTCCGAGCGAGCGCGTCGAGTCGGCTGATTACCAAGCTCGCATAGACGAATCCGTGAGGTGAGACGATCAGTCTCCATATTTTAAGGAAGCCCGAGTTGGTGAATCTTTGGCTTGCCTTCATCTGGCAAAATCACCTGGCGACTCTGACTGAGCTGAAGATCCAGATTTCTTGATCGCAGACGCCCTTTTTTTAAGCTAATAGAAGACACCCCGAAGGAATCAAGGTTTGGTGAGCAGCCTTGACCTCACAAGCGGAGAAATGAATGTTCACCTACAGTCTCCACCATGGTGGTATTGGCTCCAACCATCACCGCAACCGGTACCCGAAGAGGGCTCCCGTCTGAAAAATCTCCTTGCCACATCGTTCATCAATTGTACGGGTACCGGCATGAAGGAAAATCTGCCACGTTGCACCATGTTCGCGACCTGGCAAACTTTGGGAGGCCAACCGGACTTCAAAGATCATCTGAAGTACAATCAGATCTGGTCCGGACACTGCAGGTTCACCGGATAGGCAACCAAAGCTAGATTTGTGTTGGCGGCATGCCAATAATGCCGCAAAATTTTGTATAAATAATCCGGCTAGTATTCAAAGTTTTAGTTGTTTCCTTATTTCAGTCTGTGCAGTGTTTTCTTTTTAAGTGTTCTAAGAGGACAGCGAGGGTGACTCTGTTGCCCAATGGATGAAGGCATGGATTCTTTGCGCCGAGGCGAGCTCGACACCCCGCGAGCCGCCAGAAATGTTGTCACATTTTGCACGGGGTGCAATGTTTTTAGTTTTTTTTAAAGTAAGCTGCTCTTATCTTTCCCTTCTTCTCTCTTTCCCTTTCTTCAGTTCTCCCTTTCTCTCTCTTCCCTCCATTTTCATTCTTCCCTCTTTCCCTTAAGCCCTTCAATCAGATCTCCAAAATGACAGCAGTTACCCTGAAAAAATTCTAAGTGTTAGGGCGAAGTCGGGCTGCGCCCCCTTTCAGGGCGAAGTCGGACTGCGCCCCTTTTCAGGGCGAAGTCGGACTGTGCCCCCTTTTCAAGGCGAAGTTGGACTGCGCCCTGATTCTGGGCGAAGTTGGACAGACTACCTTTTAGGGCAAACACGCGTCAGGCAGCATCATCCGACAGGTGTCCAACTTTGAGATCCGTGCCAAAACATGCCGAGCACGTGGACAAGCATGGGACGCACTATTTTATACCAGCTGCCACTTTTGAAGATAATTAAAGACCCTACCTGTTTCAGCTACCTGCAGCTTCTGTCGTTAGTGGAGTTCTACTCAGAACACTGACACATATCTGTACAGCCTTCAGGGAGACCATGCCGAGAGTACAGTCCAGCTCAACAGATGTCAGCATCAGCAGTTCCGCGGCTGCTTTTGTCAGCTAATGTTTGACTGGGACTTTGTGCCCATTAATGTAACGGGAGGGACTCGGGCTATAAATACCCACCACATTTCCATTGTAAGGTGGTGGAAGGGGAATGTCTGTTAGGGAACCATTGTAGTTGTGCTTCTGCTTATCAATATAAAGTATATGCCTGGATCTGTTCTACTTCTTTTATTTTTTATGTTGCCTCTCTTTAACATTTATGCCTTACGTTTCTGTGTCATGGCTTGTTGATTCACTTCAGCATTTGGTGGTCAGGTATTATTGAGGTATTTCTTGTGTCATGGCTCGCTGTTGTGCTGAACTCTGAACTCCAGCGTTTGGTGGCCAAGTACTCCTGGACTTTATTGATCAGAGGATACATAGAATAGATTAGGTAGCAGTTCCTTCAGTATGTGTGTTCTGTTTATGTTGCTGTCCGTAGTGGTGATTGATGCACTGCCGTACTGTTAGTTCCTTGTAGGGAATGTCTGTTAGGGAGTCATTGTAGCTGTGCGTACAAATTCTCTGCATAACACATACTTGGATCTGACATCTCTTGGTTGCTTTTTGTATTCATGTTACTGTTCGTAGTGGTGATTGATGCGCTGCCGTACTGTTAGTTCCTTGTAGGGAATGTTCGTTAGGGAGCCATTGTAGCTGTGCGTACATTTCTTTATATAAAAGGTATACTTAGATTTTGCAGTTTCTGGCTATGCTTTGTATTTATGATGTAGTAAGTAGTGGTGATTGATGTGTTGCCGTACTGTTAGTTCCCCCCACCCAACTCCAATCACATCTATAAATTCTTTCCGCATTTTTATCTCTTTCCTGTGCTCTTATCTTTAACCATAAAACCCCACAGGTAGCCGGCCTTCTCCGAAGATTGGCCCGGAAGGCATTCCTTCCTTCCGGCCTTTCAATGTTGGTTTGCGGGTCCAGGGCGCAATAGCGACAAAATCCTTTCCTCATGGCGGATTCGTGACCAACAGTGCCAAGTTGAGCAACCACCAAACAAGTGGAAGAACCACCAGATCAACGTAGAGGAGCCACCACCATCTTCAAAGAAGGTTACCTAGAGCACCACCATCATTCAGTAAAGAACACAATTGAGAAAGAGATACTCCACCGAAGAAGCTTTATTGAGGTTAAGCAAACACCATTAGGATTGCACAAACTCAATACAAGACCGTTGAAAGGAGGACAACGAAGAGCCAAACATCATTTGATATAACGCTTGCTACATATCGCAAAAATAAGGTAAGACACTTGAGTTGCAGCCAACATAACGTATACAGAAGAAAGCGATAGAATTTATTGAAGATTGCTCATTAATGAGCGTTACATTGGAAAGAAAGGCGTTGAAGAATCAAGCAACATATGGTGCATAAGGTGAAAAGATAAAGTTGCTATTTGCCATTTGGCATATTAAACACAGAGTGCCAACCATTGTGAGGAGAGTCTGAGCACCAAGGAAGTGAAACAGTCGTTGCAGAGGGAACAAATAAGTCAAGTGCAATGATAACTCGAATGTTACCAAGGAGGTAGCAAGTTGTAACGTTCATCGACAAGAGCTGCAGGTGTAAAAGACAAGTGTCACCCAAGATACAAAGCGCCAACAGTCAAGGAGTATTTAGGTGCCATAGAAGAAGCATAAACTTGAATGCCAAGTGTCTTGATAGAACCAAAGCGCCAATCTTTACGTAAAGTAACACCTTTCACATGCAATAAAGGGATAGGTTAGAGTAAACAAAGCGAAGAACACAAAGAACGCAATGAAGAGGAGAGAGTAAAGCGCTAAAGATTAGTGCATATGCGCTACGTCGAAGGGAAGAGAAAGACACAATTTTAGAGAGTCAAAGCTTTGGAGTTTGAGCATCACAGTGCATTGAATGCATCATAGTGGAAGAAGAGCGCAGGTTGCAGTATAAAGTAAGCAATAGAAAGCTTTGAAGTGCTATATTAAAGGAGATAAGAAATATTTAGTATAATCTAAAACCTTTGCATAAGATACAAGGCATAATATTGAAGTTAATTAATTCATAGGTCCGAGGTGTAGACCAATTGGTTCCCCCAAACCCCGTAAGGGGGCGGAGGTCCAAGGTTCAAATCTCGGGCCTCGTCGAACTGAACGCTTGTCCCTTTCTTGGTGCTTTCAACGGTGTAAAAGGTTTAAAATGATCGTGGCATGGTGGTTATAGGGGCGGACTGCGCGGAGATCTGTGTGGCGGCTTTCGGGGCAGACAATGCAGAATACTGTGGTGTCCAAAAAAAACAGGACAGCCTACCCGGATTCGTGGCGGCTACTGATTCCACCATGTAAAAAAAAAGAAAAGAAATAAAAAGTTAATTAATTCATTATACTCAAGGTTGTTTTAATAAAAGGAGAAATAAGGTATAGATTTGCAACCTTAGAAATATTATTGAATGCCTTAGAAGTCTTTGAAGAAAAAGTATTTAGAAAGGTTTTTGAAATTACCTCATCCAATTTGCGTAGAAATATTTTTGCAAATAGTTTAACTTGGAGGCATAAGGATTTCTACATTGAAATATTATATTATATTTGCAAATACCTTTGTTTCTAAATTTCCAACTAGGGAGTTATAAGGAGTTCAACACCAAATCTAAGTTGTTGAAATTTAGAAACTACACTATTAAAAATTGAAAGATACTAGAAGCAAAATATAGAATTGCTAGAGAGTTGGAAAAATTAGTCTCTTGCTCAAATTAACGAGACATAAGGAATCCAACTTAAAGGTCTTGAAAAACAAAGAACCCCATCAAAACTGAAACTGCATAAAAACATCTTTAGCTTTCCATTCATAAATAGGGAGAAATAAGGTGAAGAATAGAAGTTGAACATTAGGGAGATAAAAGGGATTCAACTCAAAGGTAACATAGAAAGCTAAACATTTAAAACATTTGGGAGATACAAGGTATTCAACAAAACTTGAGAAGATATTATCAAATTTGATCACATACTTAAAACTAGGGAGTCATAAGGAAGTCAACCTCAAAGGTTTAGAGATTTTAAAATTCTACCAAAATTGTTCTTTTTAAATCAAAGAGTAACAAGAAAGATTACTTTAAAAGGAACTATGGAAAAGCTTATTAAGTATACAGGATTCAAGGAATCAAAATGGTTCAGAGACATACTTGATTCTAGAAATGATAATAGGGAAAATGCAATTAGAAGAGAAGAACCAATATGGCTTAGAAATATTTATGAGAACTCACAAACTAATAGTTTGGCAAAAGTAGATTCTATAGAGATATCTTCCAATGACATGATGAAAGGAATTGATGACAACTATATTAATGGAGATATTGAGAATAAAATCAAAAACCATACTCAAAAGGTAGAAAAGAATATTGATCAGAAAGACATCCTACAAATTTATGAAAGAAGTAAAGGTAAAGTAGCTTCAGTTGTACACAAATGGTTTTACCATTTTATCAAGGAAATGGATGAACTTGAATTTCCAAAGACAAGTAACAAAGGAATAGGAATATCTTCACAATGTACTTATTGCAACAAGACTAGTCATGAGAAAGCAAACTGTTGGACTTTCTATCCATGTAAATATTGTGGAGGAAAATCTCAGTCATCTTTTTTTGTTACTATAAAGATAAGTACTATAGAAGATTTGAAGAGATATTGATATTCACATTAGATTGCCTTTTTCAAGTTCTTATTTTTGAAGCATCTACTACTAATGAGTTCAAATTTGAAGTTTTTGAGGAACAAGAAGGTGGTCATCCAAAGAACAAAAGGAAAGAAAATGGATCAATTCTGATCCACTTAGGACTTGCAAGATAATGAGATCTCTTGTTCATCAAAGATACTTGAATAAATTCAAAAACGAAGATCATATCAACCACTTTGAAATACAGAGAAGCAGTGGAATGAAGAAGACAAGAAAAGACAGCATGAGCTACAAGAATAAAATGAAGACTGAACCAGTAGGACAGGAACCAGCTCAAGTTGAAGAACATTTGAAAGATGAAGATACATATTGAAGACTAAAGTCTTCAATAACCAAATAATGTAACACAGGGGGTGTTGGAATATATTACATTATTTGGTACATGCTAATGTACCATCTTGGATACATCTCTAGATTATGAGTCTTAGATTAGGGTTTGAGTATTTACTTTATGCAATTGAATAAATGCACAAGTATTATTAGAATGTGCAATGATGTAAATGTACATGTTGTCCATGTGTACATGAGTCTATAGAATAGGAATATAGTGAGTCATAGGAAGATGGAAGGCCAAGAGTTATATATATTGGCCTTTGTAGTAGAGAGAAATGAGATAGAGAACATAGTGAGAGTGCAAGAGCACATTAGAGTAGAGTAGTGCTCAAGTTAGATACAATGTAGAGCATGAATGAAGAATGGAGAATTTGAGATCTCCATATTCTATATGAAGATCCCATTTTCGTGAGCTTTCATTAATGACAGTTTTATGAGTTATTATAGAAGTTTCTTATGAGTTTTACATGCTTAATATATTGCCATTATCATAGATTTAATATTGCATGCTCATTTTATGCCTTGTGGTTGCATTTCCTTAAATATATCAAGAGCTAACAAAACCAAGGACCCTCTTTCAGAATTCTATTTATTTCCTTTTGAAACAGAACAGGGTTAGGAAAAAACCTTTGGGAAGAAAGGATAGACTCACTCCTAGAGACTTCCATCAACTATTAATCTATTTTTTCAGAGCCGAAGCCCCTGGCCAAGAGCCATTAAATTTACCGAAGACTGCCTTATCTTTGAGCAACGAGGATCGCTGCTTTGTGAAGTCCTCCCTAACCTCTACTACTATGGATGATTCCAAGGATTTAGCTGTAAATCCTTCCATTGGAAGGACACTATAACTCGATATCTATTGATAATTACTAGTATATCCAATAGCAATAAAATTAATTGACCTAGAGCTTACATCTTTAAAAACTCAATACATCTGATAATAATACCTCTATAATAAACCTACAAAAAACTGCATGCAAAACTTCAAAGATAATGAAGAGATAAATGAAAACTTAGTTGAAAAATTCTATGCCTAGAGGGAATATTCTGCCTCATAGATGCCCTAGCTCTCCAAAAATCTTCCAACCTGTCATATGTCCCGACTTAAATTCATTCATGTCCATTTGTAAAAAGTAATATAAAAGGAAAACATAACTATTTTTAATTGGTTATAGGGGATTGAAATGGGCCCCACTTGTATTATATCACGACTGTATTACCACAATAGTTGAATGAACCACACAATGGTATTAGAATGTCTAGCAAGATTTGAACTTGGGTCTGGGCATTGGGAGCCCATATTTTTTAGTTTTTTACTAGTTGAGCTCATGCCATTTGATAATACAAAACATTATTAAAATATACACATGATATGTTTATTTGTGACCAGAACATGTTAGTCTATTTCAAGTGTTGTTAAATGCAAAGAGCTGTTGCCATGGAGATGTCTGCTTTATGGACATGGAATAAGTCTCTTTTCCATCTTGGATGTTACCAGAACATTTAAATAACAGAATGTCAAAGGGGGATCTCCGCAGCTTAAGAATGCTTTTGTGGAGGGTGATATATGCTTTCTTAAGAGAGAAGTCTTTGATGTCATGTTTAAAATCTGTAGTATTGTTAAGTCAAAAGGAAACTGTCAAGTTCTGTACCTAGTTATTGTTGGTTGGTACATAAATTTTAGAGCTTCATTTTTAGGATGTCTGAAGATCATTGGCTACTCATATCTTCATGTTGAAAGTTGGAGTCAAAGCATAAAGTGAAGGTTCCTATAGTCACTCTGGCACTTGCTGGTTTCTGTAACTCGCAATGGACGTTCTTGGCTTCTAAAACATTATTTTCTGCGGGTTATCTCGAACAATTTGCATTGTGTGCAAAGTTGCTGTTTTTCTAATTTGCAGGGAAATTCACCAATCCATGTTTCCTTGTGGAAAAAGTTAGTGAAATGAAAATGTGGGGAAATGCAGTAAACATTTTTGTTTTGGAATCTGTTTCCCCATGGTTCCCAGGGGCCTGCGGGGTTATGATGTTTTTCATAAAATTGGTAATAAGAAACTTATGGGAATCATGATGTCCTGTTCATAAATTTCTTTGTCTGTATACCCTGTGGAATAGGAGAATACTTTCCTAATTCATGCAAACATGCCACCAGGGTGGGTTTGTTTAATGCATGCATGCCTGAATATCTTGTTCTTTATGGCTGTTTACTGCTTTCATCTTTTCTCATTTTTACTGTGCCATTCCATTAGCTAGGTATGCGAGAACATTTTTTTTTTGTTTTTTGTATTCATCCACTTGGATTTATGATGTTTGCATTTATCTTTTGACCTCTTGATGGTTTGTAATATCCAAATGAAATATTTCCGTCTCTGAAACTTGGATCCCATACAAAATGCTGTTTTTCAAGCTTTAAGGGTTTAATTTCACTTTATTTACATGCTTTATCCTGTTGCTGCATGGGTACGATGGCTAGCTGAACCTAATTTTGTGCTTCTCACTAGCAGGCTGAGACTGTCCAAAGTGGGGTTTTGTATCGTCTGTGTTAGTATAAATTAGACCCTTTTTTTCTGTCGTTATTTGTTGTGCGCAATTATTTAGATTATAGAAACATTTATTTGCATGGAATATCTTTGGCATAGTCTTTTCCGTGTTAACAGTCTTATATGCTTGCTATCTTTATGCAGGTTCTTTGTTGTCTTCTGAAGTCTGATGAAATTTGGGTTCCAAATGAGTTAGAGAGGCATAAACTTGCAAAACAGGTTCTTATAGATTGGAAGCTTGCTAGAGTGAAGGTTGCCAATATGCCTGCAGATTCTGTAGCATCAAAAAGAAACAAATTAAAATCCACATCAGCCCACAAATCAGTGAGGAGTAGGAGTGTGCGGTGCGCTAAGCTTAGTTCAAAGCTTAGAGGCACCAAGAGGAAAGGTTCTCCTGTTTGCTCAAATGAGATTTCGTCACCTCAAGAGAAGGAAGCTGACTCAGAGACTGACCTCCAAAAGCTAAGACGGCTTTGGGAAGAAAATGCTGCAGATTCTTCAAATGGATCCCAGGAAGATTTTGATATGTGTATTGAGTTGTTTACTGGGGGTGGAATCATATATGCCCATTTGGACGTAGATGAGCTGTTTTCCGTGAAGAAGGAGCTTGAAGATGCAAACCTGCCTTCTGATGCTATAAATGATAGTATATGGCAAAATGCACTGTTAAATAAGTATGTGGGGAGATTGGGAGATAGTCACTCGCGTGGTACATCATCTGATGATGATGACTTAGAAATGGATGATGACGAGGATGACGATGATGATGAGGACGATGAAGATGACGAGGATGAAGATGAAGATGATGCAGATTATGATGAAGAAGAAGAATCAAGTGACAGAGATTCTGATGATTCAAGTTCAAGGAATGCTGTGAATACCGAATCACCCAAGAGATCACGAGTTGAAAGCTGTTCACTGGTTTGTTTCTCATGCTTAGAGTTAAATGGTCCCGAGACAATAGATTCAAAGAGACGGAAAACAACAAGTGGCTTCACATGGGCAGCTAAGCCAGATATGGGAATGCGACTAAAAGATTTCCCTCCTTTTAGATTTGGTGTGGAATTTTTCTGGAAGGAAAAAAAATGGAACTTGGATCCTAAGTACAAGAGTCTTTTCTATGCAGGTTCCTTGTGGACAATTGGTGTCACTACTTTAGAATGTGAGAATAGTTGGCAATTTGGAGTGCATTGCTTCAGCAGGAAAAATGTCTTTGATATACACCCCTATTCTGATACGAGGAAGAAAGTACGGTTTATGGCAAGGCTACACCTTAAGACAGCTTCAGGATTGTGGCGTGTTATAGGCACTGGCTTACGGGGCGACACAAGGCATTCAGTTGGAATGCGATTGACAGTAAAAGATGTTGTCCTAGATGAGCCTTTGAGAGTATCAGCTGCAGTTCAACTTCTTGATGATTGATTATTTTTGCATCACCTTCTGTGACCTATTGTCAAAGATTGTAGATTCAACTGTTTTACTCGTGTGATGTCTTGACGAGTGAAGCAATTTGTTATAGTTCTGTCCTCCCAATTTCCTTTCTATTAGGGGACCTTATTTTGGGATGGGAAGATGATGGCTTGATCATAATGACTGAAGCCTTCACGAGTGTAAGACATGAAGGATATGATGGGTTTAGAAATCCAGAAATTTCGACAAAGAAATGGAAATAAATTAGTAGCTCACCACAAGAAAATTTTTGTTCCTTCAGAAAAATTGATTCATAGAAACATCAATAATCAAAGCCTTTTGAACAGGCAGTCTTACTTGTATTTGTTTCTCCCCAGTATTTTAGCTCTGCAAGTGTTCTGCTTTTATGCCAAAAGCTAGAGTATATATACTTATACAGGCACATATCAGTCTTTGTAGTTGATCAAAATAAATGAGAAGTTAATGCTGTTTTTGAGGACACTAAATGACACATGAAATCTGTTGTATTTTGTATTTTACATGTAGAGATTGGGCTTATAACAAATTTTGAAACTTTAAAAAGTTTCTAATCAGTAAGGGTCAAAGGGGTTTTGCAAAATGATCATTGTAAGCAAATTTGAAACAGCAGGAGACTGCATGTTGATCTTTTTGGCTACATCATGCTAAAAATCAATCAGATTAAGAAGGTAACGATTTGTAGCATTGTTTTGGAGTGGGAGGAGAGGATTGTTGTCTTCTGATGGTACTTGAAACGAGAGGGAATTGGTTGTATCTGGTGGTATGCGATCCTAAATGTTATATAAAATGAGAGACCTTTAGCATTTGGTGGATTTATAAGGGAACAGGGATTGTGGCCATTAAATGATGATAGTCCACTCCCTCCCCCTGTTTTGTCAGTGTAATATTTTACATGTGGAAGTTTGTTTGGGGAAAAGAATTCCTAGTTAATAGCACTGTTCAAAGGGATGGCTGAGAATAGTTGATTATGGAAGTAATAAAACAATAGTTGATTACGAAAGTAATAAAACAATAGTTGATTACGAAAGTAATAAAACAATAGTTGATTACGAAAGTAATCAAACATGTAGCTGGGTTGCAGAAGATTTTTCTTACTGGACGGACTTAGACGATGAGATTCTTGTGATGGTGTCTATTAAATATTGGGATATTTAGGGAAAGGAAAGGTTTGGTTTTAAGTTTGTACTGAAAAATAAAATGGCATTGTGAGTGAAAAGCTGATAATTAGACAACCGAATATATGGCTTTCTGTGTTTTAATAATTTAATTGGATAGTTTAATGATTCAAGGATTGGATGACATAAAATTAAATAAAATAAAAACACAAATGACAATGATGAAATAGATGGCTTGTCATTATTAACATTTTGAATATTTTTATATTTACAAACGACATTTTCTCATAAAATGGATATTTTTTATTATGTCTAGAGAATTTAAGGCTTTCCATGAATATATGGCTTTTTATGAATTGATAATTTGTTGAATAGTCTAATGGTCTCAAGGAATGGATTATAGAATGAAAATAAAAATGTAATAGGAAAATGTTTGGGAAGTCTTTGTAAGTGCATTTTTTTGAGTATATATATTTTTTGGTTAGGGTAGTGTGAGAAACCACTCTTAGGACTGGGAATTTCCATCCCAACCATGACCCTTCATAAGGCCGAGGGTTAAACTTATCGGTAATGGCTAAAAACATCACCATACATGCACCCACTCCCCTCACGCAGTAGCCCACGTTGCGGTTTGAACCTTGGACCTCTTGAAGAAGAACCAAAGCTCAAAACGTTGCGTTGCCTCCCGATGTGTGAATACACACATTTATTGTGTGGTTTGAACTTGGGTCTGCTTGATGCTCCTCGATGAGAACCCAAAGACATCAATCCATCAATGCGGTGTCCCTTTTGGGACCTTAATGAATATTTCGAATATCTTTATATTTAGAAATGATCTTCTCTCCATAAATTATGGATATTATTTATTTATTTAAGATAAATTTTAGTGATTGATATTGGTTTGTTATTCCAATCAAAATATTAAAATATTATATATATTGTTAGGGCAATTAAACTATATTCAACTTGTTCTTTAATCAAAGATGTCTTTCATTTCTTTTTCTATTGAATATATTTTTCATTTTTCTTGGTGTTAGGTTTTTACAATTATCTTCTTGACATCATTTTTATTAAGAGAAGATTTCACTTAGCTAGTTGCCTTCTAAAATTTGAATTTCACCAAGATGAAGGTCAATTGACTAAATTTTTTGTTGCCTAATTTCCTTCTCTATAATTATGTTCACAATTTCAAGAGATTGCCTCCAATAATATTATGTTTTATCTAATTCTGCATTAATAATAATTTGTGCATCCCTTAAATGAAATATATTTCCATCATTTTTGAATTGTAATTTGAATCCATGTAAGAAGTGCCATAGACTATGTATATTTGAAGTTCAATATGAGTTCGAGTAATGAAGGGGGATTTTGTATTTATAATTTTGAAAAATACTAACTCTAGTTTTTTCTTCGGTTTGGAAGCACCATCAAAATTAATTTTGATAAACCCATTTTTTGGACATTTTCATTTTACCATAGATTGAAGCAAATCCTTTGTTTTAATGCCATTTTTGTAGATGACCCTTCCATGTATATTCATATCCTATAAATAAGTGGCTAGCACCTCTTTTTTTGCCCTTGAGACTTCCCATTATGAGTACCATATTTGTAAATATTTTGCAAAATAGACATGATTTTTAAATTCATTTTTAACAATTCTATAACAAATAATCATAGGACCAATCCTCCATAGAATACTTAAAGCTTTAGCTTTGGAATAATTAATCTAACATTTTATCAACTCTTTCAATGTTGATGGAGCTAACTGATATATTCTCATATTGTTGAAAAAACAACTAGAATAGTATGAGAAAAGGGTCACAACAAATGATTAGATGTTTTTAAATCCTTCTCACACAAGGCACTTCTAAAAGATCTATGATATCCTCTTCTTTGTAGACTCTCATTTAAGAATCTTACATTGGACTATTAACCAAAAGGAATGGTGAGGCCTTAGAAAGAGCCTCTAATGACCAAACATTCTTCTAAGGAAAATCTTTGGGAGTAGGAAATATTGATTGCTCTAAATCCTTATATCCCAACTTGACTATCTATGATCTTTTGATAGATTGTAAACCAACTCATCCTTTTGTGTAAAAGTAGGCAAATAAAAATCTTGAAGCATCTTTTGAAGCTCATTGACTATTTGCTGAGTTCCCTTCCTTCAACGAGGTTACTAATAGAAATCCATGATCTTGAGTTGTTGCTCAATATAATGTTTGACCTTTGGACCTTTAAAAGCATCCTTGGACCAATGCTTGCATTTTGAACCATAGATAAGAGGATAAGACTTCAACCAAACATTATACCAAAAATTTGTATAATTCTCCTGCTTAACTGACCGTCTATTATGTTTCTTGATCAATTGCAAACTGTTTGATATGAAGTTCCATGTTGGCAATCCTTTGGGAAGGTTTTGTTTTTTGAATAGTTTAATTGCATCAAGAAAACCCACATATTTTTGAAGAAACATTTTTGCCTAACTCTTTCCTTGATCTTTGAATAATCCCTAACCAAGTTTTTCCCTAAGGCAAAATTCAAAAGTTTACGATTCAACAAGCTTGTCTCTCCAATATTCTTTCCTTTGCAAACCCTATTCTACGTACAAAGAGGAAACCTAAACTTTTCCTCACACCCTTTTCAAAGCAAATCTCTCTAAACTTTAATAATTTTTTATGCTATACTTGTTGGCGACTATGAAAATGACATCATATAAATATGGATGGATTGCAATGTACTCTTTATGAATTGTAGCCTTCTTGCCATGGTTAAGAACTTACCTTCCAACCTTCTAAACAAGCTTTCTTTCATTCCTAATAAGTGCTAAAGCCTATTTTTCTTTCCTTTATGAGGCAAAGGATTACACAAGTAACTTGTGTTAAAATTAAAATTTGCTTTATAGCCAAGGCCGACATTGTGCAATGTATTAGATAGGCTTAAGGGCATTTCATTGTGAATATTTTTATTATTTTATAATATTTTATTATGTAAGCCCAATAGGCCTTGGTTAACCTTGTTATGGTTAAACTCTATTTATTATTGTTAATTAACGTAAAACCCACTTATTTGTTATTGTTAAACTCTATGATGTAATTGGGGTTTTGGTATTGCTATAAATACCCCCCACATACTTCATTTATTATCGAATTTTTGTGCATTATAATCTACAAATAGTGATTATTTATGGTGCCCATAGACACACACCACATCTTTCTCTCTTTTATCATTTTTTACACTTTCTATATAATATTTGAGTGGATGGACTGCTTTTGTTTGTTTCTGAAAAATATTATGAATTCCAACATGGTATTAGAGCAAGTATGGACAAGCATTGCTTGGCCACATAGAAAGACATTTAGGAGCCTCTGATTCTTCTTCTGGTTTATAGACCAAATTACCCCTCAAAGCTTCAAAAGCCAAGAGGAGATCTATCCTTCCATTTTTTTACTAGTTCGACTTCGTTGTTATTGAATTACCTCCAACTTACTATTCTCAAATCTCAGATTATTTGTCAACTTTTCTTGTCTTCAAAGCTATGGCAGAAGAAAGGAGGGAAACTCATCGAGATTTTAAACTTGAATTTGGTGCTAACTTTTGCATGCAAACTCAACTTGTACATGTGTGTCCATGGTTTGTTACCTCCCCAATTGCTCCTGGTTTCGAGCCTTGAACACCTTCTTCATAGAGAAGACCTACTATTGTGTCAATGCAAAAGGCATGCCCAGGCGACTACGTGGAGGATGTTAAGGTGTTTGTCTTAAGTCGGTCATAGGTTCAAAATCTCACACAAGTTTTTTTTGGTCTTTGTGGATCAAGGCAAAGTTTAAGGGGTACATATCTTTTAATGCCTAGCCTAGTGCATGGCATAACAAACAGTGTGGTAAGTTGTTGAGCATAGGACGACAATTATTTTGTGTTCGACTCCTGATGGAAACATTTTGCACTAATAGGAAACGACTCAGTATATGTCTTCCACAAAACTCATGTTGGAATATTCATCTCTTTTGTTTATGATCAGTTAGTTATGTGGGGGCTTATGAAGTCCTTGGAGGTAAACTAACGTAGGATTGAGTCTCACCATACACTTTAAAAAGACATCGCTGAAAACTAGGACTATCAGTGAATTTATGCTCTCAGTTCTTGAAAAGGTTCCTTGGATCCTTGGTTAGAACAACGCACTTAGGCAAGCTGAGGCTTGAGGCCAAACCCCATGGAGTGATTTTTTGGTATAATAAGTATTTCTAAGATCCTTGATCGACTTGGTGGCTGATGTGGCAAACTTTCGTGTCTCCTTTACTAATTTTTTATATATACATGTGCCTTGGACCAATCAGAGAAGCACAAGTGGCAATGATATTTCAAATAAAAAGAGTTGAGGTGGCGAAAGTGGATCAAAGCACTCCAGCGAATCAGGGCTTGCGAAGTGGTAGGTCAAAGTTGGCTCTTGCTTTTCTAAGGTTGGAGGCTTTAATTTTTATTTTTTTGGGGTCCATTAGGGCAAAACTTTTGAAGGCCATAACTTTTGCATGCAAAAATATTTTAAGCTCATTTTTCAAATAAAATGATTTTTCGAGATCCATGCAATGGTGGCATTAGTTCATAGACTTGTTATAGTGTTAGGGGTTGGATTGTGTAAGATGGATCACAAATCCCTAGTTACTCACCTTAATGGATGAAATTATAGTATTTGGTCAACTCAAATGAATAGTGGTGCATTATTTAGGAGGATAAAGTAATTCTTATTGATGCTGAAAGTCGACATCAAAAGGTAGAAGAGGCTCTAGGTTTGTTTTCCTTGATGATTGAATTGGAGTCGCTATTATGTTAGAAAATGCTCTATAATTATTGAACTTTGGATATAAAGGGTAGAGAATTTATCACAAAATAATGGAACACAATCTCACATATATAATAAACCCATAACTCAACCTTAAATGCTCACACTATATTCACATAAATGACAAAGTTATAAAGTATTACAATACAAGAATATGCATTGAAATTTTTACGTTTCAAAATAACGTCATATGGTACTCTATAAATAACCTTTACAAAGAGGCTCTTAACATTTCATCTTCAACTATCTATTCATCTCCTCAAACTTTCGGGAGATATGACTCCATATTTTTCATAGAAGAAATATATTATTGATTCGTTAATAAATACAAACATCTAATGATTACTTAATACCAAATATAAGATACCAAATAATGTAATATTCTCCAACATCCCCTCGTATTACATTATTTGGTATAACATCAATCTATGATTCAGGTCTTGTTTTTTCATCTGACTTGTGTTGTCTTTGACTCTTGCTTTTTTGTTTTTGTTTTAAACCTTATTTGTGGGTCAATTTCTGACTTTGGCTTAGCTGAGTCAAATAATATTCTTGTCATATTGTTTGTCCAAAGATAGTTATGAAATAATTTAAACTTGTTTTGACCAAGTGCTTTTGTAAAAATATTTGCAAGTTGTTCTTTAGTGGAGATGTATTTAAGTTGTATATGATGGTCTTCAACATGTTCTCGATTAAAATGACATCGTGCTTCAATATGCTTAGTTATCACAAAACACTAGATTTTTGATTAGTTTTAGAACTCCCTGATTATGACAATTTAACATTGTACTATTTTTAGTTATCCCCATATATGACAAAATATACTATAACCATAGTGCTTCACATATAACATCTTTTATTACACAATATTCTGCTTGTGGAGGAAAGTGCCACTACATGTTTCTTACTATGTCATGAGATAAGTCCTGATATAAGATAAAATATATACCATGCTATTAATTTTCTATCAACTGATCCAACATAGTTTGAGTCTGAATATCCCTATAAATAAAAATTACTATTTTTTTTAATATTCTAGACCATATTTTGTAGTATTGTTGATGTAGTGTAGTATCCTTTTTATAGCTTTCTAGTGACTTTCTTTAGGATTTTGCATAAATATAGAGGTAGTTCACAACAAAGACAATATATGATCTGGTGTTAAGTATAGAGTTCCAATTAATTGACGATACAAGGTAGTAGATACTTGAGGTGATCATCGTAATTTGATAGCTGTAGCCCTTGTTCTATGGGTGTGTCTTTAGGTTTGCAGTTTATTATTATGTATTTCTCTAATAATGTTCTCACATACTTAGTTTGAATGAGTATGATGTGATTCTTTTTTTGCTAAACTTCTAAATTGAGACAGTAATGTAGAAGCTCTAGGTCTATCATTTCAAATTCCCTTTTTATTTTTTTGTTCACATTATCTATCATTTGTTTGAATTACCCTTAATTCCTAGATCATCATCATAGACTACAAGAATCACTATTTGATCCCCAATCTCGTTAATATAAAGGTTTGGATCAGAATAACTGTTTTTGAAACCATGTCATAGAAGGTGGTCATTGATCTTATTATATGAGGCTTTAGGGACTTGTTTCAATCCATATAGTGATTTTTTTAACTTATAAACCTTTTGTTCTTGTCCTTTAATAACAAATCCTTTTTGGTTGAGTCGTATATACTTCTTCAAGATCACCATTGAGAAATACACTTTTAACATCCATTTGATGTATTTTCCACCTAAATTGAGTTGCTAGTGCACAAATTGTATGAATTATAATAATTCTTGCTATAGGTGCAAATGTTTCTTCATAGTCAATTCCTTCTATTTGTGAAAAGCCTTTTGCAACTAGTCATGCCTTATATTTGTCAATGGACCCATCTATTTTATATTTTATTTTACAGACTCATTTGCATCCTATAGTTTTCTTTCCTTTGGGTAAATCAACTAGATCCCAAGTTTTATTCTTTATTAATGTTGTGTATTCTGATTCCATTGTTGTTTTCCATTTAGGTAAGTTGATTGCATCTTGTACTAAAGTTGGTTTATTATTTTCTATTACTAAGGTCATTAGTCCCATATTTACTTCTCTTGTCATACTACGAGTTTGAGATCTAGTAATAGTGAGGTTAGGTAGTTTTTTCAACTTTGAATCTTTGAAGGTGTTTGTATACCATTTTGCCTCCCATTTTCTTTTGGATGGAGTTAGAGTAAATGATTCTTTGATAGGTCCACTTATTATTTATTGTTATTCTTCAATAGGTTCTTCATTTGATTCAATACTTAAAATGAGAAATGTGGTATCCTTAAAATGTTCAATAATTTCCTTGCATTCTTCACCAAATACTACATCTCTACTTACAAAGATTTTTCTTGTGATTGGATCAATTATTCTGTAACCTTTTGATGCATCATCATATCCAAGGAATATACCACATAAGGTTTTGGCATCTAACTTTGTCCCTTTTTGTTTTGGAATATGCATATATGCTTTACATCTAAATATCCTTGGATGTGATACTAATGGTTTTTGTCCTGACCAAGCTTTCGGTGTAATATTTTAAATAATTCTTATGGGTGACCTATTTTGAATATATACTATAATTTTAATAGCTTTTTCCCAATATTGTTGTTTAAGATTTGCTTCTTTGAGCATACAAGCCATTTTCATAATAGATCAATTGTTCTATTTGCAATACCATTCTGATGTGGTGTATAGGTTGTAGTAAGTTATCCTTTTATTCCATTTTGTTTTAGGAATGTTTCAAATTCATTATACAAATATTCTCTTCCTCTATTTGAATGAAGAGTTCGAATTGAACGTCTAGTCTCTATTTCTACAAGTTGTTTGAAATGTTTGAAGTATGTAAAGGCTTTTGATTTTACTTTTAGAAAATATACCCACATTTTACGTGAGTAATCATCAACAAAGAGTTGAAAGTATTTGTGTCCACCAAGACTGAATGACATTGGTCCACATACTATATATATATATATATATATATATATATATATATATATATATATATATATATATATATCAATTCTAATGGTTCTCTAGCTCTATATGAGCTAAGTTCAAAAGGTTCTCTATGTTGTTTTCTTGTTAAGTATTCTGAAATTTTTTTGGTATGCTAAGATAATTTAGTCAACCCTATCACCTTTTGATTTTGTCTAATTTATTTGGGTATGAAGCACTTATATACCCATATCTCTTATGCCAAAGTTCATTTTTTGATGTGTTGATAGATAAAGCAACATTTGGTGATGAGATAATATCAAGAGCAAATAAATCATTTTAAAAGGAGCCATTGAATATAATTTTTTATTGTTTGCTAATAAAACATTTATTTTCCCATCAATAATTCTAAATTCAACCATTATATCTTGGTCTAACATTTGAGAAACTAATAGTAAATTATTAGCTAATCCAGGTACATACAATACATTTTCAATTGTGCATTTTCCATTAGGTATATTGATTAAAATATTTCATTTTCCTTTGACCTCATAAGTTCTATCATCTACAATTGTAATAGGTTTCCCATTTCCTTCTTGAAGATATTTAAACCATTTTTATTTCCAATCATATGTTTGCTTGACCCTAGGTCAATATTTTAATATTTTCCTTCTAAATTTTTTAATGTTTGAAACACTAATACTTTGTCTATAATTGTCATGATGAGATGTTTGTACACAGGGTGCAACATTCCTAGGAGGGGAGGTGATCTTAAAGAAATCATGGATGATTCACAGTGTTCTATAACAACTTTTACCAATTGTACAATGTGTACGATTTGCCTTGTACGTTTTGAAAAAAGACTCAAAACTGGTTGTACGGTCACCAAATAATATAGTTGTATGATAAAAATTATACAACACTGCAACTTGTATGATATACCACTTATTAAATTCACTAGAAGTGGTTTTGTAAGCTAAATCGATCAATTTTGTAATCGATTTCCATGAAACACTAGTTTTCCATATTTGGCAAGTTCTAACTATGCAATTTCATTCCCAAATTAGGCAAACAATTGGTTGTACGGTTTGGTGGTCAGGATGTACGGTTTCACCAAACCCTTGTTGAATTCTTCATTCAATTTGTACCACAAATCTCTTCAGGACAAGTTTGGGGATGTTTTCCTATTGCAATTGCCAACTTTTCCTCTAACATGCAAACCCTAATTTAGTGCCATTGAATTATTATCATCATCAACGTTTCCAAAAATCATACAAATACCATAATACGTTTCTGTGCAACAATAATTATGCATGAACTCATTCCAAACTCTCATACCAAATTCATAGGATTATCAACAGTCATTTCCATTGTAATTCCAACAAGTCTTCACAACATCCAGGCCAAAATTTCATAGTATCCATAGTCTACAATAAACATAAACACATGCAATGGAATTCACAATACATAGAATCAAGGAGATACGGTGTAATATTATACAATATATTCATTAACATCAGGTAACAATGAATACATTGGATCAACAATGAACAATCTTCTCATGTATGAGCAACAACAACCAAACTATGAACCATCGATAAACAACCATCAAAATTGAATGGGGGATCCTTATAATGCTTGCCCATGCCATTCCAAAGTGGTTCCTGAGACAACCACCATTTACAACTACCATCCCCGTAACAATCAACTTGCATTAAGGTTTTCTAAGTCTAATTTGATTATTATCAAATTCACCTTAAATGCACATTTCAACTAATTTTACTTTAATTTCTAATTGCACTTTTTATAAATTTGTACAATTACACCCAATTGTACATTTTCTAACTCTCCTTTGTACAATTAGACAAAACCCTCCATGTTGTACAATTAGACAAAACCCTCCATGTTGTACGTTTTGACTAACTGCACATCTAACAAAATTGACAATTAGCAAAATTGTGCAAATCCAATGTTTTTACTTCTTATGGCAGGTGGATTTGCTACCTACAATGTTCAACTCAAGAACTTTTTAATCACTACGAAAAATTATTTTGACTCCCTAATTATGTTTCTTTTAATGATCATTTAAGAATGTAAGTTAAGGTAAAAATATATATTGTACCTTATGATGTTTGCTCATTAATTTATCCTTGTCTTTGCCTTGAAAAAAGTTTCTTCAACAATGTACCTTTCAAATATTCCTTTCACAATATCCTTTGCAAATCAAATGCACTTTATGGACTTCAATATTTGAAAAATCTTTGAATGAATTTTTCTTTCTAAAAAATGCAAGCCAATATTCTTTCAATAATTTATCCTTTTCCTTTCTTTATTTTTGTTAAAACCTTTCTTACAATATTCTTCAATTTAATCTTCTTTCTCTTTGGACAAATCAAATTTTCTCTTTTAATATTTTTTCTTATTTTTAAGTCTCAAATATTTTACTTTAAATTTTCCTTCAAATTCTTTTACTGTCTAAATTATTTCACTTTCAATTCTTTATTCTCAAATATTTCATTTTCAATTGTTTTATCGTTTTTCAAATATCTTCACTGATTCTTTTAAATAGAATTCTTTTTCACTCTTTAATTATTCTAAAAAAAATTGCTTTGAAATGTGCTTCTCTTAATAAATCAAATTACTATCTGCTTTTCAAATTAAATCTTAGGCAATGAATAGAATTGTACCTTTTCATGCTTGAATTTAAGCTTCTAGCTTTCCCTCGAGACTAGAATTAAAATACCAATATTTTAAAAATTATGTGCTTTCTACATCGACATTCCTCTACGCATTATGACTACACCCTTTGAGTAGTTTTTCCTGCTATGGTCCATCTAGCTACTCTCACTCTAATGTTAAACATCCTCCAAGTATTGAATATTCTTCTACAATAAATCACTAGTGTCTGGCTAGACTTATTTCTAGTAGGTATTTCTTATGCAACAAATACCTTTATCTTTGGAGAATTCACACTTGAAAGTGCTCTAGTTTATCTCACATAGTGGTCCAACTTGGGATGTAAAACAAACTTTTGGTTCTTAAGACGTTTCTCATAGGCTGGTTTTACTCTTATCATAGGTTTCTCATAGGTTAGTTTATCTCTTAATATAGGTTTCTCACAAGTTGGTTTGACTCTCCTCTATAGGTTTAGATGGTCTAATCAATATGCGCCTCCTAGTATCTCTTCCTGCTCTCTTCTCCTTGCAATTTTATCTCTCAATCCACTTACAAAGGACTTGTAGATATAAGAAAACACAAAGGTGATATAAACAAATGGTGGACTTTATTAGAATCACCTACAACACCTTTATGTTGATATCTCACCATAGCCCTTTCACTGTGGATTCTATAACATCCCCACCATTTTGCTTATTATTATTTGTAGAATGAGATATTGCTAATAGTTTTGTGAGTGCAACAACAGGTGCACATCCTCCAATAGGCAGTTCGAAGAATCCTCGACCCATCTTCAGGTGAAAATATTACAAATTATTCACATAAGGTAAGGTGGGATATGATGTCAGTGCTTTTAAAGCACCATAGTTGTCAGTACATGGAAGCTCATTGCAATGAATTCATGTAGGGACATGATTGATTGTTGAATGCACTTTGCATCTGTTTGATGGATACCTCCTTTTGATGCATATGTTTGCTTGATAATTTGTTATTAAGGGTGTGTATGTTTAATTATTTTACTAAACTATATATATGTATGTTAATATTAAATTATATTATAATAGGAATAGTATATATATAATTATTTAAATAATAGTATAATAATAAGTAATGTAACAAAATAAAATATGAGAAAAAGGTAAAATACAATTCTCTTACCAGTTAGCCAAATATTATGCCACCCGACTATTTCTCCAAACGTATGGTTGACCCATGTGTCGAACATTCTGATTACTTTTATCTTATAAATAAGAGAGTAACTCACTATGGGAAGTATAATTATTTTGGGAATGTGAATCTTGTCTATGTTTTTTGTTCATTTGGGAGGTATCCTATAGCTTATAGCATACAACTGTTGCTAAATCTCTTGCAAGTCATCGTCGGACTCTGAGAGGTCCTTTTATTACCCATTCTTTTGGTTTTGTGAGTATGTGGAATGATATGTACTTTACTTTGTGTAAATGTGGAATGATATGTACTTTGATCTATGTGTATGTGGAATGATAAATGCGTAATATTTAGAATGAGCATGCAGTATAGTGCCGGGTTTTCAAGTTTTAGTTGGTTCTGGTAGAATCCTACCATAGAGTAATGAATGCTAAGAAAATCTAATTCTCTGAAGTAGTGATAATTATGTATTAATAACAGACGTAATTGTGTAAACACAAGCAACATAATTAAATTTGTGATGCACTATCATTGTATGGTATAGATCTGCATGAATGAGATTGTGAATGAAGAACTTGTATTTATTTAGCTTGCATCCATAGAAACCATGTTGACCTATAATGTGAGAAATCAATGCCTTTACACCAAGTGAACGTCGTGGACAACTGGAAGGGAAGATTTTGGTTGAATATTTAAGCTCTAAGCTACTATCAAAAGCTGAGTGGTTAGTGAATGCCCCCAAGCTAGAAATGCTGCTCTGCGTAGCGCGAAAGCATCCTGCCAAGCATCACTAATAATATAGAAACATATGAATTCCATCAATATTTTAGGAAATAGCTTGATGCTATTTAGGTGCTTAGATTATGTCCTAAATAATGTTGTAGAGTTAAACTCAGATGAGAACTATACTTTGGAGGTAATGTAAAGCTACTTTTAAATACATAGCAGCTGTGATGTTTTTGTTAGTAAACTACGTATGGTACAATGGTTTTAACACTTGTATTTTTAATTGGACAGACATATTAAGACGTAGCTTCTGTAAATCATTTACATTTTAAGATGATTATTTCTTATATTTAAACATCTTACCGGTATTGTGGTACCATATATATTTGCATTGGAAAATGAATAAAAGATAAAATTATGTTGTATGTGTTCCATTATGTGTATCGTTTGTTGCCAGAGATTTAACCTGGAATGGGAAAATAAACCATAATTGAGTTAGAGAAGCCAACATTTATTGTTTAAATCATTTCCTGAGAAACCTATTATGGGTGTATTGTTTGGTTTAGTAAATTATGAATCTGTTTGATATGAATCCAATAAAGCTTATGGAAGTAATTCTGGCTCAAAAGCTTATGTATAGGGAGTCTTTTATGGAAGTATAACTTCATCAAAAAATATTAGTTAAATTTCCTTACAATATTAAAATTCCTTAGAAAATGATAGAGTTTCCGCACAACTTATTGAGGAGACTTAAAAAAACTATCACCTTGTGGATTGCGTAGCGGTTGTATGTGCAGGGTCTATGAGTGGTTTTATGTCTAGAGAGGAGCAGCCATTCTGTCCCAGATTTTGTCGAACCACGTAAAAAATTATTTTAGATTGGATAAAATAACCCATATCAATGTCATATTGAGGAGTAGGGTTTTACCTTGCCATATCTCTTGGGCACTCAATTTATATTTATTAGAAAATTTTTGCAGAAAGAACAACCAACTTTGATATTTTTTAATTATTGTAGACCAGTCTTACTTGAACTTGTGTTAATATGTTTACTGGATATTGAGGACGTGGCATAACCTTATAATTTAGAAAATCTTTAATAGAAGTACGTGAATAATTTTTTCCAGTTAAAGTATTAGAGAAGAACATTTGAGACTATAACCTTGTTTCCATTTATTTGTAAATTCTTTTCCAGAGAAGTAATTCTGAGATGACACGCTCGTGTTGCTGGATAGTTGACAACTTGACATGATAGTATAACATAAGTTAATACTTTGAATTTTTAAATTAATTATTTGGTCATCGAAAGCCTTGTGATTTTATTGTTTTCCTACTGAGTAAAGTTATATTGGAATTACAATTTTATTTGTTAGAATAATTTCAACTAGTTAACAAGTAGAAGGTGGCATTCAAAGGAATTGATGATTAGTAGAAATTGACCAATTTTAAATTGGAAAACATTTAACCCAAACAAGTAGAGACCGTGTAGGAATTATGAGATGTGTTAGTTCATTTTTCTTTGTGGTAATGAGCTATGTAATTAGATTATTATAACTACTGAAATTAGTTTGTGATAGTGTAAACTTTGATGACTTTAAACACCTGGTGAACGTCTTGAGCCACCTTTTTGGAAACAAGCAAACCTAATATATGGTAGAGCACTGTGTAAACTGTATTGCAACCTTAAAGTATTAAACCATATTTTGTCAATTTTTGTTTGCATAGATTGCAATTCTCATTTGTTTTCCTTTTAAACATTTTAATTAAAGAGATTAGACTCATTTCTATTGGAACCAAAAATTATATACAATAAAGAAAAATAAGGGTGGAAGCTCCTCTGAGAGTAAATATTTCATGAAAGAAATAATTAAAGGTTAAATCCTTCAAATATACTTCTTAGAAGTTCACTGTCGTAGATGGAATTGTAGCAAAATCTTTTATCTTTCTTCATGTTAATATTTCCACTTTGGTTTAACCTTTAGCAAATTAGATGACGTCTAAAGATAATAGATAAATAAATTTGTTTTATAAGGTTGATTAATATTCAATTTTAGGAAAACTGTAAATCTTAGAGGATCACACATATATATCTTGGAAGGACGTAAACTTAGAGAATAATATTGATAAAATTTTATAAGCTTTGAAAGTATGTTTTGCACGATTATAACGATATCTTAGTTGGAGTATAAAATAGTTCTCTAAAAATTTAGGTCAAAATAATGTTCAAACTACGTTGTTCGAGAAACACCTATGCTCTGACACGTGAATGAATTAATGGATTTCATCGTGTCATATTCCTTATTAAATCCTTTGATTTATAGCAAACGATGTTACATAGTAACCTTGCTTATGTTTGGCCTGACGTTGACTATAATTAAATTATAAATTGACCAAGAGTCAAAATGAGTTATGCACTGTCTAACTCCTCTAAAGCTAATGTTACTTTATATTACTAAAGAACTTAAATATTTTAATGTTATTCTTTAAATTTAATAAAATGTTTTGTTTATAAAATATACATATTGATAATGAAATAATATTTTTGGTAATACAAACTAGATTAGCCAAGAATATCCGACATAGTGGGAAATATTGGTTTACTTCTTAAAGATACAAATAATTTTAGACTTTTGGTTTTGTATGCTTTACAAAGAAAAGCCTTATTAAAAATTAGGATTGCTTCTAGAGATTTAAATTAATTTTTACGAAGAAAATCCATTTAAGCCAAAGAGATAAATTAGAGCTACTTCTTATTAGAGAATATAGAACAAAAGCTATTAGTGAGTAGTATATGAGAAGTAGAAAAGTTTCTTGTTATTAGTGCTTGAATATAACATTGCTTTATTTTGGTTATTATTGTATTTTAAATTTTGAAAGGATATTACTTTTAATAATAAAACAAACTCTTAGAAAATAGTTTTAGAAAATATGAAACTATTAAACCGTAATCCAAGAACCAAGTTAGCCTCAATGCAACCATCGAGAAGGATGGTAAATCTACTTTAAGGCTTTGTCAATGTGACCATCGGAAGGATGGATTGAATGTAATGACATGAAATAATTTTGATGTTACTTCAGATAAGCATCCACCCAACACCAACATTGGTAGGTAGGGAAAATGTTGCGAATCGATAATAAATCACTTTCTGGTAATCCTACCTTGGATGAAAAGGTTCTATTACCATGAAAAAGTAATGAGGGGTGGTATAGGACACTCTCTTCAGGCTAATATGCAAGCAATATGTGAGGGATATAATGTATTATGGTTGATTAGGAAATTTATAGCATACTATCGAGGTATTACTGGAGAAGCTAGACCTCAAAGCTAGAAGGTCTAGCGAAGACTTGGTATGGGACAACTCTTCATCAACTTTTGCATAGCCTGAGATACTTGGTCCTGAACCAAAGTAATGGTGGACCCTTATTGAAACCAGAGAAGGTCGATTCTTAGATAGGCATTAGGCATACAAGTGCTAAACCCTAGCATAGAAGAGATAACAAAAAAATATGTGTCTCAGGTATAATTTTAGGACAAGAATCCTAAATAAACCATGCTATGGGGTAGGGAACTATGCATCCACCCTTTCAAGTGTTATGGGCCCTAAAAGGACAACCCCATACTGTGAACATAGACCTCTAGTAAATAAGATGAATGTGTTTATAATATGACACCTATTGCAGGAATTGGCCAATCTCAAACATTTAAGGGACTGTCTACATTGGTTAATTACCTTAAAATGAATATTCATATGCTTATATACTAACAAACTATTGGGTGTGAACTAAACTTACTATGTTGCTTGAAAATTTTTACTGGTGTTTTTGGATTACCAGGTGAGTAGATATGGGGTGTTATAGTTGGTATCAAAGCCTAGGTTGTGAAACTCTAGGTCAAGCTCTTGTTGCATCCAGTAAAATGGTGAGATCTTCCAGGAAAACCATATTGGCTTAGCAAGAGGCACTTGCTAAAGGTCCAAGAAAGGGACTAAGGAGACTCATAACAGAGTTAAAAAGAGAAGCTAGGGCAAAAGCACCCCGTAGACATGTCAAGAAGGACATGGAACCTACAACCAACAAAATATCTCAAAGAGAGGATAAATTGGATAAAATGGTACAATTGTTGCAAGAAAAAATGAATCAATAGTGAGAAAATATGGAAATACAAAGGGTTCAGTCACAGGAATAGATGAACCAGCAGAGGGAACACATGGAACTGGAGACAGTCTAGTTGATTGAAAAAATGGAACAATAGAGGGCATAATTGGCTCAACAGCAGGAGCTGATAATACAACAAAAATTGATTGAAAATTTATCCAAAAAAGAGCCAAAAGGGGTGAAGAAGATGTTCTTGAAGGTTTTAGTCAAAGGAGAGTTGGTATTGAATTAAAGGAAGACTTAAGAAAAATTGACATCACTAAGTTTGATGGTAAGGGTGATGGTGAGGTGGTAGAAAATTGGCTGAGTGAGGTTGAGGGGTATTACGCTATTAATACCCTTTCATATGAGTCTAAAAAAATGTGGGTAGTGGCTCACTTAGTAGGACCAACAATGGACTGGTAGACAAAGTATAAGAAAAAAAACATGTCAAGGCAACAAACGTTCCTTGGGATACGTTCTTGAAGGAATTCAGAGTTAGTTTTTAGACTCAAAAATTTTATGTAGGAAATTTTAGAGAGTTCACCAATTTAAATCAAGAGAACATGAATGTCATAGAATATTATTAGAGATTTGTATAGTTTGTGAAAGATGTACCTAAAGACAATCATAGAAAAGAACTCAAGGTAAAAAAATTTCTTATGGGACTACATCTGAGGATTGGATCTCTTGTAGGTTTAGTGAAACCTAAAGATCTATTTGAAGCCTATGATACAACTTGTTTTGAGGAGTTAAGCCAAAATATAAAAAATGTTTATTATCAGTAGACAAAAAGAGATAGAGAAGAAAGTAGGAAAATGAGAGATGCTGGATCTACAAGAGGGGCTAAGGATTAGTCTAAAAAGCTTAAAGGTGGAGACCATTATAGGATAGATGATAGAAATAGAGACAAATGCAAGTTTTAAAACAACAAGGGTAGACAAGATAAGAACTACAAGAATGATCATAATTCCTCAACACAAAATTCAGAGGAAGAATCTCTATTGCAAGACAAGAATGAAGAGGGTAGGAAGAAAAAAACTCCCTGTGATGGTTCTATATATGCACTAGAGCACATTATACTAGTCAATGCCCACATACAATCAACAAGAAGAAAACAACTAAGGAGGCTACACATAAAATGTAGCAGTAGGTAATACTACTATGGCCAAGCTATACCTTTTCCTTTAAAAGAAGAAAATATGATAGATATGTTCACATCGATAGCTTTGTTTCTATTAGTCTAATAAAGGATATAATAGAAAGACATGGATTTATGGGTGGAAGGTCAGGTAAGGATTCCCAAAACCACCTTACCTTAGGAGGAAACTAGATAGCATTTAGCTCCCTTACATGCATTTGATAATATTTTTGGTGTAGAATAGTTTAAGGTCTTTTGTAAAGAGGTAGCTAGATATCACATTTAAGAAGGCTGTACACTCTACATAGGCAAGAAATGAATCTAACTCAAGTCGAGTACGGACTTGATGGAAACACAAAATTTATGGTCAAGGATGACCTATTGAGGCAATGATGCTACAAAAAGTATTATATGGATCAAAAAATTAAATGAAGGAATATTTCTGTAGGTATAAAACACCTTTATCATGGGATAACCTGGAGGATCGAGTAGTGATCAGTTCAGATACAGTAAAACAAATGGAAGAGAAACTAAAGGAAAATTTACAAACTACTCAAGGAAGCCTTGGATCAGCGAAAGAGCTATGTTGATCTAAAAGTTAAGAGAATTCCCTATAGGATACAAAATATTTTTGGGAGTAAAACCATCCAAAAGGTTAATCAAATCCATCAAAATGAGTCCTAGGTTTGTAGGACCATTTGAAATCATTGATAAAACTAGTCCAGTCACCTATAGATTGGCTCTACCACCCAATTTGTCTAAGATCCATGATACTTTCCATTGTATCTTCTTTGTAAATATGTGGTTGACCCATCACACGTATGGAATTTTTCTCACTTGTAGATGTTAGATCCCCAACACATTGAAGTCCACCCTATTTGAATCCTTGGTTAGAAAAAGGAACATAGATCAATGCAAGGTCTAGTGGGACCACTAATCTGACAAAAATGCCACATGAGAAGATGTGGCTATTATGAAAAAACAATTTCCATATTTGTTTGAGAACTGAAATATGGTTGAACATTGATAAGATATATGTAAATATGCATATTTTAGGTTTTATATGTATGTTTTAATTTTACTTATGAATGAATGTTTAAAAGATTTGACATAATAGTGCATGAAAGAATATGTATTGATAAGACAATGCATAACTTTTATTTCAAACATAGGGACCGTGTTTAATATTAGTGGGGAGAATGTAACATCCCCACCATTTTTCTTATTATTATTTGTAGAATGAGATACTGCTAATAGTTTTGTGAGTGTAGGAGAAGGTGCACATCCTCCAATAGGTAGTTCAAAGAATCTTGGAACCCACCTTCAAATGGAAAGGTTATGAATTATCCGCATAAGGTAGGGTGGGATATGATATCAGTGCTTTAAAAGCATCACGGTTGTGAGTACATGGAAGCTCACTGTAACGAATTCATGTAGGGACATGATTTACTATTGAATGCACTTTGCATCTATTTGATTGATACCTTTGTTTGATGCATATGTTTGCCTAATAATTTGTTATTAAGGGTGTGTATGTTTAATCATTTTACTAAACTATATATGTATGTTAATATTAAAATTATATTATAAGAGGAATAAATATATATATATATATATATATATATATATATATATATAATTATTTAAATAATCATATAATAATAAGTAATGTAACAAAATAAAACATGATAAAAAGGTAAAATATAATTCTCTTACCAGTTAGTTGAAGATTATGCCACCTGACTATTTCTCTAAATGCATGGTCGACCCATGTGTCAAACATTATGATTACTTTTCTCTTATAACGAAGAGAGTAATTCGCTATGGGAAGTATGATTATTTTGGGAATGTGAAGCTTGTCTATGTTTTCTATTCATTTGGAAGGAATCCTATAGCCTGTAGTAGAGGACTGTTGTTGAATCTCTTGCAAGTCATCGTCAGACTTTGAGAGGTCCTTTTCTTACCCATTCTTTTGCTTTTGTGTATGTGGAATGATATGTACTTTGCTTTGTGTGTATGTGAAATGATGTGTACTTTAATTTATGTGTATGTGGAATGATGAATGTGTAATCTATAGAATGAGCATGAAGTATACTGCTGGATTTTCAAGTTGTAGTTGGTTTTGGTAGAATCGCACCATAGAGTAATGAATGTTGAGAAAATATAATTATCTGAAGTAGTGAGAATTTTATATTAGTAAAAAACATAATTGTGTAAATACAAGCAACATAATTAAATGTGTGATGCACTATCATTGTATGGTATAGATCTACATGATTGAGATTATGAATGAAGAACTTATCTTCATTTAGCTTGCATCCATAGAAACCGTGCTGACCCATAATGTGAGAAACCCATGCATTTCAACCAAGTGAACATCATGGACGACTAGAAGGGAAGATTAGTTGAATAGTTAAGCTCTAAGCTACTGTCAAAAGCTGAGTGGTTAGTGAATTCTACCAAGCTAGAAATACTGGCCTACGTAGCATGGAAGCATCCTACCAAGCGTCACTAATAAGATAGAAACATTCGAATTTTATCAATATTTTTAAGAAATAGCTTGATGTTGTTTAGGTGTTTAGATTATATCCTAAATTATGTTATAGAGTTCTTATGAGAACTATACTTTGGAGATAATGTAAAGCTACTTTTAAATACATAGCTACTGTGATGTTTTTTTTAGTAAACTACCTACGGTACAATGGTTTTAACACTTCTATTTTTAATTGGCTAGACATATTAAGCCGCAACTTCTGTAAATAATTTACATTTTAAGATGATTATTTCTTATATTTAAACTCCTTATCGGTATTGTGGTACCATATATCTTTGCATTGAAAAATGAATAAAAAATAAAATTATGTTGTATGTGTTCCATTCCGTGTATCGTTTGTTGCCATAGATTTAACCTGGAATGGGTAAGTAAACCATAATTGAGTTAGAGAAGCCAATATTTATTGTTTAAATCATTTCTTGAGAAATCTATTATGGGTGTATTGTTTGGTTTATTAAATTTTGAATCTGTTTTATATGAATCCAATAAAGCTTATGGAAGTAACTCTGGCTGAAAGGCTTATGTATAGAGAGTATTTTAATGACGTAAAACTTCATTAGAAAATATTAGTTAAATTTCCTACAATATTAAAATCAGTCAGCAAATGATAGAGTTTTCGTTAGTATTAAACTGCACAACTTATTAAGCAAGGAGCCTTTAATAAACTGCCACCTTGTAGATTGTGTAGCGGCCGTATGTGTAGGGTCTATGAGTAGTTTTACATGTAGAAAGGAGCAACCATTCTGTCCTATATTTCATCAAACCACGTAGAAAATTATTTTAGAATGGATAAAATAACCCATGTCAATGTCATATTGAGGAGTAGAGTTTTACCTTGCCATATCTCTTGGGCACTCAATTTTTGTTTAAAAATTTTGCACAAAAAGAACAACTAAATTTGATAATTTTTAATTATTGTAGACCAGTCTTACTTGAATTTGTGTTAATATGTTTACTGGATATTGAGGATGTGGCATAACCTTATAATTTAGAAAAGATTTAATAGGAGTACGTGAATACTTGTTGGCAATTAAAGTATTAGAGAAGAACGTTTGAGACTATAGAACCTTCTTTCCACTCATTTGTAAATTCTTTTCCAGAGAAGTAATTTTGAGATGATACACTCAAGTGTTGCTGGATAGTTGACAAATTGACATGATTGTATAACAGAAGTTAATACTTTGAATTTTTAAATTAATTATTTGGTCAAATCTCCTGTCGAGTAAAGTTATATTGGAATTGCAATTTTATTTGCTGGAATAATTTCAATTAGTAACAGGTAGAATATGGCATTCGAAGGAATTGATGATTAACAAAAATTGACCAATTTTAAACTGAAAAATATTTAACCCAAACAAGTAGAGACGGTGTAGGAATTATGATATGTTTTAGTTTATTTTTCTTTGTGGTAGTGAGCTATGTAATTAGATTATTATAACTACCAGAATTAGTTTGTGATAGTGTAAACTTTGATGACTATGACTTTAAACTCCTAGTGAATGTCTTGAGATGTCTTTTTGGAAACAAGCGAACCTAATATATGGTAGAGGACCGTGTAAACAATCTTGCAACCTTAAAGTATTAAATCATGTTTTGTGAATTTTTGTTTGTGTAGATTGTAGTTCTCATTTGATTTCCTTTTAAACATTTTAATTAAACAGATTAGACTCATTTTTATTGGAACCAACAATTATATACAAAAAAATAAAAAATAAGCAGATTAGACTCATTTCTATTGGAACCAACAATTATATACAAAAAAAAATAAAAAATAAGGGTGGAAGCTCCTGTGAGAGTAAATATTTCATGAAAGAAATAATTAAAGGTTAAATTAGATGTTCGTTACCGTATATGGAATTGCAACAAAACCTTCTATCTTTATTCATGTTAGGATTTCCACTTCGGTTTAACCTTTAGCAAATTAGATGACGTCTAAAAATAATAGATAAATCAATTTATTTTATAATACTGAGTACTCTTTAGTTTAATGGAAACCATAGATCTTAGAGGATCATACATATATCTTGGAATGACGTATAATTAGAGAATAATATTGATAAAATTCGATAAGCTTTGAAAGTATGTTCACACGATTAGAACGATATCTTAGTTGGAATATATAAAAGTTCCGTAAAAAATTAGGTCAAAACAATGTTCAAACTGTGTTGTTTGAGAAATGCATGTGCTTTGACATGTGAATGAATTAATGGATCTTATCATGTCATATTCCTTATTAAAACCTTTTATTATAGCAAACAATGTTACATAGTAACCTTACTTATGTTTGGCTCGACGTTGACTGTAATTAAATTACAAGTTGACCAAGAGTCAAAATGAGTTATGCACTTTTTGTCTCCTCTAAAACGAATGTTACTTTATATTATTAAATAACTTAAATATTATAATGTTATTATTTAAATTTAATAATTTTTTTGTTTATAAAATATACTTATTGATAATGAAATAATCTTTTTGGTAATACAAAATAGATTAGCCAAGAATATTTAATGTAGTGGGAAATATTGGCTTACTTGTTAAAGATACAAAGAATTTAGACTTTTGATTTTCTATGCTTTACAAAGAAAAACCTTATTAAAAATTAGGATAGCTTCGAGAGACTTAAAGCAATTTTTACATTATAGTTTAGGAGATTAAAGAAGAAAACCCAATTAACCCAAAGAGATAAATTAGAGCTACTTATTCTTAGAGAATATAGAGCAAAAGCTCTTAGTGAGTAGTATATGATAAGTAGAAAATTTTCTTGTTATTAGTGCTTGAATATAACATTACTTTATTTTGGTTATGATTGTATTTTAAATTCTGAAAGGATATTACTATTACTAATAACACAAACTCTTAGAAAATAGTTTTAGAAGATATAAAACTATTAAACCACAATCCAATAACCAAGTTAGCCTTAGTGTAACTATTGAGAAGGATGGTAAATATACTTCTAGGCTTCATCAATGTGATCATCGAAAGGATGGATTGAATGTAATGAATGAACTAATTTTGATTCTACTTTGGATAAGCATCCACCCAACACCAGTATTTGCAGGTAGGGAAAATACTACGAATCGATAATTAGTTGCTTTTTGGTAATATTACCATGGAAAATAAGGTCCTATTGCCATGAACAAGTAACAAGGGGTGGTATATGACACTCTCTCTAGGATGATATGCAAGTAGTATGTGAGGGATCTCATGTCTTATGCTTGATTGAGGAATTGCTAGCAGACTATTGAGGTATTACTTGGGAAGCTAGATCTCAAAGCTAGAAGGTCTAGTGGAGAGTTAGTATGAGATAACTCTTCATCAATCGTTGCATAGCTTGAGAACCTTGGTCTTGAACCCGAGTAATGATGGGTCCTAGTTGAAACCTAAGAAGGTGGGTTCTCAATTAGGCACTAGGCATACAAACGCTAAAACCTAGCATGGAAAAGATAAAAAAAAATGTGCCTTGGGTAGAATTTTAGGACAAAAATCTTGAATACACCATGTTATGGGGCAGGGAACTATGCGTCCACCCTTTTAGGTGTTATGGGACCTAGAAGGACAACCCCATGTCGTAAACATAAACATATAGTAAAGGAGATGAATGTGTTCACAATATGGTACCTATTGTGGGATTTGACCAATATCTAATGTTTAGAAGACTATCTGCAATAGTCAGTTACCTTGAAACAAATATTTATATTATATGTACTAATAAAATATTGGGTGTGAACTAAACTTACTATGTTGCTCAAAAAATTTTACTGGTATTTTTGGATAACTAGGTGAGTAGACTTGGGGTGTTACAGATTATCACAATCTAGTTTCTCTCAACCTTGGCTTCTCTCACCTTGAGTTCTCTCAACTACGACTCTACTATCAGTGTTACCAAATGCTCTTTATTTACTGAACAACTTTGGATATAGAGGTTATCGAATTTATCATAGAATAATGAAATATAATAGTACATCTATAATCAACCCATAACTCAAGGTAAAATGCTCATACTATATTCATAAAAATGATAAGGTTACAAAGTATTATAGTACAAGAATATGCACTACAATTTCCAAGTTTCAAAACAACCTCATGTGCTTCTCTACAAATAGCCTTTACAAAGATGTGCTTCATATTTCATCTTTAACTATCTATTCATCTCAAACTCCAGGGAGATATGACTCTTCATATTTTTCATAGAAGAAATATATTTATTGATTCCATAATAAATACAAACATCTAATGATTATTAAATGCCAAATATAAGATACCAAATAATGTAATTGTCCAATATTCCACATCAAAGAAGAGAGTGACCGATCAAGGTATGGTCAAAATTAAATGAACTTTTTGGAAAGGTGAACACTATTGAAGCAAATCACTTGGAGCTGGAGCTTTCTTCTCTTAAAATAGTTGAGTTTGATAACTTTGGAACTATATAATGAGATTCAAGTCTTTGAGGATAGCTATTACATCTTTTGGAGGTAAAAAAAATGATGCAAAATGAATGAAGATTGTACTTCTAATATTTTCTCCTCCTTTCAGAGGTTGAACCTAATGGTTCATATGATTTCTATATTCTTGGAATCCCAAAAGACTCTTACTCTTGATCAATTTTTTTCTACTCCAGTTCATTTTTAGGTTGCAATGCAAATTGTAGTGGTGAAATTTATTAGATATAATATCATGCAAAAGAATTCAAATCTAAGGAGACTAAGACCCAAGGGCCTAAGGATCAAGCTATTTCTTTTAAAAAAACTAAATACCACTTGTGGATATTGTAAAAGGGAGGGATTTCCAATGAAGAATTGCTTGTTGAAGCTACAAAGGATTGAACCTTAGTTATTGAAGTTAGATGGTCATATTCTAGATGATGAGGGAGATTCAGATGAATCTTCCTTAACTATAGAGTCTCACTAGAGCATTCATTATGGGAGAAAAGATATTATTTTCATTGATGTATTCTCTCGGGGAGTGTTAAAATTATATTCTGCTTCATGGCCAAGGGATGACATTGTGTGACATATTGGATAGGTCTAAGAGTATTTTATCATGCAATGCATATATTTTTTGTAATATTTTATTATTAGAACCCAAGAGGCCTTGGTTAACCTTGTTATGGTTAAACCTGATTTATTATTCATAATTAAGCTAAAGTTAACTTATTATATCAGCCGAGGTTAAACTCTATGATGTATTTGGAGTTTTGGTATTGCTATGAATACCCCCCTCAGACTACTCAATTTTTGTTAGAGTGTTCTACAATATAATCTATAGATAATGATTATTTATGGTGCCTACAAGTGCCTACAATTTAATTCTCTTCCATATTCTCTATGCTTTTTGTCTAATATTTGAGTGGATGGATCACTTTTGTTTGTTTCTAGAAAATATTATGAACTCCAATAAGTTGATGGAATTTTTTCAATTTTAAACCCTAAAATATCCACAATAATCTATTGTAAATCTAGGGAAACTTTAATGAAAAATACTAGATTTTCTACCTTTAACCAAGTATCCAGTAGTCTTCTCATAACATGATAATATTGATTTGAACTCCATGGCCTCATTGATTGAGGGATAGCCCAAAAGAAAAGTATTATCAACAAATTGGAGATGAGATTCAAAAAGACTATATGTTACAACACGAGTACATTTAGTTTTTCCTTCCATTTTTACTTTTGAAAAACTCTCTTAATGCCACAACAAGAATAATAAATAGACAAGGAGATAATGAATCACCTTGGTGGAGTCCACAGGATGACTTAAAGTATCTAATAGGAGAACCATTGGTCAAATATAATATTTTGGAGTGCTAAAACAACATATAATCCATTTACACCAAAAATGATCAAAACCAAACATTTTAAGAATATCATGTAGAAAACTCCAACAAACCCTATCATATGCTTTGTTCATATCTAATTTCATAAGCATACCTAGTTTTTCCATGAAATGAAGAGAATGTACGATCCCTTGTGCAATGATTACACCATAAAGAATTTTTTACCATAAATAAAACTACCTTGTTCCTATGGGATAACATAATGTAGAATGCTTTTCAGTCATTTTGTTATAATTTTTAAAAATATCTTATAAATAATATTACAAAGGCTATTGGATGAAAATTATCAAACTATTTTATCTTGTCTTTCTTGGGAACCAATGTAACACATACAAAATTGATATCATTTATTGTAGCCTTTCTTTTGGGGTCCTCTTCAACTGCAACCAACATATAACTCTTTAATAAATCCCAAAAATTTAAAAATAAAATTATAGGAAATCTATTAGGGCCCAATGCATTGTTTATATGGAAAGAAAAAATTGCTTCATGTAGATCCTCCATATATATTTTCTTCATCAAGCTTCATTTCATCCTTGTATGATAATTGATGGAATATTTTACAAAATATTACATTATGCCTCTTTATCTTGCTTAACATCTAACACAATGTTTTTAAAATAATAATTTGCTTCCTTCCTGATATATTCTTCTTGCTCAATATTTTTTCCAATTGGAGTTAAAATATTTTTGATGAGATGTGTAGACATTAAATTACAGCCACTAAACCTCCATCCTAACCATCCCACCACCCACTTGTCTTCTATTCTACTCTCCCACCAATTATTTGGCCCAATTCCACCTTCTTGCCATTTCCTAGCCTAATTGGGATTATTTTAATAATATTTTATATTTTATATAATATTTTATTATATTTTAATATATTTATTATAAAATATATATAAATAAACTCAATTAACCTCATCCGTCTGATCAAATTTAATCTCCACCCTCCATCTTCATTAATCCATGCCACATTCAAAAAACAATCTCAACCTTAGGATTCAATTTAATTTCAATCGCAAAATTAAAAAGTGTCAAGTCAAAACCCTAAGAGAACCCTAAGTTGAATTATAAGTAAGAGGATTTGTAAATGCTCAAACCTTGGAACCCTGGAACTTGGAGATGAGATTTTACATTCTAAAGGAATTATTGGTGAAGCCCTAACATAGAATCCTAAATATCTAAAGCCCTAGTCCATCGATAATACTTCTACTATTCCATCTGCCATCCATTCATCCTCCCTCATCGCCACAACGATCCTCCATCCACCACCTTCATCGCCATCCCATCGATATGCTTCTGTAGATTCACCCTATCTTGCAGGCATTGTTATGAGCTTGCAAAGCTCGCTGTAGAGCCTACCCTGTCTGTAGGTGCACGCCAGAGCCTACTAAGCTCGCTGAAGAGCTTGCCAGGAACTCTTTAGAGCTTGCATCACTAGGTGCAAACCAGAGCCTACGAAGCTTGCATTCAAGCCTGCCAAGTGTGCGCCAGAGCCTATCGCCATCCACAAACCTCAAATATGAAGCTACTGTATCAACATATCTGTGATGCCATATACAATAACTAATCAATAGCAAGGTAAATCTCATTTTTGTATATCGTATTTAGTAATTTGTTGATCTTGCATGCTCTTTGATTTTATTATTAAACTAGGGCTTTATTAATGTCTGAGGGCCTCACACTGTGGAGACCTCACATGTATTACTAACTCTCTTTGTTTTATTTTGTGTATGTAGATCTACAAATTCCACACCTTATTTGATGACTGTTGAAGCTGGAGTGGCCCAACCTTGGATATCCAAAGCCCACTCAACTTGTTGGGATCAAGAACACACCCAAATCTGAAGACACTGCCATTGCTACTAGCTAGGGTTTCGGAGAACCCTAGCGCCACTGTAATATATATTGTATCAAATATTGGCATTGAACATTGATTGTAATAAAATGAGTTTATCGACTCCCTCCATATTATTGAATACATTATTTTGTGCAATCTTTGTGTCTCATTGCATTATTTGATTTTCTGCTATTTTATTTTAAGTGTCGTGTTCTTACATTCACAAGATGAAAGGAAAAAAATACTTATACTATGGCATGAAATGTTTTGGTATTTCTATCTCCTTCCTCAAGCCATTTTTCCCTATATTTTTAGAACCGATGTGAGTCATTTTTTAATGCATTAAAATAATAAAAAATTGTTTTTCTTGCACATAAGAATCCTATTTCGTTGCATTTATTTCTATTATCTATTGTAAATTTTAAGCTTGAATTTAATTTTTTTCTTTTATTAAAAAATATTACCAAAATATTTGGTATTCCAAATCTTCATTTACCCCTTTAGATATTTTATTTTTTGAATGAAACTCTACATACATGATCCTTGAAAATTTGCTTCATCCCACCCTAACAAAATCATATGAAAAAAATAAAGGTCTTGGAGCCACATAGAATGGAAGAAAAATGGATTTGGATATCCATTATGAGTAAATTAGAAGTCAAAAGAATGGATTTGTGATCTAATATTGCTCACAATAAAATATTTATATAGACTGTATACTCTATTCACAATTATGTGTGGTATAACAAAAATATATCCAATATTTTTGCTATATGAGTTTGCCCAATATGTCTATTATTCAATATATATTAGAAATTAAAGGAATAGCATCCCAAAGGCATTTGAATTGATAAATAAAACAAAGTATTACATTTATTTAGACCATCATGGAGTACCACCCTTCTTTTCCAAAGGAGATATAATTTTTTTAAAGTCAACCCCAAGAATCTACAGATGACAATTAAGAATCATCATTGTGTTTGACAAAAATAAGCTAAGGTCCTTCCAAAATATTTCATGATAAGTAACTATAGTTGAAGCATATACATTTATTTATTTATTTATTTTTTAAGCGAAAAACCCCTTGTGGGGCCGCCTTGGTCTGAGAGACCATGAATAGGGGGTTCTACACCATCAAAGTCACCCGGGAGTTGCACTCGACCCTGCCTGCACCAACATTATCAATTGGATTTTTGATACCCAATTTAGTTTTTTGGTAGGGTGGAGATTTGAACCTAGGACCTCCCTTGGAGGATTTCCCTCTCCTCTCCAAATCACCTACAATACCTGGGTCATATACATTTATAACCCCAACTTTTATGTCTTCTTATTTCCGATAAAAGAGTCGAGCAACCCCATTACTATTTACTTCTAACAATTGCCCATCCAATTTGCATTTATTTCATATTGTTGTAAGACCACTAGAAGCTCCTATAGAAGAGATTGCTAGATAATCCATCATATTTCAAATATTTTTAAAAGCATCCTTACATGTCCAACTACTTAATTTTGTTTGTATTAAAATAAACTCAAGACTATAACAATTTATTAATTCCTTAATAACAATTTTTAAAGGGATCTTATTCATACCCGTAATATTCCATGATATCATTTTTATCATCACTTTATATTTTTGTTAGTGTGCTTAGGTCCACTACTTGTCAAAACTGTTGGAATATATTACATTATTTGGTTCTTTACTAATGTACTATCACGGGTACATATTTATATTAGGAGTTTATTAGGACTTCAGTACTTTATTAAAGCAATGTAATAAATGCACAAGTGTTAGAATGTACAACGATATAAATGAGCATACACATGTACATAAGTCATTAGAATAGAATAGTGAGGTGTCACAAGAATATTGAAGGCAATGAGTTGCATCTCATTATAAATAGGATTTCATAGAGTAGAAGAAGAAGAGGATTTTGGAGTGCATAGAAAGAGTAGTAGTAGATACAATACAGATCCATTTTTGCAAATATGGAGAGGTTGTGACCTCCTTTGAATAACATTGTATATTTTCATGAGCTTTCATTAATGCTTATTTCTTGAGTTATTTTTGAAGTTTCTTATCATATTTTCATGCATATTAGTTAGCCATTATCATTGTCATGACCCTCCCTTGGCCAATGTTTGGTTTTATGGTTTGCTTATGTTTTCATGTTGTGCTAGTGATACTTTTGAGAAGATGATGGAATTTGCTTATGCTTTCATGATGCATTAGTACTATTTTTGAAAAATATGATGGACTATCTATCTATGTATTTATCATGGGAAATTAAGTATTGTTGATGGAATTATGTGGTGGATTTGTAAATTTAGTTTATGAAAGAATAAGATGCTGCTAATGGGACATCACTTTTTGCAGGAAAAGGGTTGCTATGGGTGGCAGAAATAATTGGTTACCAAGAAAGGCAAAGTCCATGGGAAATGATATGATGGGTTAATCGATGAAGTATCTAGAAGCAACATGAATGAGTGCTTCTTTCATGGAGAATGCATAACATGACTTGCATAAAAGAAATTTAATTATGTTGACCCTTAGCTAAGGAATGCTTAGCATAAAAATGACTATTTTGATTTAAAGGATGAATGACTATGGAATTGTTTGTTGTTGTTGAGTTTCTAGGGAATGGAGTCTTGTGTTTGTTTTGAAATATATTCTAGTTTGGTACCTTGAAAAGAAATAAGATTTTTGTTAAAAAAATGTTTCTAGTGTCGTGTGCAATTTTGTTGTGTTCTTAAAAGAGAGCTTGCTCCTCGTAGAATTATTATCTTGCGAAATTATTCTTTGTTCATGTTGCTATGAAATTTTAATGTTTGTTGTAACTTTGTTTCACTAAAGGATGTGAACGTATTTCATACGGTTGTTAGAGAGCAATCATGAAAGCTTATGTGCTACTATTCCTTCACCTTCACTTTCAATAAAATTTGGTTGGAATCCCTGGTGGCAGATGGAGGATAGTAACATGCCGAGCATAGAAAATGATATTGTTTTGGAGTGGAAGGTTCAAAAAAGAAGGAAAATTTTTTGGTAAGTAAAAGGAAAAATAAAGTAGTGGGTATTTTTGGAAGAGGAGAGCTTGTGGGAAAAAGAAGAGCACAGGAGAGAAGAAACGAACAAGTGACGAAGGAAGGTCGAGTTGCAGGTAGGAAGCGTAAATACTGATATCATTTTATCAGGTAGAACTCACTAAAGAAGAACAATTTGCTTTATATTGTGTTGCTTGAATTATGAATTCTATGGAAAATTTAGTTAAGAGTCGGCCAGTGGTCTTTAGAGGTTGGAATTCCTATTGCCACTATTGAATGAAAATGGAAAGTGGTTTCGTTAATTGTAGACTATGGAAAAATAGAAAAGTACTTTTGTTTGATTTAATTTGAAGATTGATGTTTGATTGAAGTTGTTATTTACACCAATTTACTATGGTTGTCTCAATGTTGCTTTCATTTCAAAAACCATGCTTGTTGGGTTTCTTTGGGAAAGATAATGAAAATTGGATTTTGAACTTCGTCTTTGTTGTTGTGTATGTAAAACCTTATAACAAAATTGACATGTTGGTAAATGGAGGAAGTAGCTCTAATGGGAATTTTGTGTATGCTCTCTATCTTGATTGTTTAGAAGGAAAAGTAAATGGGGTTCTAAATTGAGCAGGTTTGTTTGGAAAATTACCTTACTCTTGTTGCATGTTATTTGAGATGAATTGCTTCCATGTGATGAACCTGAAATGATTTGATAGAATGAAGTTAGAAAGTTAGAATTGAGTTGTAATGTGAAGTTTATATTTTAAGAAAAAAGGAATATGTGCTAGTATTGTGATCTTTTGAATGGGTGTTGTATCTGATATTGGTGGATGGGAAATCCATTTCTGGTGACCAAGATGTTTTTGTTTGGGCATACTAAGAATTGGTATTGCAGTAATGAAAAGTTATTCTGAATAGTAATGCACCGGTGGTGTTATTTTGATAAATTTTTGGAGAAAGTCTCACTAAATGATCAAGGAAGTCTGGTATTACCATGTATTGGAAGCACCATATATCTTCTTCTTTATTAGGTAGTCTTGTAGGAGAGTTTAAGATTAAATTTTTATGTATGATGGAGTTTGTAATTGGAGATTATATGGGAGTTTGTAATTGGAGATTATATGGATAATCTAATTTGTAAATTCCATGATAGTGGATGACTTCAAACTTTGCTGTTGTAATAAACTATCCATGATATTATAGAAATTGGATTCTGGTTGGAAGATTTTTTTGTGTATTAATATAGTTTGTGGTTATGTAATATGAAAATGGTAAATAGTTGATTGATAATTTTAAAAGGAACTTGTGTTTTAATTCTGAAGGGTAGTCTATGAGTTGTGTTCAAGGAAGCATTTAGTAAATGTTAAATCCATTTATAAATTTGCTGGGCAAAGAATCCTTGTTGTTCCCATGAATGCATATTTTAATCAAATTTCTAAACGAATTGTAAGTGTTAAACTTTGTTGTTCCAAGGGTGGATAAAAAGGGATTATGTGTAAGTTTATAGGTGGTGCAACTTTTCTTGGAATAGATATGTTAGAGTGAAGTCATTCAAACTCACCAAGAGTTAACATAGATACCCGTGAGCTATGAGCTTGCATGGATTGGGAAGGACTTGATTGAATAGACCTAGGCATTCAAATGGTATATATTAACTAGAGTGCAAACCCATTCTCGTAATACCCACTCTCTTGAGCTATGAGAATGATGCACCAAATAAAAGAAGCCTAGGACATTAGTTTAATAAAATTTTGAACTAAACCAAGAGATAATGGACGTGGTTACCTAACTATAAGATTAAAAAGAATTGGTTGCTACCAGGTAGGCCAAATCCTTAAAAGGAGTACATCAACTATTTATAGCACATAGCAACCCATTGAAGGACCAATGAGGATTGCAAAAATTTACATAAACCTTTTCAATGGATAGAAAATGAGTAGATTTACACTAAGTGACTTGTGTAGAGTGATGTGCCAAGCATTACCTTTTGATAGACATAGAAGGTATGCTCCTACATTGAATGACATTTGTAGAGATGTGGGCCTACAAGGAATTCCTTTTCAAAGGAAGAAAGAGGAAGGTGGTAACTGGGTTTAGTTAGAACTATTAATGAACTCTCTTAGAAACTTAAACACTTTTCTGTGGGTCACTGAGGCTGGAAAGGAAGTGGGTTGTGAGAGGGTTGATGTCCTTAAGCTACTTGAAAAAAAATGAGTGTGGAATTTTGGGTTGTTACATTTGGTATCAGAGCATGGTTCAAAAAGGGGAATTGGCTCATTATGTATTTTTATTTTTTAGGAAATATTAAAAATAGGTTTATATTTTTGATTGGTTGTTTTTTTAGGAAAAGGAAAAAACCAACTGTTAAATTAGAATTTAGACGATAGGTGAAAATACCAGAAAAAAATTGGAAATTTACTCCTACTACCTCTTTGTGTGTGGTCAGGGGAAAATACCACCAAAAATAAGAAGAGGGAGTGCTACCCCATCAACTAGGGTAACTCGAGGAACCAATGTAGGAAATGGAACACCTAAGGTTGGGATGGAAGAATCTCAGTGGAATAGTGGCTCTACTTCGTGAGCAAGTGGAGACCCAAAAATAGTTGTTGGAGGTTGTGCTGAGTAGAGAAACACAATCTAATAATCCAAGAAGGGGACAAGTGGATGAATCACTCACTAAGGCATAGATGGCTAGGGTTCGATTGGAGGTTGAGCTAGGCAAGGAAATGAAATATCTAAATTCTTCCAAGTTTAATGGTGAGGAAGATGGGGATAAGGTTGAGGCTTGGTTAAAGAAGATAAAGACTTATTACATCATGAATAATTTTTCTTCGAGCACTCGAATATCCTATGCTACACTGCACCTACAAGGATATGGTTTAGCCTAGTGGGAAACCCTTAGCGAGGAATGAAATCTAGTAGTTTTAGTTTATTTGAAGTGGGAAGAGTTTGTTAAAGCCTTCAAAGCAATATTTCTTACGAAATATTTCTATTCCTAGAAGTATGACGATTTCACTAAACTTCATCAGGGAATAAGGACCGTGGAAAGATATTATCAAAAATTTATTAAGATGGTGAAATATGTACCTACTTATATTGATAAAATGAATATCCACAAGTTTATACTAGGAATAGATCCTCGGATAGGTCAAGAAGTGGATATGCGAGAACCCAAAACATTGCAAAAGGCTTATGAGTTGGAAAGGAAAGCTGAGGCATATCTTAAACTCTACTTTGACTATGAGGGGATAGATGAGTAGGGCAAATAGGCATTAATAAAGACAATTAGTTTAGGATTCATGAAATGGGAGCATGAGCAAGATAGCAAGAGCACTCCTAAGCAGGATGGTAGAGAAGATAGTAATAAAGGGAAGTTCAGAAGAAGATTTCGAGGAAGGAAGTGTAGATGAGATAATTGTGGCAATGGTGGCAATAAATCACCATAGGAACAAACTAAATTTTCCAAGGAAGAGGGAACAATGGGAGAGATGAAATAAAAATAACATCCAGGACCCAAGGAAGGATGTTTTCTATGTAAAGGAGCTCATTATGCCACTAATTATCCACAAAGAGCAAGGATGAGTACAAAAGGAAAATAACTGATGAATAGGGAAATTGCACCTAAGGAACCAACGCATAGGATATATGCAGCTATAGGAAATAAAAACTTGGATGGACATGCCACTCCTTTGGTAATTAAAGGTAAAATTTTTGGTAGAAGTGTTAGAATCTTATTTGATAGTGGTGCTACTGATAGTTTTATTTCCACTAGCTTAATTAATCAAATATCTAAAAGGCCATAATTTTTGACATATGGGTGGAAGGTCAAGTATGGTTCAGGATAAACCTTCTTTGTAAGTCAATGCTATCCTAGGGTAGTCATCACTTTACCTAGCAGAATGACCATATGATGCTTACATGTTTCTTCATTGCATGCTTTTGATGTGGTAATAGGAATGGACTGGCTGCAAGCACATAAAGCTATGATTAATTTTCAAGACCATTGGACTGAATATACATATGCTGACGGGATGGTTTATAAAGTGAAAATATTGCAAGGGGATTTTCAACCATAGATTCGTATGACCTTGCATCTTAATAAAGCCATTAGAAAAAGGAGGGATGGTATATACAATTAAGATCAATGAGTTGAAGGAGGAAAAGAAAGAAGAAATTTTGGGAGACACCCTATTCTACAAGAGTTTAACAATGTATTTTTGGAATATTTACCTGGATTACCTCCAAAAAGAGAATTTTACTTTTATATTGAACTTCAACCAGGGACTGAGCCTATTCATAGGGATCCCTATAGAATGAATTTCATTGAAATGCAAGAATTGAGGATTCAACTTCAAGGTTTGTTTGAGAAAGGACTAATAAGACCAAGTGTGTCACCTTGGGGTGCACCATCACTGTTTGTGAGAAAGAAGGATGGTTCTTTAAGATTTTGCATAGCCTACCGAATGTTAAATAAATTAACTATAAAAAAAAATATCCTTTACCCAAGATCAAAGATCTCTTTGATCAACTCAAGGGTGCCTATTGGAAATTTTGAGTAGTTTGGTTGTCATTGATGTCAAAAGGATATTGGTTTAATGTTGTCATCATTAAGGAAATAAAGTGGTTTTTCCAAAAGCAAGAAGGTCTTGGAAAGAAATAGGATATAATATTTATTTTTAATATTATATGCCTAAAAAGGGCCCAAAGGATGAAGATCTAAGAAAGGAAAAGCAAGTTTAAATTAAATAATAATATTTTATTATTATAATATTTCGGTCCAAATAACAAGGTGAAGAAAAATGAAGTTCAAATTGAAAAGACCAATGAGCAATTTTCAAAATGTTTAATTTAAATTAAAATATTTTAATCTTTGATTAAAATTTTAATTTAAATTATTAAGGGAGACAAAGGTTTTTAAATTTAATATTTAAAAACTAAATTTGAATTTTTAAATTCGAAAAAGGGCCAACGTGATAAATTAAAAGGCAATGTGCATTTATATAGGAAATATTTTTTATTTCCCAAAGTTAATTCCTACACACCTTTGAATGCGAAAAAAAGAATTATGAGCACTGCATCCAAGAAGAAGATAGTTTGCATTTCAAAGACCTTGGAGGAAATCGAGGAAAAAAAGGTCGTGTAGTGGTTTGGAATCCCATCAACGACAGTAGAAAAGGTGGTAGTGGGGAGAGTGTTAAGGTTTACATGGAGAAGATTGCAGTTCGATACACACAATCGATGTTTTGGAGGAAGCGCATTTCGTTTGGCTTGCTCAACGTTTTTGTGTGGAAGGTTTTTGTGCAACAGTGTGTGCCATGTGTTTTATGTGGGTGTGCAACCCACTTGGTGGCCTAGCTTGGAGCTAGGGTTTTGGGAGTGCAAAGGTCATGTGGTCAAATTCATTGAAGTTTTATTTTATGGGCAGAACAAACAAAAGGTATGCCATTTGATTTTATTTGGTGTTGAAAATTGAGTGCATTGAGATTATCGTAAATGTTAAGTGCTTAGGGGAGTTATAAGGTTAAGAAAAATTAAAATATTTTATTTTGATTTTTGGTGATTGAAATTTTTAAGGTGTGGAGATTATAAGGTGTATAAGGGAGTTTGCTATGCATGTTGTTTTAATGAAATTGTTGAGTTAGATATTGTGAGTTTGGATATTATAAGGTGTATAAGGGAGTTTGCTATGCATGTTGTTTTAATGAAATTGTTGAGTTGAATATTGTGAGTTTGGAGATTATAAGGTGTACAAAAGGATTTGATATTTTGTATGAAAAATAATTTTTGATAAAATTATTTTGTGGAGATCTTGAGATAGGTTGTGGTAACCTAACCCTAGTGTTGGAAAAGAAAATTTGATTGTGGTTAAGACATATTTTGAAGACATATCTCCATAAAAATAAAAGGTATGGGTACATCTTCCTTGTGAGTAAAATATTATTGGATTGGATGTTGTGAATGTCAAGTTGGAGTGAAAAGGATTATTTGGTAAGCATTGTTGAGTTTGGTTTTGAGATATTCAATATTGATTGTTGAAGGTTTTTCTAGAATAAAGGTTGATGATAGAAACCTTGTTTGATAAGCATTGTTGGAAATATTGAGTGAGCCTTCATGTGCATGATTAGGGTTTGTGAAATATCATGAGTATCATTGTTATGTAAGGTTTTTTGATAAGCATTATTGAATGAAATTTCATTGAGTGTTTTATTGAGTTGAGTTGAGTAAGCTTTTGTGGAAGCTTACAATGCAAAATTGAGGCAAGTCTTAGTAAGAACTTGTTGAGAAAATTTGAGGTAAGTCTTGGTGAAGACTTGAGTGCAGTTTGAGCAAGTTCTAGAGAGGATTTGTAGATAGATTTGAGGCAAGTATTTGAGAAGACTTGTGAGCAGAGTTGATTGATTGATTTGTTCAAACCTTGAGTTAAGGTTTGGGGTAGATCTAGCAGAGTTGATTTGTGATTGAGTCAAGCTTTGTGTTAAGTCTTGAGAAAATATTTGAGGATAGAGGTTGGTGTAGATTTGAGGACAAGTTTGTGCCATACCAAATACATATATTGAGTATATTTGTGCTAGATTGAAGGATGGTGTTTAGTATAGATCTAAGACATAGAACAAAATAAAGTAAGAGTAAAATTTGGAGGTGATAGAGTACAGAGGACAACAATATCCAATAGATAGAGGTTAATTAGCCAGGGTAGTGAAGATAGGTATTCTGAGTGAGGGTAGGAGTCTTCAATGGATAGAGATCCATAAGCCGATGTAGTGGAGGCAACAGTTCTTCTAGAAGATCACCAACCAGAGCAGAGGAGGACTTCTCCTATGGATAGAGTTCCATAAAATTGAGCAAGGGATTGCTGTCTCCTTTGGACAGAGGTCCATAAACATTGTAATAGGGAAATGATTCTCAAAAGAATTTATTCAAGAAAATTTTATAAGAAATATTTTCTTCGTGGAGTAGCCCACATAGGGTGAACCACGTTAAATCATGTCTCTCATGTGTGATGCTTTGTGTAATGTTTAATATTTTAATATTGTTGATGTTATCATATGGATTGAAAAGTAAAAAATTTTATCTTATATTGTTCACCCCCCTCTCAGTATAAGCACATGTTATTCAATTGGTATCAGAGTGGGTCTCTCTGTTAAAAGACTAACAACTTGGAGAAGGATCCATCAAAAAGACACATGACTTCATAAAATGAAGAAGAGACCATGTTTGATATAAAAGAGGAATTCTTCACTGCTATCAGGAATTTGGAAAGGATTTGAAAGAAGAAATCAAGCTTGAAGGAATAAATTCAAGAAGATGAAGCAAAAATGGAACTCCTATAGAGTTTCATAGAACTCAAGATAAAGGTAGAAGAAGAGAAGAAAATTGAACAGGATATGATAGATCTATTAAGAGCAAGAGAAATAGAGTGTGAAATATTGGAAGCAAAAATTGTGAATGGTGAGTGATTTAGTAAAATAGGAAATATTGCATTTTCCTTCAAACTTAGGTTACATAGTTTAAATATGCGGTAAATAACCTATTCGAGAAAGAAAGGGGGAAAGGAGAAATTGGGGGAAAAGAAGGATGAAGGGAATTCTCTTGCCGCCCAAATTGCTACCGTCCACTGCCGTCCAGGTAAGGTAAAAGGTAAGTTACCTTTACCCCTAGTAAAATCAAATTTTTAACTTTTACTGATGGTAATTTCCAACATTCTCCCCCTTAAAGTTGAGAGGACTAACTATATAGTCTCTCAACTTTATAAATTGAGCTTTAGCCATGCCTTTGGTGAAGATGTCTCGCTAGATTATCCAAAGTGCTACAATATTGAAGCTCAACTGTCTCATTGTTCCACCATATCTCTTATGAAGTGATACTTCATATCAAAATGTTTTGACCTTTTGTGGTGGATTGGATTATATGCAAATTATATGGCACTTATATTATCACAATTCAGTTTGGTTGGACCAATTTGTTTTTCGCCAATCTCTTCAAGGATTTTCCTCAACCAGAGGATCTGAGTACTTGCATGAGTGATTGCTATGTACTCGACTCACGTAGATGATAATTCTACAACAGATTGCTTTTTGGAACTCCAAGTTATTAGTCCTGAACCTAGATTAAAATAGTTCCCTGATGTAGATTTTTTGTCATCTATATTACTGCCCCAATCGTCGTCACTATAACCAAATAACTTCATAGAGTTAGACTTGTGGTAATGGATTCCAAAATCCAATGTACCTTTTACATATCGTAAAATTCATTTGGTTGCTTGAAGATGCAGCTCGGATGGGCATGCCATAAATCGTGATACAAGAGAAACAACATACTGTATATCTGGCCTAGTGTTGGTGAGAAAAATTAAACTCCCAACCATGCTTCTGTAATTGGTCAAGTCAACATTTGGTGCTCCATCTTCTTTGCTTAGATGGATTCCATGTCCAGTTGGTGTTTCAGCTGATTTGCACTGCTGCATAGCAAATTTCTTGATCATGTCATGAGCATATTTCTGTTGACATATGAAGATCCCATTCTTTGATTGATGTACTTCCATTCCTAGAAAGTATCTCATTAATCCGAGATCCTTCATCTCAAACTGATTCATCATGGAGTTTTTGAACTCCATATTCATTTTATCATTACTACCCATGAATATTAGATCATCCACATATAAACAAACTATGAGGATATCTACTCCATTTTTCAGGAAGTATAATGTTGGTTCACTCTTGCTTTTTGTGAAACCATATTTGCTGAAATAGCCGTCAATTCATGAGTACCATGCTCTTGGTGCTTGCTTGAGGCCATATAGTGCTTTTTTCAATTTATAAACAAGGTTCTCTTTTCCTGGTTCTTGGAAACCTTGAGGTTGTTGAACATACACCTCTTCTGTCAGGTATCCATTTAAAAATGCACTTTTCACATCCATGTGTTGTATTTTCCATCCTTTATGGGCTGCCAAGGAAAGAACAGCTTCGATTGTTTCTTGTCGAGCAACTGGAGCAAAGGTTTCCTCATAATCTATTCCATATTTCTGAGTAAAACCTTTGGCTACTAATCTCGCCTTGTGCCTTTCAATGCTTCCATCAACATTGAATTTGGTCTTATAGACCCATTTACATCCAACACATTTTTTTCCCTTGGGAAGCTTCACAAGCTCCCAAGTATCATTCTTTTTAATTGAGGATATTTCCTCTTCCATGGAATCTTGCCATATATTTTCAGTGCATGCTTTTTCATAGCTAGATGGTTCTAGCTGTGCAGCAGCCAACAAAGCATAATTGACTACATCACCCCTTGGTTCATGAGACTCATCATCTCTTGACATTTGAAGATTTTCAAGTCTTGACAAAATGTCATCCATCTCACTAGCTTGACTCCTAGTGTATCTTTGTTGAAAATTCCTATCCAACATTTGAGAAGATGGATGACTCTGTAGTATGCGATTTCCTCTATTTGTCTCTTTCCTTTGAGAAACTGAATCAATATCCATCGGACTTGGAGCGCTTACAGATCTTTGAAATCATTTTGGAGAATTTGGGGGTGCCAGCAAATTCCTTCTTGGACTTGGTGTACCACTTGATGTACTTGATGAAGTTTCCTGATGTGGAGTTTGTGGAGGAGGACTGCTTTTCTTGGGTTGTACCATTATGGGAGGTACTGGTGTGGTATTGTCCGAATTAGAGTCAAAATCAACAAATTTTTTATGACCCCATTCTCCCCCTTCATCAAAAATTACATCCCTGGAGATAATGATTTTATGTGTCGTGGGATTGTACAATCTATATCCTTTGGTTGAATCACAATACCCTACAAAAACACATGCTTGGATCTTTGGATCAAGCTTCTTTCGCTTCTCTTCAGGAATGTGTGCATAAGCTAAAGAACCAAATACTCCGAAATGTTTGACATTTGGTTTCTTACCGTACCATCCTTCATAAGGAGTGATACCATCTAAACTAGAAGTCGGACTTCTATTTAGAATATATGCACTTGTTCTCACTGCATCTGCCAAATAGCTGTTTGTGAGATGTTTTGCTTGAAGCATTGTTCGTGCCATTTCAACAAGGGTGCGGTTCTTTCTCTCAGCCACACCGTTCTGCTGTGGGGTGTAGGCGATAGTGAATTGCCTCTTTATCCCATTTTGCTTACAATAATGAAGAAATTCATTTGAGGAGTACTCTCCTCCTTTATCAGTGCGAAGACATTTGACATAGTAGTCACTTTGCTTTTCTACATTATTTTTGAAGTCTATGAAGCAATCAAATGCTTCATCTTTGTGTTTCAGAAAATACAACCAACACATTCTAGAATAATCATCTATGAATGTTAGAAAATAAGAATTGTTTCCAAGGCTCTTTGTTTGCATTGGACCACGAGATGTCCGAATGTACTAGCTCGAAGAGGATAACTTGCTCTCCATGCTCGGCCTCTTGGAAACTTCTTTCTGGAGTGCTTTCCCAAAGCACATGCTTCGCATACCTTTTTATGTTTTGGAATTTTTGGTAGTCCTGTCACCATAGCTTGTGATGTTAACATTTTCAAGCTAGCGGAATTGAGGTGACCATATCTCAAGTGCCACAATTCACTTGGATTTGAAATAGCAATGTTTGCAAGTTGAGCTCCCCCTGGCTCACCAAACTTTAGAGGGAACAACCTATTCTTTGTCATAGGTACTTCGTGATGACCCGGTTACAATTGTTTTTATCAAAGATTGTACATTTTCTTTCATCAAAAACTAATTTGTAATGCTTCTCCATCATTTGGCCAACACTTAACAAATTGTGTTGTAGCTGTGGAGTATAGTATATGTCATTCACATTTTTAAGGCCTTCTTTTGTGGGAACTTCCATAGCTCCTATGCCTTCAACTTGCAAGGATTTATTATCCCCTATCTTAACTTGAGATTTGTAATTTGAATCTAATGTAGCAAAGAGATTTTCTTTGCCACTCATGTGGTTGGAGCAACCAGTATCCAAAATCCATGTATCATTTAGATTTTGATCTGGTTGTCCATAAGAGAGAAAAAGATTTGGTAGACCTTCTTCTTCTCCGTAGAATGAGCCATATTGACTACTTTGATGTTTTGAATATTTTGACCAGCAGTCACGAGCGAAGTGGCCTTGTTTCCCACAATTGAAACAAGCTGTTTTGGTCTTATTAATTCCTCGTCCTTGATTTCCATGGCCTGCATTACCGCTTTGGTTCTGATTGGCTCCTCTATTTTGATTTCCACCTCTGTTTTGATTACCTCCTCTGTAGGAGTTGCTTTGTCTCTTACCTCTTTGTTGTTGTCCTCTGCCTCTACCTCTTCCTTGTCCTCGTCTTACACTTTCATTCGAAGTGAAGGCTTTATCATCACCTCCATAGCTTGTTGAAGGTGCACCTTGAAGTCGCTCTTCATGTGATGTTAATGATCCAATCAAACTATAAAATGTAAGAGTAGAAAGATCTTTGGATTCTTCAATTATGATTGCAATGTGATTCCACTTAGGAAGAAGAGTTTGCAACACTTTCTTCACAATTGTTTCATTTTTTGTGTCTTCACCTAAAGTTTGCATCATATCAACTACTACTTTAACATGAACACAATAGTCTCCAACTCTTTCATTGTCCTTCATTCTGAGATTTTCAAAATCTCTTTTCAAGGTCTGAATCCTGACTTGCTTTACTTTATCACTTCCTTGGAATCCTTCTTTCAAGGCATTCCATGCATCTCGTAGCGATTAAATAAGATGCAATTCTTGGAAAGATACTAGGATCTAGTGCTGATTGAAGATGGTATAAGGCAAATGAATTATTTTTCTGTGCATCTTTGTAGATCTTCTTATCATTTGCACTTAAGGTAGTCCAATCTGTTGGAGCAATGTAACCGTCTTCAATAATATCCCATAGTCCTTTTTCGATGAGTAATGTCCTCATCTTGATGGACCAGTACTCATAATTATCCCCTCTGAATTCGGGAATAGGTAGATTATTATGTGAACCCATTTTTTAATCTACTAAAACAAGAAACCTCTCTTTTATAGTCTTATTGGAAAAAGACTTTACAAACTATCAAGCCCTGCTTGATTTACAATAAAAAACAACTCAAATTTGTTCAAAAATTACAAAATTGTCAACGACTTGTTCATCATCGTCACTGATCAATATTATTTCAGGAGAAGGAGGTTGTAGGATTTCAACTGAATTACTATAATGAGTATATTCATATCCTTGTGCAACAATTGCAACTGTGTCAGATTGTTCAAACTTGCTACCGAAGGAGTTATCCTCTGAATCTACGTCGTATCCTTGATCAGGATTTCTCTGGTGTGCAATAACCGTGTTTTGCAACTGTGAAAAAACTGTATTCAGACTTAGTGTTTTCACGTGCCTATCAAAGTCTTCAGGTGTTGTTCTCAGTAACACCTTGCAGAGAGCATGATAACAACCTTTCGATCTTATCATTTAAGAAAATTTCCCAGAAATTTTCTTTTACAAGAATTTCCTCTTAGGAAATAGTAAAAAAAATTAAACTTTCTAAGTTAAAAAAAAATTTAACTTTCTAAGTTTTTTTTTTTTTAAAACTTTTACATATATTTCCTCTTAGGAAATTTCAAGCAATAAAAAGCTTTCACATATATTTCCTCTTAGGAAATTTCAAGCAATTAATTTTTTTTTTTATAAAAGCAAAGGAACAGTTAAAAAACTAAAAAATATATATATTTTTTTAATTTTAAACTTATTCCTTTAGTTTTGCTTTTGATTAAAAAAATTTAATAAAAAAATTTGATTTTCTATCGACCCCGCCGAGAGTCGATCCTGCGACCTCGCGGGTCACAAGGTTGAGGGTAGCCGCTGTGCTACCCGGGCTGATCCGGGAGCAGCTAGCGCTCCCTGCCCTATAGCCTTCGCAAAATCACACGAGGCTAAAAAATTTGATCCCGCCGAGGATCGAACATTCGACCTCATAGGAGTCAAGGCTTAGGGTAGCCGCTATGCTATCGGGCTGATCCGAAAGCTAAGCTGGCGGCTCCCAGCCTTCTAGCTTGCATGTCGAGCGCGAAGCTTTTAATTGGCTTCGCGCTTCGGCGCGAAGCTTATTTTATTTCTGGGACTTTAGTCCCACATCGCCTATGAGGTGATGTTAAAGCTTCTTAAAAGAAGCAAAGCATGTATAGTGCTTTGATTGCCTACGGGCAATCGCCAACTATGCAGATCCTTTTGCCTCGGTTTGCGAGCGCAGGTTGCCAAGTCGCTGCACCTCGGGCCGCATGCCAATCACTCCACATCATGCCATGTCATGTCGTAGATCGCCATGTCGCTACACCTCGGGCCATGTGCTAGTCACTCCACGTCAAGCCACGTCATGCCACAAGTGCCTCGAGCCGCATGAAGGTCGCTAGCCACATCAGCAGTGCTGCCTCAGGAATCGTGCCAATATGCTGCTCCTGCGAGCCACCTCATCCAGCTCCACCAGCGCCTCAGGAGTCGCACCGATCTGCTCCTACGGGCCACCTCGAGATCCGTGCCACCTTGGACTGCGGGCCCCACCGCCTCGGGAATCATGCCGCTCTGATACCAAATGTGAATGGTGAGTGATTTAGTAAAATAGGAAATATTGCATTTTCCTTCAAACTTAGGTTACATAGTTTAAATAGGCGGTAAATAACCTATTCGAGAAAGAAAGGGGGAAAGGAGAAATTGGGGGAAAAGAAGGATGAAGGGAATTCTCTTGCCGCCCAAATTGCTGCCGTCCACTGTCGTCCAGGTAAGGTAAAAGGTAAGTTACCTTTACCCCTAGTAAAATCAAATTTTTAACTTTTACTGATGGTAATTTCCAACAAAAATTGTATCTCTAAGGCATGAAGTTCAAAAGACCAAGCTTCAACAAGATATAAAGTTAGGGAAATAGAAAGAGGAATCCAACTTTCAAGAAATAGAGACATCAAAAAAAAATAAGCTCGCTACTCATACTTCAAAAGGAAAGGACATAAGGAAATAAGAGAGTAAAGAGGAACCATGGACAAGAGTTAATAACAAAAGAAAAATCACTCAACCACATGTTCAAAGGCATCCAAATAGGTTACATAATATCTTCCATGGCTATTGCTTTTCTTGTAACAAATATGGTCATAGAGCTATACACTGCACTGATTACTTGAAAAATAATCTCAATAGAAATGTCAAATCTTCTGCACCTCTCATGAATGATGATATCATATGTTACAAATGTAATTATTTTGGGCACAAGGCTAGATGGTGTAAAATGGTAATTCCTGAGTCTAGTAAAAAGAATATAACTTCAACAACTAGGAAAGAGAAGAAGGGGAAAGAAAAGGCTAGATCAATGTTAGTTCAAACAACTCTTCATGCTCTAGATAAAGAACATGGTTTCTTGATAGTGGTTTCTCTAGACACATGACAAGAGACAAACACAACTTTCTTGTACTCAAAGAAACTAATAGAGGATTAGTAAGTTTTGGTGATAGTGGATCAAAAAAAATTGGTGGAAAGGGAAATATGAGTTTAGATAACAAGAAAACAAGAACAAAAAATGTACTATATGTCAAAGGGTTAAGACACAATCTACTAAGTGTAAGTCAAATTTGTGATCAAGGTAATATGGTTACATTTCACCCAGATAGATGTGAGATAAGAAAGTTGGAAACTAGAAAAGTCATTGCAAATGCAAGTAGAACTCCAAACAACCTCTATATTCTTAGTGAGATTAAAGGGGAAAAGTGTTTTCTATCACAAGAATATGAGATTTGGTTGTGGTATAGAAGAATGGATCATTTGAATTTTGACAACATAGTCAACATAAGCAATAAATAGGTTGTTAAAGATTTACCCAAGATAAAAATACCACAAAACACAATCTATGCACCTTGTCAACATGGAAAGCAAACTAGAACAATTTTTAAATCAAAGGGATATATGTCATCAAATCCATTAAAACTAATACATACTGATCTATGTGGTCCTACCAGAACACAAAGTATTCAAGGTGAAAGTTACTTCATAATCTTCATAGATGATTACTCCAGAATGACTTGGGTAGCTTAACTAAAATACAAGTCGAAAGCATTTGATAAATTCAAGGTATTTAAAGAACGAGTCAAAAATAAAACCGACAAAAGGATTAAGTGTTTGAGATTTGACAGAGGAGAATATTTTATCTCAAATGAATTTGTATATTTTTGTGAACAACATGGAATCAAGAGAGAATACTTAGCTGCAAGAAACCCTCAACAAAATGGAGTAGTTGAAAGAAAAAATAGGACTATTGAGAATATGGCTAGAGCTATGTTAAATGAGTCCAAGATTTTAGATGGATTCTAGAGGGAAGCAGTCAAAACAATAGTATACATAATCACTAGGGCTCAAATGAGGGTAAACCATCATAAGATTCCATATGAGCTTTGGAAAGGAAGACCTGCCACTATAAAGCACTTCAAGGTTTTTGGAAGCAAATGTTACATAAGACGGGAAGAGAAAAACTTGAGCAAGTTTGACCCAAGATGTAATGAGGGATTTTTTCTTGGTTATTCTACTAAGAGCAAATATTATATATTTTACAACAAAAGGACACACACTATTATAGAAAGTATAAATGTAATAGTTGATGAGAAGATAGATTCAGGAGAACCAATTCAGCAAATTGTGTGTCAGGAAGATGAAAGTTGTCAAGAAGAGTTTCATGAGAAATCATATGAAGAAGAGGAAGAAACACAAATATTTCTTCCTAAAAATCCATCCAGGTATGTGCAAAAACATCATACAAAAAATCTAATAATTGGGAATCCATATGAGAGACAGATAAGTAGAAGGATAATAACACCATCTCAACAAGCAATTTTTTCCTTGTTATCTAAGATTGAGCCAAAAGACTTCAATTAGGCAAGTGAAGATAAGTTCTGGATTAAGGAAATGGATGAGGAATTAGATCAGATAGAGAAAAGAAAGACTTAGGAACTTGTTTCATGACCAAAAGATAAAAATGTGATTGTCACTAAATGGGTATTCAAAAACAAGTTAAATGAAGATGGTCAAGTGGTCAAAATAAAGCAAGATTAGTATGCAAAGGCTATGCACAGGTAGAGGGAATTGAATTTGATGAGATATTTGCTTTAGTTGCATGAATTGAAGCTATCATAATGTTCTTAGAATTTTAAAGCTTCAAAAAATTCAAAGTATATTAGATGGATGTTAAATTAGCATTTTTAAATGGTGTTCTAGAAGAAGAGGTTTACATTGAAGATCCAGAAGGTTTCAAGTTGACTGATAAACTAGACTATATATGCAGATTTAAGAAATAACTTTATGAACTAAAGCAAGCTCCTAGAGCTTGGTATTCAAGATTGAATAAGTACCTATAAGAACAGGGTTTCAGGAAAGAAATAGTAGATAGTAACTTATACATCAAAAATGAAGGGAACACCCAGGTGTTGTAGGTGATTTGGAGAGGAGAGGGCAATCCTCCAAGGGAGGTCCCAGGTTCGAATCTCCACCCTACCAAAAAGCTGAATTGGGTATCCAAAATCCAATTGATAATGTTGGTGCGGGCAGGGTTGGGTGCGACTCTCGGGTGACTTTGACGGTATAGAACCCCCTGTTCATGGTCTCTTAGACCAAGGCAGCCCCGCAAGGGGTTTTTCGCTTAAAAAAAAAAATGAAGGGAATGACTTACTAATTATGGTTGTTTATGCTGATGATATCATTTTTGGAGAAAATAATGATAAGATGTGTCAGAAATTTGCAAAGAGCATGCAAAATGAATTTGAGATGTCTATGCTTGGTGAGTTGTCCTTTCTTGGACTTCAAATTTTATAATCAAAGAAATAGGTGTTTCTTTCACAAACCAAGTATATAAAAGAGATGCTAAAGAAATTCAAGTTAGAATATTTAAAGCCAGTAAGTACTCCCATGGTTATAGGATGTAAGTTAAGTAAATATGATGAATCTCTAGAGATAAATCAGAAATTATACAGGTCTATGATTGGTAGCTTACTATATGTCACAACTACAAGACCATATATCATGCAAGCAGTGGGATTAGTGACAAGGTTTCAAGTAGCACCCAAGGAAACACATGTAGCAGTAGTAAAGAGGAATCTCAGGTATCTAAAAGGGACTATGGAATTTGGGCTTTAGTATCCTAAAAGTGACAGTTTCACTCTCATAGCTTATACAGATGCAAATTGGGTTTGCAATATTGATGATAGAAAAAGCACAAGTGGAGGAGCATTATTTCTTGGAGACTTTTTGGTATCTTGGCTAAGTAAGAAACATGAATCAATATCCCTATCTACAGCTAAGGCAAAGTATATTGCAACAGTTGCTAGTTGTACATAGGTATTATGGATGAAGTGAACTATAGAGGATTTCAAGATATAACATGATCATCCTATTCCTATATTGTGTGATAATACAAGTGCTATACATATTTCAAATAATCCAGTGATGCACTCTAGGACAAAGCACATTCCGATCAAGTATCACTTTCTGAGAGAACAGGTGATAGAAAATCATGTTAGGTTGGAATATGTTACTACAAAGGAGCAGATTGTAGATATTTTCACTAAGCCACTTTTGAAAGAGAATTTTGAATATCTTCAAGAAAAGTTGGGAGTAGTTCTATTTCCACCCCAAAATTAAAAACCTCAAGATGAGGTGGGGGAGGGGCTAAGCTAAGATTCTCATTCTTAGCCATGAGTCCCAAATTTGACCCTTTGCCATTGATGACAAAGGGCGAGATATTTGAGTTAGGGGAGAGCATTCAATCAGGGAGGGCAGTTTCTCAGGAAAAGTAGCTTTTGAAAAAGAAAAAGGAATGGTAAAAATAAAGGGGTTGCCACCACTGACAAAGGGGGAGATTGTTGGAAATTTTGAGTAGTTTAGTTGTCATTGATGTCAAAAGGATATTGGTTTAATGTCATCGTCATTAAGGACATCAAGTGTTTTTTCCAAAATAAAGAAGGTCTTGTAAAGGAATAGGATATAATATTTATTTTTAATATTATATGCCTAAAAAGGGCCCAAAGGATGAAGAACCAAGAAAGGAATAGCAAGTTTAAATTAAATAATAATATTTTATTATTATAATATTTTGAGACAAATAACAAGGTGAAGAAAAATGAAGTTCAAATTGAAAAGACCCATGAGCAATTTTCAAAAGATTTAATTTAAATTAAAATATTTTAATCTTTGATTAAAATTTTAATTTAAATTATTAATGGAGACAAAGGTTTTTAAATTTAATACTTAAAAACTAAATTCAAAATTTTAAATTCGAAAAAGGGCTTATGTGAGAAATTAAAAGGCAATGTGCATTTATATAGGAAATATTTTTTATTTCCCAAAGTTAATTCCTACACGCCTTCGAATGCGAAAAAAAGAATTTTGAGCGCTTTGTCCAAGAAGAAGATAGTTTGCATTTTAAATACCTTGGAGGAAATTAAGGAAACAAAGTCCCCGTAGTGGTTTGAAATTCCCACGACGACGGTAGCATAGGCGATAATTGGGAGAGTGTTAAGTTTTACATGGAGGAGATTGCGGTTTGATCCACACAATCGATGTTTTGGAGGAAGCACCTTTCGTTTGGTTTGCTCGACATTTTTGTGTAGCAAGTTTTTGTGGTACAACATGCACCATGTGTTTCATGTGGGTGTGCAACCCACTTGGTGGCCTAGCTTGGAGCTAGGGTGTTGGGAGTGCAAATGTCACGTGGTCAAATACATCGAAGTTTTCTTTTGTGGGAAGAACAAACAAAATGTATGCCATTCAATTTTATTTGGTGTTGAAAATTGAGTGCTTTGAGATTATCGTGAATGTTAAGTGCTTAGGGGAGTTATAAGGTAAAGAAAAATTAAAATATTTTATTTTTATTTTTGGTGATTGAAAATTTTAAGGTGTGGAGATTATAAGATGTATAAGGGAGTGTCCTATGACGTTATTTTAATGAAATTGTTGAGTTAGATATTGTGAGTTTGAAGATTATAAGGTGTATAAGGGAGTTTGCTATGCATGTTGTTTTAATGAAATTGTTGAGTTGAATATTGTGAGTTTGGAGATTATAAGGTGTGCAAAAGGATTTGATATTTTGTATGAAAAATAATTTTTGAGAAAATTATTTTGTGGAGTTCTTGAGATAGGTTGTGGTAACCTAACCCTAGTGTTGGCAAATAAAATTTGATTGTGGTTAAAACAGGTTTTGAAGATATATGTCCATTATAATAAAAGGTATGGGTACATCTTCCTTGTGAGTAAAATATTGTTGGATTGGATGTTGTGAATATCAAGTTGGAGTGAAAAGGACTATTTGGTAAGCATTGTTGAGTTTGGTTTTAAGATATTCAATATTGATTGTTGAAGGTTTATCTAGAATAAAGGTTGATGATAGAAACCTTGTTTGATAAGCATTGTTGGAAATATTTAGTGAGCCTTCATGTGCATGATTAGGGTTTGTGAAACATCATGAGTATCATTGTCATGTGAGATTTGTTTGATAAGCATTGTTGAGTGAAATTTCATTGAGTATTTTATTGAGTTGAGTTGAGTAAGCTTTTGTGGAAGCTTACATTGCAGAATTGAGGTAAGTCTTAGTGAGGAATTGTTGAGCAGATTTGAGGCAAGTCTTGGTGAAGACTTGAGAGTAGTTTGAGAAAGTTCTAGAGAGGAATTGTGGACAGATTTGAGGCAAGTATTTGAGAAGACTTGTGAGCAGAGTTGATTGATTGATTTGTTCAAACCTTGAGTTAAGATTTGGGGCAGATCTAGTAGAGTTGATTTGTGATTGAGTCAAGCTTTGTGTTAAGGCTTGAGGATAGAGTTTGGTATATATTTGAGGATAGGTTTGTGCCATACTAGAGACAAAGATTGAGTATATTTATGCTAGATCAAAAGACAATGTTTAGTACAGATCTAAGATAGAGAACATAATTGAGTAAGAGAAAAATTTGGAGGTGATAGAGTACAAAGGAAAATAGTCTCTAGTGGATAGAGGTCCATTAACCAGGGTAGTGAAGACAGGTCTTCTAAGTTAGGGTAGGAGTCTTCAATGGATAGAGATCCATAAGTCGATGTAGTGGAGGTAGCAGTTCTTCTAGAAGGTCACCAAATAGAGCATAGGAGAAGGATTTATCCTATGGATAGAGTTATATAAAATTGATTAGGGGATTGGTGTCTCCTTTGGACAGAGGTCCATAAAAATTGTAATAGGAAAAGGATTCCCAAGATAATTTATTTGAGAAAATTTTATAAGGAATATTTTCTCCGTGGAGTAGCCCACATTGGGTGAACCACGTTAATCATGTCTCTCATATGTGTGATTCTTTGTGTGATGTTTACTAATTTAATATTACTGATGTTATCATATGGATTGAAAAGCAAAAATTTTTATCTTATACTTTTCACCCTCCCTCTCAATATAAGCACATGTTCTTCAGTGCCACAATCTTTTCCAAGATTGATTTAAAATTCATATACCATCAACTCAGGATTCGAGATGTGGATACACATAAGACAACTTTTAAGACCCGGTATGGGCATTATGAATTTACTGTCCTACCATTTGGCTTAACGAATACACCTACCACATTCATAAATTTTATGAATAGCATCTTTAAAAAACAACTAGATAAGTTTGTTTGAGTATTCTTGGATGACATATTAATATATTCCTAGAATAAAGTTGAACATGACTGACATCTCAGAATCATGCTGGAGCTATTAAGGGAAAATCTATTGTTAGGGTCATATTATGTCAGTAGATGGGATTGTAGTGGATCCTAAGAAAATTGAGTCTATCTTGAGCTAGTCAACACTGATAAATGTGACATAAGTCAAAAGTTTCATGGGTTAAACTAGATACTACAGATGATATGTTGAAGATTATGCCAAGATAATTGCACCTATAAATAACCTGCAAAGGAAGGAAAAGGAGTTTAGATGGTTTGATAAGTGTAAAGAATCTTTTAAACTGCTTAAAAAAAAGTTCACTACACCTCCTATATTATAGATACCTAAAACCTAAGAAAGTTTCTCTGTATGCACAGATGCATCTATGGAGGGTTTGGTTTCTTTGTATGCACAGATGCATCTATGGAGGGTTTGGGAGGAGTACTCTCTCAGGATGGTTTAGTGGTTGCCTATTGGTCTAGGAAGTTGAAAAAACATGAGAATATTTATGCAAATCATGATCTAGAGTTGGTAGCTGTAATGTTTGCACACAAAAGTTGACGATACTATCTCGTAGGAAGACCTTTTAAACTAAGGACTGACCATCAAAGTCTGTAATATATTTTTACTCAACCTCTACTCAATGCTAGGCAGAGAATATGGATGGAGTTTCTTGTGGAATACGATTTTGGTATTGAGTATATAAAAGGGAAAGATAATAAGGTAGCAGACACCTTAAGTAGAAGGAAACACATTGTTGTCTTATCCCGTTTCCATTTTGACTTGATGGAACAAGTCAAAGAGAATAAAAAATAGGACCATTATTGTAATCAAATTAGGGAAAGAATGGAGGAGAAACCGGATTTATGTAGGGATTTCAACTTTAAATATGGATTCATTTATTTTAAGAAGAGAGTGGTAATAATAGAATTTGGGAATTTAAGAAAAAATATTATAAGTTAAGCTCATAGAGCTCCATATTATGCTCACCCTGGCGGATCCAAGATGAGGGAGAACATGAAAAAAATTTCTTTTGTCCGGGGATGAAGAAATACATAAATGAATATGTCACTTAATACCTTGATGTCAAAAATTAAAGGCTAAGCATAGGCATCCATTAGGACTATGAAACCCTCATATCGTACTTGAGAAAAAATGGCACGTAATTTCCTTGGAATTTGTAGTAGGGCTGCCTAAGAACACATTCTAACATGATGTAATCCTCGTAGTGGTTGATAGACTGACCAAGGTTACACATTTTATACCTAGAAATACAAAGGATGATGTTGTGCTAGTGGCTAATAGATTCTCCAAAGAGATATTTTGGCTTCATGGATTTCCATAAGTGATTATATCAAATAGAGACTCCAAATTTACCTCTAAGTTTTGGTAATCTTTACATTGTTCCATTGGAACTAGACTAAATATTAGTTTTTCATACCACTAAAAAATAATTGGGAAAGTAGAGAGAGTGAACCAGGTGCTGGAAGATATACTTTGCATGTACTGCATGGATCAAAATACTCATTGGGAAGATTATCTACACTTGGTGGAATTTGCTACAATAATGGATACCATTCAACCTTATAAATGACACCATTTGAGGCATTGTATGGAAGGAAATGTAGGACACCATTATCATGGGATAATCTTGAGGACCGAATTGTGTTGGGACTTGATATGGTTAGAGAAATAGAACATCAGTTAAGGGTGATCAAAGAATTATTAAAAGAGGATGTATATCGACAAAAGAGTTATGCCGATGAGATATCCAAGAGAGTATGCAGTGGGTGATAAGGTAAAGCCAAGAAAGAGTGTGATCAGGTCTATGAAACTTGATCCTTGCTACATCAAACCCTTTAATATTATGGAGAAGATTAGACCCATGGATTACCGACTTGTATTACCACCTAATATATCTAAGATTCACAACACCTTTCATATTTATTTACTTAGAAAATATATTGCTAATCCTGAGCATGTGTGGAATTTCTATAACTTGTAGATGGTGAACCCCACGACTATAGAGGTTCAACCAGTAAGGATCCTTGAGTACCAAACCAAGTCAATGAGGAAAGGAATTTTGGACCAGTGTAAATTTTAGTGGGATTGATATTTTGAAAGGAATGCTACTTGGGAGAAGGTGACACATGCAAAATCATTTTTTATTTTTGTTTGAAAAAAATATGTAACTATTTACTTGTTTTTTTTAAAACCTTTGGAGACATAGAGGACTGTACTAAGCCTAATGGGGGGAGTATGTCATGACCCTACCTTGGTAAATGTTTGGTTTTATGGTTTTCTTATGTTTTCATGATGTGCTAGTGATACTATTGAGAAGATGATGGACTTTGCTTATGATTTCATGATGTATTATTACTATTTTTGAAAAATATGATGGACTATCGATCTATGTATTTCTCATGGAAAATTATGTACTGTTGATGGAATTATGTGGTGGATTGATTGATCATCCTCTCATGCTAACATCCTTGTAAATTTAGTTTATGAAAGAATAAGATGTTGCTAATGGAACATCACTTTTTGTAGGAAAAGGGTTGCTATGGGTGGTAGAAATAATTGGTCACCAAGAAAGGGAAAGTCCACGGGAAATGATGTGATGGGTTAATAAATGAAGTATCTAGAAGCAACATGAATGAGTGCTTCTTTCATGGAGAATGCATAACATGACTTGCATAAAAGGAATTTAATTATGTTGACCCTTAGCTAAGGAATGCTTAGCATAAAAATGGTTGTTTTGATTTAAAGGATGAATGACTATGGAATTGCTTGTTGTTGTTGAGTTTCTAGGGAATGGAGTCTTGTGTTTGTTTTGAAATATATTCTAGTTTGGTACCTTGAAAAGAAATAAGATTTTGTTATAAGCATGTTTCTAGTGTTGTGTGTGATTTATTTGTGTTCTTAAAAGAGAGATTTCTCCTCATAGAATTATTATCATGCAAAATGCTTCTTTGTTCATGTTGCTATGACATTTTAATGTTTGTTGTAACTTCGTTCCACTAAAGGATGTGAACACATTTTGGATGGTTGTTAGAGAGCAATCATGAGAGCTTGTGTGCTACTATTCCTTCACCTTTGCTTTTAATGAAATTTAGTTGGAATCCCTGGTGGTGGATGGAGGAGAGTAACGTGTTGAGCATAGAACATGATATCATTTTGGAGTGGAAGGTTCGAAAAATAAGGAAAACATTTTGGTAAGTAAAAGGAAAAATAAAGTAGTGGGTATTTTTGGAATAGGAGAGCTTGTGGAAAAAAAGAGAGTGCAGGATAGAAGAAACAAACATGTGATGAAGGAAGGTCGAGTTGCAAGTAGGAAGCATAAATACTGACGTTATTTTATTAGGTAGAACTCACTGAAGAAGAATAATTTTCTTTATATTGTGTTGCTTGAATTATGAACTCTATGGAAATTTAGTTAAGAGTCAGCCAGTGGTCTTGTTGACATTTTTGCCACATTATGTTGATTATTGATTATTCATGCATAAGCTGTTGAAATTCTAACTCCTCTACAGGTTTTGATGCAAAAAATGCCTAAGTTCAAAGACTGTCACGAAATCGTGACAAAAAAACAGCATGGAGAGCCAAGTTGAAAACTGTCACGATATCGCGATATGTCACATTATCGCGGGTCCGATGAGGAGAGAGAAATAAAACGCAAAATTGTCACGATTTCACCACGTGTCAAAAAATCATGGTCAGCGCAGTCAACGATAGTAGGGGGTAAAACCGTCATGATATCGCGACGTGTTGGATTTTCACGGTCAAAATGGTCAACGAAGGCTGAGCGACAAAGTTGTAGCAAAATCGCGACATGTCTCATTTTTGTGACTTGCGATGGCCAGGGAGCATAATGTTAGAAAAGGCCATGAAATCATGACATAACTCAGCAAAGGGTGATGGCAACAAACTATGTAGCGAAATTGCAATGGAATAACGAGCAAAGCACATAAGGCAAAAGACATCGCGAAATCGTGACGCATTGCGTTTTCCTGGCGTGGGTGGAAAGAAAGCTTAAGGCATAAATACGTCATGATTTCATGACATTTTTGGGATGAAGCCAAGCAAAGCGAAGGATGTAGCAAAATTGCTACGTGTTGTGTGGTCACGGTTTAGGTGGATGAAAAGGTTGAAGGCACGAAGACGTCGCGAAATCATGATAGGAAGTGGTAACAGTGGAGAATGCAAGCAAACGTCATGATTTCATGACACAGTGAGCAAGAAAGGCTTAAGGCAGAAAATGGTAGCGATTTCGCGACATTGTTGAGGCTAAGGGCAAGAAAGAAGTTGGCGTCATGATTTTGCGACATTCATGAAGATAACGACTAGCAGCAAGAAAACATAGCGATTTCACGACACATTGTTGAAGAAAGACTAAGTGCAGATAATTGTAGCGAAATCGCACAGTGTTCCATTTCTGCGATTAACGAACAGCAAAGTCAAAGGAAACAAAACTTGTAGAAAAATTGCGACATGGTGGAAGTTGAAGAAACACAGAGGCAAAAGTGTCACGTTTTCGCGAGTTAGAAGCAGGACCGTACAACGTGCGTAAAAACCGTAGAAAAATTGTGACATGTCAGATTTTTGCAATGTAAAAGCCAATACTGAGCAGTGGGAAGATAGTGTAGCAATTTCGTGCATTGTCGCATTTTCACGACATGGAGATAACGATGAAAGTGCCAACGAAAAAATGTAGCGAAATCGTGCAATGTCATGTTTTCATGATTTGATGCAGCAAAGAGAACAGAGAGATGAAAGATGTAGCGAAATCATGCATTATTACATTTTCGTGGCAACAAAGTAGAGAAAGAGCATAATTGTACGGATGTCATGAAATCACACAATGTCGCCTTTTCGTGGTTCAAGGTTGCGAAGGAGATATGGAAGCCGAATACATCGTGATTTCGTGACATGGTTGATTTTTGCAGTCTGGAGGTAAGATAAGCATACGGAGCAGAAAGACGTCACGATTTTGTGACATGTCACATTTTCGTGACCTGTTACATTTTTACGCCAGAAAGCGATTCAAACGACCCGATGCAGTTTTGTGAGTTTCGATGATTCAAAGCGCTCCAGAATTAAATGTGTTGCTACTTTTCGATGCGGTCAAGATAGAAGAACGCACCCAAGCTACCAGAATTGAAGATTTCCATTATTCAAAGCTGTTGTTTGTGATTTTTCTAACGGTTTCAAGCATATTTTCAAGAACAACAATTTAATTAAGATGACTGACTCCTTATGGCATTTAATTTCTGGTTTCTCCAAGGCTGTTTAAGGATATCATTTCCTTATTTTCGTTGCATACTTTGTAGATATCGAGGAGGTTCGTTTCATAGTTTTAATGCTGCAAAGAGGCAAGACCTCTATATAAATCAATGTAAATCTTAAGAACAAGTATCGGGAGTTTGAGAGAAACTTTTGCTGAAAGCTTGAAGTTCATTGCATGAATGAAAGATAATTGGCCTCTGATTTTGCAAGCAACTGTTTGTGTGATTTTTCTTTCTGTTATTTACATTCTTAATATAACACTCATATTCCTTATTTGCTGCTTCATTTGAATTCTGCATGTTGAGTTTGAATATTGCTTGTGAGGGAGTGAGTTCTGGAATGTGATCTTGGAGGAATTTTCTACGTAAGGTTGTAAGAGAATTAAGTTGATATCTTATGTTATATGTTGTTGTTGTACTTAAAGTGATCTGCTGTTATTATTTCTTGATCTAACAAATTCGGTCTACGGCTATATTTCCCATATCTTTCCATGTATTTCCTATTTTTTTGCATATTTGTAATTCCTTTCCAACAAATCTAATCTAAAATCAAACTTAGAAATAGTAAGGGAACCAGCCCACTCTGGAGATTGGTCTGGGAGACATTTCTTTCTCCCAGCCTTTCAATGTTGGTCGGGTCTAGGGTGCTTAGTTTTAGAAAATCCTTTCCTGTGGTAGATTCATGACCAACAGTTTTTGGCACGCTCGGTGGGATAGACTTCTTCTATCTCAAAAGATCCATAATCGATGAGATTGTAAGTTTCATTGTTTAACACCCGAAGGTATCAAGATTTGGATGAGCTGTCTTGACCTCATAGCAGAGATTTGTAAGTTCATCTGGCAACTTTGCTGAGTTGAAGATCCAAATTTCTTAATCATAGACACCTACCTTATCAAGCTAAAAGAATGTTCACTTGGCGACTCTGACTTAATGGCGATAGTCATGATCTCGTAGACCACTGCTATAATGGCGAGGGTTTGTCCTAGATGGGATGATCTTGGCCCTCTGAATCTCCAAATTCAGCACAAGATTCCCAAAGGTGCCCTGAAAGCTCTAACAAAATATGATGGCACCGAGGGCATGGCTCTAGAGCATGTTGAAGATGTTGCTACTTTGTCAACCATCCATGGCATAAACCACGAAGATGTCATGATCAGAATTATGGTTCTATATTTGGAAGGAAGGGCATTGTAGTGGTACAGACTGCTCAGGCATCAAAGCATCAGCTCATGGGATGACTTAGCGGGAGCACTAATCAGAATATTTGATGAAGATCCCTTTAACGACTCTCAAGATCCCTTTCAGTTTTTAATGTACATCACAAGAGCACCTCTAGAGAGCATCACAGAATTCAATGTACGATTCTTGAGAACCTGGAAGAGAATTCCAGAGAAGATCCGACCGACACCCACCCAAGCCCACCTCTTCTATGTTTGAGCTTTCCATTCTGACATAGGCCTCCTCTTGCTGCAATCAGGTGAACGAAGGTTCCCTCAAATATTTAAGGAAGCAGTGCGAGTGGAACAACTTCTGCTCCTATCAAGAAAACTACCATGGGAAGAAACTCCATTACCTTATCCGATAGTTGCTGTTCCTGTTTATCCAACATAATATTCATCATGGCAGATCCCACATACTGTGCAGAGACCTAAGATGCAACTATGTTGAGCTCAAGAGCTAGATTTCATCCAAAGCCAATGATGGGAACATGCAAGTACTTTCCCAACAATGAACCATATGGTTGCTTGCAATTTCTATCAAGAGATGGACCAAGGAGAGAAACAGATTCAAGTTCCAAAACCTGAGCACCAAGAGGGAATAACTGTGCACAACACACAAGCATTTAGTCAAAACCTGTTGAGTATGCCTCATCAAGAGGAAGAGTCTGAAGAGATCCTAAAGAAAGGACTGTCGCTGGACAATTTTTGTGATCGGATCCAAGAGTTGGAAGAACCTGTTCTCAGTCCACAATCAAGGAACCCTTCTAGATGGTGGCATTGGCTTCAGTCATTACTATAACTGGTACCTACAGGAGTCTGTCATATGGTAAACTGCTTTGCTACATTATTTGTCAATTGTGTGGGTTTTGGCATTTAGGATAACTTGCCCCTATCTGCAACATGGAGAACTTTAGGAAGAGGTCATCCTAATTTTAAGGATCGACTCAAGTATGATCGGATCTGGTCAGGACACTATCGATTTACCGGATAACCCTCTGAGACTGGGTTTGTGGTGGCGACATGCCAATCATGTCGTAAACTTGTGTATATAGCAAAAAAAAAAAAAAAAAAAAAAAAAGAGAAAAAAAGAGTATTGTTTTCATTTGTCCACTTCAACTCTTTTTGCATGCGAGCCCGCAAGTACACATATTTCTTTTCTCTTCTTCTTTCCCGGTAGTTAGTGGCTTCCTCTTAATTTCTTCCTTCCCCTTCTCACTCTTTCTTCCCTTCCCTTCTCTATTCCCTTCTTCTCCTACTCCTTTTTCTTCTGTAGTAATTCAAGCCACTGCTGTTGTTTCTTTTCCCCTTTTCTACTATTCCCGATTCTTCTTTTCCTTTTCTTCTAACTACATTGTTGTTTTACGTATTTATCTATAGTTCATTTCCCCATTCCATTCTCATTCCACAGTATACACATTCACTGATCATCATTCTGTTTATTCCATTCACCTCCATTTTTCCTTACATAGCAGCTGGTAGCACAGAAGCACTCTGTTACTGTCTACCGCATCCTTCCCTTCATTCCATTATTCCATCATTCATCATTTCCATTCCATGGTCAGTTTAGCTAAATACAGATTCTTTGAGTTTCATTCATTCAAAAAAAGTTGTTGCAGCAGTCCATCGAGATGTATCCCAGCAGCCAGTTCTATTCTAAGTTTTCATGACTCTATTGCCCAATGGATTCATGCCTAGGATTCTTGCATACAGCAGAACTGTATACCCCACGAGCCGCCAAGAATGTTGGCATTTTTGTCACATTATGTTGATTATTGATTATTCATGAATAAGCTGTTGAAATTCTAACTCCTCTACAAGTTTTGATGCAAAAAATGCCTAAGTCCAAAGACTATCGTGAAATCACGACAAAAATATAGCATGGAGAGCCAAGTTGAAAATCGTCACGATATTGCGACATGTCGCGTTATCGCGGGTCAGATGAGGAGAGAGAAATCAAACGCAAAATTTTCATGATTTCATGATGTGTCAAAAAATTGCGATCAGCACAGTCAACGGCAGTAGGGGGTAAAACCGTCATGATATCACGACGTGTTGGATTTTTGTGGTCAAAATGGTCAACGAAGGCTTAGCGACAAAGTTGTAGCGAGATCGCGACATGTCTCATTTTTGTGACTTGCGATGGCCAGGGAGCATAAGGTTAGAAAAGGCCACAGAATCGTGACATAACTCAGCAAAGGATGATGGCAACAAACTATGTAGCAAAATCATGACGAAATAACGAGCAAGGCACATAAGGCAAAAGGCATTGCGAAATCGTGACGCGTTGCGTTTTCACGGCGTGGGTGGACATAAAAGCTTAAGGTGTAAATATGTCATGATTTCATGACATTTGTGGGATGAAGCCAAGCAAAGTGAAGGATGTAGCGAAATCTCTATGTGTTGTGTGGTCATGGTTCAGGTGGATGAAAAGGTTGAAGGCACGAAGATGTCACGAAATCGCGACAGGAAGTGGTAACAGTGGAGAATGCAAGCAAACGTCGTGATTTCGTGACACGGTGAGAAAAAAAGGTTTAAGGCAAAAAATGGTAGCGATTTCATGACATTGTTGAGGCTAAGGGCAAGAAAGAAGTTGGTGTCGCGATTTCGTGACATTCATGAAGATAACGGCTAGTAGCAAGAAAACATAGCGATTTCGCGACACATTGTTGAAGAAAGACTAAGTGTAGAGAATTATAGCAAAATCGTGTAGTGTTCCATTTTCACGGTTAACGAACAACAAAGTCCAAGGAAACAGAACTTGTAGCAAAATTGCGACATGGTGGAAGTTGAAGAAACACAGGCAAGAGTGTCACGTTTTCGCGAGTTAGAAGCAGGACCATACAACGTGCATAAAAACCATAGGGAAATCACGACATGTCAGATTTTTGTGATGTAAAAGCCAAGACTGAGCAGTGGGAAGATAGTGTAGCAATTTCATGCATTGTCGCATTTTTGCAACATGGAGATAATGATGAAAGTGCCAACAAAAAAATGTAGCGAAATCGCGCAATGTCATGTTTTGGCGATTTGATGTAGCGAAGAGAACAAAGAGATGAAAGATGTAGTGAAATCGTGCATTGTTACATTTTCATGGCAAAAAAGCAGAGAAAGAGCATAATTGTACGGACGTCGTGAAATCGCGCAGTGTCACCTTTTCACGGTTCAAGGTTGCGAAGGAGATATGGAAGCTGAATACGTCGCGATTTCGTGATATGGTTGATTTTCGCGGTCTGGAGGTAAGAGAAGCGTACAGAGCAGAAAGACATCATGATTTCACGACATGTCACATTTTTGTGACCTATTACAGTTTTGTGCCAGAAAGCGGTTCAAATGGCCCGATGCAGTTTTGTGAGTTTTGATGATTCAAAGCACTCCAAAATTAAATGTGTTGCTACTTTTCGATGCGGTCAAGGTAGAAGAACGTGCCCAAGCTACCAGAATTGAAGATTTCCATTATTTGAAGCTGTTGTTCATGATTTTTCTAATGGTTTCAAGCATATTTTCAAGAACAACAATTTAATGAAGACGACCAACTCCTCCTTATGGCATTTAATTTTTGGTTTCTTCGAGGCTGTTTAAGGATATCATTTCCTTGTTTTCGTTGCATAATTTGTAGATCTCGAGGAGGTCCGTTTCATAGTTTTAATGCTGCAAATAGGCAAGACCTCTATATAAGTCAATGTAAATCTTAAGAACAGGTATCAGGAGTTTGAGAGAAAATTTTGCTGAAAGCTTGAAGTTCATTGCATGAATGAAAGATAATTGGCCTCTGATTTTGCAAGTAGCTGTTTGTGTGATTTTTCTTTTTGTTATTTACATTCTTAATATAACACTCATATTCCTTATTTTCTGCTTCATTTGAATTCTGAATGTTGAGTTTGAATATTGCTTGTGAGGGAGTGAGTTCTGGAATGTGATCTTGGAGGAATTTTCTATGCAAGGTTGTAAGAGAATTAAGTTGATATCTTATGTTATATGCTGTTGCTGTACTTAAAGTGATATGCTGTTATTATTTCCAGATCTAACAAATTTGGCCTACGGCTATATTTACCATCTCTTTCCATGTATTTCCTATTTTTTCTACATATTTGTAATTCCTTTCCAGCAACTCTAATCTAAAATCAAACTTAGAAATAATAAGGGAACCAACCCAATCTGGAGATTGGTCTGGGAGACATTTCTTTCTCCCAGCCTTTCAATGTTGGCCGGGTCTAGGGTGCTTAGTTTTAGAAAATCCTTTTCTGTGGCAGATTTGTGACCAACAGGTCTTTAGGGGTTGGAATTCCTATTGCCATTGTTGAATGAAAATGGAAAGTGGTTTCATTAATTTCAAACTATAGAAAAATAAAAAAGTAATTTCGTTTGATTTACTTTGAAGATTGATGTTTTATTGAAGTTGCTATTTACACCAATTTACTATGGTTGTATCAATGCTAATTTCATTTCAAAAACCATGCTTGCTAGGTTTCTTTGGGAAAGATAATAAAAATTGGATTTTGAACTCCATATTTGCTACTGTGTACCTAAAAACTTATAATGAATTTGAGACTGAGAAGAAGATCTAGTGGATAAGGAAGCCACATTGAAGATTTCAAATCAAGGAAGAGGTCCTATAAAGAAGACCCCATTGAAAGAAGAAGAGACTCTAGGAGAAGAGTCCTAGTGAAGATTAGATATTTATGATCTCCACTGAAGATTGAAAACTTCACATTGAAGAAAAGGTCCATAGAAGGCCCTTTTGAAGAACTTCCATAGTTGGAAGATTAAGCATTGAGAAGGACTAAAATTTTTTTTATTGTAGATTTCAGTAGTAGTGGATTTGGGAGATCCAAGAAGGAAATAAAGGAAGATCTCATTGAAGTATTTTTGAAGCTGCAATATTGAAGATATTGGAGAGGTCTTAAGGAGAAATAAGGAGAAGGCTTGGAGAGCCTCATTGAAGAAGTTCCTATAATAAATCACTAGATAAATTTACTACAAAGGAGAAGCTCCTGATAGTAAATAAATTAGGATAATTATCGCCATCCGACAACAAGCCCAAGGGAGAAATATTTAACAAGAAATTTGTCAAATTTGGAGTAGTTTGGAGAAGATATCAAGACTTTCAGATTATTCAGAAGAAGACCTTGTTTGAATTTAGAATTCAACAAGGAGAAAGGAGATAGAGAATCCAGAAAATCTGAGATATTTTGGGACTATCATTGAAGGGTTCTTGAGTGAATATCTCAGCTACAATTTGGAGGAGTGTCCTACCAAAATTTTGAGATTCAAGGGCATAATTTCAGTGAAGTTTGTGATTGCTTTACAATTTGAATATTTTCAGATTTCAAGGCAGAAATTTGGGAAGCGTTAGTAGTTGCTAAGGTTCAGTTTTTAGAGGTATATCCTAAAGGATTACTGGAGCTACCAAATCATAGTTTTGGGCAGCATATTAGTGGAGTGTTAAAGCTGCAAATAGGTGAGCAAAAGAGTTGTTTTTTGGACAGCCTAGAAGATCTGCAATATCATTTAAAGATTTTTAGCATTTAGGTGATTCAAATCACCATCATCATCATCATCTAAAAATGTAGAAAGGTATACAACAAAGGTGCAAAAGGTTCATTAGCTGAACTTTTATATTTGGTTTCTTATTAAAGTTTATTGAGCACCAATTTCAATATTTAAAAGTTGCATAAATAAGTTTATTTTTGAAGTCTTCAAGGTGGTGCAAAAGTTATAATATTCAAGGATAAACTTGCACATAAGAATAAAATTTAGATATATTTTAAGAGAAATAAAAATATCAACATTCTATTGAATATTCTAAGAAAATGAAGACTCTAAAAATTTTCATATTCTATAGTGCAAAATTATTGAAAATCTTGGATTTTTGAGTGCAAAAGTAACCAAGAAAGAAAAGTATTTCCAAGCATTTGAAGGAAATATTAACTTTATTTTATCTTAGCCTACAAAGGAATTTGAAGCCAATATTTCAAGAAGTCAAAAGAATCATTTTAAGAGCACAGGGGGGCAAATATCTATACCATATTATTCTACATTTTCATAACACCTCACAAGAGCTACTGAATAGATATTTAAAAGTGAAGTATCTCCAAGGAAAAATGAGATAAATCAGATAGCATTGACCTGTATTCATCACCCAAGAAATAATAGATATTTCTTATAATTAGAAGACAATGAAGAAGGTGAAAGAAATAGGCAAAAGGTATAGCTGTACTAAGGATGTCAAGTTGAATACGTTTAGCATCGTAATAGCCTTTGGTGAAGGCAAAATAAGGTACATATGATAGCCTTTGGTGAAAGTAAAGTGAGGTACACTTGATAGTTGGATGTCTTTGGTGAAGGCATAATAATATGAACTCAACAATGTAAATCAAACAATGCAAGTATCATAGGTTTTTGTCCACGTAATAGAAGCATTGGGAGTAGCATTATTGGCACCAAGAGTAAGCATATTTTTTCCCATTTTAATTGAACCAAAGCAAGCATTGCATTCAACTAAGATATACAACATGGAAGTATTTACAGGTAGTAAAGCAAACTTAGGCAATTTGCACCATCTAGACAAGGAGGAGACACATCAAATTTATAGCATAGATCCTCCAAGTTTAACTTAGATTCAAGGAGTTACCTATCACTAAAGCCACTGCATACATCTGGTTGGCAATATTTAGGAGTTTTGGAAGGATAATCATATTTTCTAGAGAATATTTGAGAGAATCATCATCATTTATCTTCAGTAGAAGCGTTAGAAGAATATTGATTTGTATAAAGGTAAAAACCATGCATCTACACTATTGCAAGCATATACCAATTTGAAAAAGGAAATCAAGTAATCATTTGTACAAGTAAAAGTTATTCAAGAAATGGGGGTTATATTTTATTAAAAATGATGATAACTCAAATTGATACAATTGTGACAATAGTTGAGGCCCCTCAATGAGGAAATATGCACTTTAATGGTCTTCACTTTAACACCAATTTCCTTGAGGGCTTAGTAGGATGCCTCCTCAAATGTTAAGAGGAATATTATTGGAAGATACTTTGTATTTGAGAGATATGTTACCCGTGTGTAAAGAAACAAAGCATATTAGTAGCACATGAAACCTCTCATGATGAGGCTGATTTCCAAGAAAGTGCATGAAATAGAGCAAATATGTAAAGAATGCATGAACATATATAAAGATGCATAAAGTTACCTAAAATATTGACAAATAAGCATGAAGTAAATCTTGAAATATATAAAGGAACCTAAAGATGCATGTAATCTTGCAAATTAAGCATAAAGGGACCTAATATATGAAAGCATACAAAGGAAAACATGAAGTGTACAAATGAAAGCAAAGATACCTATGAAACTGTGAATAAACCATGGAAATACATGAAATATGATTAATATATGCTAAGTTAAGCTAAATGTATGCTATTAAATGTAATTCTAAGGGTAAATAGAAGGATTTTGTATGTCACACCTTGGCCACTATTGCTCATAGCAGTTGGCTTTGTTAGACACTATTGAATCCAACAACTAAGCCTATGGGCCATTATTGAAAATAGCGACCATGAGAAAAGTGTTTTGTTCTTGAAATTAGGCTTGATGATGCACAATTCCTTTGTTGAATTTATGGTCAAGGGTCATAAGTGTGTCTAAACATAGATTTGCGGTTGAAATCTCTTGAATTTATGATGGATTGATGTGGAATGTCAAGATTTCTCCTCAAGCTATTGGAAGCTCCATTGTTGTAAATATAGGTGTCAAACTATAATTGGTCAGTATATCACTACTTCTCAAGTGATGTGAAATGGCTTAGTAGGGATTCACTATATTTAATTCAGTATTCAGTCAAAGCTTCTCTTCAATTTTGGGAGGCATCTTATAGACTTCCCAAATCCTAATATTGGCTTCTCAAGGAAGCCAAGATCAAGAATTAGTTGGCCTGAGAAGTTAGGAGGAAACCTTTAGAAGCTTCGTAACCCAAAACTACCCAAGAATCATTACAAATTGGCTAGTTACAACTAATTTTTCTTGGCTTAGGGAGCCCAAGTTGGTTACAAGGCTAGATTCTCTCACTCATCATGGCTAGGGGTATAGCTGCCCTTAGCCACCATTGACAATCGTAGCTAGCACTTAGCCACTATGATCATCAATGGTTGGTAAGGTTATGCATAAGGGATTGGACTCAAAATGTACTTGTGAAAAAATGGTGAATCATAATCAAAATCAAGATGAATCAAGGTGAATCCTAAGAAAATCAAATCAATCATTTTCACACCAAAATTTGGGGTATTTGAAGCCCTAAAATTTAAGGTCATATTTGGGATAAATTTTGACCTATTAAATCACCTTATAACTTCATAAAAACACCACCATTATATCAGGATTAAAAAGAGCTTTCCAACAAGTACAAATATACCTATGTTTAGATATATATTATGGTGAATTGACCCTAAGAAAAAATTAGTCCCAAAAATTTTAGGCAAATGGGCTGACATCAAGGGTCCTCATATTTGCCAATTTCTAATTTTGGAAATCCTAATATTTACCCAATTTGTGAATATTTACCACTGTGCATAACCCTGGTGGTTGGGATCTTAGCTGCTATTGACATTAGTGGCTAAGGCTGCATAGGCCCAAAATTACCTAAATGAGTGATTAGAATCATTGCTTAGTATTGGAAAGGTCCAAGATCATTCATATAGTATGCAAAGGTGCCCATATGAGTAGTCTCCTAAACATGACATGTTTTAGGTGTTTACGCGATCAATTGAAGCAAAACCTGTAGTGAACGAGCATTAAGATAGCAAGGCAAGAGCATTTGTATAGCCAAGGGAGTTAGGGTAAAGTGGTAAAGGATTTACACCACATGGAAGAAGGCATATTATAGAAATAATAGAAAGTTACCACTACATTGAATATACCTCAACAGTTCAACATAGAAGAATACGTAGATGCAACATCATTTGTATAATGGTCTTGAAGAAACATTAATCACAAGTCCGAGGCATTGAAGGTAACAAGCAACTCTTTTAATACCACTTGTAATTTGACATTGGAAGAAGGTGCAGTAGAAGCATTTAGAATGAGTTAGATAAAGCAAATGCCACTTGGTACCATCCTTCCTACATCGTGTTCTAATCTTGTAGAAACACACCTTAAAAGAAGCACTTGTGTAGTGCTTGTAGAAGGGACGTCAATTCGAAGATAACAGAGCAAAATTAAGGCAGAATTAAAGAGTCTATAGCACATGAATATTGAGGAGTGATAAATTATTTTAGTTCACCTATTGAATAAGTGCATAGGCAAAAATATCAACATTGAAGGGTAAGCTTGCTAGTTGAATTGGAGTGCACAAGTCATTATATAGACATCAAAGAGAAGCATACTCATCAGTTAAAGAGATGATTGTAGGGCCACTAGTGAATATTGGATAAGGCATGTATTTCAGTGATGAATAATGAGTGAGAGTTTTATGTAGCATATCAAAGTTGACAAGGAGTCAAATACCATCAAGTCATAGGAGTTCAAGTTGATTACAGAGAACTTGTAAGTCCAAATTTAGAATTGGAAAGGTAAGAGTTATATTACAATTTTATTAAGGTTAAAATCAACTAAACTTTATACTATAGAGATATTGATTGATAGGAGTAATAAGGTGTTAATCTCTAGAACACATTTTTATTATCTTGAGAAGGAAGTAGAAAATAGAAGCATTAAAATCTTTATTATTATTGCTTCAAACATTTTCAAACCATAAAAAAGGAGACATAAGATTAGTGAAATCTAATTTGTAAATATTTAGTCTTTATAAATTTCCAACTTGGGAGATACAAGGAATCCTACTCCAAATTTAAATTGTAGAAATTTAGAAATTTTATTATACAAAGGTAGAGGCAAGTCAAACTCTAGATTCATTTAAAAGTTGGAAGATGATTTTATTAGTCTCATACTCAAAATTGAAGAGACATAGAGAATCCAACTTAACTATCTTAAAGATATTGAGAATTTCTATCTAATTGCATCTTTGAGATTTCTTCAAGGAAAATAGTTGTTTTAAAGAGTTGAACATTATATTAAACTTATCATCTCATTATTAGGGAGACAAAAGGAATTCAACTCAAACCTAGAAAGCTAAGCATACTATCACAAAAGGATATTTTTACAAAACTTGAAAATTGGAAATTTTTTTTTCAAGATTGATTCTACAAATTAAAATATATTAATTAGTCATATTATCAACCACTAGGGAGACATTAGGAAGACTACTACAAAGGTTCTATCAAAAATATTCTCAAAATACTAAAGAGCTAAAAAAATTCTATTGATTATTTATACAAGGATTGATTCAGTCTAGAATCCAGATAGAAAGATACAAAATCTACAAGAAACATAGTCTATTCAAACTAAAAGAGTAAGAAATATGTCAAACCCACAAAATATAGTAGATAATGAAATTATCACCACTATTATAAAGAAAAAGGCAAGTGTTATAAAAATTGAAATCAAGAATCTACTTACCAAAACTGATAACTTAGATCTTGCCACAAAATTGATCTATAATGAAGCCTTAGAGGAGAACTTTACAACCATAGAATATTATCTTCATGCTAGAATAATTGAAGAAATTAATAATAGAAAGGATGAAATTTCAGTTCCTCTAGACTTTGGAAGCATTCTATATATGGTCTTACTTACACTACAAAATAACAAAGAAGAGAATGTAAAGAAAAAAGAATTAGTTGAGTTACTCAAAGAGAAAATGAATATAGATGAATCATTCTTAGAAAAGATATTTCAATCATTTTACAGTATTAATACTTTAAGTTCTACTAATTCAAAATATTATCATGATGCTTTGAGTGTTTGTTTAGAAGTCTTTGTACACAACAAGAATAGTAATAAAAAGGACAAAGGCAAAGAGAAAATAATGGTGCAAGAATCAAGTGATAGTACAACCACATATGAAAGCACAATAACTGGACCCAAAGAAGAAGAAGAAGAAGAAGAGGCATCAGATCAAGAAGGTATACAATGCAAGGTAAATTAAAGACATCACAAAATACCCTCATCAATATGAATATGCAAGAGATAAAGATTATCATTGAAGACTAAAGTCTTCAATACCCAAATAATGTAATATAGGGGGTGTTGGAATATATTACATTATTTGGTTCTTTACTAATGTACCATCATGGGTACATATTTAGATTAGGATTTTATTAGGACTTAAGTACTTTATTAAAGCAATGTAATAAATGCACAAGTGTTAGAATGTGCAATGATATAAATGTGCATGTAGTCCACATGTACATAAGTCATTAGAATAGAATAGTGAGGTGTATTAGTAATATTGAAGGCAAAGAGTTGCATATCATTATAAATAGACCTTCATAGAGTAGAAGAAGAAGAGAATTTTTGAGTGCATAGATAGAGTAGTAGTAGATACAATGTAGATCTATTTTTATAAATATGGAGAGGTTGTGACCTCCATTGAATAACATTGTATATTTTCGTGAGCTTTCATTAATGGCTATTTATTGAGTTATTTATGAAGTTTCTTATCATATTTTCATGCATATTAGTTAGCCATTATCATAGTTATAACATTGCATGCTTATTTCCATACTTGTGGTTGCATTTCCTTTAAGTTTATAGCTTCAAAAGCTAACAAAAACATCTAATATTTATTTTTAGCTTCCCAAATTGATATCCCTTTGAGTTTTTTTTGTATTTATTCTTGCTTTTATGACCAATTTCTTCTTTTTAATTACCACCAACACTTTAATCCTCATCCATCTCTTATATTTTTTCATATGTTGTCATAGAGAATCTAAAATGCAATAAGTAGTCTCAAACACTTTCTTCTTTATGTTTCCATAGAAACCCTAAAGTACAAAGATGATCCTCCATAGTAATTACTTTCTTATGCTTCCCTAGAAACCCTAAATTTCCATGGATATCCTCCATACATATTTATTTATTATGTTGCTCTTGAAACCCCAAAGTGTAATGGATACACTTTGTACTACTTTTATTTTTATTACATGGAGAGGATTTTATGTTACTTGAGAGAAATGAATATGATTTACCTATATTAACCTTGATATTAACCTCATTTGATATAAAATTTACCCCCTCATCTTCCTTTGCACTTTTAACTCCTAAATATGAACTTGTGCATTGTATGTCCTCATACCTTGAATCAATTTTTTATTGTAATAGTTGATTTGAGTAAACTGTAGTGGCCTTTTCCATTTGATGATATAAAGAGTCTTTTTTTGACACTTTCTTAGGAGTGGAAAATATTTGATTTGAACCATATTCTACTATAATATGATCTCATTTATAAATATTGAAGTTTGTCTCCAGCCCAAAATTTTCCATCTCTTTCTCTATCATTTTTATTTTGTAATCTCTTGGCATGTGTCTAGTCTCATAACATTTGTGATATTGGAATGCAAAATTTTTATAATCCAATTTTTGATCCCATTCTCTTGATTCAGATTAATCCTAATGGATTGAGAAAAAAAATTTGAAATATCCATAGCAATACATATTCACGTGTATACAAAATTCATTTTATCCTTAGTAGTTGATCTCTGCTATATGCAATCCCCTTGAGTATTGTCAATATTATTCAAAATAAAACCTAATAAGAAATACCAAAGAGCATAATCCACACTAAAATACTTTTAATAGTCTCTATACTTACATAAAATTCTCACTCCATTGTCTTAATTAGAATGTATTTTTACCCATTTACTAAAGACCACCATCCTCTATTTTATCCCTAATTTTCAAACTAGAGAAAATGGTAAGGAAAAGTCCTTTTGATAGAAGTCATGGAGGAATTTAAACTCAATACCCACTTCTACTTGATCCAATACTGAATTTTTAAAATTTAAGATTTTACTATAGTTTCCAAAAAATTATGGAATTAAAAGTTATCTAGTATTGCTTGAAAAGGAATATATAAAGCAAAGAATTGAGAACATAAAATATATGGGGTTGTCCATGGATACTAAATAATTTCACTAAATTACAGTTCAACCAATAATCAAAATGGTTGGTATAAAGGGGTATTTATACCCAAATACAAGTTACCTTTAGGTCAAGGTTGTGAGACCAACCTTTAGGAATAAAATATTACAAAAAATTACAAAAGCACCTTTTTCAAGGTTTATATGCGTCCAAAGGGAAAATATGAATAATACAAGTAAAAAAACCAGTCGTGGCCTTAAGGGAAGCTTAACCAATGGAGTAGGTCCCTCAAGCTCAAAATTGAGTGGTTTTGGCATGTAGAAAGAGGCTCTTCAAATCCATGTGATATAAGTTCCATCCATATGAGGTAGCAATGAAGAAAATCATTCTAATTGAGTCCATCCTAGACACTAGTGTAGATTCTTTAGATGTTCCACTCCATATTATTGATAAAATCCCTTAGTAACAAGGCATTCCTTGTAATTCTCTATCTAATCATCCAAAGTATATTTAGTCCTATAGACCTATTTATAGGTAAAAAAATTCGACCCTTCTAGAATATGATTCAACTCCCAAGTCATGTTCTCCATTAGAGTCTCATACTCTTCTAACATAACATATTCCCATTCTGGCTAGCCCTTAGCTTGAGAAATTATGAAAGAATCCTATGAATGATGTGCCTTCAAAAGTAATGCTTGAGAAAGAGCCCTTTTATGTCACTCAAGATACATAATAGGCTAAGCATCCTTTAGAAGAATATTAGTCCACTTGGGTATTGGAAAAACTAAGGAAGAATCATGTGCATTATGTTACAACTTAATATTAGAATATAAAACTAAAAAATCCAACTCAAATTCACTACTCACCTCATCACACAAGGCTAAAACTCTCCAACCTAATGTGTCTTGCTCATCATGCCCTAAACCTAGAGAATAAGGTATTACCTATTATGCTTCCATTGAAGGGGTTAAATTAGTAGGCAATGTACCTCCACTTAAAGATGAATATGGAGAATTTGAAGAAGGAAAATATGAAGAAGATGCTCTAATGGGAATATATCCAACCAAAATATTGGAATAAACAACTAAATTCAAGATGGTCAAAGGATTAGAAGGGAAATTCACCAAAATATTAGGTGATGGGGTGGAAGGGGTACTTGGAAGAAACTCATCAAAGTTGAAACCTCTTCAAACTAAAACTTCATTCTTATGAATATTGTAAAGATGACATGACTTTGAGGTATTTGAATACTACATATGAATATTTGGTGCCTCCTTCTAAAGATCCTTGGGCATGTGAACCCAAGTTGAATACCCAAATATACAATATTAGAGCACATTAGGCTTATCTCTTATCAATATTTCAAGAGGTTTCATGCCTTAGACTACCCTGGTAGGAACTCTATTGATGATGTATGTTGCATAAGTGATAACCTCACATAAGAATTTATGATCCATCCCCTTGACTTGAATCATACATTGTACCATATTCATAATCATCCTATTTTATCTTAGCCACACCATGAATGTAGTGATAAATCCTTTAATATGTAATCCTATTAAAATCCAAAAAATCATGAAAAACATAGCTAATATTTTCACCTTCCCCATATATCCTTAGACATTTAATTATCCTCTTCAACTAATTTTCAACAATAAACTTGAAGGTATTGAACCTCTAAAAGACCTCATATTTAGTGCAAATGGTGTACAACCATACATACCTAGAAAAATAATCAATCAAAATAAGGAAATACCTATTTACTCATAGATATGGTGTACTCATAGTTCCACATATATCACTATGGCTGAGAGGCTTTCCTTGAAATACCTTTTCCAAATGTCTTCCTATGATGCTTCCCTAGAATACACTCCTCACATGCACCACTTGGAGGAGATATACATATAAGTCCAATTGCCATCTAATGTTAACTCATGTCTCTCAAATATCCATAGTTGAGATGATCAAGCCTATGCTACCACTTTTAAATTTCATTATCTAGATGAGAAACCTAGTAACAAAGCTTTTCCTCTTAGATAAGGGGACAAAAGAGGTTCATATTTCTTCCAAATTATACATGTGGTAAATATCATCACAATATCTAGAAGCAATATCTTTGATTCCATTGTATATATCCTTAATTACCCATCTATAAAGCCAAAATTATACCTTCTTATTTGTGTAATTAATGTGATATATAGACAAACGGTTAGGGCCAATATTAGGAACATGAAGTACCTCATTAAATATATAAATATCCAATACAAATGTATCCATAACCTATAACCTATAATGAAGAATCATATTCAATCATAGTATGTTTTCTTATATGTACTTTGTTGTATCCCTATAGGATATGTTTGTGCTTTATCATGTGCCTAGTTTCCCTTGAATTTGCAATCCACTCATGTAAGGAAGTGGATGTCCAATATGTAGAATGAAATTATACATGAACATGTGAGGTTTCTCCACCAAAACTATCCCCACGTTATGCATAAAAAAGAGCAGTATTAGCACCCCCTTTCTTGTTGCTTCCTCAAGTTTATTGATCTAAATCTTGCAAAACTATGAATTATGATATTTCATTTTGTAAAACTCACAAGTAGGCTTCTTGGGATTTTTGTCATTTTGTTTTGGGTTCTTATCATTCTAGACTTTGGCAATAACTTGCTTTGGGTGAGTCTATAATTGAAAACAAAAATTTCCTTTCAATGGTGCAAATAATACTTAAATACCTCATCAATTGGTGGTGGAGGGGAGTATAGAAAGTACACATGAAGCATCTCAAAAAAATCTATCTCATGCCTTTGAAATATTATTGAAGATGATACTGGGCAACCAAGTATTCTTTTCTTTTAATAATTCATGTCCTTTTATTTTCTCCTTAGGTAGTCCTCTTGCAATATGGATGCCTTCTTGTAGTTTCTTGAATTGACTAATATACTTATTAATAATATCAAATGAGTCCATGGACAAGGTTGCAAGCTCAAGTTCCAATCTACTAATTTGTATGGAATTAATTCAATCACATAGCCTATAAAATTTCTTAAGCAACACTTTAAGATCCATGGTGCTACTAACTATTAGAAACCTTGTAGTTAAATAAACAAATCCACATAAATATTGTAATAAAACCAATAAAACATGGAAGAACAAAATGTTGCAATATGAAATGGAAATGCAAAAACTATATTAATCTCATAGAATTATAATATAGAATTGTTGGCCTCTTTGAGGGGGTAACATCCTAAACAAAAATTTCATTCAATATGCAAAAAACTACATCCATCTATACCCCTCATATTTTTAAATATTTTTCATAATCCTAAACCTAATAGTCAAGGGTTGGTTCACATGCAAATTTTCACTCAAGCTAGAATCTTCTACCAAACAAAGTAATTACAATTTTATTTCAGTTACAATAAATTGCGCCACTTGTCTAGGCACCTCTAGTGCCACAAAATATTACTAAATATTAAATATTATCATTAATATAGGACCACCATGTTAGAAAGAGGGTTATTCCATAATAATGTTAGGATGGGGTCCTAACATACCCTTCCCCTCAAAGATAAAGATGAGAAAATTTTTGTTGGAGTTGTTGGAGGGACCCCCATGTGGTATTTTTAGGTTGTAATCCTTGCCATTGAACAAGAAAATCAATGATGATATGGTGGTGAAAGGTGCATGATCTCCAATCAAAAATTCATTTAGGCTCAAGAGTGATGGATCCTTCTTCATATAACTCTGGTAATATGGATCGAACTTGTACATTATTTCCATCAAACTTATTTAGGAAGGAGACATGAAAGATTGGATGGATCCTAAATGTGGCTAGAAGGGCCAATTTATAGGCTGTTAAACAAATCCATTGTAACACTTGGTAAGGACCAATGTATTTGGTTATAATTTTTTGGCATCTATATATTTGGAGAGATAAATATTTGTATGGATATAGGTAGAGAAATACCATGTACTCCACTTCAAAGCTATACTTAGAATAGTGTTGATTAGCTTGTTGACACATACAATTATGGACCAATTCAAGATTTACCTTAAGTTATCAAAGGATAGCAACATGCTGGCTATGCGTGGTATCAAAAACTTGAACCTTAGAGATTCCTAGAATGTATTAGGAGGGTTTTTATGGAGGAAGACTGTATACTACTTTAAATGGTGCAACTTTGGTCATAGTGTGATATGAAGCATTATACCACCATTCATCCAAAGGGATCCATTTAGACCACTATGGAGGATGTTTAGATGCAAAAAAATGGAGGTAGGTTTCTAAGAACTTTCTTGGCAATTAGTTTGAGGATGATAGGCCAAATTTACTTTGAGTTAAGTGCCCTACAACTTAAATAATTCTTGCCAAAAATGACTAGTAAAAGTAGGGTCCCTATCTGATACAATAGATTTGGGCATTCCATGAAGGAGAAATATGAAGTCTAAGAATATTTGGAAAACTATGAAGGCTATGTAGGGATGAGATAAGGAACATAAATGAGAATACTTTGTGAGACGATCCATTACAACTAGAATAACTAATTTTCCTCCTAATTTGGGTGACCCTTTAATGAAATCCATAGAAATATCTTCCCATATTTATTTTAGAATTGACAAAGGTTGAAGAATTCTAGGAGAATACATACTTTCACCTTTTATTCTTTGTTACCTATCACATTATTCCCTAAAATTTTAAATATCCCTTTTCATTCCCTTTAAAAATAAAGTATGCTTGGTCCTTTCATAGGTCTAAAAAACCCAAAATGTCCAACCATTGGCAAGGCATGCATTTCTTGTAATATGGGTTTTTGCATTTGTGAATTTTGAGGAATAACAAGTCAATCATGATCTCAAGTCTTGACCATACCAAGTGTATCTAGGGCGTTAGTTGGGCTTAAATTAGATTTTGTTAATTAAATTTTGTAAACTAGAATCCTTGGTCATTTCTTCTTTGAGTTGATTGATCCATTGAGGAAGTGGTGTAGATATAGCATTTAACATTCCTTGATATTAATATTGTTATGATAGTGCATTAGCCACTACACTCTCCTTTAATTTTTTATATGTTATTTCATAATTATATCCCAAAAAATTATATACCCATATTTTTTGTTTGGGCATGGCTACCCTTTGTTCCAAGAAGTACTTAAGACTTTGATGGTCAATTTTGATTGAAAAGTGATGCCCAATGAGATATGACCTCCATAGATTAATATGTAAAATGGCTAGCATATCCTTTTCATAAGTAGATTTTCCCAAATTATGGACCAAAAATGCTCTACTAGTTAAGGCCAATGGTCTTCCTTCTTGCATCAAAACTACCTTAATTCTATTGCTAGAAGTATCACTTTCCATTATATAGAATGTTTAGAAAAATAAGGCATTGCTAACATTGGGGTGTTTTTCATAGCTTGCTTTAATTCCTTGAAAGATTTTTGCATTGGTTTTAATCAAATAAAGGAATTTTTTCTCAACATGGCTTTTAAAGGAGTTTTTATCTTACCATAAGTTTGCATAAATTTACAGTAATACCCAGTGAGTCTCAAAAATCCTTGAGGTCCCTTTAGGGTTTGAGGCTTTGGCCATTATTGAACTGCCTAAATATTTTTAGGATAAACTTTAACTTCTTTATTAACAATGTGACCCAAATACTCTACTTCTTGCAACCTAAAAGAACACTTTGACCTCTTGGTTTAAAGTTGATTCTTAGAAAAAAGCTGTAGGGTCTAAAACAAATGCTAGAGATGATCCTCCCAAGAGTTATTATAAAGAATAATATAATCAAAGAAGACTAGAATACATTTATGAAGGGATAAAAGTAGAATTAATCAAACTCTAAAAAGTGGAAGGTGAATTAGTCAAACCAAATGACATAACCAAGAATTCATAGTGCCCTTCATTAGTTCTAAAAGATATTTTAGGAATGTCATATTTCTTGATTTGAATTTGATGTCATCCTGACTACAAATCCAATTTTGATAAATATTTGGCACCATGAAACTCATCTAATAGCTCATCAATTAATGGAATGGAAAATTTATCTTTAATAATTATTTTTTGAGTTCTTTGAAATCCACACAAAATCACCAAGACCCATTCCTTTTTAGTATCAACAACATTGGGTAAGAATAGGGACTAATTTTAGGAAGAATAACCCCTACAACAAGAAATTCCTACACCATAATTTTGACTTCTAATTTTTGAACATATGGGTACCTATACCAATAAATATTTGGAGGAAGACTACCTAAAATAAGATAGATTGAATGGTTGTGAGTATGACGATGGGGTAGTCCTTTGGGTTTCTCAAATACCATGATATGTTTTTTTCAATAAAAGTTGTAATTCCTCCTAATGGTCCTTGTCGTCATTATCTAAAACTTGTATTGAAAATAATTAGGTCACAACTCCATGGATTGACTTTTTCAATGACTTCTCCATCCTATGAGATGAAACAAATTGAGTATCCCCAAACTTCATGCCTCATAAGGTGTACTCTATTACTTATTGGCTGAATTTCATCCATAGATAAAAAAAACCCATAATACTAGGCCCAAAATTCTCAACCATTATGCTCCCAAAATAATATCACACTTACCTAGGGCTAAGATAAACATATCTACCTTGATATTATATTCCCCTATTTGTATCTTGATATTGTGAGTGAGTAGTTGTTGCTCAAAATCAAGCCAAGTAATTTTGGGGTGTGATTTTCTAAGTCATAGATACCATTGCAAGAAATCCGATTCTAGATTGTAAGAGGTAATTTTATGATATATACTAAGGAACATTATGAAGAATGAAATATTTTTTTGCTCAACATAAAATTTATAAAGTCTAATTTAGGTAGTTTAAATTCATTATTATTGTGGGTGTTGTTAGATTTTGAAGCTTAATACTTAAGATAAATAAACTAAAATATATCAAATAAAGTCACCAACCAATATCTATAATAATGACAATATTCTACAAGTATAAAACACAAAAATAACTCTAATAACTACTCATAAATATGCCATAAAAAAATGCTCATGAAAATGGTGCCATAGCTCTGTAAGTACCAAGTAATGTCATTACAAGTCATGTCATCTTACATATTCACATTACTCTACATATATAATGTAATGTGACTCTTCATATGGAGCACTCTTGGCCTTCACACTTCTAGAATATTCAAATATCTATTCTATGGACTCATGTACACATGGACTAATGTGCACATTTACATTACCAAAATACTTTGCACACTTGTGCGTTTATTACATTAAATAATAACTCCTAATATAAGACTCACTTTCCTAATCTAAGCATGAACCAAATAATGTAATATACTCCAACACCCCTTGTATTAGATTATTTGGTTATTGAAGACTTTAGTCTTAAATATGGGTCTTAAAACTCTCTCTCTAACTCATTTTGATCAGTAAAATGATTAGTATCTTCATAAAACACAACTAACAATTGTTTTGCTTCATGCTCTTTTATAACCTCTTCTAATTCCTATATTTCTTGGACCAAGTTACCCTTTTGATTTCCTTCTCTATATTTTAGTTGAAGTGGATTGTGTTGGACATTTTGAGTTCCTAAGCTAAGATTTTTCATTGATGTCAAAAGGATCTATGTAAGCTAACACCATGTTTGTGTAGAAGCAAAGGTTTTTGATCAAAGGTTCAAGAAGGGATGCATGGAATTTGGTTCCAAAAAGGATCTTCAAGGGAAGCTTAGTAAAAGGTTTTATATAAAACCATGGATGGCATATTTGAAATGGGGTTTTCTTAAAACCCAGGTTGGCTTTTAGTTTCATCAAAAAAGGAGTCCCGGTGACAAAGTTATTCAACTTTGAAGTTTAAGTTTTAAATTTTAATATTTTAAAATTTAAATTTAAATTTCCAAAGTGGAAATTCCTGCCGACATCATCAAATTCGATTAAGGGCCGACGTATGAAAAGTCAAGGCAATATGTATAAATACCATTGCCAAAAATTCATTTGGCAATAATTCGAATGTGTGTGAGTTTCGTTCGAACAAAGAGAAAAGATATTTTAGTGCAATAGAAACCTACGAAGAAAGGGAGAAATAGAAGGAAGGGAGGACCCTTCCCATACACCATAGGTGCTTGTGGCATAGTGGAAAGGAGGAGGCAATCAAGTTGTTGAGTTCTAGATCTGAAGTTTGAATCCCATCAACGCTGGTTTTTATGAAGTGGAAAGGAAGTACACCTTTTGGCGCACATGTCTTCTAGGGCACGTTTGGAGGAAGGAAAGCATAGTGGATGCGCTCACCATTTCATGTGAGTGGTTGGCTCACATGGTTAGTGGTGCTACGGTTAGAGTGGTGCTTGGAAAACGATAGGGGATCGAATCCCACTAAGAAGAAAAAGGTAAGTTAAATTTTTATTTTAATATTTGTAAGAAAAGCTTTGAGGAGAAATAAGGCTTATGAGTTGTTTTAGAAAATTCTGAAATTACTATTCCTTTTAATTTTGGAAGGGTAGCATATTATATATCGTTGGAAAGATTTTTTCAAGAGCTATTTAATTAACTTACTTAAAAGGAGAAATAAGAGTTGTGTAAGAAGATATTTCAGGTTTTGTCTAGGAGTTTCCAAAATTAAGTTTGATCCATTCTATTGAGGGTTTGTTTCTTGCATAAAAGAACTTTGGTGGATGTTAAAATAAAGTAGGATTAATAAAGTGTTACATTGATATTTTTGTTGTGTTATTACTCTAACTCTTGTTTAGAGTTGAAAAAGAAAGTGTGTTGAGTGAGACAGATTTTGTGGACAAAAAATAAGGCATCAAAAAGGTATGAGAAATATTCTCCATTGATTTTATTTGGGTGGTTGATTTATGAAATATCATTGGAGTGAAAAGGATTGATTGTGGTTTCCTTTTCAAAAGTGGTTGAGTTAATGCTTCAAGGTTTTCTGGCTTGAGTGTTGTGATTAAACCTTGTTTTATAAGCATTGTTGTTGAAGCCATTGGTTATGCAAAGAAATTGAATTTGATTTAGAAAAGAACATGAGTATCATTGTTATGTGAGATTTTTTGTTGAGAATTGTTGGGAATATTTTGAGTTGATTGATACATGATTGGACTAGGGTTTGTAAGAAAGAGTTGTTCCTTGTGGTGAATGGTTGAGTTGAGTTGATTGAGCCTAGTCAAGTGGATGCAAGTGGTTGTTCAAGTTCCAAGAAATAAACTATTCTTTATTCTAATTTGAGTTGAGATTGAGATTTGAGAATAGAACATATTAAGTCTCTAACAATTCTCTTTATGTTTTTGAGATATTGGAAAAGTTTTGTGTGGACTGGTTAAGCATATTTGAGAAGTCTTTGAGAAGGCTTGTAGACTGATTTTGTGTAAGCTTTTGTGAAATCTTGCTATGCATATTTGAGCAAGTCCTAGAGAGGACTTATTGAGTAGATTTGGACAAGTTCTGAGTGAGCTTGTTGAGAAAATTTGAGCAGGTTATGAGTGAACCTATTGGGCAGATTTGTGCAGGTTTTGAATGAGCCTATTGAGCAAATTTGAGCAGGTTTTGAGTGAGCCTATTGAGAATATTTGAGAAGGTTTTGAGTGATCCTATTGAGCAGATTTGAGCAGGTTTTGAGTGAGCCTATTGAGCAAATTTGAGCAGGTTCTGAGTGAACCTATTGAGTAGGTTCTGAGTGAGCCTATTGAGCAAATTTGAGTAGGTTCTAAGTGAGCCTATTGAGAATATTTGAATAGGTTTTGAGTGAGCCTATTGAGAAGATTTGAAGAGGTTCTAAGTGAACCTATTGATAGATCTTTAGAGGTGACAGCGTATAGAGGACAAAGTATCAGTGGATAGAGATCTAGTAGCCAAGAAAATTGAAGACACATATGAGGGAGGAGTCTTCAAGTGGAGAGATATCCACAAGTCAATGCAGCAGAGAGACAAAGTCTTCTAGAAGATCACTAGACAGAGTAGAAGGGGAAAGAGTTCTCCTGTGGAATAGATCCATGAAATTGAGATTTAGGGGATCAACATATCCTTTGTATAGAGGTCCATAAACATTGTAATTGTGAAGGATTCCCAGATATTTATTGAGAAATTTTTAGCAAAATATTTTCTCCGTGGAGTAGCCCGCATTGGGTGAACCATGTAAATTGTTGTGTCACTTTTGTGTATGGTGTTTTGTGCATTGCTTTGATTACTGCTATTGATATTGCTATCTATACACTGCATAATATAGAATTGAAAAGAAAAGTAAAAAGTGGTCTTATAATGTTCACCCCCCTCTCAGTATAAGATTGTGTTCTTCAGATTGTACTATATTTGGAACTGTGGCTGAGAGGATCTATATTGATTTTGATATTGCCTTGGTTGAAACAACCTATTTGGTTGATTTCCTAGATTTATTTGGTTTCCTTGAAACTGATTTCTTAGATTGATTATGTAATAAATTGTACTGTGACCTCTTCTCTTACAAATTTTATAATATAGATCATTCCATTTTGGTTTATTCCTTGAGAGGGAATCAACATTTCCTTGCTGATTATCTTTTGAGACTAATGCATTATTAGTCATTTCATCTTTGATTAAATGTTCCACTTCATATTCTTGTAGTATATTAACCAAATCATCAAATGATGTATCTTTACCAAGAATTTATAAATATGTAACTAAGTTCTTGTAACTTTTAGAAAGTGCTCTCAAAATTACTTGAACCAAAAATTTATCTTCTACCTTTTCACCTAAGGTCAATAAATTTCCTTTTATATTAGTGAATTTCCTTAGAAATAATTCTATGCTTTCTCCACTATTAACTCTTAGAGAATGTAATTGAGTTTAAAGATTAAATATGGTACCTTTATGATTCCCTTCAAATATTTTGGATACAGTGTTCCATGCTTCTGTAGATATTACCACTTGTTGTGACTATCTCACAACTAACCCCAATTTTGGGGACCCACCTAAATTTTTGAGTTTTGGGAGTTTTTTAAGTTCTTTGAGTGATTTGTTAGTCTTGTTGGCATCCATTGATTGGTCATTAAGGGTTGAAAGTCAAAGTGCGCCTAAGTTTAAGGTCTTGTAGAAAGGTATTTCACAAGAAAGAAAAGAAGCCAATGTCCAAGCTTTGGAATTTTTGACAATCTTGCATGGTTTGATGTTGGTTGGTTATAAGGCAGATTAATTAATCTCAAATTTATTTTCATGTAAATAATATAGATTAATAAACCTTGAATTTAAAATTTTAATGATATGAACCAATTATGTTGAAATTAATTCAAATTTTTTTAATATTAATTGGATTCATATAATTAACCTTAATGTAATTGTCCCCTTAATGATTTAATTAAAAATAAAAACAAAAAGTAAAACAAATAAAAAACATTATATATATATATATATATATATATATATAAATAAAAAATAGAAAATAATATATATATATATATATATATATATATATATATATATATATTATTTTGGTTTAGTCTTATATTAATGTTTTCATTATTTTGAAGGGTTAATTTCGAGTTCATAGTTAGTTTAAAATTTTTGGTTCTATTTTTTTAAAATTTTGTTAAGTGTTGTTGTAGTGTTATGTTGGTGTGTTTGTTTACATGTATGTAAAGGTTTTGACTAATGTCTAATGTGGTACTTGTAGATTTCAATACAAGATTTGGCACAGGATTGTGAGCTGGTGGATTTCAATCAACGTGATGATGTGGGCGGAGGCATTCGATAGTCTGACGGGAGATGATGGACCCCAAGGATGGCTTTCCAAAGTGGATTAGTGACTCAGTTAATGAAGATGGATGACAACATGCTAGATAGATATTTGAAGGTGGTAGGAGGTAGCCAATCAGGATGTCACACATGGGTGCATAAGATAAGGAATATGGCCATGCCTATGTTGCAGGTGAATCACATGGACCATCGATAATGTGGTGAAGATATTTCTTCATGCAAGACAAAAGGAGGAGTTTTTTGTGAGATTTAGGTTTTAATATGGTACGGGATTTAGGGTATCCCTCCTCTATAATACTAATAATAAAATAATAAAACATCATAGATCACATTGAACCGGTGCAGATGATGGTTTAATCTGATACATAGGGAAATAGTATACTAAATTAGCTTGCAATGTGTATTTTTTGGGAATTTCATTCATTGATGACCAGGGTGTGCACCTTCACTGCAAGACATAATGTTTTTGACATATTCACTACATAATCAATCTCCTTAACATGGTCTCATTCATAGATAAGTTTTGATTTCATTTCGAAGCCATTTCAAAATTATAAAAATTATTCAAAGTTACTATTTTTACAAGCAGTTTATAATTATGGATTTTACATAATTTCGCATTTTGAAAGTAAATCAGATTAAATTTTGCATGTTTGTTTTGCAAGAAATAAATTAACTTTACTTTATGAAAATCACAATTTCATTAAAGGGGAGCAATTTATATGGCATTTCAAAAGCCATTATTTTTAAAGCAGTAAATTGATGTCTCTTTATGAAAATCAATTTCATTAAAGAGGGGTAATTTATTTATCATATCAAAGGCTTCTATTTTTTTTGAAGCTAGTCATTTCATTGTTTTAATTCATGCACAAAGCAATTTAAATGAATTCAATCATAATTTAATACTCACATTTGGGGATAGATTTTAGTCTTTGTTTCATGCTCAAAGCATGATTTAAGGAAGATAAAACTTGTTTAAAATCTACTTAACCAAAGGAAGATGAAATATACCTAAAATAATCCAATATAAAATGAACTAAGACTTTACATCGTGGTCATATGAGGGATAATCACTAAGGTATTCTTAGAACTTATTTGATACATCTTCACAAGATTACAAGCACACATTAAGTAAAAGGAACCTTGGAGAAATTTATATTTCTTTGCAAGAGAGGGTTTTCTAATCAAAATCCTGACTGTGATGGGGATTTTGTAATTGGATGAAATTTCAACTCGACAGAATTGGGTGCTAGAAGGAGAGACTGAATTGGTTTACTTTATTTCTATTTAGATGCTAAATTGTTCATGTTTACTTGAAAGGCTATTTGAAAGCATTAGTCTTGACTAATGAGGTTTTGGTGATCACATTCATTGATTTGAAAAAAATAATCGCTAATTGATGATGCATTTATGCTAACCTTTTGCAAATTAGAGAATGTTATTTAATGTCTATGGTTTAATCGATGCATATCTTTGGTTGATATACATGATTATTGATGTGTTAAAAATTTGATATTTTTTAGTCTTTTCATACTTTTTTGTAAGATATATTCATTTGACTAACAAACTTAGTACTAAAGTTATATTATTTGAAGTTCACTAATGGCCATGTTTGCACCATGGATGATAGGTAACCCATTGAACATACTTGGAGTTCAACATAATTTACCCTTTGGTTTTGAGAGATATCTTCCTTAATTTGTGTCTAATGGGACAAGACCCGTAGAAGAACATATTCAAGCATTCAAAATCTATGTGAATCATTTAACTATTTGGTATGATGATGTTGCTTGTAAAATGTTCCCTTACACCTTGGATAGAGTTGCATACGATTGATTTACTAAGCTACCTTTAGGGTCAATTACTTCTTGGGATCAAATAGAGGCAATGTTTCTCAATCAATTCAACAAAAATATAGTTGACCATATCCTCATGTACAATCGGTTTATCACTATTCATAGAGGACCAAGTGAAAATTTGAAGTCATTCACTGAAAGGTTTCATGGGTTACACACTCAACTAGTAGTACCTTTTGTACTTCTAGAGGGAGTGATTCCAAGTATACCTCAATGCTCTTGACCTATTCACTTCCACATATTTACGAGGGGTACATCAAATCACATATTTATTCCAAGCTTAAAATCAAGCAATGACAATTGAACAACAATTGAGTTATCAAAATTGGGGTGTGGGTTTTGGATCATATAATTATCAACCATTTAATACCTCCCTTACCCTCCCAAAAATTGGTGCACCTAAATCTACCATTAAAAATCAACCATCATTCTTAAGTGCGAATCAATTTCAAAATGCTCATATTGATCATCTTTCGAATGATGGTCCTAAGATAAATTTCAATGATTTTCATAATAATATGATTTTAGGCAATGGAGGAGTCTTAGATCTAATAAGTATTGAAACATGTGATATGATAGGACCTTCCATATAATTGAATGAAGCAATTGAAAGAAATGATCAAGAATGCCAATACATCCTAAATGATGACTTTTTTGTTTGGGAAAGAAAGGGTTTAGAACCATTATTAACAAAGGAGGATTGGGATCATAGAAAGAAGAATGTAAAAATTGATCCCATTATAGAAAAACTTAAGCCATAAAAAGTGGATGAAAGTGAATTTAAAAGAGAATCAATGGATAAATCTGAAGACATGATAGAATTTCATCACTTGTGTTTGGAAGATGATCATTGTAAAGATCAAGAAAGCCAACATGAGTCAAGTTGTGATGAGCTAGAGATGAGTGGCCTAGAGTTCTTGTTTACAAGTGAGGATTGGGATAATTATAGAAAATGAATTGATCCACTTTTAGAAACAATTGAACCCTCAAAGGTGGATGAAAGTGAGTTTGAAAAGCAACCTATGGTTAAATTTAAATAATGTGAAGGAGTGGTTGAACATCACACCCTAGTTTTAGAAGATGATTATTATTTGTGGAATAGATGGGAGAACTTTACTACTCTTCTAATGAAGCACTTGCTTCACCTGATATGTAGGACAAGTTATAAAGGCTAGTTCTACAACTTAAAGGAAACATTGCTCAATTACAGGAACAAATGCCTCAAGATACGTATCTTGTTGATGCTCCAAATCATCCTTATGAAACAAAGGTTGAAGATACTAAATGTGATATTATTTTGGACAATGGAGGGGTCGTAGCATGGAATAATTTTGAAACACATGAAAAATTAGAACCTTCCATAAATTTGGATGAGAGGATTAAAATTGAGGATCAAAGCCTTCAACATCCTCGAGATAATGACCAAGAAGAATTTAAAGGTAAATTTTATGAGAAACACATTGATGAATTAGAAGATGGTGAAGAAGTAGTTGAACATCACAACTTGATTTTATAATATGATTACTATGATTCTTGAGAGAAATGGGAGGAATATGCTCACTCCAAACCTTCTAATGAAATTTTTGTGTCAATTGATATGCAGAATAATACAATTACTTTCTCATGAGGATGTTACAAGTCCTGTACAATCTGAGAAAGTTTTGGAAGAAGGGTTGGAATCTCATCAAGTGTTGGAAAATGATAATTATTCTACTACCATGGATAAAGAAGGAGAACCACTTGCTTTGGTCCCCTTTAAGGGGTAATAAATTAAAAATCTTGATCCACCTATTGGATATACAATGTCTATGCCATATTAAAACAAGGAAATTCCAAAACCTAAGTGGTTTGGGTTTGATATTATTGATGATCCTAATGAAAATGTGGATTGTGAAACAACTCAAGACATTGATCATGGAAAGCTGTTATGTGACACATATCTTGAGAAGTTAGATTCTTGTTTTGAAAAATTTGGGCATAGGTTTGATTGGGTACCTAAATTTGGTATTTTTGAACAGGTTTTTGATTATGATGAAAGTCATGAAGGAAAATGAAAGATTACAAATGCTCACAAAGGTTTGGCAAATGAAAATTTGCAAAAGGTAATCTAAACCTTTATGTTCCATTATCCAAAATCCAGGTAAAATGTTGCATCTTGAAATTCTAGATTCGAATGTGATTAATGATCAAGTGCCATGTGAGATTAGCAAAGAGCTAGAATTGGTTTCTACTTACATTGCTAATAAGTTTGTCTTGTCAAACAAAATAAATGTGAATATGCTTGAATTGTTGAATTATGTCCATAGAATATTAAAAATTAAATATAGGGTAAAAATTTATAATGATCCTTATTTAGTAAATATCCTAGATGCTTGTAAAGTTTTGCGTGAGCATGATTGGCCTAAAAATTTAGAGGGTGACTTTATGTCAAAATTTTCAGAAATAGCCTCTTATTTGAAGGAAAGTTTATATGCTTGTGAAAATGAGAAATGTTATCAAAGTGATGAATTGAATGTTGGAATTTACACCTCATGTAATAAGCAATAAATAATTGAAAATCATGCATTTTATTTGCAATTTGATGTGCCAGAATATCAAATTGAAATCTCTAAATACTAGAATAAAAAATGTAAACTAAAGGATTTTGTACTTGTAGGCATAATTTTATTGTGGGTTGATGCCTGTATAATTCAGTGTGCCTATCATTTCAAAATCCTTTCTATTCATGAAAGAAATCAAATTTGAAATCCAAGAAATTCATGGTTGAGTTTTGTACCATTGTACTATATTGTATATTTTGTAAATACTTTTTGGTTTTCATGTTTGGTCTTGGTTTTGTGTGTTGATTTTCCTTTGAGTTGTTGTTTGTTTCTCTTTTCTCCTTAGAGTGTTTTATGATTTTTATTTGTGTGTTAGAGTCATGTTCATGCTCCCATAATTTTCATTTTGAATTAGTCCCCTTTATTGTGGTTTTGTGTCATGACCCGTAACCCTCCTACCTTATTTAAAGAATACTAACTGATCTTGGGGATCAATTAAAACCTTTTAAAAGGCGTATATATCCTAAGGAAGCCTACAAAAATTATAATAAAATAATTTTATGAAGGATAGGAAAATATTAATTATCTTTTGGAGAAGATAATTAATTAGAAATTAATTATGAGGTTTTGTGAAAGATAAATATGAGGAATTATCTTTTGCAAAATTATAACAATATGATAAATTAAGTGTAAATTTAGTGGACCCAACTTAGAGGGGACTTAAAAGGACTAGAGGATTTTTAAAATAGTATATGGGTTATCCTATTTATTGGGAAAACCCCATATGGCTACCATATATTGGTGGAAATTAAAAGGGAGATCCCCTAACTTATAAATAATAGTTCTAACTTTGTTCCCATTCTATGCTTTAATAGTATTAGTTTTATACTTGTCCCCATGGAAAAAGATACAAGACAAAAATAATGACACTTAACTTATCCTTAGTAGGACCCTTTTTCCTTACACTCCACATGACTTGATAAGTCTAATGGGTCCAAAACATCTTTAAAAATAATAAAATAATAAGACCACTACTTGGCCAAAAGTGGAGAAATTTCCCTATAAATAGAGGGTATTTTGAGAATAATGGGGGGGAGGAAATCTGGAAAACCCTAGGGAGTATGCTATCCACCTTGGTGGATTTGAAACTAGAAGGTTTGAAGGATTTTCTAATGGAAGAAGGAGGTAGAGATATTCTAGTTGTAGGAAGAAATAGCCATGGAAGACAAGGAAGGAGCCAAGCAAGGAGAAGAAGAATGAAGAATTCCAAGAATATCGAGGAGTTGAGGTTGGGGATCCTCACTCCATTTGGTCTTAATTCTATTTGGTTTATAAGCTCATAGTATATGATATTATTATCCTGAATGAAGATACTTCAAAATATTTTATTTGAGTTGATTGCTGTGCTAAGCTTAATACTCAAAGTTTGATTGGCTTTGCAAATTATTGTATTAATCGAACAATCCGCTATCGTGCTTGTCATGTGATTTACTTTATGATATTATGTATTAATCAAAAAATCCACTATGGTGCTCGCTATTAAATCATCCCCTTAAGTTGCATAGCATTAAACTACCTTAAGTGTGGCTATCAAAATATTATAATGGCAAGTGGGAGGAGCCCACTAATACCCCCATAGATGTTATTAATAAAATAACCTCCTTAGGTAATACAAGCGAACGTGGTGGTCCAAATGACCACAAATTAGTGAGGGCTCATTCCTCCCTATATGGTACGATATGTGTTTCCCTATGGTGAATATGGGATTTATACCATAAAAGACTTTGATGTAGTGCCATAGTATTCCATAGAACCTAGATCACATAGTGATCTACTGGAATAGAAGATCCACCATGAGAGTGGACAACCTTCGATGTAGTACCATAGTATTCCATAAAAACCTGGATTGAAGGGTGATCCACTTGTATGGGAAATCTGCCATGAGAGAAACCTTGCTACTGTCGAATGCTTCTGGTTAGTGCGTGCATTCAATTAGATATGCTGATGATGGGTTAATATCCTCTAACTTAGGCTTGGACCATTTTAAATAGGGGCTTATCCATTGTTATTGCACCATTGGAACTATGCTTTATGAATGATATGCACAGGCTGGCTTCTTGGTTCATCTCTACTCAATCAAACCTCATTGAGTTATATGTTTCTTCCCCTAGATAATGGTGAAGCAAACATGAGATGATGTTTAATTAATGGGATTACAAATTTAGGTTTCTACAAGTCCCTGTGATGTGTTATCTTGGAGCAGTCCTTATCGGTGAGTCATTTCTCTAACAAGTGGCAACTCCAAAGCCAAACATTTGTAAACTATAGCTAAGAGCTTACACCCTAGTTGTACAATGATTTAAAATCTAAGATTTTTGCCAATGAAGGGAATTTTGCCTAATTTGTGGTTTACTATAATGGAAAACATAGATTATTGCTACCCAAAAATACTTCACTTTGTAAACGTATGAGTACTCAACCCACATACTGCTTGCTTTAGTAGTTCTTGTAGAAACATGCTATTGAACGAATCTCATACTATAAATACCTCCTTTGAAATCCCCCATGAAGTAAAAAAATTTAAATTAGCTTAGGTTAATTTTTTTGAAAGATAATGCAAGATTTACCTTAGTTTAGAATAGAGTCTACATCAATTCACGTGCCAAAAAACACACTATCTATGCTTGGGTGATCGCAGACAGGGGGACGATTGGATTCTCTTGAATTTTTTATCCCACATCAAATTTGTAAAAGGTGCTTTGCACCTTAAAAATCAATGCTCACACTTAATTAACCAATCATCACTCGATGATCATAGACCCCGCTTGGTGTTAGTGGAAGGCGATGGGTTAGGTTTGCTTGCTGGTTAAGATATCATCACGTGGTCAACTCAAAACCTGCCACATTTAATCCTTGATTTCACCATGTGCTGTATTTTTGTCACATGTTAGTTGAAGGTCCTTATTGACTTTCAGTGTATCATGTGTATTGAAAGTCTAGAGGCCTTGATAATAATAGTAATCTCCTATTGATTTATTATCACTATGTGATTAAGTTTATATTACTTAAGGAAGAAATCTATTATCACTCTATGATTATTATTATATTAGTTTAGGATGAAATGTGACCTATTAATACCTTTAGCTCTATGATTAAGATTATGTTAGTTAAGAAGAAAGTATGTTCTATTAACAATTTTATGGATATTAGGATTATTCTTAGTTAAGAATAGAAATTCCACAATGATAGTTATTCAAAAACTAGATTTAAATTGTTGGTATGCTAGTTAAAAGACGATAGTATGTTCAATCTATGAATTAATGGTATGGGACTTTTATTCATAGGATGTGTTGAATCAAACTCAAAGAATGAATTTAAAAATTCTTTCTTGAAGGAATTTATGAGATTTCCTCTAAAGTCGGTGAGACTTATCCAAAATGTGACTCCAATGATTATCATAAACATAAACTAAATATTATAATTCATATGATGACTTTAAAAAGGAATTTAATAGATTCCTTATTTGCATCATGGGTTTCAAAGGAACGAATGAGTTCCTTAAGTATGTGTGAAAATGAGATGATGGCTTAGAGAAAGGAATTTGGAATTCCTTAATTGCATCATGAACTTGAAATTGAATAGTTGAATTCCTAGACATGTATTGATTAAAAGGGACATGTAGTTGACCTTCTATAATTATAACTTTGACATTCTTGAGTTTATGAATATGAGGAAGGCACGCATTTTGAAGGCTAGGTTTATTCCCCATGAGGGTTCTCAGGATAAATCTATGTCACTATTTTGTGGTTTGATTTATTATATGTTATGGATGTTGTATTTATGTTCAAATGAAAATAATATATGATGTAATGTTTATTTATTTTTGGTAAATTAATTTGTATTATTTCAAAAAGGGTATTTGAAAGGTGCCCTATCACCTTTTACATAAAGGAACCAAGAGGAATGCAATGGAGATAAACGAGTCCCCTTAAACAGAATAAAACCTGAAAAAACTGAAAGACTAAGAATAGAAAGGCTAAAGGTCATTACAATCCTTTGGCATAAAGTAACAGAAAGGAACACCACCAAAAAAAGAGAAACACAAAGGTGAGCTGGAACAAAACATCTTGCACACCAATAGACCAAAGGAAGAGCAATGCATCCGAGAGCAAAACCAGCAATAAGCCATGGACACCATCAAGGAAGGGCATCAGGTTGTAGAAGGTTGTGAACAACAATTTCTAGAACATTGTCCTTCGTTTCCTCCTTCAGGGTTTCTTTGTCCTTTGAAGTTTCCTTCAAATTTTCCAGGCAGGCATCTTGAGCAATTTTGACTGTATCATATTCATTAGCACCCCCTTTGAAATCAAAAGGGGGTTCAATAGCAGAGACCATGGAGGAACCATTCAAACATTTGTAGAAGAAGAAAAGGCTAAGATTATGCCTCTGTTCCTTAAGACTAGCAATGACCTTACAAATGGCAATGTAAGCTGACTCCAGATGGATGATATGATGTAATGTTTATTTCCATGGACTATAATTGAGAATAATGATAGAATGTATGCTAATTTTTAGTAGGTTAATAATGTACGGATGTTAGAAATGTATGCTTAATTCTTAATATGATAATGCGATTGTGTCATTTACTTTTGGAATATGATGGGTAATGATGAATGATATAGTTAAGTAGAGTTGCTCAAATATTAATCTCATGTGAAGGATGTATGCTTACTTAAATGTGTTAATGAATCAATGGGATTTGTCTAACTTTCTATAATGTTGTGGGATAACTATTTATGAATGATGCACCTTTCCATATACAACACTGATTATATTCATGTTGGTTATTCTATGTCGAATTCCAAGAACTATTATGTAATAGAAGCTAATTCTTAAGGGGATAATTGGATTTATGCTGATCTAAACATTATACACTTATTCTTGAATGGAATATAAACCTTGCTTAAGTAGAATTCTCATGTAATGCTTCAAACCTAAGGATGTGATGTAAATAATTTTACCATAAAAGGGCCTCATGGAGTTAAAATCACCTCAAAAACACTCAAGATAGTTTAATATAGAACACTATGTGGAATGAAACTCTCAAGATGGCAAAATGATCTTGATCTACAAACCAAGATAGACCCTACACTCTACACTAAAGAATTAAGTTTACATGTGGAGGAAAACACCCGTATGGGACAAGTAATGTCCATTTGTAATGAACTCAATGTGAACAACAAGAGGGTTGCCTAAACAAAGAGTGTACCAATATGCTCTAAGAGGTTTAAAGATAGGTAATCATGTTTAAGAGGACATTCCATGGATTCTTATCACAATAGTGATATTGTTGTCTTAGAACTCCCTTCTAGATGGAGTGGATCAGATCTAAGATCTATGAATAACCATTGGTGTGGTTATTTCATCTATGATGGTTTACCATTGGTGTGGTTCTCCATCTTCAAGGCATTCACCTGGTCTTGGTGGACCATTTGGTGATTTCTCCTTTTGTGGGGATGAAACCTAACGCTTGGCCAACGTACTCATACCAAGTGGGGTATGAGGGTTTCATAGAAGCTGATCACTTCTACTTAAAGAGACTCTGATCAAGTCTCTATAGCTCTTGAAGCTATTTGCCTTGAAAGTTACAATCCAAATGGAATATGTCTATCCTAGGACATGATTAGGTCTTTTGCCATATGAAGATGAACATTTATATATGTAAAAAAAAATTTGTGGATAATAAGGGGTAACAATTGGGGTTGTTACAGTTGGTATCAGAGCCCAGGCTAACTAATAGACTCTAGTTAAGGTCTAGGTTAGCAAAGACTTGGGGCATGAAACTAAACTCGAGAGAAAATTCCACAACTTTAAAATGCACACTTGGTAAGGACAAGGTCAGTGTATGAGATTATGATGTCTGAGTTCCTATCCCCCATGAGTAGATCCACAATCGTTCGAAAGTGGAAGAGCTAAGAGAACCCTCTTGTATGGGTTTTAAGTGGTGTACCTTAGACTCTTTTGGGAAATCACTCGACATCTATGTCTTTTGGCTGCCTACTCCTTATCTTCAAGTGTGTCTAACAACTTGAGTTAGTGGAATAATCAAAAGAATATTTTCTTTAATTAATTTTTGTTACAATTTGGCCTTAGGCCATGAGACTGAACATATCAAATACAACGAACTCTAGCGGATTACTATTTCAAGTAGTAACAATTCACCCAGAGATAGTCGTGAACCTTTACCATGGTTAGAGATACCACTCTCTTTGTTGTAATCTAATAGATGTGCTTCACACTATTTAAGCACTAAAATGAGAAATGAAGTAATGCATGTGGTATTAACCTCTACACATGAGAACCCGATGGTAAAAGAAAAAAGACAAAAAATCTTAACAAGAATGACTAAATTCAGTTTAGGAATTATCACCATGGGTGAATATAAGTTAGTCATCGAAAACTAACTACTAGAAAATTAAGAACAAGAAATAAGCAAAACAATGTTTTCTTTGCTTTGATTTTTGATCAATGTTACAATACACTTTGGGGTTTTTCCAATCAGGGGTTGAGGTGTAGGAAATGGTGGAAGAAGCCATCCAATAACACCAAAACCTGAAACCCAAGTATGGCGAAAGAAAGCAAGGACACATTTAGGCATGGAAACCATCCCAAATTTCACCAGAAACGTCATACTTTTCTTGATATGAAATTTTGGGGTGAACTATGTCAGAACTCTGCCAATCAGCTCCGTTAATCCGTGTATCCCAGCTCAGTAGTAAAGTATGCCACCCGACCACTCGGGCGGTGGTCGAATGTATGGAGGTGTACTATGTTATTAAAATTGAACACTACTCATTATACCATGCATGTGGTATTATTTTCCAAAGAAAACTAGAGCATAGAATAGTTGGACAAAACATAGAATATTATTAGTCAAATTCTTTTTATTGCATACAAATATGCCAGAACTAGAAACTGGACATAATAGCAATGGTAAGACGAAAAGCAACATAGTCTTAGTCAGAATCTGAGCTATCATAATCTTCGACTGAAGATGAGCTATGATCAGAATAGATGACTGGAAGAGGAATATTGTAGTGAATTACAATATATCTATCAAACACATAATATGGCCAAGGAGTGCCACGATGTCCACACAACACAAGATCCATTTTTGTCAGACACCGAGTCTGAGAGAGTCTATTCTAAATTTCCTAGAGTAAGTGAGATTGCACGTACCTCTGATACAAAAGACTCTGATAAAGCTCGCTATCAAAAGTAGCCTTTCCAGTGGGAACATATTTCTTGACCACATCCAAATAGCAGGTTGGTAGAAATTGAAATGGAATATTTAGAGGATCACCTATGGGAGGTAACCAAAAATCCCCAAATCGGACATGGAAAGTCTAGTTAGGCCAACTAAAGAATCGGTCGAACCACTCGAAATGACTTAAAGGACTTTCAAAAGCTAAATAATTATGGGAATTATTTCTTAGCCACACATCACAGAGTGCATTCTGGTAAAAGGTATTGCAATATATCTGCTCCATGGATATAAGGGCATTATGAGTTTCGATAAATTTACTTCATAAAAAGCCCTACAATTTGTCCCTTTGCTGAAGCAAATTTTGAGGAGCCCAAACAAAAGACTCATAAAATTTGTGTTGCTCTTCCTCATAACAAAACATGGTGGCTAATTACTGAATCGATTTTCTATCGAAAGGAAGTTAAGAGAATTTTTCTCTCCCTTTTTGATAAGGTGTTTGATGTCAACAAATACTCATTACAGATTTGAAAAATAGTACCGATGATATTATTCACAAATAAGTGTGCACGAGATCGACCTTCAAAGCCATTGAAGGAACAATGATGTGACTAGGTGTAAAGTTAATAGTCGTGATAAGAGAACACGTGTTACCTCAAAAAATTAAAGAGGAGCAATGAGCCTAACGAGTCAACACAAAAATCATCTATAGGACAATCAAGCCGAAGAAAAGGGTGTATCATGGAAGATGAATGATTCACCTCGAGATTGTCAGGATACGATCGGTAAATGTGTGGACAAAATCGATATGGACGGACCTAACAGTCATTTGAGTATTGGAGAAGTTTTATGCCCATGACATTCAATGCGATCATATTTATGGTAGGATTCACCTGGATGATACTGGTTTTAAGTGGAGTGAACCCCATTATATGCTTTATGATTCTTTTGCTTTTGATTATCGATATATTGTTGCACATACCCTAAAGAGTAAAGGTTGATCTGAAGCAATGCCAGATTTAGCAGGTGGAATAATCATGGTAAGAATTAGGAAACCCATTAATGCAACAAAGAGGAAATCTCCAGTGCAACAGGCTCAAGAAGATGCTTGGGCACAAGAAATATTAAGGTTAATAACAGAGAGAGATGTTGCCATAGCAGAGCGAGATCGACTTAGATCTAAAAAGCTGCAAAGAAATAATTGGAGAGCAACAACGATGGCAGCCATGCTCATAAAAAATCCTCAATTTCATAAACTAAGGGAGGAATTTAATGTTGCATTCTTGGAATCTTGTTTGGTTGCCTTGCTAAATCATGGTATACTTCTTCCATCACAACCAATTGTTAATACACAACATGGGAGAAGGGGAGGTAGTGATCAAGAAAATACTGGAATAGTAGCTCCACCGCCATCCGAGGAGAAGAACGAACCCAAGAGCATCAACCTTAAGGTCCATTGGACACCCACTCTATAGACCACCATTTTGTAGTAGTCTATTAATGCCAAGGATGAGGCATAAACATTAGCAACTTTTGAATTTTATATTTTTGTTTGAATGCTATATGAATATTATTGTTTATGATAGATTTAATTAGTTAATATGTGATACAAAAGAATGCATGAATATTGAATTTTGTTTGATTAAATGAATATGAGGAATGGATTGGTGTCCATTCTTGGAGAAGGTATGGGACTTCTCTATGATTTTATGATGATATAAACCAGGAGACATCTGGGTGGATGCTCTGGCATTAAAATGCATATTAGGATATATGTGAATATCCTAAATTGAGATTCTGAAATTATGTTGTATCTTTGTTAGCACTTGATTTTATCAGGTTAATTCATGCCAAAGGTTAACCAAATTATACTATGATACTCCTTGGTGGGAGTTTTGATAAAATTAACAAGACTTTTTATGTCTAATAAGGTACAAATGCATAATTTCATGATATCTCTGTAACATCATTTTGCAAATTCTAATACTACAGTTCTCTAGATCAATTGTTTGTGCAATTTGAAATGAATTGAAACTGTAGTTTTGTGATGATATTGTGTATTGATGATGCTTTCAATACTTGTTGATATGCAAAATGGATGTTATATTGTTTATAAGGACATGGTACTGCTGATATTTTACATTTTTGTAGGTCCAGGTACTCTCATGGATGGAATATGAAGCTTACCATCAAGGATGAGATGCTAAAAGTTAAGAAAAATTTGATGACTCAGATTGTAAAATAGCAGGATAAATGCTAGCTTTGCTAGACAAATGTGTTTTTGTAAGGAAGTTGTCCAAACACATAGGACTATGTTTAATTCAAGGGGGGTGTATGTCATGACCCATTACCCTCCTACCTTATTTAAAGAATATTAATTGATCTTGGGGATCAATTAATGCCTGATAAAAAGGGCATAGACCCTAAAGAATCCTACAAAAATTCTAATAAAATAATTTTATGAAGGATAGAAAAATATTAATTATCTTTTGGAGAAGATAATTAATTAGAAATTAATTATGAGGTTTTGTGAAAGATAAATTTGAGGAATTATCTCTTGCAAAATTATAACAATATGATAAATTAGGTGTAAATTTAGTGGACCCAACTTAGATGGGACTTAAAAGGACTAGAGGATTTTTAAAATAGTATATGGGTTATCCTATCTATTGGGAAATACCCATATGGCTTCCCTATATTGGTGGAAATTAAAAGGGAGATCCTTTACCTTATCAATAATAGTTCTAACTTTGTTCCCATTCTATGCTTTAATAGTATTAGTTTTATACTTGTCCCCATGGGAAAAGATACAAGACAAAAATAAGGACACTTACCTTATCCTTAGTAGGACCCTTTTTCCTTACACTCCACATGACTTGATAAGTCTAATGGGTCCAAGGCATATTTAAAAATAATAAAATAATAAGACCACTATTTGGCCATAAGTGGAGAAATTTCCCTATAAATAGAGGGTATTTTGTGAAGAATGGGGGGAGGAAATCTGGAAAACCCTAGGGAGTATGCTCTCCACCTTGGTGGATCAGAAACTAGAAGGTTTGAAGGATTTCCTAATTGAAGAAGGAGGTAGAGATCTTCTAGTTGTAGGAAGAAATAGCCATGGAAGAAAAAGAAGGAGCCAAGCAAGGAGAAGAAAAATGAATAATTCCGAGCACATCGAGGAGTTGAGTTTGGGGATCATTACTTCATTTGGTCTTAATTCTATTTGGTTTATAAGCTCATATTATATGATATTATTCTCCTGAATGAAGATACTTCAAAATATTTTATTTGAATTGATTGTTGTGTTAAGCTTAATACTTAGATTTTGATTGGATTTGAAAATTATTGTATTAATAGAACAATCTACTATGGTGCTTGTCATGTGATTTACTTTATGATCTTATGTATTAATCAAAAAATCCACTATGGTGCTCGCCATTAAATCATCCCCTTAAGTTGCATAGCATTAAACTACCTTAAGTGTGGATATCAAAATATTATAATGGCAAGTGGGAGGAGCCCACAAAGACCCCCATCAATGTTATTAATCAAGTCACCTCCTTAGGTAAGACAAGCGAACATGGTGATCCAGATGACCACAAATTAGTGAGGGCTCATTCCTCCCTATATGGCATGATATGTGCTTCCCTATGGTGAATATGGAATTTGTACCAAAAAAAGGCTTTGATGTAGTGCCATAGTATTCCATCAAACCTAGATCGCAAAGTGATCTACTGGAATGGAAAATATGCCATGAGAGTTGACAAAATTTGATGTAGTGCTATAGTATTCCCTAAAAACCTAGATCGAAGGGTGATCCACTTGTATGGGAAATATACCATGAGAGAAACCTTGCTACTGTCGAATGCTTCTGGTTAGTGTGTGCATTCAACTGGAGATGCTGGAGATGCTGGAGATGGGTTAAGATCCTCTACCATAGGTTTGGCCCATTTTAAATAGGGGATTATCCATTGTTATTGTGCCATTGAAACTATGCTTTAAAAATGAGACACACAGGATGGATTTCTGGTTCATATCTACTCAATCAAACCTCATTGATTTCTTTGTTTCTTCCCCTAGATGATGGCAAAGCAAACATGATATGATGATTAATTAATGGGATTACAAATTTGGATTTCTAAAAGTCCCTGTGATGAGTTATCTTGGAGAAGTCCTTACCGATGATTCATTTCCCTAACAAGTGGCAAGTCCAAGGTCAAACATTTGTAAATCATAGCTAAGAGCTTACACCCTAGTTGTACAATGATTTAACATCTAAGATTTTTTCCAATGAAGGGAATTCTACCTAATATGTGGTTTATTATAAGGGAAAACATAGATTATCACTACCCAAAAACACTTCACTTTGTAAATGTATGGGTACTCAACCCACATACTGTCTGCTTCAATCGTTCTTCTAGAATCCTACCATTGAATGAATCTCATACTATAAATACCTCCTCTGAAATCCTCCATGAAATCAAAAAATTTAAATTGTCTTAGATTAATGTTTTCTAAAAGATAATGTAGGATTTACCTCAGTTTAGAATAGAGTTTGCATTGATTCACATGCAAAACAACACGCTATCTACTCTTGGGTGATCACAGACAGGGGGCTGATTGGATTATCTTGAATTTGTTATCCCACATCAAATTTGTAAAAGGTGATTTGCACCTTAAAACTCAATGCTCAAACTTAATTAACTGATCATCACTCGATGATCATAGACCCCATTTGGCATCGATGAAAGGTGACGGGTTATGTTTAATTTCTGGTTAAGATATCATCATGTGGTCAACTCGAAATCTACCATATTTCATCGATGATTTCACCATGTGCTGGGTTGCTATCGCATGTTAGTTGGAGGTCCTTATTGACTTTGAGTGTATCCTGTGTATTGAAAGTCTAGAGGCCTTGATAATAATAGTAATCTCTTATAGATTTATTATCACTCTAGGATTAAGTTTATATTACTAAAGGAAGAAATCTATTATCACTCTATGATTAAGATTATATTAGTTTAGGATGAAATGTGACCTATTAATACCTTTAGCTCTATGATTAATATTATGTTAGTTAAGAATAAAGTATGATATATTAACACTTTTATGGATATTAGGATTATTCTTAGTTAATAATTGAACTAAGAATAGAAATTACACAATGATAGTTATTCAAAAACTAGATTTAAATTGTTGGTATGCTAGTTAAAAGATGATAGTATGTTCAATCTGTGAATTAAATGGCATGGGACTTTTATTCATAGGATGTGTTGAATCAAACTCAAAGAATGAATTTGAAAATTCTTTCTTGAAGGAAATACTTATCCAAAATGTGACTCCAATGATTATCATAAACATAAACAAAATATTATAATTCATATGATGAATTTAAAAAGGAATTGAATAGATTCCTTATTTGCATCATGGGTTTCAAAGGAATGGATGAGTTCCTTAAGTATGTGTGAAAATGAGATGATGGCTTAGAGAAAGGAATTTGAAATTCCTTAATTGCATCATGAACTTGAAATGGAATAGTTGAATTCCTAGACATGTATTGATTAAAAGGGACATGTAGTTGCCCTTCTATAATTGTAACTTTGACATTCTTGAGTTTATGAATATGAGGAAGGCACGTATTTTTGAGGCTAGGTTTATTCCCCATGAGGGTTCCTAGGAAAAATATTTGTGTCACTCTATTTTGTGGTTTGATTTATTATATCTTGTGGATGTTGCATTTATGTTCAAATGCCTTCACTACAAGACAAAATATTTTTGATATATTTAATACGAAATCAATATACTTAACATGATCTCATAAATGTATATTAATGTAGAGGGCAAATACATTGTGAAAACCAAATGCAAATGTCAATGCCACACAATTATTGCATAGTGTGCATTTATAAGTATGATTAACACTAATTACCGAATGAAGACTCATCTATATTTAACCTGTGAAAAGGATATGTTCTGGTGGAAAGGTGGAGCAAGCTTGGTGAGTGATGAAAGAATTGACTTGGATCATAGTGTGGATATGGATGCAGACTAGCGCTAGTATGAGTTGTAGAATGAAATATGATAGTAAGAACAATATGAATGGCAGAGACACATAGGATGTATAGTGGCAGACAATGTGACATGAAATGACATAGACGGTCACATAATAGACCAATGAATTACCAAAAGTGTTTAACGAGAACCACCTAGGATGATCCTGTAGTGACCTCGGGGAAAAGGTGCGTTGTCCACCAACTAATCTACCTGCGATTCGATTGAATCCTTTAATATTTAAACATGCAATAAATGAAAGACACAAATTAGATATAACTAGAATGTGAAGAAGTAAATGAACGAATGCTTTTATTATTGATATTCTCCAGATTAGGTTACATATGAATCCCTATGAGGGATACCCTTCATTTGATACATGATTTTACACACAAAAGAGGGTAGTAGGTGTGTGAAATATCCCCTTGCATAGGAGGCATGCTTTATAAGGCTTCTCGATGATGCACATAAAAATGTATGAGGGCTTACACATGCCTCCTTCTCTAGGTATGATTTCTAGAGGGATCCTTTCATACTCATATGCTGCAGATTTGCTCGATTGAACTGTAGCCCTAAAATTAATGAAACAACAACACACGCTTAGATGTCCGAGATTGCCTCCCTAGATGAGGCTATTAGCAATGAATAATCTCAATAAATTTAATAAAACTAGTACTATGCAAGAAAATAATTGAAATAAAGATTATGCTACTAAAATGAGAGACAAAGTAGAATAAAAGAAACTAACACCTAAAATACTAGACTATGTTGCAGGCCACTGTCCAGGACAATGGTCACTAAGGTAAAATCTCTCTTCCTTGATCCAAAGGCTATGGGCTCAAGTTCTCTACTAATGTTAAAATGATTACCTTATGTGTTCATATTCGCCCTCCAATCCGACAAGGCTTTGCTACAAGAATCGATCTCCAAGGGAAGCTCTCGAGGTCTCTAGAAGCTCTCCTCAATGATCCAACTTGTTCAAAGTTCTAATGTATGATGCTCTCCCTCTCTCTATGATTGAAAGAAGGTCCAAGAATGTCCAAGAAGATCAAGAAGTGTCTAAAAATGTCCCTTAATGCTTTTAGGTTTATTCCTTATAAAGTGTTTTGAAGCCCTAGGTCAATGTTAAACCCTAGGACTAAATACCTCATGCGTACTAGGCATTAGAATGAGAAGATCTTTGTTTTTCTATGTTTAACTGAGGTCTAAATCTAGACTTTGAGTCTTCCATGTAGACTGGCTATGAGGAGGAATGCAAATTTGTCCCCGCTCATCCTTATTGCATGCAGAATGCCAATTTCACCCAAGATTAGGCTGGATGGGCGACAAAATGTATTAAAATCTTAGCCAATGTCATCTACAGTGGCTAAGGTTTGGCCACTCTGAGCTACATTGGCTAGATTTTGGCCACTCTGGTCTATAGCGGCCAGGCTTGGATGGGCTGAAAATGCCCCAAATGAGTGGTAAAAACCACTTTTGACACTTGGAAGGTCCCAAGGTTTAGTCACATGACCTATGAGTGTACCCATGTAAGTAGTCTTCCTAATCATGGCATATTTTAGGTGTCTACAAATGTCCCATTTTTTGATGTGCTGAGTAATAGACACAACGCGAGGTGAAAACATAGACTGCTATGTTAGCAGGGTGTATGCTGATCATTGTTATGATCAACGTTGGATGGCCTAATAACATAAGATGGCACACATCCTTGAATAATTGCTTCAACCTAATTTAAGGCTTAATCTAGCATAGGGCTTGCACATGTCCACTTGCACTCATTCCTCAAACACAATCGGGTAGCTTATGTCACTACAACAGAATCGAACGAAGAAGAGCTACAAGTTTAAGATGTCATTTTTGCTTATGACCCCAACAAATGGGAAATTTTTTGTAAGAATTGAGTGCAATGATTCGTAGGACAAACACAATTTTGAATTGATCAAGTGATCTTTTGTTGATTTTGATTATGATGATTTGAAGTTTCAAAATACCCCTCACACAATGAATTGGTGAGGGAAGGACAACAAATGAAGTGATGAGTCGCTTGACCAAATATGACTGGTTTTGTTTCCTTTCTAATGTTTTTTCTCTTTAATGGGTAAATCCCCATCCAAGTGTGATTCCAATTGTTTGTGATAATCATTCATCCCTATCTTGAGGAGCAGTCTGGCCATGAATAGATTTCTTAGGGAGTTAGGATGAACGATTCTATTTTTTCTTGTATTGCATCACTTGGCTCAGGGTTTTTGATGTCATAAGAGAATTAGGATAATTCCTTCGTACCCATGGAGTAGTTTAACCACCTTGGTCTTCTTTGAGGTTGAAGGAGGCACATCGTAGTTGCAAAATGAATGTTTTACCCCAAGTAACATCATGGTAACTTACTCATCTTGCTGAGTTACATGGAGTGCAAATCGCTGCAACTGCCAAGTTGATAGAATAAGTAACTTTATAGGAGGCTTACTTGATATTTATTTTTATGCAATTTTTTTGTTATTTATAACATTATGATAACCATGAGTCATCATAATGTGTTTATTTAATGTTTTTGATACTTCTCATGGAGGGAATCCATCCTATTTTCTCTTAGGCTATTGGTCACTATCAGGTCTAGTGGCTACCAACTTCCTGCTTGTGGCTGCTGTCGTATTGAGCAGCCAAGAAGTTTGGGCTTCTGACAACAGCAACGATCGAGCCATAATTTGGGAAAATAAAAATTAACCCTAGAGTTTGACCTTTTACTTTCACTAGCTGTCAATTTGTGTCAAATATCTATTTGCGAAAGTGACTTCTACGTCTTGGAGTGCTGCTACGTTGGAGACCATGGCTGTGTAGGGAGAGACATCTACAAGTGGAGGAGCCAAAGCTTCTCGGGTATTCTCTCAAAACCTTGACCATGTCAGTTTCATTTTTTTGGGTAAAATGAACCTCACTAATTAATGGGTAAATGAACCTCATTAAACTTGTTGGAAATGAATTAAACCCATAGATTAGGCTTAGATTAGGATTTTATGTGGTGGGTTAGCCACATTTTGCTTATTTTCAATTTTTTTGCTATTTTTGGCCTAGGGTAGATGCTTCTACTATGTCATCCATTGGCCGTTGTGGCTCAGAGCGGCCAACTCAACCTCTGGCTTGGCCGTTGTCGCTCAGAGTGAGTAGGTTTGAATTTCAATGATCAAATTTTGATCATTGGGGCTTGGATGCTCTCAGCTTCAACGGTCGATTTCTAGCCATTGTAGGCGACAACGACCAAGAATCCTCGATAAAATTTTGAATTTTCTTGCATGATTAATTAATTTTCTTTGAATATTTTTGACTTGCTTTTGAATTTTTCTGCATACTCAGGCATATTTATTACTCTTTTTGCTTGGACTTAAGAGTAGCCCATCGTTATTTGCATAGTTTTGATGTTTTATTATGATTTATGACTTAGATGCATTATAGTTATGCTTTGCTTTCACTTTTGCTATTAGATTATCGATTCTTGGTTTCGTGACCCGAAGCTCATGAATGACCTTCTAACCCTATTACATGACACGAGTTGGGCCTGGCTCAAGGCCCATGGGATCCAGTATGTCACTAGGCTACCTCACATCATGTCAAATAAGGCCTACCTTATGGCTTTATTCCATTGGTGGAACCCTTGGACCAACACCTTCCACATTCCTACTAGCAATATGACTATTACACTGAAGGATGTGTATAGGATTTTTTGGCTCCCTTTTGATGGAGTGGCCATTACCTCATCAACCACTAATGATCATGATGATGTCTTTCTTTGGGTGTTCAGAGGGCACTCTACGGAGGCATTTAGGGACACCAAGTCTGGAGGGATGTCTATCCTACAATGGTATGAGGTGGAGCTATTCACAGCAAGGCATGTAGTGTTGTTGATGGTTATCGGCAACATCTTGATCTCAGATTGCTCACATTTGAGGTTCTCGTGGAACCTCCTTGTGATGGTTCAAGACCTGATGGACAGTGAGGCACCCATCATCTATGCATGGGGGAGGTCCTTGTTGGCCCAGTGATATGATGAGTTGTACCATATCCATTGATGAGGTCACATCGATATTACTTGCAACTTGCTCTTATAGGTTTGGAATGGGAGCACATCAAGGTAAATCACACCAGAGGGATTTCTACTAAGGATTATAGTCATAGAGGAAGCAGATGTAGTGCTATGCTACTAGATGGGCTCAAGGGTGCAAGGGGTGCAAGAGATGTCCTCATGCAGGGAAGCTTTCCTACTACATTGATATTTTTACTGGGCTAAGGGCCAAAGATATCATCTGGTGGCCATATCATGAGTGCCCAGCTTGGGATGATCCTGCTAGTTTCATAGCTAGGATGCAACATGAGCAGTGGCTCATTGATCACAACGTTAGCATCTGGGAGTATTTATTCTAATCTCAAGTTCTTTTTCAGTATGGGCTACAACAAGATGTGCCTCTTGTTCCATTTGTATATAGGCGAATCACAGCAGAGGAAGATCTTCCCCTGCCATGGATCACAGAGCTATAAGATGAGGAGGATGCCCTAGTGGTTACCCCAGGAGTTTCTAGGGGAGTTATAGAGGCATTTTATCAGTGGTGGGGGGATCATATGTGGCATAGAAATGGTAGCTTGGGTCATGAGGATGATGGCAAGGGTGATGGTGCAGATCTTGCAGTGCACAGAGTCCAAGATAGGACTAAGGTATGGGCCCAGCTAGCAGAGTAGATGGTAGTGGAGCCATAGGAGGCTCCTGAGGAGGATGAGGAGGAGTTGGAGATCGAGGAGAGATATTCTCCTTTGAGAGCACAATTGCACAAGGTCAAGGTTGAGCTCCAGTCAACCAAGATCTAGGTGTAGTAGTGAAATGCTACCATAGCACAACAAGATGCCACCATATAGCAACTCACACTATAGATCCAAGATTTATAGGCTACTATAGGGGGCAGTGCTGCTAGGATGTAGTTTGTTGTTCCTTCTTATACACCACAAGTGCTACCAGGATAGATCCTAGGGCAGACACATAGGGAGATGTTATACGCCTACAGTCACTATTGGATGAGTACGAGGAGCAGATCTAGGGGCATATATCCCATATTACCTCTCTCCAAATGTAGCTTAGGAGGCATGGTATTGTCCCTAGGGAGGCACCAGATGCAGGTGGCTCATAGGGCAGTAGGCAATCCACCACTGGGTAGTCTTTCATTCGTACTAGTTAGAGGACTCGAACTCGTATGGAGAGACCAGCAGAGTCACATCACACCATGCATGACATGACCATAAGGGGAGGTGATGCTGGGGGCTTAGGCCTTGTGTTTGCTTTATGATGCACTTGGAATCTATATATATTTTTTGAGGTCTGCTTGACCTATATGACTTGTAGCCGATGGGCGATTTTGTATATTCATACACTTTGAGATATACATTTTGAGACAAGCATATTTATATGAGACTTTGCATTTATGTTTCATTATGCATGCCATTCATTGCTTATGTTTTTATTTTATTTATGTGATGTTATGATGGAATTATGATGTGGTGATATATATGTGTTAGATGATAGATGATATTTATGATGATATGGATTTGAGATGGATGCTTATGTATGTGTTTATGTAGATGCTTTCATGATTTTATTATTGTGATATGATGTGATGTATCTTGAGTTGATTTGATGATGGATTTATGATATTTTGTATGGATGAATGCAATGATGTGATCTTTGATGCAAATGAATGATTTATGAACTATGTGTTTATGGGTGAATGCAATGATGTGATATTAGATGTAAATGGATGATTTGTGAACTATGTATTTATGGATGATTTTTTTTTTTAGATACACGTTTAATTTTGATTTAATTGTATGCCTCTAACTAATGCTATGTTATGGTGAATGCAATATGTAATCTAATGTGAATTAACTTGTATGTTTTAATCACTTAAAACATAATGGATGCATATGATATGATTTTAACTTTTTAACGAGTGATACCACAAAAAGTATAACAACCATGAATATTTAATAATAATTCCACTCCTAAGAATTACTTATTTAAATATTCCATATGTGTAATGTAATGGTGTGGGGTGTATGTATTTTATGGATAAGTTTTTGTAATTTAAGAGATGTAAAATAGTTAGTGGCCGTTTAGATATCATTTTTGACATATATCCGATATCTATTTTAATATTATTTTATTAATACCCCCTAATTTATAGAAGCTTATAAAAAAATTTGATGATGTGTTTCATGATGTGATTTGTTGCTATGTTGGAAATTTATTTGTGGATTTTTCCTGAGACTTCAAACATTCTAGTTACCCTATCAATAATTATGTACTGGCCATACAAGGTTTTTGAAAAGCAAGTCTTTCACTCTGTACCTGGATATTCATTCTCTCTGTGTGTGCAAATGAATATATTTTTAGATAGAACTCAAGCGTTTCCTTCGATGTCAGGTAGGATTCTTTCAACCCATTGCTAATATCAGGGATTCTCAAGTGTTTTATCTCATATTTGTATGACTTAGTTGGACTATACCACTAGGCAGTATTGGGTTACCTAAGCTAGCTCATCCACATTCAAAAATTGGTCTATACAAAATCCAAGAGCTTTTGTAATAGACATATAATCATGCATAAGGATTTCTCCTTCCAGTTTTGTGCAATGCTGAGAATTCCAGGGATTCAAGTTCTATTCCCTTTTTTTCTTCATTTCTTTTAGTATACTTGCTCATACTTAGTGATAAAAATAACTTTTTATTTTGACTGATTTTCCTTTTTTTTTTTCTTGAGCAAGGGATTTATGTAAGGATGGAACTCATTTGTTTTTTTGACTATGACTGATTTTTGATTTTGATATTTTGAAGTGACTTTTGAGATTAGAATTTTGAATTTGTACTTTGTTTTAGGATTTTTGCTTGTTGTAATGAAAGCAAGGGATTTATGTAGTGATGATAATCACTCATTTATGGGTAGGGTGGAACTTGTCCTTTTGCCAATTCTCAGCACCTTTAAACTGGTTGCATAGGGGGATAAGCAAGGAAGATCCTTTTTGCTTTATGTAACCTATACCACTTTGTTATTTTCATCTTTCCCTTGTACATACTAGGATTTTAGTGTTTCAATTAGTGATGGGATCCTGAATATCCAAGGTAAATTACAACTAGACCTTGCTCTCTACTAATCAAGGTGGCTTTCTACAAAGTTTGATAAGACCACTAGACATGGTTGAAATAATAGGAAACCTTTGTTTATTTTGTATAGCACATTATTTGGTTGTGTTGAGAAACACAATTACATACATGGATGCATGGATGAGGATAACTTGTATATTTTGATTGAGATACAAACTGTGGAATCGTTTGTAAAAAAATGTTACCATAACATATGCAAATGGAATGGATATGTATGAATTGCAATTATGTGGATGTAATATGTAAATATTTTTGTATTTTTGGTTTTTGCATTGTTTTTGTGCTTTTGATTATTATGATTTTTTTTGTGTTTTGATTTGACCAAAGGGCTTTAAGATGACTTTGGAGCTTTTTTTTTTTTTTGACCAAGCAGATTGGGTACCCTTGGAGCATTTTTATGATTTTATTTGACCAAAGGGATTTAAGATGCCTTTGGAGATTTTTGTGATTTGATTTGATTTGACCAAAGCGCTTTAAGATGCCTTTGGAGCTTTTTGTGATGTGATTTTGACCAAAGGGCTTTAAGATGCCTTTGGAGATTTTTGTGATTTGATTTGATTTGACTAAAGGGCTTTAAGATGCCTTTGGAGCTTTTTGTGATGTGATTTGATTTGACCAAAGGGATTTAAGATACCTTTGGAGATTTTTGTGATTTGATTTGATTTGACCAAAGGGATTTAAGATGCATTTGGAGCTATTTGTGATGTGATTTCGACCAAAGGACTTTAAGAGACCTTTGGATATTTTTGTGATTTGATTTGATTTGACCAAAGGGCTTTAAGATGCCTTTGGAGAATTTTGTGATTTGATTTGATTTGGCCAAAGGGTTTTAAGATGCCTTTGGAGCTTTTTGTGATGTGATTTGATTTGACCAAAGGGCTTTAAGATGCCTTTGGAGATTTTTGTGATTTGATTTGACCAAAGGGCTTTAAGATGCCTTTGGAGATTTTTGTGATTTGATTTGACCAAAGGGCTTTAAGATGCCTTTGGAGATTTTTGTGATGGAGGTGACCATGTTTTTGATTTTTATGACATATTTGAATGTTTTTTTATTTTTATGACATATTTGAATGTTTTTGACTTTTATGACATATTTGAATGTTTTTGAATTTTATGACATATTTGAATGTTTTTGACTTTTATGACATATTTGAATATTTTTGAATTTTATGACATATTTGAATGTTTTTTATTTTTATGTATGAAATGCCCTTAGATGAATGATATTGAGAGTTTCAGGCTCTTCAACACCTTCCAATGAAATTAGGCGGTATGCCCCTAGGCCAACCTTCTCTGAAACCATGTAGGGGCCTATCCAATTTACCATAAATTTATCTTGCAAGTGCAACGGTAGATTTGAGTTATGCTGGTTTTATTTGAGCATAAGATCACCAACTTTGAATTCTCTCAAATGGACTTTACTATTGTATGCTAGTGCAAGGTGATTCTGATAAATGCGGAGATGCTCCAAGGCATTGACCCATCGTTCATCAAGAATAATTAACTAATCTAGGCAGCCTTGCCGTGCAACATCATCATCTATGAAGTCCTTTAATGATACGCGTAAGGTTGGGATTTCAAATTCTAGGGGCATGATGGCCTCAGTGCCATATACAAGTAAAAATGATGTTGCCCTAGTGGGCATTCGCACACTAGTCCTATATGCCCATAATGCTAGAGGTAACTACAAATGCCAGTCCCTATGATTATCTTTCACTGTTTTCCTCAATATGGAGATGATTATTTTGTTTGAGGCTTCTGCTTGCCCATTTTATTGTGGATAATAGGGTGTTGAAAAAATGTGTTAGATGCGGTATTTGTCCATTAAATCATACATATTTTTTTTCTTGAAAGATGGTCCATTATCCGATATAATATTTGAAGGGACCCTAAAGCGACTTATGATATTGTGAAGTATAAACTCCACAATCCTTGGTCCAATTATCTTTTTCAAGGGGATTGCTTTGATGCATTTGGTGAAATACTCAGTGGTCGTTATGACAAATGTGTGTCAGCCCAAATATGGGGGAGAGATCTTCCTAATCAAGTCTAACCCCCACTGCAAAAAGGACCGTGCTGCCTGGATGGGTTACAAGGCTTGTGATGGCAAGTGAGTGAGGTTTGCATGATGCTGACACTTGATGCATTTCCTAACATACTCACAACATTATTTTTCCATAGTGGGCCAATAATAACCCATTATAAAAATGCACTTCACGATGGCCATGCCATTGAAGTGACCACCACATGTACCTTCATGATCTTGCAAAAATTCCCAAGATGCTTCCTGTGGCTCAAGACAACGAAGGAGAATTCCATCGTAACCTCGTATATAAAGGATCTCTCCTAGAAAAATATATCTAGTTGCCTTTTGTTTAAATGTTTGTCTTTCAGCATGCGACAGGCCTTACGGTACTATTCCAAGCTTCAAGAAATCTTACAATTGGGAAAGCCAATCTTGATAAGGTACTGCTTCTATGGATAAAATGTCATGCTCTCCTTGTGTTCCAGTATTTGTGAACATTGATTAGGAAACAATCCTATGATGAATGGTTGTTCCACATTTCATAGGACCTTGAGAGATCAAATATTCCTAAGGGGCTGTTTGCAAGAAGGCTCTAACTTTGAATGACCAATCCTAATTGGGCTAAGTTGGGACCATGTTGACTGACTCTAGGTTGTCAATAACCTCACATTGTATCATGAAAAATATGATCACTTTCACATGAACGGTTGTGAAATCAGTAGATGGATTATGAGGGATTAAGGATCCCAAAGATGCCATGGTGTCTGCAAATATATTTGACATATGAGGGATTACCTTGATTGCATACCATTCTAGTTAGGCTAGGTAAGTGTCAACAAGATCCTTATAAGCTTTTAGGAGTGGGCACCTACATTGGAATAATATTTTGACTTAATTTACTATGAGCAAGGATTCACCAAAGATATTCAATCTTATAATACCCATTGTAATGTCTGTTTGGAGTCCCAAGATCAAGGCTTCATACTCTATGTTATTATTTGTGCAAGGGAAGTCTAGCTTGAATGATAAGGGTAATGGAGCACCCTATGATGTGATAAAGATTATCCCTGCTCTACCCCCTTGCTCACACTTTGAACCATAAAAGAATAATGCCATTTCTCTTTGTTTTTCAGGTACTTCAAGTTTCGATAGATCTAATAATGCGAAGACTACATCAAGAAATTCTATAGTGAGAGGCTTGTTACTTCGAAGATGTGCCTCTGCTAATTGATCCACTATAACTTGTCCCTTGATGGAATTTTGGCTTATGAATTCTAGATCAAATTTTTTCAATAGCATGATCCACTTTGCAATACGTGTATTGTGATACATCTTGTTCATCATTTACTACAAAAGATTTTGTTTTGATATAACGTAAGTTGTATGGCTCAACATGTAGTGTCACAAATTTTTGGTTGCAAAGACTAGTACTAAGCATAAATTTTCTACATACACATACCCTAGCTCATAGATTACCAAGGTGCGACTAGTATAATATATGGCTTGCTCTTTGTCTTGTACATTATTTTGGGCTAACATGGTGCCGAAAGCAAAATCAGTAGCTGATATGTATAGAAAAAATGACACGTCTGGCCTTGGTGGAGCCAGCACTAGTGGTGTTGCTAGGTATGTTATAATATCTGCAAAGGCGTGTTATCACTCTTCATCCCAATGAAATGGGATATCCTTGCATAGCAACCGATTCATGGGCTAAAACTTGTATAATAATTACATAATGAACCATTTTATGGATGCTACCTTGCCTTATAGGCTTCTTAATTCCCTAATGTTGGTAGGGGCTGCCATTTATGCTATAGCTTCCACTTTTGTAGGATCGATCTAAATACCTCTCATGGCAACAATGAAACCTAAGAGCTTACCAAAAGTTACATCAAACACACACTTCTTAGGATTCAACCTAATGTTGTGCTTTATGAGGCAATCAAAGACTTTCGTAAGGATATCAACATGCTCTTGTCATATCAAATATTTGGCCAACAAGTCATCCATGTAATCTTCCAAGATTGTGTGCATGTAGTCATGAAATATGTATGTCATGGCCCACTAGTATGTGGTACCATCATTCTTTAGGCTGAATGGCATCACTTTGTAATAGAAAGTTCTCCATGAAGTAATGAAAGTAGTTTTATGCTGATCTTCGGGTTTTATTCAGATTTTATTGTATCCAAAAAATCCATCCATTAGGGAGAGCATCTCATGACCTGTAGTGGCATCAACAAGAGCGTCTATGTTTGGTAATGAGAATGAATCCTTCAGAGTTTCCCTATTGAAGTCCCTGAAATCTATGTAAATGTGGACTCTTCCATCTAGTTTTCCTACAGGCACCATGACGGGGACCAGGAAAATCCACACCTTACGAATTCAAATTTTTCATTAAAATCTTCGAAAAATATTTACATGCATTCCAAAATAAAACAGCCCGCAGGCATACATTAACCGATGCTCGGCTCGGTTCTTCCACTGTCACTGCTTCCCCTGTTCTCCGGTCCACCACCGTCTCCCTGCCTTACAAATTTTGGGTTTTTATCGAGGCCCCGATCGTCTGGGCAATTAATGCCCCACCTAAAACAAAATTCAAATTCAAAATTTCCCCCCTCCGGGTTTTCAAAATTCCGTCATAAATGGCCATCTGCCCGATCTACCCCTGAGCTTGCATTAATGGCCTCCCTGCATCGGCCGCTTTGCTCTGACTGTCCTTCGCACTGTTGTCTCCTGCAAATGCTGTGTTGCCAGAAACAATACAATAAAAAAAATATACGTGGCCGACACCTTCCTTAACACCTCCTTGACCCTCATCTTTGTTTTCTTCTATGCGGCCATCTGGCCGTGCTTTCTCCTTGTTGTAACACAGCTGTTACACGTGTCCTTCACAATTTCCATGATACACGTGGCAGTCCACGTGTCAAAATTGGCCTTGCCCGACCGTCCGCTTTATCTCCCTCGGTCTGCTTTCTTCTGGCCGTGATATCGTGACATGTCGCGATATCGTGACCCAACCACTGCCTTGCCACTGTCCACCAGAAATGTAGCGAAATCGCTACCAAAATGCTCCCTCGCACTAAACTTCAAAACCGTCGTGATATCGCGACGTCACGATATCGCGATGAAAACTCCACTCTGCATTGCTGCTGCCTTCGGGGTCACGATTTCGTGACCCCAGCCTCCCAACCATGCCTCAGCATTTGCCTTTGATTGTCCTGCCACCGCCTTCGCCATTGATTGTTCTGCCTCCACCTCTGTCCTTGATTGTTCTGCCACGTGGTAGCTTCTAACAGGTCACGATATCGTGATAGGTCATGATATCACGACCTGTCGTGATATCGCAACAAGAATCTTTCCCCTTTGCCTTGCTCTGTAGACCGTCGCGATATCGCGATGTCGTGATATTGCGACGTCTGAAGCTCCTCTCCTCTGCCCTGTGAAACTGTCATGATATCGCGACGTCGCGATATCGCGACGAAAACTCGCCATAGCCATAAGGCAGTCCTTTGGGTCACGATTTTGTGACATGTCGCAAAATCATGACATGTCATGATTTTGCGACCCCTTCCCCCCTTGCCTTATAAAACTTCTCCCAACCGAAAATTGCTTTACAAAACCTCCCCCAACTTGGAAAAACAACAGATCAAAATGCAATGAACTAAAAAAATTTGGAAGATGCAAGATTGCTTTACTGTCTCCGGATGCTCCTGCATCACACCATGTTCAAGACCCATTTAGGATAGTCAATGGGAACTATTAAAATCATAGCCAATAGTTTTTTTAACTTGTTCTTCACCATCAAAGTGATGGTTGGATGCATTTTACTCAATTTTTTCTTGAATGGCTTCTTTAGGGGATCCAAAACAAGATTGTGAACAAGTAACTTTGGATTAATACCTGGCATGTCTTTGTAAGTCCAAGCAAATTGATTTGGCCTCTCTTTAAGGAGAGGAATTATGATGGCTTGTTACTCTGAAGATAGAATTTCTTCAAACTTGAATTTCTTTGGTTGAGTAGGATCATCACTGATGTCCACCTTGAAAGTTGCTTTTATAGCCATATGTGACCCATCCTCCAATTGGTGAAGCATGGGTATCAAATGAATGTCATTGATGGGATTTACAGGTCCTACTGACTTAGGATCCAAAGCAGCATGGAACACATCATATGCATAGCCTGATGCAAAATGGAATGGTTGTAACATCTCTTCATTAGATAAGAGATATTTAGGCTCTATGGGTGAATCAATGTAATCCCAATCAATAGCCTATGTGTCAAGACACAAAGGTTTAGTGGGATACTCTAGGTTATGAAGTGGAGTGGTCAAATCAATAGAGATCATGTTGATGGATGGAATGACATCTTCAGAACTACATGGTTGAAATATTGCCTTAGAGGTTTCATTCCTATATTCACGATGAGGCTCTAGAGGAAAAGGAATCTCCAGGTCTAGCCCATGAGCTGGTAGGATAATAGGATCATTGGGCTCTAAGAGTTCCCTAAATGTAGGTGGAGGGGGATTGACCATGCGATGAATGACATTCAAGTCAATCAATCTCCAAAAAAATTGTAAGCCAGGATCTATGGCACAAAGTACCACTTCTCTTTCTACCAAAATGTCAACTTGTCACAAGTGGTGAGGTTCAAGATAAGCCATCTCAGTCTCATCATCAAAATCATCATCACTTATCCAAAAACCATTAGCATTGGTATGCAGCCCCAGTGTAAGGGGCACATATCTTAGTCCTAAGTAGGCCATATTTGTCTCATCCTCATGTTCTTCATCACTTATGAAGATGCAATTTTTATTAGTATGATGCCCTAAGTCATGAGGTCATTGCCTTGTTCCTAGATATGCTCTTTATGTTGAGTCCTTTGAATCATATCAACTTTCATACGATATGTACCCACTCTCATTATGGCCAGACCAGGTAAATATTTGTAAATAGCGAGGCCCATGATAGGCCAAGCCTGCTTGTGCTTCATCATCACTTGCCACATATCCATTTTCTTCTTGCTCATCATCCCATGAGTTGTAACTTGTTGGGGTGGCATCAATTGTGGATCTTGGATGATAAGTCTCAAGAGGTGGTATGCTTGCCATAGCCACTTTTCTGTTGCTCAGATATCTTGCACTTGGTAGGTGATAAGTATAGACACCTAAAATGCATCATGTTGATGGCGACTACTCATATGGACATACTACAAGACCATATGGAAGATCTTGGATAGACTCCAAGATAGAGCAGTGGTTCTAACAACTCAATTTGGGCTCCTTGGCATAATCAGTCTGAACCATAGTCAAGACTTGTGGTCCATAGTCCAAACCATGACTGACACCTATAGTTTATAGTCTGAACCACAACTATCACTTGTGGTCTTAACTAAAGTTCAGTTGGCCTTCATCCAAGCCAAATCAGTTTGAACGACCATTTGATCTAGAAGAAGGTGGTTAAATAAGATTCCAATCCACCTGTTATAGTCACCCCTTATTGTTCTTGGATTCTCCATGAAGCCACCCCTAGCCCTTGGGTAATCCTATAAGTACCCCTCAAAAATAGGGCAAAAGATATAGAATATATAGTGCATTTTTGATAGCGAAGCACTGTCAAAAAGGATATCAACGGAGCATTGAATATTAGAGCAGTGAAGACCTATCGAATTGTGAACTCACTTGAGTGCACTAAGAGAGAGATTTTTTTCTATCACTTTGCCAACCTAAGCATCATGACGAATTATGCCATGGATGCCCTAAATATCTAGAACACCAAGAAATTCTAATTTGGGCAAACAAAGGCCCTATCGAGCAATTCAACCATTAAATCTATTAGAGGACACTGAGGTGACCCTTGATCATAAATTTGACAAGGAGGATCAATACCACTACCCTAGAATTAGAGGTTAAACCTACTTGTCTGCAGGCCATGGTTGTCATCCATGGTTTATAGTGTAGATCACTCATCAAAGCTACAGTTTGCAATAGGTATAAGATCCCCTTACTATTCCTTTTCTAGTATGCTTAGTTAGGTTAGATTAATTGTTTTAGTGCTTTATTTGGTATTTTAGAGACTCTGATAGATCAAATTAAAGATTTGAGTAGATTTACTTCATTATAGCATTTATGACATTAATGGCTTCTTTCCATGCTTTCATGCTTTATTTGACATAAGTAGACCACTAGATAGTTAATTGTATTATTCCCTTATGCATATCTAGAAATATTTATTAATTTAACATAAATTTAATACATTTTGTATGCTTTCTTGATTTCATATGTTTATAGCATATTTGTGTTCAATTTCCTCAAAGGACCTCATCATGAGAGGTTCCCAATGCTTTTAATGCTTCTCTATTGTTTCTTGACCATAGGGAATTAGGTCTAAAGGAGCTTCAATCATCTAATTCCTTCCTCAACATGAAGAAGAGGGTCAACTCCACCCTAGAGTAGTTTGTGACTATTTAGAGAGCATTAGTATTGCACCTACCCCATTGGGGGCTTTGGAATTGTATCAAAATTTGGGTGACCCTAAGAGGGGCATGATTGTAACCAAGATTCTTTTCAATATTTAAAAAAAAAAAATTTTTTTTCTCTTTTTTAATATTTTTCATTATTTTATGCTTTTATGTTGATTCTTATTGATGCATTAGATAGGTAGAACACTTTTTGGATAGGTCAGAAGGCGATCACAACATAACTCCACATTTAAAGTAATATAACTGATTGTTCTTGTATTTTTGGAATTACAAGTGCAAACCACAACTTCTAGCTACGGTCTCATTGTTGGACCATGGCTTCAAGACGTGATATATAGTATGAACCATACATCAGACCTACGGTTCAAAGTAGATACATCAGGCAATAGGAGTTCAAAGCTGAATCAAATTAGGACCTGTGGTAGGCCCTTTTTGTCACTTTCTATCTCTATGTTTTGCTTATGTATTTTCCAAAATAGAAAATTGAAACCTAGATAATTAAGGATAAAAAGAACATGAAAATGAATTAAGTCCTTAGGGTTTATTTTTCTAAATTTTTTCTAGGCATTGCTAGGAACAATGGACCTCTGAGTGTAGTCCACCCTAGAATCCAGCATGCTAGGTTAAAATTATGTGTTGGTTTGCATGCTTGAAGCCCAATCAGAGGCTATATCATCGTAATTGCATTGTCAAAAATAATTTAGGATATAGCATGCATCTTTTCTTAAAATGAAACATTTATTTTTGCATATCATGTAGGAAACAATCATTTATGCTATATTATGTATTTTCATTTTATGCAAAAGAATAAAACGAACCACACACACCACATTTCACTTAAATTCTAGTGAGTTGGGAGTGACATCCAACCACTAGTAGGGTTCAACGATGGTGGGCATAATTTCCATCTGTTGGCCCAAATCCTACGTACCCTTGGATACTAGACCAATACTAGATCCAAGAACCTTTCGTACCCTAGAAAATTTGCATGTATTCTCTTTGGAGGGTATAAAGCTGATTTGGGGAAAATGGGTGAGGATCTGGGAGGACCTCTGCTCCTTGTTCGGGTGTGGAATTTCATTACCACACGTGGGAGATTTACATGGCTTGGAAGTCACATCCATGTTGTCGAGCTATGAGTATATAGGTGAAAGAAATTTAAATTGAGAATATAATCCAACAAGCTTTTCAAAACATGATAAGGAGTTCTTTACTGATACAACAAACTTGAAACAACATCAAACAGTCTAGGGCTCACTTTTAAAAATTAATATGAGATAAACACCATTGTATACCTTGTTTGTGTAATAAAGAATAAATCTAGATTCTAGGTACACCATGGTGGAGACACGGGGTGGTCAACAAAGGCATAAGCTTGATGCCCATGACCAAGCCCCAAAAGATTCACATCAACACATGTCGAATCCTCAGCCACATGCTCTTCTCAAACATCATTCGACGAGCATTAGAGGAGACAACTCGACAAGAGGGGAACCTATTGAGCATACCCCCAATAGAGGAGTTTATGTGTATTCTTCTAGGCATAGAATAGAGCAGGGAGCCTCTCAGCATGAGGGTGTTCCACTCGAAATCCATTACCAAGATTGCATTGCATGCGCATCCATGGGATCGGCCAAAGAGTATGTTATCCAGGGGTCCAAGTTAGTACCCTTACATCATAGGTCTATAGGAGGATCCATGGCTCCACCTTAGGAGTACAAATGGGATCGAGATCCACCCATTCAGGGGCACGCAGACAAGACCACCACTGAGCATAGGCCTGTGCAGACTCCCACACGTAGTGAACATCAAAATATCACTATTGATATGGCTAAGGTGGGAGCCAATGGCACACCACCGCATGAGCGGTGGAGATCCAGATAGTTGGAAGACTTAGGTAGCATCCTTAAGAAGCTAGGCTATAAGCCTTTGACTCCGCCCACTCGTGCCTCGAGTGAGCATAGTGTGAGTTCTATTATGACTACTAGAGAATATGGAGAGGCTTCTAAGCACCATCATGTGATACATCCACCATCCATGCATGGTGGCATAGAGAATAGATCTCAGTAGGATGCCAATGTCATATTTATAAACAAGGGCAAAAGCATCGCAAATCAGTCATATGGGTACAAAACCCATAAGGTCACTCATACAGAGCATGCATACCAGAGGCCTATCATAATCAATGACCTTGATAGATCACATAGACTAGTATCTGAGTAGTGACGATAGCTCCTCCAAGATCAATTGGAGGATGCTCACCTAGAAAGGTAGTGCATTGAAGAAGAGAATATTCAATCATAGAGGCTCATCAGACAAAGACTATACGAGCATCGCATGCATGAGGAATGCATCCTTGCCCAAAAGGAGTGCGTAGAGCAGGAGGATAGGCTAGCCAAGGTTGGTCTATATACTCACGTAGAGAACATAGAGCACATTCAGAGAAAGGCTTTTTCACAAGTCGATGTGCAGCAGGAGCGCAGGGATGCTCATACTCATATTAGTGCCCTACAAAGAGAATGACCACCACCGTTCAAACATGAGAGGCAACAATAATATGAGGAAGAAGAGGGAGAGGGAAAAAATCAAGAGTATCCTGAAGACTCCCAAGTTGAGGAGGAGGAAGAGCAACATCCTCCACCTCGATAGAGGAAGAATGTGCCTCTAAGACTGCCCTCGCATCAGCTTAGGGAGGAGGACTTTCTATCCTCAAAGGCTTATAAAGCCCTAGCAGCGAAAGTAAAAGTGATTGAGAGGCAAGGTATAACTTTTCAAAATCTGACATTAAGAAAGATTCATAATGAGCCTTTGGACCCCTCGATACCTACTCCTGCCTACCCTGAGTATTTTGTTATACCCAAGCTAGACAAATTTAAAGGTGATGAAGATGCACAGGAGCATGTCACAAGATTTTTGGATGCCTATTTCCAAATTACAAGCAATAATACCTTAATTTTGCACACATTTGTCACGACCCTCTCAAGCCCAGCTCAAGAGTGGTTCAACCAAAAAAAGAGGCACAACATTACTAGTTTTGAGCAACTGGATGATGCTTTCCTTGAACACTTTTCTTTTGGCGTCAAGAAATAGGCTAACCTTTCTGATTTGGCTATGCTAGCTCAACGTGATGATGAGCCAATTGAATAGTACAAAAATATATGGAGGAGGTTAATGGTGAAGCTGCCATTCCCTATTCCTACTACGGAATTGACCCAAATATTTACCAAGAGTTGTGCCAAGCACATCTCGTTATTGTTGCAACTACAATAGTATTCAATATTCGAGGAAGCTTTGGTGCAAGCCAAGGTAATTGAAGACATCAAGTTGCAATAAGGCAACTTGAAGCTTAAGAACAGGAAAGAGGGGCCCAAGAAGAGCTCCACAAAACATAAGGGCAAGCAGGCCCATGTCAACCAAGTGGTGCTAAACCTCTAGAGAGAGGATAAAGGGTAGAAAAAGCAGAATTATCAGGCCCAACCTCCTCTTGCGTAGTATGAAAAGTGCAATAATAATTATAAGGGCAAGAACAAAGAATAACACCCACCTCACCAATTCACACCTCTGACAGAATCATTGACGTCAATATTCCACCAATTGTGTGAGGCCAAGGAAATCAGATTACCCAAAATTAAGATGGTCGATCCAAATCAACCCAAGCCAAAGGGGTACCAGGATGACCTATTTTGCATATTTCACCGAGCGAAGGGTCATGACATCGAAGTATGTTGGTCCTTCAAGAATATTATGCAAAACATGATTGAAAAAGGAGAGCTTGTAGTACCAAGTAACCCACTAGCACCTGACAACCAAAACATGGGGATTTACAAGAATCCATTACCAAACCATGAGGCATCGTGCAACAATGTTGGCCAGGTCAACCAAGTGCACATCGAACCACCCACCCAGGGGTTCATAGGCATGGTTAATGTTGTTACCAGGCATGGAAGATATGAGCAGCCGAATCAACTGTGTACTCCCATAAGAATACAAGCCACACCGAATCAACAATCGATGCAAAATATTCCAGGCCCACCAACGAGACCGGTGGTGACCATACGGAGTAGGCTAGTCCAAAACCTATAGATAACTCCTATGAAGCTATCTATATATGAACTAATATAGTAGTCCCCTAGGCATAGGGAGACTCTTATGGATATTCTAAGGTCCATTAAAGTACAATCCCAAGATGCTCAAGTATTCATAAATTTCATGGGACATGTACAATAGTGCCAAGAACCCATGATCCAATTTTATGATCATGAAATCAAGACGGTTCCCATAGATATGGCTGACCCACTATTGCATATCATCGCATGTGTCAATCACATGCCTTTCAAGAGGGTCTTGATCGACACTGGTTCATCGATTAATATAATAACGACCAAGGCATTGAATCATCTAAAGTTACCTAAATCACATATTGTGCCCACCACCTTCACGTTGAGAGCATTTAACGATGCTCTATGCTTGATGGTTGGCACAATTATCCTACCTATTCAAGTAGGCCTAAAGACCATCCCTATGATGTGTCATGTGATCGAGGGTGCCATGCAATATAACATCCTACTTGGGAGGCCTTGGATTCATGAAATGCATTGCATTCCCTCTATATTACATCAATGTGTAAAATATCTGCATGAGGGATGGGTTCATGTAGTGTCATTAGATGAAGAACCATTTAAATTCATGAACCTGGATGATCTTCTTGGGGGTTTCATACTCCCATAAATGCACTTGGACATCCAACCTGCATTGCCGGTTAAAAATCCAAGAGGTAAACCAGTAGTATGTGCTCAACCATCGATATCTGTATCACATAGATCTGAGCACACTTCTGCTACTTTGCTGAAACTGACTGCATTAGCAATGCTTCGAGATAACAGGAAGTTAAAGGCAAAAATGGACAAAAAAAAGAATAAACATATGCCTAAACTAGTCATCGAGGAGGCTCCCATCCCCATGGAAGTGGAGGAAGCCCAAGACATAGTCGAGGAGGTACCTCAACCTACCTCACCTACATCATCAATAGGGTCATCCACACCGCGGGTGATTGTACATCTTGCCAACACAGGGTTAGGCGAGTATATTATGTAGAATGTAACCTTCAAACCTATTTTGGAGACTACACAAGAGATGGACCGACCGCATGCCCATAATTTTTTGGTTGGATCGATGGTACCATTGGGAGAGCCACCCAATCAGACTAACTTCATTTACGTTGGGCTGGATTAGCTTCCAACACGAATGCCTATGGATGAAGATGGTGATAAAACTTTCATAGTAAATGTTCATTATTTATCCAACCCGGAGTACTCCATGCATATTTTCAAGTTATATCACTGGCATGGGTACGGACTTGGCCTGTTTGAACAAGGGCGTAGGACTCCACTCGAGCCACGTTATCAGTTAGCAACTGATAGGTTTGTGTTGGGATTATAGATACAAGGATAAGATGACTTGCTCGTAGCATCCTTAGATCACTTGTACCTTAGTCTAGGGGATGATGTGGAATTTAACCCATATCATCCTGATCCATCCAGCTTCTAGAGGACTCACCCGATGGTATTTGTCGTCACCTCTGAGCCACTTGAAGAAGATTATGAAGGGCTATTAGAGAATATTGGTATAGAGAAAAACCCTAGAGGCAACCTAGGTCATCAAATCTATAATGCAACCAATGATAGAGGTGTGCAGGGGCATAACCCCATAGTTTTAGGTGATCTCAAGTCAGGAGATCTATACAATGATGATGGAGAGGAGTCCACCTCTGAGATAAGTGGACCGAGTTGTGATGTCGACGGTGAATCCTCAAACAATGATCGATCTGAGGATGAAGCTGAGGGGGGCTATCTAAGGCCTTTGTATGCACATCATCTACTACCTGTAAAGTGGATACATGTTACCAAAGATATTCTTTCCAACATTGATCATTCGAGGGAAGAAGCAGAGCCAATTTTCTTGTCAACATCATACATACGGACTTATCATCTAATTTTTTAAACATGGATGATAGTGACCAGGAAGTGAGATTCATGGGACCACATTTACTAGAGTGTCCCCCACCTATAGGGGTAAATGAAGGACTGTACTATGATAGTGACAAAGAGGATGAAATAGAGAGAGCCTATCTAGGTCCTCCTTACCTATGTCACCACCATGCACCTTATACGGTCGAGGACCTATGAAGAGAAATCAATCTCGACCCTCACCTCAAGGGAATACCACCAAAATTTAATGTGATTTATCACATGTTGTTTCCCCATCTACCTACCTACATGGAGCTCTATGAGATGAATGGTCCCATATTGCAATCAGTGCATAGGGAGGACCCAATCATCCATAGTCTACACATAGAAGACCCATTTGTGAAATATGAGCTACAAAATCTATTGAACGTAGAATTTGTAATCTCCATCAATTATCTAGAATGGGTGTCCAATATGGTACTCGTAGAAAAACTTGATGGAAGAATCCATATTTGTACGAATTTTAGAGACCTAAATAAGGCAACACCAAAATATTAATTTCCATTGCCTAATATCGATGCTCTTGTAGACACAACTACAGGTCACAAGATGCTCTCCTTAATGGATGATTTTTTTGGTTACAATCAAATTTAGATTAAACTCGAAGATCAACGTAAAACCATGTTTATAACGCCATGGGGAACATTTTGCTATAAAGTTATGCCATTTGGCCTCAAAAATATTGGTGCAACATATCAACGGGCCATGACATACATCTTTCATGACTATATGCATAAGATTCTAGAAGATTATATGGATGACTTGTTGGCCAAGTCATTGCTACATGTTGAGCATGCGAAGGTCTTAAGGAAGGTCTTCGATCACCTAATAGAATATAATGTTAGATTGAATCCTAAGAAGTGCGTATTTGGCGTAACTTTTGGTAAGCTCTTAGGATTCATTGTTTCAAAGTGAGGCATCGAGGTTGACCCAACGAAGGTCAAGGCTATCTTAGAGATGTGTCCTCCCTCCAATATTAAAGAGTTAAGGAGCCTTCAGGGCAAAGTAGCATCGATAAAGTGATTCATCACTCAATTATCAAATAAATGTCGACCCATGAATCGACTTCTACACAAGGGGGTCCCATTCAATTGGGATGAGGACTGTCAAGCAACTTTCACTAAAATAAAGCAATACCTGGTGATGCCACCAGTGCTAGCTCCACCAAGGCTAGATGTGCCTTTTTTGCTATATATATCGGTGATAGACTTTGCATTAGGGACCATGTTAGCCCAAAAGAATATGCAAGGCAAGGAACAAGCCATATATTATATTAGCCGAACCTTGGTGAGTTACGAGCTAGGATATGCATATGTGGAGAAATTATGTTTAGCAATAGTGTTCGCTACAAAGAAATTGTGACACTATATGCTAAGTCATACGACATATGTTATATCAAAACAAAATCCTTTGCAGTACATGATGAGTAAGACGTATCATAATACATGTACTACAAAGTGGATCATGCTACTAATAGAATTCGATCTGGAATTCATAAGCCATAAGTCCATTAAGGGACAAGTCATAGCTGATCAATTAGTTGAGGCACCGCTATCAAACAGTAGGCCTCTGACCATTGAGCTTCCGGATGATGCAGTCTTCATCGTATCCGAAGCTCCCAAACTCGAAGAACTAGAGAACAATGTTGATATGACTCTGTTCTTCGATGGTTTGAAGTGCGAGCAAGGAGGTGGTGTAGGAATAGTGTTTTTCATGCTGTAAGGAGCTCCAATGCCCTTGTCATTTAAATTAGATTTTCTGTGCACCAACAACAACACTGAGTACGAAGCCCTACTGTTGGGCCTCCACACAGCCGTCACCATGAATATTAAAAGATTAAACATCTTTGGTGACTCCTTGCTCATAGTAAATCAAGTTAAGGGGCTCTTTCAGTGTCGATGTCCAGTACTAAAAGCCTACAAAGATCTTGTGATTACATATTTGGCTAAATTGGAATGGTATGACATCGAGGCAATCCCTCATTCATCAAACAGGTTTGCAGACACCATGGCATCTTTGGGATCCTTAATCCCTCAGAATCCATCTATTGACTTCACTACCATTCATGTTAAAATGCTCTCGCATCCTACAGCGGAGCGAGAAGCCTTTGATAATAAAATGTCAATCAACATGATTAGCGCAGAACCAAAAGCTGAATGGTTTTGCAGAGCTGAAGAATTTTTGAAGAAGGCACCTTGGGGGTCATTAACCTCCCAGAGTCCGACGGGGAGTGGTACTACCATTCACCATAGGGTTGTTTTCCAGTCTGCATTTGCAAAAGTAAATATGCAGGGGGAGCAAGTCATCTTAGCAGTCGAAGCTGAGGCTTATCAAAACTGGATGTCACAAATCCAAGACTTCCTAAAACTTGGTGTAATCCCAGAGGGATTGTCGCATGTCATAAAATGCACATTTAAATAGAAAGTGACTAAATATGTCTTAATAGGAGACATCTTGTACCGATGAGGTTACGATGGAGTTCTCCTTCATTGTCTAGAGCCCCAAGAGTCATCTTGGGCAATTTCACAAGCTCATGATGGTACATGCGGTGGCCATTTTAGCGGCATGGCCATCGTCAAGCGCATCCTTCGAATGGGCTACTATTGGCCCACTATGGAGAAGGATTGCAATGTGTATGTCAAGAAATGCATCAAATGTCAGCATCATGCTAATCTTACGCACTTGCCATCATAGGCCTTACAACCCATCCAAGCGGCTTGGCCATTTTCTCAGTGGGGATTAGATCTTATAGGCAAGATCTCTCCTCCATCATCGGGCCGACATACATTTATTATCATGGCTACTGAGTATTTCACAAAGTGGGTGGAAGCAATACCCTTAACAATGACCACTGGAGCTCGTATAGCAAAATTTATACTGGAGCATATCATAAGTCATTTTGGGATTCCATCCAAAATAATATCGGATAATGGAACGTCATTCAAGAAAAAAACTGTGAGAGCTTTGACATCTAAATATAGAATCAAACATAGTTTTGCGACTCCATACTATCCACAGGCAAACGGGCAGGCTGAAGCTTCAAATAAGATAGTGGTGGCCATATTGAAAAATACGGTCCAAGAAAACCACAAATATTGGCATATCCAACTGCCCCTTGCATTATGGGCTTACAGGACTAGCATTCGGACGCCCACTGGGGCAATGCCATTTTCACTAGTATATGGCGCTGAGGCCATTATGCCCTTGGAATTGGAAATTCCAATGCTACGCATCGCATTGAAAGAGTTCATCGATGATGACACCGCATGGCAAGCTCGACTGGATCAACTGACGCTGCTTGATGAACATCGCGTGAATGCCCTAGAGCATCTCTGCATTTATCAAGAGCGACTAAAATGAGCTTACAATATCAAATTCCACCAGAGAGACTTTGAAGTTGGGGATCTTGTCTTGAAAGAGAACCAATAGAACTCTAATTTACCACTAGATATGCGAGACAAATTCATGGCTAATTGGCTAGGACCTTATATCATATCTAAAAATATTGGTCTAGGTACCTATCACCTAACGTCGCTAAGGGGTGTTGAAGAGCCTGAACCTCTCAACATCATCCATCTTAAGGTGTTCTATGCTTGAGAGTGTAGCAAAAGGCTCCAAGGGTTCCTGAAACCGCTTGGTCATGTCAGTAAAAGGCTCTGAGAGTTTGCTTAAAACCACTCGGTCAATCCCAAAGGTTCGAGGGTTTGATAAACATCGCTCGGTCATCCTAAAAGGCTCCAAGCTCTTTTGTGAGTAGTTTGGTCAATCAAAAGCTCCAAAGGCATCTGTAAGCCCTTTGGTCAAATATCAAAGGCCTCGAGGGTTGCTAAACACCGCTCGGTCATCCTAAAAGGCTCCAAGCTCATCTATGAGTAGTTTGGTCAATCAAAAGGCACCAAGAGTTTCTGAAAAACTGCTTGGTCAACCCAAAAGCTCCAAGGATTCTTAAAGATCGCTTGGTCATCCCAAAAAGTCCCAAAGGTGCTCATAATCCCTTTGGTCAATCCCAAAATCTCCAAGGGTTCCTAAGAATCACTTGGTCAATTTAAAGGCTCCAAAGGCATGTACTCACCGTTTGGTCAAATATAAAGGCTCAAAATCAATAAAAATTATAAAATCAATAAAATCCAAAAAAATTGGTAAAGCATAAAATCCAAAAACATTTACATTTCAATTGCATCATTGCAGTTCATATTCCACATGCATTTCATCATTGCATTGCATATAGGTATTTGTCATCTATTTCATTTCATAGTAGAAGGAATTGTGTTTGTCAGTCTTACAAATGACACCACGTTTGTGTTTCAATCATGCACCTTTGCATTTATCATAATCCATCATTCATGTGAGTAAATGTGTTTTTCAACACAACCCATAATGTTGCTATGAAGAATATACTAGGGTTTTTCGGTCACTCAACCATACCTAGAGGTCTTATCAAGAGTTGATAGAAAGCTTGCTTTGCTTTTGTAGCTAAGGTTCAGTTAGTATAGCCCTTAGCATATCATAATCCTATCACTAATAAACAAATTAAACAATCCTAATAAGGACTAGGGGAATATGAAAGCCACAAAGCAGGACCGGGTATCCTGAAGCGAAAAGAGTTATTCTTGCTTATCCCCTTGTGCGGATGGTTTGGGAAATGTTGGCAATTGGCAAAAGGACAGGTTTATTCCCTACCCAGAATCCCTTGCTTATGATAAAATGAGCAATATCCCAGAGTGATATCCCACATCAATCCTCAATATTGATACCATAGGTCGATATCATAGATCGACATCCCAGATTGATATCCCATATTGATATCATAGATCGATACACTCAATCGATATCCCAGAAATAGTTCCCCCCAAAGTAAAATCCCCAAAGGGAAGTTTCTGAAGAAGTATCAAATACAGATTCCAAAAAATGAAGATCAAATGAAGATCAGAAATCAAAGTTCAAAACAAGATCAAATGAAGATCAGAAATCAAAGTTCAAAACAAGATCAAATGAAGATCAAAAATCAAAGTTCAAATCAAGATCAAATGAAGATCAGAAAGCAAGTTCAAATGAAGATCAAATGAAGATCCAAAGAAAGTTCAAAGTCAAAGTGCAATCGACTCCCTTGCTTCACTACATATGAGCAAGTATCCCAAAAAATGAAGGAAAAGAGAGGGACGAGCCTGAATCCCTGGAATGGTCGGCACTACCATACCTTATGCATGATGATATGTCTGATGCATTAGCACCTTGCTTATGTACAGACCAATGTTTGAATGTGGATGAGCTAGCTTTAGGTGTCCTGCATCGCCTAGTGGCTTAGTCCAACTAAAATTTAAAACTAGGATTGGATAAACATTCATGGATCCCCTATCTTAGCAATGGGCTGAAATAATCCTGCCTGACATCGGGGTATGCTTATGCCTTATCTTAATATATGCATGTGCACACACAGGGACAATGAATAGTTAGGGCCTATCCTAGCAAAAGCCTTATATCTTAGAAGTCTAGTGTGGTTAGTATGCAACTTTTGATAAGTCAACTAGGGTGTTTGAGTCTCATGGAAAACTTCAAAAAGAAATTCCCAAATAGCAACAAAATATCAAATATCACAAACCATCAAAGGCAAAAGTCATTTAATCATTAAATTGCAAAGTATCGAATCTGTGATACATCATTACATGGAGCACAATCAAGATATAGGATAGATACCGCATAGATATCAGAAAAGATATTTAGATGACCACTGACTATATTGTGCATATCTTTCAAACTACAAAAAGAAATATAGAGTGACATATTATATCATTCGCATCATTACATCATAATCATATCATTACATTTCATATATGGGTGATTAATTGATTAAATTTTGATTATCAGGATTACCAATTATGATTCATGATTAGCATACATTTTGTGGTGTCATCAATTTGACTGTAAACATTATTGCATTCATTCCTTATATTTTACATGATTAAAACATACAAGTTCATTTCCATTATATTATGATCAAATAAGCATTACATACATTAATGCATAAATAAAGCAAAATAAAATAAGGTAAAAGAAAAACCATAATGCATCCATCATATATCACACATCTAAGCATCTAGATCACTGCATATCATCATCAACATAAAATAAAATAGCTATCTAGTGCATGTCATCCATACATCACATTACATAAACATAGCATCAACATAAGCATTGCATCCATATGCATCTCATAAACATAAAACATAAAATACACAAATAAATGAGTACACATAATGAGCCACAATGATCAAATCTCATATATATATATGTGTCAAAGAGTACATCAGGGTACATCAAAATGCCCATAGGCTACAATCGTGTAGGTCCTCAGACCTCACACCAAAAATGATACATACAAAAATGATATAGCCTGTATCAAATGGAGACCCTAGCTCTAGCCTGATCCTCCTCCGCTGGAGCCCTCTCCACCTCCCTCAACCCTATCTCTGGGAGCCTACTCTGTAGTCTACTCTGGCACCTATTGTATAGCCTACTGAGGATCCTGTGTCTGGCCTAATCCAAAGAGGCTCCATACATGAGAACCAATCCCTTGAGTCCTCTACGAGCTAGCACCCTGAGTACTCAGAGACCTATGGGTCCACTCAGACCAATGAGTCCTCTCGGTCCTATGCATCCTATGGCTTGAGCTGGTAGAAGACTATCCTATCTCCCTAGTCCTAGTCCTAGAGCTGGTCCTATGGGTACCTATGGAATACCTATCCTCGAGAACCTCCCCACCTAGAAGTCTGATGTGGCCCTCCAACTAAGATATGCGAGCTACCCTCACATCCTGTATAGTGTTTCCCTCCTCTACGAGGGAAGTCAGTCATCTAATCTCGACCATGGGATCATGACCTCCTGGTAGTAGAGGTGCTAGTGCTATAGGAGGTGCCATAGCAACCTATATAGATGATGGGCCACCCACCACTACCCTAGCCAAATCCCTCTCTACTATAGTTGTACCTAGTCGTGCCTCTACTAGGTCACGCGCACTAGTGAGCTCCTAAACCTATGCCTCTACCACTATAGCATGCACTATCATAACTATGATCTGATCCCTAGCCTACTACAGTTGTCTCTCACTATGAGCTAGCTTCACCTCTAAGGTGGTGATGCTAGTATCCCTCTATAGCATCTAGGACTAAAACCTCCCAATCTAGCTCTATAAATCTGCCACCTAGGCTAGAAGCTACCCTACCTCACTATCTAGAGGCACCTCGCCCTCATCTAAGGCCTCCTCCTCAGCCTCCATCAGTGGTGCATCCTATGCTACAACATCTACCCCCCATCCACCCTCAGTCCATGGGTGCACATTATGCCCCTATGGATCAGCCTCCACCTTATCATCTACCTGACCGAGAGGCCCAGATCCCTACCACTAAAGTAGGGACCACCAAGTATCATACACTAGGGTGGTCCCAACCACAACAACTCCAAACTCCTAGAAATCATCTACAACATCGCCTAGAAGTGTAGGTTGCACCCACTATAGATCTATCTCTAGAACTAGCCACCTATAGATAATAGGCAGCTCCGGGATGTCCTGGACTATACCAAACTATCATAGGACTCTGGAGAAGAACTGATACTCTCGAATCTCATCCTTATGGCCTAGAAGCCATCTATCTCATCGAGCCTGGCACAAGCACTCGCTAGCCTCTGGCCATATAGGGCAATCCATATATGGATACCACTCAATGTCATCAAGTCTTAGTACTGCAAATCGATTGATATAGTGCTCAATATCCCCTACATGGGACCTGCTCTGGAACCCCTCCTCCTCATGGGGCCAGCATGTGGTATAGCACTGATGATCATCATCAATAGAAGTAATCTCCAGGGGTAGCTCTATAGGTCACTCGATTCGGATGTGCTACCAACCCCAGATCTATAGGAGTAGACTACAGCTAATGCCTACTCGGCTCCTACTAGTAATCTGATACAGCTCTTGATAGAGCTAGCATAGTAAAGTGCTCCCCCAGGCTAGGAGAAATGGTCATCGTGTGGAGCTCTAAATAACCCTCCTAACACTAGCTAGAAGGTTCTAGGGGATCCTCACGCTCGAGGAGTCTAGAAGGACAATCTGCATGATCAAGTGCATAAAAACTACCTCTCGATGGAGAAGACCTCCTCCCCATACCAGTATCCAATGTGAACACCTCCATGGTCGATCTTCCATTGGGCCTCTAGGCTTCGATCATCGAAGATCTCATCAAAAACAACTCCTCTACTCTAAAAGGTAGAAGAGGTGATGGCCTCACCATCAATAGGGATCCTGAAGATCCTATAGACATCCTCGAGAGTGATGGTCATTTCACCTATCGGCAGGTGAAATGTGTTGGTCCAGGCATTCCAGCTCTGGGCCAACGTAGTCATGTAAGCTTGATCTACCCTGATAGTGGGTAGATCCAAGACATAGCCAAAGCCTATGGCCCCAAACCACTATCGCTCCCCATCAGTCAGTAGTGGGTGGAGAGTGTTAAGGAGCTCTGGCTCCCTAGCTCTAGAGGTCAGTCTCTGCAAAGAGATATAGTATAAGGAAAAATCTAACTAAAGGCTAATTAAACAACTAAAAAATGACCTAAAAAGAGATAGATCAAGATAAAAATAGCTAACAATGCAAAATTATGCTAAGCATGATCAAAAATTTTAAATAATACATCTCATAGGTGCAATAAATGGCATTAAATGCCAAGAAAATCACAAAAAAAATAAAAAAATTTAAAAATTTCAAAAAAAGGGAACCGTAGGTCAAACCCGTGGTCCGCACAATGGTCAAATTTTTTACCGTTGTAATTCAAACCTAACCGTAGATGATACCTGTGGTCCCCAATCTATCAAAGGGGAACCGCAGATGGCAGCTACGATCTAGGAATACGACCCATTTGGGGTCATTTCCTAGCCGATAAAACAAAAAATAAATAAATAATATAAAAATATCAATCCTAAGCTAGCCTAATCTAAGGTGTGGTTCATTGCCAACAGTTTAATGAGATTGATTTAACCAATTAATTAATTTGGTTCATTTTAATTGGTAATGAATGCAAGGACTCGATTTTGAATTACCTTACCTACACTGAGGCCTCGACTGGAAGAAGGTTGTCCGTGGTCCGCCATCGTGAGGTGTGTCAGGTGTTTGGTGTTAGTTTTAGTAGGGTTTTAGGTCAAGTTTTATCTCACACCTCTCAGAGCTCTTCAAATTGTAGTCGCTTTCAAGGAATAATGAGGAAATTTTCAAATGGGAAAACTTTTTAAACCTTTTCCTATTTTTGTTGGATCGCAGCTTACACCTACGGTCCCAGAATTAGGGTTTTGCGATCGCAGGTCTAACCTGCAGTTCCCAAAATTTGAAAGTTTCAACCGTAGACTGAACCCATGGTTCGCAACTAGCATTAAATGCAGTAAAATCCCACCATGGGAAGATCTTAAATGATAAATCAATGATTCCTAATGGATCAAAATTTCAATAAAAGCAATCAATTTTGCAAATTTGGTGATTTTCAAGCACCAGGATCAATTAAAAATTCAAAATTAACAAAAATATTTAAAATAATCAAAAGCCAAATGCACCTCGTATTCAGTTATTTACTCTATACACTTGGTGGTTGCAGTGACTGACACTCCATGCAATCCGGTGAGATGAGTAAATAACCATAAGGACATTTGGGGTAAAATTGTCATCATTGATTTGATATGATTCTTTTCAATTCCGAAGAAGGCCTTCAAGGCTGGACTGCTCCACGGAAATGAGGCGTTTCATGTCATTTCTCCTATGACATATTTTCAGCAAATCATCGACAAATTGATTCAACACAAAACTAATTGGATTTGCATCATTTTGATTCCCTAAGATGGCTATTGTAGCCTGACTGCTCCATGGGATAGGAATGTGCAATTACTATTAACAGTTGTAATCATACGCTAAACTAGGCTTAGCCAAGTAATTAAATGCTCAATTCTAAATTTGTTCAGATCATTCATTGTGGTCAAGCGACCTCGTCGCTTCATACATTGTCATTACCCTCATCGACTCATCGCTTGAGGGGGTAGTCATAATATCATAATCATAATCAAAGTCAACAGAAGATCCCTAAAATCGTAGATCCCTTGATCTTGTCAAAATTGTGTTCGTCCTTGCGAATCATTGTCAACAACTATCATAAGCTTACCCCTTTGCTTGGGGTAAATAGCAAATATGATAATTAGTTTGTAACTCTCATCCTTTTGGTTATATAGGCCTAACTCCTATTGTAGCACCAAAGCTACTCGAATGTCTGATGACGAGTGCAAACTCTTTCAAATTTAAGCCTCCAAAGAGTTGGAAGCAATGATTCCAGGATGCGCATCCTTTTGCTGGACCTGGGGCATCTAATGTTGATCCGACTAATGATCATCATAGAACCTTCAACATCATTTTAGGTGGTGTATTTTTGCTCACGCATTGTTCGATCTCACAACGCATCTCAAAAGGGGCATCTGTAGACACCTAAAATGCATCATGTCGATGGCGACTACTCATATGGACATGCTACAAGACCATATGGAAGATCTTGGATAGACTCCAAGATAGAGCAGTGGTTCTAACCACTCAATTTGGGCTCCTTGGCCTAATCATTCTGAACCATAGCTGAGACCTATGGTCCATAGTCTGAACCATGGTTGACACCTATGGTTTATAGTCTGAACCACAGCTGTCACCTACGGTCTTAACTAAAGTTCAGTTGGCCTTCATCCGAGCCAAATCGGTTTGAACAGCCATTTGATCTAGAAGAAGGTGGTTAAAGGATGGAAGCTTCCAATCCAACTATCCTAACCACCCCTTCTTGTTCTTGGCTTCTCCATGAAGCCACCCCTAGCCCTTGGGTAATCCTATAAGTACCCCTTCAAATTAGGGCAAAAAAAAATAGATAGGAAAGAGATATCAACAAGCATTGGAGATTAGAGCAGATGAAGCCCTATCGAATTGTGAACTCACTTGAGTGCACTAAGAGAGAGATTTGTTGCTATCACTTTTCCAACCTAAGCATCATGACGAATTATGCCATGGATGCCCTAAGGAGCTAGAACGCCAAGAAACACCAATTTGGGCAAACGGAGGCCCTATCGAGCAATTCAACCACCAAATATGTCAGAGGACACTGAGGCGACCCTTGATCATCAATTTGACAAGGAGGATCAATCCCACTGCCCTAGAATTGGAGGGCAAACCTACTTGGTTGCAGGCCATGGCTGTCAATCATGGTTTATAGTGCAGACCGCTCATTAGAGCTACGGTTTGCAATAGGTATAAGATCCCCTTACTGTTCCTTTTATAGTATGCTTATCTAGATTAGATTAGTCATTTTAATACTTTATTTGGTAGTTTAGAGACTCTAATGGATCGGATTAAAGATTTGAGTAGATTTACTTCATTATAGCATTTATGACATTAATGGCTTCTTTCCATGCTTTCATGCTTTATTTCACATAAGTAGGCCATTAGATAGTTAGTTGTATTATTCCTTTATGCATATCTAGGAATATTTATCAATTCAACATAGATTTAACACATTTTGTATGCTTTCTTGATTTCATATGTTTATAGCATCTTTGTGTTCAATTTCCTCAAAGGACCTCATCATGAGAGGTTCCCAATGCTTTTAATGCTTCTTTGTTGTTTCTTGATCATAGGGAATCAGGTCTAAAGGAGCTTCAATCATCTAATTCCTTCCTCAACGCGAAGAAGAGGGTCAAATCCACCCTAGAGCAGTTTGTGACTATTTAGAGAGCATTAGTATTGCACCTACCCCATTGGGGGCTTCGAAATTGTATCAATTGTATCAACATTTGGGTGACCCTAAGAGGGGCATGATTGTAACCGAGATTCACTTTTGATATTAATAAAAGAAACATCCATTTTATTGTCATATGCAATCTTGTTCGTTATTTTATGCTTTCATGTTGATTTCGATTGATGCATTAGATAGGTGCACGCTTTTTGGATAGGTCAATAAGGAATAAAATTGATGTCTTCTCCTAAACCCAAGGTTAATTTGTCTAATTCTGCTACTAGAGAGTCATATTGACCTCTGATGTGATAGCCTAACCTAAATTTGTCATATGGGAGTTGGTATTGTAGCTCGAATGGCTGCCTACATCCCTGCTCATATATACCAAGATTGTAACGATGCCAATGGTAATGCTCAAAATATGTTACAACAAACTTAGGATTAGAGAGGTAGCAAACATTGACAGTGAATAGCTCATCATTGTCCTCTTATATATCCATAGATTTATGGGCACAGTCCAGGCCAACGTAGATGAAATTTGTCTGGTTGGGAGGGATTCCAAGCAGAACCACCATTTCCACTAGTGGTCTTAGATATTTTGGACATCCCATGTCTTGCACATACTTTATTATGGGTGTAAATATTATGTTCTATACAAGATACTATCCTATCCATTTACTTTCCAAGTGTATTATCACATGTGATATGGATGATCCTACAGATGACACTGGCAAAGTGGGTTCTAGTATCTCATCAGCTTCATCTTGGAGATATTCATCCTCCATGGGAGTTGGACTCTTCTTAATGTCTATGTTTAGCACTTCCTTGGGATATATTTCCTCAACCATGGATGCCTTTAGCTTTTGATTGTCTTTTGGTTTAGACGTTGATGGTCTATTAGAAGCATTAGTTACTTTGTGTGCAATATGAGGTGTTGATATAGATGGGTCCTTTTGTACCCCTTTGTATTTGTTATCTAGTTGGGTAGTTGGAGATGATGGTACTACAGATAATTGGGTAGAAGAAATCACAAATTCTCCTAGATAATCCACCTGATGAACATACTTGAATGGCTCTTCATCGGCCAACACCATGTAGACTTTGTTATCATGCACATACTTGACACATTGGTGTAAGATCGAAGGAACACATCCCATGTCCCTAATTCAAGGTCTCCCTAGGAGAATGTTGTATTGCATGGCTCATTCCAAGACATGACACATCATGGGGATGGTTTTATGCCCCACCTTGATAGGTAGGACTATCATTCCCACAGTATTGCATAAAGCATCATTGAAATCCCTTAATGTATAGGATTCTAGAACGATATTGGACTTGGGGATCTTAAGATGTTCTATTGCTATTGTTGTGATGATTTTGATTGACAAACCTATATAGATCAAGACCCACTTAAATGAAAAATCATTAACTAATGCCATGATGTGCAGTAGAGGATCTAGTAAGGTAGTAGGTATTGTCTTAATTTCATGATCATAGAATCGAATTACAGGCTCCTAGCATTCTTGTACTTATCCCACAAAATGGTTAAATGCATTTGGATCTTGTGGTTGGAGCCCAATTGACCTTAAAATCTCCATAAAGATCTCCTTGTGCTTTGGGGACTATTGTATGAGCTCATAAATTGATAGATTATCCAGAGTCATTTATAAATTTTGCTCGAGTCTACTCCAAATGGTTACCACAAGTTGGGTTGGTGGACCTGGAAGGTTTTCTTGCCCCTACCTCTATCTAGGTGTAGCTAGGACATTAATGGGAGTTGTAGGAGGTTGCGGTTGACCATACCGTCTAGTCCTGGTTGCTATATTGAAAATTTCAACCATCCCAACACACCCATGGGTAGGCATACCGATTTAGACCTAATTGACTTGTGCACCTTGCCCTCTATGGACCTCATGGTTTGGTAGCAAGTTTTTGTAGATGCCCATATATTAGTTGTTAGGGGCTAGTGGGTTGTCCACTTTAAGTTCTCTTGTCTCAATCATGTTTTGCACTTGGTGCTTAAAACCAATGCAAACCTCAATATTATACCTTGATATTCTATGATAAGGGTAAAATTTATCTTCCCTATATCATTTTGGGTTAGGATGGTTGGTATCTATAAGAGGCATATCATGGAACCTGATCTTTCTTGCCTTACTCAATTGGTTGAATTTTGATTGCATTGATTCTGTCAATGGTGTGAAATAGCGAGGGGGTTTGCACTCTTTGTTCCACCCTTGATTGTTCTTTTGATCATAGTTGGATGGTGGGGGTTGTGCTTGATAATTTTGGGATTGGTGCACAGCCCCATCCTTAGGTGCAGCCAATACCACTTGATTAACTAGAGCAAGATTTTCTTTCTTTTGCTTGTACTTGTCATTTTTATCAATTTTGTTCCACTCCTTCTTGGTTCAGAGTTTTATAGTTCCCTCGTATACTCTTATGTCCTCAATGAGTTTGGATTTTTCCAAAGCTTCCTCAAATGAGGGGTACTATTAGAGTTGTAGCAAGAGGGAAATGTGTTTGGAACAACTCTTGTTGAACATTCAGACGATCTCTTTTATGGGGACGAAGAATGACAATTTTGCCATGACTCTCCTCCATCTATTCCCATAATCCATTATTGGTTTTTCATCATAATATTTCAGATTGGAAAGGTCTAAAAGGTTCAATTTCCTCTTAGCACCAAAAGAGAAATGCTTCAATAAAGCATTCACTAGTTGTTCAAAATTAGATATGCTATGCTTGGGCAGCTGGTTGAACCATTGGGTGGCAGCGCCCGCAAATGTCATAATGAATGTCCTAAGCATGAGATCATCATCATATTCAAGATGAAAATATGCATTGATGAAATTAGTAACATGGTATTGTGCATCCTCTTCACCCTTAAAATTTTCCAACCTAGGATCTCAAAATGCTTAGGGTATGCGGGGCTAGGTACGGATAGACATAATGGTTGATTGTGTATCTTTCTCAATGTTGGTTGGCTACCATACTTCTCTTGTTTTTCAAAGGAATTCATATTTTCATTAAGTGATTGGAAGGCCTTTGAGGCAAGGAGTAACTCCTCTTGTAAACCCCCCCATGGTGGTGGTGGAGGAAACATTCTATCCATTTTATTTGTTCCATTTTCTTCCCTCCTACGAGGGGATTCAAGATGTGCTTGATCTTGCTCTATTAAGTTTACCCTTTCCCCCTGAGTTGGATTTCACTCATCATTTGGAGGGTGATTTTGTTGTGGGTTTCCTTCTTGTCTAGTGTACTCCTCCCTTGTTGAGTCAGTGTGTTGATCTCTTTGATGATCATTTCCATTTTTTTGTTGGTTACTATGAGCTAGCTACTCAGATTGCTCTCTTAAAAATTGCTCATGTTGGCGCAATAATCGTTATCTCTATTTATCATGTTCAATAGTATATAAAAGCTCCTGATATTTGCACAAGGTGTTTTCTAACCATTGCACATGGTTAACTTGCATAATCATAGAGGACTTGTGCTTATCTGACCCTATCCTAGTTGTTTTGATTCGTACATCTCTCAAAGAGGTTTCTGTTGTTTCTTTGCTCTCACTAGCTAATGTGACTTATTCAGTATATTTTTGAGTGTCTCTATGATTGGAATCTATATGTTTACTATCGGGTCACCTTGAAGCACCCCCAATTTGAGAAGTGGACTTAGAAGTCATGGTTTGTGAACTTCCAGATGCAGAATTCTTTGTGGCTACCATTTTTGGAGGTGGCATCGAATGCAACCAATCCAACTCATCCAACTATCTTGTTTTCCATGGCTGATCCTGTGGGGTACAATTTACTCCAATAATATCATAGTGTATTGGAATCCTTCCTCTCATGTGAAGGATATCTTTTTTTCAAGTCTATGACTGGAGGTGTTTCTAGTTTCCTGCCCCTCAGTGGGCTGATCTGTTTTAAGTTTCTCATGTGAATTTTGGGATGTTGGGACTCTTGTGTGACCTTTTGGTGATGAAGGTTTTGTGGCCCTATCTACATTCCATGAGGATGGAGGTAGAGAAACCTCATCATCCCTATGTGAAGAATGGGTTCTAGAACCTCTTTATGTCTGTCATGTCTCTGAGAAGTTTTTATGTGTTTAGAGGAAGCCCTTGAGGTTTCCTCATGTCTTCTTGATGATGATGGTTGTGAGGCCTCTTTGTGTTGATGTGATGTAATTCCTTGATTTGGTTCCCTATTTGGTATTTCTCAAGGAGATCCCCCAAGGGTTGGGTTATCACCCCTTAGACTCATAGAACTATGTCTTACAGTCTTATGAGTAGGTATTTCAATGTTAATGCAACTTAGCCTAACGGTGTGTTGTTTCAGACTCTCCCTTAGTGTTAGACTGGGGATGTCTACTTCTTGTTTTAGCCATTTTTTTTGGAATTTTAGATTTTGTGTTGCACTTAAATATGATCAAACAATATCAAGCAAATTTTTATCTTGATTACAAATTTAAGTATGCCCTAAATTGTTTGATGTATTTTTGATGTTTGGTTGTTTCTTGTTTCTTGTTGTTACTTTCGATTTAGAATGAGGAGACTCATCCATAGTGATAATCAAGAACACTCATGCCAAACATGATTTCTTAAAAGAGACTCGGGTACACCACTTAAATCCCAGTGGGGGGTTCACCTAGCTCTTCCACTCTGAACCAATGATTTTTCCAATAGTGGGAGACAATTTGAACACAATTACCTTAGTGTCACTATAAGCAAGTTCCTCAATCTATTTCTATGAAGCTCTAGGGGGAAAATCGATGGAAGGATATGAATGCCAAAGTCACTAGATTGAATTGATGGTTTGTGATGAAATTCAACTCCCCAATGTTTAAAAGAAACATGTGTGTGTGTGTGGTTCATTTTGATTTTTGCATGAATAAAAATGCATCATATAGCAGCAATGAACTTTTCCTATATGCCTAATGCGTTTCAATTTCAAAAAGGTGCATAGCTACTATGATATTAATGAATGCATTCTATTAGATGTAAGTATGGACTTTAGAAAGGCCTCAAAAAAAGAAAAAAAATCACACAATTTCTAGCATGTTGGATTCTAGGGCAAAGTTTATAGATAGAAGCTGCTGTTCCTAGAAACGCCCAATGGAAAATATAAAAAGAAACCTAGAATGTCCAAGATACAAGTTCTTTCTCTTTCATTCTTCTAGTTTTCCAAATTAAAATATTTCTTAATGATCACTAATTTTAATGGAATAGAAATAGACAGAGAGCTATAAAGTGTCAGAGAAGTTGTATCGACATTTAATACAACTCAGAGAGTCAATGTTTTAACCTCTGCTACACTCCAGATTTGGCTGCTATTGACCAGAGCGGTTGACTTCTGGCCACCTTTGACCAAAGCAATTGGATTCTGGCTACTATAGATCAGAGTGACTACACCTGTATGCAAAACTTGAGTTAGTAAAGAGGTAAAAAATGCAAATAAGCTAAAGAACTAGGCAAGGGTACCACCGTGATCGCCATCTATAGTGACCCCAGGGAAGCGGTGTGTTGTCCACCAACTACTCTACTTGCAATTTTATTGAATCCTTTAATATTTAAACATGCAATAAATGAAAGGCACAAAGCAGATTTAACCAAAATTCAAAGAAGTAAATGAATGAATGCTTTTATTATTGATATTCTCCAGATTAGGTTACATATAAATCCTTCTAAGGAATACCCTTCATTTGATACACAATTTTACACACAAAAGAGGGCAGCAGGTTGTGAAATATCCCCTTGCATAGGGGGCATAATTTATAAGGCTTCCTGGTGATACACACAAAAATGTATGAGGGCTTACAGATGCCTCCTTCTCTAGGTATGATTGCTAGAGGGATCCTTTTGTGATCGTATGCTGCGGATTTGCCCGATTGAACCTGTAGCCCTAAAATCAATGAAACAACACATGCTTAGATGTCCAATATTGCCTTCCTAGATAAGGCTGTTAGAAATGAATAATCTCAATAAATGCAATGAAACTAGTACTATGCAAGCAAATAACTAAAATAAAGCTTATGCTATCGAAATGACAGACAAAGTAGAATAAAATAAACTAATACCTAAAGTCCTAGACTATGTTGTGGGCCACTGTCTAGGAAAACGATTGCTAAGGTGAAATATCTCTCTTGATCCAAAGGCTGTAGGCTCAAATCCACTACTAATGTTAAAATGATTACCTTATGTGTTCAAATTTGCCCTCTAATCCGACAAGGCTTCGCTACAAGAATCAATATCCAATGGAAGCTCTCGAGGTCTCTAGAAGCTCTCCTCAATGATCCAACTTGTTCAAAGTTTGGATGTATGATGCTCTCCATCTCTCTCGAATTGAAAGAAGGTCCAAGAATATACAAGAAGATCAATAAGTGTCTAAAAATGTCCCTTAATGTTTTTAGGTTTATTCCTTATAAAGTGTTTTGAATCCCTAGGTCAATGTTCAACCCTAGGACTGAATCCCTCATGTGTACTAGGTGTTAGCATGAGAAGCTCTTTGTTTTTCTATGTTTAACTGAGGTCTAAATATAGAATTTGAGTCTTCCATCTAGACTGGCTATGAGGAGGAAAGCAAAGTTGTCCCTGCTCATCCTTATTGCATGTAGACTACCACTTCCACCCAAGATTAGGCTGGATAGGTGGTAAAATGAATTAAAAGTTTATTCTTTGTCGTCTGCAGTGGCTAATGTTTGGCCACTCTGAGCTACAACGGTTAGATTCTAGCCACTCTGGTCTACAATGGCCAAGCTTGGATGGGCTGAAAATACCCTAAATGAGTGGTAAAAACCACTTTTGACACTTGGAAGGTCCCAAGGTTTAGTCACATGACCTATGAGTGTACCCATATAAGTAGTCTTCTTGACCATGGCATGTTTTAGGTGTCTACAGATCCTAGACCCTATGTAGATCGACAAAGTGGTAGTGAACATGCCAGCGTAGATAAATAAAGTACAAACATGGGCGATGAAAGAGGCACGATATTGGAGATAGATTGAGGACCCTAACTTGGGTTGTTCACATGGTAACGATGTGTACTTGATAAGAATATATTGAATATTTACATTGGTGCCAGATAGCATATGATGTGGATGAATGGTGATGTAGTCAATTTCAAATGAGCTAAAATTACAAGGTGATGTTATACATTGTGGATAGTGTGCAACAAGATAAATTTTGGAGTGTGTGGTTATTCGTATATGTTCCAAAATAAAAAATGCTTCCTCTTAACGTAGAGGAGAACCTTGGAGGGGTGGTAACCAAAAAAATCACAAGAATTCATTTACCATGAGGTATGTGTTTCTCATATATACTATTATTAATGAAAGAACATAGTGAACAGTTATAGAACATGGTGTACTTGGTGCAGGGTCAACTTTGGTAACCACAAGAGCAGAGAGTGGGGGGTCGTATTACAAATATTAAAGAATGCTATTGCAAATATTTGGAGGGAACATCCATTACATTAGGTGGTTTGGAAATTGACTTGAATCTGGCAGGTTTTTGAGCCAGATCATCTAACAAAAACATCAATCTCTATCATTTGATTGAACCATCCATAATAAATTCTTATTAACAAGGAGTAGTAGGTGGATTGTCCACTCGAATGGACCATCGATTGTGTAGAAAGGAAAGGGTGCTAAGTCCGGTAGTTCAACCAAATGTGAATCTAGTGAGCTTGTACAAAGTCACCACCTCAAGAGGAAAGGTGAGGTATGGGATTAAGCTATAGGAGCATTTATTTTAATAATGTTAAGACATGGATTACGTATAATGAGAGTTATTAAACAAAATGGTGTCATATGTAGTAACCATAAAGTGTGATACGAATGGTGGCATTCACATGTGGAGTTAGACAAAAAAATTGGGTGAAAATGTTTTAGCATGTCTGTACCATTGACAGAAGGATAAGGGGCTACTCCTAACAAGTTTTGCATTGTCATAATATTGTAACAAAGGACAACCTTGCATTGTGCCTAGTAACTAAGGTCAACATGGATTATATTATTGAAATGGTGTCTATAATCATTCGTGTGTGCAATCAAGTCGAGATGTCTAGGTATGGGTACATGTACATTACACGAAGGTGAAGTATCAAGTTGTTAGATGGCAAGTTAGGCCAAATGAGGAAACAAAGGTGAAAACATAAACAAAAGCATGCTGGAAGAAGCTTTAAAGGAAAAATGGAAATAAACACGCATATTAAAACGTTACAAGCTAGAAATAAAGTGTTATGAAAACAAATCATAGGAAATCCAAGAGTGGATGCGAAGACTTTTAAAAGCCCATCGAAGGCAGGGAAGAAGGATTGAATATTTTTGAAGGCCAAAGCTGGAAATAGGCTGCAAGACTGTATTTTTTGCTTCTTTTAATACAAATGATTCCAAAAATTTGTGTCCTGTTAGCAAGATAGGAGGAGATTATTTTTGCATGTTTGATTTAACTATCTATTTTTTTCCTTTTCATGCTATAGGCTTATAGATGATGTTAAATATATTTTAATGGTTGCATCATTAAATTTTTAAAGCATGAACTTTATTTTCGTTTCCCTTAGAATCTCGCACCTAGATTATTGCAGGTTGTACAAATGCAAGTTTAGATAAACTAGGTTATATGTAGAAGTTTTCTCACATATTCAATTTTGTAGAAATAGGGTGGCATCATACTGGTAGTAGTTTGTTTGAACATTTTCAGCATTCTAGTCCATTTTTAGATTTTACTTTTATTTTTCTAACCTTTCCCTTTTGTAGTTTTTTTTAAACTTCGATGATTAAAATAAAAATAAAAAAAATTAAAACTCCAAAAATAAATGCATGGATGCGAAGATTAAGATTTAATGCTTCATTTAGACCAGTTTTGATTTCATTTTGAAACCATTTCAAAATTATAAAAAATATTCAAAGTTACTATTTTTACAAGTAGTTTATAATTTCAGATTTTACATAATTTTACATTTTGAAGGTAAATTAGATTAATATTTGCATGTTTGTTTTGCAAGCAATAAATTAAATTTCCTTTATGAAAATCACAATTTCATTAAAGGGGAGAAATTTATATGGCATTCTAAAAGCCATTGTTGAAGCAAAGTGTGGAGGTAAATAATAAAATATTAATTAATCATTCAACTATAGCATATGATAGCTATAGGATTTAAGTAGGTTACAAAATAGAAATTTAACCATATATCATTTGTCCACGCTAACAACTAACATGATAAGTGCCTAACCTACTAACAACTAATTACGTAGTCAAATTGAATACGACTACTAACCTACTCACCAACTAGATAGAATAGTTAATGTAGTCGAAATGACTACAATGACTAACTAACCAATGGTAAGTAGTAAAAAGTAAATACTAGTGGTAAAAAGTAACAGGCTACTTTTTACCATGAGGTAAATAAATTCTACCTACTATAGGGAAAGGGTAAAATATCCAAATGATGAAATATTTACTCTAACATCCCCCCTTATTACATTATTTGGGTAATGTATATAACTATCCCAATACAATGAAAAGTATGTTGATCTGCTAGTTCTTGCTCTGTCATAGTGCTTTGGCTGCTCCTAAGCAAAAAGTGGGTCATTCCACACTTTGTCTTCACACCAATGAATGTCATTATAGTAATCATGTCATCCAACCAAATTGCATGGGTAACCAACCACTACAATCACTAGGTGTAGTAGAATAGATCACTTCATACGAGGTTCATTCATGTACAATATGATTTTGCAAAAGATAAGGTAGCTAAGGTATCAGTCACTGTAGAAAATTCACCCTTATAAGTTCCCCCCTTCTTGTTGCAAAACATGTATTTAATTTCTGAAATAAGTATGACTAAGGTGTCTGTCACTATCGAAAATGCACCCTTATAAGTCTTCTTCCATTTTTACAAAAAATTGTGAATAAAAGAAAGTATATCCCCCATTAATTGCAAAATATGTGCAACTTAAGAATATTTGTGAAGGATTTTACAAATATTGCCTCCTAGGTAATTTTACACCAAAAAATTCCCTCATTTTGTTACAAGAACTTCAAACAATGAGAGTTTGCTATTTTATGAAGCCTAAAAGAGGTACAAACACCCATTTATTACAAGTACTTCAAACAAAAACTTATGCTATTTATGAAGCCTAAAAAAGAGAGAGGAAATGGTGTTTTGCTCAAGGTGACAAATGTGTTTTCCCTCTACAATGTTGTCTTAGCAATAAGCACTCTATGTATTTTTCTGAACTAGAATAAGAATCAAGACTAGATACTTCACTAGCAATATTACCTCTATTTTGATTATGTGCTATGCCTTTGTCTTTCTTGTTTTGCTTGTTTTTGAACCAACATCGATTGGTGTCATGGTTGTCCTTTTTACAATACGAGAAAAACCTCTTTTGAGATTGATTTCCCTTACCTTTTGAGGATGATATTCCCTTTTGAAAGTTTCATTTCTTCTTATCACCCTTATAGTTTGAATAAATTGCATTGTTCGACACTTCATCGCTTTGGAGTTGATTTGCTTTCTCATTTTGAAGCAAATTGACTAACTCCACAAAGGTGACTGATCTTTGTGAAACATTAAGGGATGTAATCAACATTTTGTAGGATTCGGGAAGGGCTCTCAAGATTACTAAAGTCAAAATGGTGTCTTCAAATTTGGCCCCTAAAGCATTAATCTTAGACTTCAGATCTGCCACTCTGTAGAGGAATAGTTCTACTGATTCACCTAACTTCATATGGAGTGTATGAAGTTATGTTTGAAGGTTTAGAATAGTTGATTGATTCTTACCTTCAAAAATAGTACTAAGTGCATCCCATGCAACTTTACCAATTTTAGCTTCACTTATGTGAGGTTGGATCTCATCAGTAGTTGCAAGGAGTATCAACATGAGAAGACGATTGTTATTTTTATCCCATGCTTTTTGATCTACTCCTGGTGATGCGGGTCTTATTTCAGTGCCATCAACTAAATCCCACATGTCCTCTACAGTCAAGATGGCTTTCATCTTAGTTTTCCATGTTGAATAGTTAGGACCCTTTAGCAATTTGTGTATCACTTAAGTATTTATTGATAGTTTCCATGATGAAGGTCCTACAATTTGTACTAAGATGATCTTTCTTTCACTCTTAAGTGATATTTAATGGCACCTACCTGAAAATTATTTTGAAGAGAGATTATAAGTTGGAGGAAATTAAGCCAAAAAAATAAGATATGAAAGATAATTCACTCAAAAATATATTTAATGGCACTTGCCTAAAAATCCTCTTGAAGAGGGATAATCAGTTTGAGGAAATTAAGCCAAACAAATAGAGTGAATTAGGGGTTTTTGTTTGTAGGAGAGAATATCAAATGAATATTGGCTTTAAATTTGTGCAATGGTTAACACAAATTTATTAGTGAAATTTTGGGGTATGGAGAGTTCTTGATTCTATGACTTATAATTGCAAAATAAATAATGCAATAATAAAACAAGAATGCCCATAAAATTCTTATCACCTAGGTGTCGGATGCAACCGAGAATGCACCTAATTTGCCAATGAAGGTGTCGAGTAAAATCGAAAATGCACCTTTTATTTTTTGCAACAAAATATGAATGTGTGTTGTGCGAAAAATTGATATGTTGTCTCCTCATTGTCTTATAATTTTGCAAATAATGTGACAATAAAAAATTGCCTATCTTTTCTAATTTTGCAAAATAAACAAGTTTTCATTTTGTTCTAAGTGCTCCTCACTTTTGTGTTACAAATTTTCAAAAGAAATACAATTTCTTGTCTTCCCCCATTTGTTTTGCAAATTTAACAAATAACACTCATTTCAAGACAAGTTGACACACAACCCACGTTTGAAAGTCTTCCAGAACTAGTCGACACATGACTTAGTTTTTATGGACCCAAGGCTTCAAATTCTTCTCAATTTTGCAAAGAAAGAATGTGCAATTTTATGTCTTATATCCCCTCTTGGAGAAAACAAAAGCACACTTTGTCTTTGATGTTTTGCAAAAGTTTTGTTTTTGAATCATCTTGTTTTCCAAATTTGCAAATAAAGAATCAAATGTTTTGATTTTTGTCTCCCTTTAATATTGCAAAATTGACAAGGTTTTGAGAAGATGTAAGGGTTTTCTATTTTTCAAAAAAAAAAGGTGCTTGTAGTTGTCTTAGATCTCCCTTTGTGGAAAAAAAAAACACCGTTTGATTTTATCAAATAGATCCTTAATTCTCTATTTTAATGCAAAAGTCTAATAAATATAATCATTTATTTAATCAATAATAAAATGAATTTTGCAAAAAATCAATGTAATTTGTAAAAAAAATTGATTTGATACAAAAAAATTAAATAATTAACTAAAAATTATTGAAAGAATTAAAAAATTTACAAAAAAATAAGGAATTTACCTTTTGGTGTTCGTTTGGTAAAATGAATAGGACTGTAGCCCTGACAAGAGTTAAATTCTTGACCTCTCGATGGGAGCCCTATCTTTGGCTACCCTTGCCAGTCGGGCTTACAGGCCCAACGACAATGATAGGGGGCCTATCACTTGAAGGTTTTCCTGCCTCTATGTGGGAAAAAAATGAATGTGGGACTTTTAGTCCCACATTCAAGAGGAGGTGTTCACCTCACCTAAATAAAAGGTGAGGCGTGCCCCTTTTGATTTGACTGCCTTCGGGCAGTCAATAAACCTCCCTTTTATTGATTTAAACCACTTTAAGCTTTCCACCTCAACCCGCCAATAAAATTATGACACATCACCTTAGTACCCCTTCAACACTTCCAGTCAGCAGCCCAGTCGGCACCCAATCGATTGCCATGTCACCCAAGTTCGCTTAGTTGATAGGTCAGCAGTCAGTCAAGTCGACAGTCTAAGTGGTAGTGCCACGTGTCCACCTAGCATAGTTATTTAGGAGTCATGCCTGATCATATGTTTTTTGATTTAGATTCTCATACTAGGTAGGTTTAGGGTGTCTTCTTAGTTGCCATGTGTCGATCTGGATTTCGTTCTTGTGTTGGTTTGCATATTTGAGCCTGCCATGAAGGGCACTCCTACCCCCATGTGAGTATGGTTAGTTTGCACCCTGAGCCTACCACAAAGGGTGCTCCTACCCTCACATGGATATGGTTAGCCTACATCGTAATCAAGAAATATTCCTGATGGTCGGTCGTTCGAGGGCATGCCTACCCTCTTGAGACGATCGGCCTGTGCGGTGCAGTCGGTTTGTGGTTGCCTCTCTTGGGGTGGTTGCCAAAAAAAATGGCTTTTGATGGTTGTCCAATACTTTGTGGCCTATGTGGGGCAGCTTCCTTTGGGTATTTCATAGGATTTGGTCACATAATGACTAGTAGAAAAAAACTTTAGGAGTTAGCAAAGAATTAAAAATAAAAATCAATATTATGACATTCTCCTTGAAACACGTAGAATAGGATGCTCGGTTTGTCCAGCACGAAAAAAATCTCCTACCTTGTCCTATTGGAATGCTTCTCCCACCTTGTCCAACACTTTGCTACCTGCCTTGCTTCCTCCTACCGTGGCTCTGATGCCAATGAAGCAAAGTGTGGAGGCAAATAATAAAATATTAATTAATCATTCAACTATAGCATAGGATAGCTATAGGATTTAAGTAGGTTACAAAATAGAAATTTAACCATAGATCCTATGTCCACGCTAACAACTAACGTGATAAGTGCCTAACCTACTAACAACTAATTACGTAGTCAAATTGACTACGACTACTAACCTACTAACCAACTAGGTAGAATAGTTAACGTAGTCGAAATGACTACAATGACTAACTAACCAATGGTAAGTAGTAAAAAGTAAATACTAGTGGTAAAAAGTAACAGGCTACTTTTTACCATGAGGTAAATAAATTCTACCTACTGTAGGGAAAGGGTAAAATATCCAAATGATGAAATATTTACTCTAACAATTGTTTTTAAAGCAACAAATTGACATCTCTTTATGAAAATCAATTTCATTAAAGAGAGGTAATTTATTTATCATATCAAAGGCTTCTATTTGTTTAGAAGCTAGTAATTTCATTGTTTTATTTCATGCACAAAGCAATTTAAATGAATCCAATCATCATTTAATACTCACATTTGGGGATAGATTTTAATCTTTATTTCATGCTCAAAGCAATATTTAAGGAAGATAAAACTTGTTTAAAATATGCTTAACCAAGGGAAGTTAAAATCTACCTAAAATAATAAAATATACAATGAACTAAGGCTTTAAATCATGGTCATATGAGGGGTAATCATATTTTCCTTTTATTTTAAGTCTCATGAACAAATAATAGCATAGCATAATAAAACAAACCAACATAGGCCCCTTGTTAACAGTTACTTGCAAATCACTAAGGTATTCTTGACACTTATTTGATACATATTCACAAGATTACAAGAACACATTAAGTAAAAGGAACCTTGGAGAAATTTATATTTCTTTGCAAGAGAGGGTTTTCTAATCAAAATCCTGACTGTGATGGGGATTTTGTAATTGGACGAAATTTCCACTCAACATCACTGAACTAATGTATGGCTGAATTTCATCTGTAATTGCAAAAGTTATTATCATTAGAGCTTTTGCTTCATCTTCTTCATATTTTTGAATTTCTCTTGCATCTTCAATAGGTTGGATTTTTCTCCTTTAACTATCTCCAAAACCTTTTCTACTATCAATATAGATCTTACTTTGTTTTTCCATGATGCATAATTAGGACCTTTAAACAATTGAGATTATGAAAGAATGATCTTAAGTGTTGTTATGATTAAAATTTGTAGACTTACTTATAGCTCCCTAATTTTAGAAATAATTCTATTCTAAATTTATTGATGTTATGTTGATGTTGAATACATTATAACTCCAATATTAGAAATTTAAAAAAATATATTTGCAATTCTATAAGTATAATTTGATGTAGAAACCCTTATTACTCCATCTTAATTAAATTGCAAATATATCAAAAATGTTTTGTAACTTCAAATAATTAAATTACAAAACCTTAAATTTGTTCCTCCAATATATTCTACTCAAAATTCAATCCTTTAATAATTCTCCAATTGCTTCAATATTATGTCTAAGGTTCCAAATATTAAATCTCACTTTTCCAAAAAGCTTTACTTTCAACCTTAGAGAATAATACTTATGAATATCCTTATTTCTCCTAACTCAAGCTTATAAGCAAATTTAATGAAATGAATTACCTTATGCTTTGAGATGATAATACTTGGGTCAACGAGCTAATTGGATAAAGGTGGCTAATTATTGTCGGTACCATACTGGTAATTCAAAGGTTGGTAGATATTGGATCCCTATTAAGGACTGGCCTATTCAAATCCTAGAAAGGCAAAGACAAGATATCCAAGGCATCCTTCATATGAGATCCCTCTCTTGGTCCCATGAAAAAGATTGTTTTGGATATAACAACACTACTAAGGGTGAGTATTCAGTTGCTCAAGGTTATTTGACCTTATGCCATAATAATCCCAACCATTCTTCGACATATTTTCTCAATTGTGGGATCAAAAGCTCGGCCTAAGGTGAGGTTCTTTAATTGGATTTTATTACATCGTAGGGTGCTTACTGGTGAGAAACTTATGAAGCGTGGTTTTCATGGCCCTTTTAGATGTGAAATGTGTGAAGAGAATGTAGAAAATATCAACCATATTTTTATTGAGTGTACTTTAGCCTCTAAGATGTGGAGGTGAATGGCCACTTTACTTGGCTTACAGTGGTCCAATTTTTTTACTTTTGAACGACTTTGGAGGGATTGGCCTAATCAAGAGGGTGTTGATCATTTTATTAGGCAGTTAGTTTGGATGGGTTCTACCATTCTTTGGAATATTTGGAATGAAAGGAACAGTCAAATTTTTAATCAAGATAGTAAGGATATTCACTATATTGTTAGTCTTACAATGGCACTGAGATGGGGGGGAGAATTAGTGTAGCTCTTTAAACTTAAATTCACAATTCTTAAAACTGAAATAATGAAACCTTAAAACCAGATAAAGCAAGTATCACAAGATAACATCACACAAAACAAGATTTAATGAGGTTCACCAATTTGGTTACTCCTCAAGAATTACTGCTTGGACTACCATCCAAATCTAGACTTTGCAAAGCAACAACTTTATAATCAATGTACCAACACCAACTGGAAGGAGCACCAACCCCTGATTTATCTGCACCAATAGAAAGGAGCACCAACCCCTGATGGCAAGCTGCAACTTGGACTTCAATTTGAATCTATGAGTTTGTCTGTAAGATACCTTCGCTTTTGCAAGACCCTAACTGGTCTTCTTCACATTTGCATTCTCTGTGAACTCTGCTCTCTTTGCGCAATCACAACAACACCTGGTCGAACTTCAAATTTTTCACTCTCTATGCACTCTACTCTCTGTGCAATCACTTCACACACTCTGCTTCGTTATAATCAAACTTAACGATCATCTTCTCCCTTTTGTGCACTCTGCTCTCTTTGCAAATTTTACACTTAGCATGATTCGACATGACTTGCTCTCTACGCACAATGATCGTATATCGCACACTTCAACCACTCCGCAAATCTCCAAATAGCCCTCCTTTTATAATATAATGTTTGAGATGAAAACCCTAATCTTAGTCAACTGTAAATCCTAATCTTAGTCGGTTTTCATGACAACTGTAAACCTTAATTTTAGTTGGCTGTTCATCGGTCTTCGTTGGCTTCAACTTAACCGCAAGAATACAACATGTCGTGATATCACGACACTTCCAATTTCTCTCTCTTTCTCTTTGCATCGAACCACGAAAAAGCTACATGTAACGATATCGTGACACTTTTTCTCCTTGCTATTTCTCTTTGCATTGAACCACAAAAAAACAAGATGTCGCGATATCGCAACACTTTTTCTCCTTGCTCTTTCTCTTAGCTTTGGCCTGCAAAAATACATGTCGCGATATCACGACACTATTTTCTCTCTCCTCTTTCTCTTTGCTTTGGCCCACAAAAATACATGTCGTGAAATCATGACATTGTTTTCTCTCTCCTCTTTGTCTTAGCTTAGGCCCGTGAAAATACAACATGTCGTGATATCGCGACATTATTTTATCTCTCCTCTTTCTCTTAGCTTTGGCCCACGAAAATACATGTCGCGATATCGCGAAATTATTTTCTCTCTCCTATTTCTCTTAGCTTTGGCCCATGAAAATACATGTCATGATGTTGTGACACTTTTGCCTCCGTAAACTTCATCTTTGCTTTTGTCATGATATCGTGACACTTCTGCCTTCGAAGTCTTCTTCTCTGCTTTTGTCATGAAATCATGACACTTCTGCTTTCGTACTTAGCTTCTTAGCTTTTGTCACAAAATCATGACACTTCTGCCTTCGAAGTCTTCTTCTTTGCTTTTATCGTGAAATCATGACAGTTCTTCTTTCGTACGCTTCCTCTCTTTCTTTTGTCGTGAAAATGCGACATGTCACGAAATCGTGACACTTTTTCTTTCTCTTCCTTCCTGTGCTTTTCGAGTCATGAAAATGCGACATATCACAAAATCGTGACACTTTTTCTTTCTCTTCCTTCCTATGCTTTTTGAGTCACGAAAATGCAAAATCGCAACACTTTTTCTTTCTCTTCCTTCCTGCGCTTTCCAAGTCGCGAAAATGCGACATGTCATGAAATCGCGACATTTTTCCAACTTACTTTCTCTCTCCTTTTTTAGTCACGAAAATGCGACATGTCGCGAAATTGCGACATTTTTCAAGCTTACTTTCTCTCTCCTATTTTAGTCCCGAAAATACATGTCACGAAATCGTGACACTTTTCTTACTTGTTCTATTTTCTTCGAACTTGTCGCAAAATAGCGACACTTTTTCCTGCTTTCTCTTTTTCTTCCAACATGTCGCGAAATCATGAAAGTTTTTTAACTTGCCTTTTTCTCTTCCAACATGTCATGAAATCACGACAATTTTTCTTGCTTTCTCTTTCTCTTCCAACATGTCGTGAAATCGTGACAAATTTTCAACTTGCCTTTTTCTCTTCCAACATGTCACAAAATCATGACAGTTTTTCCTACTTCTTCTCTCTCTTCCAACATGTCATGAAATCGTGACAGTTTTTCCTGCTTCTTCTCTCTCTTTCAACATGTCGCGAAATCATGACAGTTTTTCTTGCTTTTTCTCTCTCTTCCAACATGTCGCAAAATTGTGACAATTTTTCTTGCTTGCTGTATATGTCATGATATCACAACACTTTTCTTACTTGTCTTTTTCTTCGATCTTTTGCATATGGGCCACTTCGGTCTTCTTGGAAAATCACTGTGCATACTCTGAGTAACCTTTGAGCTCCTATCTTATGCATCTGAATAGCTTTTGAACTTCCTATCCACTACATCAATAGATCTATCTGATTGTGTTGACAACAATGACAATACTGCTGCTGCACCTTGCTCAATAATTTCCCCCTTTGGAATTGTTTGCAACACACATGCAATTTCCTATAACTCTTCTCACCCTTTGAAAATAATACCAAAGGGCTACTGCAGACTCCCCCTGAGTCCATGCACAACATTCTTAGGCACAATTTATTACACTTAGCAAAAATCATGAACATGAGCAAAAAGATAATCAAATACTTAAATGCTCCCCCTAAAAATGTGATCCCTATAGCTAGTCAATTCTTGGGAAGTGTGACCACTCGACCAATATGTCTCCAAGATAGAATGCACCTCCACTGGTACTCTTTCTGTCATCGACACCTCCTACCCAATTTGCATCTGAATATGAAATAAGGGTGAAGTCTTTATCTTTTGGATACTAGAACCCATACTCCATAGTACCCTTGATATTATAGAAGACTCTGTCTCTCTGCTGCACTGACTGGTGGACCTCTCTCCACTTGAGGAATCCTTCCTCAGATCTATCTTCAACTGTGTTGGCTACTAGATCTCTATCCATTGAGACTCTGTCCTCTGTACTCTATTACCTCCAAAGCTCTGTTAATGGGCTCACTAAGAACCTGTTCAATAGGCTCTCATAGAACCTGTCCAAATCTGCTCCAACAAGCTCACTAAGAACTTGCCCAAATCTGCTCTAGCAAGGTCACCAAGAACTTTCCCAATCTGGTCTAGAAAGCTCACCAAGAACTTGCCCAAATCTGCTTTAGAAATCTGTCCCAACACTGTCCTCAAATCTGTCCCAGCATTGTCCTCAAATATTTCCCAAAGGCCTTCTTCAAAGGCTCAATCAATCATGCACAAGTAGTACTAAAAATGAACTCAATAATGAATGACAATCTCAAATAAAATCCACTTCATAGAAGCATAAAGAGAATTGTTAGAGACTTAATATCTTCTAACCTCAATCTCAACTCAACATAGAATGATGAAATAATTTATTTCATAGAACTTCAAAAAATCACTTCACACATAACTTGACTAGGCTCAATAAAATTAACTCAACCAATCATCACCAAGCTGGAAACCATCTGGCTGATCAATATAAACCTCTTCTTCAAGCTTCCCATTCAAAAATGCTGATTTCACATCTATCAACAAAATTGACAAGTGACTCACACTTGTACCAACTTTTGTCCAACACTATACCAACACTGCAATTTTATCGCCAACTCGTGCAAGCATCAAACACCGACTACTTGCCTTTCATCCTCGGGTAATCAAACAAATACATAGGAGCATTAAAATGAAACTTCAAGATTGCTCCCCCTGAGGATGTGCTATCTAGAGTTGCTTAGTGCAATAGCGGAGTAGTTTCCTTCAGTCCAAGGAGACACAATTTCCTTTCTTCTATCTTTCTCCAAAATTTTTTGAACTCGGGCTTGGATTTTTCAACTACATCCTTGTTTTGCACCTTTTCATGAACTCAAACATTTCTCTTGTGTGGTTGTCTCTTGTGCATCCTTGATGAATGATTATTTTCCTTTCTTTTATGTACATGATTTATTCCCTGTCTGTGTTGCATTCTTTGCATCTGATGAAATCTATTGTTTTGCCTTAGATTAGATATAAAAGTTCTTGGACAAAACCTTGCTATGTGCCCATGACCATTACATTGAAAACATTGTAGATAGTGTTCACTCAGAAACGTAGATGTATTTCTACCAGCATAGCTCTTTGATTTATTAATCAATCCATAATAAGTTGCCTTGTGACCATACTGGTTGCATTTGAAACAATAGCCATTAAAAGTATTATTATGAATAGAGTAAGAGTGATAGAACCTTTGTTGTTGTGGTTGCTTTGCTATAGATCTCCTTTGATATTTTCTTCCTTTTGAAGATTCAGCTTCAAACTTTTCTTGCTTCAATCCTTCAACAGTGAACTTCTTCTTCTTTGCAGAGTTGGAAGATGAAGGTTGTTCAACTTCATATTCAAGACCATGGTTGTCCGTAGAGCTTCTTTGTTGGCTTATCATCTTATCTAGCAACTCTGTGCTCTTCTCAAATTTGAGATTTGTATTGGCCTCTTCTAGTTGTTTCTTCAATAAAAAAATCTCTTCTTCTAGCTTGCTGCAATAATCTTTTAGATCTACTTCAGCCTCAGGGTTTTCACCACATACTTTAGAGTTCACTCCTTCTTTCTTTTCTGATTTTACTTCTTCAAATGCCATAAAAAGAGCTTCACCTGTTTCCTCTTCAGAATCCTCACCGAAGCTGTCTTCTGATGAACTGGCATTCTTGGAGATGAAAATTTTCTTCTTAAAGTTGCATTTTTTGATATTCATTTTCTTCTTCCAGTCACTTCTTTCATGGTGCGATCCTTCATCATTATTGTTCTTCTCTTTAAGTGGACATTTAGTCACAAAATGCCCAATGCCTCCACAGTTGAAACATTTAAATGGTAGCTTCCCTCTGTATTTTCCTTTTCCCTTTTTTAGTTTTCTAACAAAGTTTGCTTCCATTTCATCTGATGTCTCTTCTTCCTCGGACTCTTATTTTGTGTTTTTATTTTTAAGGGATTTAAAAGCCGCTTCTCTATTTGTGGATTTAGTTCTTCCTATCCTCATCTTATATGCAGTCAAAGAACCATACATCTCATCTATACTGAAATAATTTAGATTTTTAGCTTCTTCTATCACTGAGACTTTGGAATCAAACCTTTGAGGAAGAGATCTTAGTACCTTTTTCATGATGGCAGAGTCTCCAATATCCTCATCGAGTCCTCTGATCGCATTAATGATTCCATTAACTCTCAACATATATGCCTCAATGTTTTCATCGTCATTCATTTTCAATGCTTTGAACTGAGCTCGATGTGTCTGTAACTTGACCTCCTTGATCTTATCATCTCCTTCATGAATGCTCCTTAGTTTGTCCCATATCTCTTTTACCATATTACAGCTCATGATCTTTACTAGTTCACTATCTGTTAATCCGCACATGATAGCATTTTTTGCTTTTGAGTTATTTTCAAATAGTTTCTTTTCATTAGCCTCTTTTGGAGGAGTGATGGGTATTGTGTATCCACTAACTATTGAATCCCAGATGTCATATCCCAAAGCACATAGATATGTCTACATCATGATTCTTTAGAATGCGTAATTGGATTTGTCAAATAATGGTGCTTTGTTTGATGAGAAGCCTTCACCACCTACCATTGTGTTACTTCCAATATCCCCTAGCCGGTTAAGCTTGTATAGGAACTTGCCTCTGATACCAATTATTAGTCTTACAATGGCACTGAGAGGGGTGGGGTGAATCAGTGTAGCTCTTTAAACTTAAATTCATAGTTCTTAAAACTGAAATAATGAAACCTTAAAACCAGATAAAGCAAGTATCACAAGATAACATCACACAACACAAGATTTAACGAGGTTCACCAATTTGGCTACTCCTTAAGAATGACTGCTTGGACTACCATCCAAATCTAGCCTTTGCAAAGCAACAACTTTACAATCAATTTACCAGCACCAAATGGAAGGAGTACCAACCCATGATTTATCTGCACAAAAAAAAAGGAGCACCAACCCCTGATGCCAAGCTGCAATCTGGACTTCAATTTGAATCTATGAGTTTTTCTATAAGATACCTTCACTTTTGCAAGACCCTGACTGGTCTTCTTCACATTTGCATTCTCTGTGCACTCTGCCCTCTCTGTGTAATCACAGCAGCACTTGGTCGAACTTCAACTTTTTTGCTCTCTGTGCACTCTGCTCTCTCTATGCAATCACTTCGCACACTCTGCTTTGTTATAGTCGAACTTCACGATCATCTTCTCCCTTTTGCGCACTCTGCTCTCTTTGCAAATTTTGCACTTAGCATGATTCGACACGACTTGCTCTCTGCACACAACGACCATATATCACACACTTCAACCACTCCAAAAATCTCCAAACAACCCTCCTTTTATAATAGAATGTTTGAGATGAAAACCCTAATATTTGTCAGCTGTAAATCCTAAGCTTAGTCAGTTTTCATGACAACTGTAAACCCTAATTTTAGTCGGTTGTTCATCGGTCTTCGTCGGCTTCAACTTAATCATGAGAATACATGTCACGATATTGTGATACTTCCACTTTCTCTCTATTTCTCTTTGCATCGGACTACGAAAAAGCTACATGTCACGATATCATGACACTTTTTATCCTTGCTCTTTCTCTTTGCATTGGACCACAAAAATACATGTCGCGATATCGTGACACTTTTTCTCCTTGCTCTTTCTCTTAGCTTTGGCCTGCGAAAATACATGTCGCGATATCGCGACACTATTTTCTCTCTCCTCTTTCTCTTTGCTTTGGCCCGTGAAAATACAACATGTCACGAAATCATGACATTATTTTCTCTCTCCTCTTTCTCTTAGCTTTGGCCCACAAAAATACAACATGTCGCGATATAGCGACATTATTTTCTCTCTCCTCTTTCTCTTAGCTTTGGCCCACGAAAATACAACATGTCGCGATATCGTGACATTATTTTCTCTCTCCTCTTTCTCTTAGCTTTGGCCCGTGAAAATACAACATGTCACGATATCGCGACACTTTTTCCTCCGTATAATCCATCTTTGCTTTTGTCATGATATCGCGACACTTATGCCTTCGAAGTCTTCTTCTCTGCTTTTGTCATGAAATCATGACACTTCTACTTCGTACTTAGCTTCTTAGCTTTTATCGTGAAATCATGACAATTTTTCCTTCGAAGTCTTCTTCTCTGCTTTTGTTGCAAAATCACGACAGTTCTTCTTCCATACGCTTCCTCTATTTCTTTTATCGCAAAAATGCGACATGTCATGAAATCGTGACACTTTTTCTTTCTCTTCCTTCCTGCACTTTCGAGTCACGAAAATGCGACATGTCACGAAATCGCGACACTTTTTCTTTCTCTTCCTTCCTGCGCTTTCCAAGTCACGAAAATGCGAAATCGCAACACTTTTTCTTTCTCTTCCTTCCTGCGCTTTCGAGTCACAAAAATGCGACATGTCACGAAATCGTGACATTTTTCCAACTTACTTTCTCTCTCCTATTTTAGTCGCGAAAATGCGACATGTCACAAAATCGTGACACTTTTCAAACTTACTTTCTCTCTCCTATTTTAGTCGCGAAAATGCGACATGTCGCAAAATCGTGACACTTTTCTTACTTTTTCTCTTTTCTTCGAACTTGTCGCGAAATCGTGACACTTCTTCCTGCTTTCTCTTTTTCTTCCAACATGTTGGGAAATTGTGACAGTTTTTTAACTTGCCTTTTTCTCTTCCAACATGTCATGAAATTGCGACAGTTTTTCTTGCTTTCTCTTTCTCTTCCAACATGTCATGAAATTGCGATAGTTTTTCAACTTGCCTTTTTCTCTTCCAACATGTCATGAAATCGTGATAGTTTTTCTTGCTTCTTCTCTCTCTTCCAACATGTCACAAAATCATGATAGTTTTTCCTGCTTCTTCTCTCTCTTCAACATGTCACAAAATTGTGATAGTTTTTCTTGCTTTTTCTCTCTCTTCCACCATTTCTCTCTCTTCCAACATGTCGCGAAATCATAATAGTTTTTCCTATTTTTTCTCTCTTCCAACATGTCACGAAATTACGATAGTTTTTCTTGCCTGTTGTTGATGTCACGATATCGCGAAACTTTTCTTACTTGTCTTTTTCTTTGATCTTTTGCATATGGGCCACTTTGGTCTTCTTGGAAAATCACCGTGCATACTCTGAGTAACCTTTGAGCTCCTATATTTTGCATCTGAATAGCTTTTGAACTTCCTATCCACTGCATCAAAAGATCTATCTGACTGTGTTGACAACAATGAAAATACTGCTGCTGCACCTTGCTCAACATATATTTGGAAAAATACCATAGCCAACTTAGTTGAATCAGTCCATCATCTCCTTAATCACCCCAAAAAATCCCACCAAATATGGGATCAAGTGATGCAAAGATTGAATATTAAACCTTCTAAGGGCAACCATCTTAAAGGGAATGTGAGTATTAGTAAATTGGATAGGAATAGAAATTGGCAACCTCCTCCTAAGGATTTTGGAAAAGTCAATACTGATGGAGCCTCTAGAGGGAACCCTAGAAAAGTCAGTGTGGGAGGAATTGGTAGACTTTTAGATGGCTCCCTGGTTTTTACTTTTGCTAAGAATTTGGGTATTCTTTCCAATAACCTTGCTGAGGGGGTATGGTATCCTTAGAGGTCTTTAGGAGGCTACTAAGGTTGGATGGGAAAAGGTGATAGTTGAGTCTGACTCTCAACTTATGATTAATCTTTTGAAGAATCCTTCTAAGAATCATAAGGTGGATTGGAGAATAAAAAGAATTATTGAGAAGATTCAGGTTAATCCAGATGGGATTTTTGAAAGTTGATTACAATCATGTGGTCAGAGATCAAAACAAGAGTGTTGATGCTTTATCTAATTGGGCTTTGGACAAAGGTGATCTTACTTGTTATGGTCACCCTCCTATATGGTGGGATTCTCAAATTAGGGAAGCTCTTCTTTCTATCATTTCTTTGGATGACTCCAGTTCTGAAGGTACCTAGTTTCTTCTTATTTTTTTTTGCTTCTCTTTGGTTCATTCAATTTTTTTTTAGTTCCCTAGCTCATTCTATTCTTTATTTTGTTTCCTCTGTTGATTCTTGCCTTAATAGTCTTCTGGTTTAGATATGTCTTTGTTTTGTTCATTTTTTATTTCTTTTTTCCTTTTTGTTTTTATTTTGTTTAGTTTTTTAAGGTGGGTGGGTTTATTTATTTATTTTTTAAGCGAAAAACCCCTTGTGCCACTTTGGTCCGAGAGACCACGAACAGGGGGTTCTACACCGTCAAAGTCACTCGAGAGTCGCACCTGACTCTGCCCGCACCAACATTATCAATTGGATTTTGGATACCCAATTCAGCTTTTTGGTAGGGTGTTTTTTTTATTTTGTTTTGTTTTTGTGTTCTTTGTGTTGTTTTTTGTTGTTCTTGTGTTTTTGTTTTTTTTGTTTTTTTTTTTTAATGTTTTTTGTTATTGTTCTTGTGTTTTTTTTCGTTCTTGTTCTTGGGTTTATCTTTGTTTGTGTTATTTCGTGTTTTTATGGGTAAGTGTTTTCTATATTTTTTATTTTATTTTTATTATCTGTTGTTGGTTGTTTTTTATTTATTTTTGTTTTTTTTTTAATTTTTTAGGTTTTGGTTGTGTTTATTTATTTATTTATTTTTTTGGGTTATGTCTTTGTAGTGTTCTATTGTTTTTTTCTTCTTTGTGTTTTTCTATATGGTTTGTGTTGTGGTTTCTTTTATCTTATTGTGTGTGTTTGGTTGTGATTTTATTTTTGACACACTCAAGGAGCATGTTTTTTATTTTATTTTATTATTTTTGTTGTTATCTGCTTATTTTTAATTGGGTTTATGTGTTTGTTTGCTCCTTGAGTGTGTCAAAGGTGGTAGGCCAGGTCCGAGTCCTAGGAGTTTTTGGCGGAATGGATACCCCTGCCTCCTTGGGTCTTACTCGAAAGTGGTATCCATTTTGGGATGTTTTCCACAAAAAAAAATACTTGGGTCAACAAAGCTTGACCACCTTCTTAATGTTCTCTCCTCATGTACGTCTCTGAACAACACTCTTATGTATACATGAACCTTCACTATTTTTTAGCCTTCTCAAAAATATTATTTTCATCCTCTTTAGCTCCAATGTTTATGATAATGTCTTACACCTCGATCTTATTGTTACTACCAAATTTGAATCTTGAATCCTCTTCTCAGATTTCCTTCCAACACTACCAAGTGTTCTATCTTCCTCTCTATGTCTAATTGAAACCTCTGCGAGCACATTCGTCTATCACTAGTGCTTCACTTACAACTTGCATTCCTCTATATTTGATGTCTTAAAGAACATATCCCTTTGAATGGGTGCTAAATTTTTTTATATTCCTCCTTATGTGTGCCACATGGCACTCAACTTATTTTGCTGCCCCTAAAATATTTCTTCTTCCTTGGAGAATTATATTATGGCATTGAATGTTACTTTGCAAATATTTCCAATTTATCTTTGCACCTCTCCAACTTTTAAGTGCTAGTTTTCATCCCTTCTTCCATGTGGTGTGTGCATGCAAGGTATCCTCCAACATTTATAATCTACCTTGAACCCTATTACTTTTATCTTCTATGTATCCCTATGCATTTTTACACAAAAACTTATTTGCACTTCATGGGTGAACGACTATGTCTTCTCAACACATATTATGGAGGTGCTCCTTTGTGGGATCATGAAGCCTTCTTAAAAAAATTATGGTGCTTCTAAGTAGTGGTGCTTCTTCCTTCTAGGACCACAATGGTGCTTCTTTGTAGTGGTGCTTCTTCAAACAATGGTTACTCTTCTATGATGATGCTTCCTAGTGTAGTGATGACTCTCCTTTGAATACTAGCCACTTTTCTTGGCACTTTAGAATGCTCTTGCTCTCCTTAAAATTAGGATTTCATTAGATGCTCTTAATCTCCTTCGTATTATGGCTATCTAGTATATTTAGACACGAAGAAATTTTTCCTTGACTTCTTAACCCTTCGCTTGGTCATTAGATTGTTTAAAGTATTGCTTTTTATTTGTTCTTTTCACTTTAATAAATCTACATTCCTTAAGAACTATAAAATAGCATTCATAAACAATATTATGCTCTTCTTATTTCTCCTTTTCTATTATCTTATACTCTTGCTATTTTATCCTTATATATTTTTAAGGTGTAAGCCCTAATATCACCTTTATTTAAAGAACTCCTTTAAGCTCTTATTTTCATATTTCAAATAATAATATGGTGCTCTTAAAAACCTTGATGTAAATCTGATTTTAATGTTCAAATAATAAACTTATATTACACCAATACTGCATACCTTTCTAGTCTCAATTTTGCTGGTATTGTTGGTGATTTTATTCGCCCAACTTGTAGTCTCAAAATTGTAATTTTTGCACGTTTGTTATCCTTCATAAAACTTACCACATTCACTACTCTAGTTGCTGCTCAACTTTATTCAAGTTTGTTGTCTAATAAATCTACCAAAAATCTGCTCCAGAGTTCTCCAAAATTGCAGCTCCTTATCTTCTTCTGATACTATCCATAAATATGATTTTGTGGCTTCCACTCTTCTCCAAATCTGTTCTCCCAAATACTAAAATTAATAGCTATTAATGCTGCCCCAAATGGTGTTCATAAATCTACTACTATGCAATCAATTCCTTCCTTATTTTGTTGTATAAAATCTACAATGAAAGTCTCCAGAATGCTACCTATACCATACTAAAAAGCATGCACCTAAGCTATTGCATCATTATACCAAATATTAAAGCAATAAAGCATATGAACAAATGAATTTAACAAGAATGTGAAGGTTTCTTTTATTAAATCATTGTAAATCTCGGTTACAAGTAGGTCCCTCTTAGGGATACCAAAATCTTGATACAATGAATACAAATTTGAAACCCCTAAATGGGGTGGTGCAATCCGTAGGCTTTTAGAGTAGACACGAACTGCTCAAGGCTTATGGATGCCTTCTTCTCACTTGCTTGGAGGAATTTGATGCAAAGAATGCTTTGAAGATGTCAAGAACTTGTAAATCTGCATTCAAGAAACAACATAGCACAATTAGAAGCATATGAGGCCTCTCATGATGAGGCTCTTGTTGAAGATTTGCAAAGAATATGACAAATATGCAAAGAAAGCATAAAGACTTGTAAAGATAATCACAAAATCTCTAAATTATGATAAAGCATGCTAGGAAAATAGTAAATCTAGCTAATCTAATGCATAATTTGCAATTAAAACATGAAATAGATCTAATCTAAGAAGATTAGTGCAAATTAGCAAATATGATGAAATAAGAGCAAAGCTACCTCTAATTTCTAAAATTAACCATACAAATGCATAAATGAAAGTTAATCTAAGTTAGATCTAACTAATTGCATACATGAAATGAAATTCCTATGGCTAAAACAAAGGGAAAAGTGATTCAAACCCTAGCCATGGGTTTCAAATGTAGCTAGCTCTGTTAGCCATGGATGATAGCCATGATTGAGGTGAAAGTCCTCTTTCTCTTGCAACCAGGGCTTGAAACTGCTAATTCCTCCAAGGAATTGATGATCAAGGGTCACCTCATCGTTCTGGAATAGATTGGTGGTGAAGTTCACTCAAATTTGCAATGGAAGTGGTTCAATTGGGAAAACTTGCTCCTCAAGCTCTTAGGATCCTCATTGCTTCAAATGCAGTCATGATTCTCCAAATTGGTAGCATGTAGACACTCCTCAAGGGTTGTATGTGGCTCTCCAATTTGGTAGGGCTTCACTGCATTCAATTGAAAACTCTTCTAGAATTTCTCCCCAATTTGGAGGGGGGTCTTATAGCACTCTCAATTCCTCATCCTAGCTTCCTTGGGAAGCCAAGATCAAGAACTGGGAGGTTGGAGCAGTTGGGAGGAAGAATCCAGAAGCTTCCTCACTTGAAACCATCTAAAATCCATTGCCATGGCCATTGTAACTAATTTTGGCTTGGCTCAGGAGTTCGAGATAGTTGTAGAGCTAGCCGTGGCTCCTAAGCGCAGCTAGAATCCTAGCCATGGGTGTCAGCCATGATTGAGATCTTAGCTGCGGATGCCATCCATGGCTAAGGTTGAGTAGGCCAAAGATGCCTAAATTGAGTGGTTAGAACCACTACTTTGCCTTGGAAAGGTCCAAGATCATTCATATGGTCTGCAAGGATACCCATATGAGTAGTCTCCTAAACATGATGCATTTTAGGTGTCTACAGATGCCCCTTTTGGGATGCATTGTGGGAACACAATGTTGAGCAAAAATAGACCACCTAAAGCCATGTTGTAGGTTGAATGATGATCATTGATCTGATCAACATTAGATGCCCAGTCCTACAAAAGGATGCACATCCTAGAATCATTGCTTCCAACGGGATGGAAGGCTTAATTTGCAAAGCTTTCGCGTGTCCACGATGATCGGGTAGCTAGTGCTACGCTTGTTTCGATAGGTGGAGAGCTTCAAGCTTAACTATCATATTTGCTTTTTGCCCCAGCAAAGGGTAAGCTTATGATAGTTGTTGGCAATGATTCGTAAGATGAACACAATTTACAAGATCGAGTGATATTTTATTGAATTTGATTATGATTATTGATATTATGACTACCCCCTCAAGCGACGAGTCGATGAGGGAAGGACAATTAATAAAGTGATGAGTCACTTGACCAAGATGAATAATTTGGATGATTTAAGAATTTTGCATTTTGTTATATGGCAAGGCCTAATTCAAGCCATGATTTCAACCATTAATAGTAATTGTACATCTCTATCCCATGGAGTAGTCCGATCGTAATGGCCTTCTTAGGGAATCAAGATGATAGCAATTCCAATTAGGCTTGTGTTGAATCACTATGGTCGATGATTTGCTAAAAATGTCATAGAAGAAATGAAATGAATGCCTCATTCCCATGGGGCAGTCTGGCCACCATGGCCTTCTTAGGGATTGAAGTGAAGACATTTCAATTCAATGATGACTAATTTACCCCAAATGGCCTTATGGTAATTTACTCATCTTATCGGATTGCATGGAGCGCAAGTCGCTGCAACCACCAAGTGTGTAGAATAAATGACTGAATACGAGGCACATTTGAATTTTGATTTATGATATTTTTTTGTTATTTATTGAAATTTTTGAGGTTTCTGAACCATTGAATATTTTTAATTTTGCATTTTAAAGCTATCCACGATGAAAATTTGAGAGCATTTATTATTTTTGCTAGCCATGATTGTCAACCATAACTAATTTTGGCAAATTTCTTAGCCACGGTTGACACCCACGGTCGAAAAACCCTAATTATGCACCCACGATTACTAGCCATGGTTGAGGGCTGCATTGGAAATATAAAAGAAAATTTTGGCATTTTGAATTTCATTATTTCTAGTTTACAATTTTCCAGAGAGAGCTCTAAGAGGTGAGATTGCAATCTTGACATGGAATGCTACCAAAAACCACAACCTAACCCGATGGCTGACCAATCGGAAGCGTCCACTAGTGGTGGAGTCGGTGCTTCGAAGGTAGCATCATGAGCCTCATCCTTCAATTTGACCAACATCTAATAAAATAAACCAAATTAATTAATGGCTTAAATGAACTCATTAAACTATTGGTAATGAACCACACCATAGTTAGGATTAGTCTAGGCTAGCTTAGAGGGTGGGTTTTAATTTTTTGGGGTTGCTTGGGGTGGGAAATGACCTCAAAAAGGGTCATTCCCATAGTCATGGGTGGTAGCCATGGCTCCCAATTGACCAATTGGGGGCCACAATTATCATGGCTGAGGTCAAACATCAACGGTCAAAAATTTGACCGTTGATGTTGATCATGAGTGACAACCATGACTAAGCAACATTAGGAAAATTTTTTAATTTTTTATTTTTCTATTTTTGACTTGAATTAATTGATTTTTTTATTTTTGCAAGTGCAAATTTTGATTTTTTTGAACATTTTGGTACATTTTGTATTATTTTTAAATTTTTTGAAGTGTTTTGAATTTGTTTGGATTTTTGAAGTATATTTTTTGATGTTTTTGATCATTTTTATTATTATTTCCTTTAGACCTTGACTGCTAGAGCATGAGAGTCAGATCTCCTTCATGAGCTCCTACCTGAGCTGGATCAGGTCGACCTAGATTGGTTTACGGTCATGGGCCTTGTTACATGATATGGTTACCATCTATCAGGTCCGACCAGGCCTATATGACTACATTGGCCCATCATTGGGATGCACAGACCAACACATTCCATATTCCTATATTGGAGGATGTCTACCACATCTTTCACATCCCTATTGATGGAGAGGCCATCACCTCTTTACCTACTAAGGTGAAGCCTACAATATTCTAAAGGATATTTGATGCTCAGAAGGATGAGGTGATGGAGAACACAGATCATGGTGGGGTGCCCATCGAGTGTTGGTACAGGGTGTGGGTCTTCTCACAATGGTAGGCCATATTGATGCACATCATTGTCAATGTTGTGCTACCTAGACACATAAGAAGTGAGGTTCCCTTGGAACCTCCTAGATAGAGTACAGGACCTACTAGCTAGCACTATAGAGGAGCCACTAATTCTATCCTAGGGAGTGCTCTCCTTGCTTAGCTTTATGATGAGCTTTACTACATCACTCAATAGGGGAGAGTAGGAGTAGGGTGTAACCTATTACTTTAGATCTAGGCATGGGAGCATATTAGGATAGACCATCCTAGAGGGCTACCCCTATAGATTACCATGATAGTAGATGATTCATAATGCTATGCAGCTTGCTAGCCTAGAGGGGCTGAGACCTATAGGAGAAGGTCCCATGCAGGGGACCTCCAACACTACATGGACTAGATGACAGGGTTACAGACAGGGTAGGTTATCTAGCACCCTTATATGGATTTCCTAGCATGGGAGGAGGTGGACCACTACCTGAGGTGGATGAGACACGATAGATGGATCATCGAGTGCAAGCCCGATGTACAAGAGTTCTTCCACTTCTCATATCTCTAGATAGTTTAGGATATGTCAAGATATCCTAAAGGATCTAGTCATCTACCACCACCTTAAGGTGGAGACTCAACTAGCCTAGCCTTAGGTGACCCCCCTAGGAGATGAGGATGACTTCCAAGACTCAAGGTTGGATGATGCAGGGACTACAATAGACTATGATGCTTGGTGGACTACCAAGCTATGGTAGGGTGGTGGTCCTCTAGGTAGATCTAGAGATGGGAGGTCGTATAGGTAATAGGTGATGATCCTAAGAGGTGACCAGTTCCTAGAGGATAGAGGGTGGATGGTTTTAGGCCACTATAGTAGAGGAGGAGGTCCAGGATGAGGAGGAGGGTGAGGAGGAGCTAGATGATGAGGTTTAATATCTCTAAGACCAGGTATATAACCTATAGACACAACTATAGATAGCTCAGACATAGATCCTAGAGAGAGATACCTCCATTATGACCTTGCAAGATTAGGTGAAATCATTACAAGCACAACTAGAAATGGGATAGACATAGTGGTGAGGGTACCAGGAGGAGAGGACAACTCATCAAGCATAGATTGACTCCACTACTATAGAGATAGATAAGATCACTAGGCAATGTGATCTTCTCTAGTCTCAACTAGACTTTAGGACTATAGAGTGAGACCTACTTAGGACAGTGAGGGGAGATCCCTCGACTTCTTAGGCTACTCCTTTCTATAAAAGGCCACCATAGGGTTAGTGATGATGTAGAGATCAGATGCTACGAATATTAGAGGATACCAAGTGATCATTAGATGCTAGATACATCTTCTTTAGAGGTGAGGTCAAACTACTAGGTGGACTCCTAGAGAGATCTATAGTAGGGTCACCAGAGTAGGAGAAGTGAGTAGGGGTAGTCATTATAACCTAATCATAGATACGTGGATATCAGAGAGGTCCATAGGCACCAGCTCTAGGCAGACTCACAAGAGGGTGGAGATGGTGGAGGAGACCTCTAGGGGTACAGGCTAAATGTACAGATCTTAGAGATATGTACCATTTTTGAGTGTAAGGTCTGAGGACCTACACAGTTGTAGCCTACAGATATTTTTGATATATCCCTCTATATATACTTTTCACATATATATATATGATATGATATTTATTATGACTCATTATGTGTATTATTTGTTGTTGTTTATGAGATGCACATGGATGCAATGTTTATATGCTTTGATTAATGCTATATGATGTGATGTATTGATGACATGCACTAGCTAGATGATTTATGTATTGTTAGATGCTATGATCTAGATGTGTAGATGGACTACTTATGTATGCATATATGGATGTAATGTTAGATGTTAAATGCATGTTTAATTTTGATTTAATTGTATGCATCTAATTTATGTTGTTATGATATGATGAATGCAATGTATGTAATGCATTATTTACATGATGATGATCTAATGTAAATGAACCTGTATGCTTTAATCACTTAAAACATAAGGAATGAATGCAATATGAGTTTAACAATCTAATGGATGACACCACAGAATGTATAAAAATCATGAATGAAAATGTTAAATCTTATCATAAGAATTAATCATTTTAACATCCATATATGAAATGATGAGTTTGAAAGATATGTAATGATTTATGATATGAGATGTATTGTTGCTATTAGGGAATTTTTGAGGTTTTCCATGAGACTCAAACACCCTAGTTGACTTATCAAAAGTTGTATAATGACTATACTAGACTCCTGAAAGACCAAGTTTTTGTTATGAAAGACCAAGATATTCATTATCCCTGTGTGTGCAAATGAATATATTAGATGAGACATAAGACTACCTCATTTCCAGGTGGGATTCATTCAGCCCATTGTTGTAATGAGGATCACCAAATGTTCACCATGATCCTAGGTTTGGACGTAGTTGGACTAGACCACTAGGTAATATAGGCCACCTAAAGCTAGCTCATTTGTAAATTGCTTAGAACTACCCCAATGTCAGGTGGGATTCATTCAACCCATTGCTATATTGGGGATCACTCTATGGTTTCAAGTAGTGACCATTCCAGGGATTCAAGCTCTTCACCCCCTTATTTTCTTTTGATTTATTGGGATACTTGCTCATGTATAGTGATAAAAATCACTATTTATTTTGTATTTTTGTTTTTATTTTGTTTTGAGCAAGGGATTTGATTTGATTTTGGGATTTTGCTCCTTTTTGTAAGCAAGGGATTTCTTGGGTAGGGGGAGCTTGTCCTTTTTCCAATGATCAACACTCTAGACCATGCACATCACAAAATGAGCAAGTAAAAACCTTTCGCTTAAGGTGACTAGGACCACTTTGTAGTGTTCATCTTTCCTTGTCCTAATTAGGATTGTTAATGTGTTTGATTAGTGATGGGATTTTGATATATGCTAGGTGCTATCAAAACTAGACCTCATATACAAAAGCAAAGATAGCTTTCTACAAAATCTGAGAAGATCACTAGGTATGGCTGAATGACCGAAAAACCCTAGTATATTCCTTATAGCAATAGGAGGGGTTGTGTTGAAAAACATAATTACTCACAAGGGTGATGGATGATGATGATGCATAGATGCATGATTGAAATACAAACATGGTGTCATTTGTAAGATTGCAAACACAACCTATCCTAATGCAAGTGTGATGGATGGAAATGCCTAAATGCAATGCAATTAAATGAAATGCATAATGCAAATATTTTTGTATTTTTGATGTTTTGCAATATTTTTGGATTTTATTGCTTTTTTATTTTTATGGATTTTGATGTTTTCCATGTTTTTGAAGTTTTGAATATTTTGAATGTTTTTGAATTTTTGAATTTATGTGTGGAACACCTTAAGATGAAGGATGTTGAGAGGTTCAGGCTCTTCAACACCTTCAAGTGATGTTAGGTGATATGTTCCAGGTCCTATCTTCTCTGAGATGATATATGGACCTAACCAGTTGGCCATAAATTTATCTCGTAAGTGTGGCGATAGGTTTGAGTTCTGTTGGTTTTCTTTTAGTACAAGATCACCAACTTTAAAGTCTCTCAGATGGACTTTATTGTTATAAGCTCATTTTAGGAATTCTTGATAAACTCGGAGATGCTCAAGGGCATTCACGTGATGTTCATCAAGAAGCGTCAATTGATCGAGGTGAGCTTGTCATGTAGTGTCATCATCGATGAACTCTTTCAATGTGATGCATAGGGTTGGAATTTCCAACTCTAAGGGCATAATGGCCTCAGTGCCATATACTAGTGAAAATGGGGTTGCCCTAGTGGGCATCCGTATACTAGTCCTATAAGCCCATAATGCAAGGGGTAGCTGGATATGCCAATATTTATGGTTCTCTTGAACAATATTTTTCAAGATAGCTACCACTATCTTGTTAGAAGCTTCAGCTTGCCCATTTGCTTGTGGATAGTATGGAGTCACAAAAATGTGTTGTATATTGTACTTGGATGTCAAAGCCCTTATAATTTTATTTTTGAATGATGTTCCATTATCCGATATGATCTTGGATGGTATCCCAAAATGACATATGATATTGTGAAGTATGAACTCTGCAATACGTGCTCCTATTGTCATTGTCAAAGGGATTGCTTCCACCCATTTTGTAAAATACTCAGTAGCCATTATAATGAATGTATGTCAGCCCGATGATGGGGGAGAGATCTTACCAATTAGATCTAAACCCCACTGAGAAAATGGCCAAGCCACTTGAATGGGTTGTAAGGCCTGTGATGGCAAGTGCGTAAGATTAGCATGATGCTGACATTTAATGCATTTCTTGACATACGTGGTGCAATCCTTCTCCATAGTGGGCCAATAATAACCCATTCAAAGGATGCGCTTGATGATGGCCATGCCACTAAAATGGCCACCACATGTACCATCATGAGCTTGTGAGATTGCCCAAGCTGATTCTTGGGGCTCAAGACAACGAAGGAGAATTCCATCATAGCTTCGATGGTACAAGATGTCTCCTAACAAGACATACTTTATCACTTTCTATTTGAATGTGCATTTCATGGCACATGATAATCCTTGCAAGATTAAACCAAGCTTAAGGAAGTCATGCAATTGTGACATCCAATCTTGATAAGCTACAACCTCGACTGACAAGATGACTTGTTCCCTTTGTGAATTCGATATGCATGAATGCAGACTAGGATACAACCTTGTGGTGAATGGTGGTGCCATTCCCCATAGGACCCTGCGAGATCAAAGACCCCCAAGGTGCCTTCTTAAGAAAGTCTCTAGCTTTATAGAACCACTCATGGTTTGGTTCTATATGAATCATGTTGACTGATTCTTTATTATCAAAAGCCTCATGTTGCATCATGGATTGTGAGAGCATCTTCACATGAATGGTAGTGAAATCGGTAGAAGGATTTTGAGGGATCAAGGATCCCAAATATGCCATAGTATCTACGAATATATTTGATGTACGAGGGATTGCCTCGATGTCATACCACTCTAGCTGGGCTAGATAAGTGTCAACAAGATCCTTATAAGCTTTCAGGATAGGACACCTGCATTGAAATAGTCCCTTAACCTGGTTAACAATGAGAAGGGAGTCACCAAAGATGTTTAATATTTTAATATTCATGGTGATTGTTATTTGGAGACCCAATATTAGGGCCTCATATTCAGAGTTGTTATTGGTACAAGGAAAGTCTAGTTTAAATGACAAGGGCATTGGAGCACCTTGTGGCATGAAAAAGATAATTCCTGCACCACCCCCTTGCTCACACTTCGAACCATCGAAGAACAAAGTCATATCAACTTTGTTATCTAGTTCTTTAGGTTTGAGAGACTTTGATAATGCAAATATTGCATCATCAAGAAGCTCTATGACAAGAGGCTTACTATCTTCAAGAGGTGCCTCTACCAGCTGATCAACTATGACCTATCCCTTGATGGAATTTTGGCTGATGAATTCCAAGTCAAATTCTATCAATAGCATGATCCACTTTGTAGTACATGTATTATGATATGTCTTGCTCATCATATACTACAAAGGATTTTGTTTTGATATCACATACATCGTATGACTCAGCATGTAGTGGTGCAACTTCTTAGTCGCAAAAACCACTTCTAAGCACAACTTTTCTATGTATGTGTACCCTAGCTCATAACTCACCAAGGTGCGATTGATATAATATATCACTTGCTCTTTGTCTTGCACATTCTTTTGGGCTAACATGGTTCCCAATGCAAAGTTAGTAGCTGATATATAAAGTAGGAATGGCACATCTAGCCTTGGTGGAGCTAGTACTGGTGGTGTTGCCTAGGTATTGCTTAATTTTAGCAAAGGCTTCTTGATAGTCCTCATCCCAATTGAATGGGACCCCCTTGTGTAGCAACCGATTCATGGGTCGGCATTTGTTCGATAATTGTGTGATAAATCACTTTATGGATGCTACTTTGCCTTGCAGGCTTCTTAGCTCTTTGATATTGGTGGGAGGATGCATTTCTAGTATGGCCTTGACCTTTGTTGGGTCGAATTTGATCCCTCATTTAGAAATGATGAATCCCAAGAGTTTTCCTGATGTTACACCAAAGATGCATTTCTTGGGATTCAACCTGACATTATGCTCTATCAGGTGATCGAAGACCTTTTTGAGAACCTCAGCATGCTCTTCATGTAGTAATGACTTTACCAATAAGTCATCAATATAATCCTCTAGGATTTTGTGCATGTAGTCATGAAAGATGTATGTCATGGCCCATTGATATGTGGCACCAACATTTTTAAGACCGAATGGCATAACCTTATAACAAAATGTTCCCCATGGCATTGTGAACATGGTTTTGTGTTGGTCTTCAGGTTTAATCTGAATTTGATTGTAACCAAAAAAACTATCCATAAGGGAAAGCATCTCATGACCCATAGTTGCATCTACGAGAGCATCTATGTTGGGCAACAAGAATGAATCCTTTGGTGTTGCCTTGTTGAGGTCTCTAAAATCCATACAGATACGGATCCTTCCATCAAGTTTTCCTACAGGTACCATGTTTGATACCCATTCTGGATAGTCGATGGAGATAATAAACTCTACATCCAACAACTTTTGCAACTCATATTTAACCATTAAAGTGATGGTTGGATGCATTTTCTTGAGATTCTGCTTGACTGGATTTTTAGAGGGATCTAGTGAAAGGTTATGGGTAACCAATTTTGGATCTAGACCTGGCATATCCTTGTATGTCCAAGAAAAGAGATCAGGTCTCTCTTTCAGTAGAGGGATGAGGTTGGCATGCTCATCAGGAGATAGACTCTCTCCAAATTTAACCTTCTTAGGATTAGTGGGATCATCACTGATATCCACATCAAAGGTTTCCTCTACTGACATGTGTGATCCCTCCTCAAGTTGGTGAGGCATAGGGATCAGGTGGATGTCATCCATTGGGTTTAAAGGTTCCACATCAGAATTACCCTCAACGTGATAAACATCATGTGTGTAGCCTAGTGCAAAGTGAAATGGTTGTAACATTTCTTCATTGGGGAAGAAATATTCAAGCTCTAGAGGTGAATCAGCGTGATCCCAATCAATAGCATCTAGATTAAGACACAATGGTTTGGAAGGATCTACTAGGTTGTGGAGTGGAGTGGTCAGATCAATGGAGATCATATTGATGGAATGGGTGAGATCTCCAAGACCATGTGTGTGCACCTCTACATTATCGATGTAACTCTCATACCCAAGATGTGGCTCTAGGGGTATGGGGATCTCAGGATCCGGTCTATGAATAGACTAGAAAATGGGATCATTTGGCTCAAGGAGCTACCGATATGTAGGTGGATCGGGGAAGACTATGCGATAAACTTCATCTGCATTAGCTGGTCTCCCCTTGAGGTGAGGGCCAGGATAAACTCTTTGATACATCTCATCCATATCGAATGGTTCATTACGATGATGTAAGTGTCATGGCCCAAGGTAGGCCATTTTGGTCTCATCTTCGTAATCACTATCATCTATGAAGTATCAATTATCCATAACCACTGTCTCATTGAGATGACGTAAATGTTGAGGCCCAAGGTAGGCCATCTCTATCTCATCCTCATATTATTCATTGTTTGAGGACTCCTCATCATCATCATTTCTAGAATCACATTCTGGTCCATCTCTTTCAGAAATGGATTCTGCTCTAACCTCCTCAGAAGTAACTTTTGATTCAGTATCTACTATTAAGCCCAAATTCTGAATTTGCATGCCAGTGTCATTGGCATCTTCATGATTTTTGATTACCAAGTTGGTTCTCGAAATATCCTCTGGATTGACCTCCACCACAATGTTGTCATGATAGATTTTAGGTGGTTCGATAGCAACCATGGTCACTTGTCAGTTACCCCTTCATGAATGAGAAGGGTTAGGATGATAGGGGTTCCAATCCACGTCATCCCCTAAACTGAGATTCAGGTGATCAAGAGATGCTGCTAGAAGTTCATCCTGACCTCTGATATTATAGCCCAACCCAAACCGATCAGTTGGCAACTGATACTGTGGTTCATAGGGAGTTTGGTACCCTTGCTCAAATAAACTGAGATCATAACCATGCCAATGGTAACATTCAAAATATCATAAGGTAAACTCTGGGTTGGATAGATAATGAACATTCATAGTGAATGGTTCATCATCATCTTCATCCATAGGCGTATGATTTGTAAGTTGATCAAGCCCTCCATAGATGAAGTTGGTTTGGTTGGGTGGTACCCCCAGTGGCACCACCATCCCTACAGGAAAGCATTGGGCTTGAGGTCTACCCATGTCTTGTGCAGTTTTGATAAAAGGTGTGAATGTCACATTCTGCACTATGTATTCTTCTAACCCAGGATTAACCAAGTGAATGGTCACCTACGACGTAGATGACCTAGCTAAAGAAATAGGTGAAGCAGGTTGTTGTACCTCCTCGACTTCATTATATGCATCTCCCTCATCCATGGGATTAGAGACTTTAGCAGTTGCTACTTTGGGCTTTTCTTTTGACTCTTTCTCACCCATTACTACCTTGAGCTTCTAGTCATTTCTAAGCATCATCGATGTTGTAGGCTTTGTCAAAGCAACTATTGTATGCATAGATGGTCGTGGTGTTGATGTTGAAGGTCCAACACACACTTCCTTTGATTTGATTTCTGGATGTTTAATAGGTGATGTTGGTCTTATATCCAGATGTGTTGAAGGGAGTATGAAATCTGTAGACACCTAAAACATGCCATGATCAAGGAGACTACTTACATGGGTACACTCATAGGTCATGTGACTAAACCTTAGGACCTTCCAAGTGTCAAAAGTGGTTTTTACCACTCATTTGGGACATTTTTAGCCCATCCAAGTCTGGCCTCTATAGACTAGAACGACCAAAACCCAGCCACTATAGCTTAGAGCGGCTAAACCTTAGCCATTGCAGATGACAGTGGCTAATATTTTAATGTATTTTCCACCCATCCAGCCTAATATTGGGTGGAAGTGGTAGTCTGCATGCAATAAGGATGGGTGGGACAACTTTGCATTCCTCTTCACAGCAAGTCTACATGGAAGACTCAAAGTCCAAATTTAGACTTGAGTTAAACATAGAAAAAAAAAAGAGCTTCTCATGCTAACACCTAGTATGCATGAGGGATTCAATCCTCGAGTTTAAAAACACTTTATAAGGAATAAACCTAAGAGCACTTGGGGAATTTTTATGACTTTCCTAGACCTTTTTAGACACTTCTTGATCTTCTTGGACATTCTTGGACCTTCTTTCAATAAAAGAGAGGGAGAGCATTAAACATCAGAACTTAGAATAGGTTGGATCATTGAGGAGATCTTATAATAGACTTGGAGAGCTTCCTTTGGAGATCAATTCTGGTAGTGGATCCCTATCGAATTAGAGGGAAAATTTGAACACGTAAGGTAATCATTTTAGCATTATAAGTGAAATTGAGCCCATAGCCTTTGGATCAAGAGAGAGAGAGATTTCACCTTAGCGGTCACTATCCTGGATAGTGGCCCTCAACCTAGTCTAGGGTTTAGTTTATTTTATTCTGCTTTATCTCTCATTTTAGTAGCATAAGCTTTATTTTAGTTATTTTCTTGCATAGTACTAGTTTCATTGCATTTATTAATATTATTCATTGCTAACAACCTCAACCGATGAGGCAATCTCAGACATCTAAGCATGTGTTGTTTCATTTATTTTAGGGCTACAGGTTCAATCGAGCAAATCCATGACATACGAGTACGAGAAGATCCCTCTAGCATTTAGACCTAGAGAAGGAGGCATCTATAATCCCTCATACATTTTTGTGTGCATCATCGAGAAACCTTATAAAGTGCACCACCCTATGTGAGGGGATATTTCATACACCTGCTACCCTCTTTTGTGTGTAAAATCATGTATCAAACGAATGGTATCCCTCAAAGGGATTCATTTGTAATCTAATCTAGAGAATATCAATAATAAAATCATTCATTCATTTACTTCTTCACATTCTGGTTATATCTGCTTTGTACCTTTTATTTTTTACATGTTTAATATCAAAGGATTCAATCGAATCACAAGTAGAGTCAATGGATGATGCGTCGCTTCCCCGAGGTCACTATAGATGACGATAATGGTGGGGCCCTTGCCCATTTATTTAGCTTATTTGTATTTTCTACCCCTTTAATGACTTAGGTTTTGCATACAGGTGTAGCTACTCTGATCTACAATGGCTAGCAGACAACCGATCTGGTATACGTTGGCCAAAGTTCATTCACTCTGGTAAACAACGACCAAAAGTTAGTTGCTCTGGTCAACAACATCTAGAACTGGAGTGCAGCAGAGGTAAAAACACTTACTCTCTATGCTGGATTAAAGGTTGGTATAGCTTCTCTGACACTTTATAGTTCTTTGTCTATTTTTGTTCCATTAAAATTAGTGATCATTAAGAAAAATTTCAATTTGGAAAATTAAAAGAATGAAAGAGAAGGAACTTGTATCTTGCACATCCTAGGTTTCTTTTTAGATTTTCCACCAGGCGTTTCTAGGAATAACAACTTCTATCTATAAAGTTCACCCTAGAATCCAATGTGCTAGACACTGTGTGATTGGTTTGCTTGTTTTGAGGCCTTTCTAAAGGTCATACTTGCACCTAATAGAGGACATTCATTAATCTCATAGTAGCTATGCACCTTTCTAAAATTGAAACGGATTTTACATTATGCATATAGGAAAAGTTCATTGCTACTATATGGTGCATTCTTACTTATAAAAAACTTAAAATGAACCATACACACATGTTTATTTTAAAAATTGGGGAGTTGGATTTCATAACCAACCCTCAATTCTGTCTGGTGACATTGGCATTCATATCCTTCCACTAGTTTACCCCCTAGAGCTTCATAGAAACGGATTGAGGAACTTGCTTATAGTGACACTATTGGAAAAATCATTGGTTTAGAAGAGCTAGGTGAACCCCCCACTGGTATTTAAGTGGTGTACCCTAGTATATTTTGAGAAATTATGTTTGGGATGAGTGTTCTTGATTATCACTATGAATGAGTCTCCTCATTCCAAATCCAAAGAAACAACAAGAAACAAGAAATAACCAAACATCAAAATACAATTACAAATTTAGGTCACACTTAAATTTGTAATCAAGATAAACATTTGCTTGATATTGTTTGATCATATTGAAGTGCAACAGAAAATCTAAATTTCCAAAAACAATGGTTAAAATAAGTAGACATCCTTGGTCTGACATTGAGGGAGAGTCTAAAACAACACATACCCTTAGGTGAAGTCGTAGTAACATTGAAAGACCCACTTGGAAGACCGTGAGATGCAGTTCTAACCAAATATGGGAACTACATCACATCAACACAAAGAAGCCTCATGACCATCATCATTAAGGATACATGAGGAAACCTCAAGGGATTCCTCTAAACACATAGAAACTCCTTAGAGACATGGGGAAGCTTTAAGGGATGCCTCCTCACATAGACATAAAGAGGGTTCTAGACCCCATTATTCACACAAAGATGATGAGGTTTCCCCATATTCATCCTCATGGAGGGTATAGAGGGCCACGAAACCTTCATAACTAAAAGGGAACACAAGAGTCCCAACATACCAACATTCACATGAGACACTTAGAATAGATCAGCCCACTGAGGGACAGGAAACTAGAAATACCTACAGTCATAGGCAACAAATAGAAGATATCTTTCAAAAAATAGGGAGGATTCCATTAGACTATGACCTTATTAGAGTAAATGGTACCCCACAGGATCAGCCATGGAAAACAAGATGGTTGGATGAGTTGGATCGGTTGCATCCGAGGCCACCTCCTAGAATGGTAGCCAAAGAGAATTCTGCATCTGCAAGTTCACAAATCGTGACTTATAAGCCCACTTCTCAAACTGGGGGTGCCTCAAGGTGACCTCATAGTAAACATATAAATTTTGATCATAGATACACTCAACAATATACTAAACAAGTCACACTAGCTAGCGAGAGCAAAGAGATAGCAGAAACCTCTTCAAGAAATCTGTGAATCAAAACCACTAGGACATGGTTAGATAAGTATGAGTCCTCTATGACTATGCAAGGTAACCATGTGTGATGGTTAGAAAATGCCTCATGCAAAGAGCAAGATCTTGTAGATTCTCTTGAACATGATAAATAGAGAGAACGGTTGTTGTACCAACATGAGAAACATTTAAGAGAAAAATTTGAGCAGTTAGCTCGAAGAAACCAACAAAAAAATGGAAATGATCATCAAAGAAATCAAAGAGAGGGGTGCACTAGACAAGAAGGAAATCCATAATAAAATCACCTCCCAAATCATGAGTGGAATCACACTAGGGGGAAATGGTAGACTTAATAAATCAATATCAAGCATATCCTAAATCCCCTCATAGGAGGGAAGAAAATAGAGCAAATCAAATGGATAGAGTATTACCTCCACTGCCACCACGGGGGGGGTCTACAAGAGGAAGAACTCATCGCCTCAAAGGCTTTCTAAAAACTCACTAAAAAGATGAAGTCCTTTGAAAAATAAGAGATTACTGGTAGCCAACCAACATTGAGCAAGATACACAGTCAACCGTTATGTCTATCTGTACCTAGCCCCACATACCCTAAGCATTTTGAGATTCCTAGGTTGGAAAATTTTAAGGGTGAAGAGGATGCACAAGAGTAGGTTACTAATTTCATCAACGCATGTTTTCATATTGAAGACAATGATGCTCTCATGCTTAGGACTTTCATTATGACATTTTCGAGCGCTGCCACCCAATGGTTCAACCAGCTGCCCAAGCATAGCATATCCAATTTCAAACAACTAGTGAATGCTTTATTGAAGCATTTATCTTTTGGTGCTAAGAGGAAAGTGAACCTTTTAGACTTGGCCAATTTAAAACATTATGATTATGAGCTAGTAATGGACTATGGGAATAGATAGAGAAGAGTCATGGCAAAATTATCATTCTCTGTCCCCACAGAAGAGATTGTCTAGATGTTCACCAAGAGTTGTTCCAAACACATTTCCCTCTGGTGAAAAATCCATTAGTACCCTTCATTTGAAGAAGCTTTGGCACAAGTCAAACTCATTGATGATATAAAATTAGATGAGGGAACTAAAAAAATATAAACCAAGAATGAGTGGAACAAACATGACAAAAATAGAAAATACAAATAGAAGCAGACAAACCCTACTCCAGTTAATCAAGTGGTATTGGCTGTGCCTAAGGATGGGGTTACACAACAATGCCAGAATTATCATGCACATCCCCCACTAACCAACTATGATCAAAAGAATAATTAGAGGTGAAACAAAGAGCACAAACCCCCTCACTATTTCACACCATTGACATAATCAATGTAATCAATCTTCAACCAATTGAGTGAGGTATGAAAGATCAGGTTCCCTGATATACCTCTTATAGATCCCAACCATCCTAAGCCAAAATGATATAGGGAAGATTAATTTTTCCCTTATCATAGGATACCGGGGTATAATATTGAGGTTTGTGTTGGTTTCAATCATCAAGTATAAAACATGATTAAGGCAAAAGAACTTAAAGTGGACAACCCACTGGTCCCTGACAACCTAGATATTGTCATATACAAAAACCCACTTCCAAACCATGAGGTCCCTAGAGGGAAAGGTGCACAAGTTAATCAGGTCCTAATTGATACACATATCCATGGGTGTGTTGGGATGGTTGAAATTGTCAATATAGCAACCAGGACTAGATGGTATGGTCAACCGCAACCTCTTGCAGCTCCTATTAATGTCCCAGTCGCACCTAGATAGATATAGGGTTAAGACAACCTTCCAGGTTCGACAACCTAACCTATGGTATCCATTTAGAGTAGACTTGAGCAAAATTTACAAACGAATCCATCTAAGCTAACAATATATGAGCTCATACAATAGTCTCCAAAGCATAGGGAGACCTTGATGGAGATTTTAAGGTCGATTGAGCTCCAACCATAAGATCCAAATGCATTCACCCATTTTATGGGACAAGTACAAGAATACCAGGAGCCTATAATTCAATTCTATGATCATGAAATTAATAATGTATCTACTGCCTTGCTAGACCCTCCGTTGCACATTGTGGCATCACTTAATGATTTACCATTTAAGCGGGTCTTGATTGATACAGGTTTTTCAATAAACATCATCACAACAACAACAATAGAACATATTAAGATCCCCAAGTCCAATATTGTTCTAGGAGCCTATACATTAAGGGATTTCAATGATGCTTTATGCAATATTGTGGGAATGATAGTCCTACCTATCAAGGTGGGGTATAATACCATCCCCATGATGTGTCACATATTGGAAGGAGCCATGCAAGATAAAATCCTCCTAGGGAGACCTTGGATAAGGGACATGAGATGTGTTCCTTCGATATTACACCAATGTGTCAAGTATGTGCATGACAACAAATTCTACATGGTGTTGGCCGATGAAGAGCCATTCAAGTATGTCCATCAGGTGGATTGTCTAGGAGAATTTGTAATTCCTTCTATCCACTTGTTTTTAGGACCATCATATTCAACTACCCAACTGGATAACAAAGACAAAGGGGCACAAAAGGACCCATCTACATCAATATCTCATATTTTGCACAAAGTAACTAATGCTTCTAATAGGCCATCGATGTCTAAACCAAAAGACAATAAGAGGCTAAAAGCACCCATGGTTCAGAAAAGAGAGGCCAAAGAAGTTCTAATCATAAAAAGTAATAAGAGTCTAACTCCCATGGAGGAGGAAGATCTCCAAGAATAAGTTGAGGAGATACTAGAACCCGCTTCGCCAGTGTCGTTTGTAGGATCATCCACATCACATGCGATAATACATTTGGAAAGTACAAGGATAGGAGAATATCTTGTGTAGAACATAACATTTACACATATCATAGAGTCTACATAAGAAACGAGATGTCCAAAATACCTAAGATTGCCAGTGGGAATGATGGTTACACTGGCTTGGATTGTGCCCATAAATCTACAGATATAGAAAAAATAATGATGAGCTATTCACTACCAACATTCGCTATCTCTCTAATCCTGAGTTTGATATAACCTATTTGGAGGGTTACTATTGACATGGTTACGGTCTTGGTAGAAATGAGCAGGTATGAAGGTGGCCATTTGAGCCGCAATACCATCTCTCGTCTGACAGATTTGGGTTAGGCTATCATATCAAAGGTCAAGATAACTCTCTAGTAGCAGCATTATATAGATTAACATTGGGGTTAGGAGAAGACATCAATTTTATTACTTATCACCCATAAAGTGCAAGATATCCAAAAAATAGACAAGTGGCTATGGCAAGCATACCACCTGTCGAGACTTATCATCCAAGATCCACAATTGATGCCACCCCAATAGGCTACAATTCATGGGATGATGAGCAAGAAGAAAATGGATATGTAGCAAGTTATGATGAATCACAAGTGGGCTTGGCCTATCATGGGCCTCACTATTTACACAGGTTTACCTAGTCCATCCACAACAAGAGTGGATTCATATAAGAAGAAAGTGGCTATGAGTCAAAGGACTCGATAGAGAAAGCCTACCTATAAAAAAGGCAATGGCCCCATGACTTGGGGAAACATAGTAATGCAAATGACATCTTCATAAGTGATGAAGAATATGAGGATGAGACATAGATGTCCTCCTTAGGACCAAGAGATGTTCCCCTTACTTTGGGGTCACATACCAATGCCAATGGTTTTTGGATAAGTGATGATGATTTTTAGGATGAAAATGAGATGGCTTATCTTAGACCTCACCACTTGTGGTAGGTCGACATATTGGTAGAAATAGAAGTGGTACTTCATGCCATAGACCCTGGCTTATGGTTTTTGGGAATACCGTTTGACTTGAATATCATTCATCGCATGGTCAATCCCCCTTTTCCTACATTTAGGGAACTTTTAGAGCCCAATGATCCTATTATCTAACCAAATCATGGGTTGGATCTAGAGACTCCTTTTCCTTTAGAGCCTCATAATGAGTATAGGAAGGAAACCTCTGAGACAAGATTTCAACCACGTGGTTCTGGAGATTTCATTCCATCCATCAACATGATCTCCATTTATTTGACCACTCCACTTCATAACCTAGCATATCCTACTAAACCTTTGTGTCTTGATACGTAGGCCATTGATTGTGATCATGTTGATTCACCCATAGATCCTGGAGATCTCTTCTCTAATGAAGATACATTACAACCATTCCATTTTACATCAGGCTATCCACATGATGTGTTCCATACTGGTCTAGATCCTAAGTCGATGGGACCTGTAAATCCCATCGATGGCATTCACTTGATACCTACACCTCACCAATTAGAGGATGGATCACATATGGCTATAGAAGTGTATTTCAAAGTATACATCAAATATGATCCTACACAACCAAAGAAAGTCAAGTTTGTGTTGAACACAAGCTTATACTGAGAGGGGGGGTGAACAGTATAAGACCTCTTTTTACTTTTCCTTTATACTTCAAAACAGTAAAGCAATATATCCAAAGCAATACCAAAACAAAGCACAAGATCATCCACAAAGAGACACCAATTTTAACGTGGTTCACCCAGAAAGCCTGGGCTACGTCCACAAAACTTTTCTCTAAAATTTATCTCAAAGTTCTTTGGGAAACCTTCCCAATTACAATGTTTATGGGCACCAACCCAAAGGAGACACCAATCCCCTAAACTCAAATTCGTGGGCACCGACCCACAGGAGACACCAATCCCCTAATCTAAAATTCGTGGGCACCGACCCACAGGAGACACCAATCCCCTAATCTAAAGTTCGTGGGCACCGACCCACAGGAGACACCAATCCCCTAGCTCAAGTTCGTGGGCACCGACCCACAGGAGACACCAATCCCCTAGCTCTGCTCTGGCTGGTGATCCTCTAGAAGACCTCTGCCTCCGCTGCCCTTAGCAAATGGAACTCTATCCATAGAAGACACCTGTCTTCCCTGCTCTGGTTGGAGACCTCTATTCTCAACTCTATCACCTCAAAGCTGGTCCTCGAATTTGCACTAAACACAGTCCTTCGGTCTAGCACAAATGTCCTCGTCCTCTGTCTTTGATCAGCACCAAACACAGTCCTTCGGTCTGGCACAAATCTGTCCTCAGGTTCTTCTCATAGAACCAATGCACCTCTGTCCTCAAGTTCTCTGATAGAACTATCAACCTCAACTTCACAAGTCCTCTGCTAAGACTTGTCCAAATCTGCTCACAAGTCCCCACAGGAACCTGTCCACAACCTGCTCACAAGTTTATCAAGAACACTTGCTTGGCTTGAACCCACAAAGAGAATGGTTAGAGACCCAATGTGATTCATCCACCTCATAGAATAGTCTCATAGAAGCATAAAGAGAATTGTTAGAGACTCAATATGTTCTATACTTAACTCCCAATCTCAAACTCAACTCAATCTCAAATCTCAAAAGAATAAGATAGATGTAGTATGCTTTTCTCAAGAACATGAAACACAACCCAACAATTGCCAACCATGCAATATCTCATATAACAATGATACTCATGTTCTTTCCAACAACCAATATCTTTTCTCAACCAATTAGGGCTTCAACAACAATGCTCAAAGACAAGGTTTAACCAAACATCATTCAACTCAACATTAACCTTGAAGTATTCAACCAACCATCACTAGAAAAGGAAACAAGTAGAAATCCTTTTCCCTCCAAAGATATTTGAACAAAACAGCCACCAACACAATATCACCAAATGCATAGAATAACTTGTTCAAATCAACTCAATGGAGTAAGCCCAATATCATGTATCAAGTAAAGCATTAACTTGATCAACACAACCACTATGGAAGCACTCATCCATCAATATCAAAACAACCAACTAAGGGTTTCACCAACTCAAAGCAAGTAGCAAGACTCACAATCATAAACCCTAGTGCACAATGCTTCCACTATCTCAAACCAGAATTATGCATTCACCAAAACTCTCATCAATGATAACAATGCATAAGTAGTCTTCAACAAACCAGAAAATAGGATTTACACCCAACCAAAGGAAACCTAGTAGAATCCCTTTTCACTCCAAACTTATTTCAGAAAAACATACACCAATCATACTCATAAGAAGAATGTGCCCATACCTTATTGAAGTGAAGGAACCCCTTTGGAAATCTGCCACAATCACAAAGTTTTTTTTTTTTGCTAATCTTCACAAAGGTTAGTAGATCACAAAATAATCAACATTATTCCACTTTTCAATAATCATCACCAAGGCCTTTAATTGCACAACTTCCTTATCTCTCCTAAAACCACTTGTACCATAAAATAAAATAAATCAAAACATTGCATAACCTTTTCACTCCCAAAACCACTTATACCATAAAATAAAATAAATCATAATAATGCATACCTTGTCACCTCATGAAAAAATTAATCCTCTTGAAAAAGAACAAGGCAAACTTCACTTTTGGAACCCCTTTGCAAAATCAGAAATACCTCTTTATACACACCTTAATTCTCCTTCTAAATAAGTTATTCAAATAGCCCTTGAAATAAGCTTTCCGACGATATATAATATGCCCCACTTTTTTAATAAATTGAAACCTTTACATGTATATATATGCCAACTTCCATTAATTGCACATAGGTCGGCCATCCATTAATTTAAACTTAACTTTAAACTTTAATATCTTCATCATCGGAGGTCCTTTTTCGATGAAACAAAATTCCACCTTGGTTTTTAAGAAAAGCCCTTTCCACATAAGCACACCATGGTTTTAAATAAAACCTTTTATTTTGTCTGCCTGGGTTTTCACAAAAACCCTTCCACTTCTTGACATCAATGACAACATCAACACTTGAGCAAAGGCAATGTACCCAATGTACCCAAAATTGCCAACAATCTCCCCCTTTGTCATTGATGGCAAACCTTTACTGAAAAACACTTCTTAAGAGCCAAAACTGAAATCACTCTCTTTGAAGTTTTGCTCCCCCTGACTTGAAGCTCTCCTCTTCACTTGAATCTCTCCCCCTTACTCATATCTCTCCCCCTTTGTCATCAATGGCAAAGGGCCACCTTTGGGACTAAGAATGAGCTTCTTAGCTTAGTCCCTCTCCCACCTCCTATTGAGGTGATTAATTTTGGGGTGGGAGTAAAACTCCCATTAGGCACTGATCATCATCAACGTCTATAACTTCCTTGCCAGACCTTCTCTTGAACTCTTTGTCCATATTCCTATTCCTGTCATTGTTCTGATCCTTGGACCTGATCATGCCACTGTTCCTATTCCTGTATTCTGGAATTTCAGCTCTACATTGTCTAGCTATGTGACCTTCATTGTTGCACTTGTAACAAGTAACAATGTTATTTCTTTGAGGCATACCTGTTCTTTGAATCCACTCTTCCCTTTGACCAAACCTATTCCTTTCGTTGTTTGCCTTGCAATGAACCCGCCTTGTGCCCAAACTGATTGCAAGAGTAGCAATACCCATAAAAGAAATCACCACTTCTAAAGCTGTTATTTACCTTCTTCACTTGAGCCATGCAATGTACAGCCATGTGACCAAACCTGTGACAAGCAAAACATCTGCCTTGAAACTTTCCTTTATTTGACTTCTTAGGTCCTAAAAACTTCTCCTTTTTCTCATTCTGAAATATGTTTTCTGTTTCTATGCATCTATCATTCAAGAACTCATGATCTGAAGTACTTTCCTCATTAGAACTCTCTTCCTTTTGGAGTCTCTTACTAGACTCTCCAACTTGTTCCTTGTGAGGCTTAACAAAACCAAGACCTGTTTTATCTGTTGGATTTCTTTGACTTTGGATGAGAGACTTAACCTTTTTGGAGCTTTCTTGAAACCTGTATAGCTTATCCTTGTATTCTTTAGTTTCCTCTTTCAAAGAAGCCATTTTCTGATCTAATTCACTATACTCAAGCACCTTAGATTCTAACTCATTCTTGAGTTCTTGTGCCTTAGCCATAGATACGTCAAGACTTTCTATAAGTTTATCTCTCTCCATGCAACAATCATCTAACTTATCCTTGAGTCTAGCATTCTTCTTTCTTTCCTTTTTCAAGACACTAAGAGCATTAGTAAGTTCACATTCAAGATCCTCTATTTGATTGCACTTTGAATTATCAAGGCCTTTTTTAGATTTCTTATCACTAGAGGTGCTACCCTTTTCAAAAACCATACATGCATCTTCCTTATCACTTTTTGAAGCATCCTCATACATACTAGCAACCAAATCATTATTTTTGCAATTATCCTCAAGGTGCCAACACTTTCCATATCTAAGACATTTCGGTTCTTCCTCCTTTTCTGATATGAACAAAATCTCATTTTTATAATCACCTGAAGAACTTTCACTATCACTACTAAAACACTTACTTGCTTTGTCAAGGTAGATGCTCTTCTTTTCTTGATTGTTGTGCTCATATTTGGTTTTAAGAGTTGTATTGGCCTCTTCTAGTTGTTTCTTCAATGAAGCAATCTCTTCCTTTTGTTTGCAGCAAGCAGTCTCTTTCTCATTGATCTGATACCTGAGAGTTTCTTCACTCTTTTTGAACTCTTCTATTTTCAGCTCCAGATTGTTAATAACTTTGTTAGATTCCTCTTCATGTTTGCTGTATATACCAACTTTATTACTCATTTCTTCTATCTGCATTCTTAAACTGTCAATTTCTTTTTCTAGCTTGCTGCAATACTCTGTTTTCCTAAAAGATTGTATTTCGAGATCTTCATAAATTTTCTTGTAATCTTCTGCTTGAACTTTCAAGCTGGTGATTATATCTTCTGCATCCTCAACCTTTTTACTCAGGTCTGAAATCAGTTTATGTTCCCAATTTGTTTCTGCATCACTTCCTTCTTCATCACACTCTTGTTCTGAATCTGTTTCTTTACCAATTTTGAACGGATCATCTTCATCTTCACTGCTACTAAACCCATGGCACTGACGTTCATTATGACCGAGTTGACCACAAACAAAACATTCTCTACCTTGTGAGCAATCAGCTGCAAAGTGACCTGTCTTCCCACATCTGGTGCAAAACTTTATTAATCTGACTTGTTCTCCACTGTTTGATTCATCTTTTGAATCTATTTCCATTCCCAAAGGAGCAATATTGAGATCATCTTCATTTTCTTTCATGACCCTGTGAGATTTCTTCTTCTTGTGTCTTATGGTTTTGCTTTTGCCTTTCCTTGCCATTTGTGTTCTTGTAAGATCTTCCTTCAAGTTGTCAAACTTTTCGAAGGAACCTTGCTCTGATACCAATTGTTGAACACAAGCTTATACTGAGAGGGGGGGGTGAACAGTATAAGACCTCTTTTTACTTTTCCTTTATACTTCAAAATAGTAAAGCAATATATCCAGAGCAATACCAAAACAAAGCACAAGATCATCCACAAAGAGACACCAATTTTAACGTGGTTCACCCAGAAAGCCTGGGCTACGTCCACAAAACTTTTCTCTAAAAGTTATCTCAAAGTTCTTTGGGAAACCTTCCCAATTACAATGTTTATGGGCACCAACCCAAAGGAGACACCAATCCCCTAAACTCAAATTCGTGGGCACCAACCCACAGGAGACACCAATCCCCTAATCTAAAATTCGTGGGCACCGACCCACAGGAGACACCAATCCCCTAGTCTCAAGTTCGTGGGCACCGACCCACAGGAGACACCAATCCCCTAGCTCAAGTTCGTGGGCACCGACCCACAGGAGACACCAATCCCCTAGCTCTGCTCTGGCTGGTGATCCTCTAGAAGACCTCTGCCTCCGCTGCCCTTAGCAAATGGAACTCTATCCATAGAAGACACCTGTCTTCCCTGCTCTGGCTGGAGACCTCTATTCTCAACTCTATCACCTCAAAGCTGGTCCTCGAATTTGCACTAAACACAGTCCTTCGGTCTAGCACAAATGTCCTCGTCCTCTGTCTTTGATCAGCACCAAACACAGTCCTTCGGTTTGGCACAAATTTGTCCTCGGGTTCTTCTCATAGAACCAATGCACCTCTGTCCTCAAGTTCTCTGATAGAACTATCAACCTCGGCTTCACAAGTCCTCTGCTAAGACTTGTCCAAATCTGCTCACAAGTCCCCAATGGAACCTCGTCCACAAACCTTCGCTCACAAGTTTATCAAGAACACTTGCTTGGCATGAACCCACAAAGAGAATGGTTAGAGACCCAATGTGATTCATCCACCTCATAGAAGCATAAGAAGAGAATTGTTAGAGACTCAATATGTTCTATACTTAACTCCCAATCTCAATCTCAACTCAATCTCAAATCTCAAAAGAATAAGATAGATGTAGTATGCTTTTCTCAAGAACATGAAATACAACCCAACAATTGCCAACCATGCAATATCTCATATAACAATGATACTCATGTTCTTTCCAACAACCAATATCTTTTCTCAACCAATTAGGGCTTCAACAACAATGCTTAAAGACAAGGTTTAACCAAACATCATTCAACTCAACATTAACTTTGAAGTATTCAACCAACCATCACAAGAAAAGGAAACAAGTAGAAATCCTTTTCCCTCCAAAGATATTTGAACAAAACAGCCACCAACACAATATCACCAAATGCATAGAATAACTTGTTCAAATCAACTCAATGGAGTAAGCCCAATATCATGTATCAAGTAAAGCATTAACTTGATCAACACAACCACTATGGAAGCACTCATCCATCAATATCAAAACAACCAACTAAGGGTTTCACCAACTCAAAGCAAGTAGCAAGACTCACAATCATAAACCCTAGTGCACAATGCTTCCACTATCTCAAACCAGAATTATGCATTCACCAAAACTCTCATCAATGATAACAATGCATAAGTAGTCTTCAACAAACCAGAAAATAGGATTTACACCCAACCAAAGGAAACCTAGTAGAATCCCTTTTCACTCCAAACTTATTTCAGAAAAACATACACCAATCATACTCATAAGAAGAATGTGCCCATACCTTATTGAAGTGAAGGAACCCCTTTGGAAATCTGCCACAATCACAAAGTTTTTTTTTTTTTTGCTAATCTTCACAAAGGTTAGTAGATCACAAAATAATCAACATTATTCCACTTTTCAATAATCATCACCAAGGCCTTTAATTGCACAACTTCCTTATCTCTCCTAAAACCACTTGTACCATAAAATAAAATAAATCAAAACATTGCATAACCTTTTCACTCCCAAAACCACTTATACCATAAAATAAAATAAATCATAATAATGCATACCTTGTCACCTCATGAAAAAATTAATCCTCTTGAAAAAGAACAAGGCAAACTTCACTTTTGGAACCCCTTTGCAAAATCAGAAATACCTCTTTATACACACCTTAATTCTCCTTCTAAATAAGTTATTCAAATAGCCCTTGAAATAAGCTTTCCGACGATATATAATATGCCCCACTTTTTTAATAAATTGAAACCTTTACATGTATATATATGCCAACTTCCATTAATTGCACATAGGTCGGCCATCCATTAATTTAAACTTAACTTTAAACTTTAATATCTTCATCATCGGAGGTCCTTTTTCGATGAAACAAAATTCCACCTTGGTTTTTAAGAAAAGCCCTTTCCACATAAGCACACCATGGTTTTAAATAAAACCTTTTATTTTGTCTGCCTGGGTTTTCACAAAAACCCTTCCGCTTCTTGACATCAATGACAACATCAACACTTGAGCAAAGGCAATGTACCCAATGTACCCAAAATTGCCAACATTTTGGAGAAATTCTATCTCAAGAGGAACAAGCCATCATAATTCCTCTCCTTAAAGAGAGGCCAAATCTATTTGCTTGGACTTACAAAGACATGCCAGGTATTGATCGAAAGTTAGTTGTTCACAACCTTTCATTGGATCCCCTAAAGAAGCCAGTCAAACAAAAATTAAGGAAGATGCATCCAACCATGACTTTGATGGTAAATAACCAGTTGCAAAAACTATTGGATGCAATATTCATAGTTTCGATTGATTATCTTGAATGGATCTCGAACATGGTACCCGTAGGAAAACCAGATGGAAGAGTCCACATTTGCATAGATTTCAAGGACTTAAATAGGGCAACTACAAAGGATTCATTACCATTTCCAAACATATATGAGCTTGTTTATGCCACTGCATGTCATGATATGCTCTCCCTAATAGATGGTTTTTTTGGATACAATCAAATTCGAATAAAACCCAAAGACCAACATGAGACTGCTTTCATTACTCCACGGGGAACTTTCTGTTACAAAGTTATGCTATTCAGTCTAAAGAATGCTGGTGCCACATACCAGTGGGACATGATATACATATTTTATGACTACATATACACAATCTTGGAAGACTACATGGATGACTTACTGGCAAAATATTTGATATGACAAGATTATACTAAGATCCTTACGAAAGTCTTCGATTGCCTCATAGAGCACAATGTTAGATTGAATCCTAAGAAGTGTATTTTTGGCATGACTTCTGGTAAGCTCTTAGGTTTCATTGTTTCTATGAGAGGCATTGAGTTCGATCCTACAAAAGTAGAAGCTATAATGGAGATGGCAGCCCCTACCAAAATTAGGGAATTAAGAAGCCAACAAGGCAATGTAGCATCCCTCAAATGGTTCATCGCACAATTATCAGACAAGTATCGACCCATGAATTGGTTTCTACATAAGGATATCCCATTTCATTGGGATTAAGAGTACCAATAAGCCTTTCTAGATATCAAAACATACCTGGTGACGCTGCTAGTGCTGGCTCCACCAGGGCTAGACATACCATTTTTGCTATACATATCGGCTACTGATTTTTCTTTGGGCACCATGTTAGCCCAAAAGAACATGCAAGACAAAGATCAAGCTATATATTACATAAGTCACACCTTGGTAAGCTATGAGCTAGGATATGTGTATGTAGAAAAGTTATGCTTAGCAGTGGTCTTTACAACCAAAAATTTGTGACACTACATGTTTTTTTTTTTTGAAAAATTTGAAAAAACTTGTATTAGAACAAAGATCAATTACAATTTGGAAAGAGACTTTTCCCAGATGAATTCAGAGAGAACACATTATTACAATAGTAAAAGAAGATTTGCAATGGAGCCAAATCTCTTGAACCATTAACTAGCTAACAGGGGGATCGGTTTGGTCTGTTGATGCAACTTGTCGTGATATCGCGACATTTTGTTCTTCTCCTTTGGCCATAAAAATGCAACATGTCGTGATATCGCGACACTTTTCTCCTTTGGCCACAAAAATGCAACATGTCACGATATCGCGACACTTTTCTCCTTTGGCTGTGAAAATGCAACATGTCATGATATCGCAACACTTTTCTCCTTTGGCCATGAAAATGCAACATGTCGTGATATCGTGACACTTTTCTCCTTTGGCTATGAAAATGCAACATGTCATGATATCACAACACTTTTTCCTCCTTTGGCCGTGATGAAGCAACATGTCGCAATATCGTGACACTTTTTCTCCTTGGGCAGCAGCGTTGCAACATGTCGTGAAATTGTGACACCTTTTCCTCCTTTGGCCGTGACGAAGCAACATGTCACGATATTGTTACACTTTTTCTCACTTGGTCGTGATGCTGCAACATGTCATGAAATCGTGACACTATGTCTCTTTTGGCCATGACGAAGCAACATGTCGTGATATCATGACACTTTTTCTCTTTCGACCACGACAAAGCAACATGTCACGATATCACAACACTTTTTCTCTCTTGGTCGCGATGTTGCAACATATCGCAAAATCATGACACTTTTTCTCTTTCAATCGTGACAAAACAACATGTCACGATATCGTGACATTTACCTCCTTTGGCCACGACGAAGCAACATGTCATGAAATCATGACACTTTTTCTCCTTTGGCTGTGATGATGAAACATGTCGCGATATCGTGACACTTTTCTCTCTTGGCCATGATGATGAAACATGTCACGATATCGTGACACTTTTTCTCTTTTGGTTGTGATGATGCAACATGTCATGATATCACGACCCTTTTCTCCTTTGGCCACGACGATGCAACATGTCACGATATCGTGACACTTTTTCCTCCTTTGGCCGTGATGATGCAACAAGTCATGATATCGTGACACCTTTACTCCCTTGGCCACGATGAAGTAACATGTCACGAAATCATGATATCTTTCCTCCATTGACCGTGATGAAGCAACATGTCACAAAATAATGACACCTTTCCTCCCTTGGCTGCAATGAAGCAACATGTCGTGATATCACGAAACCTTTCCTCCCTTGGTTGTGATGATGCAACATGTCGCAATATCGTGACACCTTTCCTCCCTTGGCTGCATTGAAGCAACATGTCACGATATCATGACACCTTTCCTCCAGTGACCATGATGGTGCAACATGTCACAAAATCATGACACCTTTCCTCCCTTGGCCGTGATGAAGCAACATGTTGCAAAATCATGACACCTTTCCTCCCTTGGCCATGATGAAGCAACATGTCATGATATCGCAACACCTTTCCTCCCTTCTCTTTTTCATTGATCATTAGCTTAGGGAAATTTCAAGACCTTGCATAATCACCTCATCCTAATAGCCAAGTCACTATGCAACTAAACCCCTACCTCCTTCTCAGCACCCATCTTAGCTAGGAAGTCGACCACTTTGTTTAAATCTCTACTCACATAAACTGGAATCACATCATCTAATTCCCTCCATAATTCCTTAATTTGAGTGACAAGAATCCTCAACCTCCATACTTTCAAGGAAAATTTCCTCATGCAATCTAGAGCTCCAACCATTATTTGAGAATCTGATTCAAGTATTATCCTCATGTGGCCCTGTTTAACTGCCCAAATAGAAGCAGATTTGATAGCTATGGATTTTGCTTCATTGTTTGTGGCTCTTCCCAAGCCTTGTAGTTCCCAATAGAGCACTATTCCAACATGATTCTGACAAACCACTCCAATTCTGGCTCTACCCGGATTGCCTTTTGTAGCTCCATCAGTATTAATTTTAATTCAACCTTCTGGGGGTGGTTTCCAACTAGCTCTGTCCTATCCCTCTTGCACTTCAACTTCCTCTTCCATTGCCCCAATAACAACCTAATTTTCCTCTTTAGCATAGATGACCATAGTTTCTGTGACTTTGCTCCAAATGACCTGCCAAACTCCATCTAACGAAGAAAAAGTTTCTCTAAAAATTCTAGCATTTCTCTCCAACCACACTTGCCACCAAATAAAGTTTAATCCAAGCTCCCAACCAATACGAAGAGCTTTAGATTTAAATCTACCCCTCTTCCATATTTCCCATATATTAATCCGATTCAAGTCACCATTAACTTGAATTTTATAATATGAAAACCATCTCTTCCAAATCTGGCATGTGAAAGGGCACTCAAACATCAAGTGATCAGTTGTTTCCTCACTCTTGTAGCATAAGAAACATTGAGAAGGACCAATGATTCCTTTACATCTAAGATTATCAAAAGTGAGAATTCCATTGTGCATGAACTGCCAAGCCAAAAAGTTTACTTTTAGCCAACCTTTGGAGTGCCAAATCTTTCTCCAATCCTCAACCTGATAAGCATGAGGGGGAGGCTCTAGAAGGAACTTGTCATATCTGTCCTTCACTATGTAGACACCAAGGCTCCCATAGCCCCAAGCTAATTCATCCTCCTCGTCTCTACCTATGAGAAATATTTTTGTCAAGATTTTAGTCATGATAGGTGCCAAATCTAGAGGGATTGAAATTGGCCACTCATCCAAATTCTTGAACTACTTAAACTTATACTCCCCCAGTTGACTAGAGGTGAAATAACTTTCAATTTGGACCCATCCCTTGGTTTCAATGGCTGCTTTTATTGGTTGTAATTCAAGAAATTCAACAATGATAGGTGCAACACTACATGTTGAAACATACGACTTATGTCATATCAAAACAAAAGCCTTTGCAGTTTATGATGAACAAGACATATCATACTACACGTATTGCAAAGTGGATCATGCTATTGATATAATTTGATCTAGAATTCATAAGCCAAAAGTCCATCAAGGGATAGGTCATAATGGATCAATTAGTAGAGGTACTCTTCAGGATAGCAAGCCTCTCACTATAGAATTTTTTGATGATGCATTCTTTGCATTATCAGATCCGTTGGAACTCAAAGAACCTGAGAAAAAAAGAGAAATGGCATTATTATTTAATGGTTCAAAGTGCGAGCAAGGGGGAAAAGTAGGGATAGTATTTATCACACCGTAGGGCACTCCATTTCCCTTATCATTTAAGCTATACTTCCCTTACACAAACAATAACACAAAGTATGAAGCCTTGATATTGGGACTCCAAACAGTCATTGCAATGGGCACTAAAAGATTGAATATATTTTGTGACTCCTTGCTCATAGTAAATCAAGTCAAAGGATTGTTCCAATGCAGGTGCCCAATCCTGAAAGCTTACAAGGAGCTTGTTGACACTTACCTAGCCTGACTAGAATGGTATGACATTGAGGTAATCCCTCGTACATCAAACAAATTTGTAGACACCATGGCATATTTGGGATCCTTAATCCCTCATAATCCATCTATTGATTTCACAATCGTTCATGTGAAAGTGCTCATATTTTTTGTGATACAGTGTAAGGTTATTGACAACCTAGAATTAGTCAACATTATCCAAACTAAACCAAATCAGGATTGGTCCTTCAAAGTTAGAGCTTTATTACAAATAGCCCCTTGGAAATATTTGATATCTCAAGGTCCCACAGAATTTGGAACAACCGTTCATCGTAGGATTGTTTCCCAATCAGTGTTCACAAATGTTGGAACACAAATAGAGCATGATGTTTTATCCATAGAAGCAGTAGCTTATTAGGATTGACTTTCCCAATTGCAAGATTTCCTGAAGCTTGGAATAGTACCGTAAGGCCTGTCACATACCAATAAATGAACATTTAAATAGAATGCAACTAGATACATTTTTCTAGGAGAGATCCTTTATATATGAGGTTACGATGGAATTCTCCTTCATTGTCTTGAGCCCCAAGAAGCATCTTGGGAAATTTTGCAAGCTCATGATGGTACGTGTGATGACCATTTCAGTGGTATGGACATCATTAAGCGTATTTTGAGAATGGGTTACTATTGGCCCACTATGGAAAAATAATGTTGTAAGTATGTCAGGAAATGCATCAAGTGTCAGCATCATGCAAACCTCACTCACTTGCCTTCACAAGCCTTGCAATCCATCTAGGAAGCATGGCCATTTTTGTAATGGGGGTTAGACTTGATTTGGAAGATATCTCCCCCATATTTGGGATGGCACATGTTTATCATAATGGCCACTGAGTATTTCACTAAATTGGTCGAAGCGATCCCCTTGAAATTGATAACTGGACCGAGGATTGTGGAGTTTATACTCCAAAATATCATAAGTCATTTTGGGGTCCCTTCAAAGATTATATTGGATAATGGACCATCCTTCAAGAACAAAAATGTGTATGCTTTAATGAAAAAATATCACATCCAGCATAGTTTTTCAACACCCTATTATCCACAAGCAAATGGGCAAGCATAAGCCTCAAACAAAAAAATCATCTCCATATTGAGGAAAATAGTGAGAGATAATCATAGGGACTGGAATTTGTAGTTACCTCTAGCATTATGGTCATATAGGACTAGTGTTTGGACGCCCACTAGGGCAACACCATTTTCACTTGTATATGGCACAGAGGCCATCATGCCCCTAGAATTAGAAATACCAACCTTGTGTGTAGCATTAGAGGACTTCATATATGATGACGCTGCATGGCAAGGCCACCTAGATTAGTTATTCTTCTTGATGAACGATGGTTCAATGGCTTGGAGCATCTTCACGTTTATTAGAATCACCTTGCATGAGCATATAATAGAAAATTCCATTTGAGAGAATTTAAAGTTGGGGATCTTGTGCTAAAAGAAAATCAGAAAAACTCAAAGCTGCCACTGTATTTGCGAGACAAATTTATGAAAAATTGGATAGGACCCTATATAGTTTTAGAGAAGGTTGGTCCTCGAGAATACCTCCTCACATCATTGGATGATGTTGAAGAGCCTGAACCTCTTAATATCATTCATATAAAGGCATTTCATACACAAACATAAAAAACATTCAAATATGTCATAAAAATAAAAAACATTCAAATATGTCATAAAAATAAAAAACATTCAAATATTTCATAAAAATTTAAAACATTCAAATATGTCATAAAAACAAAAAACATTCATACATGTCATAAATATCAAAATCACAAAAATGCTCCAAGGGTACCCAATCCGATTGGTCAAAATAAAAAAAAAAGCTCCAAAGGCACCTTAAAGCCCTTTGGTCAAGTCAAAATCAAATCACAAAAATGCTCCAAGGGTATCCAATCCGCTTGGTCAAAACCAAACAAAAATTCTCCAAGGGTACCCAATCCGCTTGGTCAAAATCAAACAAAAAGCTCCAAAGGCATCTTAAAGACCTTTGGTCAAATCAAAACAAAAAAAAACATTCAAAATAATCAAAAGCACAAAAACAATGCAAAAAATAAAAATACAAAAACATTTGCATCTTACATCCACATCCACATAATTGCATTACCATACATATCCATTGCATTCACATATGTTATGATCACATTTTTTTACAAACGATGCCATAGTTTGTATCTCAATCACAATACACAAGTTCATCCTCATATGTGCATCCATGTGTGTAATTGTGTTTTTCAACACAACCAAATAATGTTGCTATAAGAAAAAAACAAAGGTTTCTTATTATTTCAACCATGTCTAGTGGTTTTATCAACTTTTGTATAAATCCACCTTGATTAGTAGAAAGCAAGGTCTAGTTGTAATAATACATTGGATATTTAGGATCTCATCACTAATTAAAACACTAAAATCCTAGTTGGTACAAGGGAAATATGAAAATAACAAAGTGGTCTAGGTTACCTTAAGTGAAAAGGATCTTCCTTGCTTATCCCCTTGTGCAACCGGTTCAAAGGTGTTGAGAATTGGCAAAAGGACAAGTTCCACCCTACCCAGAAATGAGTGATTATCATCACTACATAAATCCCTTTCTTTCACTATAACAAGCAAAAATCCCAAAACAAAGTACAAATTCAAAATTCCAGTCTCAAAATTCATAAGTCAAAATCCCATATTTCAAAGTCGTAGTTCAAAAACAAAGCAAATAGTGATTATCATAACTACAAAGATCCCTTGCTCAAAAGAAAAATCAATTAAAATAAATAGTGATTTTCATCACTAAGTATGAGAAAGTATCCCAAAATAAATGAAGAAAAAAAGGGTATAGAACTTGAATACCTGGAATTCTCAGCATTGCACAAAATTGGAAGGAGAAATCCTTACGCATGATGATATGTCTATTAAAAAAGCTTTTGGAATTTGTGTAGATCAATGTTTGAATATGGATGAGCTAGCTTAGGTAACCCAAACACTGCCTAGTGGTATAGTCCAACTAAATCCAACATAAGGATGAGATAAAACACTTGAGGATCCCTAATATTAGCAATGGGATAAAAGAATCCCACATGACATCGAAGGAAATGCTTTATTTCCATCTCAAAATATATTCATTTGCACACATAGAGAGAATTAATATCTAGGTACAGAGTGAAAGACTTGCTTTTTAAAAGTCTTGTATGGCCAGTACATAGCTGTTGATAGGGTAACTAGAGGGTTTTAAGTCTCAGGAAAACCCACAAATAAATTTCTAACATAGCAACAAATCACATCATCAAATTTCTTTATAATCTTCTGTAAATTAGGGGGTATTAATAAAATAATATTAAAATAGATACCGGATATATGTCAAAAATGATATCTAAACGACCACTAACTATTTTACATCTCTTAAATTTCAACAACTTATCCAAAAAATATATACATTCCACACCATTATATTACACATATGGAGGATTTAAATAATTAATTCTTATGAGTAGAATGATTATTAAATATTCATGGTTGTTATACTTTTTGTGGTACCACCCGTTAAATTGTCAAACTCATAGCATATGCATTCATTATGTTTTAAGTGATTAAAACACACAAGTTCATTTACATTAGAGTACATACTGCATTCACCATAACATAGAATTGGTTAGATGCATACAATTAAATCAAAATTAAATGTGTATCTAACAAAAAAATTTCATCCATAAATACATAGTTCATAAATCATTCATTTGCATCAAAGATCACATCATTGCATTCACCCATAAATACATAGTTCATAAATCATTCATTTGCATCAAATATCACATCATTGCATTCATTCATACAAAAGATCATAAATCCATCATCAAATCAACTCAAGATACATCACATCATGTCATAATAATCAAATAATGAAAGCATCTACATAAACACATACATAAGCATCCATCTCAAATCCATATCATCATAAATATCATCTATCATCTAACACATATATATCACCACATCATAATTCCATCATAACATTGCATAAATAAAACAAAAAACATAAGCAATGAAGGGTACACATAATGAAACATAAATTCAAAGTCTCATATAAATATGCTCGTCTCAAATTATGTTTCAGAATAAGTATCTCAAAGTGCATGAATATGCAAAATTGCCCACAGGCTCAAAGTCATATAGGTCAAGTAGACCTCAAAAAAATAGATTCCAAGTACATCATCAATGAAACACAAGACCTGTACCCCTAGCATCACCTCCCCTTATGGCTATGTCATGTGTGGAGTGATGTGACCCTACTAGTCTCTCTGTGTGAGTCCAAGTCCTCTAGCTAGGATGGGCGGAGGACTTCCCAAAAGTGGATCACCTATTGACCTGTGAACCACCTACAACTGCTACCTCTCAATGGAAAATCATGTGCCTCCTAAGATACATATGGAGAGAGGCTATATGGGATATGTACCCCTAAATATGCTCCTCGTACTCATCCAAAAGTGACCATAGGTGTATATCATTTCCCCTTATGTCTGCCCTAGGATCTGTCCCTTTATCACCCTATGGTGTAGGAGGAGGAACAATAAACTGTATCCTCATAGCACCACCCTTGAAAGTAGCCTAACAATTCTAAATTTGTAGTGTGAGTTTCTCTATGGTGGCATCTCATTGTGCTATGGTAGCATCTCATTACTACACCTGGATCTTGGTCGACTGGAGCTCAGCCTTGATCATGTGAAAGTGTGCTCTCAGAGGAGAATCTCTCTCCTCAAGCTCCAAATCCTCCTCATCCTCATCAATAGCCTCCTACTCTGCTACCATTTGATCTACTGGCTGGCCCCATACCTCAGTCCTGGCTTGGACTCTACGCCTTGCCAAATCTGCACCATCACCTCCACCATAATCATCATGACCTAAGCTACCATCACCATGCCACATCCGATCCCCCCCACCACTGAGCAAACACATATGTAACTCCCCAAAAAATCTTGGGGCAACCATTGGGGTATCCTCCTCGTATGATAGCTCTATGATCTGTGGCAGAGGAAGATATCCCTCTATTGTGATGCACTTGTATACAAATGGAACAAGAGGCACATCCTACTGCATCCCATACTAAAGATAAACTTAGGAGTAGAATAAATGCTCTCATATGTCAACCTTGTGGTTGATAAGACATTGATCATGTCGCATCATAGCTGTGAAACTAGCAATATCATCCCAAACATGGCACTCATGATATGGCCACTAGATGACATCTCTGACCTATAGCCCAGTGAAAGTATCAGTGTAGTGGGAAAACTCCCTTGCATGAGGATGACTCTTGCACCCCTCACACCATCGATACCATCTAGAAGCATAGCACTACACCCACTCCCCTATGACTATAATCTTGATAGGAAGCCCTCTAGGGTGATCTACCTTGATGTGCTCCCATCTCCAAACCTATAAAAGCAAGCTGCAAGCAATGCCGATGTGACCTCATCAGTGGATGTGGTACAACTTATCATAGAACTGAGCCAATAGGGATCTCCCCATGCATAGATGATGGGTGTCTCGCTGTCCATTAGATCTTGAACCATTACAAGGAGGTTCCATGGGAACCTCAAACCTGAGTAGTCTAGGATCAAGATGTTGCTGATAACCATCAGCAACACTACATGCCTCGTCGTAAAGATCTTCACCTCATACTACTATGAGATAGACACCCCTCCAGAATTGGTGTCCCTGAAGACCTCCATAGAGCACCATTTTAACACCCAAAGAAAGACATCATCATGATCATTATTGGTCGATGAGGTAATGGCCACTCCATCAAAAGAGAGCCAAAAAATCCTATATGCATCCTTCGATGTAATAGTCATCTTGTCGATAGGAAGGTGGAAGGTATTGGTCCAAGGGTACCACTGATGGACCAAATCCATAAGGTAGGCCTAATATGACATGATGTGAGGTGGCCTAATGACATACTGAAGCCCACATGCCTTGATCCAGGCCTAGTCCATGTCATCCAATAGGAGTAGAAGGTCATTCATGAGCTTCAGGTCATGAGCTCAAGCATTGAGAATCTAATAGCAAAAGAGAAAGCAAAACATAACTACAATGCATCTAAGGCATGGATCATAATAAAACATAAAAATGGTGCAAATAATGATGGGCTACTCTAAGTCCAAACAAAAAGAGTAATAAATGCACCTAAGTAGTTAGAAAATTTCAAAAACAAGTCACAACATTTAAAAATTCAAAGAAAATCAACTAATCATGTAAGAAAATTCAAAATTTTACTAAGGTTTCTTGGCCGCTATTGCCTACAGTGGCCAAAAATAAACCATTGAATTTGAGGGAGGCCAAGCCCCAACAATCAAAATTCTGACCGTTGAAATTCAAACTTGGTCACTCTGAGCGACAATGGCCAAACCAGAGGTTGAGCTGGCCACTTTGAGCCACAGGGGCCAATGGGTGACGCAGCAGAAGCATCTACCCTAGGTGAAAAATAACAAAAAAATTAAAAACAAGCAAAAAGGTGGCTAATCCACCACATAAAATTCTAATATAAGTCTAAGCTACAATTTTAATTCAATTCCAACGAGTTTAATGAGGTTCATTTACCCATTAATTAGTGAGGTTAATTTTACCCAAAAAAATAAATAAAACTGACATGGTCAAGGTTTGAGAGAATACCCGAGAAGCTTCGGCTCCTCCACTTGTAGATGTCTCTCCCTATGCAGCCATGGTCTCCAATGCAACAACACTCCAAGACGTAAAAGTCACTTTTGTAAACAGAGCTCTAACGCAAATTGACAACTAGTGAAAGTGAAAGGTTAAACCCTAGGGTTAATTTTTATTTTCCCAAATTATGGCTCGGCCACTGCTATCATCAACAACCTAAAATTCTTGGCCGCTCAAGATGAGAGCGGCCACAAGTAGGAATTTGGTGACTGCTGGACCTGACAATGACCAACAACCTAAGAAAAAATAGGAGGGATTCCCTCCATGAGAAGTAGCAAAAATATCAAATAAGCACATTTTGATGACTCATGGTCATGATAATGATCAAAATAACAAAAAAAATGCATAAAAAAAAATCTCAAGTAAGCCTCCTATCAAGTTACTTATTCTATCAACTTGGTGATTGTAGTGATTTTCACTCCATGCAACTCGACAAGATGAGTAAGTTACCATGAGGTTACTTGGGGTAAAGCATTCATGTTGAAATTATGATGTACATCTTTCAAATCTTGAAGAAGACCAAGATGGTCAAACTGCTCCATGGGTACAAAGGAATCATCCTAATTTTCTTATGACACCAAAAACACTGAGCCAAGTGATGCAATACAAACACAAATAGAATCGCTCATCCTAACTCCCTAAGAAGGCTATTTATGGTTGGACCACTCCCCGAGATAGGGATGAATGATTATCATAAACAATTAGAATCACACTTGGATGGGGATTTACCCATTAAAGAGAACAAACATTAGAAAGGAACCAAAACCAGTCATATTTTGTCAAGTGACTCATTGCTTCATTCATTGACCTTCCTTTTGAGTGGTATTTTCACCCAACTGTGAAAGTACACTCTCCTTTAGGATTTGGGTCCCAAATCCCCTCTTGCAAAGAAGTCAAACAAACAACTTCTCCAAGGTCTCCGCTGTATTAGTAATCTCAAATGAAGATAATCAATTTAAATGCTTGGAACACCTTAGTGATTGCAAGTAACCGTAAACAAGGGGCAATGTTGGTTTATTTCATCATGAAGCTTTATTGATTGTTCATTGAACCAGAATAACAAATGTGAATCGGCCCAACAATGAAAATTTCCATTTTCGGATTTTTTAAAGATCTGCAATAAAACAACAACTTCGGTGAATTTTTTAAAATACTAAACAACTCCGAAAATGAAATTTCAAATTGCGTATTTGAAGTATGAAGTATAACCTACGCAATGGTTACATTATATTTTTGTATTTTGAAGCTTTTTTTATATTTATTTTAATGTCTAAATATTAAAATAAAGTTAAAATTTCTTGAAGTAAAATGCAGAAAAAATGAAAATGCATTCAGTATGATGCTATCCTATTTCGACAAAACCGAAGATATGAGGTTTCCATGCATGCAACCTAACCTATTGGACCTGCAAAACAAGCACAATCCGGATAAGCTAAGTGCTGGCTCCTAAGGATTTGAATGAGGTTTTCAGATTTAAGCATTCGCATGCAAGCAACCAAGAAAATACTTGTATCAACTACATTTACAAGCCTAAAATCTGAAAAGGGAAAATAGACATTTAATCTTGCATGCAAAAAATGACTCCTTCTTTCTTGCCCATAAGATGCAAATTTTTGAACAATTTTGCATTAAAAATATGTCCTGTTACAATAGCAGAATCTCCGGTTTTTCTCAAAACCAAAAAAGGGGAAGAAAAACACTCCACAACGAGGCCCAGAATGGCTCATCACCCTCAGCTCTGCAACCCTGCTCCCAACGGTTTTCGACCAGTCCATGTGGAAGGAAAAAAATCCAGGAAAAACCCAGTGTCAAGGCCTTGCCTTCATTCCTGCAATATTCTCTGAACAGTTTCCGACCCCTGTACCTGTCTTCGCTTGTGCCTTTAAACTTTTTGCTACGGCTCTCTGCTTCGCCTTGTGATGCTTCGTTTCATCTTCCAGATCGATTCGTTTCGTTTCCCGCTCTTCATTATTCTGACTTTTGTTCGAGCGTCGAAACGTTTGATTTTCTTGCTAATTGTAACCGTCTGTAGCCCTTACACTTTTATGCCACGTGTTCCACGCTTTTCTGCATGTTCCGTAACTGCCCCCTGTAAATCATGACCAAAAATAGCATGTCGTGATATCGCGATGTTTTTCTGCATGCAGCTTTGCTCTTCTACCTGTATCGCAAAAATAAGACATGTCACGAAATCGTGACAATTTTCTGCCCACAACCTTGTCTACCTTCATGCACAACGAAAATGCAACATGTCATGAAATCATAACATTTTCCTATATGCAGCCTTGTCAGCCTTCATGCACAACGAAAATGAGACATGTCACGAAATCGTGACATTTTTATGCTATCGGGCTATGCAGATGCAACCTGTCGTGAAATCGTGACGTTTTTCTCTATCGTTGGGTTTTGTTGCACTTAGCCATAAAAATGCGACATGTCGCGAAATCGTGACACTTTTCTCTTCTGCACCATCTTCTGATTTTTGTCATGAAATCGTGACAATTTTTTGTTTCGTACCACTTGGCCGCTTTCTATCGCGAAATCGTGACGCTTTTATCTTTCAGGCTGTCTCGCTGCTTCCTGTCGTGAAATCATGACAATTTTTTATTTCGGGCTGTCCAGCTGCTTTCTATCATGAAATCGTGATGCCTTTCATCTTCATATCCCTTGGCTACTTCTATCATAAAATCATGACGCTTTCTCTTTCCGTACCATCTCGTTGTTTCCTATCGCAAAAATGTGACATGTCACAATTTCGCGACAACTTTGCATTGACTCTTCTCTTGCTGCCTTGCACCGTGATTTTACAACATGTCACGATATCACGACATTTTCTCTTCATGATGCATTCTGCTGCTCCTAGCCATGAAAACGCGACATGTCGCGATATCACGACAACTTTTTTTTCACAACATATCACAACTTTTATTTTTGGCCGCGACGAGCAACATGTCGCGATATCGCGACAACTTTTTATTTTCGCCGACGGAGCAACATGTCGCGATATCGCGACAACTTTTTATTTTCGGCCGTGACGGAGCAACATGTCGCGATATCGTGACAACTTTTTATTTTCGGTCGCGACGGAGCGACATGTCGCGATATCGCGACAACTTTTTCTCTTTTGTGAAATTTTTGCTTTTTCCTTGATTTTTTAGCATCTGGGCTACTGTAGTTTTCTTTGAAAGCATGCAAAAAAGGTGGGTCCCCAATTTTGGGGTGTGTTGTGGATCAGCCACAACAAATGGCGACTCTGCTGTCAAATGCTCCTGAGCATTTTGGTGAGAACCCAACCTGAAATATACAAGCTTAGATACAAGCGTCAACACATAAAGATAAACAAATACCGATAGATCAGAAATACATGAAACATCAGAATCATAAGTATCAGCTCGGTGTGTGCAATGTGTTTCATTCCCTATCATTTGAACTTGATCAACATTCCATTGTCAGTTTTACTTATGATTTGTATGCAAGGCTATGAATGATTTGTGCAGGATTTGATGCATGATGAAGATGCTAGAGATATAACAACCTGCTTTACAAAGGCTCAAACCTTCTAATATCATGAACAAACATATTAAAGTTGTCAAACCCTCTTAGGACCAAATATATGTCTACTAAATTAATTTACTAGATCCCAAAGTTGGTTATGTGTCACTACCATCTTGAACCCATGTGCAAGTGTAAGTGAAATCAGAACTTTGGGGAATAGGATTCCCAACCTAAGCGAGATGGGAATTTAACCCTATCCTTACTATTCTGATTTGGAGTTCATTACCTCATCTTGAACAAAATGATTTAACCTGTTATGGATGAAATGGTCAGACTAGTCTATCCATATGAGCAATCAGTGGTCTTGCTTTTAGGCAAGACATGTTGCCACGCATGAGCATACTTAACCCCATAATCCATGACTTGGCTTTCATTCATTCTTTTCTCTTTTATTTCTTTGGACCTTTGGGATGACTACCCATCCTTGCTAGGGACATGTAGTACGATCCCTCCAATCCAATATTAAGATGAAATGGAAAATATTATCTTTTATCTCTTGGACCTTTGGGATGACTACCCATCCTTGCTAGAGGACACGTAGTACAATCCTTCCAATCCAAGATTGAGATGAAATGGAAAAAATTAGTTTTACTTTTATTGCTTGGACCTTTGGGATGACTACCCATCCTTTGCAGAGGACATGTAGTACGATCCTTCCAATCCAAGCTTTATGATGAAATGGGAAAAATGGAAGCTTTGGGGAATCGGATTCTCAACCTAAGCGAGATGAGAATTAAGTCCTATCCTTACTACTCCATGTAGGTCAAACCAGAGCTTTGGGGAGTTGGATCCTCAACCTAAGTTCGATGAGGATTTAACCCTATCCTTACTACTCTGGTTTTAGGCTTTAAGCTTGATGGAAGTGGTAAAAACCACTTTTTTAAGGATTATGTTGCATGATAGGACAGACATGAAATATTCTTTTCACCTCACCTTTTCATCCAAGTATGGTTTTGACCATTTTGCTCAAGATTCTTTTTAATGTGCATGGAATGTGCTTGGTTCAAGATAGTTTGGGCAGCTAGTTCCCAACCTTAGGATCCTTTTAATATATGTTATGTAATAATCCTAAGAGGATTCAACACCTTCTCAATAATTGCCCATGGAATGAAAATGTAACTGAGATGACATGTATATGCAATGTGGAATATGACATGAGATATGAATGCACTACTTCTTTTGGAATATATCATCTATTTTACCATAATGTGCAAAACTGACAACTTCATGCATCACAAGATTCAAACGATATTATTTAAATGTTTGTGTTACTTGTGGAGCTTTCTACAACACAATTCCAATGTTTCATATTCTCCTGATTTTAGGCATAAGTTGACATCTCAAATTTTCTTCTTTTTTTTTTTTTATCAAAACAAACTAAACATGTCAAATGAAATCAACCACACAACTTAAATCCTAATCCAAATAGCAATCCCAAAATGAAACTTGAAAACACAAACCCAAACCAAAACCAAAATTTATATACAATATAGTACAAGATGATGCCAAGCTTGGACTATTACTTTCCTGGATCCCAAACATGATTAGAACATTTCAAAAGACATATGTCACAATACACATGCCAAATGTTGTAGGAATCCAACAACAATAAGATCAAACCAAGCAATGCAACAAATTTCAACTTGCCATGCTCACCATACCAATTTGATTTAGTTCTATTACCAACATCATAGGTGAGATTCAAATCAAATTGATTAGACAATGGTTGGTATTCAATTTTATTTTGTCTATTCTTTAAAGTGCAAGTTTCATCATTCCATTCATGATTTAGAAGTAGGCTTTCCTTTTCAAATGTGAGATATTGCAAACAAGAGCCTATTTCTAAAAGTCTTGAATTCAAATTATTTTTCGAGATTTTAAAACCATCAAAATCAATCAAAGCTTGGCAAACATCACCAAGATTTGACATTTCATCATCAATGACATTAGCATCCAAAGGGACATCATGTAACCCATCACTTAAAATTTTTGTGGCTACTACCAAAGGTAAAGATTTCACCTTGTCACCCATACTCAACCCATCATGATTAGAATTTATCACAACTTGATGAGTGTTAGTAGCTTTTTCTTTTTCTTCATTGTCTTCTTCATCATCCAACACCTGTTCAAAAACACCAAAGTTAGGCACCCAATCAAACATGCGTCCATATTTTTCAAAACAAGAGCCTAATTTTTCAAGATATGTGTCACGTGACACCTTTCCATGATCAATGGCTTGAGTTGCCTCAAAATCCATATTTTCATTAGGATCATCAATAGTATCAAACCCACACCACCTAGGTTTTGTAATTTCATCATTTTGAGATGGCATAGACATTGTAGAAACAATAGGTGGATCAAGATTTTCTATTTCTTGCCCCTCAAGGGGAACAAAAACAATTGATTCTCCTTCTTCATCCATGGTAGTAGAATCATTATCCTTCTCCAACCTTTGATGAGATTCCAACCCTTCTTCCAAAACATTCTCAGATTGCACAGGACTTGTAATATCCTCATGTGAAAGGGCAATTGTATTATCCTGCATATCAATAGGCACACAAAATTCATCAGAAGGCTTGGAGTGAGCATACTCTTCCCAAGAATCATAATGATCATCTTTCAAAATCAAATTGTGATGCTCAACTATTTCTTCTTCATCTTTTAATTCATCAACATGTTTCTCATCAAATTTATCTTCACCTTCCTTAGATGGTTCAATTACTTCCAAAATTGGGTTATTGCTTGTATTCAAATTGATAAGGCTATCATAATCCACATGTGTAACCCATGATTCACGTTTAACATGATTTGGAAGGTGTGAATTTTCTAGGCCATTACTTTCAACAATGTCATCCAATGTGTCATCCGAAACAGATTCATCCTCATAGAATTCATCTTTTGGTGAGTCAAGGGTTTCCAATCTATCACATGTTTCAATACTAGTTGGATCTAGTACTCCTCCCTTGCCTAAAATCATATTCTTATGAAAATCATTAAAATTGATTTTAGAAACATCTTTTGAATCAAGATGAGTATTTTGAAGTTGATTCATACTTAAGAAAGATGGTTGATCTTGCATAGTAGGTTGAGGATTTTGAAATTGATTGAAGCTTGGGAATGATTGTTGATTCTGAAATTGATTCACACTTGAACTTGGTTGAGGTGGATAAATCATTGGGTGGGTAAAGGAGGTATTAAATGATTGAAGATTACATGATCCAAAACCCACACCATAATTTTGACAACTCAATTGTTGCTCAATTGCCATTGCTTGAGTATAGGCTTGTGACAAAGATGTGATTTGAGGCATCCCTCGCAAATATGTGGAAATGAGTGGGTCAAGAGCATTTACATATATTTGGAGAGCCATTTCTTCTTGAAGAGCATAAAATGTCACTAATTGAGCATATAATCCAAAGAACCTTTCAGAAAATGACTTCACATTTTCACTTGGTCCTTTTTTAATAGTGAAAAACTGCTGATACATGCGGATTGGGTCAACTTGCTCTTTGTTGAATTGATTAAGAAATGCTGCCTCTAGCTGAGCCCAAGAAGTGATAGACCCTAAAGGCAGACTTGTAAACCAATCATATGCCACTTTGTCCAAGGTGTAAGGGAACATTTTACAAACCACATCATCATACCAAATTGTTAAGTGATTCACAACAAATTTGAATGCTTGAATGTGTTCTCCTACGGTATTTGTCCCGTTAGACAAAAATCGAGGAAGACATCTCTCAAAACCAACGGGAAAATAATGTTGAACTCCTGGTATGTTCAATGGGCTACCTGTCATCCACGGTGAAAACATAGCCATTAGTGAATCTTAAAGAATATAACTTTAATACCCAAAAAAAAATCTTTTTTTTAATTTATTTATTACTTTTTTTTTTTAAAATCAAATCAAATCACATTATTCCTGTATGAACAATCAAAGCGTTAGGAAAGTGCATAGCAATTCATGTCCTCCTTTTGACAGTACAAGGTTGTATTGTTAAAAGAGGGCTAAAGATAATAACCAATAGGGCATGAAATATTCAAAATTTAAATCCCTATAACATTTAAATCACACTGAAATAAACCTATTCATGCCCTCCTTCTAGCGCCAAAATGTTGAGTGGTATTTTCACCCAATTGTGAAAGTACACTCTCCTTTAGGATTTGGGTCCCAAATCCCCTCTTGCAAAGAAGTCAAACAAACAACTTCTCCAAGGTCTCCCCTGTATTAGCATTTGCAACTGTGTATTAGTAATCTCAAATGAAGATAATCAATTTAAATGCTTGGAACACCTTAGTGATTGCAAGTAACCGTAAACAAGGGGCAATGTTGGTTTATTTCATCATGAAGATTTATTGATTGTTCATTGAACCAGAATAACAAATGTGAATCGGCCCAGCAATGAAAATTTCCATTTTCGGATTTTTTAAAGATCTGCAATAAAACAACAACTTCGGTGAATTTTTTAAAATACTAAACAACTCCGAAAATGAAATTTCAAATTGCATATTTGAAGTATGAAGTATAACCTACGCAATGGTTACATTATATTTTTGTATTTTGAAGCTTTTTTTTATATTTATTTTAATGTCTAAATATTAAAATAAAGTTAAAATTTCTTGAAATAAAATGCAAAAAAAATGAAAATGCATTCAAGTATGATGCTATCCTATTCCGACAAAACCGAAGATATGAGGTTTTCATGCATGCAACCTAACCTATTGGACCCGCAAAACAAGCACAATCCGGATAAGCTAAGTGCTGGCTCCTAAGGATTTGAATGAGGTTTTCAGATTTAAGCATTCGCATGCAGCAACCAAGAAAATACTTGTATCAACTACATTTACAAGCCTAAAATCTGAAAAGGGAAAATAGACATTTAATCTTGCATGCAGAAAATGACTCCTTTCTTGCCCATAAGATGCAAATTTTTGAACAATTATCGCATTAAATATATGTCATTTTACAATAGCAGAATCTCTGGTTTTTCTCAAAACTAGCAAAATGGGAAGAAAAACACTCCACAACAGGCCCAGAACGGCTCATCACCCTCAACTCTGCAACCCTGCTCGCAGCGGTTTTCGACCAGTCCATGTGGAAGGAAAATATCCAGGAAAAACCCAGTGTCAAGGCCTTGCCTTCATTCCTGCAATATTCTTTGAACAGTTTTTGACCCTTGTACCTGTCTTCGCTTGTGCCTTTAAAATTTTTGCTACGGCTCTCTGCTTCGCCTTGTGACGCTTCGTTTCATCTTCCAGATCGATTCGTTTCGTTTCCCGCTCTTCATTATTTTGACTTTTGTTCGAGCGTCGAAACGTTTGATTTTCTTGCTAACTGTAACCGTCTGTAGCCCTTACACTTTTATGCCACGTGTTCCACGCTTTTTTGCATGTTCCGTAACTGCCCCCTGTAAATCGTGACCAAAAATAGCATGTCGCGATATCGCGACATTTTTTTGCATGCAACTTTGCTCTTCTACCTGTATCGCAAAAATAAGACATGTCGCGAAATCGTGACAATTTTTTGCCCGCAACCTTGTCTGCCTTCATGCATAGCGAAAATGCAACATGTCACGAAATCGTGACATTTTCCTGTATGCAGCCTTGTCAGCCTTCATGCACAGCGAAAATGAGACATGTCACGAAATCGTGACATTTTTATGCTATCGGGCTATGCAGATGCAACCTGTCGCGAAATCGCGACGTTTTTCTCTATCGTTGGGTTTTGTTGCACTTAGCCGCGAAAACGTGACATGTCACGAAATCGTGACACTTTTCTCTTCTGCACCATCTTCTGATTTCTGTCGTGAAATCGCGACAATTTTTTGTTCCGTACCACTTGGCCGCTTTCTGTCGCGAAATCGCGACGCTTTTATCTTTCAGGCTGTCTCGCTGCTTCCTGTCGCGAAATCGCGACAATTTTTCGTTCCGGGCTGTCCAGCTACTTTCTGTCATGAAATCGCGATGCCTTTCATCTTCGTATCCCTTGGCTGCTTCCTGTCGTGAAATCATGATGCTTTCTCTTTCCGTACCATCTCGTTGTTTCCTGTCGCAAAAACGCGACATGTCACGATTTCGCGACAACTTCTGCATTGACTCTTCTCTTGCTGCCTTGCACCACGATTTTACAACACGTCGCGATATCGCGACATTTTCTCTTCATGATGCATTCTGCTGCTCCTAGCCGCGAAAACGTGACATGTCGCGATATCGCGACAACTTTTTATTTTCGGCCGCGACGGAGCAACATGTCGCGATATCGCGACAACTTTTTATTTTCGACCGCGACGGAGCAACATGTCGCGATATCGCGACAACTTTTTATTTTCGGCCGCGACGGAGCAACATGTCGCGATATCGCGACAACTTTTTATTTTCGGCCGCGATGGAGCAACATGTCGCGATATCGCGACAACTTTTTATTTTCGGCCGTGACGGAGCAACATGTCGCGATATCGTGACAAATTTTTATTTTCGGCCGCGACGGAGCAACATGTCGCGATATCACGACAAAATTTTATTTTGGCCACGACGGAGCAACATGTCACGATATCGCACAACACGGAAACAGCAGATATCGCGACACTTTTTCTCCTTTGTGAAATTTTTGCTTTTTCCTTGATTTTTTAGCATCTGGGCTACTGCAGTTTTCTTTGAAAGCATGCAAAAAAGGTGGGTCCCCAATTTTGGGGTGTGTTGTGGATCAGCCACAACACTTCCCTCACCAATTCATTGTGTGAGGGGGTAGTTTGAAACTTCAAAACATCATAATAAAAATCAACAAAATATCACTCAATCATGTTAAAATTGCGTTCATCCTACGAATCATTGCACTCAACTCTTACAAAAATTTTCCCATTTGTTGGGGTCATAAGCAAAAAGGACATCTTCAATTTGTAGCTCTTCTTCGGTCATTTTTGTTGTAGCAACATAAACTACCCGATTGTGTTTGAGGAATGAGTGCAAGTGGACATGTGCAAGCCCTGTGCTAGATTAAGCCTTCAATCAGGTTGAAGCAATGATTCAAGGATGCGTGTCGTCTTGCATGATTAGGCCATCCATAATTGATCAAATTAATGATCATCATACATCCTGCTAACATAGCGATCTACATTTTCACCTCGTACTATGTCTATTACTCAGTGTATCGCAAAAATTAGCATTTGTAGACACCTAAAACATGCCATGATCAGGGAGACTACTTACATGGGTTTACTCATAGGTCATGTGACTAAACCTTGGGACCTTCCAAGTGTCAAAAGTGGTTTTTACCACTCATTTGGGGCATTTTCAGCCTATCCAAGACTGGCCACTATATACCAGAGCGGCTAGAACCCAACCACTGTAGCTCAAAGTGGAAAACCTTAGCCACTATAGATGACAGTGGCTAAACTTTTAATGCAGTTTACCACCCATATAGCCTAATATTGGGTGGGAGTGGCAGTCTGCATGTAATAAGGATGAGCGGGGACAACTTTGCATTCCTCCTCACAACCAGTCTACATGGAAGACTCAAAGTCCAAATTTAGACTTCAGTTAAATATAGAAAAATAAAGAGCTTCTCATGCTAAAACCTAGTATGCATGAGGGATTCAATCCTAGGGTTGAACATTGACCTAGGGTTTCAAAACACTTTATAAGGAATAAATCTAAGAGCACTAGGGGAATTTTTAGGAATTTCCTGGACCTTTTTAGACACTTCTTGATCTTCTTGGACATTATTGGACCTTATTTCAATTAGAGAGAGGGAGAGCATTAAACATTAGAACTTCGAATAGGTTGGATCATTGAGGAGAGCTTCTAAGAGACTTGGAGAGATTCCTTTGGAGATCAATTCTGGTAGCGTAGCCCTATCAGATTAGAGGGAAAATTTGAACATGTAAGGTAATCATTTTAACATTATAAGTGGACTTGATCCCATAGCCTTTGGATCAAGAGAGAGATTTCACCTTAGCATTCGTTTTCCTAGAAAGTGACTCGCAACCTAGTCTAGGGTTTGGTTTCTTTTATTTTTCTTTGTCTCTCATTTTAGTAGCATTAGCTTTATTTTAGTTATTTGCTTCCATAATACTAGTTTCATTGCATTTATTGAGATTATTCATTGCTAATAGCCTCATCCGAGGAGGAAATCTCAGACATCTAAGTGTGTGTTTTTCTTTCATTGATTTCAGGGCTACAGGTTCAATCGAGAAAATCTCCGACATACGAGTATGAGAATATCCCTCTAGAATTCAGACCTAGAGAATGAGGCATATGTAATCCCTCATACATTTTTGTGTGCATCATTAGGAAGCCTTATAAAGTCCACCCCCTTGTGTGAGGGGATATTTCATACACCCGCTGCCCTCTTTTATGTGTAAAATCATGTATCAAACGAAGGGTATCCCTCATAGGGATTCATTTGTAACCTAATCTAGAGAATATCAATAATAAAAGCATTCATTTATTTACTTCTTTGCATTTTAGTTATATATTATTTATACCTTTTATTTATTGTATGTTTAATATCAAAGGATTCAATCAAATCGCAAGTAGAATAGTCGGTGGATGGCGCACCGCTTCCTTGAGGTTGCTACAAAATCTCCTAGTAAATCTACTTGATTTACATATTTGAATGGCTCATCATCGGAAGGAACCACATGCACTTGACCCTCATGTATGTAATTGATACATTGATGTAGTATTGAAGGTACACATTGCATCTCTCTTATCCAAGGTCTACCTAAGAGGATGTTATACTACATCACACCTTCTAACACGTGACACATCATCAAAATGGTATTCAACCCTACCTGAATAGGTAGGACTATAGTGTTGAATGTTGAACACAATGCATCATTGAATGCTCGTAATGTGAATTTTGATGGCACGATATGTGATTCTAGCAGTTTCAAATATGCTAAGGCCTTTGTTGTAATAATATTGATTGAAATCCCTGTGTTGATCAATACTCACTTTAAAGGTGTGTGGTTGACACACACAATTATATGAAGTGGAGGGTCCATTGTAATAGTAGATACCATTTTAATTTCATGATTGTAAAACTGAATCACGGGCTCTTGGCACTGTTGCACATGTCCCAAAAAATTTGTAAAGGTTTTTGGGTCTTGGAACTGAACCTCGACGGACCTCAAAATATCTATTAGAGTCTCCCTATGCTTAGGAGACTACTATGTTATTTTATAAATAGACAAATTTGCTGAGGTTATCTATGGGCTTTGGATAAGCCTATTTCTTATGGTCACCACCGGTCTAGTTGGTGGGCCTGGAAGATTGTTCTATTTTGGCCTTTGTGGGGGCATAAATTGAATCCTAACTAGCGTAGGAGGAGGATCGGGTTGATCGTACCTGCTATTCCTGGTGATGATATTCACCATACCAAAGAAGCCTTGTGTATCCATATCAATCCACACTTGATTCACTTGGATGACGTTGTTCCTTGGAGGATCATGTTTTGGCGAGGGATTTTTGAAAATACCCATGTTTTGATTGTTTGTAGCCTAAGTATTATCAAAAATTAATGCATTCCTATCAATCATGTTCTGCACCACATGTTTGAAACTATGACATCCTTCAATGTCATGTCCTTTCTACCTATGGTACAAACAATATAGATCTTCCCTAAATGCTTTTGATTTAGGTTGGTTTGGATCAATTAACTTGACATTGGATAAAGTTATAGCATTAGCCTTGCATAATTTTTGGAAAATTGATGCCATTACCTCCGATAAATGTGTAAACTAGTGAGGAGGGTGTTGTTCCTTATTTTTAACCAGTTTCTTAATATTGCACTGATTGTATTGCGTAGGGGGAGGTTGAGCCTGATAATTTTGTTGTTGTTGGACCTTGTCACCTTTTTGGAGATTCAACACTACTTGATTCACGTGGGCCAGCTTGGCCTGGTGATTTTTATTTTTAGTGTTCTTTTTGTTCCAATACTTTTTGTTTTGAAGTTTCAAGTTACCCTCCTATAACTTGATATCCTCAATAACCTTGGATTGTCTAAAGGCCTCCTCAAATGTTTGGTATTACTATAATAATAGCAATATGTGTTTTGCACAAATCTTAGTGAACATTCGAGTTAGTTATATTGTTGGAATGGAAAATAGTAGCTTAGCCATTAATTTTCTTAATATATTTCCATAATCCATGATTGGCTCATCATCGTATTGTATTAAAGCAACCAAATTTGTTTTCTTCTTGATACCAAAGGAGAAGCATTGAAGAAAAGCATTCGCTAGTTGTTTGAAGTTGGTTATGCTATGCATTTTTAATTGGTTGAACCATTCTAGGGCAGGGCCTAAAAGGATCATGATGAAGTTCCTCAGTAACAAAGCATCATCATTTTGTATCTAAAAGCACATGTTCATAAAAATCATGATATGCTCCTGGGCATCTTCATCTCCTTGAAATTTATCTAGCTTTGGTATATTGAAGTGATCGGGATACATCGAAGTAGGCACTGAGGGGCATAGAGGTGCATTGTGTATTTTTTTCAAGGTAGGCTTTTGATAAGATGTACCTTGTTTCACAATGGCTCTTACCTTTTTTGCCAAGACCTTGTAGGCCTAGGATGATAGAATCTCCTATTCCTTGAGAGGTCTCTGAGGAGCTTTTGGAGGTAGATTCTTCTTTGATCAATGTGGAGGACTAGGCTTATCCCCCATATCCACTAAGGAAATATTAGGATATTTCTACTCTTGGTCATCTCCTTCTGCTCCCTCATACTGAGTACGTCCATGGTGTTCGAGCGCTTGATGCTAGAATATGTTTTGGGTTGTATAATGAGTAACATTTCTCATATTCTTAGGGCACAATTTAGAATATGAAGTAGCTCGTCTATGATGGCACTCCCTGTATTCACTTTGAGGAGGTAAATTGGTGCAAGCCAATCTATCTTCTCTCTCTACATGCTCCTTTTGGTTAAGGATGTGTTGCTCGCATATGCGTTGCTCATACAGATGTTGCCTTAACAACCTCTATCATTGAGTATTCTCATTTTCAAGGTTCTCATGCTCTATGCACATGTATCCCAATTGATCTTGGAAGATGTGCTACCTTTGATCTAACACCAATTTTTGTGATTGATCTATAAGATCGGTAGTGTGTGGACTCTAGTGGTTCGGCTCAGTTCTAGGGGATTTGTTAGTGTAAGCCACAACAAACTTATCTACAATACTCTTACCCCTATCTATGTGGGAAGCATTCATGTTATGTATTAGTCAATTATATGTGCTTCCCTATATGGATGGGGTATGCACACTTTAGGAATAATTTGAGCACTCGCCTGGCTCAATTATTTGTTTGTGTGTACTTGCGTTGCATGAAATTGTAGAATGAGAAGGAACAATTGAGGCTTTATGATCTAGTTGGCCTAGGACTTGATCTAATCCATCCAGCTATCTAGCTCTCTAGGGTTGATTTGGATGCATACCATTAGCTCCCAATGTGGCTAAATCTATAGTGAACTTTCCAAGTCCACTATTATTTGGCATCTTCATGGGTCTAGGCTTTGATGCAACCCTTTCTTCCTACCCCTGATTGGGTAAATTTTATTGTTGTCTATCCTGGGATGGTGGGGGCATTAAGCCACCATTATATCTATTCCTTAAGGAGTGTGTTTTACCTCATCTAACTAGGGTGTTCTGAATGAAATCCCTACATGTTGAATTATCCCCTCTAATACTCGTTAAATATCATTCAGGAGGATCATGTGGTTGAGAGTTCAATACAATGTTTTATGTTTTTTCTAGAGCTTCAGCCTCAATCTCAGTTATGCATCGATATCGGAATCTCCATGTATTAACCATAATGTGTATTATATCTTGTGTAAATTTTAGAGAAAACAAAGTAGACAAGAGTGATTATCTATTTTAAATTTTATTTGTGACTCCTAAATTGTTTCAGTGTGTTTCAGGTGTGTTGTAATCATAAACTAACTCTCATCAAGTTTTTAAATTTTTTGATGATATACTTGATTAGTTTAATTGATTTCACCTATATGCTCATAGCTTGACAACCGATAATAAAATTCATGGTCACTTAAACCCACCAAAGTATGGAGATGAAGCCCACACCCGATCAGGGAGCACAGGTCTTGCCGATCCTCACGTAGAACACTATGCATAGTGATACATCCCTATGAAGAGGAACGCATACTATTTTTTATGGATAGGATGATTATTGGAGTCGATATTGGCCAATAGAATGGTTTTATTAGATTTGAGCCAACAGATGGATATGATACCCACCGTCATTGAAATCTATTAGTGGTTGGGTATGAATTCCAACTCAGTAATATTTAAATGTTGCGTGGTGTGTGAGGGTTCATTTTAAATTTGTGAAAAAGAGAAAATGCATTAAATAGCATGCATGGTTTTTTATATATGCCTAGAAAATTTACATTTTGAATTTAGAAAGATGCAAAAATAAATGTTATTTTCCAAATCAAAGAATGAAAAATTACATGAATGAATAGCCTTTAGATAGGCCCCAATAAAGTAAATCCTAACACAAAAATTTAATGTTAGCTGCTATTATGTACCACAACTAACATATAGCTAAATCTTAGCTACGGGTGACAACCACAGCTAACAGTGCTAGCTATTGTTGTCAGCCATAGCTAACAACCAACATGGCAGTTTTCATGATTTTCCTTTTAAAATTTGACTAGATGATCTAATTAGCCTACTGATAGGAAAACACAGAAACATGGAAATCACAGATAAGGGAAATTAGTTGGAATACCTTATCTAATGAAGAGATAGGATGTTTATTGTTTGTTTCTCTATTTTATGCTAGTAGCAACTGAGATGCTAGTCATGGGTGTTAAACACGACTGAAACTATGCACCACAACTATCAAGCATGGCTAAGACCTGCAACACAAAAACATAGAAAGATTAGTAAATACAGTGAATTTTGTGAGTTTCCATCATGATCACCATCTTTACCATCCTAAAAGGAATGCACCTAAGCTATTGCATCATTATACCAAATATTAAAGCAATAAATCATATGAAAAAATGAATTTAACAAGAATGTGAATGTCTCTCTTATTAAATCATTGCAAATATTGGTTACAAGTAGGTCCTTCTCAGGGATGCCAAAATCTTGACACAATGAATACAAATTTGAAATCCTTAAATGGGGTGGTGCAATCTGTAGGCTTTTAGAGTAGATACGAAATACTCAAGGGCTCATTGGTCCCTTCTTACTTTCTTAGAGGAATTTTATGCAAATAATGCTTGGAAGATATTAAGAACCTATCATCTACGTTCAATAAACAACATAGCATGATTAGAAGCATTTGAGCCCTCTCATGATGATGCTCTTGTTGAATATTTGTAAATAATATGACAAATATGCAAATAAATCATAAAGACTTGTAAATATAATCACAAAATATCTAAATTATGATAAAGCATGCTAGGAAATCAGTAAATCTAGCTAATCTAATGTATAATTTACAATTAAAACAAGAAATATATCTAATATAATAATATAAGTGCAAATTAGCAGATATGATGAAATAAGAGCAAAACTACCTCTAATTTTTGAAATTAACCATACAGATGCATAAATGAAAGTTAATCTAAATTAGATCTAACTAATTGCTTACATGAAATGAAATTCCTATGGCTAAAACAAGTGGAAAAGTGATTCAAACTCTAGCCACGGGTTTTAAACACAAATATCTCTATTAGTCGTTACTGAAAACCATAGTTGAGGTGAAAGTCCTCTTTCTCTTGCAACCAAGGCTTAAAGTTGCTAATTTCTTTGAAGAATTGATTTTCAAGGGTCACCTCATCATTCTGGAATAGATTGGTGGTGAGGTTCACTCGAATTTGCATTGAAAGTGGATCAATTGGGAAAAATTGCTCTTCAAGCTCTTAGGATCCTCATTACTTCAAATGTAGTCATGATTATCCAAATGGACATGTAGACACTCCTCAAGGGTTGTATGTTTCTCTCCAATCTGTAGGGCTTTGTTGCATTCACTTGAAAACTCTTCTAGAATTTCTCCCCAATTTGGAAGGGGGTATTATAGCACTCTCAAATCCTCATCTTGGCTTCCATGAGAAGCCAAGCTAAAGAAATGGAAGGTTATAGCAATTGGGAGGAAGAAACTAGAAGCTTCCTTGCTTGAAACCATCTGAAATCCATTGCCATGGCCATTGTAACTGATTTTGGCTTGGCTTGGAAGTTCGATATAGTTGTAGAGCTAGCCATGAATCCTAAGCATAGCTAGAATACTAGCCATGGGTGTCAACCATGGCTGAGATATTAGTTGTAGATGTCATCCATAGCTAATACTGAGTAGGCCAAATATGCCTAAATTGAGTGGTTAAAACCACTTCTATGCCTTGGAAAAATCCAAGATCATTCATATGGTCTGCAAGGATGCCCATATTAGTAGTCTCCTAAACATAATGCATTTTAGGTGTCTACACCTTCTATCACTATCCAAAAAATTCTTCAAATCATAGCTTCAATATATGCTCCTACAACCCTTCAATATCTACTTCAAAACATGCAACCTTCTCCTATAAAATCAGCTTTCAAAACTTCTATGGTTGTTCTCAGATTTTCCAAAACTATGGGCTCTTCAATATTCTCTTCTCTAGCAATATCCTTTTCAAATTCTAACTTCAAAATTGATCTCCTGCACTGTCTACTTTCTCAAGAATCTGAATTTCTTAAGACCTTCTAATATATTCTCAAAAATTTGACAAATGTCTTGCCAAACACTTATTCCTTTTGGGCTTGTTACCATATGGTGATAATTGTCCAAAAAACCTATTTATCAAAAAATTCTCCTTGCTTCTAATCTCTTGTCTCTAGCTTTCTTCTCCTTCTCAAAATTCTCCTTGAGACCACTTCTCTTGGGTCTTTTAATTTTACAACTCTTCAACTTCTCTTCTCAAAGCTTCGATGAGACCTATCCTTGGTATTCTCAATCTCCCAACTATGGAAATTTTGTAATGAGATCTCTTTCTTGGATCTCTAAAATATACTCCTTAATCTCTTGAATCTCTAAAGTCTACTGTTCCTCTAATAAAATAGGACCTCTTCTTAGTCCTTCACTTATCTCCAATTTCCAATTTATAATGAGAACCTTTTGCATGGGTCTCTTCAATCTCCAATATATAGTCTTTAATCTACAATATTCTGTCTCCAATATTCTATATTTCAAAACTAGAAGTTCTTTAATTTGACCTCTTTCAGGTCTCTTCAACTTCTCCAACCTGTAGCTTTCTATTAGTCTACAATTATGTATGGGGGATTTCTTCTCGAGTCTCCAAAATATTCAATCTCCAATTTGGATGTTTTTCTTAGGCCTCTTCAATCTCTAATTTTTTGAAACAAATAATTAATCCTTGCACAAGGAAAGCGCATAGAATTTTAGGTAATAAATGTAAAATTCTTCTCTATCCATTTTAGGAACTGTTGGTCATCAGATCCGCCTAGGTAAGGATTTTGAGTAAATGTATGCGCCCTAGACCTGGACCAACATTGAAAGGCCGAAGGGAAGAGATGCCCCTCGTGCCAATCTCCGGAGAAAGGCCGGCTCCTATGCTAAACTACTTGGGTGTTTGAAGACAAGAGTGCAGGAAAGAGATAAAAGGAGTTAGGGTTAGAGAAATAAATAAAAAAGGGTAAGGGAAGAGAGATCGATGATTTGAGGTGGGAGAGAACAGGAAGCACGATCGCTAACAGACAACTTGAATAGCAGCAAGGAACACCAAGAGTAAAATGAAAGAAATGTAATATCAACCTTCCTATGTATCCTCCCGAACGAGTTTCAGGGTACTGTCCCCGATCGCACACCGGACGCAGAGTTCAGCATCTCGGTCTTATGAACGAAGAGAGACAAAAGAATCAAGCACAGAAGGCAGCATAAAAGAAAGCCAATACGACACTTTTCAACTCCTATGTATCCTTCAGAACGAGTTTCAGGACACAGTCCCCGATCACACACCGGACGCAGGATTCAACATCCAACATACAAACGAGGAGAGATAAAAGAATCAAGCACAGAAGGCAGCATAAAAGAGAAGAATTGAGCTCAAAGTCTCTTAGTATTAATCGTAGGACATCAAGTTACAGCAGCTTTCTAGCAGATAGTTCCCCCACTTTTCCATTACAATGCCTGGGTTTTTATAGAGGACCCGGGCCTCTGAATCATAATTACATAGCGAAGAAGAGTACGCCCTCGAGCCCTGAGAATCGGCTCCCCGAGGCTCTCGTGATCGAGCTTTCAAATCCGTTACCAAAAATGGCAACTGCAACCGGGTCAACCATGGAAAGGTGCATTGATGAGCCGTCTAGACGTCCTTGGTCTCCGGGTGCGGTGCTCGAGTGGCCGCCATGCTCGTCGGGCTCTCCATCATGGCTTGATACTTCATTTTTGATTGCCAAAAATGAGCAGCGGGCTTGCTGGGCACGAAAAATTGCATTTATGAGGCACTTGATCGCCTCGGGAAAATACCCGGCTTGGAACGCGTGCCCGTGAAGCGCTTCGCTAAGTCTTCATCCACCACTTCGCTTCGCAATGGTTCTGGGCCGAAGCAAAAACTCCTCTTTGATATGTACTTCACAAAATTGAGCTTCGCAAAACTGCTTCGGGGGCGGGGAGCGCCGAAGCATATCTACTTCGCAAAATGGGTCTCTTCTTCTTTACCGCTTTGTCCTCAAAATTGCTTCGCCGATGCCTTGGAGAAATACTTCGCTGCGATCCTCTTTCAAAACTGTGGTTCGGGAAGATTTCGGCCGAAGCAGATGTTTCATTCTTTATGACCTCTGTCACTTCGGGTGAAAGCTTAGCCGAAGCAAATGCTTCGCAATGACTTTCGTCGAAGTAAAAATGGTTCGCTAATTTTTTGGCCGAAGTGACTGATGGAAATACTTCGGATGCGAAGTAGTTTTCTTGATGACTTCTTTGTATATCTCTTCGGCACAATGCTTCACAGGAATCTTGCCCGAAGTAGCCGCTTGAAGCGCTTCGGGCCCGAAGTTCTTCTTATTGCTATTCTTGTATTCTACTTCGGTGATACTACTTCGCAAAAAACTCCACCCGAAGTAGTATTGAAAATGCTTCGGGTGCGAAGCTCTCTTTTCTTTTGAATGCCGCTTCGCTCATCTTTTGTCCGAAGTAGCTGCTGGAAATGCTTCGGGCGCGAAGTAGTTTCTCTATCTTTTCCTTGTATTTTCCTTCGACAAAACTCCTTCGCAAAACTTTTACCCGAAGTAGTGCTGGAAATGCTTCGGGTGCGAAGCTATTTTCATTTTCCTTCAGCGAAGCTCTTTTTTCTAGTTTGTTTGGCAGCGAAGTTCTTTCTCTTCCATACTTTATATACAAAGGGGTGGCATTGGAAGCCAAAATTGCTGCAACTTTTCAAAATAAAAACAACAAAGCAAAAAACTTTACACAATACTATACAAAATTTGTTTTCTTTTTCTACCCCTTAAGGAATGTGACAAAATTGTCAACATTCTTGGCGGCTCGCGGGGCAACGAGCTCGTCTCGGTGGGAGGACCCTTCAATTCTGATCCATTGGGCCAGAGTCTCTCCCCGATCCTTCTCCTCCTTCTTCTTCTGCTTCTTCTTCCTCCTCTGCTCCTTCATCTACTGGCGTGGCCTCCTGCTGTGGCGATGGGACCAGACGGTCATGGATTTTCTTTATAGTTCGGCGAACATGAGCCCAGACCCCTTTCTAAAATATTTCTTGATCTTCGAGTGCCTTAACCAGAACATGGAATCGATCAATCTGCCCTATGTCAGCATGTTTAATTCTTGCACCTAGGTTATTCAGGCAAGCCGCGATTCTGCAGTGTCTCAGGATGAAATCAGTGACTTGTCCCTCCGTGACTGGCTCTTCCCACTCATCAATTTTGGAGACATCACCTTCGAAATGGAGCCACGCTGGCTTGAGTTCTTCCCTGGTGAGAAGGTTTCCATCATCGTCTGTGAAACTCGGGAAACCCAAAGAAGAGAGATCTTCAAAGTAGCTCATTGATGTGCGCTGTTCTTGCTCAAATATATCAAGGAGGTCTTTCGCCTTTTGTGCTTTCTTCACCTTGGAGAAGAAAGCACGAATAGTGGCTTGAGCAGTAGACCAATCCCTGGCCGTTCGACTCATAGCAGTGACCTGCAGGTCTTGATATCTGATGCTTTGGACCTCAAAGGCAAGCTTGAGTCGCCTCTTGATTTTTTGGATTACCTCATCCACTATCGGTCCCTCTTTAGTAATGGCCTCCTGAGCTTCGGTGACAAAAATTAAAATTGACAGGGCACTGGAGGCCCGAGATCTGAAACCTTTAAGTAGGTGAGAGCGGATCTCCTTTATCCTACCTTTGTCGAACAGCTCCAGGTTTGCCTTTTCATACAATTGTTGCTGGGCCCGCAAGATCTTGCCCTCGAGCTCTTTGGCTTTCAGCTCATTTTTGGCCTGTTTTTGTGCTTGATGTTCGGCCGAAGTCTGCAGTTGTAGAATTTGCTGCTTGAGGGTATGCGTTTCTTTTTTGAGCAATTTGCACTGCTTCTGAGAATCCTCCAGCTCAGAGCGAATCCTAGCCAGCTCTTCTTCCAACTTGATGTTGGCATTTTCTGCTTCAAACCTGCGCTGGTTGGCAATGTTGGCGTGTGCTCGGAAGGTCTCCACCCTGACATGCATGGACGCGGATTCATCATCTATGTTTAGATGCTCCAGGTCCTTGGTCTTCTCCTGGTAGTCGTAGTCAGTTGGAGTCATCTCATCCAGAGGCTTCTGGACCTTGGGGACCTTCTTCACCTTATGCAACTTTCTGCCCTTTAGGTCAAAAACTGCACATTTTTCAACTTGAGCCAGAGATTTCCCTCTTTTCTTTCTCGCCTCCTTTAGCATCTTCTCCGTATTTTGTCGAGCTAGGAGGAGCTTTTCAGCCAGGGGGCACTCCTTGATCGAAGATAAGTCAGTTTCAGAGAAAGCCGAATCTCCAGCCAAAGGTGTAAACAAATATAGAGAACTAACAGGGGCAGATTCCCCTGACGGCTCGGAGACTGGTGTGGCAGGGACTTTGGCAAACGGGATTATGCTTTGGGCTATGGGAGAGTGGGCTATGGGGCTTGGTGTGGGGACACTACCTTCACCTTGGCCTGGGATTGAAGGAACAGGGGCATGGGTAGGTGAAGGGGTCTCAACGGGCTTATCCTGGTTAGACGACTCGGGAGGAGTGGGGCTATGCAGGATTGGACTAGCAATGGGCATTTTTTGAGTGGGGGATTGGCCCTATGGGGGATGAGGAGATTGATGAGGGCTTCCACTCGGGGCTACCATGGATGTGTCAGAGACTGAGGCGAAGGGAAGAGAATGCATACCTGCATGCCCTCCTGGCAAAGCGGCTGTGGTAACTTCCTGCGTGATTGGTTCCTGGCTCGGTTGGGCCTCGTCACTCCCGACCTCCACAACTTCTACCTCGGGGTCCTTCTCTTGTTGGAGGAGTTCCTCCACATCGATGATATCTATCTCGGGGATCGTCTCGGCACTTGGTGGCCTTGCTTCAACCGGGCCTGACGTAGGGGATCCAGCAGGAGTACCTGAAAGTTTCGTGCGAGGGCGCTTCGGATGGGTCGGAGGCACTTGAACTTGCTCCTGCATTTTCCTTTTCTTCCTCTCCAATGGTTGTTCTGCTTCTTCGATGCTTGCTTCCTTATCTTCCTTCGAAGCATCCTTAGCCCCACCTGGGCTTTCGCCTGATCCTGGGGTAGCTGGGGGAATAAAATCTGCAAAGGATATCGACTTCCAGGTTTCGACATTGGAGTCATAAAGAATTGTGAAGTCTTTATCCGATGCTAAGAGTCCGTAGGAGTTCATTTTTTGATGATGGACCCTCATTGTCCACCATTCCCGAAGCTTTTCCTCGCTCCAGTATTTTACCTCCTCCTTCAAATCGTCCCTCGCTTTCTTCCAGAATGTGGAGCCTGGAGTCGGGAGGGGAGACTGATCAGGGTCGAACTCGACCTCCATAGGATAGAACTCATGCCATGGAGGCAATGTCCTCATCCTTTCTAAATGCCACTCCAGATCCTTCCCATTGGGGTTATTTCTTTGTTCTACAATTTTGGGGTGAGGGCAGATGTGGAAGTTCTTGAATTTTAAATGATCCCTCATCACGCCCAAAGGATCATAGAGCCACTACTGAGGAATCTGGAGTAGGCCGAAGTAGGCAAGCCTTTCTTCCAGGAACGTGCCCTGTTTTAGGGCAAAGACTTCGATTACCCCCATCCTGAAGGGGAAGTCACAAGTATGTGCCCACTTTCGGCCGTGACCGTATATTGCATTGGTAGAGTCACTCTGTCGAGCGACTTCCAATGCGAACTGATATTCAGAAGGGTAGACTGGCAACAGGAAGGGCTTCCCAATGAAGCCGAACATGCGAATCACCAATCCCTGTGTCAATTGGAAGACATCCCCTCTTTTTCCCAACACCACTCTATCTCTCAAACTGAGTGGTACCCGAGGAGAAGAACCTTTCAACAAGTGCATGGCGGGTCCCAAAAATTGTTGATTAAAAGAATAATAGGACTCCTCCTTCAATAGGAGGGAAGTCCATTGATACACGGGCAGAGGATTTCCATCCTTACCGCTTGGGGAGATGGCGATATGGGGAAACCGCTTATGCACTTGGTAGAAGTACAACCAGACAAGAAAAGAATAGGGTGTGAAGTACTGGCCTGTTGCAGCATTCTTCATGCTGGAGAGCCTTGTATGCAGGGTTCGGGCCACCCATTCTGCCCAGTCAAAGAAAATGGGGTTGGTGTTTGGCCTTGAAGCGTCAGGGGCATAAAACTCCCCTCTTGAAATGCATTCGGCCAGAGACACCTGCCAGGGCTGTACTGAAGTATCCATTGACAAGCCCGCCACCCATGCAATGATAGAAAAAATATCTATATTTTTGAAGGCCTCCAAGGGTAAGGGCATCTGGGGCAGTTTGTTTGAAGGTAGCCCGCTCTTGAGATTCTCTCGCAAGAATTTCAATATATAACTGTTGGAGGTAAATCTCTCCATTTGTTCGCTCAGGATGACATTGCGAACAGAATAGCCCTTGGGTGGACCCTGCTACGGCACGAAGGCTGCCTGCACATCTTCCTTCAAGATGGAAAATAGTTTGTGTCCCGAAGCATCTAGCACCTGCCTGGATGCAGGTTGGTAATTTTGTGCAATGGCATATATCAGCTCGGGACAATGATGAGCAGGTGGGGTTAAAAACCAGTAGATCTGGGAGTAGTACGTAGTGGCTCTCTTGTTTTCTGGCGTGAGCCTGCTTGTCATGAATTCTATGGTGTGCCGAAGGTCGGATACACCCTTCGAGAGCTGCGTGTCTCGGATCTTCTCCCACCCATCAATTGGTGGCTCCACAAGTTGTTCTTCCTCCGAGTCGTCTCCCTCTTCCATTGGCTATTTTTCAGCTTGAAGGGGAAGATTTAGCTTCTTCGGAGCATGCTTTCTCTCCTCCTTCCCCTTCTTCATCTTTTTAGGGCCTGCAACCTCGGGCTCTTTCCCCTTTTCCTTAGAATTTTTCTTTCCCATGATGCTAGTGATAGCGGCAGGATTCTTGATGCAAAGAGCTTAAATGTGAATGGCTAGATGCAAAGGATGGGAGAGTTGCAGAATATCCGAAGGCTCTTAGTTTAGCTCTTAACTGATGGACAAATAACTTCCCTCTTGCCAGGAACTCACTTTTATAGCCTAAAAAGGCAACCACCTGAATTTATGGCACCTACTAAAATTAAATTTGTACTTCGGACGACGGAGGCTGCCGTATTCTCAAACCGCTTCTACAGCGACGTGGTACACAGGGCTGCATGCTTTGATGATTAGATTTTGTACTGGAGACGCCACCCGCTGCCACCTCGTACCTTGGTGCGAGCTTTTCCTTGCCCTTTTTTGACTCGGTTACCTCGAGAAGTGCTACATCACCCTTTTGCCTTAAATTCATCCACTTCATACTCCTTTGAAGGCCATTCTTGGCATGTTCTTCGAGGCACATTTCAAATTTCCACCTCGCGCATGTTCGGCTCGACGAAGTTGAACTTTAATGCTGAAAATGCTTCACGGTGAACCTTTGGTTCGGACTACTTTTAGATGCTTCGGGGCCGAAGTATTTTTTCTTCGTCGTGTTGTCGCTCTGCCTTGAAGGTCGTCGAAGCTCTCCTTTTTGAAAACTGCTTCACAAAAATTTTGCCCAAAGTAGCTACTAAAATACTTCGGGTGCGAAGTTCTCCTTTGGTGCCTTTTGTAACCTTCTTTGCAGTGAACCTTCTTGTACTTGCTACTTCACATCAGAAATCCCCGAAGAGGATTTGGAATTTGTACTTGGCTTGGAGGAGACTGTATATACAAAAAATATATATAAATATATATATACATTCATTTTTTTTAAAGAGAAGAATTCGAATTATACTTAGTAGTGAAAGGTCTTCAGATGAAGACCATTGACAGAGATTGGTAGAACTTGACCATCTGCATCTTTGAGGATGAATGAATTGGTTGAGTTCACCTTCATAATTTTGAATGGCCCATCCCAAAAGGCGTCCATCTTGTCGTGATTCCTAGGCTTGGCCTTCCAAGAGTCCCACTTCAATACCAGATCTCCCACATTGAATGTGCGATCGGAAGACCTTTTCTTGAACCAGTCTCGGATGACCTGAGTATGCTTGGCGAAGCTCTGGTATGCTTCTTCATGATCTTCCTCTAGTCGCAGGAGCTGAGCTAACCTATTTTCCATCGGACTAATTTCATCCTCTACTTCTAACAGCTGTAGCGTAGGGATCTCCATATGAATGGGTAAGATAGCCTCCTTGTCGTAGACCAGTGCGTAAGGCGACGTTTTGATTGACCTTTTGACAGAAATTTGATCGGCCCACAAGGCCCGATCTAGAAGGAGATGCCAAGTCCTTTTGTTTGTCTCTATGAGCTTCCTTAGCATTCTCAACAGAGTCTTGTTGGTGGATTCTGCCAAGCCGTTGCCTTGTGGATAATAATTGGAGGATACTTTATGATATATCCCATACCTATAGAGGAATTCATTAATTTTAGTGCCTGTGAAGCCAGGGCCATTATCTGTGATGATTGCTTTGGGGATGCCGAACCTGGTGATCAATCCTTCTAGGAAGGTGACTACAGTCTCTTGATCTGCATGCTTGGTGGGAATCGCTTCGGCCCACCTGGTAAAGTAGTCAGTTGCGGTCAAGATGAACTTATGTCCCATGGAGGAGTTCGGTGATACGACCCCTATAAAGTCCAACCCCCATTGCTGAAAGGGAGTTTCTACCTATATCGGGCGAAGTGGCATCGAAGCATTTCTGCTTCGGCCGATGAACTTTTGACACTGCTCGCATTTGCGACAAACGGTGAAGGCATCGACGAAGAGTGTAGGCCAATAATATCCTGCTTTGATAATCTTTAATGTCATCGTCCTTCCTACGAAGTGGCCTCCAGATAGCCCCGAATGGAACTCTCCTAGGACTCTTCTTTTATCATCATCTTTGATGCATTTGAGAAGGACCCCATCAATATTCTTGAAAAATAGGCCTTTGGGGCGCAGAGTGTACCGAGAGGATCGCATCCTAAAATGCCTTCATTGTGAAGCATTTAGATGCGAAGGACAACTGCCAGTGTTGAAATATTCAACTATTTCATTGACCCAGTCTCTCTCATCCTCCTCATGGTTAGCGAAGCATTCATCGGCTGGTAAGTCATTCCTCTGAGGTTCTACAGCTTTGGCCGCTACGTTCTTTGCTAATTCTTGACATAATGCGTGACCACGAACCAATTTGGTGGGCTTGATCTCGATGTCAAACTCCTGTATCTTGTTCACCCAACCAACTCTTTTACTCCCCAATTCTCCTTGGATGATAAAATTGTGCACGTCGGGGTGAATGACAAAGACTGTGACCCGACTTTGAGAGATGAACTATTTGAATTTTCTAAGGGATTTCATTACTGCATGTACCTGGCATTCTATGAAATTATACTTTTCTTCATGAGGGTTGATTACTTGGCTCAGAAACATGATGGGGCGCTCCTCGCCATCTTCCCCCTTTTGTGTCAGGACAACAACATAACTTTTGGGCTCTCCTATAGCATATAGGATGAAATCCCGACTGTAATCTGGATTGATCAAGACCGGCGCCTGGGCGATTCGTGCCTTAATCTCTTCAAAAGCTTCTTTTCTTTCTTCGGTCCAGTTAAATTCGATGCCCTTCTTCAGGAGTTGGGACATTGGCTTGATGACTTGGGCGAAGTCGGGAACGAACTTCCTTACGAAGTTAATTTGACCGAAGAAGGATTGAAGTCCTTTCTTGTCCGTCGGGAGTGGGAGCTTCATTAGAGCTTCGGCTCTGTCAGGATCTACAATGAGCCCTTTTTCTGATATCGCATGTCCCAACAAATTTCCTTTGCTGACAGCGAATATGGACTTCTTTGGATTAATTGAGATGCCGAACTCTCGACACTTTTCAAAAACTTGTTGTATATGTAGTGGATGATCTTCCCTTCTTCGGGAGAAAATGGTCATGTCATCCAGATAAATGACGATGACCTTATTTAGAAGCTCGCCAAAAGCAAGATCCATTGCTCTCTAGAAAGTGGCCCCAGCATTCGAAAGGCCAAATGGCATTCGCTGGTAGGCAAATGTTCCCCACTTGGTGGTGAATGTTGTTTTGTGTTGGTCTTCATCCCTGACCCAGATCTGATTGTATCCAAAAAAACCATCGAGCAGAGAGAAGCGTTGAGCTCCAGCCACTGAGTGCAAAATTTGATCAATTTGTGGGAGAGGATAGTGGTCCTTGAGGGACGCCTGGTTTAGATTGCGGAAGTCCACGCATAACCTGATATCTCCATTCTTCTTTCTGACTGGGACCAGGTTCGCTACCCATGAAGAGTGCTTGATGGGATATATGATCTTTGCCTCAAGCATTTTCAAGAGTTCGGCCTTCATTAAGACCTCGATCTTGGGATTCACCGGCCTTTGCTTTTGTCGAAAGGGTTTGACCCCCTCCTGCAACTCGATTGTGTGTTGAACCAGCTATCGATTGTATCCTCGAAGATCTTGATAAGACCAAGCGATTATATCAGAAAACCTTCTGCAAAGATTTTGTATCTGTTCTATCTCCTTTGTAGTGCAGTCGGTCCCCACCTTTATTGCTTTCCCAGGTTCGAGCTCCAAATCCTGATACTGTCTCTCATGGACTTTGATCATGTGAGAGAGAGCTCGGTCATTCCGATCAAAGAGGCTTTCAAGGGTGATTAGTCCCTTGGGAACATGATTATTCTTCAATTGGATCAACCCTTCATACTCTTCTTCATCAGAGCTTCGGTCTTCAACTGTGGCGGCTTCTTGGATTAAGAAATTTACAATCTGCTCGTCGTTATCAAACACTTGCCAATGCAGATCCTTGTCTGGGACAGAGGGTCTATAGATCATTCTCACAGCTCTAGGCTTGTGCACCATGTCTTCTGTTGGAGAGTACTTGGCTGCGATGGATGCCAGAACATCGGCATGTCGGTTCTTCTCTCGTGGGATTGACTGCAGATTGAGAGATTCGAACCGATCGAACAGGTCCCATACCCTGTTGCGGTATGACTTTAGATAGTGCTTTTTTGAAGTACACTTATTTGTGACCTGGTTGCAAACCAGTTCAGAATCTCCGAAGATTTGGAGATGCTTTATGCCTAACTTATCCGCTTTCTTAAGTCCTAGGCACAATGCTTCATATTCTGCTGCATTGTTAGTGCAGCTCCATGTCAACCGGTAGCAATATTCTTTTTGCTCCCTGGAGGGTGAAATTAGAAGAATCCCTGCCCTAGCACCATTTTTACATCGGGCGCCATCGAAGAACAACTTCCATAGTTCTTCCTGGGCACTTGTTCTATTCCTGGGGTGGGAGTGGTTTTTTGGCTTGACGATCGCATAACATCCTATTTCGGTCTCCACCATGGCGTTGAAGTCTACCAATGAAAACTCATCTTCACAACTTAATTGCGCAAGAGACTCCTCAACCAGATCTACTTGTTCTATTTCCTCCACCATTGCGTTCACTGGTTCGCTGCTTTCTTCCTCGGACATCTTCTATACAAGAAAGGAAGAAGGCTTCTCATTGTAGATCTTCACCTTCTTTCCTTTGTAAGGAATCTCCAGATGGGAGTAATCCATAGACAGATATCCACCCAGCTTTGCCATGAATTCCCTCGACAAACACATACTGAAATATGGCTCCAAGTCGACTACCACTACCTCTTGTATGACTGTGATCTGAGGCATCTTATGTAGCCGGATAGGAATGTCCTTGATCACCCCTACAGTCTTCACTGGAGTACCATCCAACTAGAGTACACCTTGGCTGCTTCGCGTATACTCCATCCCTATTTCTTCGCAGACTGCTCTTGGCATTACTGTTGTAGCGGCCCTAGAGTCGATCATGCAATTATGCACAATATACCCTTCCATTTGTAGGGACAGGTAGAACGGAGGTGGTCTATTCTTCCCCATAATTGACATGGATAGGGTCTGTACCAAGGCTAGCGGTGCTGCATTTTTTACCTTAATTGTCTTTAATGATTCCTGCAGTAGGTCTACTTGTCCAGGAAGTTGCAGTGCATCATACAGGCTGATCTTGGCTGGAATCTTCTTCAATTCCTCTACAATATTGTATGCCAGGGATTTGGGTGCTTCGGGCTCTTTTCTGGGCTCATATCTTGTGCGATACTGCTCTATAGCTTCCACCCTTTGTCGCTTAGTCAGCGAAGGAAATTTGAGCTTTTCCTTAGCTTGTTCCTTAGTTTCTACTGAGGCGGTTCGGCAGAGGCCTTTTGAGCCTTTCCTTTGATTGGTGCAGGCGAAGGAGCTTCGCTCGAGGCCGAAGTAGATGATTGTCCTTTCTCGGGTTGAACTTGCTCTTTTGAAGGAGCTAGTTGAGTAGACTTCTGCTTCTATTGTCTTTTTTCCTCCTCGTGTAAGTACTGCAACCGGCTCCTCCTCGCCAATTGCCAAGTTGTGACTCATCTGCCTAATGACATTTACTTGACCGCTGTGACTACTATTTGCCAGCGTCTGTACATAATGTTGGTGCAGGGTGCAGGTATTCTCTTCATGCGGATCATTGCATGTAGAGCACCAATACACATAGTCGAAAGTGCTCGGAGCCTCATCAATTGTAGCATTTCTCGTCGAAGCCTTCCCTTGCTGGACTGCTTGGTCCTTGGTAAGCGCAGGTGTAGGATAAGATCTCCTCGGTAGGAACTCCTGTTGTGCTTGCTTCTTTTTTACAATGGTCATGTCATTAGACAACATCTGAACCGTAGAGTTCAGAGACTGCATTTCCTGCAGAATTTTGGTTTGTATATCATCGGCTTTCGGAGCGATTGGTAATGGAGCCATCGTCGGTATTGGAGGAAGGGCAGGGTGTTGAGGTGGTGCTGGTAGTACGAGAAATGTCGAAGAGAGAGTGGGTTGTGGAGTTGAAAATGTAGGGAAATGGATTTGTGGAGCGATGATTTGAGACACGACAGGGTTCGGATTCCAAGATGAAATCGGGAGTGCGGGGGTGGTGGAGATTTGCGAAGTGGCTGCGCTTGCATACTAGAGTTGTAAGAATTCGAGAAGTATGGGCGTCGACATCCTTTGGGGGAGCTTGCCCATAGCTATTAAATCCATCTCCGCTCTCTTAGCTAACTCATACAACTCAGGAAAAGTATTAACGTTAGAATATCTTACCATGAGACTGATATCGAGATTGAAAGCCCGAAGGAAATAGAGTGTTGCAGCTTCGTCGGTTGGCCGAAGTCCAACTGGTACTCTCTGCCAGGTTCGAGTGAACCTAACATTAAAATCTATAATTTCTTCTTGTGGATGTCTCTTGATCGAAGTGAACTGATGCGAAGAGAGGTAGGATCACAAGATTCATTGAAGTTTCCCATCAGTTGATCGACTAATCGGTCCCATCTTGTAATGCTACCGGGTGGTAGAGATCTATACCAGTAGAGGAGTTTCCCTCTAAGGGAAATAACCAGAAGCTTTACCATAATTTGTTCTTCCGTAATGTCATGGATCGCCGCCAGAGATATTATGTCCTGGATATGCTCTAGGGCAGTCTTCCCAGTTCCATCGAACGTTGGGATCTTCTTTATGGTAGCAGGTGGCACTTGCCCTTGTCCTACTAAATTTAGTGGTGACAAAGAATCCCATGTTGGGCACAACCTAGGTGGCTATGGCTGCTGCATTTGTTGTTGTTGTTGTTGTTGTTGTTGATGCCATACTTGCTCCCAGATTTTGAGAAATCAGAATTCTCGAAGCTCCCCCTTGATTGCTAATAGGACAACTAATAGGAATAGAGGGGCTAGGACGCTTCAGAGAGTTGGGAGGATTGGGAGGAAAGCTAGATGTTGTACTATCAGAAGTTGAGCTTTGTCTGCCAACAGAGGATGTTCCTTGTAGTAGGGATTCGGGGGTGATCAACCTTGATTGTTCCCCGAAAGCGTCAATATCTAGCTCAAAGAACTCGGTTTCCTCTCCTCTATTCTTAACTCTCCATCTTGTTTGCATGAAGGCACAGACTTTTGGTACTGGTCTTTTCGACTTAGAGATTCTTGGGTAAACAGAGTCGCCAGATGCTAAAAGTCTTTCAGTAATGAGGGCATCGGTCCTCACTACCACTAATCAGGTGAGACTGACCGGGTCACACCGGGAACTTAGTTAGAACTATTGGCCCCGGTGAAGATGGGTTTGCATTAAAATATGGGACCTTAACTGGTTATGGATCTATCTAAGACAGATACAGTTGGTCCCATCGGGCATGCCAAAAACTGTTGGTCATCAAATCCGCCTAGGTAAGGATTTTGAGTAAATGTATGCACCCTAGACCTGGACCAACATTGAAAGGCCGAAGGGAAGAGATGCCCCTCATGCCAATCTCCGGAGAAAGGTCGGCTCCTATGCTAAACTACTTGGGTGTTTGAAGACAAGAGTGCAGGAAAGAGATAAAAGGAGTTAGGGTTAGAGAAATAAATAAAAAGGGTAAGGGAAGAGAGATCGATGATTTGAGGTGGGAGAGAACAGGAAGCACGATCACTAACTAGCAACTTGAATAGAAGCAAGGAACACCAAGAGTAAAATGAAAGAAATGTAATATCAACCTTCCTATGTATCCTCCCGAACGAGTTTTAGGGTACTGTCCTCGATCGCACACCGGACACAGAGTTCAGCATCTCAATATACAAACGAAGAGAGACAAAAGAATCAAGCAAGAAGGCAGCATAAAAGAAAGTCAATACGACACTTTTCAACTCCTATGTATCCTTTCGAACGAGTTTCAGGACACAGTCCCCGATCACACACCGGACGCAGAGTTCAACATCCAACATACAAACGAGGAGAGATAAAAGAATCAAGCATAGAAGGCAGCATAAAAGAGAAGAATTGAGCTCAAAGTCTCTTAGTATTAATCGTAGGACATCAAGTTACAACAGCTTTCTAGCAGATAGTTCCCCCCTTTTCCATTACAATGCCTAGGTTTTTATAGAGGACCCGGGCCTCTGAATCATAATTACATAGCGAAGAAGAGTATGCCCTCGAGCCCTGAGAATCGGCTCCCCGAGGCTCTCGTGATCGAGCTTTCAAATCTGTTACCAAAAATGGCAACTGCAACCGGGTCAACCATGGAAAGGTGCATTGATGAGCCGTCTAGACGTCCTTGGTCTCCGGGTGCGGTGCTCGAGTGGCCGCCATGCTCGTCGGGCTCTCCATCATGGCTTGATACTTCATTTTTGATTGCCAAAAATGAGCAGCGGGCTTGTTGGGCACGAAAAATTGCATTTATGAGGCACTTGATCGCCTCGAGAAAATACCCGGCTTGGAACGCGTGCCCGTGAAGCGCTTCGCTAAGTCTTCATTCACCACTTCGCTTCGCAATGGTTCTGGGCCGAAGCAAAAACTCCTCTTTGATATATACTTCACAAAATTGAGCTTCGCAAAACTGCTTCGGGGCTGGGGAGTGCCGAAGCATATCTACTTCGCAAAATGGGTCTCTTCTTCTTTACCGCTTCGTCGATAAAATTGCTTCGCTGATGCCTTGGAGAAATACTTCGCTGCGATCCTCTTTCAAAACTATGGTTCGGGAAGATTTTGGCCGAAGCAATTGTCTTCATTCTTTGTGACCTCCGTCACTTCGGGTGTAAGCTTAGCCGAAGCAAATGCTTCGCAATGACTTTTGCCGAAGTAAAAATGGTTCGCTGATTTTCTAGCTGAAGTGACTGATGGAAATACTTCGGATGCGAAGTAGTTTTCTTGATGACTTCTTTGTATATCTCTTCGGCACAATGCTTCACAGGAATCTTGCCCGAAGTAGCCGCTTGAAGCGCTTCGGGCCCGAAGTTCTTCTTATTGCTATTCTTGTATTCTACTTCGGTGATACTACTTCGCAAAAACTCCACCCGAAGCGGTGTTGAAAATGCTTCGGGTGCGAAGCTCTCTTTTCTTTTGAATGTCGCTTCGCTCATTTTTGCCCGAAGTAGCTGCTAGAAATGCTTCGGGCTGAAGTAGTTTCTCTATCTGTTCCTTGTATTTTCCTTTGATGAAACTACTTCGCAAAACTTTTACCCGAAGTAGTGCTGGAAATGCTTTGGGTGCGAAGCTCTTTTTATTTTCCTTTGGCGAAGCTCTTTTTTCTAGTTTGTTCGGCAGCGAAGTTCTTTCTTTTCTTACTTTATATACAAAGGGGTGGCATTGGAAGCCAAAATTGCTGCAACTTTTCAAAATAAAAACAACAAAGCAAAAAAACTTTACACAATACTATACAAAATTTGTTTTCTTTTTCTACCCCTTAAGGAATGTGACAAAATTGTCAACAGAAACTTATCAAATTTTAGGTGTTAATTTTTTACAACCAAGTAGTACCAAATATATTAGAATTTCTAAAATTCTAAAATAAATAAACTTCACTAGTTATCCTCAAAACTAGTGGAATGAATTTTGTGTTGAGTCCTAGTCTTCACAATCTTGTGGAAAGACTCTAGTCAATCTACAATTTGTAGTCTCCTTCAATCTACCAACTTCTCCAATAGGACCTCCTTCTTGGGTCTCTTAATCTCCTCAATCTCCTCAACATCAAGGTTTGTCTTCAAGACCTGAATTCTCATTCTATTCCAAATTTGTTCTTGGAATAGGAAACTCTCCAATCTTCCCTGGTTTCTCCTTCTAGAGATAATCTCCTCACCTTCACTAGTTTCACCTTAACCAACAAAAATCTCCTTTGCAACTTTAAAACCTGTGCAAGTCAAAACCTTGTTGTGGCTTTGATACCACTGTTATATTTTGAATCTTAATACTTAAGATAAATAAATCAAAACATATCAAATAAAGTCACAAACCAATATCTATAATAATGATAATATTCTACAATTAAAAACATAAAAATAACTCTAATAACTACTCATAAATATGCCATAAACAAATGCTCACAAAAATGGTGCCATAGCTTTGTAAGTACCAAGTAATGTCATTACAAGTCAATTCATCTTACATCTTCACATTACTTTGCATATATAATGTAATGTGACTCTTCATATGTGGCACTCTTGGCCTTCACACTTCTAGACTCTTCAACTCCCTATTCTATGGACTCATGTACACATGGACTAATGTGCACATTTACATTACCAAAATACTTTGCACACTTGTGCATTTATTACATTAAATAATAAATCCTAATCTAAGACTCACTTTCCTAATCTAAGCATGAGCTAATTAATGTAATATACTCCAATAGGTGTCCCACTCCAAATTGTTGGGTCCTTTGTCCTTATGTTCATGAGAACCAAATCAACCATATGTGTCCATGTTACTAGTTAAATAACCTTCCAAGTTTATATTTTTTCATTTAATTCCTCTTTCATCTCATTATGTGCCCTTATCAAAAAAGGCTAAGGAGTCATGTAAATATTTTATTTCATCCCTTAGATGATTTAAACCATCCCTTAATTGACCTTCCAAATGCTCCCCCCCTGATGTTACTTGAGAGGCAATTTTTTGATCTATTTCTTGTGCTTTTTGTTGTTCTCTAGTGATTGTAGTCATACTCCATGATTTTTGACCTTCCAAGGATACTTACTAAAAATAGGAATATTATTTTGATATTCACATATTTTAGTAACAATCCCAAAAAAGTGTTTGGATGTTATATATCAAAACAATCACCTTGAAAATAAGATCAGAATGGGCTAGATCTCTAGATGATATTTTTAGTGAAGTGTATTATTTTTCTCCTAGAGTCAATTCATTCAAATATTTGACTTTTGTTTGACAACCCCCTTAGTAGGTCATGCAATGTTCATTATTGACAACAATTATGTATAACTTCATAACTCATTATTTTTTATGGCTTTCTTGGAAGACTTTGTTACTGATAATTGCCTTGACTGATAAGATTCTTGGCTGTAATTGAAAACTGCATTGTTAGAATCTATCTTGACTATTACTGACTATGACCTTGGTTGAAATTATACCCAACTATTATTGACTAATTCCCTAACATACTTTATCTTGACTGCTACTTTCACCACAAGTTCTTTTGTATTTTTTAGTACAATCAATTTTGTGATAATGTAGTCTCTTCTATATGCTTAATTTTTGTGGTGGGGTTTTGGCATTCAAGTTTAATATGCAATACAAATAAGGTACTCTATGAAAAGGTGTGTACACTATCCATAGCCCTATGTTAAATCACAATGATAAATGATGATTTTTGGATCAATATTTTAGGCCACTACTCAAGGAAGATTCCATGCATATTCTTGAGCACACTACCTACCTTTGTGATAGTATGGGAGGGTGATATTATTGAGTGTTATTCTTGGTACACTATGGATAGATACATGATTCTCCTAATTCTAGGGGGAACGCTTAATATACCTAAAGATATGTGGGAGCTCAAGTCTGTATACAAGTGCTATTTAATGCTTGGGTATTGAAGCATGATTTTCGCTCATTTCAATAGACACTTTATAAGAAATATAATTTAGATAATAAAAACTCCATGATATTTTAAAAAACTTGAGATAGATTTTCTAACCTATTAAACTAAAATGAAGGAAAAAATTGGGTTAATTTTTTTAATAGTAAAATAAGCCAAAAAATGAAAACATGGAAAATTTATACCTTAAAAGTCAAAATGGCATGATAGGAACTATTGTGGTTGTAAAAACCCAAGTCAACCCACTTGGTTTCAAAGCTCTTAAGGGTGAAATTTTCAAAAAATTCACACCAGTTCTATCTAGTATAAGCATGCTTAATATTCTCGGATGCCATTCTATTACAGTCAAAATGATCGAGAGATAGAAATTGGCCACTTCTCAAGGATTTGTCTTTTATACTTTCTCTTCTACCCAAGACACCAAGCATTGGCAAGGGTTTTTTACTTCCAGGGCCCATATCACCTGGAGTTCAAATGCTTGTTTCCCCATATCTTATCTCAAGATATCTAGCGTATGCATGCCTGGGTTGGTGCAGACCCAACTCCCTGATCTGCACTACAAGCTGACCACTGCCTTGGTGAAGCTCTAGAAGCCTTATCTTGCATAAATCCCATATCAGTATGCAAGTGTCTATAAGGACTTCCGCCCATGTACTAGTTGAAATTGCCTAGGGATTATGCCCATTTCATAATCCCTACACCTTCTCACCTCCCTTTTTCATTGGTGTCTGGAAAATCATGACAGAGTGTGAGCATGAATCCCTCACAACCTATTGGTTGGAATGCAGAATGTCTTCCCACATCCTTTACATAGGTTGTCTACCCACAACCATAAAACTTTATTTATCTTTCCATTATTAAAGGTAACCAAACAACACAATTTCTATTATTTTTTAAAAATTTAAAATAAGGAAAAGTGTAGAATTCCATTAAAGAACAACAAGGAAGAATGCTTTTCCAAAGAAGTATAGTCTTTGTATCACAATAATTTTAGAAGAGTATCTTACATATAATTTCAATATTAAAAGAGTTCATTTTTTTCAAACTACCATCCAAAAATTCTTTACAATATTTCTATGATATTTTTGATAGAAAATAAAATAAATCCGGCCCTCTATATCACTTACACAAACTATTTTGAAACCTCCAATTTAGCTGATAAAATTGATTATGTACACAATAAATATCCCATGCATAGCTTCCAGATAGGTATTCGGCTCTCCCAGAGATCAAAGCGGTCTAACTAAAAATGAATGCACTCTATCCCTAAATGATTCTTTATGCATTAACAATTCAACCAATCAAACAATTTTCTTTTTGAGAATTTTCCATATTGAACTGAGTCGTACATTCATTCTATTAAACCATATTTGTTATTCTTCCTAAATCCTTGTAGACACCAAGTTACAGCAATTAATCTTCCATCCTAGCCATCCCACCACCCACTTGTCCACTTTACACCTTTCCTGCCTTCAAAAGGCCCACTTTAGCCCTTTCTCGCCATTTCCTAACCCAAGTGGGATTATTGTAATATTATTTTATATTTAATATAAAATATTATATTATAACCCAGTGTTGTAGGTGAGTTGGAGAGGAGAGGGCAATCCTCCAAGGGAGGTCCTAGGTTCGAATCTCCACCCTACCAAAAAGTTGAATTGGGTACCCAAAATCTAATTGATAATGTTGGTGCGGGCAGGGTTGGGTGCGACTCCGGGTGACTTTGACAGTGTAGAACCCCCTGTTCGTGGTCTCTTAGACCAAGGCAGTCCCGTAAGGGGTTTTTCACTTAAATATATATATATATATATATATATTTTTTATATTTAATATAATATTTTATATTATATTATAATATATTTATTATAAAATATGTATTTATAAACCCAATTAACCACAACCGTCCGATCCAATCTAATCTCCACCGTCCATCTTCATTAATCCATGCCACACTTAAAGTACAATCTCAGCCCTAGGATGTGATTTAATCTTAGCCACACGATCTAAAGTGTTGAGCTAAAACCCTAAGAAACCCTAAGGTTGGATTATAAGTAAGGGCATTTGCAAATGCCCAAACCCTAGAATCCTGATATTGGAATGTGCATCCTAAAGAAGTCATTGGCGAAGCCCTAGTGAAGCAGAAAGTGATAGAGCCCTAAAAATCCAAAGCCCTAGCTGGCCATAGGACTTCAACTATTCCAGCCATCCCCACATCCATTCCCTAACCATTTTCCATCACCTCCATCATTCCCCATCCATTGTATCCTTTCCATCCTCGTGATCTGCTTCTACAGATTTACCCTCACCCACAGGCACCATCCCGAGCTTTCCAAGCTCACTGTAGAAGCTTGCTAAGAGCTCACCAAAGCCTTTCATCCCTTAGGTGCACGCTAGAGCCTACGAAGCTCACTGTAGAATCTTACCAGGTGCTTGCTAGAGCCTACCATATCCATTAGGTGCACTCCAGAGCATGTGAAGCTCATACAGCTCATCAAGTGTGCATCCGAGCCTACCATAATCATCAAAGCACAAATCAAAGTCTATTGCATCACGCCATCTACCATCAGATCTACAACAATGGAGCAAAGTATCACCACAAGCAAGGTAAATCTAAATTTTTGTTATCATTTGTTGTTATTTCATCTTACATATATAGTTTACATAAGATCTAGGGTTTTAGTTTTCATTTCTGAGGGTTCACACTGTGGAACCCTCCTTTTGTTTACTAACAACTTTATTGTTTGTTGTGTGTGTAGGATTGGATAATATCAATCAAAAGAGCATTGGAAGACTACTGCAGTCAGAGTGGCCCGAACACACGGATACCTGAAGCCCACTCACCTTGTTGGGAGCAAGACACACCATTTGAAGACACTTCATTATTGTAGCTAGGGTTTTGGAGAACCCTAGCATCTTGTACATCTTTGTATCAAATACTCATTGAGTATAGATTGTATCAAAAGGAGTTTATTAGCTCCACCTATCTTTTAAATAAAATTATCTTTTTGTGCAATCTTGTGTTTCTTCAGGTTATTTGCTTTCTTTATTATTTAAGTGTCATGTTTTTATCTCTACAAATGGCGATCACGATGGGACCCCACAAGGGTTTCATTATTTAAATTGATTTACTTTGCTAACTTGATTTTTTTATCTATTGCAGGGATTTTTAGAAGCGCAAAAGTCATCGATTTCGTTGCTAGGGTTTCTGCAGCATTCTACTACACTTTTTAGAGTTTACGCAAGTGCTCTACATGCCTATATAGGCACTCTACTGCACCTACACAGGTGCTCTATTGCACCTGGCAGTGATTTGGAGCAGAGCTAAGGCTTCCAAGTAAGTCCCATAACTCTGTTTCATAATTTATGTATTCTGTATTTTTTGTAGTTTTTTGTTGTTTCGGGGTTATAAAAGGAACTTAACACTAAGTAATTTGGGAAAGAATCCTTAGAAAATTACATTTAGGGTTTGTGTGCATTTAATTACACAAAATTCATTTCTTGTTCTAAAATTGTAGATCTAGGTGATTGTTTGCATTTTGAGTGCATATGAAATAGAAAAGCATCCTAGATTTTGCATTTAAGAGTTAAATATCACTTAAATTTTGCATATCTAAATAGGAACAACACCTTGATGCATAAAGTAATCCTACCCTAGGCTGGCCCCTTTGGTAGAGAGGTGGACGAACCCTCCGGTTGCTCTTGTGATTTTAATCACTTGTAGGCAGGGGATTTTAAGGGTGTACTCTACACTCTTTAGGTGAAATTTGCGTCTTTGTGTTGGCTTCTGATTTAGATTAGTAAAGTTAGTAATATTTAATATTGTTTGCACACCATAGAGAATGAGAAATCTAATAAAATTAATCACACACACTTGCACGATTCACTTTTTAACAGTAGTGGTTGGATTTCATCACCAACCATTGCTTGAGATTTGGTGATGGTGGCAGTGATTTCCATCCACCAATATCTACCCTAGAAACCATAGGATTACCCTCGAGCAAGCTTGTTGGAGGTCATTACCAACAAGAATCTCATTGCCCCAACCAACCATAGCTTTTTACCTTTGTTTTCTTTAAGCAAGATTAAGTTACATCAAAACACACAAGCCTACAATTCTAAAAAAAGAATCTCACATTAACGAAAGAAAATAATTAATGAACGAGGTAAGCCACACACGGTGAAACCTAGGATTGATTGTTTTCTTTACTTTAAATTCTGAAAAAGTTTTTAGTTTGTGTGATTTTGACAAACTTTGAATCTTTGGTTTAACTACTTTATGGTGCTAACGAGACAACAAAAGAAAGTAATAAACCAAAATTGTTTAATGGAAAACATCTCCCATCCTCCCGCTACTTCGGTAGCCAACCTATCCAACATGGTTCAGACTACTTCGTCTGGATCATCATATCCATCCCTACCCCAAGTAGGATCCCTTCCACACAATGTGGAAACAACCACCACCCACATAGACATGGACAAAGTGAGGGCCATCTACAAGTCCTCCAACTATGTCTTAGAACCCCTTAGCCAAGAGGGATTTGAAGAACCCGAATTGGCTACCACCCACCTTACCCAAGGATATCATAATTTGGGTTACGAATATGGTATGCCTTCTTCCACGAGCCAACCACAACAACATCTAAGTGTTCCAGACACTTACCCCACATCCATCTATTCCAACCCATTATATGAGGAGTATGTTAATGTTGCCTCACAAGTTGTCACATCAAATGCAACTTGCTCCATGCCCATGTCCTCTCATCCATCATCATCCATCCCTCCATCATCTCACCTAGCCACAATGCCCATGCCCTCTCATCCATCATCATCCACCCTTCCATCATCTCATCTAGCCACAACCACATCCTTTGACACATGGTCAAATCAGGAACTCACGGATACATTAGGGCTCATAAATAAGTTGCTTTCACAATGAACAAGAGGAAAACAAGCTGACCCACATAGAACCTATGATCCAAGAAGTTCCAAATCAACCTCCACCCACCAATCAAAATCTAGCATGGGTTCCCCAATATTCCATAGTCTCCATCCCTAATCCACCACAAATCCACACATCAACCACACCAATTACCATTGCTACCAACCAACCACACAATCCATTCTTCCACCAACCTCCTCACCAATCATCACCATATTTTAACCATCAATATTCACCCCATACCCAACCCAACTCATTTCACAATACCATGTTGGTCACACCCCAACATCTACCATCCAACCCATCAACCAATCACCACATAATCCAAGGTACTCACATTCCAGTAGAAGATCTTAGATTCCAGGCAATACAAAAGCAAATTGATCAGTTGATGCAAAACTCACCAGGAATAACGAGCCAAAAGCTCACCTTAAGCCAACTGATCCATCAACCAATCCACCCTTCGGTACCATCACCGCCATATCCGAAAGATTTTACGGTACCAAAATTTGACAAGTTCAGAGGAACTGAGGATCCCAAGGAGCATGTGAGTTCATTTGTTCATGCATGTTTTTGGATTAGCGATGATAATGCTCTTATGCTCTGAACGTTTCCTCAAACATTAGGGGGAGATGCCATTGAATGGTACAATCAATTGCCTACACATAGTATTTATACTTTTGACCAATTGATGGACTTATTCTTTGAGCGTTTCGCTCTCAATATTAGAAAGAAGGTATCATTATCGGACATATATTATTTGAAACAATGGGATGATGAACCTATCTATGATTTTGGAAACCGTTGGAGGGCAGTCATAACAAAGTTGCCATTCTCCCTACCAATGGAAGAAATTATAAAACTTTTTACCAAGAGTTGCTTAAAACCCATCTCTTGGATGCTACAGCTAAACACTTATAGAACATTTGAGGAAGCTTTAGCACAGGCTAGTGTCATTGAGGAGATAAAAATCCAAGAAGGTGTCATTAAGCCTAAGAAAAAGGAATGGCAAAATAAGGGCCAATACCGAAATAATCAATCCGGCCAAACTAAATCAACACAAGCCTCAACGGCTAACACAACTAATCAAGTCAATCAAGTGGTGATGAGCCAGCCCGTAGTGGCTCAAAATCTGGTGCAACAACAAATTACCTATCATGCGGTCCCATCAGTAACACAAGCACCAACAGTACAAAACACAACGCCAACTGTGGAACAACCTACCCGTCGCCAATACAATCGACCCCAACGTCAATACACTCCTTTAGCGGAGTCGTATTCATCCATATTTCGAAGGTTGTATGAGACTAATAAATTAGCCTTGCCAAAAATTAGGCCCGATGACCCCACTAAAAGGCCTAAAAGTTATAGAGAGCACTTGTTTTGCCCATACCATAGGCAAAATGGGCATGATATTAACTCTTGCCATGTTTTCAAGAACATAGTGCAAGACCTCATAGACCTAGGGGCCATTAACGTGGATAACCCCTTAGCTCCACAAAACCAAAACTTGGGCATATATCAGACACCTCTACCTAACCATGGGGAGGTCCAACATAATGTAGGAGGTAACAATCAACAGGCACCTCCTAACCAAGTAAATCATGTCCAACAGTATCAAAACTTTGTAGGAGCAGTCCATGTGGTCACTAGAGGGCAACGACAAAATCAACAAAATACTCAACAACCTTCAAATCCACCCCCCATCCAAACATCGCCAAATCCATCTCCGCCAATCAATCTATCCAATCCATCCAATCAGCCCATCCTTCATCCAATAAGGCCAGCGGTAACCTTAACCAACCGGTTAACCACTAGTTTGAAAATGGCATCAACCAAGATTTCTATGTATGAGCTTATCCAACAATCCCCTAGGCATAGAGATGCTTTAATGGAAATACTCAAGTCAATTGAGTTAGAATCCCAAGACTCTAATGCCTTTAATAACTTTGTAGGGAGTGTTAGGACGTGTATGGAGCCATCAATCACCTTCTATGACTTTGAGATAAAGTCAATGAGTTCAGAATCAGTAGACCCTCCATTACACATAATGGCCTTAATAGACAGAAAGCCATTCAAAAGAGTCCTAATTGATACCGGCTCATCCATCAATATCATTACTACCGCTGCCCTTAGTCACCTCAAATTACCTCCATCCCACATTTCCAAATCATCATTCACCCTCAAAGCATTTAACGATGCTTTGTGTACCATAGTTGGCACTATTGTTTTACCCATAGAAGTAGGGGCCAGAATGTTGCACACAATGTTTCACATCTTAGAAGGAGCCATGGCATATAATATACTCCTTGGTAGACCTTGGATGAGGGAAATGAAATGTGTTCCTTCAATTCTCCACCAATGCTTGAAATATGTTCATGATGGACAAGTCCATTGCATCCCCGTGGATGTCGAACCTTTTAAGTATTGTAATTTCATTTCAAATCCTTATGAGTCCATGTTACCTTCCACCCATTTATTCTTGGCACCATCATCGAATCCATCCACATCATCTCTTAATCCACCTTCTTCTAATCCATCTACATCTTCTTCTAAGGCTCCCATCCTAGAGGAACTACCCATCACATCCCCTCTTCAAACATCCACTTCTTCTTGTACATGTGGTCATAGTCAGTCTACTATTAACACATCATCCACCACATTCACCCCTTCTTCTACAACCACTTCTTCTATTTCATCATTACCCCATCTATCACCATCTAATCCCACACCGCCATCCAACCCCACTCCATCAACCGATGTTTCACAAGTCAAACTTTTAGACTATGAAATATTTAATTCACCACCATCCACAACCAACCTAGAACCCTCTGAGTGCCCATCATCAACCACATCAGCCCAAGTCAAAGTCCACATCACCAATCCTGGTATAGGTGAGTACGTGGTCCAAGACGTCACCATCACACCCTTAGCCATTCCCATAGCCAAGGATTTTGGATGTCCCCGAGACCATTCTTTATCCATAGGTGTTGTTTATGACATGAGCGCAACTCCAAATAGCATTAAATTTGTTTATGGAGGGTTGGATTGCTCAACTGGAGCAAACCCACCCAAAGAACCAAAAGAGCCTAGATGTGCCATCATACCTAATATGGAGGAGTTTCCAGCTCGCTACTTTAACATGGTCAATTGGTAGGGTCAAGGTCTAGGTTCCCATGAGCAAGGGATGCATGATATCTTAGAGGTCCCATATAGAGGTGCCCATGATCATTCCGGTTTAGGCTATACCCCATTGTCTTCCACCTCTTCTCTTGAGAAAGCCTTTAAAAATCTTAGCCTCAATGATGAAGACCACCCCATCCATCCATTACCCTCAACATCCTCTCTTGAACAAGCCCTTCAAGAACTTCGCATTGATGAAGTAGACGAGGATGACCCCATCAACTTCTCCTATCCTATCTTTGATTTCGATGATGAAAGTTACGAAGAGTTTGAAGTCATGTCAAACGCTTCTGATGATTCCAAAGAGGAGTCACAACCCATTGTCCCCATCACCCAACAAGAAGAGTTTTACCTCCGAATGTTCCCCATCCATCATCCCATATTCTGCTTACTTCTTCCACAAGAACAAGTGGACCCACCTAGTAATCCACCTTGAGCCACACACATCAGCCAAGAATTGTAACATATGTACATATTTAAAAAAAAACAACAAAACAATTCAAAAAAAAATATGTGTTGCTCTCATATTAATTTCATGTCCATTATTACAGGGATAACATGACTCAACATCGATTCAGATTCAATCATTCCATCTACCCATTCATCCAGGCCATCCTTCCTTCCGCTAGGTCAATATGAATCCTATTGACTTATTCACCCCACTCCACAATCCATACGATTTGGCTAAGCCAATTCCAATTGACATTAGCCTTATTGACTTGGATCAGATTTCTTCCCCACCCTCCTTTTCAGAGCTCATCCTATCCGAGGAATTATTAAGGGCTTCAACCAACTACATTCCTCCTTCACCACCACCTTCACCTCCATCAACTTCCACTAATGGTCCCGAGGTCTTTCAGGTAGAGTTAGGCAATGATAAGCAGGAAGAATTAGATGACACCCTAGACTATCCCGACTGGCTCTCAGGACTAGTACCCATTCACAAGCTTAATGGGGCAATACACATTTGCATTGATTTTCGAGACCGGTCTTAGCTCTTCCTTGTCTAGGGGTCCTCTTCTATGCATGACTATATATATGTATATATACATGGCAAAAAAAAAAAATTTCATTTACATAGGCATGTTTTCATCTTTACATGCATTTTTCACACTTACATGCATACATATAGGCATGCATTTTACTTACACTTGCATATAGACATTCATAATTGCATTCATCACGTCATATTCATACATTGTACAAATTGCATTCATCCCATCCCATGTTCAATGATCTGGCATAGTAATGATGATATGGCCATAAACAAAAAGTCAAGTTATAAAAATTGGGGGTACCTAGTTTGAAACAATCATGCAACTCTAACAAAAGACATAAGCCAACAATACCATATGCAAAAATCACAAAGCCTAGATTTTCAATCACTCAACCATTACTAGTGTAGCAAGCAACCTCCAAATGGATGTCCAATTTTCTTTAGGACCAAAAACACACTTTACACACTAAGAAAGTCTTGAGCATTGTCGATTGATTCCGAATACAATCTTGAACCAACCACATTTCCTCACATCTTAAGAACATTTTGAGTTAAGGAGGGTTAGTACCATACTTGGGTAGTACCTTGAGGTGAAAAGGAGATAATCCTCGCTTGTCCCATCATGCAACATAGTCCAAAGCAAAAATAGTGGTTTTCACCACTACCAACATTGCTCCAAACATAAACATAAAAACATAGAGTAGTAAGGATAGGGTCAAAATTCTCATCACACTTCGGTTGAGAATACAATTCCCCAAAGCTCTATACAAAGTTAACAAGTTCAAATCCCCCACCCTTGATCACTAAAGTCATAAGGATTCATACTACATGTCCCTGACAAGGATGGGTAGTCATCCCCAAGGCCTAAAATATCAATCCCATTGGACTATGGAGTGAATCTCCACCGGGGCTATAGACGCTTGACTGGTAGTGGAGTAAGCTCATGCGAGGTGACATGTCTCTCCTCCAAAAAGAGAGACCTCTGAACGCACATAAGGACAGGCTAGCCTTAGGTCATCTCCATAATAGGTCATGCCTAAATCTACTCATAATGGGTTAATGAACTTCACATGCACACACATTGGTTCTTGATTGGATAGGGTCATTGTCATACTCAAGATTTGGTAATTGAACCTCACTCGCACACACATTTGGTCCTAAAGAAAGTTAGACAACCTTAGTGAGTTTGGTTGAGGACACTAGTATGTTTGAGTCTTTGAAAATCCTCATATTCCATATCAACATCCATACTCTTCCATATCAACATCCATATCTTCTTCCATATCAACATCCATATCTTCTTCCATATCAACATCCATATCTTCTTCCATGTCAACAACCATATCCCCATCATAAGTAAAGTTGCATAACACAGCCAAATTCGGTACCCCCGATTGCCAAACAATGGACTACAAAAATGGCCAATAAAATTTCTGAACTATAAAAAGATCATTTGAACACTATGCATTCCTCTCATATAGTTTAGATTCATTATACATGTCATTTAGATTGCATTAATCATCCATATAAACATCATCCATATATCTTATATCCCATATTATGCATACACATCATGATTAGCCTACATTAAGCATCAATAAAACATTAAACACAAATTGCATAAAACATAAAAGCATTCACACAAAAGATAACACAAATATATAAAATGCCATGTATATATATAAAAATCGCATATACAATAAATGCCAAAAGGCTACAAGGGAGCACCAAGGCTCATATACAAAATAGTGCATCTAAGCACTAAGCTAATGTCCATGAGAGGACTCCTGAGACCTAGTAGGAGCCCTAGGCCTAGTACTCTACCTAGACTCAGTATGCCTAGATGACTCGGATATAGAAGAAGAAGGAGGATCAGGTAACGTAATGTGGTGATGCATACACAAATCCTCCAAGGAATGTGCATACGCCTCACTAGCCCATAGATGTCGCAAGTCCATATGATGTCGATGCTCCTTAGCCAACATCTCTACTTGAAGCCTCGTGATCATCTCCCGATCACTAGCCCCAGCTACCTCGCTCTACCTCCAACTGAGCTATAGTAGCCAAAGACTCCCTATGAGTCTCAAGCATAGTCTCGCGCTCCTCACGAAGCTGCTCCAGCTCTACCCATAACCTAGCCACCTCAGAAATCTCACCCATATCCTCATCATCCTCCCTCTCCTCATCCACCAACTCCATCTCTAGAGCCTGCTAGGCTGCTCCCCTCGATCACCTTCGACTCATCGATCACTAAGGCCTCATCCTCTTTAGAGTCCCCCTCAACCCCGTAGCTGCTGCATCACCACTCACCACCTTTGGTACCCACACTGGTTGGGCACCAAACCAAGCTACATACTCCGGAGTCACCCTAACATCATCTACATCGAGGACCTCCTAGCTACTCATCATCATCCATATGCACCCACCATGGCTCTGCACATGGGAGCCCCACCTCATCCCATCGACGTCGATACAACATCGGCTCATCTGGCACATCCTGAGGTAAGCCAAATTGCCTCAACACCCATGAGTACTAAAAGTACTCCACCTCCTCATCCCTCCACCCAATCAACCATCGAGCCTGCCTCACCCAACGTAGCTACTCCCTATCACCATCCCATAGAGCTCCTCACCATGGCCTCCATATCACGTCAGCCCGAGTCAACCCCGACCACATATCCCGATACCACTGGTTGGTATGCACCTCTCGACTCGATTGTACCTCCTCCACCACTGCCCATCACCTAGCATAGGGCTCCCCCATCTGCCATGCCTGACATGGCAACCCCTCTGGCTGAGCAACAACAAAATGCTCCCAAGCCCAACACTATAGGAGGAAGCTGCACCCAATCCCCTTCCTCCTCCTCCGTGTCACCTCATATAGCTCCCGGTATAACTATGCCAACAAGGCAGGAGCCCATGCATACTCCCTTGGGTCGATGAGTAGATCACTCACCAACCCCAATAGGTTCCAAGGGAACCTACAACCAGTGCTATTAGGTAGCACTATGTTTGCTAACACAAACATGATCAAGGTTGGGAGCGCATCCAACTCCTTCGCCTTGTACATGCTCAGATAGCATATACCTCCATCTCCCATCCTAGCCTCCCACCATCGATCCCCAAACATCTTCTCCATCTCAACCTTCTTATCATGCCCAACCACCACCTTCTCCCCTTCTACTGGCACCTTGAGGATGCGGTATACATCCTCAAGGGTGATAGTAGCCTCCCCAGTCGGTAGCTAGAATGTCCCCCTATCAGAGTCCCATCTCTCTATCAATGATGAGAGATACCCCTCATCCACCCTCACAACATCTGTTGGCAATTTTGGGTACTTTGGGTACATTGCCTTTGCTCAAGTGTATAAGTTGTCATTGATGTCAAGAAGCTTTTGAAGGAATTTGATTTGATGTCAAATAATTTGTTTTGATGAAAGGTTATGGCATGACAGTTTCAAAGGTCTTTTGCAAACCCCAAGTTGGCAGGTTTAGAGATTACAGGTGGATACATTGGTTTAATGCTTTTGGGTCCAGGAGGAAGTATTTATTTAAAAAATTAAAAACCTTGTTAAGGTTCCATTTAATTATTTTTAAATAAATAAATTATTATTTGCAATGGGTTCTCCTAATCCATGGCACAAATGTTTTAACATTGTGGGCGCTAGCCAAGACCTCCGCCGACTTGTTAAACTCCTCACCGACGTCAAAGAGCTTATGGTAAATTGCATATAAATCTCCCTCGATGAAAACAAAGATTGATCTGAACCAAATTTTGAAAGGAGTTGCTCTTTGTAAATTTGTCTGTGTATTCGTCATTTTTCGTGGATCCGCTGTTCATTTGTCTGCACTCACTGTTTGTCGAATCTGCCATAAAGTTTATTGTCATCATGTCTCGACAGAGGAAAGAAAGGGACTATGGTTTCATTTTATCCTTGGTGCAGAAGGATCAAGGTTAACAGCGTGAGGTTTAAACCTCATCGAGTGCCTTTGGCCCATCGATAGCGGCTAGGCTATTGGCGCGCTACCCGAATGGGAGGTTTCGCATTCGAATATTGCGAAAGGGTTTTTTGTCATAAAGTGGATGCAACGAGTGGTGTTAGAATTTGTGCACAATTTCTCCATAGTGATTTTGATGTGGCTAAGGTATTTTTGAAATTAATTTTTGCTAAGTGTTTTTGCGGATGGAGGAAGTTTGTTAGAGGGAAAAACAACTTAGGAGTTATAAGGAGTTTAAAGCTTGTTTGCATTTTGATAAAAGATTCTTTTTGAAGATGTTGTTGAAATTTCTTATTGCATTCTTATGAGAGATAAATTTTATTTGTGATAAGACTATAAGAGAGAAATAAGGTGTATAAGGGTTAAATATTTCTTGTAATGTTGAGAGTGCTTTTGGTTGATTATGGAAATGAAAGCATGATGTTTTAAGGTCAATTGCTTCTTGTGTGAAGTTGTGAAACCTTAAGTGGGAAGCTTTGAGATTGATATTTGCTTTCATTAAATTGGTAATAATCAAGCTATTCTTTACTTGGTTAAAGTGATGGGATTACTCCTTTATTGATGATTTGAAAGGTTGTGTGTGCTATTGTGAGTTGAGTTGGTGGACGCTTTTGTTCAAACAATATTGGAGAGAAAAGGAGTTCTACTTGTTTCCTTTTTTGATGTTGATTGTGAAATGCTTCAAGGTTGTGTTTTGAGTTGAATGGTGTTGATTGAACCTTTTTTGATGAGCATTGTTGTTAAAGCCCTATTTGATGGTGAAAATAACATGAGTATCATTGTTACGAGATTCTTTGCATAGTTGGCAATTGTTGGAGTTTCATGTTCTTGAAATAAAGCATTCTATCCTATCCATTTCAGATATTGAGTTGAGTTTTCAGATTTGAGATTGAGTTTGAGTTGAGTTTTTAGAATTGAGATTGAGTTTGAGTTGAGTTGATTTGAGTTGAGTTTTGAGATTGGGAGTTGAGTATAGAACATCTTAAGTCTCTAAAAATTCTCTTTATGCTTCTATGAGTTTGACAAATCACAATGGGTCTCTAAAAATTCACCTTGTGATTTCCTACTAAGAAAGTTTTTCTTGGTGAGATTTCTGAGGTTTTGGATAGGTTTCGGTGAGGACTTGTGAGCAGGTTTTGGACAGGTTCCGGTGGGGACTTGTGAGCAGTTTTGGACAGGTTTTGATGGGGACTTGTGAGTAGATTTGGATAGGTCCTAGTAGAGGACTTGTGAGCTGAGTTTTGATAGTTCTATCAGAGAACTTGAGGATAGAGGAGCATTGGTTATTTGAGAAGAACCTAAGGACAGATTTGGCAAGTCTTGAGAAAGCTTGTGTGCAGAGGATTGATTTGTTCAAGTGTTGGACAGATCTGACAGCCAGAGGAAGACTTGTACTAGACCGATCGACTATGTTTGGTACAAGTTCGTTGAGCTACTATGGACGTGATCATAGAAGGCGGATGTCTCTTAGGCTAAGCATTGAGGACAGGAGTTCTTCGATGGAAAGGAGTTCCACGTGTCTGGAAAGAGGTAGAGGTAGTTGATCTTCTGAGGGATCATTTCCGAGTAGAGGGGAAGGTATCTCCTTTGAGCAGAGGCTCATAAATTATGATTGGGGGAAGGTATCTCCTTTGGGCCGAGGCTCATAAACATTGTAAATGGGAAGGATTCCCAAAGAACTTTGAGGAAATTTTTAGAGAAAATTTTTGTGGACGTAGCCCAGCCATTTTGGGCGAACCACGTTAAAAATGGGTCTTCAATGTGTGATGCTTTCTATCTTGATTAATGTTGTGTTGATGCCACTGCTATCTAAAGTTAAAATTATTAATTGGTTAAGTCTTATATTGTTCACCCCACCCCTCTCAGTATAAGTCCATGTTCTTCAATTGGTATCAGAGCGGGTCTCTCCAGAAAGAGCCTAACAACTTGGAGAAGGATCTATCAGAGGAACATACAGATTCAAAAAGAGATGAAGAGGTTGAGTTCAATCTCAAAGGTGAATTCTTCTTGGCTTTAAGAAAGCTTGAGAAATTTAGGGAAGAGAATTCTGTTCTCAAGCATCAATGTCAAGAAGAAGAAATAGCAAGATCAGAATTGTCTCAAAGTATTATAGACTTAAAAATTCTAGCTGAAGAAGGGAAGAAGGTTGAACAGGTTCTGATAGAGGTTCTCAAAGGAAAGGAAGCTAATTGCGAGAAACTAGAAGAAGAGGTCATGTCTCTTAGAGTGAAGTTGGAACAGTTGGCTCTCAGATAGAATACTTGATGTGAAAAGCAAAAGAAGGATGGTATCACCATTCAAGAAATAGGGGCTTTGAGCAAGATCAATCTTCATCTTGAAGAGCGATGGATTCCAGTTGGTCACAAGAAGAACAATCATCCAAGGCATCAAAATAGGTTACATAATACTTTCCATGGCTATTATTTTTCCTGCAAGAAATTTGGTCACAAAGCTATGCATTGCAATAAGTCTATGAATAGCCATAGTAAGGAAAATATTAACTCTTTTGCACCTCTTATGAATAAAGATGTCATGTGTTACAAGTGCAATAATTTTGGGCATATAGTAAGGATATGCAGTTTGGATAGATCTAGCCTTGAGTTCACTAAAAAGAGAAATGAGATCAAATCTAAGTCAATGATAGTTCAAACTACTTTTCATGCTCAAGACAAAGTAGAGAAATGGTATCTTGATAGTGGTTGTTCAAAACATATGACTGGTGAAAAGGAAAAGTTTTTGGTCTTAAAAGAAACAAATAGAGGAACAGTCAGTTTTGGAGATAACGGGTCAGCTAAAATTTGTGGTAAAGGGACTCTTAGTTTGGATGGGAAATCCAAAATTGAAAATGTGCTTTATGTAGAAGGCCTAAGACATAATCTTCTAAGTGTGAGTCATCTTTGTGATCAAGGGCACATAGTATCTTTCTTTTCAGATAGATGTGAGATAAGTAAAGAAAAAAATGAAAAACTCATTGCTAGTGCTACAAGGACTCCAAACAATCTTTACATGCTAAGTGAGATAAAAAAGGAAAAGTGTTTTCTAACTCAAGAAGATGAGAGTTGGTTATGGCATAAAAGATTGGGGCATTTGATCTTTGATAATCTTGTCAATATTAGTAACAAGAAAGCAGTTAGAGACTTGCACAAAATAAAAATGCCCCATAACATCGTTTGCAGTCCTTGTCAACATGGAAAACAGACCAGAACTAGTTTCAAATCAAAAGGGTATACATCTTCAAAACCATTGGATCTTTTTCATACTAATTTATGTGCCCCTACCAGAACTCAGAGCATTCAGGTAGAAAGCTACTTCATGTTGTTAATAGATGATTATTCTAGAATGACTTGGGTTACTTTTCTCAAAGAAAAATATGAAGCTTTTGAAAAATTTAAAGTTTTTAAAGAAATGATTGAAAATGATACTGACAAGAGAATCAAATTTTTAAGATCAGATAGAGGAGGAGAGTTCACTTCAAATGAATTTGTGGAATACTATGAACAACAAGGAATAAAAAGAGAATATTCAGCAGCAAGAACTCCTCAACAAAATGGAGTAGTTGAAAGAAAAAATAGAACTATTGAAAATATGACTAGAGCTATGTTAAATGAGTCAAAACTTTCAGATGGCTTTTGTAAAGAGGCAGTCAGTACAACAGTCTACATTATCACCAGGGCCCAATTTAGAGTCAATCATCATAAAACTCCTTATGAGTTGTGGAAAGGAAGACCAACTACGGTAAAATACTTCAAAGTGTTTGGAAGTAAGTGTTTCATCAGAAGGGAAGATCAGAATTTGGGTAAGTTTGATCCTAGATGTGATGAGGGAATCTTTCTTGGGTATTCCAGCAAAAGCAAGGCCTACAAATGCTTCAAAAAAAGAACTCATATAGTTGTAGAGAGCATAAATGTAACAGTTTATGAAAAGACAAGGATAATAGAACCATTCCAAGAACTCAATGATGAAATTTGTCAAGAAAATTTCAGAGAGGTTTCAGATGAATAAGAGGAAAGACAACAACTGCTTCCCAAAACTCCTTCATGATATGTTCAGAAACATCATCCCAAAGATTTGATCATTGGTGATCCAAATAGTAGGCAAACAAGAAGAAGAGTCATTCCCTCACATGATTCTACAAATGTCTCATTATTATCTCAGATTGAGCCAAAAGATTTCAATGAAGCATGTGCAGATAAGTTTTGGGTAAAAGCAATGGATGAAGAACTAAATCAAATAGAGAAAAGTGAAACTTGGGAATTGGTTCCAAGACCTAAGGACAAGAATGCCATTGGCACAAAATGGATATTCAAAAATAAACTCAATGAGGATGGAAATATTGTCAGAAACAAAGCTAGGTTAGTCTGCAAAGGTTATGCTCAAGTAGAAGGTGTTGATTTTGAAGAGACGTTTGCTCCTGTTGCTCGTCTTGAAGCTATCAGAATGTTGTTTGCCCTTTCAAGCTTCAAATCATTCAAGGTATATCGAATGGATGTAAAGTCAACTTTTCTAAATGGGGTGTTGGTAGAAGAAGTCTACATAGAACAGCCAAAAGGAGTGTCTCTCTCAGAACAGTCAGACTGTGTGTGTAAACCGAAAAAAGGCCTTGTATGGGTTAGAGCAAGCACCTAGGGCTTGGTACTCAAGACTTGACAGGTATCTTCATGAGCAAGGCTTCAGGAAAGGTGTAGCAGATAAAAATTTGTATATTAAGAATGAAGGTGATGATATGCTGATTATGGTTGTCTATGTTGATGATATTATTTTTGGAGGAAATAATACTCATATGTGCAAAGATTTTGCTAACACCATGCAGAAGGAATTTGAGATGTCTATGATTGGAGATATGTCATTATTTTTAGGTCTTCATATTGCTCAACCAAAATATGGTGTATTTCTCTCTCAAGGAAAGTATATCAAAGAAATGTTAAAGAAATTTGGGATGATGGATAGCAAACCAGTGTGTACTCCAATGATTACAAGGTGCTAGATGAGTAAAGATGATGAATCTCCAGTAGCAGATCAGAGGTTGTACAGATCAATGATTGGTAGTTTATTATATGTTATAGCTACCAGACCAGATATCATGCAGGCAATTGGGTTAGTAGCAAGATTTAAGGCATCTCCTAAAGATTCTCATATTATAGCAGTTAAGAGGATATTCAGATATCTGAAGGGCACTATGGACTTTGGGCTTTGGTATCCCAAAGGTGATGATTTCATTCTCATAGCTTATATAGATGCAGACTGGGCAGGTAGTATTGATGACAAGAAAAGCACTAGTGGTGGAGCATTCTTTCTGGGAAAGAGTTTGGTTTCTTGGCTAAGTAAGAAACAACCTTCAGTTTCCTTATCTATAGCAGAGGATGAATACATAGCAGCAGTGGTTGGGTGTACACAAGTTTTATGGATGAAAACTACCTTGGAGGATTTCAAAATCAAGCATGAACAACCCATATCCATACTTTGTGATAATACAAGTGCCATAAGTATTTCCAAAAATCCGGTAATGCATTCAAGGACAAAGCATATTTCCATCAAGTATCACTTTCTAAGGGAGAAAGTGCAAGACAAGCAAGTCAAGGTAGAGTATGTGTCTACTAAAGAGCAGATTGCAGATATCTTCACCAAACCTCTTCCAAGAGATATGTTTGAGTATCTAAGGGAGAAATTGGGAGTTGTACTCCCACCCTAGAATTAATCACCTCATCAGGAGGTGGGGGAGGGACTAAGCTAAGAGGCTCATTCTTAGTCCCGAGCCCCAAAGGTGGACCTTTGCCATTGATGAAAAAGGGGGAGAGATATGAGTAAGGGGGAGAGCTTCAAAGTGAAGAGGAAAGCTTCAAGTCAGGGGGAGAAAAAATTCAAAGGAAGATTCTCAGTTGTGGGCACAGTTTCTCAGTTGTTAGCATAGTTGGTTTCAGTTTTGGCTCTTGAGAAGTGTTTTTAGTAAAATTTTGCCATCAATGACAAAGGGGGAGATTGTTGACAATTTTGGGTACTTTGGGTACATTGCCTTTGCTCAAGTGTATAAGTTGTCATTGATGTCAAGAAGCTCTTGAAGGAATTTTATTTGATGTCAAATAATTTTTTTTGATGAAGGTTACGGCATGACAGTTTTAAAGGTCTTTTGCAAACCCCAAGTTGGCAGGTTTAGAGATTACAGGTGGATGCATTGGTTTAATGCTTTTGGGTCCAGGAGGAAGTATTTATTTAAAAAATTAAAAACCTTGTTAAGGTTCCATTTAATTATTTTTAAATAAATAAATTATTATTTGCAATGGGTTCTCCTAATCCATGGCGCAAATGTTTTAACATTGTGGGCGCTAGCCAAGACCTCCGTCGACGTGTTAAACTCCTCGTCGATGTCAAAGAGCTTACGGTAAATTGCATATAAACCTCCCTCGACAAAAACAAAGATTGATCTGATCCAAATTTCAAAAGGAGTTGCTCGTTGTAAATTCATCTATGTATTCACCATTTTTCATGGATTCGCTGTTCGTTTGTCTGCACTCGCCGTTTGTCGAATCCACCATAAAGTTTATTGTCGTCATGTCACGGTAGATAAAAGGAAGGGACTGTGGTTTCATTTTATCCCTGGTGCAAAAGGATCAAGGTTAACAGTGTGAGGTTTAAACCTCATTGGGTGCCTTTGGCGCATCGATAGTGGCTAGACTATTGGCACGCTACCCGAACGGGAGGTTTCGCATTCGAATATCATGAAAGGGTTTTTCGTCGTGAAGTGGACGCAGCGGGTGGTGTTAGAATTCATGCGCAATTTCTCCATAGCGATTTTTGATGTGGCTAAGGTATTTTCGAAATTAATTTGTGCTAAGTGTTTTTGCAGATGGAGGAAGTTTGTTAGAGGGAAAAACAGCTTAGGAGTTATAAGGTGTTTAAAGCTTGTTTGCATTTTGAGAAAAGATTCTTTTTGAAGATGTTGAAATTTCTTATTGCATTCTTATGAGAGATAAATTTTATTTGTGATAAGACTATAAGGGAGAAATAAGGTGTACAAGGGTTAAATATTTCTTGTAATGTTGAGAGTGCTTTTGGTTGTTTATGAAAATGAAAGAATGATGTTTTAAGGTCAATTGCTTCTTATGTGAAGTTGTGAAACCTTAAGTGGGCAGCTTTGAGATTGATATTTTCTTTCATTAAATTGGTAATAATCAAGCTATTCTTTACTTGGTTAAAGTGTTGGGCTTACTCCTTTATTGATGATTTGAAAGGTTGTGTGTGCTATTGTGAGTTGAGTTGGTGGACGCTTTTGTTCAAACAATATTGGAGAGAAAAGGAGTTCTACTTATTTCCTTTTCTGATGTTGATTGTGAAATGCTTTAAGGTTGTGTTTTGATCTGAATGGTGTTGATTGAACCTTGTTTGATGAGCATTGTTTTTAAAGCCCTAATTGATGGTGAAAAGAACATGAGTATCATTGTTATGTGATTCTTTGCATAGTTGGCAATTGTTGGAGTTTCATGTTCTTGAAATAAAGCATTCTATCCTATCCATTTCAGATATTGAGTTGAGTTTTCAAATTTGAGATTGAGTTTGAGTTGAGTTTTTAGAATTGAGATTGAGTTTGAGCTGAGTTGATTTGAGTTGAGTTTTGAGATTGGGAGTTGAGTATAGAACATATTGAGTCTCTAACAATTCTCTTTATGCTTCTATGAGTTTGAAAAATCACATTGGGTCTCTAACAATTCACCTTGTGATTTCCTACTAAGAAATTTTTTCTTGGTGAGCTTGCTGAGGTTTTGGACAGGTTTCGATGGGGACTTGTGAGTAGGTTTTGGACAGGTTTCGGTGGGGACTTATGGGCAGTTTTGGATAGGTTTCAGTGGGGACTTGTGAGCATATTTGGATAGGTCCTAGTAGAGGACTTGTGAGCTGAGTTTTGATAGTTCTATCAGAGAACTTGAGGATAGAGGAGCATTGGTTCTTTGAGAAGAACCTAACAATAGATTTGGCAAGTCTTGAGAAGGCTTGTGTGCAGAGGATTGATTTTTTCAAGTGTTGGATAGATCTGACAGACAGAGGAATACTTGTACTAGACCGAATGACTGTGTTTGGTATAGGTTGCTAAGCTGCTATGGACGTGATCATAGAAGGCAGAGGTCTCTTAGGCTAAGAATTGAGGATAGGAGGTCTTCGATGGAAAGGAGTTCCACGTGCTGGCAAGAGGTACAGGCAGTTGATATTTTGAGGGATCATTTCCAGAGTAGAGGGGAAGGTATCTCCTTTGAGTAGAGGCTCATAAATTCTGATTGGTGGAAGGTATATCCTTTGGGTCGAGGCTCATAAACATTGTAATTGGGAAGGATTCCCAAAGAACTTTGAGGAAATTTTTAGAGAAAAGTTTTGTGGACGTAGCCCAACCATTTTGGGTGAACCGCATTAAAAATGGGTCTTCAATGTGTGATGCTTTCTATATTGATTAATGTTGTGTTGATGCCACTGCTATCTAAAGTTAAAATTATTAATTGGTTAAGTCTTATACTGTTCAACCCCCTCTCAGTATAAGTCCATGTTCTTCAACATCCAGCCTCACTACCCCCTCCAATCCCACCTTCCCCAAAATCTCCCACTCCCCATCCATGAGCTTCTTCCTCATCCTAGGAATAAGAAGAGAGAATCAATGTCAAGGCTCAATATCCCTCAACTGCAAAAAAAAACATTCGGTTAACATTAATACTACTTACAAAAAAAAAAAAAAAAACTTTTTCACAAAATACAAAGTGTTTTTAAACATTACCAGGGTAAATTGGGCCTCATCTCCACCACCAACATTCGATCCCTCCATCGCCATAGCTTCCACGTAAATTTCCAATAGCCTCACTAAGCTCACCAACCCACTCCACTCCTCAGACGCAACTTCTCAAAGTTTGAAACGTACAAGTGAGCCTCATGATTCACTTAGAAATCTATTTATAGATTTCATTAGCGCACTTAGGCCTAGGCCTATGCCTAAAATCAATAGATGCACCTGGGTGCCTGTGGGCGCACCCAGGCACATTTGGGCATCTATGGGATGTCGTAGGCACAGCTCCGCGCCTAGCACCATAATGGCATGAAGACAAAATTGATCAAAACACTAACTTACCACATCTAAATTTCACCAAAATTCATCCACACATCAGGCACATCATCAAATTAGGTTTTGTGAAAACAAATATTGTTTTGCATGCATAATTTTTGAGAACAAACCAAATCTTCAAAATACGCAAATCGAGTCATAAAATGCATCAAGTCAACCAAAATTTTCACAAAACTAGAATCCAATCATTCTACATCATATTCTTCATCATCCAACACAATTTTGCAAATATTGGAGTTGATTTGACCAATAAATATCTTGTTTTATGCACAATAAAACAATAAAAGAAGCACAAATTACAAATCATACATCCATCAACTCTACATTTAGCAAAATCACTCCATCACTCATCCAACATTCTTCCATCACCATCTCTAAATTCATCAATCATTTCATTCACCATTTGTCTAGTTCATTCAAGCGAACCTCATATCTAGTGGTCTATTCTATCTCCTTGGCGATTGCAGTGATAATAATCCATGCAATTTGGTAAGATGAACAAACCACCATAAGGACACTTCACCATGATCATCATCAACTATCTCATGGTCCAAAATCACAATAAAATTGGGCACTTCACATTTTGGAGTGAAACCTTGCCAAGAACAATTTGCACAACTGTTGTCATTGATGGCCTAGTTTGTGAGGCTTAACACATGAAAAAAAACTCAAATTTCATCATTTTATTCAAAAACCTAATGATCGGAACTAGCTAGGATGATTAGTTCTAATTGTGAGAACAGTCACCAGCAGGCTATCCATGGTTTGCTCTTTTTTCTTTTTATCTGCATCATCATACTTGCATATCAATGGCATCGGAAAGCACAATATTCAACAACATCGAATCACCCCCAACTTTGGGGCAACCACAATTTGATCTTGTTCCTCCCACAATGGGATACATCTTACATGATCATGGTATTATACACAAAACCCCATTTCCATCGTTGGGGTAAAAATGGTATCAAATTTTACATCATTCATATCATCCACAATAACATGGTATTATACACCAACCCCCTTTTCCATCGTTGGGGCAAAAATGGTATCACATTTTACATCATTCATATCATCTACAATCACATCACATTTCATCTCATCATTTCATCACTTGCACAAAATTATTTTTCAATTGGCTCATGAGATGCTTCTCATTCACCAATTGAGGGGGTAAGCTACGCAAAATCCTTTTTCAATTGGCTCGTGAGATGCTTCCCATTCACCAATTGAAGGGGTAAGCTATGCAAAATTCTTTATTCTTTTATCTTCAATATTGAGTGCTCAAATACAACAACAAAGAGAAGTTGCTTCTATGCCCAAGCCCAAGTAGGTTTCTCATATTTTTGCACCATATTGTGTTTCACGTAACATGGTACAAAAAGGGGCATTTGTAGACACCAAGTTATAGCCATTAATCTTCCATCCTAACCATCCCACCACCCACTTGTCCACTTTACACCTTTCCCACCTTCAAAAGGCCCACCCTACACCTTTCATGCCTTCAAAAGGCCCACTTTAGCCCTTTTTCTACCATTTCCTAACCCAAGTGGGGTTATTTTAATATTATTTATATTATTTTATATTTAATATAATATTTTATAATATATTATAATATATTTATTATAAAATATATATTTATAAACTCAATTAACCACAATCGTCTGATCCAATCTAATCTCCACCGTCCATCTTCATTAATCCATGCCACATCTAAAAAGTAATCTCAACCTTAGGATCTAATTTAATCTTAGCCACACGATTAAAAGTGTAAGGCTAAAACCCTAAGAAAATCCTAGGTTGGATTATAAATAAGGGCATTTGCAAATGCTCAAACCTTGGAATCTTGATATTGGAATGTGCATTCTAAAGAAGTCATTGGTGAAGCCCTAGTGAAGCAAAAAGTGATAGAACCCCAAAAATCCAAAGCCCTAGCTAGCCATAGGACTTCAACTATTCCAGCAGTCCCCACATCCATTCCCTAGCCATTCTCCATTGTCATCATAGTCTCCATCCATTTTCTACAACCTTCACACCCCCATGATCTACTTCTACAGATTTAACCTTACCCATAGGCATTATCCTAAGCTTTCCAAGCTCACTGCAGAAGCTTGCCAAGTGCTCACTAGAGCCTGTCGTCCCACAGGTGCAAGCCAGAGCCTGTGAAGCTCACTGCATAAGCTTACCAGGTGCTCACTAGAGCCTACCATATCCAGCAGGTGCACTCTAGAGCCTACAAAGCTCATGCTAGAGCCTACAAAGTATGCACCAGAGTCTATCATAATCACCAAAGTGCAAATCAAAGTCTGCTACATCTCACCATCCATCGTCAAATCTACAAAAAAAGAGCAAAGTATCACCACAAGCAAGGTAAATCTAAATTTTTGTTATCATTTGTTGTTATTTCATTTTACATATTCAACTTACATAGATCTAGGGTTTTAGTTTTCATTTCTGAGGGTTCACATTGTGGAACCCTCCTTTTGTTTACTAATAACTTTATTGTTTGTTGTGTGTGTAGGATTGGATAACTTCAATCAAAAAGAGCATTGGAAGACTACTGCAGTCAGAGTGGCCCAAATACATGGATACCTGAAGCCCACTCACCTTGTTGGGAGCAAGACACACCATTTGAAGATACTTCATTACTGTAGCTAAGGTTTTAGAGAACCCTAGCATCTCATACATCTTTGTATCAAATACTCATTGAGTACAGATTGTATCAAAAGGAGTTTATTGGCTCCACCCGTATTTTGAATAAAATTATATTTATGTGTAATATTGTGTTTCTTCGGGTTATTTTCTTTATTTTTTAAGTTTCGTGTTCTTGTCTTCACAATCCTCTTAAATTTTAATACAGAGTTTCTTCTTTTGCCATACAAATCACAAGATAACTTACAGTATACTGTTGCACGCTATCGTTTGCTAGAGCTTTACTCTACCATCGCTATCCTCTCTGGCTCCTATTCTACCACCTCCTTTCTTCCTATCCCCTTTTACTTATAGAAAATACATCCTTATTGTATAACTTACATCTGTTACTTTTCGCATGCAGTCTTTAACAAAGGACTTACCGAGTGGCAAAAGTAAGCCAGATCAACATCGAATTCCTTTTTAAATGTTCACGTATTAATTTCATAAACCTTCTTATAAGAATAAATTATTTTATATATATTATTATTTTAATTTATTTATTTGTACTTACTCCATGGCATAATATTTTGGTTTGTATTAGCAATAATAAGTTATATTGACATTTATTTCTATTTTGCCCATTTCGTTTACATTTGAGAGTAGGTTCTTTTATATTTTTAATTATAACTTATTAATGAATATTTCCAAGTTTCATAAACTTGTATTATTATTAAATTATTATTGCTATTATTATTATTATTATTATTAATAGATAAATATATATATATATATATATTATTATATATATTTTTATTTCTATTCATTTATAACATCAAGCAACCTAGCAATGCATCTACATGAAAATGCAACTACATGGGCCACTGGTGGACATTGCCTCTGGGATTCACAGATCCACATTATGGTGAATATTCCACCGCTCATCATATCTCTGGACTTACCTCAAGACAAAAACCCTTTTGATCGAGGAAAACTCATCTTCGAACAACCCTTTAGAAGACAAAACCTGTTCCTGCACCCAAAAACATATTAGCAATACCTTGTCCTTGGAGATAGTATAAGCAAAATATTAAGCACAACATATGGGTTGGTACAGTGGTCATAGTGGAACACGACCCTATAAAGTGCTCTAATATCACTTGTTATAAACCTTCTAGTTAAATAAGCACATCCACATAAATATTTCAATAAAAGTAATAAATCATGTAAGAACAATATATTGCAATACATAATAAAAATGTAGAAATCTATATTAATCTCACATAATCACAATACATAATCACTAGTCTCTTTGAGGGAGAAAACTCCTAAAAAAGTTGATTCAATATGCAAAAAGATACATCCTTCACATTTTTAAAGACTCTTCATAATCCTAAACCTAACACTTAAGGGTTGGCTCACATGAAAATTACCACTTGAGCTAGAATATTCTACCAAACAAAACAATTACATTATTTGTAACAATTACATTAAACAACACCACTTTTCTAGGCACCTCTCATGCCATAAAATATTACATAATATCATTAGGATGGGATCACCTTGTTAGAAAGGGGGTTATTACATAATAATATTAGGATGGGGTCCTAACACTAATATGGGTGTCATATATATTGTTAACATAGAGCAATAACACCATGAGATTCATCCTTCTTGTCCCTATAGAGCTACTTTACTTATTCAAAATCAGTATCATAAGGATTCTCACTCACATAGTTTGGACCACAAAATAAAAACATATATATGTAGTTACAACTAGAAAAAATGTTGCTGATACAAATATCTCAAAAAAATATATGATTTTAAAATATTAAGATAAAATAATTTTGGATGCAAAGTTATAGTACCTAAAGTTTCTAAAAAATAAAAATTGAAAACCTTAAAAAATTAAATAAATTCTTAGCACTTGCAATGTATGAGAGGTTGTCATGTATTTTTACATGAGTGGTTGAGGGGGTTGCAAGCATGCACTGACTATGCAACATACAAATAAATAATGGAATGCTACTTGTCATAATATAATTTGCTATTTGATCTAAGAACCATACTATGCTACTTAGCACTTCCTGATTTACTCTAAAATTTGTGTCACCAATAGCTACTAACTATGTGAGGTATTTGTTAAATTCAATATGATGGTAAATTATGTTTAGCTAAACCCATATTTATATGTATTTAATGGTGTACCACCTACCACATTGACTGCTATATGGCTTGACATGTTGACCTACTAAAAAACAATGATGTCAACATCATTTTATATATTACCTACCACATGTCACCAATAAATTTATGTCATGTCATTAGCTATGTTATTGCCTATGCCAAATACCATGTGTTATGCCATGTCACTTTTTTAGATTTGGCAATCAGATCATTCACATAATCTTCAATGATTTTATGCATAGTCATGGAAGCTGTACATCATGGCACATTGATAATTAGCTCCTGCATTCTTAAGATCAAAAGGCATCACCTTGTAGTAGAAATTCCCCCAAGTTGTTGTAAATATTTTTTTGTGTTGGTCCTCAGGATTAATTTAAATTTGATTGTATCCTGAGAAACCATCCATTAATGATAGCATTTCATGGTCTTTGCAAGATTCTACTAATTGATAAATTTTAGGTAGCAAAAAATCATCCTTGGGGCATGCCTTGTTTAAATCGCAAAAGTTGGTGCATACGCATACCCCCCATTTAGCTTACGAATGGGTACCATATTAGAAAGCCACTTTGGATAATCAATTAGGACTATTAAATTCACTTCTAGTAGTTTCTGTAGCTCTTCCTTGACAATTAATGCTACGGTTGGATGAATTTTCCTTAGTTTTTGCTTGAAAGACTTAGCATATGGCACTAATATAAGGTTGTGGACCACCAAATTGGGATTAAGGCCATACATATCCTTGTATGACCACATGAATATGTCCTTATTCCTTGTTAATATATCGATCATACGCTCTTTCTCTTCTACAATTTTCATGATTTGTGGATTGTATGTGTCTTGGCTAAGGTTCACATCAATAGATTCTACAATAAGCATATGGGAACCTTCCTCTAGCTTATGTGGATTTGGGATGAGGTGGATATCATCCTCCATATGCTCAAATTATTCAAAGGACTCCCCCTCTACTTCAGTTTGGAAAAAAAATGTAGAGGAGGATGAAGTTTTTGTGGAATGTAAGCATTTGAGGCTCGTAGTAACTCTTCAGATAAGATAAATTTGGTGATGTATGGCAGGGATGAAATCCTGTCCATGGTGATGAGGCTAGCATCGATCGAAATTGGCTTTGCCAAATCATACAGGTTATGAATTGGGGTGAACAAGTCAAAAAAATTCATGTTAACTTGTTGGAAATGATATGGCTACAATTCGATGAGTGATGGATCACTCTCTCTACGTTGCAACTGACCTAAGGTGGATGAATTATTATGTTGCAAGAGAGGCCAAGGTGGTGGTGGTGAATTTGGCTCATAGCACTCACACTCCTTGTTGAATTGAAATATAGTGTGATCTATGGGAAACATCTTGTTATAACACTCATATTTCTCTATGGGCTCTGCAGGGGCCACATCTTCTTAGGGACCATCAAATATTCAAACAATCCAATCTTGGTTTGCTTCCATCTATTAGAATTCCCCAAAATATTCATCAAAGATATGATCCCTAAAATCTTCATCGAAGATATAATCATTTGGAATATGATCAATGATGAATGTATGCAATATAATCTCTAAAAATATCTCATGTAGATGACACATAAATTTAGGGTCTAGGTATTCATCATCAGTATCATCACAATCATCGCTCTCCTCATCCTCTTCTTCATACTCAAGAGTGTGTCATTGAAAGGTATGGCTAAAGGAAGAGTTTGAGGTAGAAGGCCTATGTCCTAGACCAGAGTGATCATGTGATTCTTAGTATTCAAGCTCAAAAATGTGATATGGACCCTGCTTATATCATCCAATTATGTATCCCTACTAGTTCACCCTAAAAAAATATCACAAAAGTAAATCCAAGTTGGACAGATATTCTAAATTAACATTAAACTCTTGTAAGGATTTCTCACTAGGAGGAGGTGAATCGAATGAGGAATTCACTCCCCCATATATAAAATTTATCATGTATGGTCGGTAACCCATTCTATACACTGTGCTTATGGCTAAAGGTGGGTTGCATGGGTGACCATAATCTCTGACTGACTCAATAGGTGGTGTAACTGTGACACTTTCAATGATGTACTCACCAATGCTTGGATTGGCAATATACACTATAACTTGAGATGGTTGGGATGATGATAGCTCAGTGGATGAGGAGGGTGCTTCTATGGTAGCTTATAGTTTAGGTGGTGGTGATGGCTCCTCTCAGATAGGTGACCCTATCTACAAGATGATGGGTGGTGATTTTTGGGATGGATTTGGTTTCATTATATTGTTAGTTAAAGGAGCGGGTTGAGCTAAAAATGTGAATGGTGTTTGCAAAGTGGGTGGTGTGGCTAATTAAGTTGGTGATTGGTTAGTAAGATGATCGAGTGCAGTGAAAAATGAAATGTGGTGGATGAGGGTTGACTAGAGTTGATGCTTTTGGATGTAAAAGCAGGATCAACTATAAAAAATTCCTTCAGGATGGGGGTTTTAATGAAGTGATGTTAGTGGGAGCGATTCAAATTATGAGTGGCTGAATGGAGAGGTGGATGGACAAAATTAGTGGCTCATAAGGATTTGAGATCAAGTTGTAGTATTTAAAAGGCTCTGTGTCTGCTTGGATGCAATGTACTTTATCCTTGTGTACATATTTTAGACATTGGTGTAATTTTGAGGACATGCACTTCATTTCCCTAATATAGGGGTGTCTAAGAAGTATGTTGTATTGAATCACCCCTTACAATATGTGGAAGAGTACATGAATAGTCTTCACCCCCAGAGTGATAGGAAGAACTATGTTCTCCACAGTTGAGTATAAAGTGTCATTAAAGGCCCTTAAGGTGAAGGTGGATGTTGTAATGTGGGATGATGGTAGGTTATGGTGCTTGATGGCTGGATTGATAATGAGGTTGATGGAGGATTCGATATCAATAAGTACCCTTTTGAATTACTTTCTATCAATATGAGTGACTATGTGCAATGGAGGATTTGGTAAATTCGATGATATAGTATTCTCCTCAAAGTCATAAAATACTATTGAAGGCTCCATACAATTTTTTACGCTCTCCACAAAGGTATTGAAGGCATTAGGGTCTTTTTATTATACTTAGACGGATATTAAAATCTCCATAAATACCTTGTGATGTGGGGGAGACTATTGTATTAGCTCATAAATTGATAGTTTTGTTGATGCCATCTTCAAAATCTGTGTTAACCAGTTGCCTAGGGTGATGGTTAGGCGATATGGATTACTCAAATTATGGATGGGTGGAGGTGGAATGGATGGACCTAGTTGTATGGGCATACTAAGTTGTGCTACAAGAGCTTGGGTTGTGTTATTCACTTATTTTTTCCCATAGGTGACCACACTAATAGCCCCTAAAAAACCTTGGTACAATTGAGACACATAGTTCACTTGGTTGGGAGGAACTATAGAAGTTAATGCTCCTATTGATTTTTTATTTGCCTCATGATGAGGCAAACGTGTTTGATAAATTCCAAGGTTCTGATTAGGTTGGGCTAATGTATTGTTGACTTTTATATTTTCCACTTCTAGTAAATCTTGCACATTAGCTTTAAACTCGTGGCAAGTTTTGGTATCATGCCATTTTTACCAATGATAGATGCAATATAAATTATCTTTGTAGGCCTTTGATATCATATTGCTAGGATCTTCGAGTTTAAACTCTGATATCATAAAAAGTTATAACGCATACAATTTTTGAATGATAGATGAGTGGTGTGTGTTTGCATTTGGGCCTAAAATGATGGTGTTGCCTTTTTGTAGGTTGCATTTGGATCTGTACCTACTATGGGGGTGGAACTGCTTGATAATTCAATTACTACGGTTACTATTGTTGTTGTTGGGGTTTTTGGATCTGAACTTGGGCTTGGTAATTTGATTCTGAAGGTTGGACCAAGACTATTTGATTAACCTGTGCAACCTTGGAATGGCTATGGTTATTCCCTTTTTGGCTCTTATTTTTCCACTCTTTTTTCTTAGGCTTGATATTGCCCTCTTGAATATTTATTTCCTCTATCACTTTGGCTTGGGCGAGTGCCTCGTCAAATTTTCTATACTATTGTAACTGTAGAAAAAAAGAGATGGGCTTGGTACAACTCTTCTTGAAAATTCTTGTTAGCTCTATCATGGGGAGGGAGAATGGCAATTTGATCATAACTTCCCTCTAACAGTTGCCAAAATCAGGGATCAATTCATCATCGTATTGCTTTAAAGTAAGTAGATAGATCAATGTGGTTTTCTTCCTAAAATTTAGGGTGAATCACTCCAATAATTGGTCTCCAAGTTAATCAAAAGTGTAAACAATATGATTCATAGGTGGTTGTACCAATACTAGGCTTCTCCCTCAAGTGTATAAGGAAAGGTGTGGATCATGAGTGCATCATTTTTTTATATATTGAAACACGCGTTAACAAATCTAGTCACATGCTCTTGGGGGTCCTCATCCCACTTAAATGTATTAAACTTTAGAATCTAAAAAATTAGCTGGATAAGGTGGTACAGGTATCAAAGCATTGATCAGGTGATTGAGTAGCTACCCTAAGGTGGGATTTTGATACTACAAACCTGTTGTTTGCATGGCAAGGCTATCAATTTGGTTTTGTAATAACTGGAACTTAGGATATTCCATAGGGTTAAAACCCTTGTTTTCTTGTTGTTGTTGGTAATACTATGTATTGTAGATGATGATGGGTGACTAGCTAGGGTGGTAGAAGTTGGCTCAAAATCAAATTCATGAAGGGTATATTGAACTACTATGAGTGTGTGAAGGTAGACTCCTGATGTAATGATGGCATGGCACAAGATGGTATGGTTAGTAGTGCTAATAATGGAAAAATCATACTAGCTACATTCAAGTACATCATAACGATATCCATGTCTACATGTGTGACACAACCATCCATTGGTGTGGGTGGTTCACTCCTAGGAGTCTCAAGAGTAGTGGTATGAGTAGCCCTATGCATAATATATTTTTTTGAAATAGGGGTACTATTGGAGGGCCCTACATTTAAGTTCTAGGATGTACTAGGGACTACACTAACTTGCCCTGTCACCAAATTGTTAAGGACCTAACTAACCTGAGATGGATACATGGGGGAAGACAACTGGCCCTAAATTAATGCTAACTTTCTAGAATGACCATGGGTCATTACCATACACTAAGGTGTGATGATGTGTGAAATGCAAGTGCAGGTGTGTGAATGCGTGAAAGAAGCACTATGAAAAACAACACTCAAAGCAAACACACAAGCAAGGTTTTTGTTCCTAAGTTCGTGCAAAGTTTGATTTTTTTGTTTTTGAATTTTGAATTTTTTTTGAAGTTTTGAAAGTTTTTAATTTTTTTTAGAGTTTTGAAATATTTTGATAAAAAATAAAAAGTGGTGTGTAAAATTCTTTTTCTAAGATGAATCTAGGATTTCACCTGTATAGTCACAGTAACTAACCTAGTGATGAATTCCAAGCAACCATACCCACCAAAATATGGAGATGAAACCCATATAAGGTCAAGGAGAACAGGTCCTAACGATACTCACCCAACACACCATGGGCAGTGATACACCCTTCGAAGAGGAATGTGTGCTATTTTCCATGGATAGGATAGTTCTTAAAGTCAACCTTGGCCATGGATAGGGTAATAATATTTTGGTGGTTGGTGATGAAATCCAATTGTTTCCAACATTCAAGTGAGTGTGTGAGGCTTGTTTAAATTATTGTGTGATGCAAGTTAAGATGTAATTCTATTTTTATGCCTAATACAAAAAAATAGGAAATAGAGAACAACATATAAAATCAGATCAGGGGTTGAAGTGGCTAACTCTGAGCAAGATCTGGTCAAGTTCTATTGTCAAGGCCAAACCACGAGTGGGTGGTTAGTTTTGGTAAACCGCATTTGCACGGTTTACTAGTTGTGTGTATGCAATTAGGATATTCCAACTACAGGTGCATAGTTCTGATTGAACAACAAAACAATGTTAGAACAAGCCTGAACTTCGATAATGTCCAGATTAATACCAACTGGACTTATGCATATGCTTTATTACCTATTATGAAAATTTAGATCCTTTTATTTTTCCTTTTTTATGTTTTTATGAATGATTTAATGAAATATAAATATACTTATCCTAATATCTAAACAAAAAAGGGACACACATGATAGATACCTCTAATCTATCTAAATGGAGTTCTAAAAACTAGAAACAAAGGAAAAAAGGGTTACATGGGTATAGATTTGTGTTCCTTTCGCTGCTCCTTCTAGTCTGCTTCCATAGTAGGTCCATGGTTCCATAGTGTTGTAACCACCCACGTGTGTTTTGAAAGGTGCTCCACCATCGATGCATGGTTCTGTAGATCTATACCACCTGTGTGCATTTTATCATATGCTCCTCGTAGGTGCACGATTTCTCAATAATAGGATTGAATAGTAGCAGGTTCCAAATTCATTGATCCAAAGATCAAATCTTTACATGCTTCCAATTCCTAAAACCTACAATCATAGAGAACACATATCAATAGAGTAAATTAGGTAAGGTAAAAATAAATAATACCCTTACAGTTTCCCATCATGATCGCCATTTCTATAACCAAAATAACAACACCAAACATATAACACAAATTGAACACTTGCAATAATAAAAGAATGATCTTTTTTTGTATTAAATAGGGGAGCCTAAATCTCCTAATATTACAATGATCTCTTTTGAATTACCCCAAGTGTATTGGGTGCAATATTACAATGTAAAAGTGCCCAAATGGTAGAATGTGGTCTTCCAAACAATCAACTGGTGCTCTTTGTCCTTTCTGCTACAACTTTAGAGGGGTGAGTGGGCTTCAAGTATCCAATGTAGGGACCACTCTAGCTTTGTTAGCTTCTCCAAAGTACCTATTTCCTACACACATGAAAACTAGATGAGGGTTAGTAGCACCTACAAATCCAAATAAAGAATACTGCTATAAAACCCTAATTGGAGAAAACATGTAATGCAAAAATAGAGAAAATAAATTAAATGCCTTGCTGCAAACATAAACTTTTTAATATATTTTTGAATCATGTTCTTGACTCTAAGAAACCGTAGATGTGCAATGAGGACTGATAAACCATGCATGATCGATGGAGAAATCACATGGATGCAGTTTTGACTATCAAATCACAGGTGTGCAGTGAATACTAAATGGTCGATTGCTTTAAAAATGGGCCTTCGAGATCTGGATCTTAATTCTCCTTGGAATACGTGGAGAGCTCTAGTCCTATTATGGTAGCCTGATGGTACAAATGTTCAACCTTCCTTGATTTGGTGGGGTGAAGGTGTTATTATAATCTCCTTAAGGTTTTGGAGGGAAATGAGAGGTGGCAAGCTAGGATTACCAAGTGGCAATTATGGGTTGCCAAATGGAAGGGGTAGTTAGAGTAAGTCACCCAGGGTGTCTCACTTAACTGGGGTGATGTGGCTATAAGTGGAGTGCTATGTGGAGGGTTACCCCATGTGAAGGGAAAAATGGTACAAGGGTGTATGAGATGTGGCAAGGGATGTTGGTGAGGTGGCTAGGACACATGTCTAGTGGCTAGGAAGGGTATCCTAGGCTGATTTTCTAGATTTAATAAATCTAGAAAATAGGATAATGTGCAAGATTTTACACCTAAGCCTTAACTTAGGTATATAAATTTATTATGTAGGATTTGTTGTGGGGTGAAAAATGTGATGTTGTGAATGACCAGTTTTTGGTGTCTACATGAAGAAGTGGTTGAATGTCACACTCTAGTTTTAGAATATGATTATGGTTGTTGGCATAAATGGGAGGAATTTGTTGCTCTTTCTAATGAAATGCTTGCTTCACTTGATATCCAAGACAAGTTGCAAAGGCTAGTTCTACATATTAAAAGAAATATAGCTTGATTACAGGAATAAATGCCTCAAGATACACATCTTGATAATTCTATAAATCATCCTCATAAGACAAAGGTTGAAGATACTGAAAGTGATATTCTTTTAGAAAGTGGAGGGGTCCTAGATTTGACTAGTCTTGAAAGATATGATAAATCATGTCCTTCCATAAACTTAGATGAAATTATTGAAATGGACTATCAAGAAATCCAACATGCTCCAAATGATGATATCCAACATGAGCCAAACTATGACAAGCAAGAAATGAAAGGCTTAGAGTCATTATTTACAAGTGAGGATTGGGATAATCATAGAAAAATAAATACAAGGATTGATCCACTTTTAGAAACAAGTTAGCCATCAAAGGATAATTTGTAAATGTAGGTTACATATGAGGATTGTGGTGATCACGTAAATTTGAATACAAGAATTGATTCCACTGTAGAAACCCTTGAGCCACCAAAAATGGTTGAAGGTGAATTTGAAAATGAATTTCTTGAAGAATCTTAATATTATGAGGAAGGCACAATAGAATTTCATCCCATGGGTTTAGACAACAATTATTATAATTGTTGGAAGAAATATGTAGAATCATTTGTTGCTCCTATGCTCTCTAATGAAAATTTTTCTTCATTTGGTATGTAGGACATTAAAGATGCTACCCTATGAGAGGAGCCTTTAGTTCCCACAAAATTGGAAAATCATAGGCTACTCATGATTTATTAGTAAAGGATGATGAAAATGTAGAATTCTCACTCTATTTACTGACTAATGAAATTTTTGGTATGTATTTACATGATATTCTTGCAGATTCAAATGCAATTGATAAGGAAATATTATATACTTTCAATGAGAAATTGGATGTGATTTCTAAGATGGACACATCAGATAAAATGGAGGAAAAAATATTTGAATTGCTAAATCAAGTTCATAAGCAATTAATTATTGATCCTAGGATACAAAACTATAATGATTCTCATATGTAAAATATACTAGATGCTTGTCATCTTTTGCATGGATTTGATTGGCTTAAAAACATGGAAATGACTTGGCTTTAAAATTTTTATAAATAGGCTCCTAATTGCAAGTCCTCATATTTAAAAAGGAGAGCCTAATTCTAAATCATGAATTGAATTTTGAAATCTACATTTTAAGAAATAAACAAGAAATAATTGAAAATCAGTTATTGTCTTATCAGTTTGATGAATTGAAACTCCACTATGGGATTACTAACAGAATTAGATTAAAATGGTGGGTTGAAAGAGGTAAATTAAAGTATTTTGTGCTTGTAGCCTTGATTGTATTATGGGATGATGCTCAAACAATTTTATGTGCCTATTATGTTAAAATTATTTCCATTTGTGATAGAAATTAGGTTTGGGATCTAGGAAAGTGATGGTTGAATTCTTGCACCATTTGTATTATATTGTATACTATTGTAAATAATATTTGGCTTTTTAGGTCTGGTTGGTTTTGTATATACTTTCTTTCTTTGTTTTGTGAGATTTTCTAAGGTTTTTCATGGTTTTGTGTGTGTTTTATTTTGAGTCCTATGCTTTGCATTTTCAATATTTTGGGTTTTTTCCCTTGATTTATGGTGGTGTTTTGTGGTAGCCACTAATTTATGGCCTCTTGGTTGGTTTTTTTTTTCCTTTGTCATGTAGGGTGAATTGTCTCTTTTGGAATCATGTGAATCAAGGAAAAGGGGTTGAAATTGTTTAGTAATCATTCCTAGATTTTGGGACTAAGATAATGAATTTTGGAACAATGAATTATTTTTCTAAATCTACACATGTAACTGATATATTAAAGGGTATTCTTTGAAATATTGAAGGATAAAGTCATTTTGGTTTTCAAATTAAGGTGAAAATCCAATACACTCCATATTTAGCCTTAAGTGGTCTCTACCCAGGTGGCATACAAGTTTTGCAAGATGATATGATGCCTAATTAAAAGAGGAAAAAAACATTCCAAATCATTCTCAAGGTCTAGATAATATCTACCAGGGCTATGGATATCTGAATGGTAGTAGGGGTATATCTAGACAAATAAAAGAAAGCAATGCAAAGCATAAATTAGACACCTAGGTGATTCAGACAATCTCTACCTAAGCTATAGATGTCTGGCTAGAAGTAGAACAAGATCTAGAAAAGACCAAGGTCATCTCCATCAGGGCTATGGATGCCTGACTAGCAGTGGAGCAATGTTGAGGTATATATTTATGAGTAATATTTCTATAGCCTAAATGCAAAACAGGTGATGGAGTTTGAATGGTTTTCAAGAATGCAAAATGAAATCACTTTCACACACACTAAGCTAAAGCAAAGGGTTCATGTGTTTTCATTTGAAGTTATCTACCCCACCTTCTTGGAGGTTGCTATATGGTTTATTTTTTTGATATTTGGTTTGTTTTTTTTAGATCAGGTTCTTCATTTGAAATGCTCAAGAGCATTTCCTAGCAAAGTCGCCTTTTGTTGTGACTATCACATAATATATCCCAAATTTTGGGGACCCATCATAAATTTTGAGTTTTTTTGGGTTTTGTTGGGTTTTCGAGTGGTAGTATTGATAGGTCCCTACCCATGTGTTTGCAAGGTGGATTCCTAGGTTCATGGTGGGGTAGTGTCTTCTTGTTTTCTTTTATGGTGTTATTTTTTGTTTTGGGTTAGGATTATTGATTAGAGTTTTGAAGGTAAGTTTTAATTTTTTCTCCTTGTGTGTGTTCTTCATTAAGTCAAGTATTTTCAATTTAATTAAAACAAATTGAAATAATATAAAAAGAAAATAATAAATAAATAAATAAAAACATAAAATAATAAAGTAAAATAAAATATGAGTAAGATAAAGTCTTATCCGGTTTGGTTTAAAATTAGATTTTTTGAGTTAATATCTTGTTTGCATTATTTTATATTCTAGGTTAACTAAAATTATTAATGTTTTTTTCATTAAGGCTTAATGCTTAGGATTATGTTAAAATTTAAGATTTAATTTAATGTTGGCAGTGATTGATGTGCGATGTTTATAATTTATAGGTATGGTGAGTCGATGCAGATTTAGACATAGAATTTGACGCAGACATGGCTCCACCCCTAGATCGATGATTGATGAAAAGACAATGACTAGAATAGTAGTAGTGATGTGGAATTAGACCACTGGATGTGGACCTAAGCATAGATGATTAACATAAGTTTCAAGGTGTTTGTCATAGCAAACATAGCAGACTTCTAAACATGATTTATTATGTTTAGTTAATTGATGAAGTTGTGTGGGATACATGTTGATGAAGCATAGGTGGAAGCAACATTTTCTAAATCAAAGAAAAATGAAAACATATCAGTGGTAGGTGCATCAAAGTTGGAAATAGATATGGAAATGGAAATATGATTATCGTCAAAGAACATGGACGTGGTCGTTGTCTTGTCCTCATTGTGTTCTTCCCCATCTGGATGTCGAAGAAAAACATGCGCATCATTGTTACCTCATATGAAAACAAAGGAGGTCCCTGTCCCTTGGTGGTCATTCCAATATGCATTTAGGCAAAGCTCAATGTGGTCACATAAAGAAAGAGGAATGTTGGTGAAGTAGGAAGACATTATATTAGGGGCCTCGAAGCTTCATATTTCCTTTGATATCCAATATGAAGAGGAAATATTCAATATCCTCATGGACGATGCTACGCCAAAACAAGCAAAGTCCAATGCTCCACTTCTAGAGATACCTATCAAAATATGGAAAAAAAATGCCTTAGAGGCCATTTGTAAATGTTACCTTGGAAGTGATGTTTTAGAACCATAGAAGATACAATGTTGCTTAATACTATGCTTTGTGCAGTTTTTCCAACATACTAAGGAGAGAATGATGAAGCTGTAGTGGTGAAACTGTGTGGGATAGTCCTCAATAACATTGCAGTCTAATTATTAGAGCATACCAACGACCTATAAATTATAGATTTAGGGATCATGATTTGGTAAATGGTTTATCATGTACCTTGCACGATAGGGAAAATGTTGAAACAATCACCATGGATGGAATTTTAAGAGGGTAGTAAAAACCTTGAACCATCACAAATGGTGATAAATTCTAAGAGGATGATTTTTATATAGAGCACCTGGTGTGAAGCCACCACGTATTATCTTGTGTTTGCTGTCAAAATGGCCATGTATACATATATAGGAAACACCTATGCTTAATAGAAGATGATAATTGTTTCCTTTTAAACCAATAAGAACACCATATGCAATCAAACAAGAGCAAGTAAATGCAAACTATTATGCAGTGGCCCAAAATGGAGGAATTAGGGTTTTAAAGGAGGCATGAAATAGAGCCTTGAAATCTTCATACACCAAGCAAAGTGTAGGCTATGTTTGCTATAATTGCAATGTGGTAGCTAGAATTGAATAGAGAGCAAAAATAGATGGTAGTAAACTAGTCGTCGACACAACTTTGTAGCAGTTTCCAAATGTTGGAAGTATCATAGAATTTAGACATGTGGAGGCCATGTTAAAGGAGCAATAGTGAAATAAAAACTATAGATCCATTATTAATAGATAATATCTTTCATAAGGGCCAAGTGCAAGAACCATGCAAAATAGACATTGGCATCACATGGCATCGGGATATTCTAACCCAAAAGTGTCCAAGTGGAAATATACTAGTGGATAATACAATGAAAATGTTTTATCTTGGATTCTTTCTTAAAATGGGCCTGCCAAGATAATCGATAATTTATTCTTATCATCATTGTAAAAGATAACGAATGGCCATGAAATAATGAAACATGGTCATTAAGATTTAGGTAAAAAAAATAGAAACATTATGTAAAGTATTTTGTGAGAGAGACATGGCAATTTCATTGCATGGGAGAAGATGAAATAGGAAACAAGAAGCATCACAAAAACCAAGAGTTGGAGAAAAAATAGAAACGAAGAGTTTTCTGTGGAAGTTTTTTAAATACAGTAGTGAAACAGAGTAGAGGGGCTAGAATTTTTTGAAACAGGAGGTGTGAAGAAGGATTGGAAGTCTTAAAGTTGCTGCCAATATTTGGTCTCACCTTGTATGCAGAAAACAGAGGTTTTGAACATAATAGAAGATTTTATTGCATATTTTTCTCCACATGTATTGGAATTATTTTAATGGTGTTTTATGCATAAATATGGTAGCATCATTTAGATATTTTTAATGCATGTTTTACCCCTTAGACTCTCACCATAACCAAATTTAGATTGTGTGGATGTAGGTCTAACCTAGTTTTGTTTTATGTTTAGGATCTAATAATTTCTACAAGATAGCAAGGATTAGTTTTCAGTAGTTCTCTTTGATCATTTTCAGTATTCTATTTCATATTTTCTAGATTTTTTTGTTCATTTTTTCTCTAACCCTAGCTTTTGTCATTTTTTATCTTTCATTTTATTTTCTTTAAAATTCCATCAAGCACTCAAAATCCTAACAAGTTCATAATTTTCTGCATTAATATTAAGGGTTTTGAAGTAATTAGACATCCAAGTAATTGTGTTGTTTAAGGCTAACATATTCAATTATTTGGATACATTTTAAAGTATTTTGTTTAAGGTTCCAAAATAGATTTTGCACTTCACAAGTTTTATTATTTTTTGTTTAGCAATACAAGATTAAATCTATTTAACAATGCAAGATTAAAATATGTTTAACAATACAAGATTAAAATATGTTTAACAATGCAATATTAAGATCTATCTAACAATGCAAGGATAAGAATTTTTTTAACAATACAAGATAAAATAAATTGAAACATCATTCAGGATTCACATTTTACATTTATATTTAGTCATTTTATTTTCTTGCTCAGACAAAGCTTAACAATACAAGATAAAATCCATTCACAAAGCAAGATAAAATGAATCCAATCATCATTCAAGATTCACATTTTAAAGATAGATTTTAGTCTTTTCTTCTTGTTTAAAGCAAATCCTAACGAGGGAAAATAAAATTTGTCAAAATATTCTTAACAAAAGAAGATAAAATCTACCTAAAATTCTTCAAGATAAAAATGAATTAAATCACCATTTAGCATGGTCATATGAGGGCCAATCACATAAAATTTTCTTTTTCTTTTAAGTTTCATGAACAATAAAGAGCATGGAAAAATCAAAGTAATACCAACATAGGCCCCTTGTTAACAGTTACTTGCAAATCACTAAGGTATTCTAAGCACTTATTTTGACACATTTTCACAAGCATACAAGCACACATTAAGTAAAAGGAACCTTGGAGAAATTTCAATTTCTTTGCAAGAGAGGGTTTTTCTAACAAAATCCTAACTATGAGTATGATTTTGCAATTGGGTAAAATTATCACTCAATAGAATTGGTGCTAGAAGGAGGGCCTGAATTGTGATTGTTGCTTTTATTGTTATTATGGATTTAAATTGCTCTGATTATTATTCATTGTTGCTGCAATCTTTTGAAATTGGAACTTAATGCTTATCTTTAGCCTCCCTCATGCACAACAAAATCGGTGTTGAAGGGAGGGCTTGAATTTGAGGTATTTGCATTATCTTATTTCAAGTTGCTTAAATTTGAGGTGCATATCCTTTTTCATGCATGAGTTTCATCTGCTTTCACTAATTGCTATGTGTTATTTTGATGCAGATGTTCACATAACGAGGTTAGGTGATTAAAAAAAAAACCTGGAACCAAGTCACAATAGCCATGTTTTCTCCATGGAAGATAGGCAGTCCTTTAAACATACTTGGACCTCCACCTATTGTGCCTATACAGTTTAAATGTTCTCTACCCCAATTTAGGCATGATGGAGGGATGTTAGCTGAAGCACACATTCATGCATTCAAAGATGCTATGGTTCATTTACAAGTTTTGCATGAAAGTGTTGTTTGTCAAATATTTTCTTATACCTTGAATGAGTCTGCATATGACTGGTTTATCAACCTACCTTCAGGTTCTATCACTTCTTGGGCTCAACTAGAGGTAATATTCCTCAATCATTTTAACAAAAGGCTAGTTGACCCAATCCTCATGTACAATCAGTTTGTCACTGCCCGTAAAGGACCAAATGAATCTTTGAAGTTATTCACAAAAAGGTTCCATGGGTTATATACTCAATTGGTGGTACCTTATGTTCCTATAGAGGGAATTGCTATCCAAATATATTTCAATGCTCTTGACCCATCAATCTCTATGTATTTGTGAGGGATGCCTCAAATCACATCTTTGTCCCAAGCCTATACCGAAGCAATAGCATTTGAACAACGATTGAGTTTTCTAGGTGGTGGTGTGGGTTTTGGATCATATAATCCTCAATCATTTAATACCTCCCTTACCCACCCAACAATTTATTCACCTCAATATACCATTCAGAATCAACCATCATTCTCAAGTGTTAATCAATTTCAGAATACCCAAATATCTCAGGATAATGCAATGAACCAAACTACTACAACTGAAGCTAATGATGCCAAATCTCAATTGGACGAGTTGCATAGGTTAGTTCTACAACTTAATAGAGACATGATTCAATTCCAGAAACAAGTGCCTCAAGATACCCATCTTGATCATATTTCAAATCATGTCCATGAGATAAATTTCAATGATTTTCACAATGATACTATCTCAAACAATGGAGGAATCCTAGAATTAACTAGCCTTGAAACATACGATAATTTAGGACCTTCCATAAATTTGGATGAGATGATTAAAATTGATGATCAAAACCTTCAACATGCTCAAAATAATGACCAGGAAGAAATGAAAGGCTTAGAGTCATTATTTACAAGGGAGGATTGGGATAATCATAGAAAGCTAAATGCACGAATTGATCCACTTTTAGAAACAATTGAGCCCTCAAAGGTGGATGAAGGTGAGTTTGAAAAGGAATCTATTGTTGAATCTAAATATTGTGAAGAAGTGGTTGAACGTCACACCCTAGTTTTAGAAGATGATTATGGTTGTTGGAATAAATGGGAGGACTTTGCTGCTCTTTCTAATGAAACACTTGCTTCACTTGATATGCAGGACAAGTTGCAAAGGCTAGTTCTATAGCTTAAAAGAAACATAGCTCAATTACAGGAACAAATGCCTCAAGATACACATCTTGATAATTCTACAAATCATCCTCATGAGACAAAGGTCGAAGATACTAAAAGTGATATTCTTTTAGACAGTGGAGGGGTCCTAGAGTTGACTAGTCTTGAAACATATGACAAATCAAGACCTTCCATAAACTTAGATGAAATTGTTGAAATGGACTATCAAGAAATCCAACATGCTCCAAATGATGATATCCAACATGAGCCAAACTATGACAAGCAAGAAATGAAAGGCTTAGAGTCATTATTTACAAGTGAGGATTGGGATAATCATAGAAAACTAAATGCAAGGATTGATCCACTTTTAGAAACAAGTGAGCCATCAAAGGACAATTCGCAAAGGTGGGTTACAAATGAGGATTGTGGTGATCACGTAAATCTGAATACAAGAATTGATTCCACTGTAGAAACCCTTGAGCCACCAAAAATGGTTGAAGGTGAATTTGAAAAAGAATTTCTTGAAGAATCTGAAGATTACGAGGAAGATTCAATAGAATTTCATCCCATGGGTTTAGATGACAATTATTATAATTGTTGGAAGAAATATGTAGAATCATTTGTTGCTCCTATGCTCTCTAATGAAAATTTTTCTTCGTTTGGTATGCAGGACATTAAAGATGCTACCCTACGAGAGGAGCCTTCAGTTCCCACAAAATTAGAAAATCACATGTTGATTAAAGATGAAGAAAGAGAAATGGTAAATGCTACTCATGATTTATTAGTAAGGGATGATGAAAAGGTAGAATTATCACCTTATTTATTGACTAATGAAATTTTTGGTAAGGATTTACATGATATTCTTGAAGATTCAAATGCAATTGATAAGGAAATGTCATATACTTTCAACAACAAATTGGAGGTAATTTCTAAGATGGACACATCAGATAAAATGGAGGAAAACATATTTGAAGTGCTAAATCAAGTTCATAAACAATTAATTATTGAACCTAGGATACAAAACTATAATGATCCTCATATGTCAAATATCCTAGATGCTTGTCACCTTTTGCATGGATTTGATTGGCCTAAAAACATGGAAAATGACTTGGCTTTAAAAATTTTAGAAATAGGCTCCTACTTGCAAGACCTCATATTTGAAAAGGAGAGCCTAATTCTAAATCATGAATTGAATTTTGAAATCTACATTTTAAGGAATAGACAAGAAAGAATTGAAAATCAGTTATTGTCTTATCAATTTGATGAATTGAAACTCCACTATGGGATTACTAACGAAACTAGATTAAAATGGTGGGGTGAAAGAGGTAAATTAAAGTATTTTGTGCTTGTAGGCCTGATCATATTATGGGATGATGCTCAAATAATTTGGTGTGCCTATCATGTTAAAAGTCTTTCCATTTGTGATAGAAATCAGGTTTGGGATCCAGGAAAGTGATGGTTGAATTCTTGCACCATTTGTATTATATTGTATACTATTGTAAATAATCTTTGGCTTTTCAGGTCTGGTTGGTTTTGTATATACTTTCTTGCTTGGTTTTGTGAGATTTTGTAGGGTGTTTCATGGTTTTGGGTGTGTTTTATTTTGAGTCCTATGCTTTGCATTTTCAAGGTTTTGGGTTCGTTCCCTTGATTTGTGGTGGTGTTTTGTGGTAGCTACTAATTTATGGCCTCTTGGTTGTTTTTTTTTGTTCCTTTGTCATGTAGGGTGAATTGCCTATTTTGGAATCATGTGAATCAAGGAAAAGGGGATGAAATTGTTTAGTAATCATTCCTAGATTTTGGGACTAAGATAGTGAATTTTGGAACAATGAATCATTTTGCTAAAGCTACACATGAACACATCATATTAAGGGGCATTCCTTGAAATATTGAAGGATGAAGTCATTTTGGTTTGCAAATTAAGGCAAAAATCTAATACACTCCATATTTAGCCTTAAGTGGTCTCTAACCCAGGTGGCATACAAGTTTTGGAGGACAACCTAATAAAAATAGAAAAAAATAGGAAAACATGCCAAATCATTTCAAGGTCTAGATAATATTTATCGGGGCTATGGACATATGCTTGGCAGTAGGGCTATGTCTAGACAAAGTAAAATAAAGAAAGCAATGCAAAGTATCAATTAGACACCTAGGTGATTCAGACAATATCTATCGGGGCTATAGACGCCTGGTTGGTAGTAGAGCAAGGTCTAGAAGAGATCAAGGTCATCTCCATCGGGGCTATGGATGCCTGGCTAGCAATGGAGCAATGTAGAGGCATATCTTTAATGAGTGATATTCTATAGCCTAAATGCAAAACAGGTGATGGAGTTCGAATGGTTTTCAAGAATGTAAAATAAAATCACTTTCACACACACTAAGATAAAGCAAAGGGTTCATGTGTTTTCATTTGAAGTTATCTACCCCATCTTCTTGGAGGTTGCTAGATGGTTTATTTTTTTGATCTTTGGTTTTCTTGTTTTCAGATCGGGTTCTTCATCCAAAATGCTCAGGAGCATTTCCTAGCAGAGTCACCATTTTTTGTGACTATCGCACAACATGCCCCAAATTTTGGGGACCCACCTTAAATTTTGAATTTTTTTGGTTATTTTGGGTTTCTATGAGTGGTAGTTTTGATAGGTCCCTACCCATGAGTTTGCAATGTGGATTCCAAGGTTCATGGTTGGGTAGTGTCTTCTTGTTTTCTTTTATAGTGTTGTTTTTTTATTTTGGGTTAGGATTATGGTTTGAGTTTTAAATGTAAGTTTTAATGTTTTCTCCTTGTGTGTGTTCTTAATTAATTCAAGCATTTTGAATTTAATTAAACCAAATTGGAATAATATAAAAAGAAAATAATAAATAAATAGATAAACAAATAAAAACATAAAATAATATTGCAAAATAAAATATGAGTAAGATAAATTCTCATCCAGGTTGGTTTAAAATTAGATTTTTTGATTTAATGTCTTGTTTGCATTATTTTATATTTTAGGTTAACTAAAATTTATTAATTTTTTGTTCATTAAGGCTTAATGCTTAGGATTAATTTTAAAATTTAATATTTAATTTAATGTTGGCAGTGATTGATGTGTGATGTTTATAATATGTAGGTATGGTGAGTCAATGCAAATTTTGATGTAAATTTAGATGTAGAATTCAACGCAGATGTGCCTCCACCCTTGGACCAATGACAGATGGAAAGACAATGACTCGGATGGTAGCAGTGATGTGGACTCATATCGTTGGACATGGACTTAAGCACAAACAATTAACACAATTTTTGGGGTGTTTATCACAACAATTAGAGCAGAATTCTAAATAGGACATATTATGTTCAGTAAATTAACAAAGTTATGTGGGATACATGCTGATGAAGCACTAGTGAAGGAGATATTTTTTGAATTGAAGAAAAGTAGAAACATATCGGTGGTAGGTGCATCAAAGTTGAAAATGGATATGGAAATGGAAATGTGATTATCATCAAAGAACATGGACATGGTTGTTGTCTTGTGCTCATTATGTTATTTTCCATCTGGATGTGGAAGAAAAACATGTACATCGTTGCTGCCTCATCCAAAAACAAAGGAGAAGGTCCCTATCCCTTGGTGGTCATTCCAATATGCGTGCAGGAAAAGGTCAAGGTGGTCACATAAATAAAAAGGAATGTTGGTGAAGTTGGAAGACATTCTTTTGGGGGCCTCGACGCTTCGTGTTTCCTTTGATATCCAATATGAAGAGGAAATATTAAATATCCTCATGGATGATGTTGCTGCCAAATGAGAAAAGTCCAATGCTCCACTTTAAGAGATACCTATCAAAATTTGGGTAGAAAAGTCTTTAGAGGCCATTTGTAAATGTTTCCTTGGAAGTGATGTTTTAGAAGCACAAAAGATACAATTTTGCTTAATACTATGCTTTGTGCAGTTGTTCCAACATACTAAGAGGGGTGCTATGAAGCTACGGTGGTGGCACTATGTGGTATAGTCCTTAATAATATTGTAGTCTAATTAGTGGAGCATACTAGAAAACTAAAAATTAGATATCTAGGGACCGTGATTTGGTAAATGGTTTATCATGTACCTTGCACGATAGAGAAAATATTGGAACAATCACCATGGATGGAATTTCAAGAGGGCAATAAAAACCTTGAATTATCACAAATGGTGATAAATTTGAAGGACACTTTTTAGGTAGAGAACTTGATGCGAAGCCACCACGTATTATCTAGTGTTTGCTACCAAAATGGCCATGTAGACATATCGAGGAAACACATGTGCTCAATGGAAGATGATAATTGTTTCCTTTCAAACCAAAAATAACACCATATGCAATAAAAATAGGAGCAAGCCAATGCAAACTATTATGTAGTGGCCCAAAATGGAGGAATTAGGGTTCTAAAGGAAGCATGAAATAGAGCCTTGAAACCTTCAATTACACAAAACAGAGTGTAGGTTATATTTGCCATAATAGAAATGTGGTAGCTAGAATTGAATAGAGCAAAAATGTAGATGGTAGTAAACTGGACGCAGTCATGACAACTTCATAGCACTGTCCAAATGTTGGAAGTATCATAGAATTTAGACATGTGGAGGCCATGTTGAAGGAGAAATAGTGAAATAAAAATTATAGATCCATTATTAACAGATGATGCCTTTCATAAGGGCCAGGTGTAGGCACCATGTAAAATAGACATCGGTGTCACATGGGCACCGGGATATTTTGACCCAAAAGCATCCAAGTGGAAATACATTGGTGGATAAGACAAGGAAAACATTTTGTCTTGGCTTCTTTCTTAAAATGGGCCTACCAAGATAATCGATAATTTATTATTATCATCATTGTAAACATAACGAATGGCAATGAAATAATGAAACATGGTCACTAAGAGTCAGGTAAATAAAAGAGAAACGTTATGTAAAGCATTTCATGAGAGAGACATGGCAGTTTCATTGTGTGGGAGAAGATGAAATAGGAAACAATAAGCATCACAAAAACCAAGAGTTGGGGAAAGAAATATAAATGAAGAGTTTTCTTCAAAGTTTTTCAAAATACAATAGTGAAACGGGGTAGAGAGACTGGAATTTTTTGGAACATGAGGCATGAAGAAGGATTGGAATGCTTCAAGTTGTTTCCAACATTGGTCTCACCTTGTATGCAGAAAATAGAGATTTTAAACATACTAGAAGATTTTATTGCATATTTTCTCCACATGTATTGGAATTATTTTAATGGTGTTTTATGTATAAATATGGTAGCATCATTTAGATATTTAATTCATGCTTTTATCCCTTAGACTCTCACCATAACTAGATTTAGATTGTGTGGATGTAGGTCTAACCTGGTTTTATTTTGTGTTCAGTATCTAATATTTTCTATGGGATAGGAGGGATTAGTTTTCAGTAGTATCTTTGATCATTTATCAGTATTATGTTTCATATTTTCTAGATTTTTTTAATTTTTTCTCTAACCCTAGCTTTTATCATTTGTTTTATCTTTCATTTTATTTTATTTAAAATTCCATCAAGCACTCAAAATCCTAACAAGTTCATAATTTTCTATATTAAAATTATGGGTTTTGAAGTAATTAGACATCCAAGTAATTGTGTTGTTTAAGGCTAACATATTCAATTATTTGGATACATTTTAAGACATTTTGTTTAAGGTTCAAAAATAGATCTTGCACTTCACAAGTTTTATTATTTTGTTTTTAGCAATACAAGATTAAAATTTTTTGCAAGATAAAAATCAGTTTAATAATGCAATATGAAGATCTATCTAACAATGCAAGGTAAATATTTTGTTTAACAATCCAAGATAAATGAATTTTAAGCATCATTCAAGATTCACATTTCACATTTAGATTTAGTCATTTTATTTTCTTACTCGGACAGAGCTTAACAATACAGGATAAAATCCATTCACAAAGCAAGATAAAATGAATCCAATCATCATTCAATATGCACCTTTCAAAGTTAGATTTTAGTCTTATTTTTTTTTAAAGCAAAGCTTAACAAGGGAAAATAAAATTTGTCAAAATATGCTTAACAAAAAAAGATAAAATCTACCTAAAACCCTTCAAGATAAAAATGAATTAAATCACCATTTCAGCATGGTCATATGAGGTCCAATCACATCACATTTTATTTTTATTTTAAGTTTTATGAACAATAAAGAGCATGGAAAAATCAAAGTAATACCAACACAGGCCCCTTGTTAATAGTTACTTGCACCTCTAAGGTATTTCAGCATTTATTTTGACACATTTTCACAAGCATACAAGCACACATTAAGTAAAAGGAACCTTGGATAAATTTCAATTTCTTTGCAAGAGAGGGTTTTTCTAACAAAATCCTAACTATGAGTATGATTTTATAATTGGACAAAATTATCACTCAAAAATACATTTAAATATTCTCTTTATTATCTTCTATATGGCCAACCATAATGATGAGCTTGTAAAACTCCTCTATGTAGTTCTTCACACTCATCTTCTTTTACTTTAGATTTTGTAACTTCTTATAAAGACCCATTTGATAATTTGATGGAAGGAACTTGGACTTCAGTTTGGAAATCATTCTATCCAGGTCGATATTTTATTTTTCTTTTTTCTACCTCTCTATTTATACATGATCCCACCACAATTATGCAAGCCCTTTCAACATAGTATAGGAAAATCTCACCTTCTTAGGGTCTTAAAATATTTTAGATTTAAATTATTTATCCATTTTTGTAATCTAATCTATGGGCTCTTCTAGATTAAAACTTCCATTCTAGCATGGGGTCTCTAACTTTGGCTTACTACCCATATTTGTGATTGCTCTCAAAAATCTACTCTATAGTTCATCCACTTGGCCTTCTTCTTTGTTAGGCTCTTGAGATGATTCTTCTTCCTCATAATCGCTAACATCCTTAACATGAATTCCTCTTCTTTGTGTTATCTCTATGGGATCCAACTTGGCTATAATTCCTCTTAGCATCTTAGCAATATTAACATTTTTGGCATTTTGTGATGCCACATCTTCTTCAACCCTCTCTCTGATACCAAATAATATAGATCTAATCTGATGAGTCTTATAACAAGATAACCCAACTTAGTGTTAGTTTTTCAACAATATTGGTTCAAAGAAAACATTATCCAAGATCACAAATATATCATATAAATCTTCACAAAATAACAATGAATCATAATTGTGGAATAACAATGATATATCACAAATATATTAAATATCATAGAACTACAAGATTGATACAAAGAGAGATACATTGCTTGGAGCTTTGTCTCCAATATATAATTTTACATTGCTTTCCTCAAACATCCAAGAGATGCATCCTTTCATATTCCTCTCATAAAGACAAAACTCTCATCTTGCCACATATCATGTGACTCTTCATTATCTCTTGACACCTTGCACTTTCTCTCATATTGATACATACATTATATAAAATATAAATCATATACTAAACTAGTATTTTTAAGGGATAAAATAATGTAATACTTCCAACATCCCCCATACTACATTATTTGGTAGGTAGGATTTTTCTCTTCATTCTTTGATTCTTCTTTTTCATCATTCTTCAACTCTAAATTTGGAATGGTTGGATATATGCAACCTTCATTAGATCGTATTTTATAAATTATCTATATTTTACTTTGGATAAATGTATTTGAGTCACCTCTATATCTCTATGTTTGGGTCATTGCTTTTGGGTCACTGCCTTTGGATATCTTCCTCTAGGTCATTATCTCTGGGTCACTCCCATTGGATCACTGCCTTTGGGTCACTACATCTAGGACTATACCTCTAAGTCACCTCTAGATAATCAACTAGAACATTCATAATACTATCATATCTATATGATCATCACTACAAAATCTTTCACTATAGGCCATCTTCCAAGCTATACTTAGTTCATAACCATTTATTTGTTTATGATAAGATCACAATATTCTCAATAAACTTTGATCATACTTGTTTTTCTTTTGTAGCAACCATACAACATTCATTTTATCTTATCCCATTCATTCATGTTTATCCATCCATAATTTATTTTTAATTTGTAGCCTTTCTTTTATTTTTGTAGATAAAACATTTGTGAATGATTATATCCTCCAAAAATTTCACAATAATGAATATTCCAACATTATTCTAACTTGTGTCCATATCTACCATAATGATTACATATGTTCCTTGTTATAGGATTACTTTGTCATTATATCCTTCATTATTACCAATTCTATCAATTCCTATTATAGATTTGATATCATTGTTTCTTGTCACAAACTTAGTCCCTTGCTCATTAATGTTGGTCTATCCTCTATATCTAAGACCTTCACATTTTGGTCTTATTTTTTGTACAATTGGCTCTTTCATTCCTTGTTCATGTTTTCTTTAGTATATCTTTCAAAATAATAAAAAATATCATGAGATTGATCCCTATCAACATCAACACAACCCTGAGCATCACTATTTCTATCATCATTTGAATTCATGTTATCATAAATTTTATAGTATAATCTTTGAACAATCATGAATTGTATTCAAATCCTTTGTGTCACATGAAGCATCTATCTTTGTAACAATTTCTTCTATATTTTTCATGAATTCTAAATCATGAGTATCATTTCTTACATTACAGGCCTCTATAAACTTTGTAACTGCATAATGGACACAATTACAATCCCATAGAGGCCAAGAGTAGGTCCCCAATAGGCCCACAAATGCCCATAACAAACCCACAACAGACCCATAGATACCCCAGTAAACTCATAGCAAACCCATAAAGGCCTATAGTAGGCCCCCAACAAGCCCACAAAAATCCCATAGTAGACCCACAAAGGCCCCTAGCAGACCCATAGAGACACCTAGTCGGTGCATAAATGCCCATAGAGGCCCACAATAGGCCTCTAAAGGCCCCTAATAGGCCCATAGATACCCCTAGCAGGCCCATAGTAGGTTAAAATAGCCTTCAACAAGCCCATAACAAGCCCATAGAAGCCCCTAACAGGCCCATAATAGGCCTCTAAAGGCCCATAATAGGCCCATAAAGGCCCATAATGGGCCCCCAAAAAGCCCCCAATAGGCCCATAGATGCCACAATAGGCCCATAGAGGCCATAATAGGCCCATATCAGGCCCATGGAGTCCCACAATAGGCCCATATAGGCCCACAACAGGCCTATAGCAGGCCCAAAAAGGCTCATAAAGACCCCAACAAGTCTATAGCAAGCCCATAGAGGCCATCGTAGCCCATATAGCCCCCCCATGGCTCCCAAAGACCTATAATAGTCCCATAAATGCCCCATTATAGCCCCAAAAAACCCTCCATGAAGCTTCCTTGCAATGGTTACAACATAATTATTTGAGTGGTAGAATACAAGCTTCTCTTGGGGAGCTCCTCTTGCTCACAAGTTTGGACCTAAGCTTATCCATATCATAGAGTTTTTCAATGACAACCAAAAACAACTGGTGTCTCACAAGGTTGTTGGCCTCATTTTCTCCCCTACTACTACTACAACAACTTTGGTATGATGTGTGAAGCCCATATCCTACAAGTTGGTCCTAGTTTAACACAATAGTTTTGGGACACTATTTCCCTTAGTTTAACGCTCTATTGTAGGCAATTTTTTACTTGCTTGTAATTGGTAAAAATATGTTTCTTTCCAAAAAGCATATGGAATTAATATGGTTGACAAAACATGTGGTAAACCAACCAACAACACCCACCTGCAATTCATGGTACAAGTGGAATCAAGCCACCAATATAGGATACTTTTAGCCTTTAATTATTTGTTCAATGCAGGTAATTCAAACACAATGGTGGAAATGGTAAAACAAAAATACCCATGAAAAATGATTTTTAAATCATGTAACTATTCTGAAGAAAAACATTCTCAAAATATTCCCTTATGAGGGAAAATTGAAAATTGCATAAATTGCAAATTTAATTTTGCTTGTAACGAGCAAACCACCATTTGTTTTCTCTTCTTTTTCAAATACTATAGAACTTAGACACTTTGAATCAACAAATACTTCTAGGGACTACAAAATATATACACCCTAGACTCTATCCGAAGACTATAGAATTTTTTGATACTTTGGCCATCACTGACTTCTGAAGACTATAGAGATGATGACACTTCAAAAGCTCTTTCTTTCCCATATTCTATTTTGTGATTCTACTTTAAGACCTAATTTTCCAATTTTTTTTATGGAGTGCATTCTCGGTTGTATCTAACACTTCCAAATGATATTCAACATTAAGTGGGGGGTATATCTAATGTATTGTTGACTTATTTTTTTGTATTTAGGAAAGTGCACATTAAGGGGGGATGTTATATTTAATGTGCACTTTACCTCCTAATTAGGGTTAGGGTTTTGCTTTCTTAAAATCCTAATGCCTCTTACTATATATATATGTACTCATCCTTCAATAATAATAACATATCTTTTACTTCCAATAAGAATGAGGTCAAAATAGAGAACATCTTGACAAGGACGGTAAACTAGAAACTAGAAATGAAATAGAGAACATATGGGCTGAAACATCTAGGATGAGGGCTTTGAGAGAAAATACTATGTACTGTGTTATGGGTTTGCATAGGATTCTAAAAAAAAATAACACCTCAAACACTCCAAGGGCATGTCATCGAATGGTGATGGTTGTCCCTCTCCATAAAATATTCACCTCTAGACGAATGCAAAAGCAATCTCTAATATCAAATTAAATAATCAAGATTGAATATTCAAATCTTAATATATCATGCAATAAACTATTCTCTAGGATTCAAGAATAGAACTCACACATAATTTCATATCATGACTCAAATAACAAAACACACAATGTATTCAAGTGGATGATAAATGCATTACAATAAAAAAAATGCACTGCAAGCTAATTCCCTTAATCTTTCTCATAATCCCTACATTAAGACTTTACATGGAGTCTCTTGACATTTCATATTCAGTTATCTCTTCATCTCCTCAAACTCACTAGATATATGACTCTTCATATTTATCAATGGAGAAATATTTTATTAACCTAATAATAATGACAAAACCTAATGATTACATGAAACCAAATATTTACAAGATATTTACAAACTATTTACAAAGTATTTACAAGGTACCAAATAATGTAATAATCTCCAACATGAATAATTTTGGAAACTATTATGAATTTGAACATGGTATCAGAGTAAGTTCAAAGCTACCTCATTATGGTATCAGAGTAATCTCCACTCTTGGTCGTGCCAAAATGTAGTGGCGCAACAAAAAGGGTATTTTATTATATCTAGGAGGTTATTGATTCAAATCCTAGCAAAAAATATTTTTGTGGGCATAGGCATTGCTTATATGAATTTAGTAGGCTATCCCTATCTCAATCACATTCATCTCCTTGGTGCAGTGGTTGGATGACTTACTTGTAGCATGTAGGTCAATAGTTTAATTCCCATGAGTAATTTTTTTAAAGGTCTTCTACCAGCCAATGGGTGGGATATGTGCCATATTAAACAAGGTATTTATGTGCATTTACTAACTATATGGCATAGTAGTTAGGCATATTAGTTGTCAAATAGAGATGTCGACTTCAATTCTTAATACTAGCATTTTTCTTGCTTTGGGTAAGATCATCCTCTATGCAATAGTCAAATCAAATTTGTTACTCCTTTGGTCTTAGTTAGCATGCTTGATGTAGTGGTCCACCCTTTCATTTGCACATGAGACATCTTGGGTTCAAGCTCATTGGTGTCAATTCCAATAATACATAATATATATTTATATATAATGAGAATCCTAGTCAATCACATCAATCAACTTGTCAAATTTGAATTCATCAATTGATAGCATAACATCCAATCCAATACTGCCAAATGGTAATTGTTAATTATGTAATTTTTTTCTAAGGTTTGACATTTAATTTTTTTATTTGAGTGCTAATATACCAAATCTTTTGGAGGCCATAAATTTTGCATACAAAAATATTTGGAGCCCTTTTTTTAGATTGCATGATTTTTTGAGCTTTATGCAATGGTAACATCAATTTATAGACCTATTATAGATCCACTTTAGTTTTTATGAAAAATAGATTCTTTAGGGTATGTTACTCATGTCAATGGATGAAATTATAGCACTTGATTAGTTTAAATGGTAGGATTACTTAGAAGTAAGAATATTTGGTTTATCTTCAATAATAAATTAGAATAAGGTATATGTAATCATGAATTTAATAAGAGAAAGGAGGAGTCTTTTGGACTCTTTTTCATGTTAGTGGAACTAGATGTCAGATCAATTACTTCTAATATTTATCCTCCCTTTTATATAGTTGGTTTGGTTTCTTATGTGAATGTTATGACTTTCAAAGAGACAACCATCTCTTGAAAGACTTTTCAGGCTTATAATCCATTATGAAGTGGAAATGAAGAATTGTGAAATTCTGTACCATACACAAGCTCAACTAAAAGAATTCAAATTAATGGAATCTAAGGCTTAGTTTCTTAAGGAAAATTTTAAGATTCAAAAAATTCAAATACTTATGAGGATTGTAAAAGGGGAGGACAACCCATAAAAAATTGCATTTCAAGGCTGAAGAAGATTGAAATAAAATTCTTAAGGGTTAAACATAAGCGTTTTTATGATGAATATGAAATAGTATAGTCCCATTAGAGCATATATTATGGGGGGAGGTTTTACCTCTAATGCCTTATCTCCTTGGCCATCTCAAATTAGATTATGGGGGGTGTTGAAATATGTGTAATCTGATCTTGTCTAGGCCAAGTCCAAAAATGTGAAAAATTGCTTATGAGAACTATTAATGTAGCCTACAAGCATGTGATTATGTAATCCTATGCCCATTCATCATTTATGTAAGCCTAAATTAATTTTAATTTAATCCTAAGGGACCATTTCATATTTCACCCTTAATAGTATTGGTTAATCCACCTTTATGGATAACCTTATTTTAAAAGATAGTTTATTATTATTTTATTGTAAGGTTAACCTCAAGGTTAAGTTTATGTTAGACCGAGGTTAACCTTTTATTGGGGTTTTGATATCATTGTAAATACCCCTCAACAAGGATCCATTAGCATGGTAAATATAAATAAAATTTGATATATTGGGGTGCCCATGGTAACCCACCTTCTACTTCTTCTTCTTATCTCCCTTATATCTTTATTTTTTTTACTATTGTTATATTTTACACCATTATTTTTCTTTTACTCATATAATTGTGGTGAATGTATGATTCAAAATATTTCTATAAAATATTGTGAATTTGAACACTAGCTAGAAAGACATTTTTTCTTCTTGGATGGTTTGGTGGGTATAATTAAATACATATTCTACATGAAGATCAAAACAAGACAACCTTTGCATACTCATGGTGAAACTTTTCCTATTTTATCCTATCCTTTGTCTATGCAATTATGCTTTTATCTTCTAGAGAGCAATATTTAACATATTTTTAGACCTATAAAATGATAATATAGAAATCTATATGGACGACTTCATAATTTATAGATAATTATTTGAGGAAGTTGTATCTAATATGGAGAAGATAATTTATATAGTCTAAAACATAAACCTTTCCTTAATCCATGAAAAATATTACATTATTATGACTAAGTGAATTGTGCTTGGACATCATATCTTAGCTGAAGAAATCAAAATTGATCTTGCAAAGGCAAAAATCATTCAAGAGCTTTTGATGCCTTAGAAACCCAAGAATGTGTGAGGCTTCCTTGGACATGTAGGATAATACAAATCCATTAATGCTTTCAGTAATATTACATCCCCCTATATTCCCTCTTGACCAGGGATTCAAATTTTATATGGATACTAGAGTGCTAGAAAGCCTTCAATATGCTAAAGAAGAAAGTAAATACCCTATCTTGAGAGGATCTAATTGGGGTCTTTCTTTTCACATATTCATGGATGTTTCAAATAATGTACAAAGTGCTATTCTAGGATAGAAAGAGGGAAAGAAGACCTATGTTATCTATTACACTAGAAATAACCTAATATATATAACTAAATTATATAGTCATAGAGAAGGAATTCCTTGTGGTAGTGTATGCTATTAACAAACTTTGGCATTACATCATAGGTTATTCAATATTTTTGTATACTGGTCATTATGTTATAAAATATTTGATGAATAAACCTTTCATAAATGGTAAAACTATAAGGTGGTTATATTATTTCAAGAATTTTATATAACCATTGTTTATAAATTTAGAAGGAAGAATGTTGTTGCTAATTTGCTTTCTAGACTATGGAATGGCATAAAGAAGAATAATAGAAAGTTTTTTTTATAAGCATCTCTTTGTGATGTGTATATAGGCATATTGGTTTGCTAAATTTGATAATTATTGTTGAGTGGTGTTTTAACCCGATTGTGAAAACACACTCTCCTGTAGGATCCGAGTCCTAAATCCTCTGCTTGCAAAGAAATATGATTTCTCCAAGGTTCTTATTATGCTGATTATTAATTATCAAGGATGCTGTTTAAAATGAAATGCTAAGAACACCTTAGGGTTTGCAAGTGGATATTAACAAGGGGCACTGTGGTTTATTAATTTTGAACTTTCAATGGACTCAAAATGAATAAAATCTGCTTTAACCTTTAATTCTGATGGATTTTCAGTGATTTATTCAAACACAGTAAATAAACTGCTGAAAAATAAAATATGGGTTTGAAAAGCAAAGACAAAAATAAACAAAAGTAACAATAAAAAATAGATTACAGTCAGAAAGCTGTAATTAATCAGATGAAACCGAAGATAATGAGGCTTTCTACATGCAACCTAACCTAATGAACCTGCACATCCACACAATCCAAATAGGCCAGGTGCGAGTCTCGAGGGTTTCGTGGTAATTCCAAAAAATAGGCATTCGCATGAAGCAACCAAGAGATCTTGCATTAACTTCACCTAAAAACCTAAGAAATCTGGAAGGGAAATATAAACATTAAATCATGCATGCAAAAGTTACTCCTTCTTTCTCATCCAATAAGATGCCAACTCTCTGTATTTGTATTTAAATGATATCTCGATTACATTCAAAAATGTTCCAGGTGTGAAAGAAAATCCCAAAATAAAAAGAAGGAAATTGCCCAAGTACGGGCCCAAAATAGCACAAAGCCTTCGTCTCTGCAACTCCGTATTCGGAAATTTCCAACCCTTTCTTCGATTTGCAATTCTGGCTTTATAGCAATGTTATGGCTCTTCGATTTCCTCTGTCGCTTCATTTCCTCTTCCTGTGGGCGACCCTTCAAATTCCTGCTTTTTCTCGCTTTGATTCACGCTCAAATTTGGAAACGTCCCGAAATTCACTCTGCATGTAACGCCCCTGCAAGTTTGACACCTGCACGCCACGTGTCACGCTTTTTCTGTGCCTACCGTACCGCTTTTCTGTGACAGAACCCGAAAAAACTGCAAGTCCGCCCGTTCATCTTCCCGCCGCGAAATCACGACATGTCGAAACACCTCGCGGAGCGGAACCGTTCTCAACCGCCGAACGCACCACCCCACACCCCACCCCCCCACCGACACGTCACGATTTCCACACTTTTTCTTCCTTGTCACCGACACGTCGCGATTTCGCGACACCTTTTCTTTTTTGCCGCTGACCGTGCTGACCACGATTTTCCGACATGTCACGATTTCGCGACAATTTTTCGATTTCGGTCGCGATTTCGTGACATGTCGCGATTTCGCGACATTCCGATTTCGTGACAGGTCGCGATTTCGTGACATGTCGCGATTTCGTGACATGTCGTGATTTCGCGACCCCTTTCTACACTTGTGCATTTTCTCTTTTTTTTTTCAATTCTGGCATCTGGGTCACTGAGATCCTTCCCTGTGAGCCTGCAAAAAGGTGGGTCCCCAATTTTGGGGTGTGTTGTGGATCAACCACAACAAATGGCGACTCTGCTGTCAAATGCTCTTGAGCATTTTAGTAAGAACCCAACCTGAAACATATCACAAACTCGTAAATACATGTTAGCACATGAGCAAAATAACAAATGCCCAAAGATCAAAAGTACATGAATCATCAGAATCATCAAGTATTAGCTCAGTGTGTGCAATGTGTTTTCATTCCCTATCGTTTGAAATTGATCAACATTCCATTATCAGTTTTGCATGAATGCATATATGGGATGGTGAATGATTTGTGGTCCTAAATGAATGAGCTAGAAGATTTTGCTTTTCCTAATAAGCATGATCATTCTCCTACTATTATGTACAAGCATTCAAGATTGCCAAACCCTCTTAGGACCCACAAGTTCATTTCCTTATTGTATCCCAAAGTTGGTTATGAGTCCCTACTATCTAAAACCCATGTGCAAGTGAATGTGAAATCAGAACTTTGGGGAATCAGACTCCCAACCAACCGAGATGAGAGTTTAACCCTATCCTTACTATTCTGATTTGGAGTTTATTACCTCACTTTAAGCAAAATAATTAAACCAATTATGGAAGAAATGGTCATGCTAGTCTAACCCTCTAGACAATCAGTGGTCTTGTTTTTAGGCAAGACATGATGCCATGCATGGGCATATCTAACCCCACAATCCAGAACATATCTTCATTTCCTTGGACCTTGGGGATGACTACCCATCCCTTGCAGAGGACAAGTAGTACGATCCTTACAATCCAAAATAAAGATGAGATGGGAAAAATTTATTTATTTTTTTATTTCTTGGACCTTGGGGATGACTACCCATCCTGGTTAGGGACAAGTAGTACGATCCTTACAATCCAAACCTTAGATATAAATCATTAATTCTATTGCTTAAACCTTGGGGATGACTACCCATCCTTTGCAGAGGACAAATAGTACGATCCTTACAATCCAAGACTTACTATGAAATGAGACATAAGAGCTTTGGGGAATCAGATTCTCAACCAACCAAGATGAGAATTTATGCCCTATCCTTACTACTCCATGTGGGTCAAATCAAAGCTTTGGGGAATTGGATCCTCAACCTAAGTTTGATGAGGATTTAACCCTATCCTTACTACTATGATTTTAAGCTTTAAGCTTTATGGAAGTGGTTAAAACCACTGTTTTAAGGATCATGTTGCATAATAGGATAGACATGAAAACCACTTTCGCTCAACCTTTTCTTCCAAGCTAGGTTTTGATCATTTTACTCAAGATCTTTTTTAATTTATGAGACGTGCTTGGTTCTAGATATCTCAAGACTCGGCTTCCAACCTTAGGAGCTACTTACATATATGTTATAACACAACCCTAAGAGGATTTGACATACTTTCATGGCTTGTACATAAGATGCATATGCAACTAAAATGAAATGTATGTGAGGTGAGATGGAATATGAATGCATTACTTCTTGAATTGTGAATGAAATGATTTATCATGCAAAACTGATTCTTTCATATATCACAAAGTCAAACAATATAACTTAAAAAGTTTTGTGCAACTTGTGGAGCTTTTACAAGACAATTCCAATATTTCATATTCTCCTAATCCTTAAGCATAAGTTGACATCTCAATTTTCTATTATTATTATTATTATTATTATTATTATTTTTTAAATTAACACACATGTCAATTGAAATCAAATCCATAATCAAAATCCTAACTAAACTAACAATCCTAAAAAATAAAAACAAAATCTGAAAATCCTTCACCAACACCAACAGAATAATATCAAAGTCTCACAACCTAAGGGCTAAAATAATGCTTTAGAATCTGCCCATTAACTAGGCAAGCATGAAATCTTTCCCTTCTAAGGTTTTTAGCCTGAAGGTGTTCTTCCCAAGAATTTCTGAAATCTGATATGGGCCTAACCAGAGACAATCAAACTTTTGATGGTTTCCTTTTTCCTCATGTCTTTTGTCCCATAGTAACACCAAATCTGAAATTCTGAATGATTTAACTTTGGCCCTTCTATCAAACCATCTCTTGATGACTTCCTGGTGTTTGTTCATGTGATTCATGGCTTCTTCTCTCTTTTCATCCAGGTGCAATAACCGGCTCAATCTAGCTTCAACTTGATCATCTCGTCCCCATGTACTCTTGTATGAAATGTAAGGTCTCGCAGCTCCAAATTTGCTAGAAATATCGGGTCTTGCCCATAGACCAAATGATAGGGAGTATTCCCTATAGCTTCTTTCACTGGTCCTATCTGCCCACAGGTCAAACTTTAATTGACTATGCCAACTCCGAGGATTCTTTTCCAAAGAACTTCTTAATAGTATTCAACAAATTCTTATTTGAAGATTCGGCCAACCCATTTCCTTGAGGATAGTAATTGGATGCAAACTTTAAGCTCACTTTATTATCATATGCCCATTCTGCAAATTGTGTGGAAATGAAAGCTTTACCATTGTCACTGACAATAGAATCGGGCATTCCATATCTTGTGATAATTTGATCCTCAAGGAATTTAATCACAACGTCTGTGGTGGCGTGTTTAGTGGGAATCGCTTCTGTCCACCTTGTACAGTAGTCTGTAGCTGTCAAAATAAATTTGTGAGAGTCAGAAGAATTTGGGTTAATAACCCCGATAAAATCCAGTCCCCACTGTGCAAACGGTCTCATTTCAACTACAGGCTGCAACGGCATGGCTGCATTTCTTTCTCTATTTGCAGCCACTTGACAGATGTGACAAGATCGCACATGAGCATGCGCATCTTTGAATATATGAGGCCAGTAATATCCTGCTCGCAGGATTTGGTGTGTCGTAGGATTGGCTGCACCATGACCAGTTCCATGCTTGCCATGAAATTCTTGCAACACCCTGGCGGCTTCGTCTTTGCTCAAGCATCTCAGGTAGATACCTTCGTGATTTTTCCTGTAAAGTACACCAGACTTTATTAGATAGTTAATAGATTTAAGCCTTAGAGCTCTCCTTTGTGTTGAATTCAAATTAGACGGGCACTTACCACTCAATAAAAATTGCACAATATCAACATACCACTCCTCCTTAGCCATGTATTCTCGTATTTGAGCATTGACCTGTTATTTGCGGATCATTTTCTGCGATCGCCTTTGCCAGTCCTTGTCCTCGAACTAGTTTCATTGGTTGGATTTCGAGATCAAATTCTTGGATGGTTGCAATCCACTTTCCTCTCTTTTCACCTAGTTCATTCTGTAAAAACATGGTCTTGACAACAGAATCGGGTACAATGGCAATAATTCTGCTGTGTACGATGTAATGCCTAAATTTTTTCATAGTTTTGAAAAGTGCGTACATTTGCTTATCAAGGATTGAATACCTTAATTGGGCATCTTTTAAGGGGGCACTTAAAAACGCAATGGGCTTTTCGGCATTATCTTCGCCTTTTTGGGTTAATACACTCGCCAAGGAGTGCTCCGATGCAAAAGCATAAATGTAAAAAGGCTTGGAATAGTCTGGGCTTATCAAGACCGGGGCTTTGGAAATGGCGTCTTTGATATTCTGGAAAGCCACTCTACTTTCCTCGTTCCATCTTACGTCCACATCTTTCTTGAGCATCTGGTTTAGAGGTTTAGCTATCTCAGCAAAGCTAGAAATGAACTTCCTCACAAAATTGACTTGCCCAAAGAAAGACCTCAATTCTTTTTTACTGCTCGGGAGAGGTAGGTCTTGGATAGCTTGTATCCTTTCTGGGTCGATGGATATTCCCTCCTTTGAAATAATGTGACCTAGCAGTTTTCCTTCTGTCACTCCAAAAATGCATTTCTTGGGATTTAATGAAATTCCATGTTCCCCGCACCTTTGAAGCACCTTCTTTAAGTCTTTAACATGATCCTCTCTCTTCTTCGAGAAAATTGGGATATCATCCACATACACGATGATGCATTTGCCTATTAGTCCTTTGAATGCGTAATCCATGGCGCGTTGAAAAGTTGCACCAGCATTTAATAGTCCGAATGGCATTCTCTTATATGCAAATGTCCCCCACTTGGTAGTGAAGGCTGTTTTCATCCCGTCATCTAGATGTATAATAACTTGGTTGTACCTGAATACCCATCCAGAAAAGACATCATATCTGATCCATTTACCATTTGCAAGATTTCATCGATTGATGGCAATGGATAATTATCTTTCTCGGGAGGCCTTATTAAGATTTCGAAAGTCTATGCACAACTCAATCTCTCCACTCTTTTTTTTGACTGGAACGAGGTTAGCCACCCAGGTTGAGTGCCTAACGGGAAAAATGATTTTCGCCTCTAACAGTCTTTTAACCTCCTTTTCGATCAAAGGCTCCAATAGCGGGTTAACAACTCACTGTCTTTGCCTAAAAGGCTTGGAGTCTGGCTTCAAAGGTATGGTATGCGTGATAATGTTCTGATTGTAAGTCTTTAGCTCATTGTAGTTCCAAGCAATACAATCTATGTAATGCTTCAAAGTCTGTATTATATTGCTCCTTTCTTCCTCTCTACATGCCTTTGCTATGTACACCTCCTTTGGATTGTCTCGCACTCCCCGAATTAATTGAATCGCATGCATCTTTGGGGAGCGGGACTCTTTTTCTTTTCTTGTTCTTGCATTCCATGTCGAACATTTTTTCTAATGAAACCACGTCTTTAGGAATTTTGTTGGATTGATACGCAGCTTCACTTTCTTCTCGTTTCATCCTTGCCACCTTTGTTCCTCATCGATCACTTGATTTTCAAAAATACCCGAGTTTGTGACAAACTTGAAGATGTGCCTGTCACACTCAAAAACCTGGAAATTCTTCACATTATCAGGTATTGATGGACAAGGAACCAACTCAATGGAAAACTTTTTACATCTTTTTATATCCACCGGGTTTAACATGCCCGCGACGACTGCAAGAGAGTCTGCTATTCGATTCCCTCTCCTAGAAATAAGGGCTATGTTGAATGCATCAAACTCCTCCATGAGATCCATAACCCTAGTCCTATAAAGGCTCAGTCTTTTGTCGCGGCATGTATACTGTCCTTTGATTTGCTTGACAACCAACTCAGAATCACCCAAAACCTTCAAGCATTTAACATGTTTGCTCAATGCTAGACGTAAATCGTAAATCAATGCTTCGTATTCTGCCACATTGTTTGTGCAAGGAAATTGCAATCTGTAGGCAGCCAATAATGGTTTACCTCCTGGACCAGCGAGCTCGACTCCAGCTCCTACTCCCTATCTAGTTTTTGATCCATCAAACTTGAGCAACCACGTGTGATCTTTTTCCTCGGAAGAACCACCATGACACACTTCTTCTTTAAGTTCATCAACAACTTTCTCAACATCAAGAGCATAGACCCCTAGTTCTGGCTCAGAAAACTGAACCTCATTCGGCTTGTTAAAATATGTTATAATCTCCTTAAGCCTCGGTTCGTTTTCCACTCGATTTGGTTAGCAATGCCCTTCCATGGCAGCCACATATGCGAGCAACTGTTGCAAAATAGCCATTCAGCGTTTTCATCCAATCTCTCGCAAGTAACATTCCATACCTACTCGGGATGTTAACCACCAAAATATCTACAACCTGCTGGACCCTGGGTTCAGAATTTAATTGAATCTTGACATCATATAAGGTCCCTACTACATTTACCTTTGAACGGTCCAATTGCAAGACCGTGCACTTGGATGAAACCGGTTGTAGACCCAGCATTTGACATATCTCCGTAGGCATGAGGTTGCTAGTGGCTCCTGTGTCTACCAAACAGTTATGCAAGTTCTTACCCACAATTCTCAGAGTTAATAAGAATGGCGGGACATCCCTTCTTTCCTTTCGCAAAATCAGGTGGGATTCAGCTCTTTTTTCCTTCCACATCGGATCGGGTGAGTTCAAAGCTCTTATCAACGCCTCCTTTTGACCAGGCAATTTAGCTGCGTCCAGGAATGAAAGACTAGATTTGGACTTCTTCATATCCTCCACTACGTCATAATTTGGTTTTTCGAATTTGACCGTCTTCTGGACGTCATTAGACATTTCTCTTCTGAGTGGAGGGGGAGGGTTGTTACTTGCCTTTGTATCTGGAGGAAGAATAGAACTGTTTGGAGGTGTTGATGAGGTTTTAGGGGTTTTAGACTTACTCCTCAAATGGTACCCATGAGTCCCCTTTCTGAAATCTCGAAAAGCTTGCACCTCCTGCTCCAATACTTCATCTTCTTCCTCCTCGCTCTCACCCTCTTGGTGATATACTTTTTCCATCACCATAATATTTTCATCTTGCTGATACGATGGATCCTCATTTGATACCAGTTCCAAATCGTCAACTTGTGCCTGAAGACAATGAGTGTATCTAGCTATCTCAGGGCAATTCCTTTCATTGTGTTCTTTTGTGTTATGTAACCTGCACCCTCTTTCCCATGCCAAATCTGAAAGATTCAAAAGAGAATTGGATTGGTTGGGGCCTGCAGAAGCATCTAATTGATTAGCAATGGGAGCAGGAACTCCCCCATTGTTTGGCTTAGTGTTCCAAAGTGCCTCCCTCTATTGTTAAAATTCTGACTTGGGTGAGGGGCACGAGACTCATGCTTCTGCTGTTGAACTTTGTCATTACTTAGTTTATGCACTAGTTTCTTGAGCTCTTCGACTTCCGAAAAGACATCCTTCGGTGGAACCACATTGTTATTAACCCCCATTGGATTTGCATAATTGATGGGGTCTTGATTCCACATTTGGGTGGGGTTCTGAGGAATTGGATTCCCAAATGGATTGATACCTTGAATTGGGATTGGATTCTGAACAAGAACTATGGCTTGAGGATTGACTTGACTAGTTTCCTGCGTAGTTGATTGACTGTTCTACAAAAATGCAGGAACAGGTGGAATGGCTATGATTGGTTGGATTGGAATGGGTGCATATGCGGGTGCTGATGGATACGGCTGCAGATATGGGAATGCGTTCATATTTGGCATTTGTGGTGCCATGAGCTGATTTTCCTGGGGAATTTGACCATATGGAGCACCCTGTCCCAACATAGGCATCTGGGTAAACCCGTAGCCTTGCGGTGTCAACTGTTGCTCAATAGTCATGGCTTCATTATAGGCCAAAGCAAGCGTGGTGACCTGAGGATTACGCCTTGCAAACATGGCTGTCATGGGGTCCAATGCCCCAAAATATATCTGCAAAGCTACTACAGGATCGATGGCAAAATGTCTAATTGCTTTGTTATAGTTCTTTTGGAATCTCTGATTAAACATTCGGATTGGTTCCCCTTGGCCCCGTTTGCATGTAATAAACTGATTGTAAATAGTTGCGGGATCTAAGGGAGACCTAAATTGATTGAAAAATGCATTTTCCATTTGTGTCCAAGAGGTGATTGAACCAGCTGGCAAGCATATATACCATTCATATGCTATTGGATCCAAGCTCATGGGGAAAAGTCTGCAGGCTACATCTTCATGCTGAACTTGCAGCCTAATTAAAACATCCCTATAGGCTTGGATATGTTCTTCTCATTGTTCTTAGGCCATCTGGCTTGTACTTAGGCAAAAATATTTCAATGTTCTTGGGGATTTCATGGATATCCCCAGCAATATTCAAAGGAGTATTGTTAGCTCCATACCAAGGAGCTGCTGGAGCTTGAGCCATTTGACTCAGAATTGATGTAGACAGACCTACAATAGCAGAAGAAATGTTAGAAACTATAGGCGCACTAGGGGCAACAGATACTACTGGCGTAGGTCCACTCGACGTTCCTGGAGAAAACAGTCCTTTTGCTACCGGAGTGCTTACGACTTGCTTGACTTTACCCTTGGGAGTACCAGTAAGGTCGTGAAAAATGGTTTCTCCGGTTGTTTGAGACCTGGTCGCAATACGGCATGGTGGGTCCAGCCTGCCTGAGGAAACCCTCGGCTAGTTCGAAGAAAACCTGCAACAAACAAAAAAAAATAGTGTTGCAGTTTAGCCGTAAATTATTTCAGAATTAAATTAAAACAAAATATTCAGATATAAAAAATTAAAATAAATAAACCGATCGCCCTCCTTCTAGCGCCAATCTGTTGAGTGGTGTTTTAACCCGATTGTGAAAACACACTCTCCCGTAGGATCCGAGTCCTAAATCCTCCGCTTGCAAAGAAATACGATTTCTCCAAGGTTCTTATTATGCTGATTATTAATTATCAAGGATGTTGCTTAAAATGAAATGCTAAGAACACCTTAGGGTTTGCAAGTGGATGTTAACAAGGGGCACTGTGGTTTATTAATTTTGAATTTTCAATGGACTCAAAATGAATAAAATCTGCTTTAACCTTTAATTCTGATGGATTTTCAGTGATTTATTCAAACACAAGAATTAAACCGCTGAAAAATAAAATATGGGTTTGAAAAGCAAAGACAAAAATAAACAAAAGTAACAATAAAAAATAGATTACAATGTAAAGTTGTCATTAATCGGATGAAACCGAAGATAATGAGGCTTTCTACATGCAACCTAACCTAATGAACCCGCACATCCACACAATCCAAATAGGCCAAAGTGCGAGTCTCGAGGGTTTCTGTGGTAATTCCGGAAAACAGGCATTCGCATGAAGCAACCAAGAGATCTTGCATTAACTTCACCTAAAAACCTAAGAAATCTGGAAGGGAAATATAAACATTAAATCATGCATGCAAAAGTTACTCCTTCTTTCTCATCCAATAAGATGCCAACTCTCTGTATTTGTATTTAAATGATATCTCGATTACATTCAAAAATGTTCCAGGTGTGAAAGAAAATCCTAGAATAAAAAGAAGGAAATTGCCCAAGTACGGGCCCAGAATAGCACAAAGCCTTCGTCTTTGCAACTCCGTATTCGACAATTTCCAACCCTTTCTTCGATTTGCAATTTTGGCTTTATAGCAATGTTATGGCTCTTCGATTTCCTCCGTCGCTTCATTTCCTCTTCCTGTGGGTGACCCTTCAAATTCCTGCTTTTTCCCGCTTTGATTCACGCTCAAATTTGGAAATGTCCCGAAATTCACTCTGCATGTAACGCCCTTGCAAGTTTGACACCTGCACGCCACGTGTCACGCTTTTCCTGTGCCTGTCGTACCGCTTTTCTACGATAGAACCCGACAAAACTGCAAGTCTACCCGTTCATCTTCCCAACCGCGAAATCGTGACATGTCACGAAATCGCGACATGTCGCGAAATCGCGATGTCTTTCTCTGCCGTACGCGTCCAACGGCTTTACGTCGCGATATCACGACCATTATCATCCTCTTGCCTTCCTTCGACAAACCGTCGCGATATCGCTACCGTTTTTTCTTCCTTGTCACCGACACGTCACGATTTCGCGACAGCTTTTTCTTCCTTGTCACCGACACGTCGCGATTTCGCGACAGCTTTTTCTTCCTTGTCACCGACACGTCACGATTTCGTGACAACTTTTATGTTTTGTTGCCGCTGACCGCGCTGACCGCGATTTTCCGACATGTCACGATTTCACGACAATTTTCCGATTTCGGTCGCGATTTCGCGACATGTCGCGATTTCGCTACCTGTCGCGATTTCGCGACCCCTTTCTACACTTGTGCATTTTCTCTTTTTTTTTCAATTCTGGCATCTGGGTCACTGAGATCCTTCCCTGTGAGCCTGCAAAAAGGTGGGTCCCCAATTTTTGGGGTGTGTTGTGGATCAACCACAAAAATTATGTATATATAAGGAAAATACCATTACACTTATCTATTGGTAATAGTATAACTTGATCAAATAGTGCTTACACCTAGATTGTAGGATACCTCTTCAATACTAGACTTGATGATTTGATGTGATGTTGTATATGAGAGGGTGAGGTCTATTATATTTTAAGAGAATTATGTGATGAACCAAATGGGAGATATTTTATTTCCAAAAGGATAAACAACAAGATTCTACACATAAGGTACTATAGATCATCATTATATAAAGACGCTTGAAATTATGTTTTCCCCTATGACAAGTGTTAGAACATGGAGAATCCTACAAAGATAAATCATATTTTCATACAACCACACATTACATTAAAATCATTCAAGAAGTGGGGAATGGATATAATTTAACTACTTAAATCATAATCAAAGTATATTCTTGTATATACAAATTATGCCACCAAGTTGGTGGAGGCTAAAATAGTAAAGCACTCCAAAGATGAAAAATTGAAGAGTTTCAATATGAGGATATTTTTCACATAATATGGTATGTTAAGAGATATTATTATAGACTAGGTATAATAATGCACTTTTAAGTTTATAAAAAAGCTAATAGGACAACATGAATCTTCTATAAAATTCCACTCTTATCATCCAAAAGAAAAAAAGGTAGAGGTTATAATTAGTAAACATCCTAACTAAAATAGTTCAAATTCATCACAAGGATTAAGGCAACCATATTGTTGAAGTTTTATGGTCTTGACATACCACATGGAATACCACCATACACTCTATGAGCTAGAGTATGGTCAAAATAAAGTATTGTTTATTGATTTTAAAATCAAAACACTTATGGTTGCATTAGAACTTGGCATGGATCTAGAAGCACAAAAACAATGGAAAGAATAGTTGAATGGACTTCATAAGATCTATTAGAAGATATTATTCATGTATAAATATTTTTATAGCAGAGGACACTTTGGCATGACCACTATATTAAGAAGAAAATATTTAAAAGTAGTGACTTGGAAATTATGTATGGTTATCATTATAGACATCAAAACCTAACCACTTGTCGTCCATCCTAGTCTTCTCGCCATCTTTCCTATTTATTTATATATCTTGGCATACTTGTTAAATATATGTTTAATATTAATATTTTAATATTTTATCTTATATATATTTAATAAATATAAATATTTTATATATGAATAAATCCCAGCCATCCGATTTAACTTAATCCTCGCCATCCATCCACATCAACCATGCAACACACCTGAAATTAATATCCACCCTCTATTATGTTTTAATCTTAGCCACACAATTTGTGTTGCTAAAACCCTAACATACCCTAGTGTGGATTATTAATAGGAGCCATTTTGATGGCTAAACCAGTAAATCCTAAGTTTTTCCTAAGCAATCCCTGAGTTGAATTTTTATCAAAATTTGTTGAGTCATTCATGCCCTAGTTTCCTAGAGTATCCAGGTACTCCCACCTCCTATCTTTGCTCATTGTAACCCCTTCATCCATCATCGCCCCTCTCACCTAGTTATATCTACTTCTATAGATTTCCATGCCTTCCGACACTCCTTGTCACTACTAAGCACCTCTGGGTACTTCTCCTCCACCGCAAAGCACCTCTAGGTGCCTCCCTGCCATTCCTAAGCATCCATGGGAGTTTTTTGCTATTGTTGAGTGCTTGTAGGTATTTTACAATAAATATCTACTAGCCCTCGAGCGATGCTAGGGTATCATCGCACCTATTCCCTACACCAGTTACATCAAATCATAAAATGGTAGATAAGCAAGGTAAATCCAAGATATTTTGTTATATTCTATTATGTTATTAGAATCTATTCACATTCCTTTATTGCATAGCTAGGGTTTAGTTTTTATTTTTGAGGGTCTCACACTTTGGATCCCTCATTGTTATTACTAACTCATTTGTTATTTTCTTGTGTGCATATCTGGTAGCATAACACTAGCATTGGACAATTATTTAAGTTGGAGTGGTGCAACAACGGATATCCGAAAGCCCACTCATTTATGTTGGGAGAAAGGACTCATTCTGAAGACACCACTAGCATTGTAGCTAGGTTTTCAGAGAACCCTAGCATTGTGTATATTTGTATCAAAGAGTTCAAATATTCTTTATTGTAACAATGGAGTTTTGAGGCTCCCCCCATTAATAAAAATCATTCATTGTACAATATTGTCTTTTTGAATTCAATCTATATCTTGTTATTTGGTGTTGCATTTTTGTCTTCACAAATGGTGATCATAGTGGGACCCCCTAAGGGTTTCTTACTTTGATTTACCTTGTTGACTAATTTATTATTTTTTGTGTCATCTTGCAAGGTTTCCAGAAGCACAGAATTCATATTTTTTCGTTGGATTAGAGTTTCTTGAGATTTGCAAAAGGTGTGTGAACGCTCGACGGTGCTTGAGGGACATCAAAAAATTCCCAGGTGCATTTTAGAAGCACCCAAGCACATTTTACAAAGAGTTAGAATAGAAACCTAGGCTTATGGGTAAGTTTACTATCAAACCCTAACTTTTCGTTTTTACATTTTTTGGTACTTTTATGTTTTTTCAGATTTGGGATTAAAATGAACATCATTAATAAATATGGCAAAAAAAAATCATGTTAGTTGTATTTTTAGACATTATATTAATAATTGCATTCATCCACACATTTTCTGCTTAAATATTTCTCAATTTTTTGGTGTGTTGCATTATTGTTTGCATTTGAACTATTAAGTGCATTCATTAGTTTGCATCCTAGGGTTAGAGATTTCTATTTTTGTAGGTCTAAATAGGAATATTTTTTAGATACCAAAAGTATCCTTGTACTTGGGTGATTCCATACAGAGGAGTAGATGAACCCCCCAACTGTCTAGAGCGGGTCTTAAGCGGTGTACTTTACATCCTTTGGAAAAATTGGTATTCTGAGTAGTGGCTTCTTATTTAGACTATCTAAAGCAGATATCTTTCTAACATTGTATGTACACAATAGAAAATTATAAACTTTAAAAATAATCACACACTTCATGCTTCACATTAAATAGTAGTGGCTAGATTTCATCACCAACCATTGCTTGATATTAGGTGATGATGGATTTCATATCCATCCACCAATATCTACCCATAGACACCTTATATTAACCCTAAGCAAACTTATTGGATTTCATCACTAGAAAGAAACTCATTTCCCCAACAAATCCATAGGATTCACCCCATTTAATTCATATTAGCACATTGAAACACACAAAATCTAAATCTAAAAAAATGAACTCACATTAAAATGAGATAATCAATGAATGAGGTAAGACACACTTGTTGAATAAAATTAGCATTGATTGTTTATTTTTCTTATGAAATTTTAGTTTTGTGTTTCATTTTACTGCATAATATGTATTTTGGTTTAATTGCTTATGGTATTAACAAGAAAACAAAAGAAAGCATTAAATCAAGACAATTCAATGGAACCTTCATCCACCTTCCCCACCATTTTTGTGGTAGATTCCTGAAATGTGACACAGGTAAATTTATCTATAGGTACCTGATATTCCTTGTCATCTAAAACCTTTCATATGGCTATTCCCCCAAGTAGAGTCAACCTCACCAAATATTGATACCACATTACCCACATAGACATGGAACAAGTAGAAGCTCTCATGAATTCTTCTAACTATGTATTAGAGTGAGTCCCCAATTCACCTAGACAAGATCCTACTTTACAATAGGAACTTGTTTATTACTAGCCACCATCCAACTTTATCCAGGTGTACACTAACCCTATTTTTGAGGCATCGGTCACCTTCCTCTCATATGTACATTCCCAAATCCTTAAGTGCTCCTAGAACTTCATACACATCCACATACACTAACCCATTGTATGAAGTACATGTAAATGTTGATTCATAATTTTTAGCCTCTAAAGTTACCATACCAAGTGTAACTTATCCCCTAGCCACATCTTCCATACCATCTACTTCCATACCCTCCATTTCTAATAGAGATATTAATTAATCATGGGAACATTTGAACAAATTGCTTAAGCAACATCAAAATGCTCATCAACACGTGCAAGTGAACCTTAAGCCTCAACCAAAATCTCCTCAAAATATCCTCATTTACCAGGGTCCATAATGGACACCATAGTATTCTATGGTTTCTATCCCTGTTCCTCAACCAAGTCATACCAATACCTATCCTATTCCCATTGGCCAACCCAACCATAACCCTCATGCATCGACTCCATTCCAAAATTCTCCATATCTTCATCATTAGTCTCCCCTTCATCAATTTCCATCACATTCACCTAGTCATCATCATCAATCTCATCATAATTTGGTCACCCAACAACATTTTTCCACCTCACCTCAAAATCATCAGGTAATTCAGGGCTTCCACATTCCTGGGAAAGACCCTCGAATTAAGGCCATGCAATAGCAAAAATATCAGTTGATACAACATACTCCTGGTTTGACAAACTAGAATCCAACCTTACATTAGTTGATCAACTAACCCTTTCATCCTTCGGTACCATCACTTCCATATCCAACAAATTTTACTATGCCTAAGTTTGATTAATTCAATGGAATTCGGGATCCTAAATAGCATGTAAGCACGTTTGTACACTCATGTTTTATAATCCAAAATGACAATGCTCTCATGCTCAAAAAATTTCCTCAAACATTAGGAGGATATGCCATAGAGTGGTACAATCAATTACCCAGTCATAGTATTTATACTTTTGAACAACTGATTGACCAATTCTTTGAACGTTTTATCCTAAATATTAGAAAGAAAGTTTCATTGTCTGATGTCTACAATTTAAGACAACATGACAATGAGTCTATCTATAATTTTGGAAATCATTTGAGGGTCATCATCACCAATTTGCCATTAACCCTACCAATGGAAGATCTTATCAAACTGTTCAACAAGATTTGTTTAAAACCTATCTCTTGGATGCTTCAATTATAGACTTATCATTCATTTGAAGAAGCTCTAGCCCAGGCTAGTGTCATCAAGGAAATAAAAATACAAGAGGGCATAGTTAAGCCTAAGAAAAAGGAATGGAAAAATAAAGGCCAATATAAAATCAATTATTCTATCCAATCAAAATCAATGCAGACCACTCCGACCAGTCAACCTAATTATGTTAATCAAGTGGTCATGAGCCAGCCAGTAATGGTTCCAAAAAAATTAGTGCAACAGTCACCACAATAAATTGCTTATCATGTGGTATCCTCGGTAACTCAAGCCATGAAAAATGGAGTGCCAATTGTAGAAAACCATTCCCAATAACAATTTGTCTAACAAAATCATAAATACACCCCCTTGGCCGAGTGATATGCTTCCCTTTTTTGAAGTTTGTATGACACAAATAAACTTGTTTTACCCAAAATTAGACCATATGATCCTGCTAAACATGGAAAAAATTATCAAGAATATTTATTTTGTCCTTACCATAGGCAAAATGGGCATGATATTAATAATTTCCATGTATTCAAAGACATCGTTCAAGACCTAATTGACTTGGGGGCCATCAAGCTTGACAACCCCCTTGCTCAACAAAACCAAAACCTTGGTATTTTTCAAACACCACTTCCTCACCATGAGGAGGTGCAACCAAATATGGGAGGAGCTAATACCAAAACTCCTCCTAACCAAGTTAATCATATCCATTAATACCAAGGGTTTGTAGGTGCCATTCATCTGATCACTAGAGGTCAACAAAACAATTAGCAAAATGTAAGGCAACAACCTCAAGATAGTGTGTCACAACCTCCCACATCACCTCCTATCAAAATTTCCCCCAATCCTTCATCACCAATCCACATTCCTAGTCAATCAAATCCCTAAATTTCACCCATCAATAGTCCATCACGACCAGTCATCTCATTGAGTAGCCAGTTAACCACAAGTCTAAAGATGGCTTCCACCAAATTGTCAATTTATGAGTTAATTCAACTATATCCCCCACATTATGAGGCATTAATGGACATTCCAAAATCCATTGAACTACAATCTCAAGATTCTAATGCCTTCAACAACTTTATAGGGAGCATTAAAATATGCATGGAGTCTTCCATTACATTTTATGACTTTGAGATTAAGCCAATATCATCAAAATCAGTAGATCCTCCATTACACATCATGGCTCTAATTGACAAGAAGTCATTTAAAAGAGTTATAATTGATACTAGTTCTTCCATCAATGTCATCACCACATCTGACCTTCATCATTTGAATCTTCCCCCATCTCATATAACCAAGTCATCCTTTACCCTAAAAACATTCAACGATGCCTTGTGTTACATAGTTGGTAGTATTGTTTTGCCCATTGAAGTAGGGGTTAAAGCATTGCACACTATGTTCCACATCTTGGAAGGATCCATGGCATACAATGTACTCCTTGGAAGACCTTGTATGAGAGAAATGAGATGTGTCCCTTCCATTTTACATCATATTTGAAATATTTTCATGAGGGACAAGTACATTGCATACCAGTGAATTTCAAACCATTCAAGTATTACAATTTCATTTCAAATTCTTATGAATCCATGCTTCCTTCCACCCAATTTTTTCTTTTAAAATCATCAAATCCATCTACCATGCCACCCATTTCTTCATCAAAGACTCCCATTCTTGAGGAATCCCTTATCATCGATCCTACATCATCTTCATCATTGACTACATGCACATGTGGTAAAATTCAATCCACATCTTTACCTTCCACTTCATCATCATCATCATCATCCATTTAGAAACCTTCCCAATCTAGTCCATTGCCCTCATCTAAAATTTCACAAGTTGACTTTATGGATTGTGATACACCTTCATCTCCATCATTCCTTGAGCCATTATACAACCATGGTCTTTCCACATTATCTCAAGTCGAAGTCCACCTCACTAATCTCGATATTGGTGAATATGTGGTCTAATACATCACTATCACACCACTCACCATTCCTAATGCTAAGGATCTCGATCACCCTCATGACCCACCTTTATCCATAGGAGCAGTATATGACATGGATTCATCTCCCAATAGCATAAATTTTATATATGGAAGGATTAATTCTTCATCAAATATAGCTCCCCTAGAGGAACCCAAGGAACCAACACTTTCCAACATTCTAAACATGTCAGGATTCCCATCCTGCTATTTTCACATAGTTAATTGGCAAGGCCATGGCCTAGGATTACATGAACAGAGAGTGCTTCAGCCTATTAATGTTCCATATCAAGAAGTGCATGACCGTTCAGTTCTAGGTTACCACCCACTTTCCACCACCTCTTCTCTTGAAAAATCCTTTCAAAGGCTTAATATAAACTTAGGAGAAGAAGCCCTCCATCCCGATGATTTTGATGATGAAATCCATGAAGAATTCAAAATTATGTCGATCATTTTGGATGAATCTGAAGAGGAATCAAAGCCCATTATTACCCATACTAAACAAGATGAGTTTTATCTCAGAATTTTCCCCATCCATGAGCCCATATTTCACTTGCTTCTTTTGCAAGAGTGAGCTAACCCTACCTGTGAACCACCACCCTCACTTAATTAATCCATTTCATAATACAAACTTGTAACATATGTATATAACACAAAAATAGTGGTTTTTACCACTACCAAAAAAATTCAAAAATTCAAAAATCAAACAAAAACATTTTTTTTCTTTTTTAGCATTGCATGTATATATCAGTTATTTAAATACATTTATTTGTATTGTTTTTTGTTGTCCAAGTTTACCAAGATTCTAGCATCGATTCTTATATTCCATCCATTCCATCTGAGCTTATCCACTTTTCCCATAAATTAGCATTAATCTTGTTGATTTATTTACCCCTCTTTATAATCCATATGATCAGACTAAACCAATTTCAATTGACATGAGTCTCATTGATATGGACCGGATTTTCTCACCTCCATCCTTTTTTGAGTTTGTCTTGTATGAGTAATTATTAGGGGCTTCCACAAACTACATTCCTCCATCCCCTTCACCTTTGCCTTCACCTTCACCTTCGAATCCTAAGGTTTTCCAAGTAGACATAGATTAGGATAAGCCAGAAGAGTTTGATGGCATCTTATATGATATTCATCTGATACCTATGCCCCATCAACATGAGTAATATTCACATATGTCCATTAAATATACCATCGATGTGGACATTAGTTTAGACAAAGACAATCCCCAAATTTTCAAGCTTGGAAAATGCTTATCTAGTAATGAACAAGAGCAATTAATTGCTCTTCTCAAGAGTAAAAAGAGCATTTTTGCATGGTCCTATAAATATATGCCTGGTCTTGACTCTAACTTGGTTGTCCATAATCTCACCTTACATCCCGATGCTAAGCATATCAAACAAAAACTTAGAAGGATGCATCCTACCATTGCCCTCTTGGTCAAAGAAGATCTCCAAAAGTTTCTAGATGTGGGTTTCATCATACCCATTGATTATCCTGAGTGGCTCTCAAATATGGTACCCATTTGTAAGCCTAATGAGGTGATAGTTTTCACACTGACTTTCGAGATCTTAATAAACTGTGTCCTAGAATGACTTTCCTCTTCCAAATATTGATACTCTTGTCGACACCAGTGTTGGCCATGAAATAATTTATATCATGGATGGTTTCTCAGGATACAACAAAATTCAAATAAATCCTAATGACCAACACAAAACAGCATTCACTACACCTTGGGGAAATTTTTATTACAAGGTGATGCCCTTTGGCCTCAAAAATGTAGGTGCCACATATCAATGCACCATGACATACATTTTATATGATTACATGTATAATATTATTAAATATTATGTGGATGATATCTTGGCTAAATCTAAAACTCGAAAAGAACACATTGGTGTATTGGAGAAAGTTTTTGACCGACTTCTAGAACATAATGTAAGGTTGAACCCCAAGAAATGTGTCTTGGTGTTACCTCTGGAAAACTTCTAGGATTCATTATCTCCAAAAGAAGCATTGAGGTGGATCCAAACAACGTCAAGGCCATCATGGAGATGCCTCCCCTAATTAACTTAAATAAATTGTGTAGTTTACAAGGAAATATTCAATCGATCCATCATTTCATTACACAACTTTTTGAAAAATGTAGGTCATTCAATCACCTACTACAAAATGGGGTGCCATTCTCTTGGACAAATGAATGTAAAAAATCCTTTTATGATATTAAGTAATACCTAGCTTCTCCACCAGTCTTAGATCCTCCTCGTCTGGGGGTCCCATTCTATCTTTATATTTCAACCACAAACTTTGCATTAGGGACAATGCTTACACACAAGAACGAGGAAAATTGAGAGCAAGTTGTCTATTACATTAGTTGAAAATTGGTAAGCTATGAAACCAGGCTATTCTCTTCCCATCCAAAAGAGTGTGTGAAATTCTTATAAATCATTCATGGATAAGATTTGTCCATTTTTGTGGAAAAATTGTGCTTAGCAATGGTTTTTTCCACTAAGAAACTTTAAAATTACATGCTTAGTCATACAACATATGTCATAGTTAGAGAAAAATATCTATGTTATATGATGTCTCAAACTTAAAATAACACCTGTATCATTAAATGGATAATGCTCCTTACTAAATTTGATATTTAATTCATTAGCCAAAAATCCATTAAATATCAGGTCATAGTCGATCAACTTGCATAAGCTCCACTACCTAGTGATCATCCTTTGATTATTGAGCTCCCAGATGATTTTGTATTTATTGTCTTTGAAAAAGAAGAAGATGGCATTCCAAAGAAATACATTAATATCAAACTATTATTTGATGGCTCTAAGTGCACAAAAGGTCAAGGTGCTAGAGTCGTGTTTCATACACCCTAGGGGTACCTATCCCATTATCATTCAAACTTAACTTTCAATACACAAACAACATTGCAAAGTATGAAGCCTTAATATTAGGTCTTCAATTAGCTATATCTATGAGCATTTAGTGTATTAGGATATTTTGTGATTCTCAACTTATCATTAAGCAAATCAATGGAGAATACCAATGCAAATAACCTACCATTAAGATTTACCATAAAGTAGCAATGAAATTGCTCTCTAAGTTTTATTGCTATGAAATCAATAGTTTTCCATGTTTGACTAATATATTTGTAGATGTGATGGCCTCCCTTGGATCATTTATTCCAAAATACTCCTTTGGAGAGGTACAACCCATTATAATTTTAACAATCTCTAAATCTACAATTATCCATGTTGAATCTAAAGATGAAAAGAATATTTTCTTTATCCAATTGGATCCATATGATCCTTGGTCAATCCATATGGTAGTATTTCTCAAGTTTTGAACACTCCAATATAACATGTCTCAAACTGCTAAATGCACATTCAAGCAAAAAGTATCTCATTTTGTTCTCTTGGGGGATGTGTTGTACAAACATGGTTATGATGTATTCCTCCTTCATTATCTTGAATCTAGTGAGGCATTAAGAGCCATAGTTGAATCCCATAAACTTGTGGTGGTCATTTTAGTGGAATTACCATTGCAAAGTGTAACTTATGCATGGGTTATTATTGGCCCACAATGGAACATGATTGTTAGACTTATGTTAAATATTGTAAGAAATATCAAGAACATGCTAATTTAACTCATGTACCATCACTAGCCTTACAGCCTATTCAAATTATTTGGCCCTTTTTACAATGGGGTCTAGATCTAATTGGTAAAATTTTGCCTCCATCGGGACAACATACATTCATCATCACAACCATTGAATACTTCATAGAGTGGATTGAGGTAATTCCTCTAACCAGTACAATAGGACCTATAATTGTGGAGTTTATACTTCATCACATCATTTATCATTTTGGTATCCTCTCAAAAATAATCTTTGACAATGGCAAGTCTTTCAAGAACAAGGATATTCAAGCACTTTGCAATAAATATAACATTCAACATGGTTTCTCAACTCCTTATTATCCATAAGCAAATGGACAAGCTGAAGCTTCCAACAAGACAATTTCTATTCTCAAGAAACTTGTTAAAGAAAATTGTAGATATTGGCATACACAAATTCCCTTGGAATTATGGGCTTATAAAAAAAGCATCCACGGGCCTACAAGAGCAACACCATTTTCACTAGTCTATGGGGCTAAAGTAATCATGCCTCTTGAGCTTGAGATCCCCTCCTTAAAAATTTCTTTGTAGGAATTCATAGATGATGACACTGCTATACAATCACATCTTGGCCAACTCACACTTCTTTATGAGAGGTGATTCAATGCTTTAGAGAACTTACAAGTTTATCAAAACCACCTAAAGCATGCTTACAATTCAAAAGTTCATCTACATGAATTCCAAGTATGAGATCTTGTCCTTAAATAGAATTAGCAAAACACCAATGGCTTACTGCATCTTCATGATAAATTCATGGTTAATTGGTTAGGTCCATACATTGTTACTCAAAGAGTGGGTAACAGTACTTATAGGCTTACCAGTCTAGAGGGAGAGGAATAACCTGAACCACTTAATGTTATACACTTGAGAGCATTCTATGCATAATGTATATATATATATATATATATATATATATATATATACATGGCTAATACACAAAAATATTACACTTCATTTGCATACATTTCATTCCAAAAACATTGCACTTCATTTGTATACATTTCATGCCAAAATATTATATTAGAACACATTTCATTTTGTATTTCACACAAATTCCACTTCATAAATTGCATTCACAACCACATTTCACATTTCATATTAGGAATCATTTATTAAGTTCAAAGTTTTGAATTGGTCCAATAAAATCATGGGCACTTTCACATCATCATCCATTTTTCCACCAAGCCAAAATTGTCATTTACAAAGCCATATTTCCATAAAGTCCTGAGTTTTTTTGGTCACTCAGCCACTCCTATTATTTTAAGCAAACTCCAAAATACACGTCAAATTCCTTTTAGGACCATCACACATACATTAAGAAAATCTTGAGTTTTAGGAATTGACTCCAAAATATTCTTGAACCAAACACAATTCCACATCTTAAAAACATCTTATGTCAAAGAGGGATAACACCATACTTGATTTGAACCTTAAAGTGAAAATGGTAATCTTTGCTAGTCCCATCATGCAACATAGTCTACAAGGATAGTGATTTTCACCAATATCACAATTGCTTCCAAATCTAAAATATGGAGTAGTAAGGATAGGATACAATTCTCATCACATTTTGGTTGAGAATATGATTCCCCAAAGCTCTAAATATTTTACATCACACACCATTGATCACTGAGTTGTAAGGATCGTACTACATTTCCAGTAAGACATTTAAGTAGTCATCCCCAAAACTTAAGAGATCAAAAACACAAATTATGGACTATAAAATTAGCCTCCAATGGAGCTATAGATGCTTGACTGGCAATGGATAACACTCATGCATGGTGACATGTTTCTTTTAAAGAGACATTTGATCACACATAAGGGCAATCTACCTTCTTGGATTCATCCATAATAGTTTTACCCAATTTACTCAAGATGAGTTAATGAACTCACTTGCACACACATTGGTTCTTGATTACCTTGAGTTATTACCATGCTCTTGATTCAGTAAATGAATTCATTGCACACACATTTGGTCCTAGAGGGATTAGGCAGTTTTAGTGAGTTTGTTTGATACCACTAGTATGTTTGAGTCTCTACAAAATAGTCAATTTTCCATATCAACATCTATATCTTCTTCCATATCAACATCCATATCTTCTTCTATGTCAACATCCATGTCACTTCATGAGTCATTCATCCCACATACCACCAAGTTTGGTACCCCTGATTAAATAACAATGTTAAAAACTGGCCAAGCAAGATCTAAACTATGAATGATCATTAGAAAATTTGCATTACATACCTTGCATTAATCATCCATACATTCCACCTTGCATTAATAATCCATAACATATCATATGCATTCATAATATATATAAACATGCATTCCACAAAAGCATTGCACAAAAAGCATTCACAAAAACATATAACACAAAAAGGTAAAATCCATGTATATATATGTATAAATATCGCATGTACAATGAGTGCCAAAAGACCACATACTATGGATCACCAAGGATCATATACAAAAAGTGCATCTAAGCACTAGCTACACCCTCTAAGAGGACCCCTATGACCTAGAAGAAGCTCTAGACCTAGAGTTATGCATAGACTCACTATGCCTAGTAGCCTCAGATATAGATGAGGTTGGAGGATCAGGAAGTGGAATATGATGCTCCATAAACCTATCCTCCAATGCCTTGATATACCTATGTTGATATCGAATGCATGCTATGTAGATATTATACTGATGCTCCATCTCTATTAACTATGCTTGGAGCCTTGTGATTCTTTCATCCCTATCTACCACCTACTTCTCCAGCCTCACCCAATCATCCTCACTCTGATCTAGAGGCCCATCTAGAGTCTCCTCCAAATTATCCCCATCTCTACCATCTCCCCCACTCTTGGGATCCTTCCTTGCTGCACCCTTAGTCCTCCTCCTTCAACTGTCTGATCAAAGGCACCACTACTACTTAGAGGCCTCATGGTTCCCCTCATCCTCATCTCCACCAGTTGCTACTATAGTCGGTGCCCATGGTGGTTGTGTAGTGAACCATACATCTTATTATAGACTAGTCCCTACATCATCTATATCAAGGAGGTCCATCTCCTTGTCATCCTTGTAAGCCTCCCCTATGGATCAACACATGGTAGCCCTATCTCCTCTCGATACCTCTTATAGAGCACCGACTCATTTAGAATCCCATGCCTCAATCTAAATTGTTGGAGTACTCATGATAACTAAAAATACTCAACCTCACTCCTATATCTCCCAACCACCCACCTAGCTTGCCACACCCATCATAGATACTATCCATTTCTTATCCACCTACTACCCCACCATGGCCTCCATATCACTTAGGCATATTTCAATCTCACCCATAAATATTGATACCACTGGCTCATTTGTAAAAGCTGACTCAATTGTACCTCCTTAGACACTTTCTATCTCCTTATGTAGGGCTACTCCCTACCCAAGTCTGCCATTGGTAAACCCTCTGGTCGAGCCATACTAAAGTGTTCTCATGTCTAAAACTATAACAACAAGCTATATTCTAACCCCTTCCTCCCCTGCCTCATCACATCATAGAGCTCATGGTATGCCTGTGCCAATAAAGTAAGAGCCCATGCATTCACCTGTTGCATAGTGATCATATCTCTCACTAACCCTATCAGGTTCCAAGGGAACCTACATACAATACTATTCAGGGCCATGATGTTGGCCAACATGAACATCACTAAGGCATAGAGGGCATCCAACTCCTTTTCCACATACATGGATAAGTAGGGAATACCCCCACTCTCCACCCTCACACTCTGCCAACCATCACCAAACATCTTATTTATCTTTGTACCCTAATCGTGTCCAACCTCAATGTGAATCTCCTCCACTAGCACCTTGAGGATGTGATACACATCCTTGAGGTTAAGGGTAACCTCTCCCATGGGGAGCTAAAAAGTCCTATCTGGATCCCACCTATCCACCAAGGTAGAGAGGTAGCCCTCATTCGCCCTAATCACATCAATCTGGGCTACCTTTGCTAGCCCCATAGACTCTAGAAAATCCTACTCCTCCTCCGCTAGTGCATTCTTCATCCCAAGAATCTATGATAAGAACCAGTGTCGAGCCTCTAAAATCCTAAGCTGCAACATGGCACAAAATATTTTTTTATTAACAAAAAAACACAAAAACATAAAATTTTTTCCCAAAAATAAGGACATTACCTTAGTCGTTTGCACTCCAACTTTGGCCCCTACCTCTGCTCCTTTTGCTTCCATAGCTACCATACATAATTCAATCCACCTCCCTTCCCTACACTCCATCCAACTCTCCCAAACGCAGCTTCCCAAACTCACAAACACACAAATGAGCTCAAATCTCACCTAAAGAGCTATTTATAGCTTCTTCATATGCCTTGAGATGCTCATGGGCATTTCTTGGTGCACTAAAGTGCACCAGAGCATTCACAAAATTCCTAAATACTGATGGGCATATGTTCATGCCAAAAGTGCAAATCGATGTTTGGCATCAATTTTTATGAAAGAAAAAATTTGTACAAAATAGTGGCTTATCCCCACCAAATCACTTCATATTGCATTCATACATCTGCTTCATCATATTAATAGGTTTTGTGAAGGTTCCAACTGATTTGGATGCATAATTCTTGTTTGCAACCACAAAAAATGCAAATCCCTTTAACAAGTTACAAAAGCACTCCAAAATGGTCCAAATCTTCACAAAATGACCATAATCATCATTCTCATCATTAATACATCATTTTCACATCATTCCATATCATCATTTACATATTTTCCAAGTTCAAACAACATTCAAGTGAACCTTGTATCTAGTGGTTTATTCTATATACTTGGAGATTGCAATGATTTGCATCCATACAATTTAGTAAGATGAATAACCTACCATAAGGACACTTGGTAATTTTCATCATTCCATATCTCCTTGTTTGAAATCACAATCACATTTAGTACTTCACTTTTTTGGTGAAATTATGCCAAGACCAATTTGCACAAAAGTTGTAATTGATGGCCTATTTCATGGGGCTTAACACAAGGACAAAAAATCACATCTCATCATTTCACAATTCCCTGACTATCATCACAGAGATAGAAACTAGATAGAATGATTGGTTCCAATCATGGAAATTATTCAACAATCACTAGCAGGCCCTCCAAAGTTGACCTTTTTCTAAATTTTTCTTTGCATCTTCATCTATGCATATCAATGATGCCAAAAGGCACATTCTTCAACAACATTGAATCACCCCAAATTTGGGGCAAAAATGGTATTACATTTCCACTATTCATTTGCACATATTTTTCAATTGGTTCATGAGATTCATATGCAAACTCACTCACCAATTGAGGGGGTAAGCTACGCAAATCCAAATTCTTTAATTCTTTTGTCTTCAAGTGCATTTTTCATCCCAAGAGAAAGTTGTTGCTGCATCAAGCTAGAACATGTGTCTTGTATTTTTGCACTACATTGTGTTTCATGCAATGCAGTACAAAAAGGGGTATTTGTAGACACCAAACCCTAACCACCTTTTGTTCATCCTGGTATTCCTACCATATTTCCTATTTATTTATATATATCTAGGCATATCTGTTAAATATATGTTTAATATTAATATTTTAATATTATATTTATATATATTTAATAAATATAACTATCATATATATGAATAAATCCCAACCATCCAATTTAACTTAATCCTAGCCATCCATCCACATCGATTCATGCCACACACTCGAATATCCACCCTCTATTATGTTTTAATTTGAGCCACACAATTCATGTCACTAAAACCCTAACATACCCTAGTGTGGATTAATAGGAGCCATTTAGATGGCTCAACCGTTAAGTCCTAAGTTTTATGCAATCCTTGAATTAAATTTTTATCAAAGTTTGTTGAGCCATTCATACCCTAGTTCCCTAGAGTATCCAAGTACTCTCACCTCCTAACCTTACTCATTGTAACCCCTACATCCATCATCACCTCTCTCGCCTAGTCAAATATGCTTCTATAGATTTCCCCTCAACTCTCGGATGCCTTTGGGCACTCCTTGTCACTTTCGAGCACCTCTGGGTGCTTCTCCTTTGCCACCAAGCACCTTTGGGTGCCCCCTACCATTCTTGAGCACCCATGGGTGTTTTTTGCTACCACTGAGTGCCCATGGATGTTCTACACTAGAGCTCTACAACCCTACTAGCCCTCGAGCAATGCTAGGGTATCGATGCACTTATTCCCTGCACCAATTACATTAGATCATAAAATGGTAGATAAGCAAGGTAAATCCAAGACATTTTTTTATATTCTATTATGTTATTAGAATCTGTTCACATTCCTTTATTGCATAGCTAGGGTTTAGTTTTTATTTTTGAGGGTCTCACACTATGGAGCCCTCATTGTTATTACTGACTCATTTACTATTTTATTATGTGTAGATATGGTATCTTAACACTAGCATTGGATAGTTGTTTAAGCTGGAGTGGTCCAACATTGGATAACTAGAAGCCCACTCATTTTTTTTGGGAGCAAGGACACGTTTTGAAGACACCACCAACATTGTAGCTAGGGTTTCGGAGAACCCTAGCATTGTGTATATTTGTATCAAAGAGTTCAAAAATTCTTTATTGTAATAATGGATTTTTGAGGCTCCCCCCATTAATAAAAATTATTTGTTGTGCAATATTGTCTTTTTGAGTTCAATCTATATCTTGTTATTTGGTGTTGCATTTTTGTCTTCACACTCATTTACTTACTTTAAATGGAAGAAATAAACCATATGGCTAGGATATTATAAACTTGACATAATTTATGAAAATGTGGATATTAGTCTAAGGATCACTAAGTGCATATAAAATCCTTTAATGATCAATGAACATCATTTAAATTTATACAAATAGCCTCTATAAAAATCTAAATTTATATCTAAGCTTTGTTCCATATTTAGTTGTAACTAATTGAGCATGACAAACCCTCATCCCATGTATGTGAGATCCATACATCCATGATGAGAAACTTGGAATTCTTAAAAAACCATACACGTCATAGGTTTTTCCTCCTAAAATTGAGAAAAATAATAAAATGAGGCTTTCTAAAAAGCCATGGACATGGCAGGTTGTCCTTTTCAAAAAATAGAAAATAAAAAAATTAGATACTTCCAAAAATCCATGGATGTGGGAAGTTGTGTCCTCCAAAAAACTAAAAAATTTCCTCAAAACCAAGGACCTAGGTGGAATTCCCCATAAAAACAAATTGTTAGACTAGATCAACATAGATAATTTAGAATAATCAAGCATAGCAATACTAACAAAATTTCTTATAGAACTTTGGAAGATTTAAGATATATCCATTATGTAGGCCTGATCCAATTTCCTTTTAAAACAACACACTTAATCCATAGGTAAAATATTTTTTTATAATAATTAGTAAATCTCACAATAATCCAAAGGATCCCTTGAATGATCCTAGTTTTTATAGTTTTCTCTTTACTTATAGTTAACTATATTTTTGTAGCCACTTTTTATTCTATTATGTAGTTAATTTACCTATAGAATATACCATTCTTAGCCTATAAAATAAGAAACTTTACCTACTCATCAAACTTACTCAACTAGATTATCCTAAATTATAGCCCAACCTACTCCTATAATTGATCTATATAACTCAACCCACTAGACTAACATGATACAACCACTCTATGCCATGGTTGTCAATCTTCTCTAGCCACATGCTACACTCTTCTCCTTGGAATCCTAATCTATGTACCTACAATCAAATCAATAAATATAATTTATATGATGAATCATTATTTAACATGTTTTGATGGTGTCATTATCATTGGTGCAAGCAAAATAAGGTTGATTGGAATAACTGATTAGATATCTCATGTGGAACTTAATGTAGGTAAAATAATTTTTTTTGAACTCTTTCCTTACTAATTATTATCCTCTTTGAATGTCCCTACCATCGTACGCAATGACCAAATGGTCAAGATGATCATGCCTTGTACAAAGCAACAAAGTAGGAAAACTCTAAAAGCATAGGTTTCAACTCAATCGTGTGCCTCCAAGAATCTTTACAAGGTTGACTCCTTTTAAGATGTGATATTGAGTTCAAATCCTAATCTAATAGCTTTAGGAGTAAAATGGTTAAAATGTAGAAAGTAAAGACAATGGAAGGAAAAATCCTAAGCTAGATTATGCTAATAAGGGGTGACACTCCAAGATATAAATAATATTCCCTTACACAACAATCCTAAGTGTAATTCACCAATAGCCCTAATATGAACACTTCTTGCTCTAAGCATGTTAAGCACAAGCTTGTGTATAAAGGAAATGGGACAAAGATAGTCATGGCCTCCAGTATACGCATACATGAAACAAGGTAAAAATTAAACACTCATGGCCTCAAGCATGTATATATGAATATAAAATTTTACAAGATATGCTAGAAGTGAGGGCTCAAAAGCATACCTACAAGACCACTTAGGAATCCAAGTATTTATATACAGAGGAAAATGAAGGGAAAGTTATACAACTTGTTGATCCTTTACAATGCTAAACTAACTACTATTTATAGATACAATTGAGGGGATTTTCCCTCCAAAATTGTGCAAGATATCTTTGACAAACTCATATGCCTTCCCTAGGGATCCTAAGAAATTTAATGATCCACATTCTATAATTAATAATTTTCAAGCTCTAGATTATTTTTGTAGGCATCGTGCTTTTATCTTTAATGATCTATCCACTCTTCTTGTATTGTTGAGTTGAAGTGTCATCAGAAGGTGGTCCTCATCTTCCTTTAGTAATGACTCATTAGTCTAGTCCATCTACCCTTTCTATAAATTTGTGTAACATTGTTGATGTTTTATAGTTTGATATTACCCTTCTTCTACTTTGGATGCATCATGTTTTATCTCTAGGAGCACTTGGTTGCTTATCAAAAATTTCTCTTTCTCCTATAGCATCAAAACTTTGAAACTTACAATATTGAGCTAGATGATTTGTTGAAATTGTTTTGAGGAAGTCCCCCTTCTTTTGTCCTTTTTTCAAGCCTTTTTATGTTCCACATTTTGGAATTTTTTGCTTGGCTTAGTCTATTTTTTGGAACTTTCTGTCCATTCTTTTACCTCAAAACTTTAAAACTTTTGACCATAAAATATTCCTCTCTTATTTCATCACCTTCTGTATTTTTAATATCCTTATGCTAAGAAGGTCATCAAAACATTTTCCTTTTTATAGTGGTCATAATGTTTTAAAACTCTAATCCTTTGATATTCATTCTTCATTGGCACCTTTAGGACTTTTTCCATGTTATGTCTCTTGAGGTACATCTATAACATTAAAGACTAGTGCTAGCTAGATAAAAATATTGTATTACTCTTATAGATCTAACATTTATTTCTTTGCTTTCCACTAGCTTTGCCTTTCAACTCTTACTCTTTTCACTAGAATTTTTAAGGTAAAGTTATCAAGAATCCCCTCAAATGCAAATTGTAGATGATGATATTTTGTTAGTCCATAGGATCTCTAACTTGAAGTGCACCCATATACCTACAACTATCTTATCATTAATAATTTATCTCCTTACTAAATGAGTCATTGGTCTAAATACACTTCACCAAGTGGTATCCTTGAACAAATACGATGGAGTAGATGTCTCCTAGGAGCTTTGACGATCATCTCCCATGAATCTTCATCTGTTCCCTATAACTATCGATACTCCCTCAACTGATTCAACCCACTAAATGTGTCATGTGTGTGTGGTGGGGAGATAATGGATGAGTGGTTAGGAGCCATGAACCCAAACAAATATGGAGTATAGCTAGACTTTCTAGATCTCTTGCAATCACTATTTGGGTCAAAATACTACCAATGATAGAGCTATTTTAGTTATCACTGGAAAGGCTCATGAGCTACTACCAATGATAAGGTTCAATAAAGTTATCATAAAAAAGGCTACGAGGAATTATTATGGGCCACTAACTATTAATATTAGAGGATTAACTTGGCCACACATCATAAGGGTTTTTACACCTAAATTTAGCATTTTATGATAATTTCTTAGTGATTTTCTAGCATGGGCTTCCTCGTGGTAAGCAATTGTTCAAGGGATTTTCATTATGCACAAGGTTCCAAGTCAAATTTAGTCATAATATTCTATTTTTGGCTAGATTATAGTGATATTTCACATATATTTGATGGATCACAAGGGTCTTCTACTTGCAAAAGGAGATGAATATAGAAAACAAGGTCTAATCTATTAGGTATGCAGTCATTCAAAGGTAGCTTTAGTTATAAAGAAAGGGTCAACTTGGCTCATGCCATCATTTGAGTTGAGAAAAAGATGCATGATAGTATTTTTATAGCATTTTACCAAAGATAGAGGTATCTATCCATATTAAATTCTTCTACGAACTTGTGTCTCCTTATGTTTGATGTGTTTTCACGTAACTTGAGCCTATCTTGTTTGCATCAAGATGATGCAAAAAGATCATATTTCTTTTTAGTGTTGGATTTGCATGATGCAAAATTACTCTCCCTTTGTGTATGTTTCCATTGTCATGTTTTTTGCATTTATTTTATGATATTTAACCTTGAAACTATGACGTATTTGATGGTTCCAATTGTTTGGCACTGGTCCCAAGATTCATCTTTCTTTAATGCACTTAGGAAGTCTTTCCTTTCTATAAAGTTACTTGTTTGTGCAAATGCAATTTGTGTTGTTCCATGCCTTCCATTATAGTAGCTTGTGTCACTTTGGATTTTGATGTAGCCTTCAGCTCTACTTCTATTCCCTTGTCAAAGTATAATCACCTCTTTAAATTACAAGCAACTCTCATGTTCTAAAAATTGTCTTGCACAACAAAATTAGCCAATACAATAATATATACAAAATATATATATATATACTTATTTCTCTATATTTTTTTATATACATGACCCTAAGAGGGTTGAGGCTTTTTTTCTGCATGAGTTTCAACCCATTCCCATAGCTCCATACATCTTGGGGAGGTATAACATCTAGACCTTAGCCACCCATTGATCTATTTGATCATCTAGGATAAATGAATGCATTTCATCAACCAAAGATTCAAACCACTCTTCTTCCAACATCAAAATTTGATAAACATTTGGCCCAAATGTTGATAAATGTTCTACATGGTGCAAGTAGAGTGAATCTAATTGTATTTTAAATATGATCACATACCAAGTCCTTAAAACCATGATAAACCAATCTAGATATAGATATCCCCCTAGTGTAGCAAAAATTCTCTACATAGAAAAATTCCAAAAGAGGTCGAGAGATCAATTACTACAATTTCATATATGATAATCACACTTGGAAAAGCATGCAGAGTAAGTGGAAGTTCCTCCTCTATTCCCAGGATTTCGATCGCACTATCATCCAAATACACCATCCTCTTGTTCATAAGCTAATATTTTAGCTCCAATACATCTACTACTCCCTTGGGCATAACATATGTACTTTCCCTAGCATCTATCATGCATTTATGGATCAACTTATCCTTGTAGATGAGATACAAATAAAAATGAGGTGGTTTAGGCTTGCTTACTATAGGGTCGATATCTATAGGACTATGGATGCTTGTTCTTGATTTTTCTCTTTTTCTTCTTCCTCAAGTGTCTTCTTTAGTTAATCCTTATTTCTAGGGTTAGATATGATGTCTTAGATATGCACCATACTATGGAATTCTTTAGTTGATCCATAAAGTTCAATGACCCAGTTGGCTAAAGAATTTTGGTTGGTTTTGACTAATGTATTTATTGCCTTAGGATATTTGGGATGTTTTGCCTAAAAACCATAAGGGGATATAATACTCTTGAAGGTATAGCTATTGTATTATTTTGGCTAACATAAATTTCTCTGATCTAACCATTCAAGGACATTTGGTCACTTATTTTGATCAGAGTAGTAGGTGCTAGTGTGCTTGTCTTTGGAGCTACCATGATATGAGGTTGTTGAATTGGTCTACTTGATCTAATTTGGTTTAATGGGGCTATTATATTTATATTTTCCTATTCCTCCATTACTCACTTCATGGACCTCATCAAATAGTCCAATCAAACTTGAGATCAGTTGGTTGTTATATTAGCTACTTTGTCAAATATCTTGAACATTTTTTCCTCATTCCAAGTGACTAATATTTGCTCTATTAAGTGCAATTTGAGTTAAGGATAAGGTAAGAGAAAAAAATTGATTTTCCATCTAAGCATCACTCCCTAAATAATATGTAGATGCCTAAGAAGGTATTTTTTTCTTGACATGGTTGTGGCAAGCTAAGTAATTTTTCTAAGATAAACCTAGGTGGAGCAAGTATCTGGAGTTAGGCAGTACCAAGATGTAGAATCCTCTATGTAGTTTTTTCTAAATAGGAGATATACTGTTGAGTGGTGTTTTCACCCGATTGTGAAAGCACACTCTCCGGTAGGATCTGAGTCCCAAAATCCTCTGCTTGCAAAGAAAGTAATTTCTCCAAGGTTCCTGTTATGCTGATTCTTTGATTACCAATGATGTTGTTCAAATGAAATGCTAGGAATACCTTAGGGTTTGCAAGTGGATGTTAACAAGGGGCATTGTGGTTTATTTAATTTGAATTTACAGTGGACTCAAAATGAATAAATCTATTTTAATCTTTAGTTCTGATGGATTTTTAGCTGTTTATTTAAATACAGTAATTAAACTGCAGAAAATAAAGTAAGGGTTTGAAAAATGAAGAAAAGCAAATGAAAGTGAAACTAAACTACAATCAGAATTTTGTCATCAATTCGATGAAATCGGAGATAATGAGGTTTTCTGCATGCAACCTAACCTAATGAACCTGCAAATTCGCACAATCCAAATAAGTTAGGTGTGGGTTTCTAGGGTTTCTACTATAATTCCAGATTTAGGCATTCACATGAAGCAACCAAGAACACTTGCATTAAACTTCACCTAAAAGCCTTAGAAATCTAAAATGAATGATAAAACATTAAATCATGCATGCACAAAATGACTCCTTCTTTCTCATCAATGAGATGCCAATACTTTGTATTTCTGTATTAAATGATGTATCAATTACATTTACAGGATGTTCCAGGCTTTAATATTCCAAAACAAATGAAGGAAATTGCCCAAGTGCAGGCCCAGAATGGCATGAAGCCCTTGTCTCTGCAACACTACAAGTAGCAACTTCCAACCCTTTCTTCAATCTGCGCTTTTGGATTTATCCTATCTGGTGTGGCTCTTCGATTCTCCCTGTGTCGCTTCGGTTCACCTTCCTGCATGTGGCCTTTAAAATTCCTGCCTTTTCCTTGCTTTTGATTCATGCTCAATGCCGAAACGTGCAAAATCTTCCATTGCATGTAACGCTTCTGCAACCCTGGCACCTGTATGCCATGTGTCCTACATTTTTTGCGCCTTCTGTAACGTCTTCCTATGAAAATCATGACAAAAACAGCATGCAGCCTGTTCACCTTCCTAGCAGAGAAAACGTGACATGTCGTGAAATCATGACATGTCGCGATATCGCGACGCTTTCCTCATCCGTACGCCTTCGGCCGCTTCTTGTAGCGAAATCGTGACCATTTCCTCCTTCGGACCTTCATGCCGCAAATTGTCGTGATTTTACGACATTTTCTCCTTCGGACCTTCATGCCGCAAACTGTCACGATTTCGTGACATTTTCTACCTTCGGACCTTCATGCCGCAAATTGTCGCGATTTCGCGACATTTTCCACCTTCGGACCTTCATGTCGCAAACTGTCGCGATTTCGTGACATTTTCCACCTTCGGACCTTCATGCCGCAAACTGTCGCGATTTCGCGACATTTTCCACCTTCGGACCTTCATGCCGCAAACTGTCGTGATTTCGTGACATTTTCTCCTTCGGACCTTCATGCCGCAAACTGTCGCGATTTCGTGACATTTTTCACCTTCGAACCTTCATGCCGCAAATTGTCACGATTTCGTGACATTTTTCACATTCGGACCTTCATGCCACAAACTGTCGCGATTTCACGACATTTTCTACCTTCGGACCTTCATGCCGCAAACTGTTGCAATTTCGTGACATTTTCTCCTTCAGACCTTCATGTCGTAAACTATCGTGATTTCGTGACATTTTTCACTTTTGGACCTTCATGCTGCAAATTGTTGCGATTTCGTGACATTTTCCTCGCTCGCTCTACCTTACTGCTTCCTATCACGAAATCGCTACCATTTTCGTTCTTCGTACGCTTCGGCAAAACCTGTCGTGAAATCGCTACCGTTTCCTCTTTCGGACCATCTCTCTGAAACCTGTCGTGATTTCGCTACCATTTCTCTGTTCCATACACTTTGCCGAAACCTGTTGCGATTTCGCTACCATTTCTTTGTTCCGTACACTTTCGCAGCAACACATCGTGAAATCGCTACCACTTCTTTGTCCATACACTTTGCCGAAACCTATCACGATTTCGCTACCATTTCTCTGTTTCGTACACTTTCACAGCAACACGTCATGAAATCGCTACCACTTCTTTTTCGGTACACTTTGCCCAGAACACGTCGCAAAATTGTGACACTTCTCATTTCTAAGCAGTGGCAGCTCCATACATCGTGAAATCACGACGATTCTCATTCTTGCCTTTCTCTCTCCTGCCTGGGCCGCGACGGAGCAACATGTCATGATTTCACGACACCTTTTCATTTTTACCAGCGACATGTCACGATTTCGCGACACCTTTTCATTTTTTTCAGCGACATGTCACGATATCGCGACAACTTTTCATTTTTGCCAGCGACATGTCATGATTTCACGACACCTTTTGTTTTCTTTTCTCTCTCCTCTTTCAGGCCACGACGGGGCAACATGTCACGATTTCATGACACTTTCTTATTTCCGATAGCGATGGCACGACAGGTCACGATTTCGTGACACTTTCAAAACTTAGGCATTTTTTCTCTTTTCTTCATTTTTAGCATCTGGGTCACCAAGATTTCTTCCGCAAGCCTACAAAAAAGGTGGGTCCCCAATTTTGGGGTGTGTTGTGGATCAGCCACAACAAATTGCGACTCTGCTGTCAAATGCTCTTGAGCATTTGTAGTAAGAACCCAACCTGAAACATATCAAAAAACTCGAAAACATGTGTTAGCACATAAGCAATATAACAAATGCCCAAATATCATAAGTACATGAGTCATCAGAATCATCAAGTATTAGCTCAGTGTGTGCAATGAATTTCTTTCCCTATCATTTGAAATTGATCCACATTCCATTATCAGTTTTGCATGAATGCATATGTGGGATGGTGAATGATTTGTGTACCCTAATGAATGTGCCAGGAGATTTTGCTTTCATAAAATGCATGGTCATTCTTCTATTATTATGTACAAGCATTCAAGATTGCCAAACCCTCTTAGGATCCACAAATTCATTACCTTATTGTATCCCAAAGTTGGTTATGAGTCCCTACTATCCGGAACCCATGTGCAAGTGAATGTGAAATCAGAACTTTGGGGAATCAGACTCCCAACCAACCGAGATGAGAGTTTAACCCTATCCTTACTATTCTGATTTAGAGTTCATTACCTCACTTTAAGCAAAATAGTTAAACCCACTATGGAAGAAATGGTCATGCTAGTCTAACCCTCTAGACAATTAGTGGTCTTGTTTTTGAGGTAAGACATGATGCCATTCATGGGCATATCTAACCCCACAATCTAAAACTTATCCTCATTTCTTTGGACCTTGGGGATGACTACCCATCCTTTGCAGAGGACAAGTAGTACAATCCTTACAACCCAATATAAAGATGATATGGGAAAATTTTGTTTTTTACTTCTTGGACCTTGGGGATGACTACCCATCCTGGCTAGGGACATGTAGTACGCTCCTTACAATCCAAACTTTAGATGAAAATATTAATTTTGTTGCTTAGATCTTGGGGATGACTACCCATCCTTTGCAGAGGACAAGTAGTACGATCCTTACAATCCAATATTTACTATGAAATGAGACATAAGATCTTTGGGGAATCAGATTCTCAACCTAAGCGAGATGAGAATTTATGCCCTATCCTTACTACTCCATGTGGGTCAAATCAAAGCTTTGGGGAATTGGATCCTCAACCTAAGTTCAATGAGGATTTAACCCTATCCTTACTACTCTAATTTTAGGCTTTAAGCTCTATGGAAGTGGTCAAAACCACTGTTTTAAGGATCATGTTGCATAATAGGATAGACATGAAAAACTTCTTTCGCCCAACCTTTTCCTCCAAGTTAGGCTTTGATCATTTTGCTCAAGATCCTTTTTAATGTATAAGACGTGCTTGGTTCCAGATATCTCAAGACTCAGTTTCCAACCTTAGGCTTTACTTATATATATGTTATAACACAATGACTTGTACCTAAGATGCATATGCAACTAAGATGAAATGTATGTAAAGTGAGATGGAATATGAATGCATTATCTCTTGAATTGCAAATGAAATGATTTGTCATGCAAAACTGACTCTTTCATGCATCACAACATCAAACAATATAATTTAAGATGCTTGTGTTACTTGTTGATGCAGGAGCATCCGGAGACGGTAAAACAACCTTGCATCTTACAAGTTTCTTTTCTAAGTTATTTGCATTTTGATTGATTTACTTCAGTGTTGAGTAAGGTTCTGTGGGGAAATTCTTGGTTGGAAGAAATTTTAAGGCAAAAGGGAGAGGGGTCACGAAATCGCAACATGTCACGATTTCGCGACATGTCACGAAATCGTGACCCCAAAAGTTGTAGTGTATTGTTTGGCGGGTTCCGTCGCGATATCACGACGTCGCGATATCGTGACCGTTTTGCAAAGCAGCGGGGAGGAGTGTAAGTTGTCACGATATCGCGACGTCACGATATCGCGACGTCGCGATATCATGACGGTCTTCAAAACAAATGCGGAAGGAGAAGAGGGGGTCACGAAATCATGACTTGTCGCGATTTCGTGACCCCAAAGAGCTCGACGTAGAGGAGGCGCTTCCGGTCGTGATATCGCGACAAGTCACGATTTCGTGACCTATCACGATATCGCGGCCAACCAAAGGCCGACACGTGGCACAAAAATGGATAGCCACTGAAGTTGAAGAAAATAAAGAGCAGGGTAAGGCCCGAAAGGGGACGGTGGACCGGAGAACAGGGGAGGAACAAAGTGGAGAAAATACCAGACAATCTCTGGTTAATGTACGCCTGCGGGCTATTTTATTGTATGCGTGTAAATATTTTTGGGAAATTTTAATGAAAAGTTGAATTGGTTAGAGATCGGTGTTCCCGTCCCCGTCAGTGGTATTAGAGCAGGAGTTCTTGAGCGTACAACAGACCGTCGAAGGAGAGAGGCAGTTGTACCAGGACGTGTGGGAGGGTTTGAGTTTGGGTGAAGATGCCTCCGAGAAGAAACCTGATTGGTGGAAGAGGCATGGCAGCGAAAGATTTCCGGGCATTGCAGCGGCAAGTCCAGGCCCTGCAAGAAGAGCTATGTAGAGGACGTGAGCCGAGAAGGGATGCAGACAGTGAGGATGAAGTGGAAGAGGAGAATGAGTTTGAAGAAGAGGAAGAAGATGTAGATCCGGCCCAGGCCATATTGTACAAGGCCATATCCCAGATCGGGAAGAGGCCGAAGTTAGAAGTTCCTACGTATTTCAGGAACTTGAACCCAGAGGAGTTGATAGACTGGGTGAATGATTTAGAAGAATATTTTGAATACGAAGAGGTTGAAGACCCTAACCGGGTCAAATTTGCTAAGACCCGACTGAAGGGTCATGCTAGCATATGGTGGAAGGGGGTACAGTTGGAGAGGAACCGAAGAGGAAAAGAACGGATAACCAGGTGGGATAGAATGGTGGAGAAATTAAAAAGACAGTTCATCCCCGTTGACTATGAACTGGACTTGTTACGAAAAATGCAGAGTTTGAGGCAGATGAACAGGATAGTTCGAGAATATATGGAGGAATTTTACAAAATCTCCATCGAACCGGGCATTTGGAAGCAAGTAAGGAAAAAGTGGCCCGTTACATTAATGGGTTGAGGCCGAGTGTTCAGGAGGAGTTGAGTTTGGTTCGGGTAAGCACCATAGAAGATGCTTACCAGTTTGCTCTAAAGGTGGAAGAAAAGCTGAACCGGAGGTTTGACAACAAGCAAAAAGCAAAAGGGTCATGAGGAAAGAACGGTGGAAAGAAAGAAGGAAAGGAAGAGAAGAAGGAAGAGGAGAGCAGCAGTCGGGATCAGAAAGGAGAGGAAGACCCAAAACTACAAGTTTAGGATGATGGCTACCCAAGAGGAAGAGGTATATCTGGACACAGGAATGAAAGGGGAGTATTCTGTGGAACATGTTTCCACTGTGGTGAAGAAGGGCATCGTGCATTTGAGTGCCCACAACACCAGGAAAGAACAAATAAGAAGCAAGTGGGTCTCTGCCAGAGCAGTTGTGGCAGTTGAGGATGCTGACTCAGAACATTCTAAGGAAGCTGAAAAGGGAGAAGCCATGATTGTGAGAAGGACCATGCTGGTGGAGGAAGACAAATCTGAGCAGAGGAGAAGCCTGTTCCGCACCCGATGCAAAAGTGCAGGCAAAGTCTGTAATGTGATTATAGACAATGGGAGTACTGACAACTTGGTTTTCGAGGAGATGGTCACTAAGTTGCAGCTGGAAAGGAGGAGGCACCCGCATCCATACCGGATTGCATGGTTGCGGAAGGACCACAAAGCTTGGGTCCGGGAACAGTGTTTAGTCACGTTCCAGATTGGGAGATACCGGGATGAAGTCCTGTGTGATGTATTCCCCATGGATGCATGCCATTTACTACAGGGCGAGCCATGGCGGTTTGATCGGAGTGCAGTGCATGATGGCCGTGCAAATACTTATTCCTTGGTGAAATATGGAATGCGACACAAGTTGAAGCCATTGCAGACCGAAGATGAGAAGGTGTGCAGTAATGCCAGAATTTGTCTGGTAGAGGGCAAAAAATTTTCTTGCCAAGAAGCGAGATTTGAACAGGTTACAGAAGCAGGTAAATGTCGAAAGATGTTGCCGAAAGCGGTGACTAGACAACACCGAAGTGAAGATCACTTCTCTATCTACCCCGGGTGTCTGATGCAGGAGCATCCGGAGACGGTAAAACAACCTTGCATCTTACAAGTTTCTTTTCTAAGTTATTTGCATTTTGATCGATTTACTTCAGTGTTGAGTAAGGTTCTGTGGGGCAATTCTTGGTTGGAAGAAGTTTTAAGGCAAAATGGAGAGGGGTCACGAAATCGCCACCCCAAAAGTTGCAGTGTATTGTTTGGCAGGTTCCGTCGTAATATCGCGACGTCGCGATATCGTGACCGTTTTGCAAAGCAGCGGGGAGGAGTGTAAGTTGTCGCGATATCGCGACATCGCGATATTGCGATGTCGCGATATCGCGACGGTCTTCAAAACAAAGGTGGAAGGAGAATATGGGGTCACGAAATCGTGACTTGTCATGATTTCGTGACCCCAAAGAGCTCGACGTAGAGGAGGCACTTCCGATCACGATATCGTGATAGGTCACGATTTCGAGACCTATCACGATATCGCGGCCAACCAAAGGCCGACACGTGGCGCAAAAATGGACAGCCATGGAAGTTGAAGAAAATAAAGAGTAGGGTAAGGCCCGAAATGGACGGTGGACCGAAGAACAGGGGAGGAACAGAGTGGAGAAAATACCAGACAATCTCTGGTTAATGTACGCCTGCGGGCTATTTTATTGTATGCGTGTAAATATTTTCTGCAAAATTTTAATGAAAAGTTGAATTGGTTAGAGATCGGTGTTCCCGTCCCCGTCACTTGTGGAGCTTTTTACAGGACAATTCCAATATTTCATATTCTCCTAACCTTAAGCATAAGTTGACATCTCAATACATTTTTTTTTTTTTTTTAATTATTTTTTTTATTATTATTTTTATTTTTTTCAAAATAAACAAAACATGTCAATTGAAATCAAATCCACAACAAAAATCCTAACTAGACTAACAATCCTAAATAATGAAAACAAAAACTAAAAATGCCCACCAAAATCGAAAGAATAATATCAAAATCTCACAACCTAAGGGCTAAAATAATGCTTTAAAATCTGCCCATTAACCGGTAGCATGAAATCTCTCCCTTCTAAGGTTTTTAGCCTGAAGGTATTCTTCCCAAGAATCTCTGAAATCTGATATGGGCCTAACCAAAGACAATAAAACTTTTGATGATTCCCTTTTTCCTCATGTCTTTTGTCCCATAGTAATACCAAATCTGAAATTCTGAATGATTTAACTTTGGCCCTTTTGTCAAACCATCTTTTAATAACTTCCTAGTGTTTGTTCATGTGATTCATGGCCTTTTCTCTCTTTTCATCTAGGTGTAGCAAATGACTTGACCTGGCTTCAACTTGATCATCTGTCCCCAAGTACTCTTGTATGAAATGCAAAGTCTGCAACTTCAAATTTGCAGGAAATATCGGGTCTTGCCCATAGACCAAATGATAGGGAGTATTCCCTATAGATTCTTTCACTCTGGTCCTATCTGCCCAAAGGGCAAACTTTAATTGGCTATGCCAGTCCCGAGGGTTATTTTCCAGCAACTTCTTAATGGTATTCAACAAATTCTTATTTGAAGATTCGGCCAACCCATTTCCTTGAGGATAGTAATTGGATGCAAATTTTAAGCTCACCTTGCTATCATATGCCCAATCTGCAAATTGTGTAGAAATAAAAGCTTTACCATTGTCACTGACAATAGAATCGGGCATTCCAAATCTTGTTATAATTTGATCCTCAAGGAATTTAATCACAACGTCTGTGGTGGCATGTTTAGTAGGAATCACTTCTATCCACCTTGTACGAGTAGTCTGTAGCTATCAAAATGAATTTGTGAGAATCAGAGGAATTTGGGTTAATAACCTCGATGAAATCTAGTCCCCACTGTGCAAATGGTCTCATTTCAACTACAAGTTGCAACGACATGGCTGCATTTCTTTCTCTATTTGCAGCTACTTGAGAGATATGACAAGATCGTACATGGGCATGTGCATCTTTGAAAATATGTGGCCGGTAGTATCCTGCTCTCGGGATCCGATGTGTTTGTAGCATTGGCTGCACCATGACCGGTTCCATGTTTCCCGTGAAATTCCTGCAACACCCCGGCAGACTTCTTCTTTGTTCAAGCACCTCGGGTAGATACCTTCATGATTCTTCCTGTAAAGCACACCAGATTTCATCAGATAATTGACAGACTTAAGCCTTAAAGCCCTTCTCTGTGTTGAATTCAGATTAGAAGGACACTTACCAGTCAATAAAAATTGCACAATATCAACATACCAGTCGTCCTTAGCAATGTATTCTATATTTGAGCATTGGCCTGTTATTTGCGGATTATTTTCTGCGATCGTCTTTGCCAGTCCCTATCCTCGAACTAGTTTCATAGGTTGGATTTCGAGATCAAATTCTTGGATGGTTGAAATCCATTTTCCTCTCTTCTCACCTAGTTCATTTTGTAAAAACATGGTCTTTACAGCATAGTCAGGCACGATGGCAATAACTCTGCTATGTACAATGTAGTGCCTAAATTTTTTCATAGTTTTAAAAAGTGCGTACATTTGCTTATCAAGGACTGAATACCTTAATTGAGCATCTTTCAGGGGGGCACTTAAAAATGCTATGGGTTTTTCGGCACTATCCTCGCATTTTTGGGTTAAGACACTTGCAAAGGAGTGTTCTGATGCAAAAGCATAAATATAGAAAGGCTTGGAGTAGTCTGGGCTTATAAGGACAGGGGCTCTGGAAATGGCATCTTTGATGTTCTAGAAGGCCACTCTGCTTTCCTCATTCCATTTTACATCCACATCTTTCTTGAGCATCTTGTTCAGAGGCTTGGCTATCTCAGCAAAGCTAGAGATAAACTTCCTCACAAAATTAACCTGCCCAAAGAAAGATCTCAATTATTTCTTACTACTCGGGAGAGGTAGGTTTTGGATAGCTTGTATCCTTTCTGGGTCGATGGATATGCCCTCTTTTGAAATGATGTGACCCAACAATTTTCCTTTTGTTACTCCGAAAATGCACTTTTTGGGATTTAAGGAAATTCCATGTTCTCTGCATCTTTGAAGCACTTTCTTTAAATCTTTGACATGTTCCTCTCTCTTTTTCAAGAAAATTGGGATATCATCCACATACACGATGATGCATTTGCCTATGAGTCCTTTGAATGCATAATCCATGGCACGTTGAAAAGTTGCACCAGCATTTAGCAGTCCGAATAGCATTCTCTTATATGCAAATGTCCCCCACTTGGTAGTGAAGGCTGTTTTCATCCTGTCATCTGGATGTATAAGAATTTGATTGTACCTTGAATACCCATCGAGAAAGGACATCATTTCAGATCCATTCACCATTTGTATAATTTCATCGATTGATGGCAATGGATAATTATCCTTTTGAGATGCTTTATTAAGATTTCAAAAATCTATGCACAGCCTAATCTCTCCACTCTTTTTTCTCACTGGAACGAGGTTAGCCACCCAGGTTGAGTGCCTAACAGGAAAAATTATTTTCGCTTCCAATAATATTTTAACCTCCTTTTCGATCAAAGGCTCCAATAGTGGGTTAACAACTCGTTGTCTTTGCCTAAAAGGCTTGGAGTCTGGCTTCAACAGGATGGTATGTGTGATAATGTTTTGGTTGTATGTCTTCAGCTCATTGTAGTTCCAAGCAATACAATCTATGTAATGCTTCAATGCCTGCATTATATTGCTCCTTTCTTCATATGTACATGCCTTTGCAATGTACACCTCCTTTGGATTGTCTGCACTCCCTAGATTAATTGAATCACAGGCATCTTTAGGGAGTGGGACTCTTCTTCCTTTCTTGCTCTTGCATCCCATGTCGAACATCTTTTCCAATGAAACCATGTCTTTAGGAATTTTATTGGATTGATACGCAGTTTCAATTTCATCTTCTATTTCATCCTGCCACCTTTGCTCCTCATCAATCACCTGATTTTCAAAAATACCCGAGTTCGTGACAAATTTGAAAATATGTCTGTCACTTTCAAAAACTTGGAAATTCTTTACATTATCGGGTATTGATGGACAAGGAACCAGTTCAATGGAAAACTTTTTACATCTTCTTATATCAATCGGGTTCAACATGCCCACGATGACTGCAAGAGAGTTTGCTATTCGATTTCCTTTTCTAGAAATAAGGGCTATATTGAATGCATCGAACTCCTCCATGAGGTCCATAACCCTAGTTCTATAAAGGCTTAGTCTCCTGTCGTGGCATGTATACTGTCCTTTGATTTGCTTGACTACCAACTCAGAATCTCCCAAAACCTTCAAGCATTTAACATGCTTGCGCAATGCTAGACGTAAACCATAGATCAATGCTTCGTATTCTGCCACATTGTTCGTGCAAGGAAATTGCAGTCTGTAGGCGGCCAATAATGGTTTACCTCCTGGACCAGTGAGCTCAACTCCAGCTCCTGCTCCCTGTCTAGATTTTGATCCATCAAACCTGAGCAACTAAGTGTAATCATTTTCCTCGGAAGAGCCACCATGACACGCCTCCTCTTTAGGATCTTCAACAGCTTCCTCAACATCAAGTGCATAAACTCCTAGTTCTGGATCAAAAAACTGAACTTCATTCGGCTTGTTAAAATCTGTTATAATCTCCTTAAGCCTCAGTTCATTTTCGAATCTTATTTGGTTTGTGATTCCCTTCCATGGTAGCCACATATGTGAGAAGTCTGTTGAAAAATAGCCATTCAGAGTTTTCATCTAATCCCTTGCAAGTAACATTCTATACCTACTTGGAATATTAACCACCAAAATATCTACAACCTGTTGGACTCTAGGTTCAGAATTTAATTGAATCTTGACATCATATAAGGTACCTACCATATTTACCTCTGATCTGTCCAGTTGCAAGACTGTACATTTGGATGAAACAGGCTGTAGACCTAGCATTTTACATATTTTTGTAGGCATGAGGTTGCTCGTGGCACCTGTGTCCACCAAACAGTTATGCAAATTCTTACCCGCAATTCTCAGAGTCAGTAAGAATGGCGGGACATCCCTTCTCTCTTTTCACAAAATAATATGGGATTCAACTCTTTTTTCCTTCCACATTGGATCAGGTGAGTTCAAATATTTTATCAATGCCTCCTTTTGGCCAGGTAATCTAGCTGCATCCAAGAACGAAAGGCTATATTTGGACTTCTTCAGATCCTCCACTATGTCATAGTTTGGTTTTTCGAATTTGACTGTCTTCTGCACATCATCAGACATTTCTCTTCTGAGTGAAGGGGGAGGATTATTATTTGCCTTTGTATCTGGAGGAAGAATAGAATTGTTTGGAGGTGTTGATGAGGTTTTAGGGGCTTTAGACTTACTTCTCAAATGGTATCCATGATTCCCCTTTCTGAAATCTCGAAAAGCTTGCACCTCCTGTTCTAGAATTTCATCTTCTTCTTCCTCACTCTCACCCTCTTGATGGTATACAGTTTCCATCACCATGATATTATCATCTTGATGTTGCGGTGGACCCTCATTTGATACCAATTCCAAATCATCAACTTGTGCCTGAAGACAATGAGTGCATCTAGCAATATCAGGACAATTCCTCTCATTGTGTTCTTTTGTGTTATGCAACCTGCACCCCCTTTCCCATGCCAAATCCGAAAGATTCAAAAGAGAATTGGATTGGCTAGGTCCTGTAGAAGCATCTAATTGATTAGCAATGGGAGCGGGAACTCCCCCATTGTTAGGTTTGGTGTTCCAGTGCCTCCCTCTATTGTTAAAATTTTGATTTGGGTGAGGGGCATGGGACTCATACTTCTGTTGTTGAACCCTGTCATTGCTCGGTTTATGAACTAATTTCTTGAGCTCTTCCACTTCTGAATAAACATCTTTTGGTGGAATCATATTTTTGTTAACCCCCGTTGGATTCGCATAATTAATGGGGTCTTGATTCAACACTGGGGTCAGGTTCTGAGGAATTGGATTTCTGTATGGATTGAAACTTTGAATCAGGGTAGGATTTGGAAAATGAACTATGGCCTGAGGATTGACTTGGCTAGTTCCTTGCATAGTTGATTGACTTTCCTACAAAAATGCAGGGACAGGTGGAATGGATGTGAGTGATTGGATTGGAATGGGTGCATACGTGGGTGCTGGTGGATATGGCTGCTGATATGGGAAGGCATTCATGCTTGGAATTTGTGGTGCCATGAGTTGATTTTCCTGGGGAGCTTGACCATATGGAGCATATTGTCCCATCACAGGCATCTGGGTAAACCCGTAGCCTTGTGGTGTCATTTTCTGCTCGATAGTCATGGCTTCATTATAGGCCAAAGCCAGCGTGGTAACTTGAGGATTGTGCCTTGCAAACATGGCTGTCATGGGGTCCAATGCCCCAAAATATATCTGCAAAGCCACTGCAGGATCAATAGCAAAGTGCCTAATTGATCTATTATAGCACTTTTGGAACTTCTGATTAAACATTCTAATTAGTTCCCCTTGGCCCCTTTTGCATGTAATAAACTGATTGTAAATAGTTGCGAGATCTAAGGGTGACCTGAATTGATTGACAAAGGCATTTTCCATTTGTGTCCAAGAGGTGATTGAACCAGTTGGCAAGCATATATATCATTCATATGCTATTGGATCTAAGCTCATGGGAAAAAGTTTGCAGGCCACATCTTCATATTGAACTTGCAGCCTAATTAAAACATCCCTATAGGCTTGGATATGTTCTTCTACTGTTCTTGGGCCATCTAATTTGTATTTGGGCAAAAATCTTTCAATGTTCTTGGGGATTTCATGAATATCCCCAGCAATATTCAAAGGAGTATTGTTAGCTCCATACCAAGGAGCTACTGGAGCTTGAGCCATTTGACTCAAAATTGATGAAGACAAACCTACAATAGCAGTAGAAATATTACTGACTATAGGCACCCTAGGTGCAACTGATACTACTGGCATAGGTCCACTCGATGTTCCTGGAGAAAATAGGTCTTTTGTGACAGGTGAACTTACGACTTGCTTGGCTTTACTCTTGGGAGTACCAGTAAGGTCATGAAAAATGGTTTCCCCGATTGTTTATGACCTAGTCACAATACAATGTGGTGGGTCCAGCCTGCCTGATGAAACCCTCAACTATTTCGAAGAAAACCTGCAATAGAAACAAAAAACAGTGTTGCAGTTTAGCCGTCTGTGAGATTTATTAAATGATTTCAAAATTAGATCAAAAACATATTATTCAGGTATGAAAATCAAAACAAAATAAACCAATTCATGCCATCCTTCTAGCACCAATTTGTTGAGTGGTGTTTTCACCCAGTTGTGAAAGCACACTCTCCGATAGGATCTGAGTCCCAAAATCCTCTGCTTGCAAAGAAAGTAATTTCTCCAAGGTTCTTGTTATGCTGATTCTTTGATTACCAATGATGCTGTTCAAATGAAATGCTAGGAATACCTTAGGGTTTGCAAGTGGATGTTAACAAGGGGCACTGTGGTTTATTTAATTTGAATTTACAGTGGACTCAAAATGAATAAATCTATTTTAATCTTTAGTTCTGATGGATTTTTAGCTGCTTATTTAAATACAGTAATTAAACTATAGAAAATAAAGTAAGGGTTTGAAAAATGAAGAAAAGCAAATGAAAGTGAAACTAAACTACAGTCAGAATGCTGTCATCAATTCGATGAAACCAAAGATAATGAGGTTTTTTGCATGCAACCTAACCTAATGAACCTGCAAATTCACACAATCCAAATAAGTTAGGTGCGGGTTTCTAGGGTTTCTACTGTAATTCCAGATTTAGGCATTCACATGAAGCAACCAAGAACACTTGCATTAAACTTCACCTAAAAGCCTTAGAAATTTGAAATGAATGATAAAAAATTAAATCATGCATGCACAAAATGACTCTTTTCTCATCAATGAGATGCCAATACTTTGTATTTTTTTATTAAATGATGTATCAATTACATTTACAGAATGTTCCAGGCTTTAATATTCTAGAACAAATGAAGGAAATTGCCCAAGTGCAGGCCTAGAATGGCATGAAGCCCTTGTCTCTGCAACATTGCAAGCAGTAACTTCCAACCCTTTCTTCAATCTGTGCTTCTAGATTTATCCTATCTGGCGTGGCTCTTCGATTCTCCCTGTGTCGCTTCGCTTCACCTTCCTGCATGTGGCCTTTCAAATTCCTGCCTTTTCCTTGCTTTTGATTCATGCTCAATGCTGAAATGTGCAAAATCTTCCATTGCATGTAACGCTTATGCAACCATGACACCTATATGCCACGTGTCCTACGTTTTCTGTGCCTTCTATAACGTCTTCCTATGAAAATCGTGACAAAAATAGCATGCAGCCTGTTCACTTTCCTGGCAGTGAAAACACGACATGTCACGATATCATGATGCTTTCCTCGTCCGTACGCCTTCGGCCGCTTCTTGTAGCGAAATCGCGACCATTTCCTCCTTCGGACCTTCATGCTGCAAACTATCACGATTTCGCGACATTTTCTCCTTCGGACCTTCATGCCGCAAACTGTCACGATTTTGTGACATTTTCTACCTTCGGACCTTCATGCCGCAAACTATCACGATTTCACGACATTTTTCACCTTCGGACCTTCATGCCGCAAACTATCGCGATTTCGTGACATTTTCCACCTTCGAACCTTCATGCCGCAAACTATCGCGATTTCGTGACATTTTCTCCTTCGGACCTTCATGCCGCAAACTGTCGTGATTTCATGACATTTTTCACCTTCGGACCTTCATGCCGCAAATTTTCGTGATTTCGCGACATTTTTCACCTTCGAACCTTCATGCCACAAACTGTCATGATTTTGCGACATTTTCTACCTTCGAACCTTCATGCTGCAAACTATCACGATTTCGTGACATTTTCTCCTTCGGACCTTCATGCCGCAAACTGTCACGATTTCATGAAATTTTTCACCTTCGGACCTTCATGCCACAAACTATCGTGATTTCATGAAATTTTCCTCGCTCGCTCTACCTTACTGCTTCCTGTCATGAAATCGCTACCATTTTTGTTCTCCGTATGCTTCGGCAAAAACTGTCGCGAAATCGCTACCGTTTCCTCTTTCGGACCATCTCTCCGAAACCTGTCACGATTTCGCTACCATTTCTCTATTCCGTACACTTTGCCGAAACCTGTCGCGATTTCGCTACCATTTCTCTGTTTCGTACACTTTCGTAGTAACACATCGCGAAATCGCTACCACTTCTTTGTCCGTACACTTTGCTGAAACCTGTTGCGATTTCGCTACCATTTCTCTGTTTCGTACACTTTCACAGCAACATGTCGTGAAATCGCTACCACTTCTTTGTTCGTACACTTTGCCCAAAACACATCACGAAATCGTGACACTTCTCATTTCTAAGCAGTGGCAGCTCCATACGTCACGAAATCACGACGATTTTCATTCTTGCATTTCTCTCTCCTGCATGGGCCACGACGGAGCAACATGTCACGATTTCGTGACACCTTTTCATTTTTACCAGCGACATGTCACGATTTCGTGACACCTTTTCATTTTTACCAGCGACATGTCGCGATATCGTGATAACTTTTCATTTTTGCCAGCGACATGTCGCGATTTTGCGACACCTTTTGTTTTCTTTTCTCTCTCCTCTTCCAGGCCGTGACGGGGCAACATGTCACGATTTCATGACACTTTCCTATTTTCGGTAGCGATGGCGCGACAGGTCACGATTTCGCAACAATTTCAACACTTACGCATTTTTTCTCTTTTCTTCATTTTTAGCATCTGGGTCACCGAGATTTCTTCTGAAAGCCTGCAAAAAGGTGGGTCCCCAATTTTGGGGTGTGTTGTGGATCACCCACAACATATACCCATAGCATGGTTGATAATATATTGCTATAAATGGGTTAAGAGTAGCACTATCTATTGGTTTTGGATCTAAACTTGACCATTTTCTTGATTGGCTAGGAATTGGGTTCTAGGTAGTCGTTGGATGAAGTTCTATTACCCTGGTTCCCTTGCAAAAAATAAATTATTTTATTGTTCTGATATGGATACCTCTAGGTATAATTTTCCCTCCTCATGTTCAATATCTCATTGGTAACTATATTGAGCAAGCTTTGCATTATGTTGCGCTTCAAGTTATCTAAAGAATATGGTGTTAGAGTAGGAAAGATAGGAGTTACTATAGATGATATTGAGGTTTGTTGGAAGGTTTTTGGTTGGATGACTAAGGAATACTGGTGTGGATGTTGCACATTGGGGTACAAAGTCATAGGTGACCTAGGGTCCAACCTTTCGATATAAATCAGATCATGTTCATCTTAGATGGCTATGTCATAAGCATTTTGTAGGGAGTTCCCAAGTTTGACCTTAATCATTAATTAGATTTTAGAATCTAAGACCTTCAAATAGCAAATGTTTGCTATACCTGGGAGACAAGAAATATATTTAGGTATTCTATGCTAAAACTTATAAAATTTGAAGTTGAAGTCATCATATACTCCATAGAATCTCTCTTTATGGTTGATAATTATTTCAATAGAGATACCATGTCTACCTTCTCTCTAAATATCTCTATGAATGAGGAAGCAAGTTGGTCCCAATCAATGATCAAATAATATTTAAATGCAACATACCATTTATGATGTCAACAACAATATTAGAGCCACATTTTGATCTAATACATTATGAAGCATGCACAGGCTCACCATGTCGTTCATGTGCTTAATAAGAATTGTTAAATTTCCCTAGTGAAATATGGAAGATATTTTAGAGCAAGCATGGGTATCTCATTCCATATTTCATGCAGAGTAGTAGGTATCAAGGTACCTCTATTATTCCAAGTAAGGAATGATCTCAATGTAAATGGAGCAACCATATTTTGGCCTTGAGCTCTTCTTCTTCATGGAATGGTGTCAAACGATGGAAGAAACACTTGAATATTTGTAGAAACAAAGGATCTAGTGGTAGGTCTCTTATTCATGCACTTCTAGATTCATTGGTTGGAGTGGAGTTGCCAGGTGAATATAGTATGTGCTCTCTGAGCTGATAGACTAAGATCTTTACCAAAAATTCAATATGATTTCCTTCAATGCTAGGTATGAAGAACACAAGCTTATTTCCCAATCAATATTATGCAATGTATCAATAGCAATATCAACAACAATAATCAAAGCAATGCACAAATCACCACACACAATAGAGACACCAATTTAACGTGGTTCACCCAATGTGGGCTACTCCACGGAGAAAATATTTCACTAAAATTTTCTCAACAAATCTCTTGGGAAACCTTTCCCTATTACAATGTTTATGGACCTCTGTCCAAAGGAGACACCAATCCCCTAATCAGGTTCGTGGATCTCTATCCACAGGAGACACCAATCTCCTCAGCTGGTTCATGGATCTCTATCCACAGGAGAACTCCTTTCTCCTCTGCTCTGGCTGGTGATCTTCTAGAAGAACTGTTGCCTCCACTGCACTAGCTAATGGATCTCTATCCACTGAAGACTCCTATCCTCACTCAGAAGACCTATCCTCACTACCTTAGCTAATGGATCTCTATCCACTGGAGACTATCATCCTCTATACTCTGTCACCTCCAAAGCTTGCTCTCAGCTCTATCTCAAATCTGCACTAAACACAGTCCTTCGGTCTAGCACAAATCTGCTCAATCTCTATCTCTGGTATGGCACAAACCTATCCTCAAATATGCACCAAACTCTGTCCTCAAATCTGTACTAAACATAGTCCTTCGGTCTAGCACAAATTTATCCTCAATCTCTGTCCTCAAGCCTTAACACAAAGCTTGACTCAATCACAAATCAACTCTGCTAGATCTTCTCCAAACCTTAACTCAAGGTTTGAACAAATCAATCAATCAACTCTGCTCACAAGTCTTCTCAAAGACTTGCCTCAATCTCCACAAGTCCTCTCAAGGACTTATTCAATATTCAATATCTATCCTCAAATATGCATTGTAAGCTTCCACAAAAGCTCACACCAATCTGTCCACAAGTCCTCTCTTGAACTTGCTCTCACTGCTCTTAAGTCTTCACCAAGACTTACCTCAAATCTGCTCAACAAGTCCTCACTAGAACTTGTCTCAAATCTGCATTGTAAGCTTCCACAAAAGCTTACTCAACTCAATCTATCATAGAAAACCTCTTCAATCACACTAACAAGCTTCACATAGAATCTTGTTCAATCTCACAGAAACATATAGAGAATTGTTAGAAACTCAATATGCTTCTTACTCACAACAATGCTCAATCACTTTCAATCTATCCTTTTATCATAGAAACATATAGAGAATTGTTAGAGACTCAATATGCTTCTTACTCATAAACACTCAATCACTCCCAAACTCTTTCTCAAATTAATTCAGAATGTAGAACAATTTGTTTCACATAACTAGAACTATCACTTCAACACTTCCACTTGACTAGGCTCAATCAACTCCACTCAATCAATCACTCAATGAAACAATCCTTGCTCACTAACCCTAGTCCAAGCATATGAACACTCACTCAATTATTTCCAATCAATGCTTATCAAATAATCTCACATAACAATGATACTCATGTTCTTTCACAAACTCAAGATAGTTCACAATTCACATAACAATGATACTCATGTTCTTTGCACAAACCCTAGTTCAAGATAGTTCACAACTTCACATAACAATGATACTCATGTTCTTTGCACAAACCCTAGTTCAAGCATATGAAAGCTTTACTCAATATTTCCAACAATGCTTATCAAACAAGGTTTCTAGAATCAACTTTCTTTCCAGAAAAACCAAACTCAACAATGCTTATCAAACAACCCTTTTCACTCCAACTTAGCATTCACAACATCCAACAATCACTCTCAAGGAAGATGTGCCCATACCTTTTGTTTGATGAAGAAAATGACCTCAAAACCTATCTTAAACACAATTTTCTTCTTTGCCAATTTCAATGGTTAGATGACAAAATATCACACTAACACTCTCTCAGAAATATTTCTCAATTACAAAAATAATCAAACTCAAATACACCTTATTACTCCTTTGAAATTAGCAATCATCAAAGCATACATAAAAAATAATTACTCAATTACTCCTTATAATCTCCAATATTTAATTAACAACCTCCAGAAATCAAACCCTCAAAAATAATACTGCCTATCCTTTTATCTCCCTCAAATACACAATAACCAATTTTAAAAATAAACTTTATAATCCTCCAAAATATTTATTTTTCATCCAACCTTAGCAAATCCAAAATACCTCATGCAACCTTGGCAAACATTAGCGCATACCTTTTATCTCAAGCAAAAAGGCCTCGGTGGGTTTCGAACGCAAGACCACTCCCAACCGAGCGCCTTATCGAGGCACTAGCCCACCACGTGGGCTACGAGCCTCCACACGAAGGGGAAGGCTCAAGCCTTCCTTTTATCCCTTTTTGATCGATGTGGCACAAAACAAAATACCCTCTTCTCTTGCAAAACCAACTCGATGGGTTTCGAACCCTGCTCTCCTCGCCTGTCGAACGTCTTAGCGCTATCCACTGTCGCCAACTGCGCTACACAGTGTTGTGCATAGTGAAAGGAGCCCCGCTCCTATTTGTTATCTCTTCTACCACTGAATGCTTTCAAAACACGCGAAACCTTTGTCTTTTTCTTGTGCACAAATTTTGGAGCTTTGATTAATCGATAATGCATTGGGGTGAAGACTAAGGTTCTTGCCCCCTTTTTATACACGAAGGCCAATGCCTTAGGAACGTCGATGCCACATTCAAATTTCGGATTCGAATTAATAATTAACCTTTATAACCCAACCTTAGGGTTATTTAATTAATATAAATTAATTTTATAATTAAATTATAATTAATCTATAATTAACTTAATAACTTTAGAAGTTAATTAATAAATTAATTTATAATGAAATTATTTAAATTAATTTAAATCTCCCCTTTTAATATTATAATAAAATATTACAATATTATTTTTCTTGGGCCTCTTCATTGCTCTTTGAACCTCATTTGACCACCTGGAACCGGATCTGACCAACTGGAGGTGGACTTTCCTTTTGCACTGATTGCGGAACCACTTCTTCTTGCACTGCTCACTGAAACTGACTCTTGACATCAATGACAACTCAATTACTCAAAATGTCCAACAATATCCCCCTTTGTCATTGATGGCAACCCAATTATCTTTTACAATTTCCTTAACCTTTTTATGTTCTGCTCCCCCTGGGAAACTGCTCCCCTGACTCAATGCTCTCCCTTTAAATCAAATCTCTCCCCTTACTCAAATATCTCCCCCTTTGACATCAATGGAAAAGGGTCACCTTTGGGGCTCGGGGCTAAGAATGAGTCTCTTAGCTTAGCCCCTCCCCCACCTCCTCTTGAGGTGGTTAATTCTGGGGTGGGAGTATTTCTACTCCCAACATGCATTGATCTTTACCTTTGTCCACTTTCCTTCTCATCTGATCCTTCTGATTCCTCTGATTGTTCCTATTCCTGCTTGTCTCTGGAATTTTTGCTCTACACCACTTTGTTGTATGTCCATTATTATTGCACTTATAACACTTAATATTGTTATTCCTTGGAGGTGCAAATGTCTTGGGATTTCTCCTAGTGAAGCCATATCTATTCCTATCATGAACCCTGCAATTCATTGCCTTGTGACCAAACTGATTACAAGAGTAGCAATACCCTTGAAATAGTTGCCTATTTTTGAAGTTCCCATATTCCTATCTTTCATGTGTCCTGCACTGAGAAGCTTTGTGCCCAAACCTATGACATGAAAAGCATCATCCATTGAAATTACCTTGCCTTGACCTCATTGGTCTCTTAGTCTCTTTTACCCTGTGTTGGTTCCTGTTCCATCTGTTCCTCTTTTGTGCATTGTTCCTTTCCTTGTTGAACTTTCTGTTGTCCAACTCATCCTCAGAAGTCTCACTCTCTCTTACACTTTCTTCTTCTCCAGAACTTGAGGTTGACTCCTCTCCTTGTTTCTTTTGTACCTGTTCAAAACCAAGACCTGTTTTGTTTGTTGACCATCTTTGTGTCTTGATAATCTTATCCAAATTCTTTGAGCTCCTTCCAAACTTGTGCAACCTATCCTTAGACTCTTTTATTTCTTCCCTTAGTAGAGCCACCTCATGTTCTAACCTTTCACATTCTAAGACCTTTGCTTCTAACTTATCTTTAAACTTCCTTGTCTTAGCAATTGACTTGTTTAGATCCTCTATAAGCTTTCCTTTCTCTTCATCACATTCTTGAAACTGAAGCTTAAGTTGGGAGTTTTGCTTTCTTACCTTATTTAATGCATCAAGGGCATGAATAAGTTCACCTTCAAGATCAACTCCTCCTATTTTTTATTCTTCCTCTATTTGTTTGCCTTTGAAAACATCTTCATTCTTTTTTGACTTGTCTTCTATAGGATCACCTCCTTCTTCTTCTAGTGCCATTAGAATATTCTCTTCTGGTCCTTCAAGTGTATCTTCATATTCATCATCACTGAAACTGAAACCACTCTTTGTACAACTATCTTCAAGATGACCAAAGTTACCACATCTAAAACACTTGAGAATTATTGGTGACCTTTTCTTAACTACTTCCTTTTCTTTTGTCAGAAATAGAACTTCATCTTTATCATTATCTGAGGAACTATTATCACTATCACTTGAGTACTTACTTGCCTTATCTGCATAGTAACTCCTCTTCTGTCTTTGAAAGAACTTCTTTCCTTGTTTGCCTTGTCCATCCTTGCCTTTCTTTTGGTACCTGTATTTTTTTGATTCCCTGTTCTTATGATCCTATTTTTCTTCATCATTGCTATTTCTAGCTTCTTGAAAATCAGTTGCATAGTGACCATACTTTCCACAATTGAAACATCTAACATATTTTGCATCTTTAAATCTTCTTGGATCCTTGTTCCTTCTGCCATAATTTGCTTCTTCATCACTGGATGACTCATTGCTTAAATCTGACTTCTTACCCTTTGTCTTTTTAGTAGCCTTGAAGGCTGCTTCTTTTCGGATATTAGGTTCCTCTTTTGTTCTCATCTCAAAAGTTGTAAGAATGCCAAGTAGTTCATCCCTTGTCAAGAGATCACCATATTTTGATTCCTCTATAGCAGAAATATTTTCACTAAACCTTTTTGGGAGAGATCTTAAGATCTTATCACAAACATCAGATTCTTGAACCTCAAGTCCAAGTCCTTCCATGGAGTTAACAACCTCATCTACACGAAGTAGATAAGCACTAATGTTTTCCTCATCCTTCATTCTTAATTCTTCAAATTGTCCCTTGAGATTTCATATCTTTGCCCTTTTGACATTTTTATCTCCTTCATATATGCTTTGCAACTTATCCCAAATTCCTTTTGTTGATTTGCAATGCATAACCTTTATGAACTCTATTCTATGCAAACCTTTCAAAATTGCATTCATTGCTTTTGAATTGTAATGATGTAGAAGCTTACCATATTTATCTGTAGGTGGAGTAGTTGGTGGTGTGTATCCATTTTCAATTGCTTCCCATATTTCATTGCCTAGTGCCATCAGGTGAATCTTCATTCTCATACTCCAAAATACATAATCGCTTCCATCAAATACTGGTGCTGAATTATCTGAGGATCCACTCTTAGAATCCATTGTGTTCTTGTAAGCTTTTCCTTCAAGTTGTTAAACTCTTTCGAAGGAACCCGCTTTGATACCAATTGAAGAACACAAGCTTATACTGAGAGGGGGGTGAACAGTATAAGACCACTTTTTACTTTTTATTTCCCAATCAATATTATGCAATGTATCAATAGCAATATCAACAACAGTAATCAAAGCAATGCACAAATCACCACACATAATAGAGACACCAATTTAACGTGGTTCACCCAATGTGGGCTACTCCACGGAGAAAATATTTCACTAAAATTTTCTCAACAAATCTCTTGGGAAACCTTTCCCTATTACAATGTTTATGGACCTCTATCCAAAGGAGACACCAATCCCCTAATCAGGTTCATGGATCTCTATCCACAAGAGACACCAATCTCCTCAACTAGTTCATGGATCTCTATCCATAGGAGAACTCCTTTCTCCTCTGCTCTGGTTGGTGATCTTCTAGAAGAACTGCTACCTCCACTACACTAGCTAATGGATCTCTATCCACTAAAGACTCCTATCCTCACTCAAAAGACCTATCCTCACTACCCTAGCTAATGGATCTCTATCCACTAGAGACTATCATCCTCTATACTCTATCACCTCCAAAGCTTGCTCTCAACTCTATCTCAAATCTACACTAAACACAGTCCTTCGATCTAGCACAAATATTCTCAATATTTATCTCTACATGCTCTAGCACAAACCTATCTCTCAAATCTACACCAAACACTATCCTCAAATATGCACTAAACACAAAGTCTCTTCAATCTAGCACAAATCTATCCTCAATATCTATCCTCAAGCCTTAACACAAAGCTTGACTCAATCACAAATCAACTCTGCTAGATCTGCTCCAAACCTTAACTCAAGGTTTGAACAAATCAATCAATCAACTCTGCTCACAAGTCTTCTCAAAGACTTATCTCAAATCTATCCATAAGTCCTCTCAAAACTTATTCAATCTGCTCTCAATCTCTATCTTCAAATCTATATTGTAAGCTTCCACAAAAGCTCACACCAATCTATCCACAAGTCCTCTCTTGAACTTGCTCTCACTACTCTTAAGTCTTCACCAAGACTTACCTCAAATATTCTCAACAAGTCCTCACTAGAACTTATCTCAAATATGCATTGTAAGCTTCCACAAAAGCTTACTCAACTCAATCTATCACAGAAAACCTCTTCAATCACACTAACAAGCTTCACACAGAATCTTGTTCAATCTCATAGAAACATATAGAGAATTGTTAGAAACTCAATATGCTTCTTACTCACAACAATGCTCAATCACTTTCAATCTATCCTTTTATCACATAAACATATAGAGAATTTTTAGAGACTCAATATGCTTCTTACTCATAAACACTCAATCACTCCCAAACTCTTTCTCAAATTAATTTAGAATGTAGAACAATTTGTTTCACAGAACTAGAACTATCACTTCAACACTTCCACTTGACTAGGCTCAATCAACTTCACTCAATCAATCACTCAATGAAACAATCCTTGCTCACTAACCCTAGTCCAAGCATATGAACACTCACTCAATTATTTCCAATCAATGCTTATCAAATAATCTCACATAACAATGATACTCATGTTCTTTCACAAACCCTAGCTCAAGATAGTTCACAACTTCACATAACAATGATACTCATGTTCTTTCACAAACCCTAGTTCAAGATAGTTCACAACTTCACATAACAATGATACTCATGTTCTTTGCACAAACCCTAGTTCAAGCATATGAAAGCTTTACTCAATATTTCCAACAATGCTTATCAAACAAGGTTTCTAGAATCAACTTTCTTTCCATAAAAACCAAACTCAACAATGCTTATCAAACAACCCTTTTCACTCCAACTTAGCATTCACAACATCCAACAATCACTCACAAGGAAGATGTGCCCATACCTTTTGTTTGATGAAGAAAATGACCTCAAAACCTGTCTTAAACACAATTTTCTTCTTTGCCAATTTCAATGGTTAGATGACAAAATATCACACTAACACTCTCTCAGAAATATTTCTCAATTACAAAAATAATCAAACTCAAATACACCTTATTACTCCTTTGAAATTAGCAATCATCAAAGCATACATAAAAAATAATTACTCAATTACTCCTTATAATCTCCAATATTTAATTAACAACCTCCAGAAATCAAACCCTCAAAAATAATACTGCCTATCCTTTTATCTCCCTCAAATACACAATAACCAATTTTAAAAATAAACTTTATAATCCTCCAAAATATTTTTCATCCAACCTTAGCAAATCCAAAATACCTCATGCAACCTTGGCAAACATTATTTAATTAAATATAAATTAATTTTATAATTAAATTATAAATAATCTATAATTAACTTAATAACTGTAGAAGTTAATTAACTTAATTTATAATGAAATTATTTAAATTAATTTATAATTAATTTAAATCTCCCCTTTTAATATTATAATAAAATATTACAATATTATTTTGCTTGGGCCTCTTCATTGCTCTTTGAACCTCATCTGACCACCTCGAACGGGATATGATCAACTGGAGGTGGAATTTCCTCTTGCACTGATTACAGAGCCGCTTCTTCTTGTACTGCTCACTAAAACTGACTTTGACATCAATGACAACTCAATTACTCAAAATGTCCAACAATCTCCCCCTTTGTCATTGATGGCAACCCAATTATATTTTACAATTTCCTTAACCTTTTTCTATTATGCTCCCCCTGGTAAACTGCTCTCCCTGACTCAATTCTCTCCCTTTAAATCAAGCCTCTCCCCCTTACTCAAATCTCTCCCCCTTTGACATCAATGGCAAAGGGTCACCTTTGGGGCTCGGGGCTAAGAATGATTCTCTTATCTTAGCCCCTCCTCCACCTCCTCTTGAGGTGGTTAATTCTGGGGTGGGAGTATTTCTACTCTCAACATGCACTGATATTTACCTTTGTCCACTTTCCTTCTCATCTGATCCTTCTAATTCCTCTGACTATTCTTGTTCCTACTTGTCTTTGGAATTTCTGCTCTACACCACTTTTTTGTATGTCCATAATTATTGCACTTATAACACTTAATATTATTATTACTTGGAGGTGCAAATATCTTGGGATTTCTCCTGGTGAAGCCATATCTATTCCTGTCATGAACCTTGCAATTCATTGCCTTGTGACCAAACTAATTACAAGAGTAGCAATACCCTTGAAATAGCTACCTATTTCTGAAGTTCCCATATTCCTATCTTTCATGTGTCTTACACTGATAAGCTTTGTGTCCAAACCTGTGACATGAAAAGCATCATCCATTGAAATTACCTTGCCTTGACCTCATTGGTCTCTTAGTCTCTTTTACCATGTGCTAGTTCCTACTCCATTTGTTCCTCTTTTGTGCATTTTTCCTTTTCGCGTTGAACTTCCTATTGTCCAAATCATCCTCAGAAGTCTCACTCTCTCTTACACTTTCTTCTTCTAAAGTTTCTTCTTCTCTAGAACTTGAGGTTGACTCCTCTCATTGTTTCTTTTGTACCTGTTCAAAACCAAGACCTATTTTTTTTGTTGACCATCTTTGTGTCTTGATAATATTATCCAAATTCTTTGAGCTCCTTCTAAACTTGTGCAACCTGTTCTTAGACTCTTTTATTTCTTCCCTTAGTAGAGCCACCTCATATTCTAACCTTTCACATTCTAAGACCTTTGCTTCTAACTTATCTTTAAACTTCCTTGTCTTAGCAATTGACTTGTTTAGATCCTCTATAAGCTTTCCGTTCTCTTCATCATATTCTTGAACCTGAAGCTTAAGTTGGGAGTTTTTCTTTCTTACCTTCTTTAATGCATCAAGAGCATGAATAAGTTCACCTTCAAGATCAACTCCTCCTATTTTGTATTCTTCCTCTATTTGTTTGCCTTTGAAAATATCTTCATTATTTTATGACTTGTCTTCTATAGGATCACCTCCTTCTTCTTCTAGTGCCATTAGAATATTCTCTTATGGTCCTTCAAGTGTATCTTCATATTCATCATCATTGAAACTGAAACCACTCTTTGTACAACTATCTTCAAGATGACCAAAGTTACCACATCTAAAACACTTGAGAATTATTGGTGATCTTTTCTTAACTACTTCCTTTTCTTTTGTCAGAAATAGAACTTCATATTTATCATTATCTGAGAAACTATTATCACTATCACTTGAGTACTTACTTGCCTTATCTGCATAGTAACTCCTCTTCTGTATTTGAAAGAACTTCTTTCCTTGTTTGCCTTGTCCATCCTTACCTTCCTTTTGGTACCTGTATTTTTTTTATTCCTTGTTCTTATGATCATGTTTTTCTTCATCATTGCTATTTCTAGCTTCTTGAAAATCAGTTACATAGTGACCATAATTTCCACAATTGAACCATACAACAAATTTTGCATCTTTAAATTTTCTTGGATCCTTATTCCTTTTACCATAATTTGCTTCTTCATCATTGGATGACTCATTGCTTAAATCTAACTTCTTACCCTTTGTCTTTTTAGTAGCCTTGAAGGCTACTTCTTTTTGGATATTAGGTTCCTCTTTTGTTCTCATATCAAAAGCTGTAATAATGCCAAGTAGTTCATCCCTTGTCAAGATATCACCATATTTTGATTCCTCTATAGTAGAAATATTTTCACTAAACCCTTTTGGGAGAGATCTTAAGATATTATCACAAATATCATATTCTTGAACCTCAAGTCCAAGTCCTTCCATGGAGTTAACAACCTCATCTACATGAAGTAGATAAGCACTAATGCTTTTCTCATCCTTCATTCTTAATTCTTCAAATTTTCCCTTGAGATTTCGTATCTTTACCATTTTGATATTTTTATCTCCTTCATATATGCTTTGCAACTTATCCCAAATTCCTTTTGTTGATTTGCAATGCATAACCTTTATGAACTATGTTCTATGTAAACCTTTCAAAATTGCATTCATTGCTTTTGAATTGTAATGATGTAGAAGCTTACCATCTTTATTTGTAGGTGGAGTAGTTGGTGGTGTGTATCCATTTTCAACTACTTCCCATATTTCATTGCCTAGTGCCATCAATTGAATCTTCATTCTCATACTCCAAAATATATAGTCACTTCCATCAAATACTGGTACTTAATTATGTTGGCAATTTTGGGTACTTTGGGTACATTGCCTTTGCTCAAATTTATAAGTTGTCATTGATGTCAAAAGGCATTTTTGTGTTGATTTCAAAAGAGTGTGATGTCAAGAATATCTTGAGAAGCTTCATTATGTTAAAGGGTTTTTATTAAAACCATGGTGACAAGGCTAAAGGTTTTTCTTAAAACCATTTGGACTCATTAAGGGTTTTTATTAAAACCAAGCTTAACTTAATGCAAAGGTCCATGTGTATTATTAATAATTAAATTAACTCAAACCTTTGTCAAAGGTCCAAGTTTAATTTATTATTAATAAAATAATAATTATTATTATTTTAATTATTATTAAAGGGTCTTTCAACCCTTAAGCGTCGTCGATTTGTTGCCATCGTTGGAGTAGCGCCGACGTCAACCAGTGAAGGAAAATTTGCTATATAAGTTGGCATGGTTTTCAAAAGTGAGTACCTCCGATTATTTATTTTTGATATCTGCGATTTGTGGTTCTCTGTATGTTTCAATTTGTGCTCGGTTTCTATGATTTTCTTTAATCCATTTCATTCGATTTGCGCTTGGCATCCATGATTTGTATTTGCACTGTTTCATTTGTTTTGCACTTGGCGTCCGCGATTTGCAATTGCTCTATTTCCTTTAAACAGCGCTTAGTGACTTTGAGTTGAGCTTGCTCAGTGTTTTTGATCTTCGTTTGATGTCTTTGATATCGCGCTTGTTCTATGTCTTGGAGACTATGCTTGGCAAACTCAGGTTTGAGATTGGACAGCATCCTTACCCTTTTGGCTTGACAACAGTGGATTGTTTGCATGCGGTTTGTGGAAGACGCTTACGTTTTCCAGATTCTTGGCATCACAGGAAGATAAAAGAGAGGGCAATGGTTTATTTTTTTGTTGGGAACTTGTGACCCAACGACGGTGGCGTTTAAGCAAAAATGCTAGATGGCAGAGGTGCTGAGTTCGATTCTCTTCATTGGAAATGCCTTTTGGTCACGGTGTGCAAAGAATGGTGGTCGTGAATGCGCGGGAGGTATAAGGTTAAGGTATCATTTTTTGTTTTGACATTGATGTTTAATGTTTAATGTCTATGTGGAGTAATAAGGTGTAAAGAGGTTTTACTTTGTATATTATTTTACTTTGGTGGTTTTTACTAAGTTGGAGAAATAAGGTGTTATATTTGGATCTTTATTATTGTGTATTATTGTATAGTTGCTAACTCTAATTGGTGGCAAATTGAAAGTTAGTGTTGTGACAAATTTTAAGTTCTCCTTCTTCATCAAAGTAAAGGTATGGGCAACTTCTTCCATGTATGTTGTTTATGGTATATTTTCTGAAATTGAGTTTGGAGTGAAAAGGTTGTCTACTAGGTATTGTTGGTGTAAATCTTATTTTCTGGATATTGAAGATTGCTTATGCATTAAAGTTATTGTTGAATTTTTGGGTGAATGCATAATTCTGGTTGAGGAAGAAGAAGCATTTTTGCAATAGGGTTTATGTTAGTAAGTCTTGATACTTGCATTGAGATGATGAAACCCTAGTTGTTGGTAAAAATAATATAAGCATCATTGTTATATGAGATATTGCATAGTTGGCAATTGTTGGGTTGTGTTTCATATTATTGAGAAAAGCATACTACATCTATCTTATTCTTTTGAGATTGAGTTTGAGTTGAGTTTGAGTTGAGATTGAGTTGAGATTGAGATTGGGAGTTAAGTATAGAACATATTGGGTCTCTAACAATTCTCTTTATGTTTCTATGAGATTTGAACTTGATATTGGGAGTTAAGTATAGAACATATTGAGTCTCTAGCAATTTTCTTTATGCTTCTATGAGGTTTATGAATCACATTGGGTCTCTAACAATTCTCTTTGTGAGTTCATGCTAAGCAAGTTTTTCTTGGTGAGCTTGCCGAGGTTTTGGATAGGTTCCGGTGGGAACTTGTGAGCAGTTTTTTTTGGACAGGTTCCAGTGGGAACTTGTGAGCAGGTTTTGGACAGGTTTCGGTGGGGACTTGTGAGCAGGTTTTGGACAGGTTCCGGTGGGGACTTGTGAGTAGATTTGGATAGGTCCTAGCAGAGGACTTGTGAGATGAGTTTTTGAGAGTTCTATTAGAGAACTTGAGGATAGATGTGCATTGGTTCTTTGTGAAGAACCTGAGGATAGATTTGGCAAGTCTTCGAGAAGGCTTGTGTGTAGAGGATTGATTTGTTCATAGATTTGGACAAATCTAACAGATAGAGGAAGACTTGTACTAGACCTACTGACTGTGTTTGGTATAGGTAGCTAAGCTGCTATGGACGTGATCATAGAAGGCAGAGGTCTCTTAGGCTAAGCATTGAGGACAGGAGGTCTTCGATGGAAAGGAGTTCCACGTGCTGGCAAGAGGTAGAGGCAGTTGATCTTCTGAGGGATCATTTCCAGAGCATAGGGGAAGGTATCTCCTTTGAGCAGAGGCTCATAAATTTAGATTAGGGGAAGGTGTCTCCTTTGGGTCGAGGCTCATAAACATTGTAATTGGGAAGGTTTCCCAAAGAACTTTGAGATAACTTTTAGAGAAAAGTTTTGTGGATGTAGCCCAGGCATTTTGGGTGAACCACGTTAAAATTGGTGTCACTTTGTGGATGATTTTGTGCATTGTTTTGATATTGCTTTGGGTATATTGCTTTACTATTTTGAAGTATAAAGGAAAAAGTAAAAAGAGGTCTTATATTGTTCACCCCCCCTCTCAGTATAAGCTTATGTTCTTCAAATTATCTAAGGATCCACTCTTAGAATCCATTGTGTTCTTGTAAGCTTTTCCTTCAAGCTGTTAATCTCTTTCGAAGTAACCCGCTCTGATACCAATTGAAGGACACAAGCTTATACTGAGAGGGTGGTGAATAGTATAAGACCAATTTTTACTTTTCTTTCCCAATAAATATTATGCAATGTATCAATAGTAATATCAATAGCAATAATCAAAGCAATGCGCAAAACACCACACACAATAGAGACACCAATTTAACATGGTTCACCCAATGTGGACTACTCCACGGAGAAAATATTTCACTAGAATTTTCTCAACAAATCTCTTGGGAAATCTTTCCATATTACAATGTTTATGGACCTCTATCCAAATGAGACACCAATCCCCTAATCAAGTTCATGGATTTCTATCCACAGGAGACACCAATCTCCTTAGCTGGTTTGTAGATATCTATCCATAGGATAACTCCTTTCTCCTCTACTCTGGTTGGGGATCTTATAGAAGAACTACTGCCTCCACTACATTGGCTAATGGATCTTTATCCACTGAAGACTCTTGTCATCACTCAGAAGACCTATCCTCACTACCCTGGCTAATGGATCTCTATCAACTACATACTATCATCCTCTATAATTTTTCACCTCCAAAGCTTGCTCTCAGCTCTATCTCAAATTTGTACTAAACATAGTCCTCCGGTCTAACACAAATCTGCTCAATCTCTGTCTCTGATTTGGCATAAACCTATCCTTAAATCTACACCAAACATTGTCCTCAAATATGCACTAAACATAATCCTTCGATCTAGCACAAATCTATCCTTAATATCTGCCCTCAAGCCTTTACACAAATCTTGACTCAATCACAAATCAACTCTACTAGATTTGCTCCAAACCTTAACTCAAGGTTTGAACAAATCAATCAATCAACTCTGCTCACAAGTCTTCTCAAAGACTTACCTCAACTCTGTCCACAAGTCCTCTCAAGGACTTATTCAATTTTCTCTCAATATTTATCTTCAAATATGTATTGTAAGCTTCCACAAAATCTCACACCAATCTATCCACAATTCCTCTCTTGAACTTGCTCTCATTGCTCTTAAGTCTTCACCAAGACTTACCTCAAATTTGCTTAACAAGTTCTCACTAGAACTTATCTCAAATATGCATTGTAAGTTTCCACAAAAGCTTACTCAACTCAATCTATCACATAAAACCTCTTCAATAACACTAACAAGCTTCACACAGAATCTTGTTCAATCTCACAAAAATATATAGAGAATTGTTAGAAACTCAATACACTTCTTACTCACAACAGTGCTCAATCACTTTCAATTTATTCTTTTATCACAAAAATATATAGAGAATTTGTGGAGACTCAATATGCTTCTTACTCATAAACACTCAATCACTCCCAAACTCTTTCTCAAATTAATTCAGAATGTAGAAAAAATTGTTTCATAGAACTAGAACTATCACTTTAACACTTCCACTTGACTAGGCTCAATCAACTTCACTCAATCAATCACTCAATGAAACAATCCTTTCTCACTAACCCTATTCCAAGCATATGAACACTCACTCAATTATTTCCAATCAATTCTTATCAAATAATATCACATAACAATGATACTCATATTCTTTCACAAACCCTAGCTCAAGATAGTTCACAACTTCACATAACAATGATACTTATGTTCTTTGCACAAACCCTAGTTCAAGATAGTTTACAAATTCACATAACAATGATAATCATGTTATTTGCACAAATCCCAGTTCAATATAGTTCACAATTTCACATAACAATGATACTCATGTTCTTTGCACAAACCTTAGTTCAAGCATATGAAAACTTTACTCAATATTTCCAACAATGCTTATCAAACAAGGTTTCTAGAATCAACTTTCTTTCCATAAAAACCAAACTCAACCATGCTTATCAAACAACCCTTTTCACTCCAACTTAGCATTCATAACATCCAACAATCACTCATAAGGAAGATGTGCCTATACCTTTTGTTTGATGAATAAAATAACCTCAAACCCTGTCTTAAACACAATTTTCTTCTTTGCCAATTTCAATGGTTAGATGACAAAATATCACACTAGCACTCTCTTAGAAATATTTCTCAATTACAAAAATAATCAAACTCAAATACACCTTATTACTCCTTCTTTAAAAATAGCAATCATCAAAGCATACATAAAAACTAATTACTCAGTTACTCCTTATAATATCCAATATTTAATTAACAACCTCCAGAAATCAAACCCTCAAAAATAATACTGCCTATCCTTTTATCTCCCTCAAATACTCAATAACCAATTTAAAAAAACTTTATAACCCTCCAAAATATTTATTTTTCATCCAACCTTAGAAAATCCAAAATACCTCATGCAACCTTGGCAAACATTAGCGCATACCTTTTATCTCAAGCAAAATGCCTCGGTGGGTTTCAAACACAAGACGACTCCCAGCAAAGCGCCTTATCGAGGTGCTAGCCCACCACACGGGCTACGAGCCTCCACATGAAGGGAAAGGCTCAAGCCTTCCTTTTATCCATTTTTGATCGATGTGGCATAAAACAAAATACCCTATTCTCTTGCAAAACCAACTCGACGGGTTTCAAACCCTGCTCTCCTTGATTGTTGAACATCTTAGTGATATCCACTGCCACAAACTACACTACATAGTGTTGTGAATAGTTAAAGGAGCCCCTCTCCTATTTTTTATCTCTTCTACCACTGAATGCTTTCAAAACACGCGAAACCTTTGTCTTTTTATTGTGCATGAATTTTGGATCTTTGATTAATCGAAATGCGTTGGGGTGAAGACTAAGGTTATTTCCCCCCTTTTTATACATGAAGGCCAATGCCTTAGGAACGTTGGTGCCACATTCGAATTTCGAATTCAAATTAATAATTAACCTTTATAACCCAACCTTAGAGTTATTTAATTAATATAAATTAATTTTATAATTAAATTATAATTAATCTATAATTAACTTAATAACTTTAGAAGTTAATTAAATTAATTAATTTATAATGAAATTATTTAAATTAATTTAAATCTCCCCTTTTGATATTATAATAAAATATTACAATATTATTTTTCTTGGGCCTCATCATTGGTCTTTGAACCTCATTTAACCACCTGGAACCGGATATGACCAACTGGAGGTGGAATTTTCTTTTGCACTGATTACAAAAGCGCTTCTTCTTGCACTGCTCACTGAAACTAACTCTTAACATCAATGACAACTCAATTACTCAAAATATCCAACAAGGTATTCGTTCTAAGCAAAGTTGCCAAGTGAGATTTTTAGGTGCTTCAAGAAGTAGATAGGCAAGGATCCTTACTATATTTAAAGCCTAATTATTCTTTTTTATTATGGTATCAATGATATATTAGTTAGGTCCCACTAGGCATGTCATTAAACTTTTGTCCTCTCCAATTGTCATAGCCATTAAATGTATGGACGAGATGATCATGCCTCGCATGAAGTGTTATGGAAATGCAAATTAAAAAGCGTGGGGTTTAGCTTTATCAGGTTCCTTTAAGGTTTTTTACAAGGCCAAATCCTTCTAATATTTGATCTTGAGCACACAATCCTCATATAACAACTTCAAGGGTTAAACTAGAGTTAGATAAAATACATAAATCAAAGACAACAAAAAGGAAAAATCTTAAGCTAGCCTATCCTAATAGGGGGTAATGTGCCAAGAACTAAATAATATTCCCCTTTACAACATCCCTAAGTGTAATACACCAAAATGCCTAATATGAACACTTCCTCCTCTGAGCATGTTAAGCATAAGTTTGTGTATAAAGGATTCGAGATAAAGATGGTCATGGCCTCCAGTATATACACATAAATGCATACACATACATAAAACAAGATGAAAGCAAATACTCATGGCCTTAAGAATATATATATATATATAATATTGCAAGATATGCTAGAATTGGGGGCTAGAAAGCATGCCCACAAGACCACTCAAGAATCCAAGTACTTCTATATAGAGGAAAATGAAGGGAAAGTTATACAACTTGTTGATCCTTTATAATGTTAAACTAGCTACTATTTATAGACACAATTGAGGGGATCTAAAATTATATAGTATCTCTCTAACAATATCATTTTCCTTCCCTAGGTATCCTTAAAAACTAAATGAGCCACCTTATGCAATTAATATTTGTTAGGCTCTAAATTTATTTTGTTGTAGGTGTCATGCTTTTGTCTTCAATGATCTATCCACTCTTCTTCGATTGTTGAGCTAAAATGAAATTAGTAGGTAGTCCTTGTCTTCCTTTAGTAATGGCATATTAGCCTGGCCCATCTACCCCTTCTAGAAATTTGTGTATCATTATTGATGCTTTGCAACTTGATCTAACCCTTCTACTTTTGTTGCATTCCACTTCATCTCTAGGAGCACTTGTCTACTTATTGGAACTTTCTCTTTGTCCTCCAGCAACAAAACTTTAAAACTTTCAAGATCAAGCTAGATGCTTTGCTAGAAGTGTTTTAATAAATCCCCCCTTATTTTAACCTTTTATCTAACATTTTTGATTTTTTGCCTTTCAAATATTTTTTCTTGGCTTAGTCCATTTTTTTGAACTTTCTCTCCATTATTTTCCCTTAAAACTTTAAAACTTTTGACCATTAGATATTTTTTCTTCTTTCACCACCTTTAACATTTTTAAGATCCTTAGGTCAATTAGGTCATCAAAAATTTTATCCATTTCATATTGGTTGGATCTTTTGAAAACTCAGACCCTCTAATATTTGTTCTTCATTGGTTTCTCTAGGACTTTTACCACATTCTATCTCTTGAGGTCCATCTAAAACTTTAAAGACTAGTACTATCTAGATAGAAACCTTTTACTACCCTTATAGATCTAATATTTTTTTCTTTTCTTTCCACTAGCTTTTCCTTTTAGCTCTTACTCGTTTTCCTAGTTCTTTTAAGGTAAAGTTATCAAAAATCCTCTCAGATGCAAACTACAATTGATGACACTATATGAGTCTATAGGATATCCAACTTGAAGTGCTTCCATATGACTACAACTCTATTATCATTAAGCATTGGCTTCCTTCCTAAAGGATTCATTGATCCAGATAAGATTCAACGGGTGGAATCCTTGATCAAATATGATGGAGTAGATGTATCTCTAGAGATTTAATGATTAGCTTGTGTGAGTCTTCATCCATCCTTTATAGTTGTTGATATTATCCCCATTGAATGTGTCATGTGTGTGCAGTGAGCAGGTAATAAATGAGGGGTCATGAGACATGAACCCAAATAAATATGGATGATAGCAAGACTTGCTATCTCACCCACAGTTATTGTTTAGGTCAAACTACTACCAATGATAGAGATATTTAGTTATCATCAAAAAGGCTCATGATTTGTTATCAATGACATGGTTCAACATAGTTATCACCAAACATAAAGTGAGGAAATATTGTGGGCCACTAACTATTGATATTCAATTATTAACTTCTCCACACAACATAATATTGTTTACACCCAAATTGAGCCTTCAGTGATAACTTCTTGGTATTTTTTTGGCATGGATTGAAGAGAAATAACACCTCGATAAAATGAAATTTAGAAAATTAATAATTGTAGAATCAAAAGAAAAATCAATAAGAAGAACACATTACACAATAATTTATCCTAGAAAATCCTTTCAAGAAAAACCTAACAATAATATGTCCTTATTGTATAAACTTGACCGTATCCAATACAATAATATCTTTTCACTTGTGATTATATATCTTGCATATTGCATTCCCCCCTTGGGGGGTCCAAACATTCCTCATTTCCAAACCCTCATGCAAGTGTTTTTTTATATACCAACAACACAAGAAGGGGTTTAACAATACCATGGGTGCAAAAACATGGGTTCAAATATATTAACCCAAATATATTAAAACATGGGTTCAAATATATTAACCCAAATATATTAAAACATGGGTTCAAATATATTAATCCAAAATAGCCCATATGGGTCTAAACATATAGGTCTAAACATATGGGTCTAAACATATGTTAACTTTCTAGAATAACATGGAAAATATTCAACACATTTCCAACATTCTTCCACTTATTGAATACTTTCCATAGGGGCCAAAATTGTCATTGTCAACTATTAAGGGCAACCAAGCCCATAGCATAATTTGTAGTTCCACGCAAGTGTCTGAAGATCCTATTCATAGCCATCCAATTTTTCTTCCCTAGATTGGACATATATATGCTAACTCCTCCCAATGCATGTGCAATATCATATCTAGTACAAACCATTACATACATCAGACTTCCAACAACGCTAACATAAGTAACATGATGCATTTCTTTAATTTCCTCATCCTTGGACTTTGATCCATATTACAAATATGTGATTACATAAGTATTTTATGCCCACATCCCCCCTTAATGACATATTTGTAATTATGCAATACAAATAATGATTTTTGACACAACCCTTTATGGGCGAAGCTAAAACCAGTTCTTTTGAAGACAAGTAGCCTTAACCTGGTTATTACCAGCCTCTAGGCTTATAGCTTCCACTAGCTATATTCAGCCATTCTAAGATCTATCCACCCTACAAAATACCTCTACCCTTCTAAAAGCATTAGCTTCACCTATTGCCCTCAACCATATACTAGCAAGGTAACAAAATAGTCCAAAAAACCACTTTAAAAAACATTACAAATATTACTGGAGCTAACTATGAGAACATTACAACAGGCAACCACCACAAGTATGTACACTAGTCTACTTTGGAAACAACTACACCAGTTATAGTAGCTTCTTTGAGTAAAAGCTACACTAGTTATAGTAATTAATACTTGCCCAAAAACTTGCGGTACGACTAATAAACCATCTTAGACATTTTTTAGCAACTTTGTAATAAAACCACTAGAATAAGAATTTCAAGTCTTAAACTCTATATCTACCATTGTTGAAGCTCACTAGATCTATCATTGTTGAAGCTCACTAGATCTGCCACTTTTGAAGCTCTCTAGATCTACCACTATCGAAGCTCACTAGATTTATCACTGTCAAAGCTCACCAAATCTACCATTATCAAAGCTCACTATATCTATCATTATTAAAGCTCACCAGATCTACCATTGTTGAATCTCACCATATCTACCACTACCAAATATCACCATATCTATCACTATTAAAACTCACTAGATCTACCACTATCAAAGCTCACTATATATACCACTACCAAAGCTCACCAGATCTACCACTATCGAAGCTCATCAAATCTACCATTGTCAAATCTTACCATATCTACCACTGCAAAAGCTCACTAGATCTACCACTATCGAAGCTCACCAAATCTACTGATTATCAAAGCTCACAAAATTGATCACTACCAAAGATCGCTAGGTCTATCACTATAGAAGCTTACCAGATCTATCATTATCAAGGCTCACCAGATCTACCATTGTCAAAGATTACCACTATTGAAGCTCACCAAATCTATCATTGTCGAATCTCACCAGATATACTACTATTGAAGCTCATCAAATCTACTATTTTTGAAGCTCACTAGATCTACTATTACCAAATTTAACCAGATCTATTACTACTGAATCTCACCAAATCTCTACCCATGAGCTTCCCATAATTTTTCCTTCACCTAAATTCTTCCATGCATTGCTCCCATTCAAGAATTAATTTATCCTAGGGTTTAAACCATTTCTCCTCGAACCAAGATACAACCAAGCTCAGATACCAAATGAAGAGAAATAACACCCCAATAAAACAAAATCTAGAAAAGTAGTAATTACATAATCAAAGAAAAAATCAAGAAGAACACATTACACAAGAATTTATCCTGGGAAACCCTTTCAAGAAAAACCCAACAATAATATATCCTTATTGTATAAAATTGACCATCTCCAATATAATAATATCCTTTCACTTGTGATTATATTTCTTGCATATTGTGTTCCCTCCTTGGGGGGTGTCCAGACATTTCTTATTTTCAAACCCTCATTCAAGTGTTGTTTTATATACCAACAACACAAGAAGTGGTTTAACAATACCATGGATGCAAAAATATGGGTTAAAATATATTAACCCAAATTTATTAAAATATGGATTTAATATATTAAAACATGTGTTCATAAATATTAACCCAAAATAGCCCATATGGATCTAAACATATGTTAACTTGCCAGAATAACATGGAAAATATTCAACATATTTCCAACATGGGTTTCCTAGTGGTAAGCAATGGATTGAGGGCTTTTCATTATGCGTAAGGTTTTAAGTTATCTTTAGTCACAATCTCCCTTTTTTGCCTAGATTGTAGTGAGATTTCACTACACTAACCACATCAAGAAAAAGTAAGGTCTTTTATCATTATGTAAATAAAGCAATCATTCTCTATATTGATGTCATTGATAAGTGGTAGCTTTCCATTACATGGTCATATGACTTTGACTTCTATAAGTCACATTTATACCAAGCCAAATGTAAGGCACATTATGGTAATAACTATACAGAAGGGGTAAATTATGGAAGTGTTTGGGCCATAAATACTTATAATTGTATATGCTAAAGTCAAATTGCATATAACACCTTCAAATAAGAATTAATTTATAGGGAATTCACCAATTGATCACCATGACCAAAGCACAAAATTCTAGGGAGTCACCTAATACTACATTGCCCGAGGCCAATGCAGAAGTGAGAAGAATTTTTAATAATTTTTAACAAATATTATTGTTGCCTAAGTTACTAGGTTCTCTATTAATAGAGAAAATATCAAAACTAAGGTGAAAGCTAAGCAAAATAAGGCTAAATTTCTCATTAAAAATAGAATATCAAAGATACATGCAAAATATTCAAATAATAATCTCTTCCATCACTTAGGATGAGGTAATGTTGTATATAATTACTTTAAACTCATGCCTCGTCCTAGTTATAAAAGGAAAATTATTTTTTATACTTTCTAGTTAATTCATTACAAGTTATGATCTAGGAGGTACAAAAAGGAACAAATAATAATCTCTCTAATCATTTTTTTGATAAATTTATTGGTCCAAAGAGCATAGATAAAGAGGAGGTTGAAAATAGCATAGGATTAGATTTATTGAACCCTTACTTTAGTACCTATGAGTGTTAAAATAACTCCTACTAAATAGGATCTAAATATGATAATCATAGGGGTTATGGCTAGCATGTCTATGAAATTGAGAAACTCATCAAGGATGTGGATAAAACTACTAAAATCTCTTGAGCTTGAAAAATAAGAGAATGTAGTTGTACCACCACTTAGAACTAGGGATTTTATTCCTTTGAGGAAGAAGGAGAAGATGATAAGGAAGGGCCCCTATAGATGCTGGAGAGGGCACTAATATAATTAGATGCATGTAAACTAAAAATAAAGGTAGGGTTTCCTATATAAGGGACAATATATATGGTCTTGTTAACATTAGAACATCTTACACAAGGATCCCATGCTTTGGCTACAAAACCCTATACATAGGGTGAACCATTTTTCTCTCCATAAAGGTCATTTATTTTCCTATAAAAACCCTCACTCTAGGAAAATAAATAGTGCTCATACAGTCTCCAATGAAGATAAACTCACATCTAGCTAGTAAACCCCATGATTAGCATGAAGCACTCTTTGGGACCTTATCCTAGGGTGGCTCAATACCATATATGTAAGTGGTTTTATTGAGGAAACAAGAGAAAAATATGCATGAGCTAAAGTAGGGATAGATCAAGACATAACTATAAAAGAGACCCAAGGAATCGTATATGAATGTACAAGGAGGAGACTTCTCTTGAGGAAGTTATTCCAAAATAAACTTCTAGAAAAAGAAGAAGAATTTCTTGAAAAAATTATCCCTAAGGAGAACAACCATAAATTATTTGTTCCTAAAGAATTTTTCCATGAGGAAATTCTAGGTATGGAAGGGGTAGTTGAAGGGTTTTTTCTAAAGAGGTTGATAAATATCTCTAAAAGAGTTTTCATATAAATAATTAACTACCAAAGAGGTGACCCCTAAAGAGCTAATTGGTGTAGAATATGAGAAAAGGAAGCCTAGGATGAAGGAGTTTCCTCCATTAAAAATTCTAAGTAGGAATTGGAGGTATCTATGGAAGTGTCTATAACTATGATATGGGGATAAGCATGAAAATAATATTTGGTAGAAATTTATAGGTTATAATATGAACTCATCCATTTCAAAGGGGAGGCAACTGAGTGGAGAGTAGAAGTTAAATCTTATAATGAGTCTAGGAAAGTATCATGGGGATATGCAAGTCCTAGAGGATATAATGTTTAAATGTTCTAATGAGTGCATGGTAGAGAAAATCACCCTTAAATATGAAATTCACAAGAATGAATCAAAGATAGTAGATTTAGAGGTAAGAGTAGGGAGGTGTAATGGAAATACTAAGTAGGTTGCATAACTATATGCCTAGGAATCAATTATATACCCTTTTATAGAGTATACACACTCTATGTGTGAGAGTAGTGGGTGTAATTTTAGATTGATAGAGTGGTGGAGAATAAACCCTACAATGTTTAAGAGGATATAGGATTTATATGTCTATTTAAATATCTTCCTTCTAAGAATAAAAATATATATGAATGACCATGTCTTGAAACCTATAACAAGTGGAACCTGAATCATTATGTTGAATATGTGGTGATTCAACATTTGCTTCCATTATACATAATGTGGTAAACTAATATCATGAAATATGGGCTTATAGTAGGAAGGATAGGTATGTCCCATTTCAATTCTATAGAGATTATAAGTGACATTGTGAATTATTTAGGAGACACTATATTAGATGTCTCATAAGCAATTTGAGACCATATTTTATAGAATAAGAATGAGGCCTTGATGGAATCCCAATGAGGCTCAAAGGATAGATGGAAAAATAAAGTTGAACTCTAGTCTTTCCATACTTTTAGAAAGGTGTTAAAAAGGGCCATAATGATTATGCACAAGTAGTGTAGATCCATGGCATCAATTGGATAGGGCTAAATTTTTATCCACCTATGATTTAAAGCCTTTTGGTTAACTATCAAAGAATCCAATAACCAAGCTCAAACAAAGAATTTAAAGCATGGGATCAAGTGAAGAGCTCCATGGGTTACTACATTAAGGGTAATAATCTTATCAAGCACCATGGAATTTGTAAGGTACTTCTAGTCCTTAGATGCAATGAATATTAAAATAGGAAAAATAAAATAGATCTAGCAAATTAAGGGTTGAAGAAAATCAACTTATTTAATTATACAGGATATATAATACATTCAATAGGGTGGATAATGAGTCCATATTTATTGATTTAACCCCCTATTTTTTTGTTTACATGTGCCTCACAAAATCCTTTTCATATGGAACTAATACCAATCTAATATATTTTTGTCTATTTATGCACCTTTGAATTTAATGTATGTATTGGTAGTTTTTATGGTTAAATGGATGTCTTATCTAAGTTTTATGGGTGATTTATAGTGTGATTAATTTATTGACCTTTGTATTTATGACTTTACAAATCTTGTCTTTGTTTGAATATGCATATGAACAAGTTGTAGGTTTCTTATGGAAAGGATATGTGCTAGCTACAAAAATCAAAGATACCCAATGCCTAATAGAAAATCATCATGGTGTCAATTCGATGTACAAATTTTATGACTTAAATGAGGATCTAAGTTTTACTTATTTTTTGCAATATGGATCTCATAATTGGATAAGGGTGCAACCTCCAAAACCAAACCTAAAGTCGTTAACATTGATATTTTGGATCATGCTAGAATAAGTATAGTCAAGTCTATTGATCAAATTTGGATATCTTATTCAAAGTCTATTTCAGCTAGTTATAAAGAGTTTGGCATTGTTTCAAAGTATTTTTCTCTTAATCTTGAATTTATAATTGACAAGACAATATTATAATTATAGCATCTCCTTGAAGAAAAAACAAGTATATTAATTTTGTCCTCGTGTATTTATTAGTTGAAGTAGTTAGAAGTTGCAACCATAGCTACATGCAACTATAATATAAGATCTATAGATGACGCCAGTTAGATGATAGCATACAGGAATAGCAAAATTATCAAGGATAAAAATTATTAGTAGTGTAATCATAAATAGAACAAAGCATTTGTAATCTCCAAAATCCTTTAATATAAGCTATAGCAATTTTAGACCATTTTTTTATCTGATTTTTCTTGCTTGGAGGTTTGTGCCATATCCTCAAAGTAAGGTCCATTACAAGGATATTGGATTGAAAACCTTCCAAGCCTCTTTTATTAGTTTAACTATAAATAATTATATGTTATGTGACTAAAATAGCTAGATAAATTAGCAATAAATTTGGAGAAATAATTAATTTTTATAGAAGACATTTATTTCAATTTCAAGTTAAATTTATTTTCTTATTATTTAGTTCCATGCATGTGACTCCTTAACAAATAGTTGATTTACTTATTTTCCTATTTTCTATTTTATGAGTGTGGTATTCTAATTCCTATTATTTAATTTCAATAATTTTCTTTAAATTTCTATTATTTTCAATTATGTGTGATTCAGCAACATAAGAGAAGTTAGACTTAGATAGATTCTATGGGACCATATCAATGATTGAGGATCACTAAGAATGAAATAAAGAAGGACATGCATGGTTATCTTAATACTATACAAGTATTTTCTATAGTACATAGACTTTCTAGGTACATCTAAGTTTGTATGATTCCCAGATTAATAATTAATGATAGCTCATGCATCAACCTAGCCAAAGTGTTTTCCAAAAAAACATTACCTAGATGATTTTATCACTTAGGATAGAAGAAATAATTTTTGAAGCTTTATTATTAAGGTATAATTAGAATATGATCCTAAGAAATTGCTAGTTGATGTGTAATATTTTTAGGGACTTGAACCTATGTTACACCTATGCACGCTTCTTTTCCTAACCATTATAGAACTTCACAATCCATGATGAGGATTAATGATACATCCTTAAAGGTATCATACTCCACACTTAGACCTTATCAAAAAATAAAAGTAAATAAATTGTAAGGAAGAGTAACTCATTTTACAAAGAGAAGGGAGATGACACCCAATTTTAAAAATTTAAAATGTAAAACTTTTCCCTCTAGAAATAAACCTAAATAATTGACCTTCAAATGGAAGATAAAAAAATCCATCTAACATCTCTTATACCTCAGTGACTTATGATCCATCAAATGGTTTATATTTGTTGTTTGGAAGAATAAATGAAGTATTTAAATAATTTTTTACTTGACTAAGAGAGGATGCTCCGTACTTGTTTGATACCATATTGAATTTTATATTTTTCAAAATGAACACAAGCAAATCATTCATTCAAACCTTATAACAAAAGTTAAGTGATAAAAAATAAATATTAGTAACATGTAAGAGATGAAGGATTCCTTTAGGCACCCACACAAATGATTAATATTAAATAAGCCAATACAATGTTGCTAAGGTATATAAGTACCTCAATAGCTAATTATAAATTACATAACCCTTGACTGACATTAATTTAGGGTAAGGATTTAGTAAGGTAAAACATCATAATGTTAAACCATGGGTTTATAGGTTAAAAACATATATCCTTATTAAATATTATATAATAATTGCTCATATGTTTACACATTACTATATCATACAATGTTGGCTTTGGCCAAATAAGATTAGATTAGATATTTTCAATATAATTAAGTTTATGTGTAAACCAATGCTAAGTGAATGAACTAAGTATATTGAGTTGTGGATGCACCATGTTTGAAAACTTCATAAGCGGGGGATGATTGAGCTAGTATATGTACCTTCAATGGAGTAGTAAATAAATACCCTAATCAAGTTTATATTTAATGTGATATTTGTCATATTGTGGGATTTTCTTTGTTGTCTTCTTTGATTGTGCAGGCCATTGGATACAAGGGCTAAAAAATAAAGACAATCATACCTCGTGCAAAGCGACATAGTAGGGTAATTTCTAGAGTACAAGGTTTCTCTCAATTGGGTGATTTCAGGGTTTTTTAATAGGTTTGCTCCTTTTAAGATGTGATATTGAGCACACAATCCTAATCTAACAACTTTAGGGGAAAGGGTTAGATAAAATACAAAAAGCAAAGACAATAAAAGGAAAAGAATCTAAACTAGCCTATCCTAATAGGGGTGATATACCAAGATCTAAATAATAATCTAACATCCCTCATATTTTACTATTTGTCTACTCATTATTATCTTTAAGTTTTATCTTTAAGTGTGAGATACTACTGATAATTTTTGTGAGTGCAGGATCAGGTAATCACCTCCAAGCAAGCAATTCAGATACACCTAGTGCCCTCCTTTTGGAAAAAATATTGAAGTAGTCCAAATGAGATAAGGAGGGATATGATGTAAATTATGGCCCTCGTGAGCACATGGAAGCTGACAAAAGTATACAATCATGTAGTTGCATCCATTTAGATAGTTTTACACATATAATAGGTGTTCTTTACTATAATGTTGTTAAATTTATATTTAGTAGAAGTTAAAACAAACCATACTTTAAAAAAATATTATAAATATAATATAATAATAAATAAAATATATAAAATGGTGTGGGCCAACAACTAATTTTAAATATGGTTAAATAAAGATAATATAAAAAAAAATGTTATATGAATCACTGGCCATTCATCTAATATTAGCCACCATCTGGCACATTAAATGAAGGTTATTGCATGGACCAATCCACTTGTCCAACAAAGTTTAATACCAGAGTTCTATTTAAAATATTGATGAGAGTAGTTTGGGCATTCAGTATTGTTCTTGAAAATCTATTCTGCGTCATTGACAAACAAGCGGTAGCGGAAGAGCATCCGAGATAGGATGAAACTAGGTTGAAATACTATCCAATTATGTGATAAAAATCACCTTAGTTTTATCAGTGAATGGTTGCATTATAATAGAGTAAAATGTTTATTTTCTTTAAGAAGTTTGCCAAATTAAAATTAAAGAATATGTAAACTTAATAATGCAGTGGAAATAGTTGATAACATAACATAAATTGATAGTATGTGAATGAATCAAATTAAAAGATTGATTGTGTGAAAAAGAAGATGCCCAGTAATGTTGAATATATATTCTAAAACTTGAAGTTTTCTTGGTAAAAATATAGAAGCTTTTATGTGATATGCATTGGAGTTGATATAATTTTTGAGTAGATTAAGTATGCATATAGGATAGTTTATGGATGCATGTGAGGATCAGGTTTATCCTATATGCACACTTCACACCTTCCTTCGGATTAGCTCCAAGTAAAGTAGATAGATGACTAATTATCGTTGTGGTGAGACCGTTGGAAGTTAATCGAGCCAAGCTAGAGAATTATTAGCTCATTGTTGTGTCAATTCAATATGGATTAAAACATGGTTTGGAGCTATGCGCTATTTTTGAGTGCACTCTAAAAGGCTATTTCCAAAAATAAATTGAAGGCCTGTTAATAGAACTACATGTGGTGTATGCAAATGGAACTGTGACATAACTATTTTCTCTTCATATATATATTCATTGTTGATAGATTCATATTTATAATTTGTAATCCCTGTTTTCTTTCTGTGTTCCTTAACTAAGAAAATATTGATGTGTAATTGCTTGTATTTATATGTAGAGTAATGTTGGCTTTAGTATATTATTTATGAAGTTTAGGTCACCGTATTTTGAATTGAGGATGTTAATAAGAAAACCTATCAACCACTGAACGACATTTGTTAATCCATACTTTCCCAAGATGCCTATAGCTATTGAGTTACCTTGCTTTAGTTAGACAACCTAGGTATTCTCATAAGCTCACATTTTAGTGGTACTTAAGCTGACATAGACTTTTATAAATAATGTTTTTTTTATAAAATATTTACCAATTATAAGGTAGATCTCGATAAATGAAACACTCTCTTACATTTGTATTGTTGTGTAAATGTAAAATCGACCTTTCAGTTAGCTTTCACAAATATATCAAACGACTAAAGTAGGTGAAGATTATTCATGTTTTATTTTAAACTACCATAAAGCATAAATAAAATGAGAAAACCAGTCTGTATTTATTTATTATGGAAGAAGGTAGATATTTTCATGTATTTTATGAAGTAGACCGCGAATGTGAAAATGTTTGGACATTTTTAATCAAAGGTTCACCTTAGAGAATAATACAAGTTAAAGCCTTGAGCATAGGCATTTCTTAAAACTATTATCATCTCTATTAAATAAAATATGGAATACTTGTTTTGGTTTTCACTTGCGAACAATTGTCATTTGTAATCATATAATTGTTTTCATCAGCTAGATTGTGTTAGAGTGATTCTCTTAATGTCTTTTATGATAGATGACAGTATTTTTGCTATAAGTTATCAAATGGAGTGCCTTGAAAAATGTATGCACCTTTATTTAGCATGCATGAACTCTTCGTTGTTGGTAATGATGATCTGACATTTATTTAATGAAAACTTCTTATAGTAAGAGGGATTGCGAACTACTTAAATGAAACCACGATAGGGTAATTGTTAGACTATAACATTAAAGTATATGAAAGTTTTTTTTTTTAATATTAAAAAGTATAGCTGGCTACTTAGTTATTAGTTAGTCATAGATTAAAAGGATATAAATGCATTAGAACTTAGGAATTTCTTTAAAGGTTTTAAAAATCATTATAATAGCATTTACTAGGGTTTAGTAGGTGCTAGGGTTTCCCTTCATTAAAACATGTCTTGTTAATGCTATTAGTTAGTCAATGCTTATATGAAAGCTTACTTAATGTAGTATGATTAAATTAAAACATACTTAAGGTAGTTTTCTTAAAAGAAGTGAATGTCATTATTAGTGTTTACTGATTAAATTAAAACATACTTAAGGTAGTTTTCTTAAAAGAAGTGAATGTCATTATTAGTGTAGTAACTCTATGTGATGAAGTTTCTTTGAATAGTAATTTTATAGATAATAACAAAAGTTCTTATCATATTGATTTTAAAAGATTTTTTTAAATTAGTTTAAAGATTATATTCAATCAAATTAAGAGATATTTTTAAATAAAATAGTGAAATAATACTAATACTAGAATGAAATTCTTACTAGTTTAGTCTTTAAAAATTAGTATGAAAATGTCTTAAAAATAGATTATGAAAAACATTTTATAGTAAGATATTAATTTAAGAGTTTGAGCCTTAATTTTCATCTTGATCAAATTTGGTCCTAGTTGAACAATGAAACCTCATTTTCAAATGCAAACTACTAAAACATCAAGTCGGATGTATTGATGATTTGTAAAGAGGACGAACATCCACCCAACACTAGTAACTGCAAGTGGCGATTATTGTGATTTGACATCATCCATTTTTTTGTAGACTTGCATAGTACGAGTGGTCCTTATACCATGAACAAGTAACAAGGCATGGAATGAAATGTCACTCTAGGCTACTATACGGGTAGTACAATGAGGGGTCTCGCGTACATCATTCAACTAGGGAATTGCTAGCAATATACCGGCTCTAGAAGTCGCTAGACTCAGATGCTAAAAGGTTTAGTGATGAGATGGAATGGGATATATCCTCATCAGTTGTAACATAACCTGAGATACTTGGACCCAATCCAGAGAATTGGTCGGCCCTAGTTGACTCCATAAGACGGTGTACTTTAGCTAGGCACTAGGCATACTAATTCCATATCCTAGCATGGTTTAATATTTATATGTTTATAGCAGTGATGGAAACTAAAGATAGATCATAGGTTAGAGAAACCTATGTCTTCCATGTTATGGGACTAGAAAATATGCGTCCACCCTTTTAGGTGATATGGACCCTAGAAGGAGAACCCCATACCGTGAACATGGAGCTCTAGTAAAGGAGAAAAATATGTTCACAAGATGACATATTTTGTAGGATTTGGCCAATATAGACCACTCAAGGGACCGTCTACAGCGATTAGTAATATCGAAGTGAGTAACTTTATGCCTATGTACTAATTAAATTTTGGGTGAATAATAGTCTTATTGTGACATAAACCTCATGTTGAGTCAAAATTTTCTCTTTGTGAATCCGAAAAGCAAGACTGGGTTGGACAACCAGGTGTGTTAGACTTGGGTTGTTACAAATAATCTCCTACACAACAACCCTAAGTGTAATGTGTCAATAGCCCTAAGATGAAAACTTCCTCCTTTGATCATTTTAAGCACAAGTTTGTGTATAAATAAAATATGAAATGAGATAGAAATAAAATTGTCATGGCCTCAAGCATATACATACGAATATGAAATATTACAATATATGTTAGAAGTGGGGGCTTGAAAGCATACCCACAAGACCACTCATAAATACAAGAATTGTTATATAGATGAAAATGAAGGAAAAGTTATACAACTTGTCAATCCTTTACAATGCTAAAACTTCTACTATTTATAGATTACAAGGGGAGATATTCCCTCCAAAACTATGCAAAGATTTCATGAATGGCTGATTTTTTATGTGTCATGTTAGGTCTTTATTTAAGCCATTGGTTCCTTAAGGATCTATGGATCCATGCTCATTAAAATTGGATGGTTTTAGGGCTTAGGATGTGCAATCATTGCCATCATCATTATCTACCCTTTATAGGTATTCTCATAGTTTGAGCATGGGAAATATTTTATATTCAATGCTCTAGATCTAATATTGCCCTTGTTGTAGTTCCCATGTTGTTTCCTTTAATATGCCTATTACCTTTAATATGCAAACCATTTTCCTAGATTATCAGGTTTAAGACATGCAAGTAGGTGGACTTGAGGCTCTTTTCTTCCATTTTTGTCTTTATGAGATCAATTGTTGCCTTTGGGAGATGTCCTAAAAATGCTTATATGCTTCATGGTTGTCAAAAAAATCTTCTTTATTCTTATTTGAAACTTTCAAAACTTTTGATTTTGGTCATTTAGCACTTCTTTGTACCTTTCAACACTTTTGCCATCTTTCAACTTTCAGAACTCCATATATTGTAAGTCATTGAAACTTTTGCTTTCCATTTCTTATTGGAACTTTCAAAAAGTAACATTAGCATTTGATTGGAACTTTTCATTATCTAATAAGATTTGTTCCTCGCACCTTCTTTCATCTTCTAAATTTTAAAACTTACAATCAAAATGTTTTTCCATGCTTGTCTACTGCTTCATTCTCACCAAGTCAATCTCATGAATTTTTTCCAATGCTTTCTCCTTCTACGTGTAATGATAACTCACTATAGTTCTTATGAATCATAAGGGATATTCATCTTGATGAAATAAATAACCCAAAGAAAATTGTTGCCTTTTCCATTAGGCATGGAGTTAAGTGGGTCAAATTATGGTGGAAGTGGGGAGGGAAATTTAAGTATTTGGCCTACAACTTCACATCTTTGCAACTCTTAAAATATCTACAATATTCACAAAATCAATATTAATCCATAGTGACTAAGTCTCACTCCTTGGTATAATAGGAAATGCATGGAGTTTTGGCTATCACTTTCTAGATCATCTTCCTATCCAACAAATATTGCTACTATTGTCACCTACTCCTTGATTCTTGATGCTTCAAAATTACCTTTATACAAGATTATCAAAATTATTTATTGGGCAAGTGTGCCTAAACTATTCTCCTTGTCCAATTTGGTTAATTTGTTCCCTTTGGTTTTGGATAAAAAATTTCAGAAATTGTAGAGTCTGGAAAGCTTTTTTTTCTTTCTTGTTGTGATCGAGGTGACCTCTTTATAGATTGAGAAGCCTATATGATCTTTGGAAGTTTAAAAACTTGAAATACCTAGGATGCTTGTGTTTTAACATATTCTAAGCTCTTGTAGATGATGCCAATATCTTTTCCAGTCACCTTAGGTCCCTTCTTATTCATTTTTCCTGATTTTAATTCCCTAGGGTCCTCTAATGATGTTGCCTAGGTAATTGCACCAAGGATTATTGATTTATTAGATAGTCACTATGACCCAATCATAAATAGATGAAAGTTTTATTTATGAACCCATCCATCTAGATGATGGGTAAGTCTATAACTGCTATATAATAAGGAGTATCGCTAAAGATAGAATCATTCTAGTTATCACTAAAAAGGCTCTAGGACTCTTACCAATATCGAGATTTGACTTAACTACCACAAAAAAGGCTATAGGTCATCATATTTCTAATCTAATTGGTCAACATAGCCTTATGGCACATGGAGTTTCAAATTTACTAGCAACTTCCTTTAAAGTCTTGCCTTTGTTAGCATCTTTGGCATATTGATAATATTAGCTACTTGATCAGAGCTTTAGTTCCTTTCATCTTGTTTGTTTCTTTGACAACAAGTTTGCTCAAAATTCCTTTTTAGGATGGCTTTTCTTGATGTATTAAAATTTCACTATAGTCTTGTGACTCATAGGGGACTTCTACTTACAAGAGGTAAAGAACCCGAAAACAAAAGTCTTGTCTATTAGGTACAGAATCTATGGAAGTAAATCCTAGAATTTTGGGGCCTAAGAAGATGGGAGACAATTTTATTGCTTGAAGGGCAGCTTTTTTTGGGGCTTATAAAATATTTAGAAGGGGAAATTCATTATATAGACTTCTCTAATTGGGAAATTTATCGTAATTGCTCATGTAATCAACCCTTTTTTAATCCAATCTTATTTGGAGATCTCATATAAAAAAATTTATTCAACGCATCTAAATTAATAACAACATAATTATTTTGCATTTTCTAGTTGTTTTTTTATCCTTGCACCTCTTGATCCATGCAGCCCTCCTTCAAATATGCATGTGAACCACTTGGCTTGCTTTCCAAAAACTTTATTTCATGCTAGTGCTTTTACTTACTTTCCCTTATTATATGCTACCACCTGCTCCAACCAATAGCTACACAACACCTACCCATATCAAATTTATTTATACACATCACTTATTTATAATATAATACATGATTTGATGTATTTTAGCATATCAAATATTTCATGTGGAGATCACTCATTGAAATCTGCAAGTATAGACCAAAGTGATCCAAACTTCCATTGCTCCCACATGTTTGTTGTTTTGAACATGTGACTTGTTGTAGCCAAAGGTCTTTGGCTAGTTGGCTCTAATAAGCAATGAGTTCCCAGGTCCATGTGGACTACTACATTGATATCAAGCATGGAAAAATCATCCTCTTTTTATGATTTTTTATCATTTCCTCCAAGTCTATAGATTGTTCAATAATCACTTGGGGGCACTTGGGGTTATCTCTAGTCATGTGCACATCTTGTTCTTCTACTACCCGCTTCTTGGTTCCTATCATGTAGTACAACCAAACTTGTGGTCTACTGACTATTGGGTTAATTTTTCCATCAAAAACTACTTTAACTTTTACCTTATCCAAAGCAACAAATATTTATTCCTAGGTAGCACAAATCAAATCAAGGAATAATTAGGTAGTGGTATATTGACTTACCACTTGGATTTCAATCCTTGAATTTAATGTAGAAGCCTGAGAAGGCATTACTTGGTTTGGAACAAGTGTGATCGGCTGAGAACTTTCTCTAGGATAGATTTGTGTGGCATAGGCATCTAGAGGTGGGTAGTACCAGAAAATAGGCTCCTCTACATAGTTATTTTGATTGGGAGACATCTCCCTAGCATGTTTGGGAGGATATTGTTGTATAGGGGCTAGGATCAACATTGTTTTCTAGTCTTGGTTCTATTTTCTCTTATTAGCCTAAAATTAGGATCTAGGGTAGTCATTGAACTAAGGTCTATTCCCTTGGTTTCCTTATGGAAAGGAAGATCTTGAGTTATTCTAGTACTAATATCTCTAATCATTTTATTGTGTCCTCATAGATAACACTTCATTGGTGGCCAATCTAAGTAGGTTTTACATTGATTCAGATTCTAAATTATCTAGAACAAACAAAAAACATGAAAAATGATAGATGGCCTAGGGTAGCTAGGGATGAAGAGTTGCATAGGTGAAAGAAAACATGGATGAAAAAAAATCAAAAATGGATGAAATGTTGGGAAATCAACATAAAAGAATGCCCAAATGTCAACAAAGACATAAAAAATTATGTGAATGAAAATTTTAGAAGTAGAATGTGGAAAAATGCAAATAGGAAAATATAATATTATATTGCAAAGTTTAACCCAATGTATGAACACAAGGAAAAAGCGTATATAGACATTGAAATCAAGTGGAAGGAAAAAATCCTCATTGCTCAGATAAGTACTAGCTCTCATAGGCTTAGATGTGAAACAGAGATATGGACAACACCCAAAGAACAATGGGAAGAAAGAATTTGTACTCTATGCAGCACAGGGGCAGTAGAGATAGAGGAACACTTCATGTATAAATACCCGATTTTTTTAGATATTTGTGGCACATACAAAGAAACACTTAGAAACGGGTCTATGGCAAAGTTATTTGAAGATAGTAAAATAAAAAAAGTTGGGGAATTGCTAACCCAAATCAGCAGGAGAAGGAACAACCTTCTCAAATATATTAAAGATCATATAATATGATTTGAGTAGTTGTACTTCCATATTTGAGGTCCCAGAGACCATATTTGGGTCTCGCGAACGTAATTAAAATCTTTCATTTCATTTTAGTAGGGAATACTAAGGTTGATAAAAATTTCATTGGCTAGATAATAGGGAAAGATTGGTATGGAGATTAAATATTGGGATACAAAGACATGGGAGGTCATGGAGCCTTCCTATCTAAATTAGATCATGTTTAGCTTGGATGGCTATGCCATAGGCATTTGATAGGGATTTTACACCTCTAGCCTTAATCATTAGTGATATTTCAAAATCTAAGTCCTTGAGATAGTATATAAATGTCATACCTAGGAGAGAATGAATCTCTTCAAGTATTTTGTGCCATATCTTATGAAATATGAGGTTAAAATCATCTATTGCCTCCATAGGAGCTCTCTTTATGGTCAATAGTTGTTCAAGGAGAGACACCCCATTTGCCTTCTCTATAATATTTTTATGAATAGAGTGAGGAGCTAGTCTTAATCAGAAATCAAGTGATATTGAAGCACAACATACCATTCATAAGCCCTACCTATGAATGAGGCCACTAGCAATCTTAGAACCGCATTTTTCTTTTATACATTATAAAGCATGCACAAGCTCACTATGTGATTTAGATGTTCAATCAAAGTAGTCAAGTCTTCCCCAATAAAATATGGAAGATATTTTAGAGCAAGCATTGGTATCTCATCCCATACTTCATGTGGAATAGAAGGTCTCAAGGGATATTTTTCATTCTCAGTAGGGAATTATATCGATGGAAGTGAAGCAACCATATTCTAGCCTTGAGCTCTTCTATGTCGTGTAATGGTGCCAAATGGTGGGAGCAACACTTGAAGATTTATAGTAGTAAAGGACCTGGTGGTAGGTCTCTCATTCATACACTTTTGGATCCTTTGGTTGGAGTGGAGTCACCAAGTGAATACAACATATGCTCTTTAATTTGATAGATTGAGATCATCACTAGAATCTCAATATGATTTTCTTCAATGTAGCTTCTTCTAGGTATTCGTCTTAAGTGGAGTCACCAGGTGAGATTTTTAAGTGCTTCAAGAAGTAGATAGATAGGGACCCTCACCAAATTTAAAGCCTAATTATTTTTTTTATTATGGGATCAATGATAAATTAGTTGGGTCCCACCGGACATGCCATTAAATCATTGTTATCTCTAATTATCCCAATTGTTGGATCCAAGGACCAGATGGTCGGATGACCACACCTCGCACGGGGTGACACAACAGGTCAACTTCGAGAGCATGAGGTTCAGATTAATTGGGTGCCTCTAAGGTTTTTTACAAGGTTGGATACTTTTAATATGTGATCTTAAGCACATAATCCTAATCTAATAGCTTCAAGAGGAAAAGGTTTAGAGAAAATATAGAAAGCAAAAATAGTAGAAAGGAAAAATCCTAAGCTAGTCCATCCTAACAAGGGGTGATGTGTTGAGATCTAAATAATATTCTCTTACATAATAGCCTCGAGTGTAATACGTCAACAACCCTAATATGAACAATTCCTTCTTTGAGCATGTTAAGCAAAAGCTTATGTATAAAGGAAATAGGATAAAGATAGTCACAACCTCTAGTATACACACATAAATGCATACACACATGAAATAATATAGAAATAAAATAGTCATAGCCTCAAGCATTTATATATATATGAATATAAAATATTATAACATATGCCAGAAGTGGGGGTTCGAAAGCATGCCCACAAGACCACTCAAGAACCCAAGTACTACGATATAGAATAAAATGAAGAGAAAGTTAGACAACTTGTCTATCCTTTGCAATGCTAAAATTTCTACTATTTATAGAGTACAAGGGAAGATTTACCCTCCAAAATTGTATAGAGATTTCAAGAATGATTGCTTTTTTGCATGGCAGGTCTTGTCTTTCTTTAAGTCATTAGTTTCTTTGATATCTATGGATTCGTGCTCATTAATATTGGATGGTTCTAGGTCTTAATATGTGCAACCATCATTGTCATTATCATCTACTATTTTTGGTATTCTCATAGTTTAAGTGTGGGTGATATTCTGTAGTCAATGCTCTAGATCTAAGGTTACCCTTGTTGGAGCTACCATGTTGTTGCCTTTAATGTGTTAACCATTTTCTTGGACTATCTGGTTTAAGACATGCAGGTAGGTGGGCTTGAGGCTCTTTTTTTCCATTGTTACCTTTATGATCTCAATTGTCGCCTTTGGAAGATGTCCTTGAAACTTTTACACTTCACGACTGTCAAAATATTTCTTTTTTTTTCTCCTTTGGAATTTTCAAAACTTTTGATCTTTGGTCATTTAGCTCTTCTTTTTACCTTTTGGTACTTTTTCCATATTTCAACTTTTAGGACTCTAGATATTACAAGTCATCAAAACTTTTTCTTTACCTTTCTAGTCGAAACATTCAAAAAGAGGTGTCAACCTTTGATAAAAAAATTCACTATCTAAGGAGACTTTTTCTCGCACCTTCTTGCATCATTCAACTCTCAAAACTTATGATCGAAACTTTTGCCCACACTCATATGTTGTTTCATTCTCCATCAAGTCTATTTCATGAAATTTTTCTAAGGCTTTCTCATTTTTGTGTAATAAGAACTCACTACAATCTTGGTGTGGAAGAATATTCCTTAAGGGAAGATGGCTCATAAGGATCTCTTTTTGTGCCTTCTATTTAGCTTAAGGGGTAATGATGAAATAAATATTAATTTTCACTTGAGATATGATTGAGCTTTATATTGCAATCATTGTACTTACCCTATGGGACCATGTACATCTTACAAGGTAACATTTTTGTAATATTATATTATTATCCAATGGTTGATCTTTAAACCTGACACCACTGGATAACTTGTATTATGGGTTGGTATTTATACTTCCACTTGTCCAACCACTTATTTATTGATTAGAATTTATTTTTATTTGTTAGTGGGGTTATTGGTATCTAAGGGAGTCTTTCATATTTGTGTTTTTTATGAGTGACATGATTTCCTTTGCTAAGTAATGTGCTTGATTCTATTCAATCATTAATATTTTATAAATTCCAACATTTATAATTATAGTTCATAATAATTTATTTAATTATTTTAGTAAGATAGGGATAAGAACATTTGTTACAACTGTAGATACTTATCCCCGTGCCAGGTTTGCATATTCTTATCATACATGAATTAGATTCTAGCCAAAAACTAACAAAATATTAGGATCTATAGTTGGTCATAATTGTGAGTTCTATTCTATCTCAAGGTAAAGATTTTATCTCTAGTGAGCTTCTAATTTTATATGATGGTATTTTTTTATTAAATAAGTGAAAAGAAAATTAAAAGAGTTTTATGGTTATTTAAGCTTTGGAAATCAAAGATCTCATTAAAATGTCTCTAGTCTTACATGCAACAAATAAGTCATGCCTAAGAAGAAAATCCTTTGTAGAGTTGAACTCAAGGTGATCTATTGAAATTCTATTAGATCCATTTCTTTACTTTCTTATAGATATGTTGGCATTTTTGCCACATTGTTTTTGTTGTTACTTTTCATGCAAGAGAATGCACAAATTGTAGAGATACTCACTCCTTTGTTTGTCCCTCCAAGCACTTCGAAAGGGAAAATACAAAAATCTCTACAAGTTGTGTTAAGGCAAAGTAAGTGTAAGATGTCGCGATATCGCGACCTATTGCAGTTTTGCGGTATCCGATGCAGAGAAGAGCTAAGTATAGAAAATGTTACGATATCGCGACATGTTGCATTTTCGTGACCTGTCATGTTTTTGCGCTAGGAAACAACAAAGGAAGCAGTAACGGCAAAATTGTCGTGACATCGTGACATGTCACATTTTCGCGACTTGTTGCGGTGAGGGAGCACTAAAGTGAAAATTTTTGTGATATTGCGACATGTCGCATTTTCATGACTTGCAATGGCAACTAAGCAAAAGTGATAGGAAGATGTCATGATTTCACGACATACAGCAGCAAAGGGGAGCGCCAATGGAAAATGTCGCGATATCGTGACAGGAAAGCGAGGAAGGAGTAATATGGTACGGAATGTCATGATATCGCAACATGTCACGTTTTCACGGAAGGGCTAAAGATAAACACAATGCAAGAGAAAGATGTCATGATTTCATGACATTTTTGGAAACGAAGCCAGGCAAGAGAAACATGTCATGATATCGCGACAGGAAGCGACAACGAAGGAGAAGACAAAAAATTATCATGATTTTGTGACATGTTGCATTTTCATGAGGAGAAACAAGAAAAGTACAAGGAGGAGAAGAATGTCACGATTTTGTGACATGTCATGATTTCACAAGGAGAAAGTGCGAAAGCAGCCAGATAGTACGGAATGTCACGATTTCGTGACATGTCAAATTTTTGCGGGGCAAAAGTGGAAACAAGTGGAAGATAGAAACATGTCACGATTTTGTGACTTGTTGAAGACAAAAGAACAAAACGGAGAAAACGTCGTGATATCGTGACATGTCACGTTTTCACGACCTATCACGTTTTCGTAGAACGAAGGCTGAAAAGTACAAGGTAGAGAGAAATTGTCGCGATTTCGCGACATGTCACGTTTTCACGATGAAAAAGCGAGAAAGACAGTGCCAAGTATGGAATGTCACGATTTCACGACATGTCCCATTTTTGCCACTTGCAAGAAGATAAAAAGCCAAATAGAGGAGAATGTCACGATTTTGCGACTTGTCATGGGGACAACACAAAATGAAGGCAGATTGTCACGATTTCGTGACATGTCGCATTTTTACGACTGGTGGCAAAAAGAGAAAGCAGTAAGTTGAAAATGTCACAATATCGTGTCATGTCGTGTTTTCGCGACCTGTCACATTTTCGCGACAGAAGCAACAACAAAGGCCCGATAAAGTTTTGTCTACATTTTCCTTCAAAACTGCATAGGAGAATGTGAGGAGAAGATAAGGATCGAACGAAGTAATGTTTTAAAAGCTCTCCAATTGATTTTGAGATCGTGGTCAAAGAGGCTCCCAAATTAAATGTTTTGCTGCTTACCTATGTGCGCTAGATGGGAGAACGGTTTATCATGCAGCTTTTGAAGCCACCAAAATTAAAGATGCCTCTTGTATTAAAAGCTCTTGTTCATGATCTCCTAAAAACTTCAAGCTTGCCCCGAGAATAGTCATTTAATGAAGAAATATGGTCCCTTGTTTCTGTTCAATTTTTAGTTTTGATCCATAAAAACAGGGAATGTCATTTCTCCGAGGCAGATTAAGGGGGATTGTTTTTCTTTTCAAGTGCATATTTTGTGGATCGCCTCTTCAAAATTTGTTTCATGTTTTAAATGTTGTGATTCGAAAGGAAGAGGGAAGGCCTCTATAAATACTAATGTATATCTCAAGAAAAGAGGAGGACCTTTTTGCAAAAATTGAAGCAGAAATCCTAGATGCATTTTGCTCTGTTCTTAGAGTCTCTTGAGTTGGTGATCCAAACTGTTGTTCATGTGATGCTTTCTTTGTGATTCACTTCTGTTTAGTCCAGTGTTAAAATATAAGTTGAATTTTGTTGTTCTGAATTTGGTTGTATTTTCATTTGAACATTTGAAGTATAATTGAAGGCAACTTATGGTCAATGTTTGATCCAATTTTTGTATGTGCTTTCTAAGAATTAGTTGTTGCTTATCTTCAAGATCTAGTTGAGGTTATTTGCTATCTGAGGTTGTTCTCCCTATCAACTATTGGCTTCAGCCATATTTCCATCTCTTTTTGTTATTTCCCTTTCTTTCTGCATTTTCCATTTCTTTCTCGCACCCTTATCTTCAAAAAAGTTTAGATTAGTTTGGGAGCCAACCCTCTCTGGAGATTGGCCCGGGAGACTTCTCTTTCTCTCGGCCTTTCAATGTTTGCTGGGTCTAGGGCGCATTTTATATGACTAGGCGGATTCGTGACCAACAATTTTTGGCATGCCCGGTGGGACAGACTGTTTCTGTCTCAGTAAGATCCATAGTCGGTGGGACAAATATTATTTCAAGTTGACAAACCCGTTTGTGCCAACAGTTTTTGGCATGCCCGATGGGACTCACAAGTCCCATTTTTTGACACCTAGAGGAATCAAGATTTTGATGAACTGTCTTGACCTCAAAGCGGAGATTGTAAGTTCATCTGGTGACTCTACTGAGGGCGACTCTATTCAACCCAAAAATCTCTAAGTCATAAAGCTCGGATCCTAAATCTGTGTCTTCATGCCAACAGTTTCTACCAAAGGTCCCCAAAGTTTAAGGAAGCCCGAGTTGGGCAAATCCTTGGTTCGCCTCTATCTAACGAAATCATCTGGCGACTCTGTTAAAGCTGAAGATCCAGATTTATTGATCAAAGAATCTTAAAGAAGACATCCCGAAGGAATCAAGGTTCGGTGAGCAGCCTTGACCTCACAAGCAAAGAAAAGAATGTTCACCTGGCGACTCCGACTTAGTGGCGATAACCGTGATCTCTGCAGACCGTTGCTATAATGGCAAGTGTAAGCTATCCTAGCTGGGATGATCTTGGCCCCCTGAATCTTCAAAGTTACCATGAAATTCCCAAAAGCGCCTTGAAGACATTGACGAAATACAATGGCACTAAGGGAATGGCCCAAGAGCACCTTGAAGATGTTGTTGCTTTGGCAATCCTCCATGACATAATCCATGAAGATGTCATGATCAGACTTCTAGTTCTATCTTTGGAAGGAAGGGCATTGTAGTGGTACAGACTACTTGGGCGTAAAAGCATCTGCTCATGGGATGACTTAGCGGGAGCACTAATCAAAACATTCGACGGCTCTCAGGATCCCTTTCAGCTTTTAATGCACTTCTCCACCATCACAAAAACACCTCTAGAGAGCATCATAGACTTCAATGTCCGATTCTGCAGAAGTTGGAAGAGAATTCTAGGGAAGATCCAGTCGACACCCGCCCAAGCCCACCTCTTCTATGTTTGGGCTTTCCACCCGGACATAAGCCTCCTCTTGCTGCAATCAAGGGAACATAGATTCCCTCAAATATTTGAGGAAGTAGTGCGAGCGGAACAACTTTTGCTCCTGTTAAGAAAGTGGCAGTGGGGAGAAACCCCATCACCTTATCCGGTAGTCATTGCTCCTGTCTACCCTGCGTAGTATTCACCATGGAATATTCCTCATACTGAGCAGAGACCTGAGATGCAGCCGTGTGGAGCTCAAGAGGCAAATTTCATCCAAGTCCAATGATGGGAATATGCAAGCTTTGTCCCGACAATAGATAATATGGTTGCTTGTAGTTTCCATCAGGAGATGGGCCAAGAAGGGGAACAGGCTCAAGTGGCAGAACCTAAGAGCAAAGAGGGCACATTTTTGCACCCTTTTTGTGTCCTAGGGCATAACACACAAGTATTCAACCAGAACCCAATAAGCAGGCCTCACCAAGAGGTTGAGCCTGAGGAGATCCTAGAAAAATGCCTATCACCAAAAAAGTCCTATTATCACATCAAGGGGTTGGAGGAGCCTGTACTCAGCCCACAACTAGTGGACTCTTTAAAGTGGTGGTATTGGCTCCAATGATCACTACAATCGATACCCAAAGAAGGCCCCCATGTGGCAAACCTCTTTGCCACATTATTTGTCAATTGTATGTATGGGTACTGGCATGCATGATAACTTGCCACGTTGCACCCTGTTTGCAACATGGAGAACTTCGAGAAGAGACCAATTAGACTTCAAAGATCAACTAAAGTACAATCAGATCTGGTCTGGACACTGCAGGTTCACCGGATAGACACTCGAAGCTGGGTTTGTGGTGGCGGCATGCCAATCATGTCGCAAAATTTTGTGTAAATACTGTAAATAGCCCATCTAGTAAATAAAGTGCCGAGGGCACTAAATTTCTTTAAAAAAAAAATCGTCAATTTCTGCTCCTTTTGCACGCGAGCCCGCAGGTATGTTTATTTCTCTCTTTTTTCTTTTCCTTCCCAACAGGTAGTGGCTTCCATCTACTTCATTCCCTTCCTCTCCTACTCCTTCTTCCACTGTAAATAATCAAGCCACTACTGTTGTTTCTACTCCCCTCTCTGATGTTCCCGTTTCTTCATTTCCCCTTTCTTCCAATCCTTTGTCTTTTGAGCACTTCTCCATAGTTCCTACCACTTTCTCCATCCCATCTACTTCCATTTCATTATCTATTTTCATAGAATCCCAACAGCTGGTAGCATAGTAGCACCCTCTTTAGTTGTTGTATCTACCACTTCTACTCCTCCATCTTCCACCATTCCATCATTCACCATTCCCGTTCCACGACCTGCACATCTACCGATCATCACTCCATTCATTTTTATTTTTTCAATTCAGGTGCTTCTCACTACTGCCATGGAGATCCTTGCACAGCACCTGGTGATTACCCAGCTCAATCAAGATAGGCAAAATGCAGTAGTTCAAGGAATAAGGGAAGTTCTGCTATTCTATAAATTTTTGCTAAAGATCATGTTTTGAGTGTCGAGCGCAGCAAGAGCTTGTTGTAGCAACCCGTAGAGACATCCAACATCAACCAGAACTCACTTCTTCTGCTCCTCCAGCTTCTTGACTCTGTTGCCCACTGGATAAAGGCCTGAGGTTTGTGCATACAGTAGAACTGTATACCCCGAGAGCCGCCAAGAATGTTGGCATTTTTGCCACATTGTTTTTGTTGTTACTGTTCATGCAAGAGAATGCACAAATTGTAGAGATACTCACTCCTCTGTTTGTCCCTCCAAGCACTTCAAAAGGGAAAATACAAAAATCTCTACAAGTTTTGTGTTAAAGCAAAGTAAGTGTAAGATGTCGTGGTATCGCGATATGTCGCGATATCGCGACTTGTTGCAGTTTTGTGACATTCGATGCAGAGAAGAGCTAAGCATATAAAATGTCGTGATATCGTGACATGTCGCATTTTCATGACCTGTCACATTTTCACGCTAGGAAACAGCAAAGGAAGCAGTAACGGCAAAATTATTGCGACATGTCGCATTTTCGTGACTTGTTGCGGTGAGGGAGCACTAAAGTGAAAATTGTCACGATATTGTGACATGTCGCATTTTCGCGACTTGCAGTGGCAACTAAGCAAAAGTGATAGGAAGATATCATGATTTTACGACATACAGCAGCAAAGGGAAGCGCCAATGAAAAATGTCACGATATCGCGACAGGAAAGCGAGGAAGGAGTAAGATGGTACGAAATGTCACGATATCGCGACATGTCATGTTTTCATGGAAGGGCTGAAGATAAACACAAGGCGGAAGAAAGATGTCACGATTTCGCAAAATTTTTGGAAACGAAGCCAGGCAAGAGAAACATGTTGCGATATCGCGACAAGAAGCGGCCACGAAGGAGAAGACAAAAAATTATCACGATTTTGCGACATGTCACATTTTTGCGAGGAGAAACAAGAAAAGTACAAGGAGGAGAATAATGTCATGATTTCACGAGGAGAAAGTGCGCAAGCAACTAGATAGTATGGAATGTCGTGAATTTGCGACATGTCAAATTTTTGCGGGGCAAAAGTGGAAACAAGGGGAAGATAGAAACATGTCATGATTTCGTGACTTGTTGAAGACGAAAGAACAAAACGGAGAAAATGTTGTGATATAGCAACATGTCATGTTTTCGTGAAATGAAGGCTAAAATGTACAAGGCAGAGAGAAATTGTCATAATTTTACGACATGTCGCGTTTTCGAGGTGAAAAAGCAAGAAAGATAGTGCCAAGTACGGAATGTCATGATTTCGCGACATGTCCCATTTTCGCCACTTGCAAGAAGATAAAAAGCCAAATAAAGGAGAATGTCACAATTTTGCGACTTGTCATGGGGACAACACAAAATGAATGTAGATTGTCACGATTTCGTGACATGTCGCATTTTTCGTGACTGGTGGCAACAGGAAAAAGCAGTAAGTTAAAAATGTCGTGATATCGCGACATGTCACATTTTCACGACCTATCACATTTTCGCGACAAAAGCAACAACAAAGGCTCGATAAAGTTATGTCCGCATTTTCCTTCAAAATTGCATAGAAGAACGTGAGGAGAAGATAAGGATCGAACGAAGTAATGTTTTAAAAGCTCTCCAACTGATTTTGAGATCATGGTCAAAGAGGCTCCCAAATTAAATGTTTTGTTGCTTACCTATGTGCGCTAGATGGGAGAACGGTTTATCATGTAGCTTTCGAAGCCACCAAAATTAAAGATGCCTCCAGTATTAAAATCTCTTGTTCGTGATCTCCTAACAACTTCAAGCTTGCCCCGAGAATAGTCATTTAATGAAGAAATATGGTCCCTTGTTTTTGTTCAATTTTCAATTTTGATCCATAAAAATAGGGAATGTCATTTCTCCGAGGCAGATTAAGGGGGATTGTTTTTCTTTTCAAATGCATATTTTGTGGATCACCTCTTCAAAATATGTTTTATGTTTTAAATGTGATTCGAAAGGAAGAGGGAAGGCATCTATAAATACTAATGTATACTCAAGAAAAGAGGAGGACATTTTTGCAAAAATTAAAGCAGAAATCCTAGATGCATTTTGCTCTATTCTTAGAGTCTCTTGAGTTGGTGATCCAAACTGTTGTTCATGTGATGCTTTCTGTGTGATTCACTTCTGTTTAGTCCAGTGTTAAAATATAAGTTGAATTCTGTTGTTCTGAATTTGGCTGTATTTTCATTTGAACATTTGAAGTATAATTGAAGGCAACTTATGGTCAATGTTTGATCCAGTTTTTGTATGTGCATTCTAAGAATTAGTTGTTGCTTATCTTCAGGATCTAGTTGAGGTTATTTGCTATCTGAGGTTGTTCTCTCTATCAACTATCGGCTTCGACCATATTTCCATCTCTTTCTGTTATTTCCCTTTCTTTTTGCATTTTTCATTTCTTTCCCGCACCCTTATCTTCAAACAAGTTTAGATTAGTTTGGGAGTCAGCCCTCTCTGGAGATTGGCCCGGGAGACTTCTCTTTCTCTCGACCTTTCAATGTTGGTCAAGTCTAGGGCGCACTTTATATGACTAGGCGAATTCATGACCAACACGATACAAGGTGAAAATAAAAAATGGGTCTTAGATGTCATAAAGGGTAAAAAAGAGTGGGGTTCCTTAAGAACCTATATAATTAAATGAATGGTAATAATGGAAGGGGTTTTTGAGGACCATGGGAAGGGAGAAGTGGAAAAAATGGTGCCACTCTTGGAAAACGTCAAGGTATATAAAGGAAGAAGAAAAGAAAGTCATAGAAAAATCAAAGCTACATGTAAATCATGCTAGGGACATATGAGGAAAATAAAACGATGCTAGGGACATATAAGAAAAATAAAACAATGCTAGGGACATATAAAGAAAATAAAACGCATGTAAGAAAACCTTTAACTTTTTCAAAATAAGATTAAGGTGAAATTTTCAAAGGAAATAATAACTATACTTAAATATGTTTAACAAAAAAATTTACCAATTATAAAACAATAATATATATATAAAATAAAAACTTAAGATAACTAAAACTTAAAAAAATAATGAAAAATAAAAAATACTATTATAGATAATAGAAAATGGTTGTTATATTCATTCCCTTCTTTTATAGCAACTATTTAACTTAAGATGATATTAACTTATTTGTAGCAATTGCCCTAGTGGCTAAGATGATGGTTGTTTCTTAAGTGGTCTTGCGTTCAAACCCCTTAAGGGTGGTTGTTGATGTAATTTGTAAACCTTCTCCTACAAAAACTTATTTGCAGAATAAGCATCCTTCAAATTTTATTTATCAACCCAAATGATAAATTAAATAACAATTATTAATTAAAATGAAGATAAATTCGTTAGAGATTTCCCCAAGTGACACCACAGTTCTTACAAAGATTTCATTGCGCTTTCCTACTTCATGTGCTCCTCCTTTCTCACGGGTATACGTTCTTCATACTAAAATAGACCGCTCAACCGACGACGTTGATTAATTTCTCATTCATTATGAACCTTCTACGTTTGGACAAAAAATCAAAACATGTATGAGTTGAAAGTACATTGAACTTGATGTTCTGACAATTAAGCGTGGATTTCAAATTTTATTTATCAACCCAAATGATAAATTAAATAACAATTATTAATTGAAATGAAGATAAATTCCTTAGAGATTTCCCCAAGTGACACCGCAGTTCTTACAAAGATTTCATTGCGCTTTCCTACTTCATGTGCTCCTTTCTCAGGGGCATACGTTCTTCATACTAAAATAGACCGCTCAACCGACGACGTTGATTAATTTCTCATTCATTATGAACATTCACGTTTGGACAAAAAATCAAAACATGTATGAGATGAAAGTACACTGAACTTGATGTTCTGACAATAAGTGTGGATGGCGTGTTGGGTCCGAACTTCTAGAAAGATTTGCCCTCGCCTCTGCCAACAGTGCACAACATCATCTGCATCAGCAACTCAGACTAACTACATCTCAATCCTCCTAATCCGCCTAATGTCTTTGTTCCTTTCTTTACCTTTACGTTTCCAAGAGTGCGATATATTCCTCTGCAACTAACGGGAGGGCAGACATGAAACTGCCTTACTTTAATTCGCTTCCGTCAGAAGACACCGCTGTTTTCTGCCCGGAAACACTAAAAAGCTTAAAAGCGCGTCAAACAACTTCCATGACCAAAACGTTAAACCCATTTGAGCACCCAAAAAAAAAAATAATAACATCTTGAACAATGTGAGGGTATCGATGAATCAGCAGCGAAGGATTCAAATGAGCCGCCCCACGTTTTTTTTTCAATTGAAAAGGAAAAACAATGTATTTGTAAAGCACGAGGAAGGCACTATTGACTTTCACTTGGCCGTCATCGTAATATTATATTTTGTTTTGAGAATAATAATTTTCACGTTCCCGAACATATACACATCACCGCTTACAGATAAGCATTTTGATACTTGATTTTATTTTATCCACCCCATAACATGTTACAGTAACTGATAGAAGAAACGACAGGCTTGAACAAAAACTCTGTGTAGATTTAAAATTCTTTCTGCAATTGACAATAATAAATGGCAGCAGCACCGCCACAAATGGTGCAACACCGATTTACAATGTAATCCAACCTAAAAACTTGTAATGTCAAAGACTAAAATAACAATCAATATCAATGGTTAATGTGTAAAGACATCGCAGTTGGAGTGGAAAAATCCACCCATTGGTACACAGTAAGTTTTTCTTTTGCTTTATTCCTAGCGGTGAACATACAATATATACACCCTGTTAGAATAAATCCATGGTCCCTTTCAATAGATAATTCCCTCCTGAAAAATCCCTTGAGCAGTCGAATTACTATTACCTTCCGAAGGTAAAATGTAAGAGTAAGACTTTGGATCAGCAGCAGAAGCAGCAGCGAGCTGAGAAAACCAGTAGGCAGCAGTATCCGTAGTTGTCACTCCATAGTCGGGCTCCTCTTTAATCTGCATTGAGCTTGAGCTATTAGAATAGGCCAGCTCGTTCATTTGATCGCCTGTGAACCCATAGCTGAAACTTGGATCTTGGCCATTGTTGACTTCATTCATCCACAACCCAGATGAAGTGCAGGTTCCCCAGTGTGACATCGAGAAGCCAAGCGGGGAGTCATTCTGATCAAATGTCTCGCCTGTTTCCGCCTTGACAACATTCACACACAAGGGAGCTTGAGCCGCCGCAGCATACAAGGCATCCTGGGCGTCGGTGGGATAAAGAAGAGGAGGAATGTCGGTGGAAGACTCGGTTTTGTTATTATTGCTTTCGATGGCCCTCATGAGGATGCTTGTGAAGGAGGAGTAATCGGGGATTTGCTTCAAACCTTTTTCGTAATGGTCAGGACCAACATGAAAGCCGGCACTGTTTGACAGTGGTGGGGATTCAGAGCTGACGGAGCTTGTTGGGTCCTGCAGCAACATGGGCACATTATTGCCGGCTTCTATTGCATAAGGACTGTGAATAAGTTGCTGCTGCTGCTTCCCTGGGTCTGTGAGAGACACAGACGGACTTGGAGTGTTGGAAACTGACATGTGGGCTTCAGAACCATTAATAGTCGGACTAGTGCTGTTAAATATCATTCCCATCTCTCTCGCTGCTGCTGCTTCCTTCGCCAATAGACGGCGGGTTTGCTGATCATCCCTGGCGCCCTTTCCCAGCAATTTTTTCTTGAGTCGAGTGTTCCAGTAGTTTTTGATGTCGTTGTCTGTTCTCCCCGGCAGCTGTGCTGCAATGATGGACCATCTGCACAAAATTTACATAAAAGTGAGAAAAGAGACCTTATACAAGAAACAACGATGAGTAATTTTTTTTTTTTTATGGAGCTATGGGTATTTATTAGACCTGCTTCCGATGCTGCTGTAGAGGCGACAGATGATGTTGTCTTCGTCTTCTGAGAAACCTCCGTGTTTTATATCGGGTCTCAAGTAGTTCAACCACCTTAGCCTGCAGCTCTTCCCGCACCGTCTCAAACCTGCACAGATATATTTTCAATACTTTCAAATTAGCAAACCCCTAAAAAATCACATTTATCACCGCCCCCCCCCACTCCCCCAAAAAAAAAAAAATCGACCATAGAAACATGTAAAAGAATTTTTTGGAAATAGGAACAGCATAATGTACCGGCTTTCTGAGGCAGAGCGATCCAATTGCCTCCCGTGCCATTCTGTTCTACAAAGGTTTTGAGTATGGCATCCTCTTCAGGAGACCACGGTCCTCTCTTGACGTTTGCTTTGTCACAGCAAGGTGCTCTGCCCATCTTTCCAATAACTTCTGAATCGGCTTCTTGTTTCTAAATGTTCTCTTTCTCTTCTCAAACACCTAAGAGCAAGAGGTATTGTCGACGAAAACGAGTTACCTATAAAATTCCAAAACTGGGCAGGCAGAAATAAGCAGATTTGTTGAGTTTTTGCTGGAATAGGACAGTAATAGTTGTGTCTATAGTTATAGAGAGGCTGTCTTTGTCTGCTGCCTATATTTCCAGTTGCCCAATCTAATGCCGTATATCCTCAGACACCGTTCAGCTTTTGAATTTTACTCCTCCACGCTTCTCACTACACCCAGTAAGCAAACTACTCGAGACATATAGGTAGAGATATTAAAAAGGTGAGGACCATATATAGGTCTAGGAATGTACTACAATACTTGAATCAAATTATGAAATGGTTTTATATAGGCTAAAGCTTGGACTCTTGATCTCCTGTAGGATCTTACCGCTGGACAGGGCCTGTCTCTGTTGACCCAACTGCTGCGGTATTCGGCTAAAACTTCCCTACCCCTTTTGCTTTAATAGTGATCTGACTCGGATAGAGCAGCAGCTGTAGCTGTAACTTGGGGATTAAGCAAACCTACACTCCACATTTGACGGAATGTCGCATAAGTAAGGCAATGGAGATTGGAGGTGGGACTAGGAAAGAAGCTACACGGCTCTACACACTTTCACACATGGGCGGCGACGGAGCGCCAAAAATATATAGCAAGAAACCGCAGAGAAGCCGCAGAGGTGGGGACTGGGCCCCTCGTTTTCTAATGGTTAATTATTATTATACTATATTCCAACCCTAAATGAGGATCGCAAAGCCACTTGGGAAACTGCGTGCCATTATTTTTGTCTTCTCCTCCTCGTCACAACCTTCTTGAAGAATGTATTAATTTTGCAATAATGAAGGAGTTCTATAGTTCTTGAAATATAATTAAATCATAAGTTGACATTGAAAGGAAATAAAAATAAAAATGATGCATGCTTAGGTCTAAACCTAAACCTAGCTTTAGGATTGCAATAAAGGAGTTCTAGAGTTCTTGAAATATAATTAAATCATAAGTTGACATTGAAAGGAAATAAAAATAAAAATGATGGATGCTTAGGTCTAAACCTAAACCTAGTTTTAGGATTGCAATGGAGACATAATCCGAGAACGGCGCCACAGAGTTTTCTGTAACACTATCATCCTTGGAAATTATTCTCTAATGCAAATTGTCTCTGACTAATTACTTAACTTATGGTTGCGGATTATGATAGAAGAGAAGATGCGCTCATCTCATTGTAGTTAGCAAGACTTTTTCATTTTTGTTTTTAGCTGTCAATCAAATCGTCTCCTGCGTTAGTGGGATTGGGCACCTGCTTGCAAAATTTTTTATGATGCGATTATAATTTTATTTATGCATTCGTTGTAAAGTCTTTAAGAACCAGACATTTTGTTTATATTAAACAAATCTCCACCAGAACCGAATTTATTTGTCTAGAAAAATTTTCCGATCTCAACCCCTATCGCCACAGTTCCGTTACATTCACAATGTTTTCTCGGCCGGAAGAGGAAAATAAAAAAATCATGATGCTACAAAGCAAATAACGCATTTCCGTTGTCTGAGAACCTCGAGGATTATTCTAATCACCCTATTCTTGGATTTTTGTGATTAAATAACTGCGAATGATTATTTCCACTGAGAATCATCGTTTTAGAAAAGTCAGAGGTCCAAATTCTCGGCCTCCAGCCAATGAAAATTCTCATGGCGTAATGGCCTCTGACCAAGCACGTTATAAATCAGCAACATTCTTTCAAATTAGATTTTACCACACGAGAATACATTAGGTACCGAAATTTCATGTCGACTTCCTTCCGAACACACACGTTTTAACCGGATTCTGACCTGACCCGGTCAGCATGGAATACTTCCACGGGTGCTTATGAATTTTCCGACAGACTTGTAAACGCATCAAGAATCCTAAAATAACCAAAAGTATCTTTTTTTTTTTTATAACGAACGTCGCGTCACGCTATACGACCAACGGCAAAAAACTGCAATATAAAATTTCAGAGTGCCGGGCATCCCCTAAACCTAACCCTACCAGCGCGAATAGTACACAAGGAAAGAACATACATAATACACAATTCCAGAGAATAAGTTTGGGATTCCCACGGCAGGAATATGAGACAAAATATTCAACATTAATTAATCTAAAAAAATCCCACATTTGTTTGTGGGATAAGATACGCAGCGTCCGGCCCGTTTCTCGTGTGAGTGTGTTTTTGTTGTTTAGGTGTCACAGGCCTCGTCGGGGGACAGCTTCATACGATGAAACTGCCATGGCGGGCTCATGTTAAGCGCAGAGCCGGCGCGATTGGATTATTTTTTTCTTTGAGTTAAAAAAAACTTAAATGTTTAGGGTCCACGTCACGTCGTGCGTTAGGGCCATTGTAAAGTAGATTAGATTAGAGTGGATTACAGTAGAGTAACGTTGTGTTGAGGGTCAGTTGCATTGACTTGACATCCTCCAACGTCGTCGTCACTCGCGATAATAATAATAATAAAGAGAGCTACCATCGTAATCATAGATTTAATTTAACGCGCCGCGCATTTGGACCCTCCTGCTATAACGCCTATGATGATAGGCCATAGGCCATTCATATCCTTCCCTTTGATTCGCTGTGGTCGTTACTTATTCTCCTTGTGGAATAACGGAGGGGAGGGTAGCTTTCAAAACTTCAGCGGTCAAACGTGTCTTTGTCTCGTTTAGCTACCTCCCCTCCCAATCCCCTCGGTCCCCACTTCCCCTTCAAATTTAAAAATAAAAGAAACTTGTCACCTTGACCGTGACAGGAAGAAAGCTTCCTATTCCCGCGGCGACCAAACCAACTTCGCCTGCGTAAAGTTCCCTAATATTTCTCCTTATAACAGATAGTATAATAAATTGGTAAACCAACTTCGCCTAAGTAAAGTCCCCTAATATTTCTCTACCTAAAGTCCCCTAATCTTGTGTCCATTGCTAATATGAAGTATAACGAGTAAAATAATAGCTTAATATTTCTCCTACCTAAAGTCCCCTAATCTTATGTCCATCGCTAATGTGAAGTATAACGAGTAGAATAATAGCTTAATATTTTTCCTACCTAAAGTCCCCTACTCTTATGTCCATTGCTAATGTGAAGTATAACGGGTAGAATAATAGCTTGGTAAGTGTTAGTGTAAATGGACACTTACTACAAAGAGACCTAGGTTCGTACCTGGGGTGCAGCATAAAGGTTCGGGTTTTGGCTTTTCTTGGGGAGGTTCAAGGTTCAAACAGCGACATGGGCGAGTGTGTGAGGGTGTGAGGAGGTGGCTTTGTGTTAAATTCTCTATTGATAAGTATAGCTCTTGGCTTTACGAGAGGTTATGGTTGGGAGGAGACTGTTCAGTGCATCGATCATAGAGGTTTCTCACAATAACCAAATCAAAAAAAAAAAAAAAAAGACCTAGGTTCAAACTTTAATGGTGTCATTTATTAAAGGTGGTAGTTTAATTTGAATCCTTTGAGTGCGCACTAGATTAATGATGACAATACGAATCTCGAGCGATCAATGGTCCCTATCTCGCGTCTCGCGTCGGGTCAAAAACAATGAGACAAATAGATTTGTTGAGAGCAGTTCCCTGTAGTTTGAACCTTATGCCGACCAATTACTAAAAATAATGGCTCTAACCAACTCTTCTATGTAACAAAAAAAAATAACAGCTAGTATAATAGGGTCACTCTTTAATAAGTTAATACAATGTTTTTTATTATTTTTTTTTTATTTGGTTATTGTGAGAAATCTCTATGACCGACGTACAAGGCTGAGCAGTCTCCTCCCAACCATGATCCCTCGTAAAGCTCTAGGGCTGAGCAGTCTCCTCCCAACCATGACCCCTCAACTTTCAGGGCTAAGCAGTCTCCTCCCAACCATGACCCCTCGTAAATCTCTAGGGCTAAGCAATCTCCTCCCAACCATGACCCTTTGTAAAGTCGAGAGTTGTACTTATCAATAAAAAATTTAACACAAAACCACCATATACCCACCCCTTGACACACTCGCACGCCAAGGTTTTTACCCTGGGCCTCTTGAAGAAGAGCCAAAGTCCCAATCGTTGCACTGCACCCAGATGCAATGTTCTTTGTTGTATAAAAATTCAAACTTTAAACTTCTTAAATTAAAACAAATTGTTTGAATCACTAACAAGCCACCTTATAAGTGATCTTTGTTATTGTTAACTAATTTCTTAGTTTATTTTATTTTATGGTGGTGGGCGTAGTCTTGCTAAAAAGAAAAGCACAATTTGCTTACATCACATTACAAAGCATGTTTGACCCATGTTCCTTCACGAGTATTACATGCACGTAATGGGATTGAGGGGGGTTACATGCGCATAACTTTAGGTCACCTATAATATCTAGTTAAAGATCATGCCGACTTTGGCTATTTTCTTTGGATTCCGATTAATATGATAATAAAAATGTTCAAAGGTATTAAGAATATTGCGACGCTGAATTCTAAATTTTTCAAATTTCATGTCGAGACGAAGCATGCACACACGTGGTTGAATGGTAAAAGGCGTGGGTAGTCATCAATATGGGGTCTCGGCTCGTGCTTCCTGCTGGCCAAGACTTCGTGGAAACACGCTGTCCCAATAGAAGTTTCCAAAGGTTAAATTCGTAAGGTAGGATGACACATCATGGATAAATATTTGATAGATATTAAAAATTGTATTATTTTATTTCTTTTAAAAATTAAGAAATGATTATTAATAAGTGTGATTGAAGTAAAAAAAATAAAAGTAAAATGTGATTGAGGTAAATGTAAATGGATCTAATAAATTGTTTAAGCAAAATCAAGGATATAAAATTTATGCAACAAAAATAACAAAACAATTATTTAGATTAAAAAGTTGTAAAGAAAGAATGATGAGGAGCATCCATGCAAGGATCTTGAAGACCAGTCGTTTGTGGGTGTTATATAATCGTCAGGAGATAAGAGAGGAGGAATAGGAAATGACATGAAAGAAAAAGGAAAGAGAAAGACATGTTACAAAGAGTGAAGGGTATGTTAAGAGGAAAAGGAAAGAGAGGGACTTGTGTGTGAGGTTTAGGTGTTTGCATACATTGATGTTTGACATGACTATGTAACTATAAATTGCAATAATAAATAAAGGAAAATTTATTCATCTTCCTTTAAAGAAGATCCTTGTGTTGTGTTTATGTTTTGATTGATTATAATTATTAACCCTTGATATTGGAGTCGTTGTCTAGTGAAGTGGAGCAATGGGTCATCCTTTATTACCCTTACCTCTTGTCTTCTTGCCAACTAAAAAAAGTTATCTTCAATTGGAATTGTCCTCATGGAAGTTTAATTTGTCAAGAGAAACTGTCGACAGGGAAGTGTGTGCTGGCAAGTGAAGCTATCATCGGGAAAGTGTGTGCAAGGAGTCGTCATGAAACCCATCAAGAAGCATGTAGTCCTAAAGAATATCATCTAATATTATCATTTTGTAGAAGTGTCATTTGAACCATCATAAGTGTGTCATCGTGCAAGGGAATTTTCCCTAGGGAGTTATCTTAGTGTCGACATCTTGGAACTATCGTCATGTTGCAGTCTTGCAAAATTGCTATCGATGGAACACCATCTAATGCATTATCGTCTAGTGCATATAAATTATAACGAAACTAAGTCTTACACTGTGGTGAGAGGGAACTGAGAACCCTTTGTTGTTAAGGGAGGTTATTATTCAATTGATCCCATCTCCTTGTCAACATCATTTCGGTATCAAAGTTAGGTGATCTTTGAGGTTTGATACATGCCAAAGGAGAGATGGCACAATGGGGAAGAAGAAGACTATGAGGCCCTTGAACCACAAATATAACTAAAATGCTATGAGGAATTATTGCTTGACTTGATGCAATCAAAACTGCCCAAAGGAGGGGTATTAAAATAGAATATATGAGTGATAGTGAAGAAGAAGTTGATCAACAAGAAGCTCACAATGAGGAGCGAGAGGAAGAACTAGAGGAATAATTAATCTAAGAAATTTCTAACATGGGAAGGAAGCCAAAGATAGAAACCCCATCATACAATGGAAGTTTGAATCTAAAGGAGCTCATAGACTAGATTATAGAGATGGAGAAATATTTTGATTTTGAATCAATAGAAGACCCCAAGAAGGCAAATTTCATCTATATGAAACTAAAGGATCATGCATCCTTGTTTTGGGATCATGTCCAAACAAAGAGACAATAAAAGGGTAAAGATAAAATCCAAACATGGGATAAGTTTGTAACCAAATTGAAGGCTAAGTTTTTACTTGTTGATTATCATATTAGATTATTTAGAAGACTCCAAAACCTCAAGCAAAAGGAGTTGGAAGTAAAAGAGTATACGAAGGAGTTTTATAAATTGACTATAAGAGTTGGTCATATTGAAGATGATGAGGAGAAGGTGACAAGATACATAAATGGACTAAGATTGTCCATACAAGATGAAGTTAGTATGATGAAGATGAGAACGATAGAATAAGCCTACTAGTATGCCTTCAAGGCAAAAGAGAAGTTGACTTGCAAGCAACAAAATAATTCTAGAGGAAGAGGATAGTTCTCTAGAGGAAGAGAACAATCAAATAGTGGTAGAGGGTAACATATGCAAGAAGGAGAAGTTAGTACTTCTCAAAGTGATCAAAGTACCTAGGAAAATAATTAATTGTCAAGATGAAGAGGATATGGTTTTATTGACCAGTGTTATAGGTGCTTGGAAGGACATAAAGCATTTGAGTGTCCTCAAGTACAATAGACTAGCGGGTATGGAAAAGAAACCCATAACCAAATTGCACAAGTAGATGAAGAGAGTATTGCTTCACCAATGTAGATGGAGGAACCCAAACAAGGAGAATCCCTTATGAAGAAAATGATATTGTTAAAACCAACCAAAGAGGTGCATGGACCTATGTAGAAAAGGAACCTATTCAAAATAATTTGTAAATCCAGAGGGAAATGTTGCAAGGTGATTATGGAAAATAAGAGTACAAACAACTTAATGTCTACAAAGATGATAGAAAAGCTTAGGTTGAAGAAGATTGAACACCTAAACCCATACAAAGTCTAATGGTTGCAAAAGGGGTATCAAATTTTGGTAACTGAATAATGTATGTTACACTTCTAGATTGGTTCTTACAAAGATGAGATACTATGTAATGTTATGCCTATGGATGTTTGTCATGTCTTGTTGAAGGCCATGACAATTTGATAGAAAGTCATTGCATGATGGTAGGGAGAACACCTACACTACTGAAAAATATGACAAGGAGTACACATTAAGTCCATTAAAGGACAAAGGAAAAGAAGAGGACAACAGTCCAACAGTGTGCTTGAGTACAAAAAAACAATTCTTGAAAGGTTATGAGATAAAGTTGAAGGGATAAAATGCACCATTCAGATAAGTTGCAACACAAGTGGAGGTAGTGGTCAATACACATAAGAGAATATGCATGGGGAAGAGGTAAATATTCCAAGTCACTAGTAATAGTGGTAATGAAGACGACAATACAACAATTCCTAATGCAGACAAAGAGAAAGAGAAAAGGAAGAGTAAAGAGATAGGAGAGGAAGATGAATGTCATAAGGATATTGAGTGTTGTGTTGGCCATGACAAAGGCCATATTGCTAGAGTTGATCATGCAATGGTACTTCAAAGTGTGGTGCAGGACATTGTGATCATAGTGTTGATGAATATTTTGGGTGCTTTGAAAGGCACACCAAAGGTATTAGCTCCAAGTTAATGTTAAGAATGGGGTACAGTGGCAAAGTACTGGGAAAATATGGGCAAGGTGTGAAAATACCCAAAATACCAGAAATAAGGCCAAGGAATGAAGACCTTAGATATACAAGTCCAATAAGAAGTAGTAAGACCATATTTGTAAGAAGAGAGAACAATACAAGGCATAAAGGTCTTAGGATAGGTCGTTGCAATCAATATGGAAGATTTGGACACATTGCAACTAGGTGTCGGAACCTACATCCTTGTGATATTTGTAGAGGATGTAATCACTCCACACAAAAGTATTGGCACCAAGAGGAAGTAGCCAACAACTTCATGTTCAATGTGGTTGGATGGATATGATGGAATGGGACAAGGTGAAATGAATGTTGAGTGAATTCTATAATAGGAGGTTTTATTCTTAGATAAAGGTGAGGACAAGACAAAAAAGGGGGCCATGTGAAGACAACCAAGCTAAAATGGTGATACCTTGGAAGAGCAATTCATGTTCATGAGTTGGAGCTTATGGGATATTTCATCTTACCTGATGAGTATGATGTAGGAGTATCCATGTGGGAAACTAGAAGGTCAACTGTTAAGGGCATTATGTAACCATTACGTGGCAATTAGAAGAGTAACTAATTCTTGGGCCTTTAAAAAGGGGTTCAAAAGAAGGAAAAGAAAACATAAGAGAGGAGAAAGGGAGACTAGAGAAGAGGAATAGGGAACGATATACTGAGAGGAAAAGGAAAGAGAGAGAGACCTATGTGTGAGGTCTGGATGTATGTATGATATCCATGCTTGCAGATATTGATGTCTGCCATGACTATATAACTGTAAATTGCAATAATAAATAAAGAAAAATTTACTCCATCCTATTTTAAAGGAGATCCTTGTGTTGCGTTTATGTTTTGATTGAATTTTGTTTTTAACCCTTGCTATTGTAATTGGTGTCTCTTGAAATGGTAGGTTGTACCAACTTGTCATCCTTAGAAAGAAAATGATCATCTAAGAAATTACCCATACCCCTTATTGTCTTGCCAACTAAAATTATTTTTCATCAAGTGAAACTATCATTCGTGAAGTGTATGCCATGAGGGAAAAATATTAGCGAGAAAGTGTATGTTGTCAAGGAAAACTATTGACAAGGAAGTGGGTGTCGATAGGGGAAGTTGTCATCATGAAAGTATGTGTCATATATCATCTAGCAAGGAGCCACATGAAACCTGTTGTCAAGAAGCATTCAATCCTGAAGAATGTTGTGTGAGATTGATGTCCTAGAGAAGTGTCATCTGAACCATCATAAGTGTCATTGGAATTTTTCCTAGGGAACATATTAGTGCTAACACCTTGGAACTATCATCCTATTAGTTACAATATTACAAAATTATTGCCAATGGAACATGACAAGAAGTATTATCATTTAGTGTATGTAAATCATTAAAAAATTAAATCTTACATTGTGGTGAGAGAGAACTAAGAACCCTTTATGCTAGAGGAGGTTGTTCTTCAATTGTCCCCCTCTCCTTGTCTGCATCAAAGAAGTTACATTATTTCATTAAAAAATAAATATAAACACAAACATCAAAAGAAGAATAAATATATTAGTAGCTCAACTTCTAATCGAGATGTATTATATGTACCTCTTGCATTTCAAGGGCAATGGAAAAAATAAATACCTTATTTGGAATCTAAAGTCTATAATCATATTTGGGATAGTTATATTAATATATGAATAATGAATTCTATGCTAATAATTGTTTGAAAAAATAAGAACAAAGAAGTTAAGAAAATTTATTCATCTTGCTAAGAAAATTGATCACCAAGATGAATGGTAAAAGTTCAATTTATTTGATAAATCATCTTTAGTTTTTCACATAAACTTGTTTCATTCTAAAGGAAAAAACAAGATAACATATTATGTTTGACAAGGTAGCTTTGTTGTTTTGTAGATTTTTATTTTTCTCCTTGGCCAAACAAAAATTAAAATATTTCTCTATTATTCTATTTTTTTAGTTATATGGATTTAATACTATATTGCCACTACATAATTGTTATATTTCAATTTGAGGGGCAACACAACAGTTTGAGGTTTGACTCTTCTTTGGGAGGTTTAAGGTTCAAACCGTAACATATGTAGTTGTGTGTTAATCCTCTATTGATAAGTTCAACTCTGGACTTTACAAAAAGTCATGGTTGGGATGAAAATGCTCAACCCTAAATGTAGGTAGTAGTGGTTTTTCACATTAATCAAATTATATATATATATATATATATATATATATATATATATATATAACATAATTTTTTTAATTGTATCATATATTAAAAACAATTTGATGATTGTGACGGGACTACTTACATTTTTTAGTATATATATATTTTAAAGATTCATAACATTATACAATTTCTAATATAATCCTAAAATTAAATTAAAATAAAAAATATTATAAAATAGCACGTATCCAATTAAAATATAGCTTATCTAATATTGAATTTCCGAATAATCAACATGAATATTTAAGTAAGTTGAATAGCTTGCATCTAGGCTAAAACCTAGTCTATAACTATGTCTTTCATGGACTGAATTTTTTAAATAAATAGGTTGAATAACCTACATTTAAGCTAAGGCCCAGTCTATAACAATAGAATTATAAAATACGTAATAATTGCATGTAAAGAGTTACGTGTAGGAAAAACGTCCAGCTCAACCTTTACAAGGGTCAAAATATTTGAACGGTTATAAAGTCCACAAAAGTAAAGTAATTTAAGTTTCGTAAGAGACTACGAGACAAACCTTCCCATGTGACGTGCCACCCAATCAAAGCGATGACCACATTACAGAAGATAGACATCAATTTGCATTAGAGATATGTTAGAATCTATTGTAATGTTAAAACAATCTTGACTTGATGTTTGGCGCATTTTTTAAATATACCTTGAGACCATTATCAACGTACGAATAACATTAGTATAGCATTTATTAAAGAAAGACAACTTACTTTTTAGACCTTTTATTCTCGAGGCCTTGCGTTAGTAAATAGACAACACATTATGGTCTATATGCCTCGATAACAAAAGGAATAAATAAACTGACTAAAATATGCATCAATTAAAAAAAATATAAAAATAAAGAAAATCATCATTACATTATACCTTTTCAAAAGGAAGATATACTTACTATGTCAAACACTAAAGATTATTCCCAAGTAAATTGTCAAACATGAAATATATGCAAGATATGGAAGTGATTAGGAGAATTGTACATAGAGGACTAAGTACATTGAACTTTGCCAATTTTGTAACTTGGGGCCGGGGTCTAGCATGTATTTGGAGACTACAAGCTAATCAGGCTTATATAAGTCAAGTGTGGGCTTAATTCTCCAAGTTACCTTTGAAGTTGATAGTCTAGGTTCATTATACACGCAATGCACTTTCTGCACTTTTTGAAAGGGGTTCAGAGTTAAAATAATTTGCATAGTACTCTAAGCAAGCTTTGAATTTATTGATTTGTTGAGCATTGTAATGATGTTTTGTTTTGAGTGTATAAACTCGTTTAGAACTCCATGATTTTTAGATATGGTTTGGAGAAGTTTAAATTTGAGGAGTATCATCTGAGTCGAATAAGGAGGTTTCATTATTAGTTTTGTTTTTCCTTCATCTAATAAAATTATGATAACAAACAATGAATATGTTTATATGGAACAGCCGACCCGACCCATAATATATATATATATATATTGATATATAGAAGCAATGGTTACAATCACGATTTTTAGCACAGCTGGTAGGGTCCAAACTATCTACGAAGGCTCCCAGGACTTCCACCGTCTCGGTACATGGTAACCCGACGTGAAATGGGGACTACCGAACGCACAGGGGTTGCACCGTCGTCATCAATCTGGTGCACCATACAGAGGAATCGGATCTGGACGGGCAAGCCCGTGGGATTGGAACCTAGGTCTCCTCTCAGTAAGCGCCCCAACTTACCAATCCACCTATACCCACGGACTACCGACCCATAATATTTATATAGCTTTGTTAAATGCATAGAACTTTTTCAAAATGTTAGAATATATTAAAAACATGTGTTTGACGAATACAAGAAGGGGGCTATAGTTTGACAAGGTTTGGGAGGGTTTAGGAGTTATGATAAGTGTAAATATAGAGTATTCACTTTAATATTTTGTTTTTGAAGAAATATAAAAGATAAAGCATTTTCAAATGCCTCGGTTTAAAGTAAGGATATTTTAATCTTATTTAATATTGATTAAAAAATAAATGAATTTATAGTAATTCTTATTTAAGTAGAAAAGTAATTTTTAAGGATGGGATGTTTAGATGTAATATAATGGTTCTTTAGATATGCAATATAATGCTTCTTTAGAAGCGAAGCATTAATATGCAAGTTAAATGGATATTTACTAAGTTTCTTTAAATATTTTAAAGTGAATCAAATAGGTTTTTATTTATAGTGCAAATAGAGAAGGTGAGCTTGGTCCCGTTGAATGAGAGGTTCACATTTCAAACCTCTACGATGAAGGGGGACACAAAAAAATTCTTGTGGCTTCCCTTTAGATAGTGATATGCCCAGATGGAACAACATTGTCGGCCATCTAAAAGTAGCTCTCGAGGTTTCTTTCTAATTTAAAAGGGGGACAATACAATGGTTTGGGCTTTGGCTCTTCTTCGGGAAGTCCAAGGTTCAAACCGCGGTATGAGCGAGTGTGTGAGGGGATGGGTGTGTGTATGGTTATGTGCTTGGTTCTTATTGATAAGATCAACTCTCACCCTTATCATAGGTCATGGTTGGGATAGGGATGCCCAACCCTGAGCATCGGTCATAGGGGTTTCTCACATTAACCTTAATTAAAAAAAAGTGAATTAAATAGAAGTATGGATTTAATTCAAAATATTTAATAACTTTCATTTTAAAAGAATTTTTCTTGACCATCTTATCAAGTTTATAAAGTATGGATAAAATAATGCGTGATGGACCATAGCTTAGAGGGAGAGATGATTTATATTTAAAGCCATGAAGTTAAGAATTCTTTATGGAAACAAAAACTCTAAAAAAAATTCTAACATGGGTTAGGCTTTTTGGACTATCGTATTAGCTAATCAATAAAGTTGTTTTAAAGAATATTGGTAATACTCTAGAAAGTTCATCTAGTATACCAAATATGTTTAGTCGTGGATATTTTAAAACCTTTTTTAAAATTTTATTTTTTCAACTAGTTAAATGGGATTGAAATGGGCCCTCATCTATATTACATCACCACCATGTAGTGGTATTACAACAACTTGGATATTATCCATATATTACTGGCAAGATTTAAACCTGGGTCTCCTCCTTGAATGTTAAGAAATCTAACTAGTTGTTAATATTAAATATGAATTAAGAGAATGAGGTCAATAAGTGGATTATAAAATACTGCATTTTGGTGTCACAAATATTTTGAAATCAAACACATGACAAGGAAATATAAATAAAAACACTCAATAAAATTATGAAAATTTTGATCATGAGACAAAATCAAATATGAAGAAAGGGAACCACATTATAATAGAAGATGGCTTAGATCAAGAATTTTCCACTCCCAAAAAAAAGCTATTAAGAAAACCCTTTCACCTTATAAAATGGTGAAAGTTGTTGGGATCAATTTAAATAAACCTTTTAATAAACTAACAAGGATATACACAACAAGAAAGTACAATGTGCAAGTTCAAATATAAAAGGAATTAAAGTGACAAAAGAGGATAAGAAAGTTAATTTTCAAACAAAGACAAAAGAGGTTAAATTTTATCTAGGTGAATTAACTTGAATATTTTAAAGTAGTAGAGAATCATCTTCTTCCAATAAAAATGAAATTAGCATTGAGATTATAAAATGACATGAACTTTTTTTTATTATATGGATGAAGGAGTTTTAAAAGGGTCTCCAAACCTTTTAACAAAGTGGAGCAGTCACCAAAAAGGTGATGAAACACTTCAACCAAAGATCAAGCTACCAACCAAAGAGCTAACATGTGACATTTACATCAGCAAAAAAATTTAAAATTTGAAAACAAAATGTTGCCCAACTAGGATAGAATTCGACACAAATATTGAAACTAAAAAGTATTTAAACGGGCCAAGAATAGAAAAATAAAATCTAAACTACCGTCCAAACAAAAAGGATCAAAACCACCACAGAAAACTACACCGATTTTACACCCAAAAAACTGCCACTCAACTTAGAGATAAAATCCATCCCCTTCCTAATGAAGCAATTTGGATCACTATTGGGGGTGAGATACCCACCAAACTACACAGAAGCATTATTTGATTCCTTTCGACTGAGACAACCAAACCTCTACTGGAAGCTGGAGATCAAAAACCAAAACCCCAACTTCCACTCAAAACTGAAATTGATTCCACATTTTGCTAGCCCAAGGTAAAATCTTCATTTATGAGATTTGATACTATTTCCCCCCTTAGGAGACTAGGAGGATTGAAAAAATGAATCAAGCTTAAGTTGTTTACCTTTTGGCTCCTTATCCTTTTCAATATTCGATAGGAATTGAAGATCATCTACATCCCTTGTATCTACTACCCGAAACCTGGGTAGTTTTCCAATCTTCCTTTTTACCCCCAAATTTGACTGGCCTTTCCAACTGCTTCTTGTTTTAGGTTGAGAATATATTACCCTTGGTGCTCCCTCCCCAAGGAGAGGGGACTAAACTTCTTTTTGAGAAGCCACAACCTTCAGAGGAGAACCAGGCTCCACCACAACCTTCAAATGGGGAGAACCACCCTCAGCTACATCTTGAGGAACACCATGCTCCTCTTGAACCACTACCTAAGAATTTAAACCAAGAAAATAATTTTGAAGGAACTCCTAAGGAATAGGAGTTTCAAATTTCAAAATAGTGAGGTCAGGCTAAGAATGGCCACTGCAGGAACTATCCATATTCTTCACAACTGCCACTCCTGGATTATTAATATCAACCTCCACTAGCTCATCCATGATCCTATCCCTTGTAACCAGGTCCTCATGCTCAATATGAATGGAATTCGACATAGGATCCGCCATGGACCCTATGCTCTGGCTATGACCCTGAGACGCCACTGGTTGCTTCTTAGCCCAGTTTTGCTTGGGAGGATCCCTTTTAAGAGTCTCCATTTTGTTCTGAATGCCCTTAGGGCACCTACCAGAGGAATGACCAAAACTACTATAGACTAAGCATCTGATAGATCTGTTCTCGTAAACTATGGATTGGGTCTAGGAACCCTAGTTGGAAATGAGATCAATATGGTCTGGAAAATCTGCCTTCGGGTCTACCATTACACACATCCTAGAAAAAATCATTCTTGACTTGGCTCGAGTTGCAGAATCGATCAAGATTAAATCCCCAACAACTTTAGCTATACCTCACAATATATCTTCATGCCAAAAGTCAAAATGTGGGAGCCTAACCCAGAGAGGAACCATATTAAATTTTTGAGTCCTTGGGTTAAAATATAGCCCCCATTTTTGTAGGAAGAGCCCCCTTCTACCAAATAACCAAGGCCCTCCCCCAAGGATACACTGTGAGTCTTCTTCACAATTGAGTTTGATTAAGAAAAAAATGTTGGAAACTACCACAATCTCCAAAGATCCTTTGGGTTTCCACTTGATTAAAGCCCATATCCTTAAGGCATCAATATTAGATGACCCCATTGGAGTTTACAGACCAAATTCCATGAGCCTTCCTCCATGGTGACAACCATCATCTCATTTGGAATGATCAACTTATTATAGGATGGGGATAGATCAAACAAAGCACTAGGGTTACGGGACTCGTAACCCTTTGTAGCAACTAAAGCAAAAGAAAACACACTTGGTAAAAGGCAATGTCCAAAACTTGGGGAGCCACCTCCATGACCACCTATAGGGCCCTTCTTCCTTTCTAGCATTCACAAATTGCCATCAAACTTTCCAGAAATAACCCTTCTACTCGACCCAAGCCCTTAACCGCCATGGCCAGATTCAAATCCATCGACTCTCATCGAAAAAGATAAATAGCCATAAAATTTATCATTCAAAGGTTCTAAAATTTAGAATTTCAAGGTGGAGACCCAACTTTAAATCTTACTAGGTGATATATCCATAAGTGTCAGATACCACTATGTAGTTTACTAAAATACCATGGTAATATGGAAACAATGTAATATAAGTGGGACCTATTTTAATCTCAAATAAGTAATTAAAAAAATGATAGTAGTCTACAAGCTATATCTTGCACTTCAGATTTTTGAAGGAAGAAAAATAGAAAAACCAATATGAAAAATAGGTATTGCACTTTAGGATTTTTAGTTCAACATGAGAAAGTAAGTACTATGGATATTGGCCTTTGCACTTTAGGATTTTTAGGACAACATAAAAGAGAATTATTTCCAAAGTTATGTAGATTACACTTTATATTGCCTGGGGCAATATAATTCTATAGATGATAAGTTGAATTGTGAATATGGAAAATGGAAGAGATTGACAAGGATGAAGGCATTGAAAGAAATAAAAAAAGGAGAAGAAGATTCTTAAATCAAGAATAAAAATAAAAGGAAACTCAAGTGAGGATAAGCCCACAAACAAGAAAAAAATGATGATGAAGATGGTATCATAGGGATGTGAATGTGACCCCCTAAAAAAGGAGCTATGAAAGAAATAATATATTGCTATAGTCCTTAATTTATTTAAATATATATAACACTAATAGTTAATAAGAAATTTAAAAAATCACCGAAAAGGATTTGGATTATGGGGGATTATCTAGTAATTTTTGCTATGAGATCTTTAGGAGATATTGTAATGGCACGAGCCAATGTAAATGGGATGGAAACTTGCTAGAAGTAAGAAGTGATTGGGTTACTAGTCCTTTTTTTATGTAAAGAGAAAGATATGAAAATTGGATTCATAAATATATATTCTTCAAATACAATAAATCTTTAAGATAATTGCTCAAAGAATATTAATTTATTTATGTCAAATTTAATGATGAATTGTGGTCTTTGAATTCTTGGAGGGGACTTCAAAAAAGTTCTATCTTCTTGAAAAAAGAAGAGTATTACTCTTGGTTGATCTAGATCAATGGGGGATTTCACTTCTCTATCAATTTAAATGACCTTTGGGATGTTGCTCCTTAAATATTTCAAACATGTATGTGATAATAAGCATATTGGGGAATCTCATATAGTAGAAAGGATAGATAAGTTTTTGATATCTAGTAGTTAGCTATAAACAAAGTATACAATGTCTTGAACATTTTATTTTGAGTGAGATTAGAACACAAGTCAATTATTTAAAAATGTGATCTACTCAACAATGACCATTTAAACCTATTTTTTTTTCGGTCTATGTAGCTTCAATACCTTAAAATTTCTTCTAAATAATTATATTGTGATGAAGCAAAGTTTCAAGGTATGCGTATTTAAAAGTTTGTCAATAGATGAAATATCTAAAGAAACAAATGAAGACATATAATATTAAATATATTGGTAACATATTTAAGAGAAAGAAGGAAAGTAAATCCAAGTTCAACAAATTATAAAATATAGTGAAAATCAATTGAATGGACAAAGATGCTTGTGTAAGAAAAAAAATTACTTTTTTATTATTAGAACGTAGTATAAAAGTAAGAGTCATAGTGGGACCAAAAGTCTACAGGGATATGGATTAAGAAAGGTGATAGAAATACATTTTTTTTAGCTACTTTCAAAATAGACTTGTTTTTTTATTGAATACAAAATATTATAATTGCAAATGAAAGAATAATTAAATAAGAAGAATAATAAAACATCAAGAAGGAAGCAATCAATTATTTCAAATACATCCCATTAGAAGTTTTGGAGTATAAAGAGGATTAGGGTGAACTTGTATAAAATATTTATCAATTATAACACAAAGATAGAATGAAACCTTTATGAGAAAGATTTCAATGAAGGAGCTATAGGAGATATTATTCTCTTTCCACATTGATAAGGCACTTTTTATTTTTTTAGGATAAGTTAAAAAATAAGATGTTGGATGTGGTTGAAGAGTCTTGAAAAATATAGCTATTATGCTACACAATTGCCAGATAGTAATTTAAATTGAAATGAAGATAATATAATCGTAATATTAAATAAACAGAATGGAATTGTTCAAATCCAATAATGCTTTAGTAACCAAACCACTTAGAGAGGGTGATGTCTCATAGCCACTTTAGAGAGGGTGAAGTATCTTGCTTATCGTAATGAAATAAATTCTTCGATGATGATAAATTAAATAAATAATTCTACCTATAAATAGATGAAAGAATCAATGAATCGACATGACCAATCAATGAATCAACATGACTACTTTGGGATTGTTACATGGATCCCACCTCAGAAAGCTTTATCCTCAAAGATAGAAAAGACTAGAAACTACTCCTAGGTTCCCATGTTGTTTCTTCTTTTGGAAGGTCCTACCACTTAATTAGGAACTCTTGAATTTGACGTGATCAAAGATGATGTACTCTGGATCATAGTATTACTTCTGGTTGGAGAGTTATATGACCTTCTTCATCAAGTAGTGGAAGCTCTATCTTGGATTGCATCTTTTGACCAATAACTTGTTTGAGGCATGCCACATGGAAAACTGGATGGATGCGAGACGATGGATGAAGCTCTATTTGATATGCTACTACACCAATGCGATGAACCACTTTGTAGGGCATATAATATCAAGGAACCAACTTCTGATTAGACTTGATCTTCAAGGACAACTGCTTATAAGGTTGTAAGCACAAAAAGATAATATCTTCGATATTGAATTGTCATTTTGAATGATGTAAGTCTTGTTATTGCTTCATATGGTTATGTGCCTGGATCAAATTATATTTTATTTTAAGCATCACCTGATGTTGTTATAACCAATTATCTACTTGGGCTACCTTAGAAGTGCTAGAAACATAGTCTGCTATTGTTGGTGGTTTCTTACCATACAAGACTTTGAAGGGAAACATTTTAAAGAAAAAATGGTAAGAAGTATTATACCATCATTCTGCTAAGGAAAGCCATTATACCCAATGGTATTGCTTATCTTGAGCAAAAAAATGAAGGTAAGTACCCACATATTTGTTAACAATCTCTGTTTGACCATCCGATTGGGGGTGATATGCATAAGACATACTCAACTTGGTAGCACTAAGGTGAAATAGTTCCTTCCAAAAGTTACTAGTGAATATAGGATCACGATCACTCACAATGATTTTGGGCATATCGTATAGTTTGAAAATGGAATCAAGGAATACCTTGGCCACCTTGCGAAATAAGGATGTTGTAGGGCATAAAAGTGGGCATATTTGGAAAGATGATCTACTACCATCAAGATCATTATTTTACTTTATGATTTGGAAAGCCCCTCAATGAAGTCCATGGAAATATACTCCCACTGGTGATTAGGGATAGGTAAGGGTTGTAACAATCTAGGATATTTAACTATTTCCCCTTTGTTACATTGACATACCTCAAACTCAGCCACAAATATCTTGACATCTGATTTTAAGCCTTTTCAGGAAAATTATTGCTTCATTCGTTGGTATATTTTCAAGAATTTAAAATATCTTGCAATAGGAGATACATGCAATTCTTGGAGAACCATTGATTTAATAGTGGAATATTGAGGAAGGTAAATACGATATTTCTTACAAAGTACTTCATATGAATAATAAGAATGTAGGGATGATCCTATTTTTATATCTGGAATGATTTGAGAAGTCTCTAAATCAACCATCCATTCTTCTTGAAGTTGGAAAAGCCATTGGGGATAAAACCTGAGATGTTATTGATGGTCACATCATCTTCGTATTTGCAAGACAAAGCATACGCTACCAAATTTTCTTTACCTTTCTTATACTCAATGATAAAATCATAACCCAAGAATCTGGTTAGCCATTTATTTTATTTAGGATACGAAAGACGTTCTATGGAATGCTTAAGGCTACTATGATCAGTTTTGATGATGAAATGACTACTTAATAAATAATGTATCCATTTCTCTATAGTAGGTAATATAGCTAGCATTTCCTTTTCATAAGTGGATCATCCCAAATTCTTCCCCGAAAGTTTCTTACTTTCAAAATCCAAAGGATGTCCTTCTTGCATTAAAATAGCTCCAATACATGTGCTAGAATCATCACACTCAATGAAAAAGGGCTTGCTAAAATCAGGAGTGGCCAAAACTGGAGTGGAACACATAGCCTCTTTGAGGGCTTGGAAGGCCTAAGAAGTAGCTTCATTCCAAATAAAAGCATAATTTTTTGTGAGAGCAGTGAGAGGTGATGTAATCTTATCATAGTTGCGGATAAATTTTCTATAATAGCCTATGAGTCCTAGAAAACCATGAAGTTTTTTGAGCAATTTTGGTAGAGGCCAATCTTGAATAGCTTTGATTTTATGAGGATCTACTTTGACTCCTTCATGAGATACTATATGTCCTAGATATTCCACCTCTTGGACTCAAAATGCACAGTTGGATATTTTAACAAAGAGTTTTCCTTTTGCAATAGATAAAGGACTTTATCAAGATGAGCTTTGTAATCCTTCCAAGATTTGTTGTATATTAAAATATCATCAAAGAAAACTAAGAAGATAGGGCCTAAAAACATGGTTTATGAGGCTTTGAAAAGTTGATGGAGCATTAGTGAGATTGAAGGACATGACTAGGAACTTGTAATGACCCTCATGAGTATGAAAATCAATTTGAGGGATATCCTCTTCTCTAACCATAATTTGGTGAAATCCCGAGCGTAGGTCTAGTTTGATGAAATAACTAGCACCATGTAATTCATCCAACAAGTCATCAATGAATGGGATAGGAAACTTATCTTTAATGGTAATTTTATTAAGAGGATGAAAATCATGACACATGAGCCATGAGTTATCCTTAAGGTGTACCATCACCATGGGGGATGAATAAGGACTAATTATTGGATGAATGATTCCATGCTCTAACACGTAACAATCAAATTATAAATTTGAAAATTTTGAAAAAAAGAAGGTTGTTGGTTGTAACAACGACCATCATGCGAGAATGACACACCAATCAAATGTAAACTTCGTAGAATGACACAATTGTTTTGAATTCAAAAATATTGTAGGAGAATGACACAATTGTTTTGAATTCGAAAATAAGGTGAAAAAATGATTGTGAACAACAAAATATTATTTTGGATGCAAAAAACTAGTTTTTACAAAAATTGGTTTTCACGGATTTAACCAACGGTCACAATGATCAACTATGGTTCAATTGTTTATTCGATCAATGTATTATGGTCCAAAATTATTTTCAAGATGCTATTATCCTAAATTTACCAAGTGGCACCAAAGGAAGCGTTACCCTATGCGCGTGCGTGAGGTAGGGTGAACGACTCATCACCCTTGTTGGTGCATGCTTGCACCTATAAGCACTGAGATCAATCTCTATTGGGTTGATGTGGGATATATATCCTACTGATAATTAATTTTTATCCAAACACCTTGAAACTGACATGTATCCTAATGATGTTTTGTAGGGACGATGAGGGACAAAAATCCCACGACTAAAAAAATCAAACCCGACATAAACCTTGCAAAAAATATTTAGAGAAAATTTAAATGGAATTTTGTTCGCCACCCACACGCATAATATCACCAATAAAAAATTGAACACTAGAATTTTGTTACCAAAACTATGTTAGGGTACAGATCAAAAATTATGTCAGCACTCAGGTTGAATTTTCAACGTATACTAGATGGAAATTTTGTTCGCCATATGCACTTACTGGAAGACCATCGTCAAAACCCTTATGCTAGAATCAGACAATATTCAACTAAATTAATTTTTTTTTACCAGAATGAGCTATCAGAACTTGACCTACCAAAAAATTATTTCGCATGGAGAACATGCTAATTACGTAAGATATGCGCTTGTTTTGTACGCAGGAAGAGTCTACGTGGAATACATAATTTTCTATATCTTAGAAAATTTATGTAATATTGAAGCTAGAAAAAGCTAAGACGGATCTCCTGGATACCACTACGAGTTTACGAAATGATCAACAAGCTCGGATCTATGTTTGTTGTATGGTACAAACGATCAAATGATCAGGTTTTCTTTATACTGGCACATCAGGTTTTAGATACCACTTGCTACACTCCTACCAAATAATAATTTAAATTGAAATGAAGATAATGTAATTGCAATATTAAATAAAAAAACAAAATAGTTCGAATCCAATAATGCTTTAGTAACAAATCCACTTAGTGAGGGCGAAGTCTCATAGCCACTTTAGAGAGGGTTAAGTCTCTTGCTTATCACAATCAAATAAATTCTTCGATGATGATAAATTAAATAAATCATTCTACCTATAAATAGATGAAAGAATCAATGAACTGACATGACCAATCGATGAACGGACACGACTACTTTGGTATCGTTACATATTATAAGTGAAATAAATGCTACCTTTATTCCATTGGCTCCCAATAAAGGTGAAACAAAATATTTTGATAATTTTTATCCCCATAAGCCTTTAAAATATTATTTATAATATATTTTTAAAAATTTTGGTAAGTAGATTGAAATAAATTAATTATGTTATCTTAAAGAAATAAGATGGTTTTCTACTAATCATTTGTAGCCAGTTACGGTGAATGCAAAGGCTATGACAAGCACAACAATGGATATGGGTAACATGCAGTGAGCTGCGGTGAATTCAAAGGCTACAACAAGCACAATAATGGACATGGGTAGGAAGGCTCCTGTAGAGATGCTATGGTAGGCAAGGATGAAGTTCATGGGAACCCAAAGGATTATAAGAAGAACCAGTAGTCGCAATGCAAATTGGATGAACCATCCATCATGTGTAAACAATAGGTGCACTCAAGCATTGAAGGGAGAGGGTTATTTGTAGACCATCTCTTCAGTCTATGAGAAAACCTCTTTGGTTAGAAGAAATATCTCTAAATAATCGTTGGGTTCTCGGGTGGATAAAACTTTACCCTCTATCAAAATTTTAGAGGATGAAATTGGGTTGGATATGATTGATTATGAAGCTCAAATAATTATCTGCAAACTAAAGGGAAAAAGACCAATCTTGGAGGAGCTCAAAGGATACATTAAATTTTGGTGGAGTACAGAATTCCAAGTTACTTTCCTACCCAAAAATTTCATTTTCTTTCCTTTTTTAATTTAGAGGATAAAGATGAGGTAATGTACTATAGATATAATTGGTTTTTTGGACAAAGGGGTGTCTATATAAGACCTTGGGCTCTAGATTCAACCCTTTTATAGAAAAATTTTATGGCTTCCTAGTATGGGTGAATCTTTATGCTCTTCCTATAGAGTTTTGGGGAGAGAAGATATTCACCAAAATTGGTAATGCCATTGGTGCATTCCAGTATATGGATGCCCAAACAAAGGAAAATTTATCCAATAAAATTAATATGAGTGAACCAATATTTGCGGTTTGGATGGATGTTTCAATTCCTGGACCTCAATCTATTAATATCTCCTTGAGAAAAGGGGAATGGATCCAAAATATTGAATATGAAAACCTCTCCCTAAGATGTTATGATTATCATACATATGGCCACATGAAGAAGAGATGCTTGAATATCTGATCATGATTTGATTCCTCCATGGTGGAGAAGGTCTTGCATGTGAATGATTCAAAATATTCAAATGTCCTGGTTCAAAATAAAGAAGCTCATATTCTAGAGGCACCAATTGTCCAACAAGAATCAGGAAAGCAACAAAAGACTCAACTCCAAAAGGAGAATTTGAAGCAGATCATTGATAAAAGCTAAACAATTACTAAAGACCATCCAAATGATTCCATGGAAAATATTAGCATCTCAAATGGTATTTTTGAAGATAATTATGAAACAATCGATGATGGTCAATTTTCTAAAAATGAAGATCCTAAAAAATGTGTTACAACTAGATATTACATAAGGAGCTTGAAGTGCAAAAATGCATTCTCAGATCTTGCCACTCTACAGGAGGAAGAACCTATGCTACAGAAGAAAAATAGTCAAAATGGATGACTGAAGGAAACTAGCAATCCAAATTTGGTAAAGTGGACTATGATAGTGTGATGTTTTGGAAATATTACTCTACTAAGATGCAATGCATAGATAGTAGATGTGAATTTTTGGTATTCATATAGAAAATTGAAAAGATCCAAAAAATGAAAATCAAGAATTCAGACATTTTATGTAAAATGATGTAGGTTTCTATCTATAGCATCTCAATTGAGATGAAAAGTGTGTCTATTTGTAAAATCTCAAGCTCTAAATAAGAGAGTTGCAATTTTTCAAGGGTGGGGGACCCAAGTACAACCCATTATTATCCAAAAAAAAAATAAGATGGGTTACTGTTGACAACTTTGTCACATTACACAAGGGGTAGAAAAAAATCAAAAAAATTTCCTTTTGTAAAGTGTTTCTTTTTGCTTTGAAAGCATTTGTAAGTGTTGCAGCAATTTTGGCTTTCCATGCCACTCCCTTGTATACAGAATGAAGAAGAAAAAGCTTCGTTGCCAAGTAGGCCAAATAAAATAGCTCCGCCAAAAGAAAGAAAAGTTGTCACGATATCATGACATGTCACATTTTCGCGGCTCAGAGCAAGGAGGTAGAGCCAAAAGGAAAAGGTGTCACGATATCGCAATTGAAAGCAAGGAAAAGTGCTTGAATGAGAAACTATCGCGATATCACGACATGTCGCAAAATTGTGACCGAAAGCGAGGAGAAAGCATATAATGAAAAGCTGTCGCAATATCGCAACATGTCATAAAATCACGGCCGACAGTGAGGAGAAAGCGCAGCAAAGAAAAGTTGTCGCGATATCACGATATGTCACAAAATCACGACCGACAGCGAGGAGAAAGCGCAGAATGAAAAGCTGTCGTGATATCGCGACATGTCGCATTTTCGTGGCCTGGAAGCAAGAAGATGAGCCAGAATGAAAAAGCGTCGCGATATCGTGACATGTCGCAAAATCGCGGCTTAGAGCACAAGGAAAGGCAAGAATGAAAAGCTATCGCGATATCGTGACATGTCGCGTTTTCGCGGCTCAAAGCGAGAAGAAGACGCAAGCAAGAAAGATGTCGTGATATCGCGACATGTCGCATTTTCGTGGCCAAAAATGACAAAGAAGACAAAGGCATAGAAATGTCGCGATATCGTGACATGTTGCTTTTTCATGATGGGCACGCGCTTCAAGCCGGGTATTTTCTCGAGACAATCAAGTGCCTCGTAAATGCATTCTTTCTTGCCCAATAAGCTCACTGTTCTTTTTGGTAATTGGAAGCGAAGTGTCAGTCCCTGAAGGAGAAGTTTGACGAGCATGGCGGCCACTCGAGCATTGCACCAAGGATACTCAGGCGGTTCATCAATGCATATTTTCGTGGTTGACCCGGTCACAGTTGCCCATTCTGGTAATGGATTAGAAAGCTCAGTCTCGAGGGCCGTGAGAAGCCGACTTCTCAGATCTCAAGAATACTTCACCATTCTGTGTAATTATGATTCAGAGGCCCGGGTCCTCTATAAAAACCCAAGCATTGTAAGGGAAAAAGGAGGGGAACTTTATGCTAGAAAGCTGCTGTAACTTGATGTCCTACGTTTAATACTAAAGAACTTTTGTGCTCTATTTCTCTCTTTTATGCTGCCTTATGTGCTTAATTCTTTTGTCTTTTCTCGTTCATGTACTGAGACTCTGAATCCTGAATCCGTTGTGCGATCGGGGACTGAACCCCTAAAATTCACCTTGAAGGATACATAGGAGAGGAAAAATGCCTTGTCGCTTTCCTTTATGCTGCCTGGTGGATTGAGGTTTCTATTATTCCCTTATCTCAATCGTTGTTACTCTGAATCCTGAATTCCAACGAGAGAGAAAGGAGAACCCTATGAACCCGTCCAAAGGATACATAGGAAGTTCGGCATTTCGTTTCTTTCGTGTTATTCTTGGTATTTCTTGCTGCTATTCGAGTTGTTAGCGAGTAATCGTGCTTCCTGTTCTCTCCCACCTTAAATCATCATCTTCTAACCCTTACTCTTTTTATTTATTTCTCTAACCCTTACCCCTTTTTATTTCTTTTCCTAACCCTTACTCTGTTTATTTATTTCCTACACTCTTGTCTCAAACCCCAAAAGTAGATTAGTATAGGAGCCGACCTTTCTCTGGAGATTGGCATGATGGGCATCTCTTCCTCTCAGCCTTTCAATGTTGGTTGTAGGTCTAGGGCATGCAAACCCACTGAAAGTACTTTCTTGTGCGAATTTGATGACCAATAGTTTTTGGCACGCCCAATGGGACTAACGTCCCATATATTTGAAAAATCTCAAGCCTGTCTTCACCGAAGCCAATAGTTGTAGTAGTTCTTGGTGAGATCCGGTCAGTCTCATCTTCTGAGTGGTAGTGAGAATCGATGCTATCATTACCAAAAGACTCTTAGCATCTGGCGACTCTATTCAACCCGAAAATCTCTAAGTCATAAAGATCGATACCTAAACCTGTGTCTCATACCAAAAGTCCCCGTGTTTTAAGAAAGCCTAAGTTTGGTGAATCTCTGGCTTGTCTCCATCTGGAAAAATCACCTGGCGACTCTGTTAAGCTGAGATCCATATCTCTTGATCGTAGGCACCTTTTAATCTAAAAGAAGATATCCTGGAGGAATCAAGGTTCGGTGAGCAGCCTTGACCTCAAAAGCAGAGAAAAAATGTTCACCTGGCGACTCGACTTAGTGGTGATAACCGTGATCTCTACAGACCGTTGCTATGATGGTAGGGGTAAGCTATCCCAGCTGGAATGCCCCAAGCCCCTTGAATCTCCAAAGCTACCATGAGATTCCCGAAGGTGCCTTGAAGACGTTGACAACATACGATGGCACCACGAGAATGGCCCGAGAGCACCTTGAAGCTATTGCTGATTTAGCGGCCCTCTATGACATAATCCATGATGATGTCATGGTCAGACTTCTGGTTGCGTCTCTGGAAGGAAAGGCGCGACAGTGGTACAGACTGCTTGGGCCTAAAAGTATCGGTTCATGGGATGACTTGGGGGAAGCGCTCATCAGACAATTTGATAACTCTCAGGATCCCTTTCAGCTTTTGACATACCTCTCCACCATCAAGAGAGCATCTTTGGAGAGCGTCATGGACTTCAATGTTTGATTCATCAGGTGTTGGAAGAGAATTCCAAGAGAGATCCAATCGACGCCCGCCCAAGCCCACCTCTACTATGTTCGGGCCTTTCACCCGGACATAGGCCTCCTCTTGCTACGATCAGGTGAATAGAGATTCCCTCAGGTATTCGAGGAAGCAGTACGAGCAGAACAGCTTCTGCTCCTAATAGGAAAGTTGCAGTGGGGAGAAACCCCATCACTTTCTCCGATACTTGCTGCTCTGTCCATCCAACACAGTATCCACCATGGAGTATTCCTCATGCTGAGCAGAATCCTGAGATGCAGTCATGCGGAGCTCAAGAGGCAGGTCCCATCCAAGTCCAACCATGGCAATATGCAAGCTTTGCCCCAACAATGAAAAATACAGTTGCTTGCAATCTCCATCAGAGGACGGGCCAAGAAGAGAAACAAGCTCAAGTGGTAGCGCCTGAGAACGAAGAGGGGACATTTTTGCACCCTTTTTGTATCCCAGAGCATGACACACAAGTGTTCAGCCAGAATCCATCAAGCATACCTCAAGAGGCTGAACCTGAGGAGATCATAGAAGATTGCTCATTGTTGGAGGAGCACTGTTACTACATCGAGAAGATGGAGGAACCTGTACCCAGCCCGCAGCTACTAGATTCAATGATACTCTGGTTCCAGCCATCACCACAGCTAGTACCCCAAGAGGCCCCTCATGCGGTGAACTTCTTCGCCACATCTTTCATCAACAGTGTGGGTACTGGCAGGAGTGACAACTCACTGCGTTGCTTCCTATTTGCAACATGGACAACTTCGGGAAGAAGCCAACCAGACTTCAAAGATCAACTGAAGTTCAATCTGATCTGGTTTGGGCACTGCAGATTCACTGGATAGGCACTCGAAGCTGGGTTTGTGGTGGCGGTATGCATGTCATGCCACAAATTTTTGTGTAAATACTGAAAATAGCCCGGCTAGTAAATAAGAGCCGAAAGCACTAAGGTTGCTTAGGAGCTTAGGCACAAAAAAAAAATATATATATATATATGCTGTCAGGGGATGGTCAGAGAAGAAGACAATGGGAATGACTCTGTTGCCCAATGGATAAAGGCCTGGGATCTCTGCATTCAGACAAGCTAAATGCCCTGCGAGCCGCCAAAAATATTGACAACTTTGTCACATTACACAAGGGGTAGAAAAAAATAAAAAAAATTTCCTTTTGTAAAGTGTTTCTTTTTGCTTTGAAAGCATTTGTAAGTGTTACAGTAGTTTTGGCTTTCCATGCCACTCCCTTGTATACAGAATGAAGAAGAAAAAGCTTTGCTGCCGAGCAGGCCAAAGAAAATAGCTCTGCCAAAAGAAAGAAAAGTTGTCACGATATCGCGACATGTCGCGTTTTCGTGGCTCAGAGCAAGGAGGCAGAGCCAAAAGGAAAAGGTGTCGCGATATCACATGTCACAAAATTACGGTCGAAAGCAAGGAAAATTTCCTGAACGAGAAACTATCGTGATATCGTGACATGTCACAAAATCACGGTCGACAGCAAGGAGAAAGCGCAGAATGAAAAGCTATCGCGATATCGCGACATGTTGCAAAATCACGACCGACAGCGAGGAGAAAGCGCAGCAAAGAAAAGTTGTCGCGATATCATGACATGTCGCAAAATCATGGCCGACAGTGAGGAGAAAGCGCAGAATGAAAAGCTGTCGCGATATCACGACATGTCACATTTTCATGGCCTGGAAGCAAGAAGATGAGCCAGAATGAAAAAGCGTCGCGATATCGCGACATGTCGCAAAATCGCGGCTCAGAGCACAAGGAAAGGCAAGAATGAAAAGCTATCAAGATATCGTGACATGTCACATTTTTGCGGCTCAAAGCGAGAAGAAGATGCAAGCAAGAAATATGTCGCGATATCGCGACATGTCGCATTTTCATGGCTGACAACGACAAAGAAGACAAAGGCATAAAAATGTCATGATATCATGACATGTTGCTTTTTCACGATGGGCACGCGCTTCAAGCCGGGTATTTTCTCGAGACAATCAAGTGCCTCATAAATGCATTCTTTCTTGCCCAATAAGCTCGTTGTTCTTTTTGGTAATTGGAAGCGAAGTGTCAGTCCCTGAAGGAGAAGTTCGACGAGCATGGCGGCCACTCGAGCATTGCACCAGGGATACTCAAGCGGTTCATCAATGCATATTTCCGTGGTTGACCCGGTCACAGTTGCCCGTTCGGGTAATGGATTAGAAAGCTCAGTCTCGAGGGCCACGAGAAGCCGACTTCTCAGACCTCAAGAATACTTCACCATTCTATGTAATTATGATTCAGAGGCCCGGGTCCTCTATAAAAACCCAGGCATTGTAAGGGAAAAATGGGGGGAACTTTCTGCTAGAAAGCTGATGTAACTTGATGTCCTGCATTTAATACTAAAGACCTTTTGTGCTCTATTTCTCTCTTTTATGCTGCCTTCTATGCTTAATTCTTTTGTCTTTTCTCATTCGCGTACTGAGACTCTGAATCTTGAATCCGATGTGCGATCGGGGACTGAACCCCTAAAATTTGCCCTGAAGGATACATAGGAGAGGAAAAATGCCTTGTCGCTTTCCTTTATGCTGCCTGGTGGATTGAGGTTTCTGTTATTCCCTTATTTGAATCGCTGTTACTCTGAATCCTGAATTCCAGCGAGAGAGAAAGAAGAACCTTGCGAACCCGTCCAGAGGATACATAGGAAGTTCGGCATTTCGTTTCTTTCATGTTATTCTTGGTATTTCTTGCTGCTATTCGAGTTGTTAGCGAGTAATCGTACTTCCTGTTCTCTCCCACCTTAAATCATCATCTTCTAACCCTTACTCTTTTTATTTCTTTCTCTAACCCTTACCCCTTTTTATTTCTTTTCCTAACCCTTACTCTGTTTATTTCTTTCTTGCACTCTTGTCTCAAACCCCAAAAGTAGATTAGTATAGGAGCCGGCCTTTCTTTAGAGATCGGCACGAGGGGCATCTCTTCCCCTCGGCATTTCAATGTTGGTCGCAGGTCCAGGGCACGCAAACCCATCGAAAGTCCTTTCCTGTGCGGATTTGATGACCAATAGTTACTTTATAGGATAAAAATGATTGCATGTATAATAATTGTATAATAGGCCATACATTATCTTCAATCCATGAAAAAACTAGGTATGCATGCAAAATTGGATGTGAAAAAAACAAATGCTAGAGTTTGCTTGATTTTTCTATATAATATCCTTAGAAATTTTGGTTATGATCAATGTTATTGTGAATGGATTAGATGTTTCTACACTAATCTAAATTATTATCTTTTGATTAATGGATCTCTTAATGGGTACTTTGAATCATCTTGTGGTCTTTACCAAGGTGCTTAATTATTTTGGTATATTTTAATTATTCTTGTTGAGGATTTGGGATTTTTTTCTCAAAGAAAAAATGGAAGGCAAAACCAAAGGTACTCAAGTTGCAGTAAATAGTACCTTCAATTTTATCTCTAATTTGTTTATGAAAAGTTTCTTTTTTTGGTCATTCTTTACTTAGCGAGGTTGTAGAATCTAAATTACTTTTATCATGTTATGAGAAAGGTACTAAACAATTGGTTAATATGACAATATCTAAGATCTTTTGTCAACACACTCCTCATTTTACGTTAGATTATTATAGATATTTTAGGGTTAAAAAATAAAAAAAATTCATCAACATATCTAGGTATTACCTCGTCTAAAAAATAAGAGGATATTTGGGACCCAATTTTGGATAGAATGAAATCTTGTCTAGCTGGTTACAAAGGTATGTTTCTAACCATAGCTAGAAAACCTAAACTCATAAAGGCTACATTGCTATCTATCCCTACATATATGATGTACCTTTCAATATTATAACATCCAAACCTGATAAACTTTAAAGAGATTTTATTTAGAAAGAAGAAATTTAGGCTTCCTCTTTGCAAATGGGATAAGCTTTGTAAAAGAAAGTGTAGGTAGAAAAATTAATGTTTGCATTTAGTTTTGTTATTCAAGTTATTTTGTAGTTGTATGCGATGTGTTTGAAAAATGTGTGTATATATATTTAATAATAGATTGACTTAAGAAATGAAATGTAAACGCATGTGAAACTCAAGTAAAATTCAAATGACATGAAATGTAGACAAATAAAATGTGTATACACCTAAAAAGTATCACATTTGCAATGGTTAATATTAATATTTAATAATGTGTGCAATTATTTTAATTAATATATTGCAACCTTATAAATTATTAATGTTGACTATTCTAGCCCCTTTGACCCACTTAAGCCCCTTCCTATGCTTAACCATGGTCATCATGAGACCACTCCACTATTTTTAACTCCGGTTCACATTAACTCCGGTTAGCATTTATTTCCCCTCTTTCCTCCATATTCCAAGCACATTCAATGCATTTGGGTGAGGATTTCCTCCACCTAAGCACATTGATGAGAAATATCAATTTGGTGGGTGAGGAATATCTCCACAAAAAGGGCATGCATCATGGCATGCCATAAGGTATTATTGCACCTCATAAGGTGTCATAGGATGTAAAAGCCCAAACAAGGAAACTTGCACATTTGTCCACCCAATTGGGGAATCCCTAAGATTTGTCCTCTCCCTCACCCATGACACTTGTCACCCATATTATTCCACATTATCACTATCATCCACCCATGGGAGAATTTATAAATAGGTCCCCATTTCATTTTCATGGTGTGCATAAAAATTATAATGAAACTTTACTTAATATTGATTTTATTGTGTATGCGTTTGACATTGTGGTTGTAGGTTTACCATTCAGAGGACTTGAAGGCTTCAACCATGGAGGCCCTTGGAAGTGTTTTCTAATCCTTGTTTTTACAACCATCCCCATAGTCAATATCCAACAATGCATCAAATCTGCAATAAAGACCCCCAAAAAATCTAGGAAGGCTTGAATTTAGGATTGAAATATTTTACCAGATAATAGTCACAAATATCCAAGGTAGTTACAAAAAGTCACAATCGCTTAGTGTGGTTACATAGATCCACAACCACACCAAGCAGTTACATAGAGCCACAACCACATCAAGCAATTACACAGAGAGCCAATCACCTCGGGCGATTGAGTTTCAAGGTAAAAAACAACTCTAGACCAACCATCGACTATACAGAAGGGTAAATAAAGTATTTTGTTAGGTTTTTAAGACTTTCATATAATTTTATAACTTTTGCACCGAGTTTTATGAGTTTTTGTAATATTTTATTTACTTTTGTAACCTTCTTTCATAGTTTTGGGCCTCATGTTGAAATACCCCACATACGCTATTAATATTGTCATTATGAGCTTGTTTGTAAGTATTGGATACACATAAAATCTTGAGAGTTCAAGCAATGTACCTTATAAACCCTCTAACAACCTATCGTGTGATCAAGGAGATAACTTTTACAAGTAAGATCAAAACTTCAAAAATGAAAACACCAAAACATTCATTGTTTGCTTGCTTTTCTATAGATAGTATGTTATTCATTAAAAGAAAAAAAGAAAAGAGAAAAGAGAGAAAAAAGAGCATCCACCAACACTCATTCCATTTTATATAGCCTATGGTAATGACCCACAATCAAGCCAAGGCCTATTCCCAAACCCAAGTTTCCATGGACCATTCAGGTCAATCCACCCATTCTTCAACTACTCCCTCAACTCATCAAGGGGACGCATCCCAAATCCATTAGGGTAGCTTATTAGATGAAGCCCATCATTACATATCTCCCCCACCTAAGACTCATCACATTGGGTTTGATCAAGGTGGCAACCACCATATCATCCACATTGCCCCTCCTGAGTCCCCTCATCTTGAGACTCCCCTTTCTCCACCCAAGCCAAACATCACGCCCATTGATCTTGAAGCTACTTGCCTTCTTTTCACCAACCCAATCTACCATGTCCAATCACCTCCTGCTCCCTAGGACCCTTCTTCATCACATCCTCCAACCACCTAGCTCTGTGCGACTATCTTTACCCCACTACACATTCTTACTTGCACTGACTCCACACTTGCTTAGGTGCAGGCTTATAAGTCCTATCATCCTCCATCACCTCTCACATATTCCTCTAGTTTTCACCACACCTTGAGTGTGCAAAATTTTGGAATATCACAGATGTCCTCACCATTTGGGGGAGCTAGTGCCACCCCTCCATAACACATTGTAGGCCCAATATCTATGGCCATCAACCTTAATCACCCATCTTCCTCCAATCATGTCCACTCATCACAATGCCCACATATTTCTACATCACCTCCTTACATCATGCACACTTCTCACCCACATCATTTAGCCCAAGTTTGTGTCGCTTCCCATCTACACTCATCCAGTCCATCTTCTTCTTTCCAATTTCCTAACCTGCCTCCCCAATCCATGGCTCTCCATGTCACTCCTTCCACCACTTACCCTTCATCCCCCACCATTCATATCACTGGTGCACCTATTGCACATTCTTCTACCATATGTTCTGCTTGTCCTCCACCATTCTACAATCTTGGGGCATCTTCTCATCAGTTGTCTTCCCATCAAGTACCTCCTAACCATTATCCATCATGTCACATCCATTCTTTACACATTGCTCATATTCCCCAACAACCACCTCAAACTCCCCATCCTTCATCTCATCCACCGACCTAGGGATCATTCTTTCCCCAATCACCATCATGGACCTCCTATCTACCCATGGTGCCTATAATCTATTCCCACCCTCATGACTCTCATCAGTGGCCTATGATACAGTCGCATAACCCACACCCACATCAACCACCACCTCATCAATACCATTCCACTCCTAATCCATATCAACCCACCTCCCAACCATACCAATCACACCCCATCCAACACACACATCATCTGACCTCTACACAACCCCTTCATTCCTACCCATCATCGTATCCCCAACTTCAACCACCTACCTATCATCAACACCACACTCAACAACTACCATCACACCCCTCACACACCCATAATCATTCTCATCAACACCATCAATATCTACCCTTAAGATCCTAAGTCCCACAAGTGCCATCTTTTGACCCTAACCACCACCATTACCATCACCTCTATTCACACCAATCATATCCCCCCATTAATCCATCCCATATAACTCATCATGGCACCCACTACTCAGCTCCCCAAGCCACTCCAAATACATTCCAATAATTGGCCAACAAGATCAATAGTTTGGAATCTCAAGTTATAGGCATGGGGTATCAAAATCCAACCTTGAGTCAACTTCAAAACTACCCCATCAACCCCTTGATCCCAATACTACCTTATCCTCCCTTATTTAAAATTCCCAAATTTAAAAAGTTCAAGGGCAAAGAGGATCCTCAGGATCACTTGAGCACATTCATCAATACCTACTATCTCATCAATGAGATAGACCCTCTCATGCTCTGTACCTTTTTGCTATCCCTTATAGGAGGAGCCTTGGATTGGTACAACCATTTACCTAGACACAACTTGTATAATTTCAAATAATTGGCCAATCTCTTCCTAGAGAATTTCACTCTAAATATTAAAAAGAAGACCACCTTGATAGATCTCACCAACCTTCATCAATTTGATGATGAGTCTATCCTCAATTATGGAAATTGATGGAGAGTGATACTGACTGAGTTACCCTTCTCTATCCCCATCACTGAGCTAACTCAGATGTTCACTCAAAGTTATTCCAAATCAATATCCCTCCTTCAAACTATACCAAACTCTTGAGGAAGCTCTCACTCAAGCCAAAATTATTAAGGATATCAAAATTCAAGAAGGAGAAATCAAGCTCTAAAAGAAGGAATGGCTAGGTAAAAATGCTAAGGGAAACAACAACAACAATCAATCCAAGCCTACCCAAGTCAACTAGGTAGTGTTGAGTAGCCCGACCACTCAACCTCCCCAACAACAACCTCAACCTCCACAACAACAACCCTCTTATCAACCACAATAGTTGACATACAATACCATTCCACCTCCTACCCAAAATCAAAATACCATTCAATCCAAATATCAGGTTACATACCCTCAACAACCCCAATACAATTTCACACCTCTCTTAGAGCCCTTGTCTAACATATTTCAAAAACTTATGGATGCACAATTGATTTCCTTACCCAAGGTGAGACCTAAAGATCCAAACAAACCTAGAGGAAGAGGGTATAAAGAAGATTAGTATTGCATCTACCATTGATAAAAGGGTCATGATATTGATAGGTGCATCCAACTTAAGCATAAAGTGCAAGATTTGATTGAGAGGGGGTCTATCAAAGTTGACAACCCTCTTGTCCCCCTAATCAAAATCTGGGTATCTATCAAACTCCATTACCACAACATGGCACAACACAACCAAACACTGGAGACACCATAACTACCCCTCAATCAAATCAAGTTAATCATGTCAACAATATCCCCAATTATTAAGGTTTTGTTGGCATGATTCATGTGGTCACTAGAAATCGATGATACCTAGATCCACCTACACAAATAATTGACCCCTCAAATATATCATCCTCATAAAAATTTATACCTCTGCTAGTGCAAGTCACCATTATGCCTCAACCTCGACCAATCATCCATCTCAAAAGTAGGCTTACCCATAGCCTCAAAATAGCCTCAGCTAAGCTCTCAATTTATGAGTTAATCCAACAATCACCTCCCCATCGAGAGGTATTAATGGATATCCTCAAAGCCATAGAGCTACAAACCCATGATCCTAACACTTTTGCCAATTTCATGGGTAACATTCAAACTTGCACCTCATTGACCATTACATTTTATGACACTGAGATTAAGATTATCTCGATGGAAGGACCAGATCCACCCTTGCACATCATGACCTCTATTGACAACAAATTTTTCAAACATGTCTTGATTGACATGGGCTCTTCCATCAACATCATCACATCATCTACCCTCAAACATCTCAATCTTCCACCCACTCATATCATTGATTCTACCTTCACTCTATGGGCATTCAATAATACCTTATGCTCAATGCTAGGAATAATCATCCTCCCTATCCAAGTAGGGGTCTAGACTATCCACACTCTATGTCATGTCTTGGATGGAGAGATGCAATACAATGTACTCCTAGGTAGACTATGGATATGGGATATGTAGTGTGTACCCTCAACCTTGCACCATTACCTCAAATACACACATGAGGGTCACATTCATTACATTCTGATGGATGATGAACCATTCAAGTATTATCACATGGTCACACACCCACACATGTCCTATCTACCTTCAACATATTTATCTCTCACTCATCTCCCACTTAGCTCATCATACCATCCAACCACATCTCACACTCCCTCACCTACATTGCACATTTCCAATCTACAACCCACCCACTCGATCTCACCTAATCTAATTCCTCCATATTCATCCTTGAGCACCAACTACACCCCTCATCTTACCCCAAATAAAAATCATCCATCTTCTTCATATTATTCACATCTTCCTCCTCAACATTACCCACCTTCTTCCTATCCTTCTCCCAATGCTCAACCATTCCACCCTTCTTCTAGCATGCAAGTCATTCAACCCTATCCCCAACCTCTTCATCCTTCATATTCTCCTTATACCCCTCCATCCTCCATGGCTAGGCCTCCATCCTCAACCCCACACATTGCACCCATACCACATCATCCTCCTCCTTTAGACCCTTTTGTCAATCACCCCCACCAACTCCATCTAGATCACACCCTTCTACTTCTTCCACTAATCCCAACCACCATCTTAAGGCTCCTCTCTCTACTCCCATCACCTCTCCCATCAGATAGGCTACTACCACTCTCACTCCTACCATAGTTACCCCTTCTATATCCCCCATACCTATGCCCACACATGCATCCCAAACCATATCTTCTTCCATGATACCTGATCCACCCCCACCTCCAAATTCATCTAAGGTACATCCATCCATCCTTGACATAGATCAAGGGATACATCCACTCTTATTCTACCATCCTTTGCATCCCAATCCACTTTTATGGATAATGAGGAGTCATCATCCTCATCCCCCTCTCCAACGCTCTCATCTTAGACCCCCAGTGTTGTTGTACATATGACCACTCCTAGCATAGGAGAGTACCTTGTACATAATATAGTATTTTTACCTCTAGTCATAGAATTGGTTAGGGATTTTGGTCACCCTAGCCATACCCCTTTAACCATTGATGTTGTTGTTCCCATGGGATCTTCCTCTAATCACATGAATTTTATGTATGGGGGAATCAATTCATCATTAGATAAACCTCTTGATAAAGAGCTTGAAGCCTTATTCTTTGGCAACATTGACTTTTTGGATAATCCTTCATTCACCATGAAGTACTTCCATCATTTCAATTGGTGAGGATGTGGTCTTGGCTACTACGAGCAAGGAATGCAAACTATTTTAGAGCCTCATTCTCAACCTCCTCAAGACAAATCTAGCTTAGGATATGATCAACATTCTCCAATTAATCCCCTCAAAGATGATCTTCAATGCATTACCCTTGGCCTTGAGGAGGAAAGTGAGGATGAATGCCTTGATCCTGAGCATGCTCTCACATCACCAATAAACCTCTTCCAAGTTGCCACCATCCACGCCATCTCATACGACACTTTAGATGATGAATTGGATGAGTCATTTGAGGCACTTTTAGTTGTTCCCATCACAAATATGAATGACTTTTATCTACATCTATTCCCCATTCCACTTCCAATTTTTCCTATGCTCCTTCCATTGGAGCACCCAGATGCACCCATCAATCCCCCACCTCCACCATGGCCACCTCCACCTGATCCTCACCTACCTATTCTCAATCAACTCCTTCCTCGAGAGCATGTGCAAGGGAACCCAGACTCCAATCCATAACCCCCTTCATTTCCCCAAGTCAACATGATTTTTGTTGACTTATGCACACCCCTCCATAACCCATATGATCTTGCACATCCCATTCTCATTGATACCAATCTCATTGAATTTGAGCAGATTTCATCCCCTCCAACTATCTTTAATTTCTATCCCTCAAATCAATTGCTCAGAGACTCAAATATTTACTTTCCTACTTCACCCCCTTCTTCACCCTCTTTTGTTTATAACACCAAAGTCAGTGAGGCTACACCACCCCTCCCAGATAATATCATAGATGACATCCATCTCATTCCCATCCCTCATCAACTTGAGGAGGGTTCCCATATGCTCATCAAGGAAACCATTAATGTCAACATCAACATAGATCTAGATAACCCCAAAATCATCAAACTTGGAAAAAGTCTCTCAATCAAAGAGCAACAAAGTTTTATCACACTCCTAACTAAATACCAAGAGGTCTTCGCATGGTCCTATAAAGACATGCTTGGCCTTGACCCGAACCTTATCATCCATAACCTCATACTAAACCCTAGCACTAAGCCAATCAAACAAAAGTTGAGGAAACTTCATCCTACCATAGCCCTCATGGTTAAAGAAGAGTTGCAAAAACTCTTAGACATGGGCTTTATTCAACCAATTGACTATCTAGAGTGGATTTCAAACATGGTGCTCATTAGCAAACCTAATGGGGGATACATATTTGCACTGATTTTTATGATCTCAACAAAGCATGTCCTAAGGATGATTTTTCTCTCCCTAACATTGATACACTCATGGATTCCACCATGGGCCATGAAATGCTCTCCCTAATGGATAATTTTTTAGGATATAACCAAATTTAAGTCAATCTTGATGACCAACACAAAATAACTTTTACATCTCCTTGGGGGACATTTTGCTACAAAGTCATGTCATTTGGTCTTAAGAATGTAGGAGCTATATACCAACAAGCCATGACTTACATCTTCCATGATTACATGCATAAAATCATTGAATATTACATTGATGATCTCTTGGCCAAATCCAAAACTCACCATGAGCATATCAATATTTTATGCAAAGTTTTTGACTACCTTCTTGAGCATAACGTATGACTTAATCCCAAAAAGTGCATCTTTGGTATCACTTCAGGGAAAATTTTAGGGTTCATAATCTCCAAGAGAGGCATTGAAGTGGATCCTAATAAGGTCAAGGTCATTATTGAAATGCAACCCCCTATGACCCTTAAAGAACTTCATAGCTTGCAAGGTAAGATTCAAGTGATTCATCACTTTATCACTCAATTGTTAGATAAATGCAAGCCATTCAATCATCTATTGCAAAAGGGGGTCACATTTCAATGGACCATAGAGTGTCAGGAAGCTTTTGATGCTATCAAGCATTACCTTGCTTCCCCTCTAGTTTTATCCCTACCTAGACCAGGCATCCCATTCCATCTGTACATATCTACCACTGAATTTGCTTTAGGGACTATGTTGGCTCAAAATAATGAAGCCAATCGAGAGTAGGCTATCTATTACATTAGTCATACCTTGGTGAGTTATGAAACAAGATATGCATATGTGGAGAAGCTATACCTTGCTGTGGTTTTTTCCACCAAAAAGCTTTGCCACTATATGCTCAACCATACAATGTATGTCATTGCCAGAGAGAATCCTCTACGTTATATGATGAGTCACACTTACACAAATACCTACATTGAAAAATGGATAATGCTATTAATGGAATTTGATCTCGAATTCATAAGCCAAAAATCCATAAAGGGTTAGGTCATCACCGATCAACTCACTGAAGCTCCTCTTCAAGATGATAAACCTCTTATCATAGAGCTTCCAGATGACTCTATCTTCAGTATTACTGAGCTTGAAGAGCATGTCAAACCTAAAGATGATATTGATATCACCCTTTTCTTTGATGGGTCTAAGTGCGAACAAGGGGGAGGTGTGGGAATTATTTTCTTCACACCTCAAGGGGTTCCCATCCCTTCATCTTTAATTCCCTTGCACCAACAATAATGTAGAGTATGAGGTATTAATTCTAGGACTTCAGACCATTGTGGCCATGCACATTAAATATATCCACATCATAGGTGACTCCCAACTCATTGTCAATCAAGTCAAGGGGGTCTACTAATACAAATACTTGATCCTAAAGACCTACAAGAAAATCATTGATAAGTTACTCACCAATTTTATACTGGTATGACATAGAAGCTTTGCCAAGGTCATCCAATCATTTTGTAGACACCATGGCCTCTCTCAGGTCCCTTATCCTATAGAACCCCACTAATAACATTACTCACGTTCAAGTCACCATGCTATCCAAATCGACTATCTCCCAAGAGTCATCTAATGATGAATGAGATGTCCATCTAATTCAAGTCGAACCCTACCACACTATTTTTGCATAAATCAAGGATTTTTAAAAACTTGGTACCCTTCCTTCTAACTTGTAACCCATTGCTAAATGCACATTCAAGAAAAAATTGGCTTGATACACTCTCGTAGGAGATGTGATTTATCATCATGGCTATGATGGTATCCTCCTTCATTATCTCAAACCACAAGAAGCCAATTGGGTAGTGTCTCAAGCACATGATGGTACATGTGGTGGTCATTTTAGTGGGATGGCTATCATAAAGCACATTTTATGCATGGGTTACTATTGGCCCACCATGGAACATGATTGTTGCACATATATCAAGAAATGTTACAAATGTCAACATCATACCAATTTGACCCATCTTCCATCACAAGCCTTGCAACCCATTCAAGCCCTATGGCCATTCTCATAATGGGGACTAGATCTGATTGGGAAAATCTCTCCTCCATATTTGAGAAATCACACCTTCATCATCACCACCATAAAATACTTCACCAAGTGGGTTGAGGCTATTCCTCTCACCAGTATGATAAGACTTCAAATTATTGAGTTCATATTACAACACATCATATGTCATTTTGGTATCCCTTCAAAAATCATTTTTGATAATGGGCCTCCATTAAAAAATAAGGATGTTCGAGCACTATGCAACAAGTACCATATTCAACATAGCTTCTCAACACCTTATTACCCTTAGAGCAATGGACAAGCTGAGGTGACCAATAAGACTATCTGTGCCATTCTCAAGAAAATGGTATAAGAGAATCATAAATATTGGCACCTCCAACTCCCTTTGGTGCTTTGGGCCTATCAAACTAGCATTCATACACCAATGGGAGCAACATCATTCTCATTAGTCTATGGTGTTGAAGCCATCATGCCTCTTGAGCTTGAGATCCCAACTCTACACATATCTTTGCAAGAATTCATGGATGAGGACACAACTCATCAAGCTAGGCTCGATCAACTCACTCTTCTTGATGAACATTGAATCAATGCTCTTGAGCACCTTTGCATTTACCAAGATCAAATCAAATGAGCCTATGATCATAAAATTCATCCATAATAATTCCAAGTTGGTGACCTCATACTTAAAGAGAATCAACAAAACTCGAATCTTCCACCTCATCTACGTGATAAGTTTGCTGCTAACTAGCTTGGTCCATTCATTGTCAACCAAGCTTCTAGGGCCTATAAAATTGTGACTCTTGAAGGAGTTGAGGAACCTGAACCCATTAATATTCTTCATTTGTATGCATTCAACACCTAACTTATTCTACACTATCACATATTCAATTTCAAAATCAACAACAAAATAAAAAATAAATTAAAAATCATCAAAAGATGTTACAATGTAAAAAATTGTGAACAAGAGAAAATTGTGAACATCAACAACACATGATACCACAATTACAATGTAGACATTGAAAGATGTTACATAATGGTTGGATGGAAATAAATATTGCCCATCATCAAAAATTAAAAAATCAAACAAATAACACACTAATATCACATGCATTTTACATTTTTCCATCAATCACTTGCCACCCGTATCCATGTTCTTTTTATTGTTTTCCTCCTTATTTCTTAATTTTTTTCTCATTCCTCGCAAATCACTCCTCATTGTATGATCATGCTTTGAGCATCTATGTACCATGGAATAGTGCATTCCTCCCCTCCTTTCTCTTTTCCCTTTTCTTATTTCTTCTTATTTTCCTCTATTTCCTTCTCGTTCCTTCTCTCTTGTTTCTTACTCCACCATAAAATCCTTACCATTTCATTTGATACTTTCATTTTTTTCCTAATGCTATTTTGATCATTGTTCGATTAAGTTTGACACCTATCATCATGAAGGATTTTGGTTGTGTTAATCAAGGGCATCTTCATAGTCATAGTTGTCTAACCTCTTTATATGCACTTTTCCACATTATCCACTATTTCCACATTCATAGTTTACCATGCTTTATCTCTTTCCTCTCTTAGGTTTAGAGAATATTTGGGTTCTTTCAATCGTTCAGCCATACCTAGTGTCTCAATCAACCTTCATTGAAAGTCATGTATCACTTGAGTGCTACAGGCCTTCTTGGTTACCTCAAGTTTTCTCTTGGACCATGCACACATCTCATATATTAATCATATTTTGAGTCTAGGAAATATGAAACCAAGCATACCTCTTAATCCATAAAGTGAACAATTTCCCCTACTCATCCTATCATGCCATAATCTAATCCCAAGGATCCATATTGCAAAAAAAAAAAATCATCATTAGCTGTATCAATTATCATGGATTCTAGGGAATTTTAGACGTCTCCATTAGGGCTATAGACACTTGGATGGCAGTGGAGCAATATTGAAGGATTATGGGGCTATCTCCATTAGGGCTATAGATACCTAACTGGTAGTGGAGTATGCCCTCATGTGGTGACATATCTATCACATTAGTAACCTTATTTTGTATAGACCTATGTCTACTCATAGATGAGCTAGCTTATAATAGCTTGAGTTACAATTGGTCAGTCCTACCTCACTCAAATTAAAAAAATGAACATCATTGCACACACATTGGTCTTTGAGCAACTTGACTCCCTTGGTTGGTCTTAGTATCTTCAAGAGCTTATTTTATTAGTAGATGAGTTTGATTGATGTCACTAGGGTGTTTGAGCTTCCTAAAAGTACTTGTCGATCCTTCCTTTCCTAGGATAGAAAAAATGATAAGTCATGCCACCTTTGTTCTTACAGTTTATTTATCCCTTATATCCATAGTATCACATTCACTCCATCCCATTTTATAGTTATGTCAGTACCATTGTGTTGATGCCCTTGATTAATCAGTCACTTCATGAGTGAGCAATATGTTGTTAAGCATTTTTGAACAATAATCAAACATGCATTTATCTTGACATCTTCTTGCATTCATAGTTTCATAACCATTCCATTTCATGTTAGTCACATTTATCATTTCATAAATATAACCATCTATCATGAATATCGTCACATGCATCTCATTTCAATCACTATATCCATTCATACATCATCATACATCGTAATAAATCCACACATCATCATACATCATCATAAATTCATAACACATCACATCATCATAAAAATACAAATCAATTTTACACAAAATATGTATATATATCATATCATAAGCATAATCATACATCATAATAATGTTAGGCTTGCAGGCTACATCATCATGGCCTAGTAGCCTACAAAATTATGGTCACATCATCACCTCATCAGACCTCAAGGCTGCTCATCACTAGTCTCATTACCCCCTCTTACCTCGATCTACTACCACTCCACTATCCTCATTGCTCATCCCCTCGAGAGGATCTAACACCCAAAGCTCATGATGTAGATGGCTCTCTGACCCATGGCCTCACCATGGTACCTGAGGGTCCACTAGCCAGGATTCACTATGACCCTATCAATATCAGCCATGGAGGGACATCCAATCCCTCTCTAATCAAGATATCCTCCATATCCATGGCTCTCTCTACCTCCAATCATCACTGTATGCCATGGCCCTCATTTCTCTAATCTAGGCCATTATCACCTCCACTTATGCTCCAACTAACTCTTCTTGTAGTGCCTTACTAGTCCTCCATAACTCCCCCATCTCAACCACCATTCACTCCCTCTCTACCATTGCTACATATATCTGGTGGTGTAGAGCCTCCCTCTTGACCAACCCCATCTCTAATTTCTATTGTAGCTTGTCTTGCTTGGCCACCACTACTAATATATCCTCCTAAAGTTGTGCTAGTATTTGCACCAGCCTATCCTTCTCACCCATATCATTCTCTCTCTCTCTCCTATCCACTCCTCCATCTCAATAACTAGAAAGAACCACTACTACTCCACCTTTGCAAACCTTGATGCCATCTAACCTAACTCCTCTCATAGGCTATCCTACTTTGCTTGGAGTACTGCTACCTCCTCCACCTCCATCTCTCTAGGTGAGCTTCCCCCACTATCCACTTGTTATCATTGAGCTTGTGGCTCTTTAGACTCCTCTACCTCATAAACCCCATCAATTTCCCTTCATTCCTTATGGCATCCTTGTCACCCACCCTCTTTGTTGACCCTCTAGAATCACACTTTTGGATCAACCTTTAGGGTTCCCAATGTTGTGTTTCCCACCACACATCATACTTTGGGATCATATCAATATCATCTATTTTCATCACTACAATATCCTCATCTACCTAATCCTCAACTACCTCTACTTATGGTAGTGATAGAGGGGTCTCATAATTTTACCTCCTATAGATGATAGGTGGGTTAGGCACCCCCTGTCTCAAACTAAACTATCATAGCACCTTAGAAACTGGAACAACTTATGCTTTATCCCATGTCGACCAGTCAACCATATCATATGCCACATCCAAATCAAGTGCATCCCATACTTTATCCATGTGTATCCTACCATCCATGGCCTCCATATCACTACCTTTGGCCTCAGTTCTACCCATATTTGCTAATAGTACTCCCCACCCTTCTTTCATGGTTGACCTTGTGGTCCTTCCATATTGTGTCACCATCTCAATGCGTAGGGTCACTTGATCATTCTCTCTCTCTAGCTCACATGGTAACCCTATTGGTCAACATATCATGAAGTGCTCTTACCCTCACACCTGCAATAATACACTACATACCAAGTCCACCCTCCTCCATCGATACAACTTGTAAAACTCAATGTACAATTGGATTAGTAGTGTTGGTACCCATGCATATACTATCGATGTCTTGATCAGATCTATCACAAATCTCAATAAATATCATAGAATTTGAGATCCATTAGAATCTAGTAATATCACATTTGATATCAAAAATATCATAACCAACTTCCATGGTGTTAGATTCCTCTCCCTATTCTCTATTAGATACTATATCCCATCACTTCTCGTGTCCATTGTCTCCCACTCCTCATCATATATATCCATCAACACCTCTTCCCTATATGTGGATGGTAGTTGTGAATGATGAAATATATTAGTAACCACTTTTAAATGTCCTAGACAGGCATTATAATTTCCCCCATTCAATTTTTGTAGGTTATTCATAGGTGGTTCATGCTATGTTCGTATTATGTTTATGTTGAAGGCTTGTGTGGTACCTTGAAGGTACATTCATAGAATAAGCATAATGGTTCATTATTGAAGTATGTGTGTTTTTGTGTATCTTACTACATTGTATAATTGTTGTGTATAACAACCATGACCAATATGAATCCTAATTGAGTTAGATTTGTGTGTGCATATGTGGGAATTAGAGTATATTTTTAATAACTATAATTTTTAGGAAATTTAATTATTATTGTAGGTATTGTTGATTCCAAATTCATGGTAGATAAGCATATTCAAAAACTATACAATCAACCATGAACTATTGCAAGGAATGTACAATGAAGATATATCATGTTAAATTGATATTTACAACCATTGGTAATAATACCCATGCGATCCATATACAATTTGAGAACCTACAAAAATAAGTAGCTTTGGATTACTAGGGGTTTGGTAAATCATTCAGTTTGGTCACAAAACCATACAATCAACCTTTTGCCATCTCATTTTGGCATGGATACACTTATTATACATTTTGGGTTGAGATAAGTTTATTGCTAACTGAATAGATAAGTCAATTGAAAATTGAACAATTGTAATGCATGATTGATAATATTGAGGAATTGTCAATTGAACATTTTTGGTAGATTGAACATTTTGGGAAATGTTATTGTACGTTTGTGACCATACAATCGTACATTGTATGTTTTTTTAACTGTACAAATACCTATTGTACATTTTATAGAGTTGTACAATTGGAATTGTACAATTATACAATTGTCTTAATTACATTACAAATACCGAGATATCATTCCAAAATATATAATCCTACCCCCTCATAAAGAATAATATCACACATGCTAAAAAAATAATATTGGAAGGGCAAGCTTGTGAAATTATAGGTTTATAAGTTTAAATTAGGTGTAATCTTAAATGAATATTATTTAAAGATCAAGGAAAGAGTTGAGAAAAATGTTATTTCAAAAGAATATAATTTCTATGAATTCAATGAAATTATTTAGGAAGTAAACCTTCCTAGGGATTCGACAATATGCAATATCATATAAGAGTTTACAATTAATCAAAGAATATATTATATGGTGGTATTTTATACGTTTTTAATCTCATTCTTGGTTGATAATTTATCCTCTTATTTTTATCCAATATGAAAATATTATCTCAGGTCTATTTGGCTTATAAATGTTAAAAAATATAAAAATGACTTGAGAAATAATTTTAGATATTGAACTTATATTAGAAATTTAGTAAGGAAGAGGATATCAAAAAATTAGTGGATGAACTTCAAAAAATTCTTCAAGTTTTCTTCTTGCCCATTTTTCATGAAAGGATGAGTTGGTTTGGAATACATCAAAGATGGTTAATAGTCTATCAAGACAGGATATAAATATCTAGATTAATAAAAACTCCTTATTTATAAGGACTTAACTTGGAAGAGTGGTTGGTCACATGAATCCCTCCCTAAGGTCTTGGATTTCCTTTGGTTAGTAGTCTAGAAAAAATCCTATAGTGAAAATTTACAAAAAAGGATTTGGTTAGTAGTCTAGAAAAAATCCTATAGTGAAAATTTACAAAAAAGGAGATATCATGGATATTTTAGATGAACCTTATGTAAGGAGAAAGTAGAAAATTTAAATCATGTACTAATTCATATTTATTTTTCTTCCACAATTTGGGATTTTTTTTTAAATTTTTTAAATGAGAATCTATAGGGTTTCTTCATAAACATTAGAAGAATTGATCAAATATTTGATAAAATATTTCAAAACTAAACCACTAAGAATTCTATAGAGAATTAGTCCTACCATATTTTATTGGAATTTGTGACTTGAAATACATAAGAGGATTTTCAAAAATATCTATCAAAATCATATTGGTGAAGAATGAAAAAGTACAACTTCTTAAAAACCCACAATTCTAGTTTCAATGATAGTTGAATGGAACAATTTATGGCTTCTTCCAACCTCCTAATTTAGGTTCTCTTCCCACTATCCTTTATAAATTGTAATCTAATCTACTTGCATGAACATAAAGTGCAAAAAATAAATATTCAAAATAAAATACATAAAAAGTAAACTTGTAAGTGTAGGTTGTGAGTAACTAAAAATAAATATGACTGCAATTAGTAAGGAATGTGTTGATCAATCAACACATGAAGAATAAAAATAGTAACACTGTTCCCATTAAATTGAAATGAAACTATAATAGGAATGACAAGATGAAAATAAGACTATATCTTAATCATTGTGCATTTAATAATCTAGGAGGGTAGTACCACTAATGGAGAGCAAAAGACTTATCAACTTCTCACCAATTTTGTGAGTGACAAGAGCACAATGAGGGTTTCATTGAGTGTATCTCTAAATTCATCATTACAAAAATATATTTACAATGAAGCCTATGGATTCTATTTATAGGAAAAATTTAACCTTGGGTTACTTGAGGTGAGAAATTATAGTAAAAGTAAATTTTTGGGGGTATCTCTAGAAAAATGATGCACTTCCAAATGTTACATACCTCTAAACATACCTCTAATAGGCTTAGAAGGATTCTAAAATGAGTTATAATGGAACTACATGCCAAAATTTCACTTTCCAAAGATCTTCCTTAGAATCCACACTTGTCTTTTTACCCCTATACTTGTTTGTAAGTGATTCACTCTAGGAGCTCCAGGTTGTTAGACATTCCCTAGTGCTTCAATATTGTTAAATAATTGCTTCACTTTTCTAGCAAATCACTCCTAGAACAAATCAACACTTATAAAGAAATTAGCCCTTGTCTTGATATTAACCAAAATTGAGGATTTTGGAAGGCATAGGTTGAATGTCTTTATGAATTCCAAAGTAGTGATTTATCACTACATTTATAGCAACTTCATGGGGTTCCAATATTGATTGGAGAGAGATCCCAAATCCTGCTTTTGTCATTGGGTATGAAGTCTTAAAAATTTAGAATTCCTATTGTAAAATTTGAAAACTATGGTTCTTGTATTTCTCCTTTATGGAAACAGCCCCAATATCATTTTCCATTCTTCATATCTTGGTAGTTGTATGGTGGTAAGGTCATCCTATTCTCCTTTCAAGTCCTCATATGGGTTTTCTAATAGCCCATCCTAATTTCTAGTTAACTCTCGCAATTTGGTATAAAGTGGACCCAACCTTTTGTATTATTCAAATGCATCTTTAGATTTAGCTTGATATTTCTCCTCTTTGAACATCATGTCAATGATGTCATCATTAAGGATTTTTATTCGAGGGTCAAATATGTTTGATAGTTCAACAACAAACCCCTATATTTCCTTTATTATTTTCTATATTGGGGCTTTTAGAGAGGCTAATATGTCTTTGTAGGCCTATAAGTCTCTCTAAGCATCAAGGTTATTCTTTAGTTTCTTAACCATGTCCTTTAAATCTATCCCTAACCATTGTACTTGTCACAAAAACATCATAGCCAAATGTTTGAGCACCTCTCCTTTGTAACCAATTATTTTTTATCCTACTTGATGGATTTTGCCACTTCATTTAGGTTGTGTTCTCCTTAGGCTACAAAATAGTACATTTTGGTATTTGTCACCTCTACCCTAATTTTATCCTAGAGAGACTTCATCCTTTGTACATTGAAGTCTTTCTGTGTATCTATAGTTGTTCCTCCTTTGAGTGTTATTATTTCTCCCTGGAGCTCATTAATATTTTGATCCCTTGCTTGCTGGGCCTCTTCAAGTTGTTTCACTTGGTCTTCTAGTTGGGATTTTTCTTTTTACTTTGCTTCCTCAACTAGTCTTACCCCTATGAAAGCTATTATGAGATATCCTCCAGTTGTTGCCTTTTCTTATTAGCCTCATCAAGTTGGTACTTGAGGTCTTCAGATGAATTCTTCAACCAATATTTCTTAATGATATTTTATTTAAAGCCTCATGCTAAAATTGGTCCTTATCAACCTTCAATCGGGTCACTTCTACTTCAAGATCTTCATTCTTCTTCTTCAATGCTTCATACCTTATTACTAGTTGGCTAAATTACATAGCCAAATCAATTGCTAGTTAGTTTGTAAGATGAATAATTTGATATGGGTTTGTTTGTATTAGATCAAAATTACATACCCTAGTAGTAAAGTTAGTAAGGAATGTATAGTTTTGGAAGGGTCATTCTTTAAACATTTTTAATGAGGATTTTATTCCCTCCAAATGCCAATTGTGACTACATTAGTATTGGGGGCTAGGATGTTATACCTCTCAATTTCTTACATTCCATTTCAACCTCCCTTCTTCATCTACAAGAAATTAGAATACCTTTTAGATATTTTTTTCTCAGGATTACATGCATCATTCCATACAATGTCCTTACTAGGCCCTATGATTACACTAGCTTTTGGAGATGCTTTTATAGACTCAATTATAGAAGTTGTAATGGGAAATATAATTGCCTATAGTAGAAGTAGCCTAGCTTGGGATGAGATATGACATAAGTGACATGAGATGGTGGCTGGAGTAATTCATGTGGATATGGGAGTGAATGGTATAAATGTAGAGGAGGTTACTCTTAATACTAGCCATGCTAATAATTCTACTAGTGTGGAGACTAGTGGTGAAGTGGTTGATGAGTATGACACCCATGGTTGTGTGGTGGAAATATGGATGGAGGGTGATGGAAACAAGGTTATTAGGGTGGTGTAAGGAGTGAAGGTGATAGTTGGAGATGAGGTTTCTCCAGGGTTATGCATAAGGGGTTGGATTCAAAATATACTTGTAAAAAAATGGTAAATCCTAAGAGAAATCAAGGTGAATCATGGTAAATATTAAGCAAATAAAATCAATCATCTTCACACCACAATTTGGGGTATTTGAAGCCCTAAAAAGTAAGGTCATATTTGGGATATATTTTGACCTATTAAATCACCTTATAATTTTATAAAAACACCACCATTAGATGAGGATCGAAAAGAGCTTTCCAACTAGTAAAAATATTCCTATATTTGGATATATATTGTGGCCAATGGACCCTAAGAAAAAAATGGTCCTAAAAATTTTAGGCGAATGGTCCGACGTTGAGGGTCCTCATATTTGCCAATTTCTAATTTTAAAAATCCTAATATTCATCCAATTTGTGAATATTCACCACTGTACATAACCTTAGGTTCCTCCAAGAGAACCATGGGGTGCATTGGTATATGGAGAGGGAAGTGTGATACAAGAAGGGGTGGGGGAAGAGAAAGAAATAGAAATAGAAATGGAAGTGGAGAAATAAGTAAGAGTAACAAAGAGTAGAAGGAAAGTGAAAGTGAAATAAGTGGTGTCCACTAGTCATTCCTAACTTGAAAGGAGTTCCTCCTTAGGGTATTTTCCTCTTTTGAATTTGAGATGTTAGTTGTTGTTACTATGCCATTACCACCTTTTCAAACATAGATCCCTAAACATCCATTTTTAACTTCTACCACATATTTCTTGTTGTTTCTTTCATAATGGAGCTAAAGAGTGCTAGCATAATCGATGCAAAAAATATTACAATATCTATAATAGAGGAATGGGGTGGACTTGGAGGGATTTCTAGTATTTCCTATATTATCCTTTCCCTCTTTTCAGTCCTCAGGTGCCTCCTATCCCAAATAGCCAATAACTTCTTATCAAATGAGCCATATTATGTTAGCCTCTTTGATATCCTTTTATCATACCTCATTTTATTCCATGCACAAATTTTTCTATTAGAGTAACCCAAATTCTCTAAGGTTCCTATTATTTAGTAATTCATATTGAAATCTAGGTCAAAGTTGTCCTTTATCTTGGTATACAAGGAGTACACTCTAGGGAATTATTATACCAACCCTATATTTTCTCTTTATATCCTTATGTGGTCCCCAAGGTGGCTAGGGATAATTTTTTGCTAGATTTTGTATCCTCTATAAAATATCTCTTTTCATGTGTGAAGAAGGTATTTAAACCCTTATCCTTTAATTTATTTCTAAAGTACTTGATTAGGTCATAAGACCACATATTTTAGATTTGTTGCAACCCCATAGCTCTTAAATTCTCCTCCAATACCTTGTGGAACCCTTTCATCTTAGGTATAATATTCATGATAAATTACTTAAGCAAGTAGAAGATGGTCTTCTTCTTTCCCTTGAAGTATCTCAAGTCCATGTAATTAAGTTGCTTGGCATATTAAAGGTTAAAAATGCAATCTATCACAAATAACCACAACTCAAAGGGAATGGATAAAAAACCATAGAGCCTAGTGGAGGAGCATGGCCTACCTAGATAGAAATTATCATTGATCCATTCTTGTGACTCTAATAGGTACTTAGCCTCCTCTAACAATATTAGAACTTTTTGTTGTGAATATTTCTCCATGCTTATGTATTCACCTTATGGTTATGAGTGTTACAAAATGTTAGAAAGTAGTTGTAAATCTAAATCTCCTACCTAATTGATTACACGTATATATACTTGCATAAAATCAATGCAAACGTTGATTATAGTGTTCAATGCATTTTGTATTTCCAACATCTGGTATCATATCATACTTATATTAGAATGAAGCTTCAAATTTTAAAGGTGATCCAATTGGTAAGAAGTGAGAGGCACATTTCAAAGTTCATGATAGCATATTTTTGCTAGAAAATATAAAAGGAGTAGATGCAAGTTATGAGCAAGGAGAAGATTTTGTTGATTGGAAAAGAAGAAAAATTCTTCTTTGTTATTCATGTTGTTGTTTTTAGGTGTTGCAAGTATTTATTTTAATCTAAAATGAGTTATAGATTCATCCAAGAAGTATTCAATTCATACCAAAAGAATTACCATCATGAAATTGATTGCTACCATTTGGTGCAAGAAATATGTTTTCTAAAGAATAGAATGATACATTTGGAGAAGTGCACCAAAGAAATTTTTGGCAATCATCCTCTTTATATATTGCTACCCCAATTTGTGTTGAAGATGCACAAGAGTGGAGTGAGATTAATTGTATGCAATTGTTGCCATCTAAATATTATGTCATTATAAAATAGGATTATCTAAAAAAGAGTTAGTCTCTAATGATATTACCACTATATAGAGCTATCATCTAGAGAAAAGGTACCATTTAGAGCTACCGTATCTAAATATAAGTTCTCATTTAGATAATAGATTCTATCTATGACTTCCATTTAGAGAAGAACTATTATCTAGAGTTGTCATCACAACCTATTTCTATTTAAGGTGAAGTTTAATTTTTCCATCTAAAAAAGGATCATCTCAAGTGAACTTTGGTCCTATAATCCATTAACTAGAATGTCTAGCAACAAGGCCACATGAAGATGTACAAGGGTCATCTATTATAAAGTTACCTAATTAATGCATGGGAAGTCTAAAGGCTTATGCCATGCATTAATATAATACATTTTACTTGTAGTTTACAAGGATGAAAGTGCTATGCATGATATTTTGCATGCAAAGAACAATTATCTATAAATAGTAAGGATGTACCAATATATTTAAATATATGTGTATATATGTGTGTGTATATCTATCTATCTATTTATATGTATATGTATATATCCAGATTGTTCATGGGAAGGTTATTTGAAACCATTAAAAACTATTTTTATTTTTGTTGTTATTAAAAGCAAGGGACAAGAACATTAACAAAATATTCTAAGAATATTCCTTGAAGATTCAAGTTGGAGGAAAAATAACTCAAACCCCTACTCCTAGATTTTTTTCTCAATGAGTATGTGCCATTTTCTCATTCTTTGAGGCATTAACTATTGTCTAAGTATAGTCATATGTATAATTATTAGAAATGTTGTTTTGATCCCATTCTAGTGGAACCACTAATTTTGATGTATTAATAGTTGCCTAAGTATAGGCATACATAATTTTTAAAAATATTATTTTGAGCCCTTTCTAGCGAAAGTACTAACTTATAGTTTTATGTAGATTTGCCATGACTATTAATGCCCCAAAAATATTGTTTTCCCACTTGCAATTGTTGAAAGATAATAACTATTCCACTTAGAAGATAAAGTTGAATATTCACCTAGAGTTTGAATACCTATGGGGATTGGTTTCTAGCACTATACAAAGACATGTTGCTAACCTAGATGAATAAATTAATTTTGATAAATTTTATTAGAAATATAGATTTATCATAATATTTGACATAACTAATAAGATCTAGTCATATACTCATAATGCTGTAACCATGAAAGATGCATGAGCTAAACTTAGTTTAATGTTTGAGTTCAAGAACTAGAACCAAGTTCTATGCCTATAAATCTAATTACATTGATTGAATATGGATTGCGAAGTTGTGAGCATCACTATAAGTGCTAGGTAAAACTATCAATAATTATGTTCTTGTTTCAATAGTGCCATATACACTACCACCAATGTTTAGTGTTTAGATAACAACTCTAAAAGTGATAAATTAGAGTCCCACTTTTGAGGGTCATGAATTTTCTTCAATAGGAGGAAGTTATTAAATAGATGAAGTTTGAACATGAGTATGCTTTTCTCATGAATTAAAAAGGTAAGTTAATGTAGTTGAAGAAATGTAGCAGACCCCTTAATGTAGTTGAAGAAAGGTAGAAGACCCCTAAGAAGCACCAAAACCATCAAAAAGGTAAAGGGAAAAATAACAATAACAAGGATAAAGAAATATCACATGTTTGATCTATGGGAAACTAGAACATGTCCTTTATAAGTGTTGATACAACATATTATCACAAGAATCATCCAATAGTCGATTGAATAATTTATTAGGAGGTAAGTAGAAGAGGTCTCATTGGCAAAGGATAAATGCACCTCAATGCTAACATTATAGTGTAGCTAAGAATACTGATTTTAATATAGAAGGACAAGACTATTTCTATTCCATTCAATATCCTAATAGTTTTTTGAAAATCAAGCCTAGTTTGGTACATTTATTTAGGAGCCTCCGAACACACGATAAACCATCAGGAATGGTTTGTGGGCCTTGATCATTCATATTACTATGGATATAACATGCGGTGAGAATTAAACATAAACAATTGCTAGAATTGATGATGTTTGATTGCATCTTGGTGAGCATACCTATAACCTAACTAAAGTTCTTTATATTCTTGGCCTCACGAAGAAATTATTTTTTATGAATTAATTTCTCGATAATAATTTACATGTTTAATTTTGAAAAATATGCAATGGAACTCTATTCCATTCGAGATAAATATAGAGGTTGAATATCATTGCTCATGCTACTAGCATAGACAAGATATTTTATCTTATAATTGTAATATGATACATCCAAACATTAGCAATACAAGTAGATGAAGCTACCTCATTATGGCTTAGATAATTTGGACATCTAAGCTTCAACCATTTAAAGTCAATCCTATATCATGTTATGATACATGGAATTCTATTTTTGATGAAGTCTCATGACCTTTATATGATTTTTTGGATAAAAAGTAGCATTCAACTCCATTTACCTCTAGTATTTATAGAGTGGCTGGTCCACTCGACCTGGTGTATATCAATATATATGGACCAATGGATTTGAGTTTAAGTGGCTATAGATATTTTTAACTATTCGTTGGTGATCATACATGATGAATGTGTGTGTCTTCCCTGTATACCAAGGATTAACATTTTCATTATTTTAAAGAGTTTAAATCTCATGTGGAGAAGACTAATAGTCATCCCATTTGTATACTATACTTAGATCAAGGGAAGAGTACATTGATAATCAATTTTCTACTTTTTTGAAGCAACATGACATCAAATGACAACTAAAAAATACTTATAAGCCTCAACAAAATGTATTTTGAGAGATGGAAAATGATACCATTTAGGATATGGTGCAATGCATGTTGGGTGATTCCAATTGGAGCTAGAATTTTGGGCAAAAGTTATTCATACTATGGTATACTTGCTACATCATGCACCCACACTTCTATTGAATGATGTCACACTTGAAGAGTTATATATAAGAAAAAATCTTCCATATCACATATATGAGTGTTTAGATGCATTATATTCATGTACATTTCAAAGTAGAAGTGGATAAACTTGGAGGAGAAATCCAAATGATGTATCTTCATTGGATAGAATACTGAGTCAAAGGGATACTAACTCATGGATCTTGATATCAAAAAATTGTATATCAGGAGAGACATTGTGTTTTATGAGAAGAACAAGTGTGCCTCTTCTTTTAATACATGTGCTATTGAAAAAGCACCTATTATTTTCCATTTAATGATGATGAAGAATATAAAAGAGAGGATGTTGCTATTGATTATGATTAAGGAGATGTTCCTAATTTATTTGATGAAGCAAATGACCTTGTGTTAGAGTTAGAGTATATTACATCATTTGGATCCTGTAAATGTACAACCTTAGGTACATAGTTAGGATAGGAGATTACTTTAGGGGGAAGTTATCTAGTTACTTCATGCAATGTAATAAATGCACAAGTGGCATTGTGCAAGTTGTAATGTGCAAGATGTCCCCTTGTACAAATAGGTAGAGTGTTGGCCAAGGAATCTATCTTCCTATATAAAGGACCTCATAGTGGTAGATTATATGAACAAGGAGACAGGAAGTCAAGTTATCATCTAGTGTAATGTAGTATACAGTGGTGCTCCCATATGGAGCACCATGTAGCCCTTTAAGATCATAGTAATGGAGTGTCCATTTTCTCCATACTACAATGTAATTTCATCATTTATATTTATAACATATTTTAGTCATATTACTATTTCATTTTCTTTCATATTTCTTGTATTTCATTAGGACCTATGTTAGATATCTCCATAACATACATCCTCAAAATCTAACAGTGGTATCCGAGCCACAGTGCTTCAAGATAGGAGGACGTACATCCATCATAAGAGAATGTTAGGATCCTCCTAACATAACTCTTAATCATATTATATATTATATTATATTATAAAGGTACACATCCCTTCACCATTCACACCTTTTAGATAGATGTAAATAGGACAAGGAGGATGCTCCAAATATCATCATAGAACATTATTTTATTATATTATGGATTTCTGCCTTTCAATACAAACTGCGATTCTATTCAAACAACGATTCTTTTCTGCATTCAATTCATATTTCAAGTTGCAAGTTCATAACAACTGGATTAGAGCTAAAAAGACTTGAAATTTTTTCCCCACCCCGCTCTAGTTACTGATGAGGCCATTACTCGGCAACGTTTTCTTTTCAGCACACATTCTAACCATTACTGATAGAACTGTTACACAGTAGGCCACAGTCGCCAGCAAAGTTAGTATACATAATTTTTTGGACAACATAACGCATTACCAGAGTTAAAAAACCCCAACAACGAGTACAGGTAGGGAAAATATCATTTGGTGTGAACAAAGAGCAGCAAGTATGCAAAATTAAACGCGGCAAGGATAGATAAATTTTTCTAACAAAACTAATTTCTACATATTCAAATCACTTATAAACCAACCACACCCTAAATGGCCGAGGGAAGACGATCTCAAGACACAACGAAGGAGATTGCGAAGGAGGTTTCAAAAGAAATTATGAAAGAACTCTCACAGTTTTCCAAGGAAATGAGAGACATGATGCAAGGAATGGCATTTTGGAAGGACAATTTAGAAGATAAAATTGCTACCAAAATAGCAGACCTAACCATAAACATCACCAAATTGAATACAAATATATCCACTAAATTGAATGCTACAACCCATTCCATGGACTTAGCACAACAAAATTTGTTGCTCATGCAAAATGGACAACAAAACACTACGCCACCACAAAAAAAATTAATAGGGGGACCACATACATCAATCCTTCCCCGTACCACAAAACTAGATTTTCCAAAATTTGATGGAGGCGACCCCACAAATTGGATATATAGGGCAGACCAATATTTTACCTTATATCAAATTCTAGAGATTCATAAAGTCCGTATTGCATCATTTCACTTGGAACAAATTGCTACCCAATGGTATCAATGGTATGAGAAAAAAAAAGGTCCACCCACATGGACTGAATTCACAAAAAAATTAATGTTACGATTTGGCCCCACTAAATTTGAAGACTTCACAGGAGCCCTCACTAAATTGTGGTAAACCTCCACCGTAAGGGAATACCAAGCATAATTTGAGAAATTGGTGAACCTTACAACAGGACTAGATGCATCATTCTTCCAAATTTGTTTCATTAGTGGCCTAAAAGAAGACATTAGAATGGAGGTACAAATACTAAATCCTATTGATATGATGCATCCAGTGGCATTAGCACAAATTATAGAAGAGAAGAACAATAACCATAGGTTAATAGGAAGAGTTTTTTTAGGAAAATCACCAAATACCTACACCAGCTAAAAATTGAATAAGGTCATGCCAATTAAACGAATTAGCCAAGAAGAGCTAAAATAAAGACGAGAAAATGACCTATGTTTCCACTACGATGAAAAGTTTACCCCCAACCACAAATGCATCTCACCAAAATTATATATTTTGGACACAGTTGATTGCACTCCCAAATATGAGGATGACATAGAAGTGGAAGTAATAACCGAGGTTGCAGAAGAAAACCAAGAAGATAAAATATAAATATCCTTTAACGCATTAGCAAGATACTCAATTCCACAAATAATGAAGGTAAAAGGGTATTTTAAGAAACAAAACCCTATTGTGCTCTTAGAATCTAGTAGCACTCACAATTTTATAGACCCCAGTTTGGCCAAATAAGCTAATTGTTTTATATATCCCTGCAATAACTTTGAAGTCATGATTGACAATGGAGGAAAAATTGTATGTAAAGGCAAATGCAAGAATATCAAAGTCACGATGGGGGAATATAACATGAAAGAAGATATGTATGTACTACCATTAGGAGGATGTGATATTATTTTGGGAGTACAATGGCTACAAACGCTCGACAAAATTCAATTGGACTTTGAAGAGTTATGGATGCAATTTATACAAAACAACCAAACATACACAATTCAAGGTTTAAAAATAGGTCCCACACAAATCGTAAGTTCCCATAGAATGGAAAATATTCTTCAGAAAGGAGGAAGATGCATGGTTGCCCAACTATTTTCCTTGCAAAACACCACCAAAGAGCAACCAGAGGCACCCAAATTAATAGAACTCCGAGAGAAACATGATAAAATATTCAAATAACCAGAGGGATTACATCCACAACAAAGCCATGATCATGCTATTCAATTACTTTTGGGACACCAACCTCCAAATATTAGACCTTACCGATATCCATACTTACAAAATATGGAAATACAAAAATTAGTACAAGACCTACTAAGGGCAGGGGTCATTCGACCTAGTAGAAGTCCCTACTCTTTGCCAGTCATACTAGTAAGAAAAAAGGATGGATCATGGTGCCTATGCATGGATTTTCATGCTCTCAACAAAATAACTATTAAATACAAATTTCCTATTCCAGTCATTGATGAACTACTCGATGAACTAAATGGAGCCGCATATTTTTCTAAACTTGATTTACGATCAGGTTACCACCAAATTCGAGTTAAGGAAAGCGATATACCCAAAACTACTTTTCGCACCCACGAGGGACATTATGAATTCTTGGTGATGCCTTTTGGCCTCACCAATGCTCCATCCACATTTCAAAGTATTATGAATAAGGTATTTTCTCCCTTCCTTCAAAAATTTATTTTAGTTTTCTTTGACGATATTTTGATTTACATCAAGACATGGGAAGAGCACTTAACACATATAGCGCAAGCACTCAAAATCTTGGAAGAAAATCAATTATACGCAAAGACATAAAAGTGTTCCTTTGGGAAGTAGGAAATTGAATATCTTGGACATATTGTATCCAAGGAAAGAGTTAAAGTAGACCCCCGAAAAATTGAAGATATGGAAAATTGGAAAATTCCAAAAACTCTAAAAGGGTTGTGTGGGTTCTTAGGATTAATGGGCTATTATCACAAATTTGTTAAATATTATGGGAAAATAGTAGCACCCTTAACAACCCTACTTAAAAAGAATGCCTTCATATGGTCTCCAAAAATGAATGAAGCTTTCATGACTTTGAAAAATGCCATGTGTACCACCCCCACCCTAGCTATGCCAGATTTTTTCCAACCATTCATTATTGAAAGTGAAACTTCTAGATTGGGAATGAGAGTGGTGTTCATGCAAAATGAGAAGCCCTTAGCCTTTACTAGTAAAGCATTTTCCAAAAATAATTTAGCACGTTCCACTTATGAAAAAGAAATGTTAGCTATGGTCCATGCTATCCAACATTGGAGACCATAACTTATTGGAAAACATTTCATTATCTGCACCAAAAACTATAGCCTAAAATACCTTCTTGAACAATATATAACCACTCCATAATAGCAAAAGTGGGTAACAAAACTATTAGGCTATGATTATGAAATAATCTACAAAAAAGGGAAAGATAACATGGTTGCGGATGCACTTTCCAGAAAGTTCGAAGAAACTTCACAATTACATGTTTTTTCTTGCCCCATCCCTACATGGATCAAAAAATTCAAGGATGAACGGTATGCGGACCCTACTATACACACCATAATTCAACAGCTACAACAAAATCCCACGAGTAAACCCCACTACTCTTGGAAAGGTAACATGCTCCATTACAAAGAATGTCTGGTCCTCTCACCTACATTGGTTTATCATCCAAATCTTCTACAAGAGCTACACACTACACCTACTGTAGGCCACTCTGGATTCCTAAAAACCTACAAAGAGTGACTAAATAATTTTATTGGCGAGGGATGAAAAATGATATCAAGAAGTTCTTCAATGAATGTGAAACATGCCAAAGAAATAAAGGTGAAAAAATAGCAACACCGGGCCTTCTTCAACCTATACCCATACCAACCAGGACATGGGAGGCTATTTCAATGGATTTCATTGAAGGTATTCCAAAATCTGTAAGAAAAATGATGATCCTAGTGGTGGTAGATCGTTTAACTAAATACACCCATTTTTTTCTAGTAGCTCATCCCTATACCGCTAGTACTATTGCTCAAATCTTCTTTGACAATATTTTTAAATTACATGACATGCCTTCTACTATCGTTAGTGATCGTGATCCCACTTTCACTAGTAATTTTTGGAAGGAATTATTTAAACTCCAAGGTATGCAACTTCGAATGAGCTCTTCTTACCACCCACAAACGGATGATCAAATTGAAATTGTCAATAAGTGCTTAGAAACCTATCTCCGATGCTTTATTTCCACCAAAATCCTTCACTGGGTTAAATGGCTTCCACTAGCTGAATGGTGGTATAATACCACATATCACACAACCATAAAAATGACCCATTTCAAAGTATTATATGGTCGATCACCCCCATATATAACCTCTTATCTTCTAGGAAGTACACAAGTACCAGCTATAGAGATGGAGCTAGTCACTCGAGATAAAATCATTCGTGCTTTGAAGGAAAATCTACATAGCGCTCAAAACCGCATGAAGCAACAAGCAGACCAACATTAGACTGAAAGGGTTTTTCAAGAAGGGGATATGGTATTTCTCTGCCTCCAACCATATCATCAAATTTCATTGAAAATAAAAGAGTCACAAAAATTAGCACCAAAATTTTATGGCCCTTATAAAATTCTACAGCATATTGGACCTGTTGCATATAAACTTGAATTACCAAAATCTTTCAAAATCCATTCGGTATTTCATGTTTCTTGTCTTAAAGCCATAATAGGCACTAACATCATTATGCAAACTAAAATTCCAAAATTTTTAGATAATGGAGCTCTCATGGTTGAACTAGAAGCTATCCTAGACCGATGTATGCACCGCATCCGTAACAACGCCATCATCGAGGTATTGATTCAATGGAAAGGTCTACCTCCAGAGGATGCTATGTGGGAGATGCTCCACTAGATTCAACAACAATTTTTGTAATTCTGGCTTTGAGGACAAAGTTTTTTCAAAGGAGGGTGGCATGTTAGGACCCTCCTAACGTAACTCTTAATCATATTATATATTATATTGTATTATAAAGGGACACATACCTTCACCATTAACACCTTTTAGATATATGTAAATAGGACAAGGAGGATGCTCCAAAGATCATCGGAGAACAGATTATCAAATCCCAATTATTCTCAAAAAGGAGTGCTAAATCCTAGAAGAAGAATTTGGCAAGAAGTGCCAAATCCCAGAAGAAGAATTTGGCAAGGAGTTCCAAATACTAGAATAATAATCCAGTGAAGACCTTAATAAAATTATAAGCTTAAGAAGAAAAGAGTCCTATTTGAAGTCAGAATTAGACAAGAATCTTGAAGGAATATTAAGATAGAAGAAGCCTACCAAAGCTAGAATATTTGGAGATTACTTATCATAGCAAGAAGGTACAATTTAGAGAAAGGAGTTATCTAAATCTACAATAGAAAGAAAAAGATCATTGAAAGGATTAAAACACCAAATCCAAGGCTCAAGATAGAAAATTTGAGGCTAGAGATTTGTGAAGGAGAAAGTTGTTCAAGACAACCAAAAAAGAAGCTACGTATCCATCCACTACAAATCAACAACTTGGTGAATCCAAAAACCAAGATCTACATCATCTACAAATGCCATTAAAGGTAAGAAACTAGTGTGCAATTATTTGAACTTCAAATTAGGGTTTATTATGAAATTCCATTAAGCACCATATTTGGATTAAAAGCTACATAAGAATAAATTGCATTATAGTATTCAAGTAAAAAAGAAAGAATTATTTTTAAGGATTATTTGCACATGTAATAGGAGTTGGATATTTTTGAGAGGAAGAAATTATCATCTACCTATTTTCTATCTAGAAATCAAGAAGACTATATCCTACAATATTGATTGTAGTAAAAATTTACAGAATACTTATTAAGGGTTCATTACAGATTACTCTTAAAAGTTGCAGAGATTATTAAGTGCATCTAAAATTATTTTGAGAGTTTATTGAAGTGATAAGGTGAGATTTTTAGTGCATTAAATTGGTATTATTAATATTATTTGCACTACACTAATTATTCTCAAAAAGGTTATTTTGTGTTTGTTGATTAAAGGATTAAGAGCACAAAAACCAACAAATTATAAAAGTGTCTATAGACACTATTGGTGCATAGAACCTACAACATCTCATGGCTTTAAGCCACCAAAATAGATAATATTTCTCCAAGGAGTGGAGAAGAAAAGCCACTATCAAAAACAATAATAGAAGCTTCAAATCGAGACTTGGTGAGTCTCATGTTCAAAGTGCACTAAACATTATTTACAAAAAGGTGTAGTACTTACTTCTACAATAAAGAGCTTCTATATAAGTGGTTAATAGCTTGGGTTTATTACCAAATTCACCAAGCAATAGAAATATTTGTCTATAAAAATATACAACATCAAATCTGCCATTGCCTATTTCAAAAAGCTACCATAAGACTAGGAAAATCAGATTGCAAAAGGAGGTGCAAAAAAGGTATCTTATATACAAAGTATTTACATTTTTTTAGCAATAATCTAATCTGATCCATGTCAGAAAGATGACAAGATATTTTGTGCCAAAGAGACACACTCTTTACAAGGAGAAAAATACTCCAAGGCAGCCATGCAAAAGCATTCTCCATGCAAGGGAATAGAGCTGCTCAAAAGGCTCACATCTACTATGTTGTGGACAGTCGAACCTGTAAGCAAACAAATCAAGAAGAAGCATTACATCAAAAGGCAATAGCATATACTAAAATAAAGGTATAACATGTTGAAGGATGTACATCCAAGGAGCACCATTGGAGTAGCCCAAAAACTCCACTCAAGCATTGAAAAGTGTTGCTCCAAGATCTCAAGGTGTCACTGGAATCATCTCATATCAAGCTCCATCAAACAAAGGAAGAGCTCACAATGTTGCATGGTTAATAGGGAGATTACAAGATACATTGGAGAAGCATTATGTTGAAAAGCCCATGCACGAAGGAAAGGTGACACTTATCACCTAGAAGAAAAAAATGTTTCCCACACAAGCACCCATCCATTACAAAGGAAATATTACAAAGGAAGAAGAAGAATGAGCGCTCATTCAAGATTGTAACACTCATCTACCTGGTAGAGTTTCACAAACGATATCTCAAGCACTCAAGAGTAACCATTGTGACACTTGTCACAAATTCCAAGATCCTCCATCTATTAAAAGGCATCAAAGACTACAAAGGACAACATTCAAAGTATTTGCAGGAGTCATAGCACTTATAGTAGCCAAAATCGTAGTTTGGAGGAGAGGTAAAGAGCATTAAAAGCTTTGGTCAAGGCATTCAAGGAAGGTCAAATATCAAGAGTTGAAGCACCACCATCCAAACCTAAAGTCAAAGGTGAATCAATGTTCACCATAACATTCAAGGAGAAGGCATTAAGAGGACTATCATACATGTCCAAAACCTGTGCTGAATACATTGGGAATACAACACTAAAGGTAAGGTTTATACTTCATCAAGATTGCTTTCATTAAATAGGGAGTTATAAGGTATATTATAAGGTTGAAATATCAATAGAAATCAACCATATTTGAAAGCAATATCTAAGGGGAAATAACTATTAAATTAGCCTAAATATTTGCAATATTAAAACATAGGAGAAATAAGGATTTCTACTTGAATTTCTATTATTGCAAATAATTGTTTTCTAATATTCCACATTAGGGAGTTATAAGGAATACTACATCAAAGTAGGAAATTGGAAATTAGAAACAATAAATATCAAATTATTAAAGGCTATAAAAAGAGGTTTATTAAAGAATATTAATATTTGGAAATTAATTGGTATAATTGTCTCAAAAAACATTAAAGGGACAAAAATCCAACTATTAAGCCTCATCAAAATAGAAAGTGCTCAAGTTCAATATGAGTAATAAGGTGTAAAATAAGATGATTTTTGCTATTCACAAAACTTTACAAAATCAACTCAAAATTGAACTATCATTCTCAAAAGCACTTTATCTATCATATAGCATCTCCAAAACTACTAGGGAGACATAAGGTATTCTAAAAAACTTGATAATAATAGCATTCTTCAAATATTATCAAGTGCACAATCCATTTGGGAAGCATAAGGTCTCTACAAAATCTATAAGGACTCTACTAATTCACACCTCTTAACTAGGGATATATAAGGAATCCTACAAGACCTAAGATATACAAAGGTTATATCAAATGAAATTCACATAATTTAAACTAGGGAGTCATAATATACTTCAAATATTCAAATCAGAGTATCAAATCCATATTTACAATTCTAAGGATCAACAAGAATCGCTATCTCAAAACTATCAAGAAGAAATATGGATGAAATAATAAGAAATGCCTTTATCAATAAAGAATTATTTTATGAAATGGAACTATATTCTCAAAACTTGATAGAAACCCTTGAAGGATATGAGAATCTATCAACTAGCGAAAAAGAGAGATTCTCCTTATTTCTTAAAGAAGCAAAAGAGGATAGCTTTGAAGCATTAATTGGTTATCTTCATGAAAACATTTTTAGAGCATGGTGGAATTTACAAAATATAGTTATATTCACATATGAGGAATGTTTTATGATTTACCTATTATTAATTGTGTTTGTACTCACTCAAAACATGAAGAAAGCTAGCAATACAAATAAATATTATTGTGATGATAGACTAACTCCTTGTGAAGCAAAAATTCCACCAACATCAATGCAGAATCGTAGGAAAAGAAGGAAGAAAAGGAAGAAAATACATGGTCAAAGAGATCTTAGCAAACAAGACATGAATAGCAGAGAAATCATAAATACTAAATAACCCTCAGCTACAACTCTCTTTACATCATATGAAGACACTAACTACTTGCTCTATCAAATTACAGTAAGCAATGAAGGAGAATACAAGTTCTAGTTTTGACTCCAAGAAGAAGAACCAATGCAAGAAGGCATACAATGCAAAGTGAATTAAAGAGAACCATATCAAGCCAAAGAACATCAAGCTGAAGACCATACTAAAGAAGAAGTTCCATATTGAAGATTGAATCTTCAATACCCAAATAATGTAATATAGGGGGGTGTTAGATTTAGAGTATATTACATCATTTGGGTCATGTAAATGTACCACCTTAGGTACATAGTTAGGATAGGATATTAATTTAGGGGGAATTTATCTAGTTACTTCATGCAATGTAATAAATACACAAGTGGGATTGTGCAAGTTGTAATGTGCAAGGTGTCCCCTTGTAAAACTAGGTAGAGTGTTGGCCAAGGAATCTATCTTCCTATATAAAGGGCCTCATAGTGGTAGATTATATGAACAAGGAGACATGAAGTCAAGTTATCATCTAGTACAGTGTAGTAGATAGTGGTGGTCCCATATGAAGTACCATGTAACTCTTTAAAGCTTATAGTAATGGAGTGTCCATTTCCTCCATACTACATTGTAATTTCATCATTTCTATTTATAGCATATTTTAGTCATATTGCTATTTCACTTTCTTTCATATTTCTTGTATTTCATTAGGACCTGTGTTAGATATCTCCACAACATACATCCTCAAAAGCTAACACCTAGGACCATCCACTTTGAGTACTAGGTCCAAGTGGCATCTCAATACAATTTGTAATGTAGACTAAGCTTGTGTTCCAAACACATCTAGTTAGGGACCAAGAACTTGGATTAGAGTTCAAAATGATGTTAACCTATACATTATGAACACTATGGTGAAAAAATATTATCCTTAAATGGTTTTCAAAGATATTATGTAAAAGTAGTCAAAAAATACCATGAAGATTGAGTATCAAGCACTGATGAAGAACAATAAATGACAAATTCTTGATTTTCCACTTAACAATAAAACCTTGGTTGTAAGTGGGATTTCAATACAAAATATAAAAATTATGAAAGCATTAAAAATATAAACATTTTTTTTCAAAGGACTATTTACAAAAATAAATAATTGACAATGACAAAAGCTTTGCAACAACATCAAAGAGCAATACCATTCAAATGATTTCTACAATGGCTATATAATTTATATAGAAGTTCCATCAAATGAATATGAAGAGTGTGGTGACTTTAAGCAACAAGTATACATAACAAAACTAGAGGGATTAACCATAACTAAATTGGAGAACAAGGTATGTAGGCTCATAATATCTCTCGATGTTGAAGCAGACACCCAAAGCCTTGTATGTGAAGATTGATGAGCATCTACTATGACATGGATTTTGTCATAGTCCATATGATCTAAACTCATAATTCAAAAGACAAGGAAGATATATCATGATCAAAATTGTGTATGTTGATGAGTCAATCATCACTAGGAGTTTAGTGAATCTTATTGGAGATACCAAGAAAATATTAAAGCGTTTGTTTGATATGACTGATCTTGGGCTAGGGTATTATTGTCTTGTCTTGAAGGTGTGGTAAACTAAGAACCATATGTTCATGTTATAAATTAATTATTCTAGGACATTGGTCAATAAGTTTCAAATGATAAATTATAAGCCCATGGATATTCCAATGGAAGCAAGGTTGCAATTGCCACACTATGATCCATCTCCATAGGTGAATGGAACTCTCCATTTCTAGTTGATTAGAAGTCTCAATAATTTAACATATGCTAGATCTAACATCAACTATATTGTGATATATATTTCATGGTTCATGCAATAAATAAATATGTGTTGTTATAAAGCAACAAAGTGGGTACTTATGTATATCAATGGTACCATTGAGTCATTTCTTCTTGATAGATTTTATAGATGTAGACTATGCAAAATCTATTGATGATAAGAGATCCACTTTTGGATATATATTCTTTTTAAAATCTAGTTTGATAACTTGGGGAATGAGTAAGTAGCATGTTGTTGCTTGTTATTCCACTTAGGATAAATATGAATCTATAGGATGATCTATCTACAAGGAAATATGGTTAGATCACATATTTTCAAGAATGGACATCCCATAAAAGAAACCAATAATATTGAGTTGTAACAATCAAGAGGTTCTAAAGCTTGTTCACAATACAATTTCATGAGCACATCAAATACATTTAGGTATTATTGCCATTTCATATATAGAAATATTCAAGAACATAATATACATCTTCAATTTTATCCCATAGAGTAATATGCAAGCATTTTGATAGTCTCTTGCACATGTAAAATTTATTTTTCTTAGAAATTTTCTTGTATGTACTTTGATTGAGCATTGATGTAATAAGGGGGAATGTTGTGAATATTACATCATGCTAACATATTCACCTTATGGTTATGAAGGTTATGAGAAGTTGGAAAGTAGTTATAACTACTGATATCATACCTTGTTGAATATAAATGTATATATACTTCTATCACATCAATGCAAAGGTTTATCACAATGATCAAATGCATTATACATTTCTAACAACTTCACCCTTTATCTTTTCAATTATTATATTATGCAATTTGTCATAGAAATGGTATGGAGTTTTACTCACTTCTTGATAAGGTGAATTAGTGCACTCCACTATTGACAATGGTTTCCCATATAATCCTATATGATTTAGTTGAGCATTGGGAACTAGTCCTTATTTTAATATAAAATCATCCAAGCCATATATGATGTGTAAATACAATTTATTTCCTCATTGAACCCCTTGATATGATTTCTTATTGGGTTGGTAATGTATCAAGTACAATAAATAATTTTGGAGTGCCTTTAGTATGTATCAAATGCATGGATATAAGAAATGTGTCCTTCATAGACCTTAGTGCCTGATTTCTCCCCAAGCACAACTACAATCCTTGAAATATCCATTTTGACATAGTCTTTGAATAAATCCAACTTTAATGGAATGTTGAAGTCAATTACAATATTTTGATTCTTGAGATGAGGGATTATAAAATTCCACTAGTAGCTAGGATTACACCTATAATAAAAGTCTTTTTATATTTGGTTTATTGGTGACCCTTATTTTGGGATCATAATTCACATTTGAAAATTTTCTTATATCTCCCTCTCTTATTTAGAATGATTCCTTCACCATTTAAGGAGGCATGATGCTCTTACCTATATGGTCATACTATTCTACATATGCCTTTATCAGTTCCTAATAATTATATACTTGTGGGACTAGGTTCATGGCTATGTCCAAGGTCAAAATTATGTTGATGCTCCAAGAGTCTATTTGTAGGTCTAATTTGAATTCCCTTAAGGCTTTATTCCTCGTATTCCCAATAATAGGCTTGAAATTTCCCTCCTAAAACCTCTTGTAAGGATCATAAAATAGTTCCTTAGGCCTTTAACAAAGAGGGGAGGGCTTTCTTTTTATCTTTAACTTCTTCTTTCCCTTTCCCTTGGAGGGTACTACCTCTTCTATTGAAACTAGAATTAGTGATTATGGAGTGGATGTAGCTGGGGTAGTGGCTATGAAGGGAAAATACAAGTGTATGACATCTAGTATGAAAGGAATTTTAGATGTCGAGAAGTTATCTATGGTGTTTGTGGAGGAAAAAAATGAAAATTTGGAAAAATAAAAAAATTGTATAATTGAGTAGCACTTGACCTAGTGAGACTTGAAAATATTTATACTTACCCATGCGATTAACTTGTAAAATCAAGAATTTACTTATGAGGACTTAGAAATTCACTTATTTATTTATACTTGTGAAAAATTAAATTTAGGTATTATGATTGATTGGATCACTTAATGATTCACCCCATGGAAAGAGTGATTCACTCATTATGATTAGCAAATTGCTAGCTTAGACTTGAATTTTTGTGTTTTGGTCTAACCAACTCACTTTAAGAATAAATTTCCTTAATGGGGTGACTGAAGTACTTATAGTGCTAGGAGATTAGGTGAACAATATTTATATTTAAATAGAGTAGTTAGCCCTCATGGTTGACCTATATAAAGGGGTGCAATTAGATTTAATAGGGAGTCCCAGTGGGGTTCTACCCTAGCCCACCCAAAAGAAGCACTTATGCACTTGAAGAAATAAAGGATATAGTCACTGTAGAAGTTCACTTAGTCATATGGTACAATTGGTATAGTCTATTTGAGCATATGTAGATATGACACTTTGCTTTAGGGCAAAGGAGAAGTAAGGCAAACAATATTGGCATCTTACATATAATTAAGGAACCCTTCAAATTTTACGATGATTTTATAACACACACTATCTATTCCTAACAACTAATACCTAGGAATGGTGGTTGGCCTACTTGAGGCCGATTTGCCTACTTGGATGGTCCTACATTGAATGAGCTCCTTGAGTGTAGTTGGCTCACAATCATGAGTGAATTACTTGAACAAGGGGCTAGTTTTCTACCTTTTTTATATAATAATAATAATAATAATAATAATAATAATAATAATAATAATATCAACTTGTAAATGAAACAAGCTCAATGTCTTGTAAAGAAATTTTCTAGGAAAATATAGATGAAAAGGAAGGTAGAAAATTAGACATGAGGAGAAAGGAAAGACAACTAGAAAGTAACAATCAAAAAGAAAAAAAAAAGATATATACATATTTACATTTTATTTTTCTATTTTTTTCCTATAAAATGGGCCAAAGACGCAACTCATTCACTAAAATTGGTAGTGTTATTACATCCACAGTGGTAATATTATATGAATTAGGACTCAGAACCTTAAGAATATGATAAGGTTTACTCCATAGTGAATCAAAATTTTTGTGACTTCCTGGTTTAGCTCCATCCTCATCACACTTGAACAATAAACGACATTCCTTTTAATCCATATTAGTGGCTCATTTATCAAACCATAATTTGACTACCTCTTAGAGTTGGAATATTCTTTTGAATAATTTATATTTCTCTAAATTCAATAGGGAATATATTCATGCTTGCATCAATTTGAAAATAGTGTCTTCAAGCTCCATTTTCTATGATATTTGGAGGGGAGTTCTAAAGTGAATGATAACATAAATTCTTTATTTTATACTAGCTTTTAAGGGGATCAACTTGTAGAGGATTTTGGTGCCACTCTATCTACCCAAAGTACCTTTTGTAGTTTAGTGTGTGAATCTCTTTGTGACTTGGCAATGATTTTCTTTAGGATCCTTGCTATGTTTTTTTTGTAGACTTTATTAGTCCATTGCCCTAGGGGTAATAATTAGAGGACATTTTGAGGATAAAATTATATACCAAAATAAAATTTATTATGAACCCTATTAATGAGGTGGCATTATAAATGACTATCGTAGATTGTGTCCCACATTTGATGATATTATCCTCAAATAATTGGAAGACTACTTTATGATTAGATATTTTAATTGGCATTACTTCAATCCATTTCATGAAGTGATTAGTTGCAATAATAATTCATCCATGTATTTCACTAGATAAGGCACTTATCTTATTGATGAAGTCTAGGACTCATTGTTGGAAGGGTTTAATAATGATGATGGGCTATAGGGGCATCGTTATTTTTACCCCTTTCCATGAGAATATAGTAGAATTTATAATTTTTGACCCGTTGGAAATCGTTAAAGAATATAATAAGTTAATAGTATATATCCTCATGATTTTATATATTGTGATTGGTACAAAGTAATGTCCTCCTTCATTGTGATACTCTTTGACTAGGGATTTTGTACTTCCTCTACACATCTTACTAAGATGACATTATATCCCTTTTGAATAGGACATCATTTAGCCATGTATGGTGTGTCACTTGTTATTTGAATTGGACCCTTTATTTAGGAATCAATTCTTCTAGGGCTTGTCTAGTTTCCATGTACTTGTAGATATATGTGTCACTTCTTCTACTAGTGTAATTTGATCCTTTAAGGAAAACATTACAAGTTTTAAATAAGACCAATATATGTCACTTCTACCAAAGTAATTTGATATTTTGGTGGGTTTTATTTCTATATAAAACTCTTGAATCTTATTTATCCACCCAAACTTATTTTCTCCTAAATCACCTGGAATTACAATAGATAGAACATTGGGGTGCATTACAAAGATGGTGGTCTTGCAGTGTGATAGGTAATACCTAAATTTTTTGAGAGATTTCATGCTAGAAAAAACTTATTTTCAATGAAGGTGTACCACTCTTCATAGTTGTGAAGGACCTAGCTCATGAATGATATGGGGTGCTCCTCATCCTTATCATTTTTCTATGTTAGGATTTAGTAATACTCTCATATGTTCCATACACATAGAGCTTGAAGTATTTAGAGAAATTAGTATTGAATAGTACTAAGGCCGTAATTATAACATCTTTAATATCTTGAAAGTCCCTTTTAAATTCATTGATATATAGTAGAGTTGCATCCTTTTTCAATATTGTGGTGATTGGTCTAACTAGTTTTGTAAAATTGGTTATGAAATTGAAATCAAACTATGTTTGACCCAGTCCGAGGTGTAGACCAATTGGTTCATACAAACCCCATAAGGGGGGCGGAGGTCCAAGGTTCAAATCTCGGGCCTCGTCGGACTGAACGCTTGTCCCTTTCCTAGTGATTTCAATGGCGTAAAAGGTTTAAAATGATTGTGGCATGGTGGTTATAGGGGCGGACTGCACGAAGATCTATGTGGTAGCTTCTAGGGCGGACAACATAGAATACTGTGGTGGCCATAAAAATTTGGACAGCCTGCCCGGATTCGTGGCGACTACCGATTCCACCATGTAAATTCAAAAAAAAAAAAAAAAACTATGTTTGACCCAAAAAAGACTAGATTCCTTATATGGAAGTGGGGAGAGGAAGGTCTTGGATGGATTTTATCCTATTAAATATATGGCTAAACCATATTTTGATACTATATGACCTAAAAAATTACCTTATTGGACCACAAAAATGGAACTTTTAGGGTTAAGTGAGATACCGTATTCTCTACACCTTTGAAAGATGTACTCTAGGTGTTCAACATGCTTGTTACTATATTTTGAATATATAATCAAATCATAAAGGTATATGAGGATGATATCACTGGTTAGTTTTACAAAGGCAATATTCATGGCTTATTGGAAGATCACTCCTACATATGATAGTCCAAATGATATTCTTTGGTAGGCCAAATTTTCCCATTTAGTAGTAAAGACCATATTATGTTGATCATCATATTTGATCCATATTTTGTTAAAACATAAAAAATCCTCCAAGAGTAACAACATGAATGACCATGTTATCAAAGAAAATTGATCTATAGTAGGTAGGGGATAATGATATTTCAATGATACCTTGTTAAGGTTATTAAAGTTGATGCACAACCTAATATTACCATTTTAATTTTGAAATGGGACTAGATTAAAAACCTAGGTGGAGTGCTTAATTGAAAATATGATTTGGGCCTATACGAGCTTTTGAATCTCTTTCTTTATAATTGCCTTATATTTTGGATTCACATGCCATTACTTCTATATAAAAGGATTTGCACCTAGTTCTAACTTAATGGTATGCTCTATGATATTCCTATCATATACCTTTAGATCCTCATAGGACCAAACAATGATATTTACATATTTTCCATAGAACTCTTTCAATAGACTAATTTATTATTTGGTGCATTCTTTCCCAAGAAATAGGTTCTTTCCTTTTAGTGGCTTCAGTAGGGTGGTATAAGAAGGATTTCACCATAGTACTAGTTTTATTTTCACTATCATTTGAATTAAATAGACTTTCTAGAGTGATTAACCCCTTTGGTAACTAGTTTGTTAACTATATTACCCTATCTTTGATGCTATCACCATGCTAATTTATGTCTTTAAAATGCCAAGCTTAATTAATGAGAACTTAATAATTTGCTTGTCATTCTTAAATACTTTCTAACAATTAGAATTATCAAGGATTAGTGGCTTTAATACCACTTCTATCTCCTTTGGTTTATCTCAAATGTCTATAGTAGGCTCAAATTTTGCTGCCATTGATGCTAGTTCATCTACTTTGGTATTTAATTCCTTAGGAACTACAATGATCTCATAGATATTAAAGTTCTCTAATAAACCCTAGATTCAATATTTATATGACTTCAGGTTCTTGTTCTTGGTGGCACATTAGGAATTAACCTAATATATAGATAAATGGATATGAAAAATACCTTTAGATTTTTAATTCCCATCTTCTTGGTCTTCCTTAAGTCAGTGCTTAATGCTTCATATTTAGCTATATTGTTTGTGCAATTGAATAGAAAGTAATATGTAAAATTATTTTGTACACCTTGTGGATCAATAAATTGAATGCTTGTACTTGCTCCATTCTTGGTTCTTGTTCCATCAAAGTGCATCATCCATACCTTTTATAACCTTTGAGCTTGATGATTGGTTAGACCTAGGATGTTAGATGGTTAATTTGATACAAGATAGTTCCATAACTTAGTTTTATTTAATTTAACCTATAAGTATTAATTATATTGAAGCACACTAATTATCATATTTATCTTCAACATTTGATCATCCTATGGCACTTCATTATCCATAAATTTTGTAAGCTCATTCTAGTTCACCACATCATCTTCATCCTACTTTTGTAGCAATTATTTGCATGGAGGATCATTTTAAATTGGTTTAATATTACCATCCCATGATACCTTCATGTGGGTATAGTGCATCACCAGGTACCTGCCCCTTGATAGTTCACATACCCATTATTTAGATAGCAACACATAAAAACACAAGGGAAGATTGACTACTATTACCTCTTATACTACCACTATCTTAGGATGTTTTTTTATGGTCATGATAATATATTTTAGAACTCCTACATGATTAATTGGGTGCTATCCATATAGGTTGTGTGTCCAACTATTTTGGTTTAGGTAATTTCCACCTCTTCATAGATTGATTTTGGCATCATAGTTATGGCTACTCCTGAATAGATTATAAAACTTTTAATTGTTAATTTTTAGTTTTTAGTCATACAAAATGATGGTGGATTCAAATTTTTAGGATTTGGGGTGTTTAGGATATCTTTTCCTTTGACTTGAATGTTATATGGATGCTTTACTATGAAGTTTATTGTTCAAATATATTGGATTAAATAGGCTTAGGTTCCCATTTTTGGCATATATTATTTCTTATTCCTTTAGGTATTCTTGAAGTAGATATTTTTGACCAAGAAAGGTTAGTGCTTCCAATATGTTAAACTTGGTAGGCATTTTATTCATTTCTTTAGTCATGTTATACTTTAACTCAATTGAGCTACTCTAATTATGTATAGTAAACTTCCTATAGTGTTTGGAAACCATTTCATGTCCTTTTATAGCGAGAGAAGGATATTTGAGACATGATTATATTTTATTAAAATTGATCCCTCTATTTATCACTCTCCTCTTCTTTGGAATTATTTGCTTTCTATGGGCCATATTTTCAAATTTTGATTCATTTTTATTTTCAATCTACTTGTTTTTATTGGCATGTGAATCTACTTGGTGTTAGGATTTATTACATCATAGAATGTGATAAGTATTATTATTAAAATAAATTAAGTGGTTAGAACCACTCATGTAGAAATCTTGTATGATTTTTTAGCAAGTTTGAAGACAAGTTGTTTGAGAGTTGATAACTAGTTGTAGGTAGAGTCAATTTTATTGTAACAATGACTTATATTTTAAATATTTGTTGAGTCTTGTTGTGGCTGCTCCACAACACACCCAAAAATTGGGGACCCACATTTTTTGCACACTTTCCAAGAAGGTTGCAGTGGCCCAGATGTTAAAAGAGCAAAGAAAAGCAAAAATGATAAGTTGTCACGATATCGCGACATGTTGCTCCGTTGCGACCAAAAATGAAAAGTTGTCGCGATATTGCGACATGTTGCTCCGTCACGACCAGAAATGAAAAGTTGTCATGATATCGTGACATGTTGCTCCATCACGACCAAAAATGAAAAGTTGTCACGATATCGCGACATGTTGCTCCATCGCGACCAGAAATGAAAAGTTGTCGTGATATCGCGACATGTTGCTCCGTCGCGACCAAAAATGAAAAGTTGTCGCGATATCGCGACATGTTGCTCCGTCGCGACTAGAAATGAAAAGTTGTCACGATATCGCGACATGTTGCTCCGTCGCGACCATAAATGAAAAGTTGTCATGATATCGCGACATGTTGCTCCGTCGCGGCCATAAATGAAAAGTTGTCGCGATATCGCGACATGTTGCTCCGTCGCGGCCATAAATGAAAAGTTGTCGCGATATCGCGACATGTTGCTCCATCACGATGTTTGATGGGTAAAACAGCCAAGTACAAAAAGTGTCACGATATCGCGACATGTCATGAAATTGTGGTTCATAGAGGAGAGAGAAAGACAAAGTGAAAAACGTCGCGATATCCACATGTCATGAAATCGCGGTTCATAGAGGAGAGAGAAGATAAGGCACTAGAATTGTCGCGATATCGTGACATGTCATGAAATCACAGTCAAAGTAGTCAAAACAGGGCAAGGAGAAAAAATGTCATGATTTCGTGACATGTCACGTTTTCGTGGCCAAGTGCAGTGAGACAGCCCGAAACAGAAAAACGTTGTGATTTCGTGACATGTCTCATTTTCATGGTGCATGAAGGCGAACAAGGCTGCTAACAAAAAAATGTCACGATATCGCGACATGTCTCATTTTCGTAGTGCATGAAGGCGAACAAAGCTGTGGACATAAAAATGTCACGATATTGTGACATGTCTTGTTTTCGCGATACAGGTAGAGGAGCAAAGCTACAAATATAAAAATGTCGCGATATCACGACATGCTATTTTTGTCGTGATTCATGGCAGGCCGTTACAGAATGTGTAGGGAAGTGTTGAACATGTGTCATAGAGATAGAGGGGCTATGATAATATTTTAGGAGCATCAGTTACAGTTCGCTGGGGAGACCAAACGTTTCAAACCCGAGAAAAAAGCCAAAATAGCAAAGAGGCAGGAAGATGAAACAAAGTGACCTGGGAGATGAAACGAAGCATCACAGAGTGAAGCAAAGGGCCGTAATAGAAAGTTTAAAAGCAGAAGAAAAGACAGGCATAGGGGTCAGAAACCACTACGGGCAAAGTTGCAGAGCCGAAGGCAATAAGCCATTCTGGGCCTGCTTTTGGAGTGTTTTTCTTCCACTTTTTCTGGATATTTTCTTTTACATTGGACTAGGTAGGAAATTGCTGTAAGCAAAGTTGCAGTGCTGAAGGACAGAGGGCCATTCTGGGCCTACTTTTGAGGCTTTTTTCTTCCATAGACTAGGTTTGGGAAACCATAAAGTTCTATTGTTATAAACTGACATATTTTTAATACAAAAATTACAGAGAGTTCCATCTCATTGGCAAGAAAGGAGTTATTTTTTGCATGCAAGATTTAATGTTTATTTTTCCCCTTTCAAATTTTTAGGCTTATAGGTGAAGTTTAATGCAAGTTCTCTTGGTTGCTTCATGCGAATTTCTAAATCTGAAAACCATAGTTAAAACCCTAGAAACTAGCACTTAGCTTATCTAGATTGTGCATGTTTGCAGGTTCAATAGGTTAGGTTGTATGCAGAAAACCTCATATCTTCGGTTTTGTCGAATAGGATTGCCGCTTTCTGAATGTATTTTAGTTCCATTCTTTTTGCATTCTATTTTCACTTCTTTATTTTTTTGCATTTTTATTTCACAGGAAATTTAATTTTATTTTAATTACAATCATTCAAATAAACAATTAAAAATCTACCAAAATTTGAAAACAAAATAGTTTTATCATTCCACATCGAATTCATTCGAATCAAACGAACAATCATTGAAGTTTCGAATAAAATAAACCACAGTGCCCCTTGTTAACAATTATTTGCAATCACTAAGGTATTCCAAGCATTCAAATTGAACAATATTATTTGTGCAAAATGCTAACATAGCGGAGACCTTGGAGAAGTTACTTGTTTAATTTCTTTGCAAGAGGGGATTTGGAGCCCAAATCCTATTGGAGAGTGTGTTTTCACAATTGGGTGAAAATACCACTCAACAAGTCTATTATTGGTTAAAATATTATATAAATAGAATTATATAATTAATACAATTTGCTTAGCCTCATGGATATTCCATTAGTGTTATCAAAGCATCAAGTTGAAGTGGGTCTCAATACCTTTGTTAGGAAGAGCACATAGCCTTCCTCTTGCTTCAACACAAAGGAATTTTAAAGCACTCTATTTATTTTTGATAAGTTAAAGGATTACATTGCTAGATAGGTTTTAAGGATCCCAAAACCTTGTTACAAAAATAGCCATACTTGCTATGAATAGGGAATATTATCAACAAGGGACACTACCCTGAGCCTAAAATAGAAAAAATAAAACTAGAGGATGCAACTTTAGACATAAGGAAAGAGGAATAAAAAGGAAACTGCCTAAGAAGATCATACCGCATAGCAAAAAAAAATAGGCTCCATGTAGGGTAGCTATAGGAACAAAACACAAACAACTTAGAGAAAAATAAGCAGGCTTCGCGTAGGGTAGAAATAGAAGCAAAATGTAAGAACCTAAGGAGATTATTCCTCAATGGAAATCTTATCCTCATCCTTAGTATCACCTTGGATAGGTTCCTTAGGCTCCTCTTTTATTGCAACCACATCCTCCGCTTCAGACCTGCCATCAACCTCCTAGCCACTCTGACCTCTAAAGAATAACTTCTGAAGTCCTTCCTTAATATCAATAATCAAATTAACCATGGCATTCATCATGCTTATTGTGGAGTATATTATGAACTCCTTCAACTACTTCACCTCATAATTCACCTCTTTTTCATCAGTCTTAATGTTAATAATCTTCTTGCTACCTCTCACCACCTGATTTTGAAGGTGAACAAATTTCCTTACGGGTCCTTCTATGCTTTTAAATATAATACTTTTCCTCACTTTCAGCTCCATGATAGCTTCAATGGTCTTCCTCTTTCTTTTTGCTAGGGATATACAGGAAGAAGGCCCAACAGGTTTAACGGCTGGGCTGGGGATGCTCAGGTTGGTATTAGGACTAAGATCTAGGACATAGGTGTAGATTAACTTGAACATACCTTTATGGAAAGGGAGGTCATGGCATTTATTGTTCCTACAAGATGTAATTGAATAGTTTATGGAATTGAGAAAAAACTAGGGGATGTTTATGGTGTTAATATTATGAAAGTGTTAGAAAATACTACAAATAGTATTGAAAGACAATCGAGTAGATATGCAAAGCATCACTAAAATATAAATAACTGATTGATTTATTCCATGGATCAACTTTGTATAAATAGCAAAGTTGATCATTGAGAGCCGTTGGATTACAACAACTCATAAAATCTGAACTAGTCTAAACTGAGAGTTCACCTAACTCATGGAAGAGTGGTAACTCAAGTAAGTCTATCCTAGTAGAACTTAAGAGAATAAATATTTATTCTAACACCCCCCTTAAGTGATACTAGGGGTGAACGTAATAAATGAGTCCCAACAATAGGTCTTGATGAGGTACTCATGTACAATGATTCTTAGTGAATAGATGGTAAAAAAACCACATGGTAAAAAACCATATTTTCAAAAAAGAAATATAGAGGCATGTCTTTAGATGGTGAAGATTGTCCTCATTGAACAAAAAAAATAAATGAGTCCCAAAAATTGGGCCTGATGAGGTACTCATGTACAAGTTATTATATATAGGAGAGATGGTGAAAAAACCACATGGGAAAAACCATCTTCCAAAACAATAAGAAGAAAGGAGAGGTGAAAACCTATGTGTACCTTTCTAATGCATCTACCATACCCCAAGTTTTTCTTGCAACTAAATGTAACATGGATAAGGAAAGTATTTGGTGAAGATATTTACAATTTTATTTTCTGTGGGAATATAGTCCAAGTGTATTTTCCCTTTCTGAATATGCTACCGAATGAAGTGCATGTGAATTTCAATGTGCTTAGTGCACTGATACTCAACTGGATTGCGGGCAATATGAATTGTGCTCTGATTATAACACCAAATAGTAATAGGTTTATCATGGAAAAAACCAAATTATCTTAGTATCTGATGAAGCCAAAGAGCTTCCTAACTGGCCAAAACTGCTGCCCTGTATTCTGCCTCTATAAATGATAATGCTACTGCTTGTTGTTTTTGCATGACCAAGAAATTGGTGAAGAACTAAGACAAAAGACATAGCATAAGGTTGAACATATATCTTCTACCAAACATACCCAATCAGAATCTGTGTAACCAATGATATCCATGGATTTTCCTTCATATGAGAGCCCAAAGTGAGTAGTGCCTTGCAAGTAGCGTAGGATTATTTTTGCTACTTGCCAATGGCTGCAATGAGGTTGATGTGAGAATCTAGATATAAAGCCAACAAAATATGAGATAACTGGGTGAGTATGAGTGAGGTATAACAAACTTCCTACAAGATGTCGGTATAGAGTAGCATCACATAGAGGGGATTTGCAGGAAGTACTTAGAGTGACTCCAAACCGAAAAGGTGTAGAAGAAGGCTTACAATCAGTTATCTTAAACCGTTGAAGAAGGTATAAAGTGTATTTATGTTGACACAATGAAATTATTGCATCTGTTTGATTTATTTGAATTTCAAGGAAGTAATGAGCCAAACCCAGATCAATCATTTCAAATTTTTTAGAAAGGGAGTATTTGATACTCTAAATGTGAGAAATGTCACTACCAGTGAGTAGTAGATCATCAACATAGAGAACAAGTATGGTAATTTTTTTTACATCTCTCCAAATATAGATTGTGGGATCATACTCACAATGAGAAAAACCTGAGGAGAGAAGGAAGAAGTCCATTCTTTCATACCAAGCTCTAGGAGCTTGTTTGAGACCATAGAGAGATTTTCTTAGTCTACAAACAAGGGAGGAGTCCTGAATAAATCCAGTAGGTTGTTACATGAATATTTCCTCCTTTAAGTCACCATGCAAGAAATCAATTTTAACATCCATTTGAAAAACTGGCCATTTATGGGAAGCAACAAGTGTAAGAACTAGCCTAACAAAATCCATTTTTGAAACTAGTGCAAAGGTTTTAGAATAATCAATGCCTTCAATTTATGAAAAAATTTTAGCTACTAAGCGAGCTTTGTGTTTGTCAATTTCTCTATCAGGTCCATACTTAGTTCTATAAATCCATTTACAGCAAACCAATTTCCTTCCTTTAGGTAGAGGGATTAGATCCCAAGTTTTGTTTTTGATTAATAAAGAAAATTCATTTTCCATGGCATCATCCAATTCTTTTATACCAGTTGCTTCTTTGAAGGATTGACGATCTATGGAAATGGACTGACAGACAAGACCAAAACCCACAAAGTTGCTTAATATGGATGATGGAATATTTTAGATATAAGGAGTGGCCTCTTGAATAATGGTGCGAGCCCACTTTGGCATTGTGGAAGGAGTAATGGGTGTGGCAAGACTTTGAGTTGGTGTGTGAAGTATACGTTCTTCAATTTGATTATCTAACTCAAGGATTGAATCTTCATTATAGTGAGGCTCAAATGTTGGATATGGCTCAAGAGAATCAATGTTGGAAGAAGATGATTGAAGATATTTATAAGGGAATGTTTCATCAAATTGAACATTTCTATGAAAAAAGACCTCATGAGTTATGGGATCAAGGAGCCTGTAGGCTTTCGTTTCCTCACAATAAACAACAAAGATGAGTTGTTTGCTCTTTTTTTCTAGAGCCTTCCTCTTTTTCTTTGGGATATGTGCCCAAGCAATACACCAAAAAACTTAAAAAAAAGAGACATTAGGTTTTGAGCCAGTCCGTGTTTCCTTTGGAGTCAAATGACCAAGAGATTTATGAGGTGTGCGATTTTGAATATAATTTACACAGTTAATTGCTTTAGCCCAAAATATTGATGGAAGATCTCTTGAGTGGAGCATAAAATTTACCATATCTTTTAAAGTTATATTTATCCTTTCCACAATGCCATTTTGCTGAGGGTTGTGGGAGACTGAATGTTGATGTATTATTCCATGAGTTGAGAGAAATATGGAAAACTCATTACTGAAGTATTCCCCCCTAAGGCCTTGATTTTGCAAGTGGCTTGATTTTCAACTAAGGCCTTGAAGATTTTGAAGTGGGATAGGACATCACTTTTATATTTTAGAAAGTAGACCCAAGTTTTTCTTGAAAAATCATCAATGAATGTTAAGGCATATTTTGCTCCTTTGAAAGAAGGCTCTGGGAAGACCATCAAGTCACTATGGATTAAATCTAGAGAGGATGAGGCTCTTTGAGAACCACTTGGGTAAAAAGGATCTTGATGTTGTTTTCCAAGAGCGCATCCAAAACATACTCCATAAATAGAAGAGACTTTTGGCAACCCTTTTACCATTCCATGAGTATTTAGCTCCTTTAGCTAGCTATAACTAAGATGGCCAAACCTTTCATGCTAGATTTTTCTTTCAAGATATCCATGTGCAACAAAATAGGAGGATCCATATGAATTTTTGAATCCCTTGAAGTGAAATAATAGAGTGTTATGATCAATATATCCTTTTGCTATGAGAGAGTGAGGTTATTGAATATCTCTTATCTCAAATTTTGTTGGTGAAAATAAAACTGTTTTACCTTTTTCAGAAGTACAAATCTGATATATGGAGTGGATATTTGTAGCAATGTTTGAGACATAGAGAAAATTATTGATATAACCTCCATAAATGGATATGCCACCCTTTTCTTTGACCAAGATAAAGGATGAGTCACCAACTTCTATGCTACAAGTTGAGCTTGAGGAGATTGAAGTGAATGACTCATGTGAAGAAGTCATATGATGAGTTGCTCTTGAATATAGAACCGAGTATTTTGATGAGGTTTTTATAGCTTTACCTTGAACATTTAAGGATTTTTCTATTTGTTTCTTTATGTTTATTTTGTGGTCCTTCATTGCTGCCTCTAGTTGTAATATTTTCCAACATTTGTTTACAGAATGACCATCGTTTTTGCAGTGTGTACAAGTTATAGGGCTTCTTTCTTTATTTTTGAATTTTTCTTTAGTGGAGGTGGATTCTACTAGTGATTTTGAGGAAGAGGGAGAGAATTCATATTTTTGCAAGTTTTGTTTCCTCTCTAGTTAGCCTATCACAAAACTCCTCTAAAGAGGGCATTTTAAAACTTGTACCAAGTGCATATTTTGTAGGCAAAAATTTTTTTGCAAAAATTTGAAATGATCCATTTAACTTAGGAAGAATAAGATAGATGTATTCTTATTCTATTTTATTCTTGCCACTGCCTTTTAATTGCATGAGGACTTATTTAAATTTTATGGGAATCAACAATATTGCTGAAGTCTTCAAGAGATAATGTTGTTAACTCTACATCTAGCTGCATTGACCTTATTTGATCCACTTTACCAAAAAAGTTCTTTAGTTTCTACCAACTCTCAAATGGAGTTTTACATTCTGAAATGTGAAACCATAAGCTTTCATTTATATTTGTGCTTATAATACCTATTTTTTCATACATCTTCCCTTTATGAATAAATTTTTCATATTCCTTTTCAAATTTAGGTTGCTCCTCTTCTAGCAAGTGTGTGAGCCCTTTTTGAGAAATGAGATTTAATATTTTTGGTTTCCATGTGTGCTATTTATGAGGTATGAGTGGGTCAATTGTATTTATTTTATCAAGAAGGAATTACAATGAACCAATATTCTCCCCTTTAAGTGCAAGAACATTTTGAACACAATATGCACCCCCCTCTAATGAGAACAATGTGTTGCAATAAAAAATCCCTGATGAATAAAGGCAACAGAAGCCAGATGTTTATACCAAACTCTTCAAATTACCCGCCCTTACGTAAGGAAAACTATAAGTAATTGAGGAGAGTGATACGTGGAACATAGGATTTTTGAAACATGTTTAATTTGCCAGAACTTTATGCCAAATCTGCTCAATTACCCGCCCTTACGTGAGGGAAACTATAAGTAATTGAGGAGAGCGATACATGGAACATAGGCGATTATAAGAAGAATTTGGCCAAATTTTATTGTGCTTCCTGAAAATAATGTTTTTTAATGTTTGCTTGTTGTATATTATCAAGTGTTTTGAGGAAAAAAATACAGATTTACACCCAGAATATGTAGAATATGCTGAAAAAATGGGATGCAAGCAACAACACCAAGTGGCCAATAGAGTGCCACAGAATGAATCCACCACAAAAACTATCCTCCAATAATTGTTCACACAAGTAATGGAGTAGTAGCAAAGAAAAAAGAAAAAAAAAGCTCCCCTAAACAAGGCCAAAGACCAAAAGGGTGTAAAAAATGCTGCACCAATAACCCCCCCCAAAAAAAACTTTGTATTGATTTGATTATACAATTCAACTCCTTTCTTTGATAGCCTGAATAGGCTAAAGAGAAAGTGAGTTGAGCAATTTTTTTATGAAGGTTACAAAGTTTAGTGAAAAATTGAAGAGGGAGGGCTCTTATAATAAAAAAATGATTCTATTACAATGATGTTGCCTCTTTTTTTGAATTATCTATAAACACTGAGAGATTATTTTAATGATTATGAGCACTCACGTCCATGTTGTAATTAGTGCACATATCTTGCAGAAAATAATATTTAGAAATATTGAATTGAGTGTAGGTGTGATCGATGATTGATTTGCTGTTCTCATCTCCCACATACAGAAACCATGTTGTGGAGCATCATATTATAAAATAATGGGACTGGTTGGTGATTATTCTATATGGTCTGTCGACAAGTGAACCAGGCTTGGGAGATGGCTGCGATCATCAACATTGAAACTTTGAACCAGATGTTGAGAGTTCTTTGCAAATTTTTTTTCATAAAATTTGTAATACCTTATCACCGATAAAACTAGGCTAACGTATGAGCATAGCGATGTTATATGAGGTGATATTAGGCATCGTTGTTATAGTGTGTAGCCCAAATTTGAAGTTAGGTACACTTTGGAAGGTGAGCCAAGCAATATTGTGGCTGCGATTAAACCTTTGAATCATGATTTAGAGCATTCCCAACGGAAGGAGTTAAGGAGATTTTATAGTCGTAGCCTCACATCGTGCCAATTTGACCGTTAAGATACACATTCACTAAATGGATGACTTGTCAATGCTATGAAGGGTTGAATTTAATTTTTCAATGAGTCCACACTGAGTAATATAATATGTGGCCAATGAAATTAAAGAATAGAGGACCATTAAAAATAATACCTTCACCACCAAAACAACACGTTAGAGAGTGTTGAATACTATTGCTAAGATTGCATGATGCTGGTGTAAACAATTGTCAACTCCAAGTGAACTCTAAGTGTGAAGGGTGGAGATTTGAAAGAAAAAGCTCCACGTATTGTTTACCTCCAAGGAGGAAGTGGTCGCCAGGATACCAATCGAACGTTGATTGTGATGATAGAAGTGCCACCATTCATGAATTTAACTAGCTGTTCGTCGTAGGCATGGCATGTTTGGAAAAAAATTCAACTTTTCTCGTCATAAAAATATTTGCACAGTCAAAATTGAGTTGCGCACTACCTAAACCTCTCTCATTGAGCACTTACACACTACAGGTGACTTTTTAGCAAGATTTTGAAAAAAGAGGATTGGGAAATGGCTTGTGGGCCCCAATAAATTTAGCATAAAGTAGAACCCTTTTAAAGACACCTACAATAAACAACGGATAAGAGAAATATTCCTATCTGATATAAAGACATATATGTCTTAAAGTAATGAAAATTATGATTTTCATCTTTTTCTATTCATTCTTGCCAAAAAATTGATATAATGAAAATTTGCTTATTTTTTTTATTAAATGAGAAAAAAATTTAGACTAATGGATAAAAGCATGACTATCTAGTCAAAGAACTATCCAAAAAAAATGAACTAGATCTGTGAAAAACTTGAATGCATGCAAAAATCTAGCCTCGCTCTGGTACCATGTTAGAAAATACTGCAAACAATATTGAAAGACAATCGAGTAGATATGCAAAGCATCACTAAAAGATCAAGAACTGATTGATTTATTTCATTGATCAACTTTGTATAAATAGGAAAGTTGATCATTAAGATCCGTTGAATTACAACAACTCATCAAATCAGAACTAGTCTAAACTAAGAGTTCACCGGACTCATGGAAGAGTGGTAACTCAAGTAAATCTATCCTAGTAGAACTTAAGAGAATAAATATTTATTCTAATAGAAAGTGGTTCATGAAGGCCAGATGATAAGTATAGAGCACTTTTTATGGGTCATCAATAGTGATGAACTCCATGACTAGCTTCATCACATCATTCTAGGGGGTGTTGAGGTCACTCCTATAGATACCTTTCATGGATTCTTTGTAGATCCTTTCATTGTCCTTGAACTCCTTAAGTTCCACATCCTAGTTGTGCTTGTCTATGGATTGAGCATCCTTTCGTAGCTTGGACAGTAATCATGGAAAAGATGTTGAAATCCACGCAAAACATTCTCCCATGAATCGTAACAGAGCCGTTATTTGAGGACTCCAAAAAAGCCATGGTAATGTTGAGCTCCTCACCAGTGAACATGTGAAGGAAGGGAAAGAAGTGGCACTCATTGAGGATTCTCTCAGCAAGGGCATAACATTCAACTTTTTTGGGCTCAATAAAACTCATGGTGTAATGGTGGTGAGGTTTGGGAAAAGGACTATAAGGAATAGTAGAGGCATGAGGGTTGATGGGCTTACTACACTAGTGAGGAAGAAAGATGACCAACGGAGGAGGGATGGTGGCTTTGCATGATATGGAAGTGGAGGGGGGTACTAATGGTAGATTTATGGATGAAATCTTGAGGAAAAATCCCCAATTCTCGAAGATTGCCATTAATGATATCAGTGACACAAATCGAAGTTGACACTGAAGGATTGGAAATATCAATATTATTTTGGAAATGATTTCTTAGACAGGGACGTGTTGGAACCGATTCTTGCATCCGTAGGATTTTGATTGTCATGCTACAAGAATCCGTTTGAAACCAACGAGCTATTACAGGCTCTGGTCGACCTGCCTCATGTTCTGCTAAACACAAATATTGCTAAGGGAAAGACTACAGAATGGGTAAGGAAACCCCAACGGTAATTCTTTGATTAAAATTCTAATTACACGCCTCAGATTTATATTAAAATATAAATATATTTTTTAAAATGACCAAGCATGAAAACAACCAATTGTTATGCCTTATGTAGACCGGTGCCTAGATTCATTGGGCTGTTATAGCAATTTAACAACAATACTATCATGAACAGAAAGAAGGGGAAGAGAAAAATTGGCGTTCTTAATCTTATTCGAATATCGTAATAAAACCAAGAGTTAACCAATGAGAGAAATGTATATAATGCATTCAAATAATGTAACCCATTATACAGTGACACACAATACCAAGACAAAGAAATGATAGGAATAAAACTCAGAATTGTATTGATTTATGAAATATTACATGCAGAGTGGGCAGGATGCCTTTAAACTCTATTTTTCTCAATAGAATACATCAATACAATGAAGAAGACTCTGTTCAAATGATGTAACAAGGCCTCTGATTGAATTTCAAAATTGATACAATTGGCTCTCATTATTCTTGTAATTTTGACTGTATCCTCTTCTTTGAATTTTTCAAACATAACTCTATACAACCGATGATTTAGGTATGAGGAAAACCTTTATCTTTTTTTGCTACTTCCTTGTGCGTTTAGCTGTTATCTTTCGAACTAGCCTCTTTTGGTCTATCTCCCTTTGATTACTTGGCCCTTTAACTCATTGGAGATATTCCCTATCGTTGCAACCATTTGTGGTGTTGAACTCACTTTCTGTTGTTGACTTCTAGTATTAACCTTTTTCCATTTTAGACTTTGTTGCAGCCATTTTATATGTTCATCAATCAATCTCCAAACTCCTGTATCAAATGTGGCTGCAATCCTTAGCATGTTCATCTCCTATAAAATTTTATTCTTCTATACAACAATAATAGGCATGTTCCTATCATATTGAAATAGTAACATCTCCACAACATTCACCATAAGTGTAGTTTGCTTAACCATTTCTTCCTCATCACCTAGTTCACACTCAAATCTTTCAATGGTATCTTTGAATACCTCTTCTATGTCTGAGGCTTCTAAGCATTGACCTAAGGATAGGCCAATATCTGCCAATTTCCCTATAGCATATTTTATCAGGTTATTTGTTTCAGTCACCAAATTGATCCATCTTCCCCTATTTGCTCCAAATAGGGCTGCTTTGAAGAACTCAAAATTGATCTGAATCTTGATACCATCAGGTGTTATTATTTCTTGCCCTTGTAACTCTTCAAAATGATCTCCTATAAAATCTAGGGTAGGGTGAATGATTCCAAAATCCTCTTCTCTTTCTTGTATCAAGGTCAGAATCTCTTGAGCAGTTATTTGAATCACCCTTATTTGTCTGAACATTTTAGTAAATCCCTTGGCATGAGCTCTTATCTTTATCATCATATTCTTCCTCATTGTATTGAGATAGTAGACATGATCTTGGATTTTTACCACTGATGGGGGCTGTGTACTTGAAGTGTCTTTTCTAGTCAATTCTTCCTATTGCTTACTTATTACTGCTTTTAACTCTACTTTTTCCTTCTCCTCTTTGTCCAGTTGTTTTCTTAGTTTATCAATTGTTCCAATAAATTGATCTATGACTTGGACCTGCATTGCTTTGACAACTTTAGCCATCTCACCTTCTTTCCCTAGCACTGATGAGCCTCATGTTTCCTCATTAACTCTGAAGACAAGTGGATTTTGCAATGGAGGAAGATTTATCTCTGCAATATCTGAGATAGGTTGCCTCCAATTTATATTCTTCTATGAAATTGCTCTTATATTCCCCATCCCTGCTACTAACTGCAATTCTTGTTCATCTACAGCAGTGAAGGTAGTATGTTCATCTATTCTTTCCAGGACAACCTTTGTAGAGGGTAAAGACAATATGGGTTTCTTCTTTTCCACATGAGTTACATCTTCTTGTTTCTTCACTAAGTGACTTTAGAAGAGGCCACCCAATCCACCAGTTCTCCTAGGATTCATTTGTATTACTGATGGAATTTTAATCTCCTGTCCCTTTATTGTTATAGTGGTAGGGATAGCCATGGGTGCTAATTTCTTTACACTTGTTACAGCTAATACATGATCAAAAATAGGAACTATAGCTTGCTTAATGGGTGAGGCTTCTTGAGTGGATGCTTGTTACAATCTCCTTCCCTTTATCTATATTCTATTTTTGGGAAGCTTCTTGGGAAGTGCTTGGTGTTACTTCTATCCTGAGGTGAGTATTTTCAGGAAGGCCCAACCTGTTGCTCTACTATATCTATAGTTTTGATAATGACTTCCATTAAATCAATACCCTGTTCTTCTATTAATTCTAATAAGGGGTCTTCCTTGATGGTTGGGCTTGTCCTTGGCATAACAGGTGCTACAACATCCACTGAATTTTCTTGAAGCCTTCTTAGTTCTGTAGGGTAATCATAGGCTTCATAAACCTGTGTGCTACCTCTTTTTTTGGGGGAACTCATTCCATACTACCTGCAAATCTAATCCTTTTTCCATAGCTTCTAACAAGCTTTCTTCAAAAGCGTCTTCCCGGTGTTTTATTCGAGCATATTCTCTCTTTTCCATCATTCTGTTGTATGTTCCCTTTGGGTCATAGAATCTCCATGATATTTCATCTAATCCCATGTTGTCCAATTCAAACATTCCTTTGAGCAGGGAAGGATATCCAACAAATACAAAATCTCCAAAATGACAGGGAACATCGAGCTAGGGGACCTTACCATGTTTCTTTACCAGTCTCATCTTAGCCTCTTCTACCACCTGTCTGCATAATTCTAAAGCTGCTATGGATAATGGGCAGTACTGTGGTAGCACCTTAGGAGGGATCTTAGCTCCATACAATCTGATATAAGTAAAACCCTCTATGAAGAAGAAATCTCCAATTTCCTTTTCTTTAATGAAGGCTTTTACCCCTGGCCCTAATCTCTCTAGAACTAACCTAGTTAAGGCCCAATGGATTTCTACCATGAAATGATCACAGAACTAGCCCATGTGAGTTCGTCCTTCATGAAGTCTCCAGAAGCTATTCTGAACATAGGGGTTGTCGATGGATTTTACTCTTTTACGGGCTTCTTCTCCCAATTGGCCCACTATTAGGTGAATGAGAAATGAATACTATGAAAAACGAGGCATCTCCTACCTCTGTTCAAAAATTGCTCTTCTTAATTCTATCATTTCTTTATGTATTTGGGTACTCAATTCTAGTTCCTAGGCATAAATTGGAGTGTTATGTGCCCTATTGCATTGTGCAACTAAATATAAAACCCTTTTTGTTATTCTATTCAGATCCTGTACTCCCAAAACTATGTTTATCATATCACAAAAATCTTGTACCCAGGGTTTAAAAGCATTTTTGTTGATTGGGAATTCTTTATCTATTGTTGCATATGTATCGAACAAAATTTTAAAGACTTCCATATCTGTAAACATACGAGATTGGTGTTCGATTACCTGGTCTACCAGAAAAGTGGTATAATTCGTTAAGTTGAACACCTCCTGGATATGCTCGACTTTGATGCTGAACACCCATCGATTCTTGTGGTCTCGAAAGGTCCTCATTCTTTCATCATATGCTACTACCAACCAAGCCATCAAGTCTGAGGAGAAGTGCACTTTTGGGCATATCAGTTTCCCAAGGTTACTGTTCCATCTATTATTTTTGGGGAAACCCTTGTATTGTAACCTATGAGCTTTATGAAATAAATCCGCCATTATCCATGGGGTCCTATTATCGCCTTCCATCACTTGGGTGAAACTCTTGATACAGGCATTGTCAATCTCGTATAGTTGAGATGGGTTTGGTTTTTTATCTGCCCCACATTTTTGAGCAAACTCATACATGGTGGTACCGAGAACAGGCGGTCTAGAGATCACAGAGTATGGGGATCTATTTGTGATGAATTGCATGGCTTCCCTAGTGTCTATGGGTATGAAAACATCTCCCCATGATGCCATTGTTCTTAATGTAGCAGGTAAGGTCTTTCTGTGATACTTGAAAACTTTCTTCTCTCTGTACCTCCTGTGTATCAACCTTCGCTCTTAGATTACCAGGGTAGTAGCCTCGACTATTTTTGTGGGTTCATATACAAGGTGGTGGAATGAGTCTGATAAATTTACACATTTTATCATCAACCCGATGTCACCAACTGCTATTCAAAATCGACCAACGAAAATCTGCCACCGCATATTTTTCTTGGAGTTGAGAGTTTATGGTGAGTAATGTCTTTTATCTTACGTGCCCCGGGCCCTTTTGATTTGTGTGCCTGTAATCATTTATAAACCTCTGCTATTGGTCATTGGGAACCTTTTTATCGGACGTGGAACTGATAGGTGCCACTGGGATGACTTTCTTTTTAAATCTTATGCCACCTCAGGTTCGAATGGTAACTAAATCCTTGGGATTGATTATATTTCATTTAGGCAGTGATCTCCCTCGGGATTTCTACAAGATCTGGTTCTTGGTGTGAGTGACGACTTTTATTGCCTCGAAGGTTTCCCTTTTTCCTTAAGTCAAACGTGATCAAGCGCAATCATTGGATGTGCTCCTTTTGTCATTGTCACCATGGATTTTTCAAAACTAGTTAATAATAAAAAACATCCATCCTCTTTAATTTTGACCAATAAGGATGGGGATTAATAAGGTTCACAACCTTGTTAAATTTTAAATTTAATTAATAAATTTTAAACTTACCTTTTTACCTTAGATCACTACCATTGGATCTGAGTGTAGGTGACATTCATTAGATCCATTAAATCTTTTCATTAAACCCTTGTATTTTTTTTCTTTACTCAGCACAACCATTGGATGTCTTTTATCTCAATGAAGCATTATCGTTAGATCTCGATAGTTGATTCATCACTTAACTCTTTGGCTTGTGCACTATCATCAGATTGATTTGAGATGAAGCGCATTCATTGATGTCCCAGGACCTACACAATAGTTAGTCTTCCTACATCTGATTGGGTTAATCATGCTTGTACTATCAAAAACCTTTGGTTTGGTAATAATTCATAAACATTATTTAAAGGTTAGAGACCATACCTTCATTGATTTAATTTTCTAATAACATGGTATATTAATCTTCATCTAATCATGATTATCCAATATTAACCCCATGATTTTTTATCTTAATAATTTTATTTAAACCTAGGTAGCATATTATACGTTTACCTTTCCTTGCGATCGTCGTTAGATCTTACCATGGTGAAGGCGCGACCATTAGATCTTCTGACCATGTGCTTGGTTTAACATAAGATAGAAGGGACAAATTATAAAGTATTTAATTAACCAAAAGAAAACCTTTAGATTAAACCTTGATCACTTTTACCAACGCGCACCATTAGATTTGAGAAGTGATGAGCGTAACCATCAGATCTCCTGTACCTGCACACTTTAATAACTAGAGGTACATCTTTTAATTTTGATTAATCTTGATTAAGCCAAAAGGGGAGATTAGCTAACGTGTTAGACCCTTGCTAATTACTTGATTAAATTTACCTTTATCTTTGTCCTCATCCGATATCTTACCATCCATGATTTTCGACACGACCATTGGATCTTAGATGGCTATTGGCGCAACCATAGATTTTAATCAACCTACAAGTTAGTTACCAAAGGACGCATGGTTTTAATCATGATTAAGCCAAAATGGGGGTGATTATCCAATGTGCTTAGACCCTTGTTAATTTGTTTTAACCTGCTTAATTAAGCTTATGAGATTTTACCTTTTTAATGCTTCTTTTATTCGTGCGCCACCATAGGATTAGATCTGGATCGAGCGCTATCATCCGATCTTCCTAACTTGCTCAATGATTATTCCAAAGGGGGCATAGACTCTTAACATTAATTTTAATACATGATTTACTTGAATCTGGCACTACCATTAGATCAAACATTGCTTGGGCACTACCGTCCGATCGGTCGGACTTGCTCACTATTTAATTTAAAGCTTGACCCATGTTGACTTATTTTAAATTTTTGACTCTTTGGTAAGCGTGCAACCATTGGATTGGATTTCAATCACTACCATCCAGATTTTCCAAGTTGCATGAATTTTAATCACTTACTACCTTAGGTGATAATCCTTTTTAGACCTTTTGACTTTATCATTCGTTTCTTTCGAAGGCGCATCCATCGGATTTAGATTTTAAAGATGCGCTACCATCCGATTAAGCCTAAGACATGATCTATTTACTTTTGACCATGGTTTTGACTTTTGACTTATCTCTTGGTTGATCTTATTAATGTGTCATCATTCGATTACCTTTGGATCAAGTGCGGCCCTTGGATTAAATCTAAGGTGCTCGTTTGTTAGTCTATTGGGGTGCATACCCTTAGGTTTTAATTAAATTTTGATTTTAACCTTAGGCTAGCACTTTTGAATTTTGGTTTTTAGACCACGATGATTTATTTGACCCTCTTTTTAAAGTATAAAGCTATTTGGACCTTAGGGTATAATGATTTATTTAATCCTTAGTGACATACTTTTGGATCTTAGGTCTTTATGTTTTAACATTGGATTTAGACCTTAGGGAGGCTTTACTTATGAAGGTCAATTATTAATAAAACTTGCCATAACCCTTATTAAGACAATTAAGCAATTATTAAAAGGGTGTCTACCTAATCAATGACCAAGATTTTAGACTCATCAAACCAATTCAGTGAAAAACTTAGATACTCACACTAATTTGAAGAAGCGACCAACATTATGGATACTTTGATTGAAACCAAAAATTTAAATTTGGGGGTTTCAAAGTTGAGTCAAATTTGGCTCCAACATAGGCTCTGACTGGGACAAGGTGCTGAAAACTTGAGGCTCTTGAGAATTCCAGAATCTCTCAGTTTTATTCGCAAAAATTTGAACAAAATTTTAACACCTTTGACTTGCTAAGTAAAACTTGAAATACATAAAAGAAAACTTTTTTAGCTCTTTTTTTTTTATATATACTAAAAAATTGTATGAACAACATGATATCAAAGCAAGTAGAGTATGAAAAATTGTAGATCCCTTTTCATTCAATTTGGAAACAAAGGTTAGAAATTTTAGAAATCAATGAGTTTTATTTTGAAATATTGTAATGCTTGTTTTAGCTAAGTCATAAGATATGATTACACAGATTTTGTCACAGCCGTTTGTTTCATCATATTTTTGCCCATGTGTGTGTTTGTGCATTATTTTTTGGATTTCTAAATCTTTCAGAACTTTACCATATCTGAGCAAAATAGCCAAGCCTAATATGTGATTTCACTCTTTAAAAATTTTCACCATTCTACAGGGCTCCACTGCCAGTCAAGCGTCTATAGCCTCGGTGGAGTTGCTTCTAATCCCATATTAGTTTTACCCTACTGCTAGTCAAGCGTCTATAGCTCCAGTAGAGGTTTTCCAAGATATCTCAGGAAATGACTCAATTTTACTTTATTTTTTATTTTTCTTTCTCATGAGAGAAGTGTTTGGATATATAAGCAAATTGTGCAATAAGTATGCCTGAGTTGAGGATTAGTTTTTGGCTATAAAATATGAGTGTAATGATTTTTGGCTCAACTACCCTCTCAAAGATAACTCGGTTCTTCGGACCTTTGAAGTCACCTTAAGTATCATTTGTAATGTGAGGCTTGACATGATGTTTCAATCAACTTTGTTTTCTATCTGTTTTATCTCATATCAAACAACTATTGCATAAACACTCATATTTGAAAGAATTGTAAACCTCATCAACATCTAAAATAAATCCCCTTTTTTCTTATTGTCTTTGGTGGAATAAACAGTTAGATATACTCATCAAACTAAGATATCATGTGTACAGTAAACTCAAAATTATTCAAGAACAAAAGGGAAGCTTAACTAATAAACAAAATTCACCACTCTGTTTTTGGATTTTTGTTTTTCTATTTTTTTGTAATGCTTTTTTTTGTAAAGTACACCTTCAACAGGGATTGTACATTTTGAGGTGTTGGCCATTAATAGGGATAGCCATTATTTCTCCCTGCAAAGTCTGTAGCTTGTAAGTATTCTGACTGATAACATGGGCAATTTGGTATGGGCCAATCCATTTAGGTTCAAACTTACCCTTTTCACCATGCTTATCATTTTTAGGATCCCAATAGATGACTATATCTCCTTGAGAAAAAGGAGTACCCTTGGCTTTCTTATTAAACAATTTTATAGTTTTCTGGGTTTGTTCCATCATTCTATTGAGGGTCTCTCTTCTTTGTTCTTCTAACAAGACAATTTGGTCAAGCCTTCTCTGAATGGGATCAGGGTTTTCATGATCTTGCAATAAAAGGGAAAGTGCCATTTTTTCCATTTTTTGGGGCAAGTAGGGCTTTTTCTCCATAAACCATCTCATAGGGGGTTCTTCCTGTATTTCTTTTAATAGACAACCTATCAGCCCATAAAGCAAATTTAAGTTCACTATCCCATCCCCTTTTGTTTTTGCCTAATGACCTTTTTATTCTTGTTATTACATTTTTATTTGATGACTCAGCTAAACCATTTCCTTGGGGGTAATAATTGGCAGAATGAGATAATTCAATTCCATATTCAACACAAAATTCTACCATTTCATATGACACAAAATATTGAGCATTATCAGTTACAAGCTTTTTAGGAACTCCATACCTGGTCAAGATGTTTTCTTCTATGAATCTGATGATTGCAGTAGTTGTAGATGTTCTCAAAGGTGCAACTTCCACCCACTTTGTGAAGTAATCTATTGCAGTTATGATCCACTTATGTTGGCCAGATGAATTAGGCTTGATCTCTCCAATCAGGTCAATACCCCATTGAGCAAAAGGTGCTTCAATAATTACTGGCTTGAGGGGCATGGCTGGTAGATGCTTTTTCCCTATAAAAACTTGGTAGTTATGACAATTCCTAACATATTTATATACATCCTTAAAAAGGGATGGCCAATAATATCCTGCTCTCATGATTTTATTAGTTGTAGCTCTTGGAGCAAAGTGTCCTCCATAGAAACCATTATGAAATTCATTAATTATTTCTAGGACTTCTCTTTCATATAAGCAGACTAATAATACTCCATCAGGATGTTTCCAATATAATACTCCATTTTGTATATAATACTTTTGAGCTTGAAGTTTGACTGACCTCATTCTGTTTATTGACATATCTCTGGGAAAAGACAACGTTTGTAAGTATGATAAAATTTCTTCATACCATTTACATTCTTCATTTTTTATTCTTCTGTCATCATATGTCTGATCTATGGTGAGAATATTTTCAGATCCTGCTTCTTCTTTGTTAGCCAACAGTTTAGCTAAACCTTGCCCTTTGACTGTTTTAACTATTTTGAATTCAACATCGTATTGCAAAAGTTTTACCATCCATCTTGTTGGTCTTCCTAATGGCTCTGATTGAGAAAAGATATCTTTTATTGCTATAAAGGGAATACAATAGTAAACTTTGTTTGAGCCAAATATACCTTTGAAGTGTTCTAAATATTGGATGACTGCATAGGCATGTTTTTCTAGCAGGGTGTATTTAAGATTTGCTCCTTTTAGTCCTGAGCTCATAAAGGCTATTGGCCTTTCATTATTTTCATTATATTTCTATGAAAGAACTGCAACAATAGAGTGTTCAGATGCATATGAATAGATATTAAAATCCTTTGCATAATCAGGGCAACTTAAAGCTGGAGTGGTTGATATGGCTTCTTTGATCTTGTTAAATGTTTCCATATTTTCTATTGTCCATTTTATTTCTCTAGTTTTCTTCACCATATCATTTATGGGTTTGGTCATTTCTACAAAATTTGGGACAAATATTCTGATAAAATTTATTTTTCCAAAGAATGACCTTACTCCTTTTAGGTTCTTGGGTGGGGGAATTTTAGAAATGGCTTCTATCCTTTCTGGATCAATGCTTATCCCCTTTTCTGAAACTATATGACCTAGCAATTTTCCTTGTGTAGTTCCGAATATGCATTTTTTTGGATTTAGAGAGATTCCAAATTCCTTGCATCGAGCAAAAACTACAGTCAAATGTTCTAGATGATCTTCTAGATTTTTAGAAAAAACTGTGATATCATCTAAGTACACTACTACAATTTTGAACATTAATCCTTTGAAAGCAAAGTCCATCGCTCTCTGGAAAGTAGCACCTGCATTCATCAATCCAAAAGGTATTCTTAAATATTCAAATGTGCCCTAGGGTGTGGTGAATGTTGCCTTGTGTCTATCTTCTGGATTTATCAGAATTTGATTGTACCCTAAAAATCCATCTAACAGGGACAATCTAGTTGAACCTACTACTGCTTGCAATAGTTGTTCCATGTTAGGCAATGGGTAATTGTCTTTTAGTGAGCTCTTGTTTAAATTTCTAAAATCCACGTAGAGTCTAATGTCCCCATTATTTTTCCTAACTAGTACTAAGTTGGATATCCAGGAGGAAAATCTTACTTTTCTTATTATCTTGGAGTCCAACAATTTTTGTACCTCTTTTTGCATTATTGGGTGCAGAGTTGGATTGTATTTCCTTTGTTTCTATCTGAATGGCTTGGAATCTTCCTTCAAAGGTATTATGTGAGTCATTACGTCTGTCTTGAAGGTTTTGAGGTCTTCATAAGTCCAAGCAAAATGTTCTTTGTTCTTTTTCAAGAAACTGATATATCCAACCTTTTCTTTAGCAGGTAAGGCCATGTCTACTTTCACTATTCTGGGTTCTTTCATTGAGCCAATATTAATATCCTCAGATATCACTTCTCTGTGTATAGGTTTATAAGCTTTGTCAAAGTCATCAAATAGGCTTTCAAGAGACACCAATCCTTTGGGTATTCTATTAGTTTTCAACTGGATTACTTCTATTGGCTCTCCTATTTGATCTTTTAGCTTTTCTTCATCTTTTTCATCATAGATTACATCTGCATACTGATTTTGCAAAGTCATAAAATCCTTAATATCTATATCATCTTGAAAGACCGATAGATAGACTATGTTATCTAGCATAGAAGGTTTATAGACTGAAATAGTTGGGAATCTATCCATATATTCTGTAGTTATCTCTGGGTGATCTAGACCTGAGGCATTTATAACTAAAATATCTGCAACATGATTTTGTTCTCTAGGAATATATGAAATATTGAAAGCCAAAAATTTATCAATTTCTTCCAATACTGCATTTCTATATTGCTTAAGTCTAGGATGCTTGGTCTGATATTTACCTTTGATTTGTAGTATAATAAGTTATGCATCCCTTATTACAGTTAAGTAGTTAATACCTAACTCTTTTGCTTTCCTTAGCCCTAATAGTAAAGCTTCGTACTCAACTACATTGTTTGTGCAAGGAAATTGTAATCTATAAGGGATACTAAGGTAGTTTCCTTTAATATCAATCAAATTTACACCTGCACCTGCTCCAGATTGGGATTTAGCCCCATCAAATGACATGGTCCACATTTCTTGGGTTAATACTCGATCTGATTCAGCATCAATTATTCTCATATCTTCTGGATCCATGTTCTTTGCATCTGGTACTTCCACCAGGAATGGGTTGTGCCATATTGAATAGACTCCCATCCCTTTTTCTTCCATAGAGTTAACTAAGTTAATCATGGTTTCATCTATTTGAATTAACTCTACGGAATGTTTGTTGAATGGTTCCCTTCTCAAAATTATATTCTCCTTATCTGATATGGGGATGGTAGCATAAGACCAGTCTAGTTGTATTGATCCCCCTAGTTGTTCTGCCCAATGCCTACTGAGTAAAAGTGAGAAGAATGGGTCAACATCAACTACTGCTACATCCATGACAATGCCCTTTTTGGGGTGTTGGTCTAGGTAAACTAATAATCCAGTTATCACCCCTACACAGGGAATTTGTCTACTATCCATTACAGAAATAGGAGCAGAATCTCTAGTATAGATTAATCCCATTTGGTCAGCTATTAGCTTAGGCATGATATTATGTGAAGCTCCACTGTCGAGCATGCAATTATGAATCACATATCTTTCCCCTTCATCTGAATTATATCTTAACGACACATAGAAGGGTCTGACAGAAGATGGTGATCTTGTATCATGTTGATTTTGTCTAGCAGCATGACAAGTAGGGTCTTCTTTCTGCTCTACTAATCCAAAAGCTCTGCATACTTGTTCTCTGTATGTTTGAACTTTCATAAGTTCACCAAATGTGATATTAACTTTTTGCTTACTGAGTTCTGACCCAACATCAAATTCTATCTTCTTTATATCCAATGGTTTATTACTTTCTTCTTTGGGAACTTCTTCCATTGATTCTATTACCTCAGGAGTAATCTTGTTAGGGTTCCTATCAGTTTTCTCTTTACTGATATTTTTATTGGTGAAAGTTTATCTTCTTGTTTCATTTGTAGATAATTTCTCTGTTCTTTCAGGGACTATTCTATTCCTTAAATTTAAAACATGGGTTGCTTCTAATTCTTCAACCTCTTGAGCAGTGGGGATCAATTTCCCTTGCTTCATCTTATCATATCTTGACTCATGTGATTTCTGCAAGATTTTAGTTCCTTCAGTTACTAAGATCTGAGGATGATGATTTGAAGCATATTTATCCATGTCTTCTTCAAACAACCTTTCTCTAGATTCATCTTCAATGGACCAACATGCATTGATTCTTATATCCTCTTATGATTTTGCATGCATATCTACATTACGTTGATCACTTAGGTGTATTCCACATGCATCAGGGTTATGGGGTGCATCACAAGTAGAGCAAAAATAAGGAAAACCTTCAGCTACATTGGCAGATGGCATTGGGTTAGGGACATTGTTCTGATCCCTATCGGAATCTCTATTTTTCTAGTTATTATTCCCATTACCCCTATTCCTATTCCCTTCTTCAAAACCATTGTTGTTTCCCCAATTCTTATTGTAATTTTTCTTAAAGGGGGGATGGTTGTCAATATGTGGTCGCTCTGTCTATGAAGATTCATCATTATTTCCATTTCTTTCAATTCTTGCTAACCTGTTACTCATGTTGTTGAACATTTATGTCATCTGACTAGTCAACTTCTCCATAGGATCAATTTTAGTTCTTCTTTGTATATCAAAAGCCACTCTCTTAGGTTTTCTCTCAGGCATGTTAACCTCTAAAGAATAAGGCTTCATCTTACCACTATCAAGCATATTTCTTTCTATATCCATTGCTTTTTCCATACAACCATCAATGGTAGTGGCTTGTTCTTGCCTTAATTCATAGTTAAACTCTCCTTGAAAAGCATTCTTATAAAAACAAATAGATTGAATATCACTAGGCCTGAGGTTGGCAGGGATTTTGTTTCTTGTTTTTGAAAATATTCTATTAAAATCACTAACAACCTCATTTTCTTTCTTCTTCATAGTGGCTAGCTCAGTTAACAATGATTGTTCATTTTTCCTTTCACCATACTTCTTTAGGAACACCTCTTCCATTTTGGTGAAGTCTGGGATATCATTGTTAGGAAGGGAATTAAACCATTCTCTAGCATATTTTTCTAAAGTCTGTAGAAACAATCTTAATACTACATCTTCATGTTCAACTTCTAGACTATCCATTGCATATAAGAAACTTTTGATATGATCCTCTCCAATTACTGCACTATTTCCTAAAAACTTAGGGAGGTATTTGTGAGCTTTACTTGGGTAAGGCATTTAAATTTACTAGTAATGCAAAAGGCCTATATCTGTTAGTTCTCCATAAATGAACATTACCCTGAGCCATTGCTACTGTAGAATTTAATTTCATAGATGTAGTACCTACGGTGGTATGGGTCTGGGTAGCTTGAACGTAAACTGATGGATTATCTACCTTTGAATGAGAATAATCACATATATCTTCTACTACTGATTTTAAACGTTCATCTACAGTAATATCAGTAGTAATAGTATTCTAAATTTTCTTCACGTACCTTTTACCGCTAGAATTTAATCTACTATTATAAACAATATTCTTAAAAAGTGGAGTTTTTTGGGTATGTATAAATACCTCTGGATTCTCGAGTTCTAGAAATAGCTCCTTACCACTTCTCCTGGTGTTAGCCAACACGTTCTGTTCTCTCCTTTTTTATATTTTTCTTCTGGGTTCGTCCAATAGAGTCACCAACATCGAGGTGCAGAAAGAACATACACTTTTACCAAGAATGCTTGATATTATCACTCATCCTCATAGGAGTCAGTTCTTGGGATAAATCAAGAAAATCAAGAAACCAAAATTTCAAGAAGATCAAGAAAAAATTCAAGAAAATGACATAAAAAATAAGATTGAAAAACACGGGTAATAAATAACGTAAAGAATGAAAAAAATTAAGACAAGTTCTCTATTCTAATTGGCCACCCATTGATTTAAAGATATATGTCATTTGAAAACTTTTCTCTCTTAGTCCCCCACAACGATGCCAAAAACTATTGGAACCGATTCTTGCATCCGTAGGATTTTGATTGTCATGCTACAAGAATCCATTTGAAACCAACGAGCTATTACAGGCTCTAGTCGACCTACCTCATGTTCTGCTAAACACAAATATTGCTAAAGAAGACTATAGAATGGGTAAGGAAACCCCAACGGTAATTCTTTGATTAAAATTCTAATTACACGCTCCAGATTTATATTAAACTATAAGTATTCTTTTTAAAATGACCAAGCATGAAAACAACCAATTGTTATGCCTTATGTAGACCGGTGCCTAGATTCATTGGGTTGTTATAGCAATTTAACAACAATTTTAATATGAACAGAGAGAAGGGGAAAAGAAAATTGGTGTTCTTAATCTCATTCGAATATCGTAATAAAACCAAGAGTTAACCAACGAGAGAAACGTATATAATGCATTCAAATAATGTAACCCATTATACAGTGACACACAATACTAAGACAAAGATATGATAAGAATAAAACTCAGAATTGTATTGATTTCATAAAATATTACATGCAGAGTGGATGGGATGCCTTTTAACTCTATTTTTCTTAAAAGAATACATCAATACAATGAAAAGACTCTATTCAAATAATGTAACAGGTCTCTCCTACTCTCCTTATTCCAATATGGTAACAATAGAGTCTCTGAATCCTAGGCTCAATAAGACAAGAAATAATCTCAACTTCTTGAGCACTTTCCTATTCATAGATCCTGCACAACAAGGGAGGAAGAAAAAATGAATGAAAGAAAATAGACACAAAAAAGAGATACAACACAACTAACAGGGCACTCAAGTATACCTCTTAGAAAAAATGCTATTCTCTAATTGCTTGATGCAGAATCTATCCTAACTACCTCTTCTTATAGCCTCTAGTTCTTGATTATATTATTTTTGGTTGATTTCTAGCCTTACACTTGTCGACATTTGATTGAATTTCAAAATTGGTACATTGGCTCTCATTATTCTTTACTATCTTGATTTTATCCCTTCTTTGACTTTTTCAAACATAACTCTATCCAACCGGTGATCAAGGTGTGAGGGAAACCTTTATCTTTTTTTCTACTTCCTTTCATTTAATTGCTTCTCTTCAATTGCTTCCTTTTGGCTCTGTCTCCCTTTGATTACTTCCTTTAACTACTAGGAGATATTCCCTGTAATTGCAGCATTTGTTGTGATGAACTCACTTCCTATTTTTGACTATAGGTATTAACCTTTTTCCCCTTTTGACTTTGTTGCAACCATTTAATATGTTCATCAATTAATCTCCAAACTCCTGTATCAAATGTGGCTGCAATCCTCAGCATGTTCATTTCTTGCAAAATTCTATTCTTCTGAACAACAATATCAGGCATGTTCCTTTCATACTGGAAAAGTAACATCTCCACAATATTTACCATAGATGTAGTTTGCCTAATCATTTCTCCTTCATCACCCGGTTCACACTCAAATCTGTCAATGGTATCTTTGGATACCTCTTCTATGTCTGAGGCTTCTAAGCATTGACCTAAGGATAGGCCAATATCTGCCAATTTCCCTATAGCATCTTTTATTAGGTTATTTATTTCAGTTACAGAATTGATCCATCTCTCCCTATTTTCTCCAAACAGGGCTGCTTTGAAGAACTCAAAATTGATCTGAATCTTGATACCATCAGGTGTTATTATTTCTTGTCCTTGTAACTCTTCAAAATGGTCTCCTATAAAATCTAGGGTAGGGTGAATGATTCCAAAATCCTCTTCTCTTTCTTGTATCAAGGTCAGAATCTCTTGAGCAGTTATTTGAATCACCCTTATTTGTCTGAACATTTTAGTAAAGCCCCTGGCATGAGCTCTTATCTTTATTGACATATTTTTCTTCATAGCATTAAGATAATATACATGATCTTGAATTTTCACCATTGGAGGGGGTTGTGCACTTGAAATATCTTTTCTTGCCAATTCTTCCTATTGCTTATTTATTAATGCTTTTAGCTCTACCTTTTCCTTCTCCTCTTTCTCCAATTGTTTTCTTAGTTTATCAATTGTTTCAATAAATTGGTCTATGACTTGAATTTGCATTGCTTTGGCAACTTCAGCCATCTCACCTTCTTTCCCTAGCACTGATGAGCCCCCTGTTTCTTCATTAACTCTGAAGACTAGTGGATTTTACAGTGGAGGAAGATTTATCTCTGCAATATCTGATATAGGTGCCTCTAATTTATATTCTTCTATGAATTATTCTTCTATATTCCCCATCCCTACTACTAACTGCAATTCTTGTTCATCTATAGTAGTGAAGGTAGTCTGCTCATCTATTCTTTCCAAAACAACTTTTGTAGAGGGTAAAGACAATCTGGGTTTCTTCTTTTCCACATGAGTTACATCTTCTTGGTTCTTCACTAAGTGACTTCAGAAAAGACCACCCAATCCACCAGTTCTCCTAGGATTCATTTGTATTACTGATGGAATTTTAATCTCCTATCCCTTTATTGTTATAGTGGTAGGGATAGCCATGGGTGCCAATTTCTTTACACTTGTTACAGCTAATACATGATCAAAAATGGGAACTATAGCTTGCTCTAAGAGGGGAGGCTCATGAGTTGGTGTTGTTGCAATCTCCTTTCCTTTATCTATATTCCTTTTTTGGGAAGCTTCTTGGGAAGTGCTTGGTGTTGCTTCTATCCTGAGGTGAGTACTTTCAGAAGGCCCAACCTGTTGCTCTACTATATCTACAATTTTGATAGTGACTTCCATTAAATCAATACCCTATTCTTCTATTAATTCTAATAAGGGGTCTTCCTTGATGGTTGGGCCTATCCTTGGCATAATAGGTGCTACAACATCCACTGAATTTTCTCGAAGCCTTCTTAGTTCTGTAGGGTAATCATAGGCTTCATAAACTTGTGTGCTACCTCTTTTTTCTAGGGGGAACTCATTCCATACTACCTGTAAATCTAATCCTTTCTCCATAGCTTCTAACAAGCTTTCTTCAAAAGCGTCTTCCCGATGTTTTATTCGAGCATATTCTCTCTTTTCCATCATTCTATTGTATGTTCCCTTTGGGTCATAGAATCTCCATGATATTTCATCTAATCCCATGTTGTCCAATTCAAACATTCCTTTGAGCAGGGAAGGATATCCAAAAAATACAAAATCTCCAAAATGATAGGGAACATCGAGCCAGGGGACCTTACCATGTTTCTTTACCACCCAAAAAAGCCCGTCTCCAATTTCCTTTTCTTTAATGAAGGCTTTTACCCCTAGCCCTAATCTCTCTAGAACTAACCCAGTTAAGGCCCAATGGATTTCTACCATGAAACGATCACAGAACCAGCCCATGTGAGTTCGTCCTTCATGAAGTCTCCAGAAGCTATTCTGAACATAGGGGTTGTCGATGGCTTTTACTCTTTTACGGGCTTCTTCTCCCAATTGGCCCACTATTAGGTGAATGAGAAATGAATACTGTGAAAAATGAGGCATCTCCTACCTCTATTCAAAAATTGCTCTTCTTAATTCCATCATTTCTTTATGTATTTGGGTACTCAATTCTAGTTCCTAGGCATAAATTGGAGTGTTATATGCCCTATTGCATTGTGCAGCTAAATATAAAACCCTTTTTGTTATTCTATTCAGATCTTGTACTCCCAAAACTATGTTTATCATATCACAAAAATCTTGTACCCAGGGTTTAAAAGCATTTTTGTTGATTGGGAATTCTTTATCTATTGTTGCATATGTATCGAACAAAATTTTAAAGACTTCCATATCTGTAAACATACGAGATTGGTGTTCGATTACCTAGTCTACTAGAAAAGTGGTATAATTCGTTAAGTTGAACACCTCCTGGATATGCTCGACTTTGATGTTGAACACCCACCGATTCTTGTGGTCTCGAAAGGTCCTCATTCTTTCGTCATATGCTACTACCAGCCAAGCCATCAAGTCTGAGGAGAAGTGCACTTTTGGGCATATCAGTTTCCCAAGGTTACTATTCCATCTGTTATTTCTGGGGAAACCCTTGTATTGTAACCTATGAGCTTTATGAAATAAATCTGCCATTATCCATGGGGTCCTGTTATCGCCTTCCATCACTTGGGTGAAACTCTTGATACAGGCATTGTCAATCTCGTACAGTTGAGCTGGGTTTGGTTTTTTATCTGCCCCACATTTTTGAGCAAACTCATACATGGTGGTACCGGGAACAGGTGGCCCATAGATCACAGAGTATGGGGATCTATTTGTGATGAATTGCATGGCTTCCCTAGTGTCTGCGGGTATGAAAACATCTCCCCATGATGCCATTGTTCTTAATGTAGCAGGTAAGGTCTTTCTATGATACTTGAAAACTTTCTTCTCTCTGTACCTCCTATGTATCAACCTTCACTCTTAGATTACCAAGGTAGTAGCCTCGACTATTTTCGTGGGTTCATATACAGGGTGGTGGAATGAGTCTGATAAATTTGCATATTTTGTCATCAACCCGATGTCACCAACTGCTATTCAAAATCGACCAACGAAAATCTGCCACCGCATATTTTTCCTAGAGTTGAGAGTTTATGGTGAGTAATGTCTTTTATCTTACGTGCCTCGGGCATTTTTGATTTGTGTGCCTATAATCATTTATAAACCTCTGCTATTGGTCATTGGGAACATTTTTATCAGACGTGGAACTGATATGTGCCACTGGGATGACTTTATTTTTAAATCTTATGCCACCTCAGGTTCGAATGGTAACTAAATCCTTGGGATTGATTATATTTCATTTAGGTAGTGATCTCCCTCAGGATTTCTACAAGATCTGGTTCTTGGTGTGAGTGATGGCTTTTATTGCCTCGAAGGTTTCCCTTTTTCCTTAAGTCAAACGTGATCAAGCGCAACCATTGGATGTGCTCCTTTTGTCATTGTCACCATGGATTTTTTCAAAACCTGTAGGTTAATTAATCAAAGAAACATGCTTCAAACCCTCTTTAAATTTTGACCAATAAGGATGGGGATTAATAATGGATTCATAGTATTGTTAAATGTGTTTAACCTTTAATTAATCAAGCATTTTCTTTAAACTTACCTTCGGTTTACCTTAGGATCACACGCTACCATTGGATCTGAGTGTAGGTGAGCGCATTCATAAAACGATTTTATCTCAATGAAGTGCTGTTGTTAGATCTCGATAGTTGATTCATCGCTTAACTCTTTGGCTTGTGCTTTGATTTATTTGAGATGAAGCGTTCGTTGATGTCCCAGGACCTGCACAATAGTTAGTCTTCCTACATCTGATTGGGTTAATCATGCTTGTACTATCAAAAACCTTTGGTTTGGTAATAATTCATAAGACATTATTTAAAGGTTAGAGACCATACTTTCATTGATTTAATTTTCTAATATCGTGGTATATTAATCTTCATCTAATCATGATTATCCAATATTAACCCCATGATTTCTTTATCTTAATAATTCTATTTAAACCTAGGTAGCATATTACGCGTTTACCTTTCCTTGCGATTGCCGTTAGATCTTACCATGGTGAAGGCGTGACCGTTGGATTCTTTTGACCATGTGCTTGGTTTAACATAAGATAGAAGGGAAAAATTATAAAGTATTTAATTAACCAAAAGAAAACCTTTAGATTAAACCTTGATCACTTTTACCGATGCACACCATCAGATTTGAGCGATGATGAGCGCAGCCATCGGATCTCCTATACCTGCACACTTTAATAACTAGGGGGGTGCATATTTTAATTTTGATTAATATTGATTAAGCCAAAAGGGGGAGATTAGCTAACGTGTTAGACCCTTGCTAATTACTTGATTAAATTTACCTTTATCTTTGTCCTCATCCGATATCTTACCATCCATGATTTTTGATGTGGTCATTGGATCTTAGATGGCTATTGGCGCAGCCATAGATTTTAATCAACCTACAAGTTAGTTACCAAAGGATGCATGGTTTAAATCATGATTAAGCTAAAAGGGGGTGATTATCCAATGTGCTTAGACCCTTGTTAATTCATTTTAACCCACTTAATTAATCTTATGAGATTTTACCTTTTTAATGCTTCTTTTATTTGTGCCACCGTAGGATTAGATCTAGATCGAGCGCTATCATCTGATCTTCCTAACTTGCTCGATAGTTATTCCAAAGGGGGTGTAGACTCTTAACGTTAATTTTAATACATGATTTATTTGAATCTGGTACTATCATTAGATCAAACATTGCTTGGGTGCTATCATCTGATCGGTCGGACTTGCTCACTATTTAATTTAAAGCTTGACCCATGTTGACTTCTTTTAAAGTTTTGACTCTTCGGTAAGCCATTGGATTGGATTTTAAAGATGCGCTACCGTCCGATTAAGCCTAAGACGTGATCTATTTACTTCTGACCATGGTTTTGACTTTTGACTTATCTCTTGGTTGATCTTATTAATGTCATCGTCCGATTACCTTTGGATCAAGCGTGGCCCTTGGATTAAATCTAAGGTGCTCGTTTGTTAGTCTATTGGGGTGCATACCCTTAGGTTTTAATTAAATTTTGATTTTAACCTTAGGCTAGCACTTTTGAATTTTGGTTTTTAGACCACGATGATTTATTTAATCCTTAGTGACATACTTTTGGATCTTAGGTCTTTATGTTTTAACATTGGATTTAGACCTTAGGGAGGCTTTACTTATGAAGGTCAATTATTAATAAAACTTGCCATAACCCTTATTAAGACAATTAAGCAATTATTAAAAGGGTGTCTACCTAATCAATGACCAAGATTTAGACTCATCAAACCAATTCAATGAAAAACTTAGATACTCACACTAATTTGAAGAAGCGACCAACATTATGGATACTTTGATTGAAACCAAAAATTTAAATTTGGGGGTTTCAAAGTTGAGTCAAATTTGGCTCCAACAGGACGGTGAACGAGGAGAAATAGAGGGTTGAAAATGATGATCTTTGGAACTTGAAAATGATTGGTTCTAGATCTGAGTAGGATATTTCTATAATAATCACCTCCTTCATCGATGTTGCCATGATCTTCCTGGTGGGTATGCATCCAAGTTCCAGGGCACGATCTTGAGAAATTGACCATTACCATCCTTTTTTCCTTCGGGAGTGCCACGTCCCCTTTACACAACCTATGGTAGTCTGCCTTATCAGGGCTACAAATCTATCTTGGATTTGGGTATTACTTGGCCTAAGATTTATATGGTGCCATTGCCAATGCAAAGGATAATTGAAATAATTGAAAAGGGTGTCTTTGTGAAACATCTTCTCATTGGAATTGGAAGTGCTGCCTAGGTCCCTGCACACAGTTGACATTGAATGCCATAAATTAAATTTTTTTTTAGTGTACATTTCCAAGAGATCATATCGGACAAGCATAAATTTTTGGTGGTGGAAAAGTGTCTTCATGGATATGTTGTAATCACAATGACACTGAGAGGGGGGGTGAATCAGTGTGTTCTTTAAAAACTTATAAAACAATTAGATTATAAAACCAGCAGTAGTTTAAAGCAGATAAAAGAGATACTAAATGCATCAATAAAGCATCACACATAACACATCATTTTAACGAGGTTCACCAATGTGGCTACTCCTCAAAAATATTGCTTGGACTACCATCCAAATCCAGTCAATGCAAAGCTACAACTTTACATAATCCTTTACCAGCGCCAACTTGAAGGAGCACCAACCCCTTAACTTTATCTGCTTCAATAGAATGGATCACCAACTCCTATTTTACCAGCACCTACTGGAAAGAGGCACCAACCCCTTAATTTGCCAGCACCAATTGGAAAAATTGTTTACCAGCACCAACTGGAAAGAGGCACCAACTGGACTTCAATATTGAATAAAAAAATGTTTGACATTTACCTTTGTTATTGCAAGACTCTAACTGGTCTACATCACCTTTGCAATCTCTGTGCACTCTACTCTCTCTTGCACAATCACTTCACACGCTTTGTCTGCACCGCTACAGACCTTAATTTGCAATCAACTTTGCCCTTCGCGCTTCTCTCCACACTCTGCTTTCTCTGCGCACACGCTTCGCACACTCTATGTTGTTTCACATTCTGCTCTCTTCTCAACACGAACTTCACTTTCACAAAAACTATGCTCGCATTCGCACTTTATATTTACACCCCACTTTTCAAACTCGAAGTACCCTTGCTTTTATAGAAGAAGTTTTAGGAACAAACCCTAAAAGAATGTCGGTTGAGAAACCCTAGAATTTGTCAGCTGCCAAACCCTAAAATCCGTTGGCCCAGATTTAACTTTTTCGGCCTCAAACACTTCTTCCACCTTCGTCACTTTCCTGTAGCTTATTGCTGCGAAATAGTAACATGTCGGCCCTTTTAATTTAATTTAATATTTTAATTTAAATTTTAAATAAAATAAAATTTAAACTAAATATTTAAAATTAAATATCTTCATCACCGGGGAATATTTTTCAACGAAACGAAGAGCCAACTTGGGTTTTAAGAAAAACCCATTTCAAATATGTTATCCATGGTTTTAAATAAAAATTTTTATTCTGACTACCTTGGTTTTCACAAAAAACCTTTTTGCTTCTTGACATCTCAGGTTCTGAAGACTTCTTCTCATTCTGAATTATGTTTTCTATTTCTGTGCATCTATCATTTAAGGACTCATGATCTGACTAACTTCTAAACTTTATCCTCTCGCATCCGAGTGACTTCTAAACCGCTCGTCCATTGCATCATTAGATCTAACCGATCGTATTGACAACAATGACAATCCTCCTGCAACACCTTGCTCAACACTGAACTCCTATCCATTGTACTTTGGCTGCACCTTGCTGTTCAATAAACTCTTGTCCATTGCATCAATAAATCTGTCTGACTGTGTTGACAACAATGACAATACTATTTGCTGCACTTTGCTCAACAATCTCCCCCTTTGGAATTGTTGGCAACACATGTGCAATTTTCCTGTAAATCTTCTCCCCCTTTGACAATAATACCAAAGGACTGCTGCAGACCCCCCCTGAGTCTATGCACAATATTCTTAGACACAAATTATTACAATTAGCAAATATTCCAAGCATGAACAAGAAGAAAAACAAGTACACAAATGCTCCCCCTGAGTCCAAGACCACTTCATTTCACTGATTGACAACATCATGATAAGCATAATAGGCATCAATAAAATCAACAATGTGAATAGCAGCAATAACTAGTGAATGACACCATCACCGTCAACTTCACCAATATAACATGTGTAAGAACATGACTCGAACCACTGTCTTCTGTGCAACTACCCTCTGTTGCTTTGCAAACTCAAACTTGTCCACCGTTAGTGAAGGCATACAATAATCTTATATAGCCAACTTTTTGTTTTGCAATGCCAGCAACATCTGCATACAACTTCACCAGGCATCTTGGATATATTCTCAACAAGCTTGAACCAATGACAGTTGTTTGTCTCTCTCTGCAGTGAGAATTCAGCAGGCTACCTCAATCCACTTTCAACTCTGTGCAGGTACCAAACACTGTACCACGGCACAACCAACATCTTTTCTCAACCAATTACTACATGAAAAGGAAACTAGTAGACATCCTTTTCCTTCCAAAGGTATTTGAAAAAGACAGCCACCAACATAAATCACCAAGGCAAAAAATAACTTGATCAAATCAAACTCAATGGAGTAAGCCCAAATCATGTATCAAGAAAAGCATTAACTTGATCAAAACAACCACTATGAAAGCAACTCAACTATTCATCACCAGGCTGGAAATCATCTGGTTACTCATTAAAAAACTTTTTTTTTTCAATCTTCCCATTCAACATGCTGATTTCACTTTTGTCAACAGAATTGACAAGTGACTCACATCTGTACCAATTTTTGTCCAGCATTGCAATTTTGCTGCCAACTCTTACTTTCAACTATGCATGTCGGAAGAAGACATTTTGTCAAACACTTTATGGCCAACCGTAGTGCACCTTACTCAGCCTCAAGATTCTTATTCTTAGACTGGCATTAAATCAATAATTAAAACAAAACTATCTGTGAATTAAATATATTCACCAAGGTGTCATGAAAGATCTGGCAATATTCACATCAAAGAGTAAAAACAAATACATGCTTCTCAAAACACAAATACACAGCTAGGGCAAGCATTCTTTCGTTGAGCAAATTATTTGGACTATTATGATTCGTAATTTTGAACAGTGGTATTAAGAATCATCAACAAGTACAACAATGACATATCTCAAAACTACCAATGGTGACAACTCTCAAATTAAACACCACACTTCACGGCATTTCCAAAAACCACTATATAAACTGAAAAACACACTTTAACAACTATACAACATTAACTCGACTGCTTACCTTTCATCCTCAGATACCTAGACAAATACATAGGAGCATTAAAATAAAAATTTAATATTGCTCCTCCTGAGGATGTGCCACTTGGAGTTGCTTAGAGCAATGGTAGAGTAGCCTCCTTCAGTCCAAGGAGACACAATTTCCTTTCTTCTGTCTTTCTCCAGACTTTCCTGAACTTGGGCTTGGGTTTTTCAACATCCCTATTTTGCTCCCTGTTCGTGAACTTGAACATTTATCTTGTGGGGTTGTCTCTTGTGCATTCTTGATGGATGATTATTTTCTTTTCTTTTATGCACATGATATGTTCCTTGTCGGTGTTGTCCTCTTTGTGTCTGATGAAATCTAGGGTTTTGCCTTAGATTAGATATAGAAGTGCTTGGACAGAACCTTGCTATGTGCCCTTTACTGTTGCATTTAAAACATTGCACATGTTTTATTCCCTGTCTGTATTGCATTCTATGTGTATGATGAAATCTATGGTATTGCCTTAGATTGGATACATATGTGCTTGAAAAAAACCTTGCTATGTGCCCATGGCCATTATATTTAAAACATTGCACAGGGGTGTTCACTCAAAAAAATAGAAGTATTTTTATCAAGATAACTCTTTGATCTATTGTTCACCCACAATAAATTACCTTGTGACCAAAGTGGTTGCATTTAGAACAATAGCCATAAAAAGCATTATTATTAAAAGAGTGAGAGTGAGAGAACCTCTTTTGCTGTGGTTGCTTTGTTGTAGATCTTCTTTGATATTTTCTTCCTTTTGAGGATTCAACTTCAGACTTTTCTTGTTTCAATCCTTCAACCGATGACTTCTTCTTCTCTGCATATTTGGAGGATGAAGGTTGTTCAGTTTCATATCCAAGACCAAACTTAGCTATGGAGCTTCTTTGTTGATTTATCATTGTATCTAGCAACTCTGTGCTCTTCTCAAATTTGAGATTTATATTGACCTCTTTTAGTTGTTTCTTCAATGAAACAATCTCTTCTTCTTGTTGGCAGCATACGGTCTCTTTCTCATTGATCTGAGACCTAAGAATATCTTCAATCCTTTTGTTCTGTTCTACTTGTAGCTTTAGATCAACAATAACCTCGTTTATATTCCTCTTCACTTGTGCTGTATACATCATTCTTATTACCCAACTGTGTCTTCAAGGCTTCTTCTGATTTCTTGGCCTTTTGAATTTGTAGGAAGAGATCTTCAATCTCATCCTCATATTCTTCTAATTTCTTGGATAGTATTTTGTTCTTTTTCTTTTCTATTCTCCACTCTTCAAGAGCAGATATCAACTCTCCTTCAAAATCTACTTCACCTCAAGATTTTCATCACAAACTTCAGGATTCACTTCTTCTACCTTTTCCGGTTCAAATTTCTCTTCTACAGGAACCGAAACTGACTGGGATGCCTTTTTGGATGAGGATCTATTCTTATTAGCCATTGTGTACTAATCCAAGATCAACCCTGACTGATTTAGCCAAAATTGGGAACTTTGCTCTGATACCAATTGTTGTAATCACAATGACACTGAGAGGGGGGGTGAATCAGTGTGTTCTTTAAAAACTTCTAAAACAATTAGATTATAAAACCAACATCAGTTTAAAGCAGATAAAAGAGATACTAAATGCATCAATAAAGCATCACACATAACACAACATTTTAACGAGGTTCACCAATGTGGCTACTCCTCAAAAATACTGCTTGGACTACCATCCAAATCCAGTCAATGCAAAGCTACAACTTTACATAATCCTTTACCAAGCACCAACCGGAAGGAGCACCAACCCCTTAACTTTATCTCGCTTCAACGGAATGGAGCACCAACTCCTATTTTACCAAGCACCTACCTGGAAAGAGGCACCAACCCCTTAATTTGCCAAGCACCAATCGGACAAATTGTTTACCAAAGACCAACCGGAAAGAGGCACCAACCCCTTAATTTGCCAAAGACCAACTCGGACTTCAATATTGAATAAAAAAATATTTGACATATACCTTTGTTATTGCAAGACTCTAACTCGTCTACATCACCTTTGCAATCTCTGTGCACTCTGCTCTCTCTTGCACAATCACTTCACACGCTTTGTCGCACTCGCTACAACCAGTACTTTGCAATCAACTTTGCCCTTCGTGCTTCTCTCGCACACTCGCTTTCTCTACGCACACGCTTTGCACACTCTGTGTCGTTTCACATTCTGCTCTCTGCTCAACACGAACTTCACTTTCACAAAAACTATGCTCGCATTCGCACTTTATCTTTACACCCCACTTTTCAAACTTGAAGTACCCTTGCTTTTATAGAAGAAGTTTTAGGAACAAACCCTAAAAGAACGTCGGTTGAGAAACCCTAGAATTTGTCAGCTGCCAAACCCTAAAATCCGTCGGCCCGGATTTAACTTTGTCGGCCTCAAACACTTCTTCCACCTTCGTCACTTTCCTGTAGCTTATTGCCACGAAATAGTAACATGTCGACCCTTTTAATTTAATTTAATATTTTAATTTAAATTTTAAATAAAATAAAATTTAAACTAAATATTTAAAATTAAATATCTTCATCACCGGGGCATCTTTTTCAACGAAACGAAGAGCCAACTTGGGTTTTAAGAAAAACCCATTTCAAATCTGTTATCTATGGTTTTAAATAAAACTTTTTATTCTCGATCGCCTTGGTTTTCACAAAAAACCTTTTCGCTTCTTGACATCTCAGTTTCTGAAGACTTCTTCTTCTCATTCTGAATTATGTTTTCTGTTTCTATGCATCTATCATTTAAGGACTCATGATCTGACTAACTTCTAAACTTTATCCTTTGCATCTGAGTGAATTCTAAACTCGCTCGTCCATTGCATCATTAGATCTAACCGATCGTATTGACAACAATGACAATCCTCCCGCAACACCTTGCTCAACACCGAACTCCTATCCATTGTACTTTGGCTGCACCTTGCTGTTCAATAAACTCTTGTCCATTGCATCAATAAATCTGTCTGACTGTGTTGACAACAATGATAATACTATTTGCTGCACTTTGCTCAACAGGATATATGCCCAATAAAATTTAATATCATGTGATGCCTGGATTTACGATGCTTAGGTGGAGTGTTCACTGTCCACGTGGGTGTCCTCCTTCCACACCTAATAAAAAAGAATATCATGTGATGACCACTTTAAAGCACTCTATTATCTATTAGGAACAATATTCTATAGCATGAACTAACACTTTGAACTATCTAAATCATTAAGCTTTGAGATAGTGTATTGTATCCCTATCACACAACTCTATATTGGCAACTAGGAATTGAATTTTTAATGGCTATAGTAGTGCAAAACCTAAAAAATCACCAAATCAAGGTGGTCACATATTTCTTGCTTAGGTTTATGTCCCCACACTTGTGAAACCCCACCATGCACTTTTACATATAGAGAATTAATATCACTAGGATAAAAAACATCACAATGACAAAACTAACACTACATTGGAAACTATCATTACCATGATTGTGAGAAAAAATAATATTGTCTTAGATATTGATCCCCTATGTAATTAGAGAATTGAATTCTAGGGTTTTCATTTGCATAAAGATGGAGATATAATATATATTAAAGCATAATTTATAAGATCTACAAGAATAGTTGGGGAAGACACAAACATTTGAATTGGCTATTGTGTGCTTGAATTTGATGCTTTGTGATGATATTGCTTTTTCTTCATCATCACTCCAAAAAATAATATAGAATATAGTTTACAAACTGAAAACACTTCTACAAACAAGATATGTTGTTCTTAGTTTTTGGATATTTGGAAAGAAGGCTTTTGAAGAAGCTAATAAATCAGTTATGTTAGGATCCTCCATCCTAACATTATTAGTTAGTATTATTAATAATTTAATTATTATATTATTAACCCATAAAGTGAACCATCACAACTCTTCATACGTGAACCATCACGTCTCTTCATAATGTGAACCATCACGTCTCTTCACCAACATAGCTTTAGGGTAGATATATATTAGGTTGGCCATTCACACAAATCATCCAAGAAGAAGAATAAGAAACATATATTCTAAAGAGGGAGACCCCTATAAGTTGCAAGGAGGTAGCCCCATATAGCGGCAAAGTGATTACAAGGGAAACCCCTTTAAGTGGCCTGTGATTACATTTTATATTAAATTATTTATCAAATTTACATAAGAACATCAGGGTTCTTGCATTTGGTATCAGAGCCATGTGGGACCTAGTCATGTGGGAATTGCTCAAATATCTTCGTCAAATCACTTCCATGCATGCATATCGAAATTAGTTATAGGATCTTGTCAATCACATCTCAGGGTTAGATGAATCATTTCTCATAAGTTACTTTGTTAGTGGATTAAAGTATGAGATTAGGAAGGAGGTGGAAATATTACATCCTTGCACCCTAATGCAGACCTTTGGACTAGCTTTGTTAGTATAAGATAAACTCAATGTTCAACGTCGATTAGGAAAACCACCTTTGGGGAAATCACAAACCACTTACACCACCCCCAAACCTAATTAAACTTTACCAATTAAATGTCTTAGCTTTGAGGAGATGAAGGAACGACGAGCAAAAGGTCTCTACAATAATTATGATGTGCAATTTGGACCCCACCATAAATGCGCTACACTAACATTGTATTTATTGAAGGAAGTTGATCCCTGTCTCTCCATAGAGAAAGTATATAAGGTAGTTGTGTCTGAAGCAACTGGTGCACCTACTCACCATAATGAAGATAATGAGGTCGATGTGCAAGAAGTGATCAATGCACCAAATAAGGATGAGGTAGACATACACGTAGTGAAAAATGAAGGTCATACATACACTCTAATAGTGAGTTCTCACCACATGGTAAAACCTATCCAAAAACAAAGCAAAAAGGTGACTGCACACTCCTCCATTGCCTCTCCCATGGAACAACAGGAGAATGTAGAATTTTTACCACCTCCTTTTATGCATCATTTTAAGGCGTTTGAAAAACCCCAAGGGTTGCCCTTCCCTCATCATCACACCTTTACTAATTTTTTTGGCAACCCCCCGCTAATGCTTCATCCTTCTTGATATACCTGCCTACAAAAGGATGAAATTAAAAGAGTCTAAGAACTTACGCAAATTATTCTTGGAAAACAAAGGATAAAGCTCCTCACTTTGATCTTTGAGGAAAAATATCTTTTTAAGGAAGGTGGCATGTTAGGATCCTCCATCCTAACATTATTAGTTAGTATTATTAATCATTTAATTATTATATTATTAACCCATAAAGTGAACCATCGTACCTCTTCATACATGAACCATCACGTCTCTTCATAATGTGAACCATCACGTATCTTCACCTTAGTAAGGCTTGAGAAAATTTATAGAAGAAAAATGATAGAGAAGATGCATAAGCAGGGTTATGCATAACAACGAAACTTTGCCTTTGGGGCAAAAAAAAAACATTTTCAAAAATTGAAATTTACAAAAATTTTGGGACCCGAACGTCGGCCATTTAGTCAGAATTTTTGGGAAAAAATAAATATGATGTGTCGGTTAGCCATCCTTTGATGAGAGTATCACAAATATTTTGAAAAATTCACAAGTAATCTTGCCTAAATAAATTACCCTTTTCACCATAAAATTTTAAAATTTCTAAATTATCCCACCCAACTCGCCAAGTATACCTCTATATATAATTAAAACTCCAGGGATACAAATTCATTTTCAAACATTGTTCTACACTCGATGAATATATCGACCCAGTTCTGTAGTCGTCTAACACCACCTGTATATCCACCCAACACCATAACTTTGCAACCAAACAAAACCCTATTCTACAACCGATTGAAACCCTATTATGCAACTAATAGTACCAGATGGAACCACAATGTAGTCAGACCTATGCTACAATCGACTAGAACCATTTTTGCACCAGATCGCGTGCATTTTTGTCAGATGTAGTTTTGCACCCGATTCAGGTCGGATGCAGTTTTGCACCCGATTCAGGCCGGATGCAATTTTACAACTGGTTTAGGTCATATGTAGTTTTCCACCTAGTTTAGGCCAGATGCAATTTTGCAACCGGTTTAGGCCGGATACAGTTTTACACTCAGTTTAGGCCAGATTCAATTTTACATCTGATTTGATCCAGATGCAATTTTACACCTAGTTCGGTCCAGATGCAATTTTGCACTCAGTTGGGGAGGGTTGGGTTGGGTGCAAAACTGCATTCGAGGAAAGGCTAGGTGCATTTCTATATTCGACGGAGCCGATGTAGAAATACATTCGAGGAAGGCTCGGATGCAAAACTATATCCAGGGGGCTTTGTGCAAAACTGCATCCAGGGGAGGGTTGGGTGCATTTCTATGCCCGTCTTGGATGTATTTTTGCATCGACTCCCCCTAATACATAAATGCACCTAGCCTTCCCCCAGATGCAATTTTGCACCCGACCCTCCCTCGGATGCATATCTGATGGTAGTTTGGTGTTGTTTAATTTTTTTCCAATATAAACAAAAATTCACCAATTTTTTCTAATTTTTGGTGAAAAAATAAAGTATTTCGCCATGTCTTCCTACATGAAGTTGCCCAGGATTCACCAGGGTTTCGAAACAAATTCACCATTTTTTTACAAGTACATTTTGGGTCCGACCCCTTATGCATAACCTTGTGCATAAGCATATCCAAGAAGAACATATATTCAAGATTCCTTTTTGAAAGGCAATTGACTATTAGGCTAGAACCACCTTTTTTAGAGTATATTACATTATTTGGTACATGCTAATGTACCACATTGGGTATACATTTATAGTAGGAGTGTGTATTAGATTAGAGTTTGATTAGGTATTTTATGTAATGTAATAATGTGCAGGAAATGCACAAGTCTCATGTAGTGAAGTGTGAAAGTGTGATGAGTGTGTATGTGTACAAGTGTTTATTATGTAAGAGTGCACATGTGTCCTTAGAGTAGGATAAGGAAGAGTGTCAAGAAGAGTGAAGGCCAAGAGTACTCCATATAGAGAGTTACATTCAATTATATATGTGTCTATGTGTGTGTATGTGTATGTGTATGACACCATGTAGAAAGAGAGTGTGTGGAAGTATGGTGTATTTGAGATCTTTATTCTATATTAATATACTATTTTCATGAGAATTTTTAATGGCTATTTTATGAGTTGTTGCAAAAGTTATTTATGAGTTTTATATGATTAAAATATTACCATTATCATATATTTCATATTGCAAATTTATTTGAGATCTTGTGGTTATTTGCTTTAAGTATTAAGCATCAAAAGCTAACAGTGGTATTAGAGCCACAAGGGAGATTGATAGGAGATAGGGAGATTTTTTTTATATAGAATTTGAAATTTGTATTTGGCTAGAGTATTTTAATAGGGTTACAGGAAAACTCGTGAAGAGTAGGACTCAACATAGATTTATTTCCACTACATTGAAGAACAACTAGTGAATATTATTGATTTCAGATTTTTAGAGGTTTGGATGTATTTGATTTCTAATATTTTGTTGCAGAAAATTAGTTTTTAGAAGTTGAGAAGCTTACTACAATAGATAGAGAATAATTTCACCTTCAATTACCTGAAATTCTATGTGCTTTCCTCATGCAAGAATTAGTTTTGGAGTTACAACAAAATAATAGACATTGAAGACTAAGGAGGTCCAAGAAAGAGGTCCCATTGGAGATTGAATAATCGAAGATAGAATAATTTGAAGATTATATATTTAAAATTGAATATTAAGGAGACCCAAGAAATATTTCCCATAGAATATTGAAGACTAAATATTTAGGAGAGAGAAAGAGGCTAGAGAAGCCCTATTGAAGATTGAGAAAGAGAAGACCCAGGAGAAGAGGTCCCCATTGTATATTTGAGAAAGAATATTGAGGAGGCCTAGGAAAAAGTTCCATTAAAGTTTTGAAGGAGGAAGAAGGAGAATGAGAAGCCCTATTGATAATTTTAAGAAGTGGCCATTGGAAAATATTTTAAGAAAGTTCGAGGTAGAAGATTGCAAGAAGAAGAAATTCTTGAAAAGAGGTAATCACATAAAAATTGGGACAATACAAGCCCAAAAGGATTTGTGAAAATGATTCAAGGAGAAGGATTTTGGCAAGAAGTTTGCCAAATTTAAAAAAGTAATTTTGAAGACTTCAAGACATTCATATTCTTGTAGAAGAGGCCAGAAAAGAGGCCAAATGCGAAGACAAAATTCTGTGAGAGCTAAGGAGGAGAAAGAAGAAATAAGAGACCACCAAATTTATAGTTTTTTGAGACAACCATTAAAGTTTTTGAAGGAGAATATTCCAGACTTTTGGGATAGAATTTGAAGAATTTCAAGACAGAAAAGTGGAGGAATTGGCAGTATTTGAAGCTGCAAAGTATAGAGTTTGTGGATAGTAAAAAGGAAATAAATTGAAGGAGTTAGAGGTAGCGCATTGGACTGCATTTAGTGCTGCAAATTTCAGAGAATTTTGGGAAGCAAGTTGAAGAAGATAGAACTATATTTTGAAAAACATTTGAAGAAGAAATTAAGTTGTAAATTTTTAGAATATTTGAGCAGCATTTTGAAAAGCAAAGGAGCTGCAAATTTGAAGGTATTGGGGCAGCAAGTTTGAACAGTAAAAGGTGAGAAAAACTAGCTAGAAAGCAAGCTTGGAAGGAAGCACAAATAAGTTTGAAAATTTGATATTTTATTATGGTGTTATAAGTTGATTATTATCATATTTTTGCAAGTATTACTCCTAGTTATAAAAATCAAGAAAAGTAGTTGCAAATGCAATAAGGAGCACTCAAAAAGATGTGCATAGCATATATTTTGAAAAATAAGGTTAAGTGCATGTTCTTGAAGGAACAATAGCCTCTTTGAACCTACACAATTTTTAGAAATAGAAGTTAGCAAAGTAAGTGGAAAATAAGTAAAAGCATTGGAAAAGAAAGTTCTCAAGCCAAAAAAAGGCTCACCCATTGAAGTTGAGTTGTGGAGAATCCAAGCTACACCAAAAACAAGTTAGATTCTACTGAAGCAATGCAATAGGAGTGGCAACCAAAGAAGCCATTGTACATTGAAGGAGGAGCCACCATTTTAGAAAGAAAAAACCACCTAAGTTGTGGAAGAACCACCATGAGAGGAGAGGCCATTGGAAGAGCCACCACATTAGATGGAGGAGACTACAAAACCATTGGAAGATCCACCACATTGGATGGAGGAGAACGTAGAAAACCAAGCACCAAAGGAGAGGAGAGAATGTAGAAGGCCAAGTGCAGTAGAAGCTATACATTGGAATGCGTTGAAGAGAAGAGCAAATGTATTATAAATAATAGTGGAACATTATCAAAGGAAGATCACTAATTTGAGGAGTTGAAGAGTTCATTTACCACTTGGTATTGTAGGAAATGTAATGCCTAGGATATCATAGAATCATTGAGTGAAATGAGCCAAAGTTGGAAACACCTTCTACCAAGCGTTATGAGAAGTATAGATAGTTGGAGCACCAAAGGAATGTTAGTAGAAGAGGAAAAGAGTTTGTGTGCCACTTGGCACTTGGAAAAATGAGTGCCAAACATATTTGAAGGGAGTCAAAGCATTTTGAAATAGTCATTTAATGCATGGACCATAAATAACACAAGAGAGGTTCATTCGAGCATCAAATCAGTTTGCAATTTTAGGAGAGTGCCTTGTAGAAAGAATCCTATTGAAGAGTCAACAATGAAGACCGATTATTTTGCCCAAAATAGTGCATTCCCAAATTATTGAGGTAAATTTCAAGTTAATATTTAATTTATCAATAGGTTGGAGTAATAAGGAGTAATTTATGATTGGTTTATGAAATATTGAGTTTGATTAATATATTTCTACATTGATTAATTATTGCTATTGGAGGTATAAGGTTTATAAGTGGAAAATAAAAATCCTAGATATTTTATTACTACAATTTGGAAAGTTTTGTGAAGTTTTGAAAAATGGATTTGAAGTTTTGGAAAGATAATTACATGTTTTGTAATTAATTCATTTTATTTTGTAAAGCAATTTGAAATATTTGCAAATTTATAATTTTGGAGAAATAAGGAGTTCAACATCAAATTAGGAATACAAAATTTACAAATATCTTTTATAGAATTGATAGGGACTAATATTGCCATATTTATATTTATTATCCGTGGATGATAATGTTGCCATATTTATATTTATTATCTGTTGATGATAATGTTGCCATATTTATATGTATTATCTGCAAATGATAAAGTTGCCATAAATAATTGGATAATGTTGTTTATCCGATTGATGAGGAAATTAATATAAAATAATCATTGTCCTCTCAGTAATATAATATTTGGATTGCCAATCTAGATAATGTAATATGTGGCAAGTCCATCTTATCTTGCCACCTATGATGATGTTGTAAAAGGTATTTCTTACCTATAAATATGGTAATATTAGTCCCTATCATTGATAATAAATATAAATATGGCAATATTAGTCCCTATTAAGAATTTCTAAATTTCTAATTGGGGAGTTATAAGGAATTCAACACCAACATAGGTTTATGAAATTTAGAATTAAGAAATTATATTTTTGAAATTTGGGAGATAAAAGGTATTCAACCTAGAGATTTGAAGAATTGAAATCTTTGTCAAAATTATTGTTTGATCATTATCCAAACACTAGGAAATACAAGGTATCCTACAAAATTTGGGAATTGAAGTTTCATCAAAAATAGTATTTGATTATATATTCAAATTCAACTTAAAATTTAGAAGTTGAAAAGGTTTTATCAAAGTTGTATTTCATTTTTCAAGACTAGGGAGTTACAAGGAAGATTACATTAGAAGAACTATGGACGAAATTGTTAAGAATGCATTCAATGAAAATGATGAACTATTTCATGAACTAAAGTTTTATTCACAAAACTTAATAGATACCTTTGATGGATACAAATATTTGCTTACTAGTTTAAAGGAAATATTTTCTCTGTTTCTCATGGAAGCAAAAGAAGAGAATTTTATGACATTTATTGATTATCTTCATGAAGTACTATTCAAGACTTGATGGAATAATCAAAACATAGTTATGATTTATTCAAAATAATATTTGATGATTTATCTATCATTAATTATTTTTTAATTCTTTCAAGGGATGAAACAAAAGAAAGATGAACATACTAGTAATGAAGTACTGAATTCTAGTCAATACTATTGTGATGATGTACTAACTCACTACATTGAAGATATATCACTAGTAAAGGTGCAAAAATGAATAAGAAAAAGAAACAAGAAAAAAAGTCAAACCAAGAAAGGCAAAGTAAAGACTGAACCTAAAGAAGATTCTTATTTGAAGAGTCCAAGATAAAAAACAAAGTCATATTATTGTGATGATTTACTAGCTCATTGTATCAAGGATATACCATCAATAAAAATATAGAAGTGGAAGAAAAAGTAAAGCAAGAAAAGGAATCAGATAAAAGGTAAGATGAAGACTAAACCAAAGGAAGATACTTATTTGAAGACTCCAGATATAAATTTACTAGAGATAGATTGAAGACAAAATATGAAGACCATATTGAATAATAAAGTCTTCAATAACCAAATAATGTAATACAGGGTATGTTAGAGTATATTACATTATTTGGTACATGCTAATGTCCCACATTGTAAGTGTGGAAGTGTGATTAGTGTAGATGTGCACAAACGTCCATTATGTAAGAGTGCACATGTGTCCTTAGAGTAGGAAAGTGAAGATTCTCAAGAAGAGTGAAGATCAAAATTTCTCCATATGGAAAGTCACATTCCATTATATATGTGTCTATGTGTGTGTGTGTGACACCATTTAGAATGAGAGTGTGTGGAAGTATGGTGTATTTGAGATCTATATTCTATATCAAGATACTATTTTTGTGAGAATTTGTTAATGGCTATTTTATGAGTTGTTTTAGAAGTTATTTATGAGTTTTATATGATTAAAATATTTCTATTATCATATATTTCATATTGCAACTTTATTTGAGATCTTGTGGTTATTTGATTTAAGTATTAAGCATCAAAAGCTAACAACCAAGCTATTGCTTTTATTTAAGGCTATTGCTATGGGTAACCAAGTAAGGATTACAAATATAGAGGTGTTTGAAACTAGTACATAATATGGCAATGCACTTGAGGCCAACTATAGAGACATAAATTCATAATGTTTTAGATCACGCAATGAATGACCTCCAAGGAATTGATAGAGATATTGAAAGTGCTATTGTAGTTGCTTCACAAAATGTTTGTGGTGGAGCTTAGCAAACACCTCCAAAATAAAAGGAAATGGTTGTAAAATTACCAGTAATAGATTTTGTAGAGGAATTTTTAGCATAAATTATAAAAGGAATGTAATCTACTATTTGTTAAGAGTATTAGATCATTGGTGATAATATGCAAGAATTACCTTATAAGAACTTGTCATCTCAATTGCTTCAAGCCATGAATGGATGAGAATAATTCATGCCCCATACACAACCATGAACTATAGATTGATGATCATGAATACGAATTTAGAAAAGAATGTGAAAAATAGAGAGCGATAATCTTGAACAAGTTTGTCTATGAGAAGAATATAATGGATCCCCATGGTGTTTTATCTAGTAACTAGACCAATAGAGTGTTTGGGGATTGGAGGAAAATAGTGAAGGTTTTGAGAGATATATGTGGCCTGCACAAGATGTATAAATATAGAAAGGATAGACACTACACACCATATAATAACTATTTTTGTAGGTTTTGTCGAATGTGGAAGGAAACTCATGTTTGTAGACAAGTCACATCTTCTAGGAAGTCTTCATAAAAGGGTGAGTAGAGGTTGTGAAGAGATAAAATATTGTATTTTTTTTTAAATTTTAATTATATTTCTTATGCTCTTATATCTCAAGAATAATAGGTGAGAAAAGTATTGTTCAATGGGGATTTTGGAACATTTTTCTAGTTAAATTTAATAAAAATAATTTAGATACAATTTTTTAATATAAGGATTGCATGATCGATGACACTTAACATTCTATTGTGCAAGTGAAGAGTTCATATTGAGAGGGGAGGCAATATAAATTTTTCCCAATGTTCAATTTTCCCATAATATTTGTAATATTACACTTAATAATCAAGATTTTAAATATGGTATTCAATTAGCACCAAACAATCAAATATTGATAATGTTTTTTAGAAATAGTAATGATCATCCAATTACCCTATTAATCATATGGACAAGTGAAGGCCCATTCCACACTCAAGGTGAATGGTTGAGTTTATCCCCATTCATAAGAAGATAAAAAATTGTAAGTCTTGGTCTAAATAAATGTTTGTGACTAGTTCTATGTGTCCTTAGTCACAACTATGCTTTTAAAATAGAGAATGGGCTCCTTGCCTCCTTATTTTAAGATATTTTTCTACTTATTATATTTTGTGTCCATGTATACAACTTTGATGTTGGATAGAGTGTGTGTCACTATCCAATTGTGTTGTATGAACATGGATGTATAAATTTTTTCATATCCTTCATTAAAATTCCAATGGGGATATTCCCATTGAAGTAGCATAGTAAGGTCATTTTTGTTATTGCTTGTTGTGAATCACTGAGTGTGTCTCTATCCATACCATAAGTGTATTTGATGAACTATTGAGTGTATCCTCATTATTCATATGGTTATTTTTACTATTGTTATTCTTCCTATCCATGTCTGGAGCAATGGTGTAATAAGGGATAATGTTAGGATTTATTACATTATAGGATGTGATAAATATTATTATTAAAATAAATTGAGTGGTTAGAACCACTCACATAGGAGTCTTGTGTGAGTTGTTAGCAAGTTAGTGAAGTCAAGTTATTTGAGAGTTTCTAAGTAGTTTTAGGAAGAGTTAAGTTAATTGTAACAAAAAAATATATTTGAATTGTTTGTTGAGTCTATTATTGGTTAAAAAATTATATACATAGAATTATTTAATTAATAGAATTTTTTCAACCTTGTGACTATTCCATCACTTGGGATGTATTTGTAGTTTTCTTCCTAGAATTTTTACTTTGAATTTATTATTGTGTAATTTTTGCTAGACCTTATCTTATAGGTGTATTGGTGCCCTTCCCCTTCTAAGCTTCATAGTGTCTTTATTTGCTTCATCCTATTTTTGAGGTGAGGTCTGCTCCTTAGATGATTTCTTTTTGTCCTTGGTTCCAACCCCTTATAGATTTGCATATAGGGCGGTATCATCAAACAAAAAATATTTGTCCCCTTCAAATGTACTAGAGCTATAAAATATTGCATTGTGATGATTTGGTAAGGCAAGAACTACTTGCAAAAATTTGAGGTTGCTGATAAATAGATTGATTATGTGCGTATGATTTATCTTAATATAGTGACTCGTTGAACCTAAAATTATTGATCATCCTAATTTGTATAGAATTATCTAATGACTACTTCATAATCTATAAGATCATGCCATTGTATGTGAAACATTATAACATGTAATATGCATATTGATATTTCCCATATTATTTTTAACCTGATTTGTACCCTAACTAGCACCTTGTCATGGCACCTAGACTCTTGTAAGATATGAATTTTTTCCACAATGCTAATTCTATTGTTGTTTCCACCCACTATTTGACTATAATTTTATACGTTTAGTATTGTTATGATTTATCAAGGTCCTCATCACTTCTAATATCTCTTTCATATTGATAATATATTGGTTTATGATGGCTCTATCATCACTATTGGATGATGATGGAGCAAGTAAGGTTGGCAATTATGGCTAGAAGGAAATAACTAATGATGAGATTTGGCTAGGATGTTTCACAATGTATGGAGGATTTGGGTCGGTAGCTAGTTGGATATTTGAAATAGATGATATGGGGGCATATATAAACTATTTGATAAACTTTTTATGACTTGAGTAACATTGGTCATAGGACAAGTATGGTGTATTTTCCCTACACTAATAAAAATATCTTTTATAAGACTTTCTTCTTCAAAGGCTACAACTAGAGTATTGTGATTAACATTACAAACCATCAAATCCAAATCAAATTATAATCCCTTGATGTAGTATGGCAATAATTGTTATTCATTTGCATAACATTTTATGGAGTTAAATTTAAATTCCCCAAGAATCTAGTATTGTAATCATGAATATTTTCTTAAGGGTGTTTTTGTATAGCATTCAAATGAAACAAAAAATATCCATAACCCAAAATTTCAAACCTATAGATGAAAGGTTCTAATATCAATTCCCAATTAATAATTTAATTATCAAGTAAACCTCTATACCATAATTCAAATTTATCATGCAAATAATAGATCAATAAGTGTATCATGATTTATTCCTCCTAGGTACTATGGGTTGAGTTAATTGTAGATATCTCAAAAAAGTGACCCAATGCCATCTTATTCCCACTTACATAAAAAATAGGTTTGAATTTTACAATAGCATGTGGGATAGGAGAATAGACCCATGGATTCAATGGCCCTTGATAGGTCCAATGAAAAAGTTGGGTTTAAGGCCTAGGTGGTTAAGGCACTAAATTGTTTTGTCTAGGTTAACAATGTATTAGATAAGGATATATTGCATAACCCTAAGGTGGATATAAGTTCATTTAAGGGTATTGATATGAGGCATAGTAATGTGGGGGAAAATGAGGATTTGGAATTTTGAAAGGAGTAGGAAGTGGATTAGGATAAGCCCATTTTTGATTTGGAGGATCTTGCATATTTGAAAAGGAAGGAGGATATTGTATGTTGGACATTTTAAGTCCTTGGAGTTGTCATTGATGTCAAGGCATGAAGTTGTCATTGATATCAAGGAATAAGCTACCGTTGATGCCAAAATGTCAAAAGGAGCAATGCAAAAGGTTCATGGCAAAAGAGCTTCATTATATTTATTTTTAATATTATGGGAAACATAAGTAGAAGGGTTTTTATTAAAACCATGGATGAGCTAAAATAAAAGTCTTTTCATAAAAATCCAAGGAGGCTTTAATCCCGAAAGTCAAAATATTTAAATATTAATTTATAATATTTAAATTCTAAAGAATTTAAATAATTTATAAATTGAATTTTTAAAGGCAAAGTCATAAGCACCAACCTCAAATAAATTACCTCCACTAACGTGCATGGAACAAAGGCATAAAGGTATTTATACCTTAGCCAAAACATTGGAAATACAATTTGATTAATATTTACAATACTCAGTGCAAAAAGTCTTGTGCAAATTCAAAAAGGGAAGCACCTTCAAAGTGCTATGTGGAAGTAGGAGACGTTTTGGAGAAGGAGCCAAAGGGCTCTAAGGAAGGCAAAGAAGATAAAGCACACATTGCATTTTAGTGGAGCAAGGTGAGCACTTGGGCTCACATGGAGTGGAAGCCACGACCAAGGCGCTGCTGCAGCATACAATGCAAGGTCGAATCCCATGAATTATGAAGTGGAACAAGGTTTTTGTAATTTAATTTTTTTATTATTAATTGCCTATGCTAAGGTTGTTGGAGAGATAAGATGTGAGTAATGGTTTTATTTACCTAAGTGGTAAATGGTAAATGTTGCTAGGGTAATTGTTGATTTACCTTAGGGAAGTGAAAATTAATTTATTGCATTTAGTGTTAAGTGAATTATTCAATTTAAATGCAATATTGAGAAAGGAGTTATAAGTAGAAATTGTGTTATATTTTATAAAAGGAATTTTTGATGAAAATTATGATGTTGAAATTTATTGTTGAGATGGAGCAATAAGGTGTATTTGGGATTTAATTTATCTTTGTGTTTGAGGTAAATTGTGAAAAGTGTTAGGGTGATAATTCTTGTCATCTAACCCTTTGTACTTGGCAAAATAAAATTGTGATAATTGAACTAGGTGTTTTGAAGATAATTCTCCATAAAAGAAAAATGTATGGGCATATTCTTCCTTGTTTGAGTTGATTGGTTGGTTTTCTGGAAAACAACTTTGGAGTGAAAAGAACTTGATTAGGTTTCCTTATTGATTTTTTGAGCTATTGGAAGTGAATTCTATGCACCTTGGTTGATAAGCATTGTTGTTAAAGTGATTAGGTTGAGTGAAGAACTTGAACTAGGGTTGCAAAGATTATGAGTATCATTATTACGTGAAGATTATTTTAGAAGCATTGTTGTTGAAGTGAGTAATTGAGTGAAGAACTTGAACTAAGGTTTGGAAAAAGCATAATTATCATTGTTATATGAGATTGGTTGATAAGCATTGTTGGAAAAATTTTGAGTGAGTGTTCATATGCTTGGAATAGGGTTTGTGAGTAAGGATTATTTCATTGAGTGATTAATTGAGTAGATTTGGTTGAGCCTAGTCAAGTGGATGTGTGAAATGATAGTTCAAGTTCTATGAAATAAATCGTTCTATATTATGAATTGATTTGAGAAAGAGGTTGAGTGTTGATGATTGTGAAACATATTGAGTCTCTAAAAATTCTCTATATGTTTCTATGATAAAATAGAGATTGAAAGTGATTGAGAGTTTTTTAAGTGTGAAGCATATTGAGTCTCTAACAATTCTCTGTATGTTTCTAAAAGAGTGATTGAAAGTGATTTAGCATTGTGATGAATGTGAAGCATATTGAGTCTCTAAAAATTATCTTTATGTTTCTATGAGATTGGACAAGTTCTAGTGTGGACTTGTTGAGCAGATTTGAGGTAAGTCTTTGAGAAGACTTGTGGACAAATTTGTGTGAGCTTTTGTGGAAGCTTAAAATATAGATTTAAAGCAGAGTTGAAAAAGTTCTAGTGGGGATATGTTGAGCAGATTTGGACAAGTTCTAGTGAGGACTTGTTAAGCAAAATTGGATAAGTTCTAAAGAGGACTTGTGGATAGATTAGTGTGAGCTTTTGTGGAATCTTACAAGGCAAAATTAATAAAAGTCTTTGAGTAGACTTGAGGGCAAAGTTGATTTATTGATTTGTTCAAACCTTGAGTTAAGGTTTGGGGTAGATCCAACAAAGTTAATTTATGATTAAATCAAGCTTTGAGTTAAGGATTGAGGATAGATATTGAGGACAGATTTGTGCTAGACCAAAGGACTAAGTTTAGTGTAGATCAGAGGATAGATATTGAGGACAAAATTATGCTAGACCAAAGGACTGTGTTTAGTATAGATTCAAGTATAGAGTTTGGTGTAGATTTGAGGATAGGTTTGTGCCAGACCAGAGATAAAGATTGAGCAAATTTGTGCTATATTGAATGACTGAGTTTAGTGCAAATCAGAGGACAAATATTGAGGATAGACTTGTGCTAGATCGAAGGACTATGTTTAGTATAGATTTTAGGATAGATTTTGGTGCATATTTGAGGATATTTTTATGCTAGACCAAAGACAAAGATTGAGAAGATTTGTGCTAGATCAAAGGACTATGTTTAGTGCAAATTTGAGACATATATTTGAAGGTGATAGAGTATAGAAGATGATAGTCTCTAGTGGATAGAGATCCATAAGCTAGGGTAGTGAGGACATATGTCTTAAGTGGATAGAGATCCATTAGCTAGAGTAGTGGGGGAAATAGTTCTTATAGAAGATCACCAGTCAGAGCTAAGGAGAAAGGAGTTCTCTTATGGATAGAGATCCACAAATTTGATTAGGGGATTGATGTATCCTTTAGACAGAGGTCCATAAACATTGTAATAGGGAAAGGATTCCCAAGATATTGATTGAGAAAATTTTAGTGAAATATTTTCTTCGTGGAGTAGCCCACATTGGGTGAACCACGTTAAATTTGTGTCTCTATTTTATGTGGTATTTTATGCATTGATTTGATTACTGATGTTGATATTGCTATCTTACATTGCATAATATTGATTGGGAAAGAAAAGTAAAAAGTGGTCTTATACTGTTCACCCTCCCTCTAAGTATAAGCTTATGTTCTTCAATTTGTATTAGAGCAGGTTCATTCAAAAGAGTTTAACATATTGAAGGAAAATCTTACAAGAACACAATGGATTCTAAGAATGGATCATCAGATAATTCAGCACCAGTATTTTATGGAAGTGATTATATATATTGGAGTACAAGAATGAAGATTTACCTGATGGCACTTGGCAATAAATTTTGGGAATAAGTTGAAAATGCATACATACCACTAGTTGATACACCTAAATATAAGGAAGGTAAGCTTCTACAACATTACTATTCAAAAGCAATGAATGTAATTTTGAGAGGTTTGCATAGAACAAATTTAATAAGAGTTATGCATTGTAAAGATGCAAAAGAAATTTGGGATAAACTGCAAAGCATATATGAAGGAGATAAAGGTGTCAAGAAAGCAAATATATGAAACCTCAAAGGGTAATTTGAAGAGTTAAGAATGAAGGATGAGGAAAAAATTAGTACTTATCTACTTAGAATAGATGAGGTTGTTAATGCTATGCAAGGACTTGCTCAATATTTATGAATCAGATGTTTGTGATAAGGTTTTAAGATCTCTTCCAAAAATATTTAGTGAAAATATTTCTGCCATAGAAGAATTAAAATATGGTGATTCTTTTACAAGAGATATGTTACTTGGTATCCTTACAACTTTTGAGTTAAGAATAAAAGAGAAACCCAATTCTCGGAAGGAAGCAACCTTCAAAGAAATTAAGAATACAAAGGGTAAGAAGTCAGAATAGAGAAATGAGTCATCCAGTGATGAAGAAAATTATGGCAGAAGGAATAAAGATTCAAGAATATTTAAAGATGCAAAATCCGTTATATGTTTCAATTGTGGAAAGTATAGTCACTATGCAACTAATTTTCAAGAAGCTAAAAATAACAATGATGAAGAAAATTAGGATCACAGGAATAGGGAATAAAAAAAATATAGGTACCAAAAGAAAAACAAAGATGGATAAAGTAGACAAGGAAAGAAGTTATTTCAAAGATAAAAGAGGAGCTACTATGCAGACAAGGCAAGTAAGTACTCAAGTGATAGTGATAATAGTTTTTTAGATAATTACAAAGATGAAGTTCTATTTCTGATTGAAGAAAAAAAGAAGTCAAGAAAAGATCACCAATAATTCTCAAGTGTTTTCGATGTGGTAATTTTGGACATCTTGAAGATAGTTGTACAAGGGATAGTTTCAGTTTTAGTGATGATGAATATGAGGATGTACTAGAAGGACCATAAGAGAATCTTCTAATAGCACTAGAAGAAGAAGAAGAAGAAGGTGATCCTATAGAAGACAAGTCAATAGAAAATGAAGATGTAGACAAAGGCAAACAAATAGAGGAAGAATAAAAAAAATATGGAGTTGATATTAAGGAAAAACTTATTTATGCTCTTGACACATTAAATAAGGTAAGAAAGCAAAAATCTAAACTTGAGTTTCAGTTTCAAGAATGCGATGAAGAGAGAAGAAAGCTTATAGAGGATATAAAAAAGTCAATGGATAAGACAAAGAAGTTCAAGGATAAGTTAGAAGTAAAGGTCTTAGAATGTGAAAGGTTAGAACAAGAAGTATCTCTAGTAAGGAAATATTTAGAAAAATCTAAGGATAAGCTACACAAGTATGGGAAGAGTTTAAATATTAAGGATAAGATGATCAAGGTGCAAAGAAGGTCAACAAACAATACAAGTCTTGGTTTTGAACAAACTCAAAAGAAATAAGAAACATAATCAACCTCAAGTTTTGAAGAAGAAGAAACTTCAGAAGAAGTAACTTCAGAATAAGACAGTGTAAGAGAAAGTGATATTTGTGAGGATGAGTTAGACAACAGAAAGTTCAACAAGGAAAGAAACAATGCACATAGGAGAAACAGATGGAACAACAATAATAATAGGTTAAGAGAAACTAAGAGACCAATGAGGTAAAGACAATGAAGTTTCAATGGATGATGTTTCTCATGTCACATATTTGGGCACATGGTTTCACAGTGCAGGACACATGAAAGATAGGAATATGGGAATTTTAGGAATAAATAGCTTTTCCATGGGTATTTCTACTCATGTAATCAGTTTGGTCACAAGGAAATGAATTGAAGGGTTCATGATAGAAAAGGATATGGCTTCACCAGGAGAAATCCTAAGACATTTGCACCTCCAAGGAATAATAACATTAAGTGTTATAAGTGCAATAATGATGGACGTACATCAAAGTGGTGTAGAGAAAATATTCTATAATCAAGCATAAACAAGAACAGGAATAGGAACAGGAATATGGACATGGATAGGAATAGGAATAGGAATATGGATATGAAAAAGAACAAGAATATGGACATGAATAGGGACAAAAATAGGAATAGTCAAAGAAATTAGAAGGATCAGATGAGAAGGAAAGAGGATAAAGGTAAAGACCAGTGCTTGTTGGGAGTAGAAATACTACCACCCCAGAATTAACCACCACAAGAGGAGGTGGGGGAGGGGCTAAGCTAAGAGACTCATTCTTAGCCCTAAGCCCCAAAGGTGACCCTTTGTCATTGATGTCAAAGGGGGAGAGATTTGAGTAAGGGGGAGAGATTTGGTTTAAGGAGAGAACATTAAGATAGGGGAGCAATGTCCTAGGGGAGCAGACCAAGAAAAAGATTAAGTTTTTGGTAAAAATAATTTGGGTTACCATCAATGAAAAAGGGGAATATTGTTGGACATTTTGAGTCCATCGAGTTGTCATTGATGTAAAGGCATGAAGTTGTCATTGATGTCAAGGAATAAGCTACCGTTGATGCCAAAAGGTCAAAAGCAGCAATGAAAAAGGTTGATGGCAAAAGAGCTTCATAATATTTATTTTTAATATTATGGGAAGCATAAGTAGAAGGGTTTTTATTAAAACCATGGATGAGTTAAAATAAAAAGTTTTTCATAAAAAACCAAGGAGGCTTTAAACCCTAAAGTCAAAATATTTAAATATTAATTTATAATATTTAAATTCTAAAGAATTTAAATAATTTATAAATTAAATATTTAAAGGCAAATTCATAAGCGCCGACCTCAAATAAATTACCTCCACCGAAGTGCATGGAACAAAGGCATAAAGGTATTTATACCTTAGCCAAAAAATTGAAAATACAATTCGATTAATATCTGCAATACTCGATGCAAAAAGACTCGTGCAAATTCAAAAAGGAAAGTGCCTTCGAAGCACTATGTGGAAGCAGGAGACATGTTGGATAAGGAGCCAAAGGGATATAAGAAAGGTGAAGAAGATATAGTGTACATTGCATTTTAGTGGAGCAAGGTGAGCGCTTGGCTCACACGACATGGAAGCCGTGGCTAAGGCACTGCTGCAACATAGGGTGCAAGGTCGAATCCCATGAATTGCGGAGTGGAAAAAGGTTTTTATAATTTAATTTTTTATTATTAATTACCTATTCTAAGGTTTTTGGAGAGATAAGGTGTGAGCAAGGTTTTTATTTACCTAAGTGGTAAATGGTAAATGTTGCTAGGACAATTGGTGATTTACCTTAGGGAAGTGAAAATTAATTTATTGAATTTAGTGTTAAGTGAGTTATTCAATTTAAATGTAATATTGAGAAAGGAGTTATAATTAGAAGTTGTGTTATATTTTATAAAAGGAATTTTTGATGAAAATTATGATGTTGAAATTTATTGTTGAGATGGAACAATAAGGTGTATTTGGAATTTAATTTATATTTGTGTTTGAGGTATAGTGTGAAAAGTGTTAGGGTGATAATTCTTGTCATCTAACCCTTTGTACTTGGAAAAATAAAGTTGTGATAATTGAACTAGGTTTTTTGAAGGTCATTCTCCATAAAAGAAAAAGGTATGGGCATATTATTCCTTGTTTGAGTTGATTGGATGGTTTTATGGAAAACAACTTTGGAGTGAAAAGAACTTGATTAGGTTTCCTTATTGAGTTGTTGAGCTATTGTGAAGTGATTTCTATGCACCTTGGTTGATAATCATTTTTGTTGAAGTGATTAGGTTGAGTGAAGAACTTGAACTCAGGTTTGCAAAGATCATGAGTATCATTGTTATGCGAAGATTGTTTTTTAAGCATTCTTGTTGAAGTGAGTAATTGAGTGAAGAACTTGAACTAAGGTTTGGAAAAAACATAAGTATCTTTGTTATATGAGATTGGTTGATAAGAATTATTGGAAATATTTTGAGTGAGTGTTCATATGCTTGGACTAGGGTTTGTGAGCAAGGATTATTTCATTGAGTGATTGGTTGAGTAGAGTTGGTTGAGCCTAGTCAAGTGGATGTGTGAAGTGATAGTTCAAGTTTTATGAAACAAATTGTTCTATATTATGAATTTATTTGAGAAAGAGGTTGAGTGTTGATGAGTGTGAAACATATTGAGTCTCTAATGTTTCTATGATAAAAGAGAGATTGAAATTGATTGATAGTTTGTAAGTGTGAAGCATATTGAGTCTCTAACAATTCTTTGTATGTTTCTAAAAGAGTGATTGAAAGTGATTGAGCATTGTGATGAATGTGAAGCATATTGAGTCTCTAAAAATTCTCTTTATGTTTCTATGAGATTGAACAAGTTCTAGTGTGGACTTGTTGAGCAGATTTGAGGTAAGTATTTGAGAAGACTTGTGGATAGATTTGTGTGAAATTTTATGGAAGCTTACAATATAGATTGAAAGTAGAGTTGGACAAGTTCTAGTGAGGACTTGTTGAGCAAATTTGGACAAGTTCTAGTGAGGACTTGTTAAGCAGAATTAGACAAGTTCTAGAGAGGACTTGTGGATAAATTAGTGTGAGATTTTGTGGAAGCTTACAAGGTAGAATTGATACAAGTCTTTGAGTAGACTTGAGAGTATATTTGATTGATTGATTTGTTCAAACCTTGAGTTAAGGTTTGGGGTAGATCCAAAAAAGTTGATTTGTGATTAAGTCAAGCTTTGAGTTAAGGCTTGAGGATAGATATTGAGGATAGATTTGTGCTAGACCGAAGGACCGAGTTTAGTTCAGATAAGAGGACAGATATTGAGGACAAACTTGTGCTAGACCGAAGGACTATGTTTATTTTAGATTCGAGGATAGAGTTTGGTGTAGATTTGAGGATAGGTTTGTGCCAGACCAGAGATAGAGATTGAGTAGATTTGTGCTAGATTGAAGGAATGAGTTTAATGCAGATCAGAGGATAGATATTGAGGATAGAATTATGCTAGACCGAAGGAATGTGTTTAGTATAGATTCAAGGATGGAGTTTGGTGCAAAATTGAGGATAGATTTATACCAAAACAAAGACAAAGATTGAGCAAATTTATGCTAGATCGAAGGAATATGTTTAGTGTAGATTCGAGATAGAGCTTTGAAGGTGAAAGAGTATAGAATATTATAGTCTCCATTGGATAGAGATCCATAAGCTAGTGTAGTGAGGATAGGTGTCTTCAGTATAGAGATCCATTAGCTAGAGCAGTGGGGGTAATAGTTCTTCTAGAAGATCACTAGTCAGATCTAAGGAGAAAGGAGTTCTCCTGTGGATAGAGATCCACAAAATTTATTAGGGGATTAGTGTCTCCTTTGGATAGAGGTCCATAAACATTGTAATAGGGAAAGGATTCCCAAGAGATTGATTGAGAAAAATTTAGTGAAATATTTTCTCTATGGAGTAGCCCACATTGGGTGAACCACGTTAAATTGGTGTCTCTATTGTATGTGGTGTTTTATGCATTGCTTTCATTACCATTTTTGATATTGTTATATTTACATTGCATAATATTTATTGGGAAAGAAAAGTAAAAAGTGGTCTTATACTGTTCACCCCATCTCAATATAAGCTTGTGTTCTTCATTGTAAACCTTGTGGAGTGACTTGTTGGTTTGTAAAAGGACGGAATTATTGTATGTATTGTTGTATCTATCTATTGAAGGTAATATTTGACCTAGGGGATTTTCTTAAGTACTATGAACCTCCAATTGACTGGTTGATACTTGAAAATTATAAGCAAAATCCTAGTTTTCATTAAAAATAAGAAAGTATCCTAAATAATCTAAATTTGGTAGTACAAATTTTCTAGCAGGAATGTTCAACATGTTAGACTAGATATATCTAGGTGGACTTTGAGATGAAACCATACTAGTAGGAGGGGTGATCTAAGCATTTAAAGCTAGAGGTTGTATTGCATTAATTACATTATAAAAGGCCATAAATAATGGACTATTAATGGGATTATTTACACCAAATATTATTCTATAAAGGGTATTAATATGAGTCAAATTAGTACCTATACTTTCCCAAGTTTGGTTTGTGAGAATAAATGAATAACTAAGTTGATATCCAAGGAAACCAATTTCTTGGGATGTAAGGTTTTGATTGACTAGGTAGGTCAAAGGAATTTTATCTTTCAAGAGAGTGGTATTAGATTTAGAAATATCCTTAATCTCATCATCTTGATGCACCCACATGATGATGTGTTCCTTCCTTTTTCCTTTTTTCATTATTTTATTGATATATGATTAGATTAGGTAATTGATGTTCTTTACCTAATCATGGTATTTTTGAGCATGCATTTGTAAGCTTGATTTCACATTGATATGTACCTACACAGATAGAGTTTCATAGTAACAATCTAAAAATTTGTAAAAAATGATCTAAAAAGTGATTTGCTATGAAACTAGAGTGAAACACTTACAAACTTAGGCAAATTGCTTGCAAAGTTGAACTTTAATTTTTTTTATTAGTATAAGACCAAAAAAATCTATTAGAGTGAAGCACCCTTGTTGGAGGAGCTAGAAAGAATATTATATTTCTAAGCTAATAACTTTTTAGAACCTAGGTGAATCACTCTTTGAACTCGAATTGGAGAGACTCTACTATTTAGAGCAAATCACCGGTTGGATGGAGCAAATCATCAACTAATTTGATCTTTGGCAATTTTTTTGTAGAATTTATCCAAAATGCTTTTTACTTATGATTGATACAAAATTACAGTCAATTTTGAGGGATTGTACAAATATAATGTTGCATTGTTTGGTTTATTTGTAAATTTTTATGATATTAAAGGTCATAATAATATTTCCATTAACAAAGCACATCCAAAATTTGGACACAAATAAAAATAATTGAGTTTAATTTGGGACTAGACTTGATTAATCAAGTCCTTTGTCCTGATAAATCATTCTAGATTCAAGCTATGAAAATTTAATAGATTCAAAATAAATTACTAGATCAATGGAGAAAATTGCTCCAAAAAATAGACGTAAAATCTCTTTGATATTTTCTAGTCAATTGGCTCAAATGTAGTGAATCAGTCCAAGTTTGGAGTGAATCACTACCTATTTTAAAACTTGGAAACTATTTCTTAGATGTAGGCCAATCACTTTCTACTTATGGTGAATGCAAATTTGATGCCAAAATCAAGGAATTCATCCAAATTTATGAGCTAAAGGACTAGGGCCCACCAAACATGCCAAAAAAACTATGTTGATCTATGGAAAATTTTAACTTCTTAAGCACTCATAGTTTTAATTTTAATGATAGTTGGATGGAAGTGTTTATGACCTCTTCCAACCTCTAAATTTAGGTTGGCTCCTCATTATCCTTTCTAAATTATAAGTCCACTACATGCCAAAATATTTCTTTCTAAATATCTTCCTCGAGATCCATTATTATTGTTTTACTACTCTACTAGTCTACAAGTTATTCACTCTAAAAGGTGAATTAATCACTCTAATTTATTAGTGATTCACTAGCATTCCCTAACACTTCATTCCTACAAACCAATACCTTAACTTCGCTAACGGATTACTCCTAGAACAAATTGACACGTATGGAGTGAATTGGAACTTATATTGAACTTAGCAAAATTTGATGGTTTTTAGAAGGCATAGGTTGATTGATTTCAATATGTTTGCAACCTTCCAAAATTATATATTCCAAGATAGTGATTTGTCACTATGTATACCCAAGTTTGAATTTATATTTTCTCCTCTCTTTTATAATGTTTATATCCATGTGCTCATCATGGGAAGTCTCACATATGGAAAATGACGTGCTAGATGATATGTTATAAGGTTTGAAGACACAAGGGTGACCTTCAAAAATGGAGTCAATGCAAAGGACTTATGTTGACTCATAGTAAAATAAGAATATCCAAAATTTGGGTACATCAAACTTAATTTTGATCTCAGTTGAAAAGAAAACTATTAGAGGTGATATTTTTTGGGATAATAAAGGCCAAATTTTCTCACCTACTTAGAATACTATGGAACTTTAATAAATAATTATGTGGTGGATAGAAAATTTATTACAAGGTTCAAGATGACAATGGAATTATGGAGACACATTTCAAGTGAGGGGGATAGACATATTATTAATGTTTTTCAAAAATACTGTGGTATTTGAATCAATAATAACATTATTTTATATTTTTTATAAATTATCAACGGAGGTAATATAGTAATGTCAACATATTTATAGAGAATTAAATAGCGTGGTAGATAATTAAGTTAATTATAGGCTTAATATTCATCTCATAGAAATTCAAATTTTAGATGATAATTGGCCAAGGGTAATTCTACCACCTAATAAAAATTACATCAAGAAATTTTAGTAGAAAATTAGTAGTTTAAGATATGGAAATAATTTTTATAGAAAAGAATGATAGAAAATGTGTAATGAACTAATGGTATGTGTAATATTTTATTATTTTTATAGGAATGATCTCTAATAGAATTTGTATAAAGATTATTGAAAGAAATAGTTGATAAGTTAAACCATAAATTTTAACACTTTAACTCTCATAAAGAATATAAGAAATTAATAAATAAATATACATGTGTATATATTTGTATATATAGATATATATTATGTGTGTGTGCATGTACCTATATTTTTTGTGAAAAAATATTTTTTTGTATAATATGATACATATATCAAGGGGATATTCAAAATAAATGTATTTTATGGTTATATTTTCTTTTAATTGGATGCAATTTTTATTAGCAAATAATTAATATTATCTCATAGGATTCACTCACAGGATCATAAATAATTTATAATAATATCATAAATATTCAATCACATATCAAATGAACATCAATCTCACATAAATCACACTAAAATATTTATTGATAAAAAAACTCAAGCAATGCATAAAGCAAAACTTATTTGAGTTACAATTTACATGGCTTTGTCTCAAATATAAAGATATATGAGACTCTTCACATTATATGAATCTTGGCTTTTGATATCCTCAAACTCATGGGAGAACTTGAATCTTCATATTCCTCTCTTACATAATAAGTACAAAAGGATGGATCCATTTTGTAAAAGGTTTGGGGTCCTTTCAAAACCCCTTCATCCACCAAATAAAAAAATAGATTACATAAATATAAAGTATCTCATGATTGCATATACCTTCCTACTTTTGAACTAGACACATCACTCATAACTCTTCACTTTCTAACTAGATACTTTACTCACTTAAATACATGACACATGCTCACTCCTACTAGCATGCCCACACGTTATACATAAAATCAAACTCACATACCAATATAAATATTTACAATAGGATCAAATAATGTAATACCTACAACATCCCCTTGTATTACATTATTTGGTATAAATACCTTTTGTTTCGTTTGCTATACATATGGGTTTGAAAAATTTTATGTTTGTTTTATCTAAGTGCTTTTGTAAAGATATCTACAAGTTGATCTTCAGTAGACACCTATTTTATTTGAATATCATGATCCAAAATATGATCATTGATGAAATGATATTGAGCTTAAATGTGTTTTGTCCTTTCATGTAACACACAATTTTTGATTAATTTTTTAACTCCTTGATTATCGCAATTTAGTGTTGTAGAATTTCTTTTGATTTCTATATCTGATAGAATGTATTGTAGCCATAATGCCTCACATATATCATCTCTTGTTGCATGATATTTTATCTTTTTTTGATGAGAGAGTTAATGCATATTTTTTTTACTATGCCATGATATGGGTCCTAATCCAAGATGAAATACATAGCTTGATGTAGATTTTTTATCATATACTAATCCTACATAGTCTAAATCTAAATAACCTTGTAAGTAGAAAGGATCATTTCTCTTGTACTTTAGACCATATCCTATGGTATTGTTGACATATTATAGTATTCTCTTTATGGCTTTCCAATGAATTTCTCTAGGATCTTGCATAATTTTGTAGAGATAATTTATAGCAAAGAGAATATCTAATCTACTATTTGTCAAATATAGAAGGTTTATAATCAGTTGCTTGATACATAGTAGTAGAGACTTATGGCGACTCATCATATCTTGATAATTGTAACCCTTGTTCCATTGGAGTATCTTTATGCTTATATTTTTTCATTTTATATTTTTTAGGAAATGATTTTGCATATTTTGTTTGAGTTATTGTGATGTTTTCTTTTTGATAAATTTCTAGACCAAGACAATAGTGTAGAAGTCCTAGATCTATCATTTCAAATTATTTTACCAACTATTTTTAAACTATCTATTAGTATTTTTTAGCTTCCTGTGATTACCAGTTCATAAAAATATACTACAAGAATTATTATCTCAAATCCCACCTTTTTTATATAAATATTTGAATAAGATGCACTCCTTTTAAAATTATGTCATAGTAGATGATCATTAATTTTAATGTACCATGCTCTAGGGGCTTGGTTTAAACCATATAATATTTTTTTTAATTTGAAAATATTTTGTTCTTGTACCTTGATAATAAATTATTTTGGTGAATAATATATACTTCATCTTCAAGATCACCATTAAGAAATGCACTTTTAACATCCATTTTATGTAGTTTCCAACCAAATTGAGCTACTAATGCACAAATTGTATAAATAGTAATCATTTTTACTATAGATAAAAATTTTATTCATAGTTATTTCCTTTTGTTTAAGTATAACCTTTTGTAACTACTCATGCCTTATATTCGTCAAGAGAACCACCTACCTTATATTTTATCTTGTAAAGCCATTTACATCCTATTGTTTTTTTATTTTGGTAGATCAACTAGATCCCATGTTTTATTTTTCATAATGTTTTCCATTATAATTGTATTATGGCTTCTTGTGTAGTTATAGGTTCTATTACTGAACTCATTAGCCCCATGTTTGTTCTTTGTTATACTGCAATTTTGAGGTCTTGTAGTGGTAAGATTTAGAAAATTTTCTAGCTTTAAGTCCTTGGATTATTGATATACCATTTTTCCTCTTTTATTTGTGGTGAGATTATGAGTTCTAAGTCTTCAATTGGTTCATTAAATATTTCTAATTATAATTCTTCATATAAGTATTCTTCTTTGTTTTATGAGATATATAGGATAGGACATGTATTGACCTTTGGGATTTCAATATGGATTTTGTTTTCTTCATCAAAAACCACTTATTTGATTACATATAGTTTCTTTGTATCTAGATAAATTAATATATAACCTTTTAATTCATCATCATATCCAAGAATTTTGTAACATAAGGTTTTTGTGTCTAATTTGTTCTCTTTTATTTTGGAATGTGCATATATGCTTTACATCCAAAAATTCTTAGATGTCCTATTGAAGATTTTCATCATGAATAGGTTTCTTTAGGAGTAATATTCTTAAGAATTATTGTGGGGGATTTATTTTGTATGTATACTACAGTCTTAATAACTTCTGCCCAATATTGATGACCAATATTTGCTTCTTCTAGCACACAAAATGCCATTTTCATAATGAAACAATTCCTTTTTTCTACAATACCATTTTGTTCTAGTGAATAAGTTGTAGTGAGTTATATTTTTTTACCTTTTTTTAAATGATTCAAATTATTTTGATAGAAATTCACAACCCTTATCTGAGTCAATATTCTTTATTGACCTCCTAGTCTCTTTTTCTACAAGTTGCTTAAATTGTTTAAAACATGTAAAGGCTTCATATTTAAATTTCAATAAGTAAACCCATTTTTTTTAGAATAGTCATAAATAAAGAACACAAGCTTATACTGAGAGGGGGGGTAAACAGTATAATACCACTTCTTACTTTTATTTCCAAATAAATATTAAGCAATGTGTAGATAGCAATATCAATAGCAATAATAAAAGCAATGCACAAATCACCACACACAATAGAGACACCACAATTTACATGGTTCACCCAATGTGGGCTACTCCACAGAGAAAATATTTCACTAAAATTTTCTCAATAAATCTCTTGGGAATCCTTCCCAATTACAATGTTTATGGACCTCTATCCAAAGGAGACACCAGTCCCCTAAATCAAGTTCGTGGATATCTATCCATAGGAGAACTCCTTCTCCTCTACTCTGGCTGGTAATCCTCTAGAAGACTACTACCTCCACTGCATTGGCTTGTAGATCTCTCTCCACTGAAGACTCTTATCCCCACTTAGAAGACCTGTACTCACTACCCCGATTGATGGATCTCTATCCACTCGAGACCTCTGTCCTCTCTACTCTATCACCTCCAAATATTTATCTCTAATATGCACTAAACATAGTCCTTCGATCTAGCACAAATATGCTCAGCAAGTCCACACAGAACTTGCTCAAATATGCTCAAAAAGTCCGCACAAAACTTGCTCAAATCTGCTTCAATAAGTTCACACAGAACTTATTCAAATATGCTCAATAATTCCACACAAAAATTATTCAAATCTGCTCAACAAACTCACTCATAACTTGTCCAATCTGCTCAATAAGTCCACACAGAACTTATTAAAATCTTCTCAATAAGTCCACATAGAACTTATTCAAATCTTCTTAATAAGTCCACACAGAATTGTTAGAGACTCAATATGTTCTACACTCAATGCTCAATCACTTTCTTAACTCAATTTAGAATATAGAATAGTTTATTTTATGGAAGTTGAACAATCACTTCACACACCCACTTGACTAGGCTCAATCAACTCTACTCAACCAATTACTCAAGATGCAACCCTTGCTCACAAACCCTAGTCCAAGCATGTAAACACCAACGCAAAATGTTTCCAACAATGCTTATCCACAAATCTCACATAACAATGATACTCATATTATTTTCAAACCCTAGTTCAAGTTCTTTGCACAACCAATGGCTTCAACAATAATGCTTATACATCAATCTTCACATAACAATGATACTCATGTTCTTTTACACAATACTAACTCAAGATCTTCACACAACCAATGGATTCAACAACAATGCTTATAAAACAAGGTTTTAACAACAATTGTTTATTCCAAAAAACCTTGAAGCATGAACTCAACACTCTTGAAAATAAAACCCTAATCAAGTACTTTTCACTCCAAACTTATTTTCAGAAAACCAATCAATCAACTCAACTAAGGAAAAATTTACCCATACCTTTTTGCTTGACAAGGTGTAGATATCATAAATCTGTCACACTCACAATTACTTCTTTGCCAATCTCAATAAGGGTTAGAAGATAATAATTTCCTCAACATAACACAATACAAAATGATATAAAACAAAATACACCTTATCACTCCAACTTTAAAATAATATCCAATACCCTCATAATAATCTCTTTGGAAAAAATTGTTTTACAAATAAAATCAACACTCACTAAAATTCAAAACCTCTTATTACCTTATTACTCCAACTTAAAAAGAATATGTCCCTTTTTTATAAATCACAATTCAACACATAACAATTTTCGATCACTCTTATTTCTGCTAACCACTAATTTTATTGCCTAACTAAAAACCTTTTTAAAACCCCTTATAACTCCTAATAAAGGCTTTAATTAAAACTTTAGGCAATACAAATTACTTTAAAAAATTACCTTTGCCTCTCAACGTGTTTTGAACCCTTGAAATTTGCCTCCGCGAACTCCCTAGCCATGGGCTCCTCAACCATGTGCACTCAATGCATGTTGAGAGCTAAAAATATCTTTGTGCACTATATTCCTCCTAGCGCCTTAAACGATAAATGCGAAAACTCAAACCTTTCCCTTTGCGCACGTACTCCTTGAGATTCGAACGTAGGTTCGTATCCCCACAAACACCTTAGAAAAATGTGTGTTTCCAATGGATCACCATGTCCAACTTATCTTGGGCACCAACCTTACTGTTCTATAACCCTTGCACATAAGATGAAAATTTGTTCGTCTTCTTCCTCACCCGAAACTTCGAATCGCACATGCAATTTACTTTGTCACATTAATTAAATTTGATGAGGGATGATTTGCAAGGTCTTTTGGCCTCCCTTTTATACATGAAGCTGCCATTGTATTCAAACATCGGTGCTCCAAATTTTTTGATGACGTCGGTGCATTTAACCTTTGTAATTTATAAATGATTTAAATTCCAAGGAATTTAAATTTTATAAATTATAATTATAACCTTTTACTTTTAAGGCCTTCTCTTATTGCACAACTTTGTATTGATGATATTTATTTATAAAATTTAAATTCCTTTTGAATTAAAATATTTTATAAAATAAATATTAGACCTCCTTTGAACTTTGCAATAGGCCTCCTTGGGTATTTATGAAAATCCTTTCTAACTTATGCTCTCATATAATATTAAAATATTATGGAGCCCTTTTACCTTTAACTTCTATACTGTTGAAGCTTCTTCCTGGATATTAGTGACACCTTTGATGACTTTATTTCTTTCTAAATTCCTTGATATGAATGATGACTTCATTTGGTGACATCAATGACAACTTTTGACTTAGGGACTCAAAATTTCCAAAAATAAACAAATAATTGAAAATATTTGTCCTCCAAGACTCACATCCAATTGTCTACATAAATATATATGCACTATTTCTAGTGGTTCTTTGGCTCTATGTAAGCTTAATTCAAATGGTATTCTATGTTGTTTTATTGCTAGAAAGCATGGATAAATTGTAGATTGCCATATTAGATTAGAGAAACCTTCTACCATTTGATATTTTCTTATTCATTCAAGGATGATGCACTTTTATGTCGTAGAATATTATGCCAAAGATCTTTTATTTCTAGTGTTCTCACTAATAAAACAATATTTGATAATATGTCAAAATAAAATACACCATTTATGAAAGATCTAATTGCTATGAATTTCCCTTTTTAGTGATAATACATTTTTTCCTTCCAATATTTTTTAATTCTATGACTAGACCTTGATTTAGCATTTGATATACTAAAAGCAAGTTGGTAGTTAAACTTGGTAAATATAACACATTTTTAATCAGACATTCTCCATCAAATAAGTTGAGTAATATATTTCCTATACCTTTGACCTGATAAGTCCTATCATATACCATAGAAACTAGTTTCTCATATTTTTCTTGGAAAGTACTAAACCATTGTTTATTTCCAGTCATATGTCTACTTGCCCCTAAATAAATGTATCAATAGTTTCCTATAAAAATGTGAGACTTGGAGAGAATTTCCATACATTTTTCTTTGCTTTCCAAAAAATTAAATTTTCAACTTTGTAGAAATTCTTGTATCTTCAAAATTTTAATTCAATCTTCTATTTTTCATCTCAATCAATCAATTCAAAATTTTAATATCCTCCATTCAATTTCAAATTTATCAATTCAATTTCAATTATAAAAATAAAATTCTTTCTTCTTATGACTCCCAATAAATCAATCAATAAATCAAATCTTCAAATTATTTCATTCATCAATTTAATTTAATTTAATCAAATAAAAATCTTCATTCAATCAATGAATTAATTAATTCCTTCTACTTATAACTCCCAATCATTCAAATTTCAATTAATTCTTCTTATCACTCCACATTAATTAATTAATCCACTTCTTATAACTCCCAAAATAAATCACATTCACTTTAATATTCCCCAATAAATAAAAATATACCCAAATTAGATTTAATAATCTAAAAATTAAGCTTACCTTTGGTGCTCTCCTATTCTCCTATGACATCAACAAAATAATATTTCTGTAACATACATTTCATCAGGCTTTCTATTCCAAGCTAAGCATTACTATCATAGTAATCAAATGCACTAATTTTTTTACCTTCAATGTCATTTCACAAATATTTTTCCAATGTTTCTCATATGCATTATGACCTTTTGATCACAACTTGATTCACTTGGTTTCAGACACTCTCCATGCTTTGGCTTCTTGAAATATTTATACTTGCTATGTCTCTACTCTCTTGAAATATTTATGCTCTCACTGTGTCTCTGCTCTTAAATAGACCCATGGTGCTACATTGCATATCTTCTCTTGGATATATTGGATGCACTACATTCTCCATTCTAATATGTAGCTCATTCTTTAGCACAACACATTATCATCCTCTTCAACATCCTTCAAAACAATTCATGTCCACTCCACCAATTCATACTCCAATAAAAGATCCTCCTATGCATTTATTCTAGCAAACATCCACCACTCCAACAATTTCTCTCCACTTTAGAAAATGTCCACTACTTTAGTAATCGTTCTTCACTCTAGCAATTGAATTCCACTCCATCAATACTTTATCCAACACTTATATTATAGAAATAAGTGTTATCCAATAATTTCTCCTCTAATGCCTTCACTCAAATAGTTAATATCTTCACTCCTACAAATCAAATACATCCTTATCTATTGCTATGTGGCTTTGATACCATTGTTAGCAAATAATCAAAATTATCTCATAGGATTCACTCATAGGATCATAAATCATTCACAATAATATCATCAATATTCAATCACATATCAAATGAACATCAATCTCACATAAATCACACTGAAAGCTTTATTGATAAAAAACTCAAGCAATGCATAAAATAAAGCTTATTTGACTTACATTTTACATGGCGTTGTCTCCAATATAAGTATACATGATACTCTTCACTTTACATAGCTCTTGGATTTTACTCTTGTTAAACTCATGGGAGGATTTGACTCTTCACATTCCTATATTACATAATAAGTTCCATATATTACATAAAGATAAAGTATCTCATGATTGCATAGAACTCCCTACTGTTAAACTAGACACATCACCCATAACTCTTCACTTCCTAACTAGACACCTTCCACACTTAAATACTTGACATATGCTAACTCCTACTAGCATGACACATACTTTATAATGGGATCAAATAATGTAATAGGTCCAATAATTTTAGGGATAGTGCATGCCTGAAATTATCTAAACTCACACCCTAATCTAAATATTTATAATGGGACCTTATAATGTAATACTTCCAATAATTTCTGGGATAGCATATGCCTGAGATTATCTAAACTCTACATTCTTGTGAGGTAAGTTTCCCATTTGGAATGATTAAAAGTGTTTTAACAAGACAAGAAACCCCAATATTTGATATTAATATCTCTATTGTATCATACAAGTGACCTACCTCTCAATTTGTATTCATATTTAAATAGTAAATTTGAATTATTTTGGAAGGTTTTAAAAAATACACAAGTTGTTTTGTTGTCTAAAACTACCCACTTATTGAGTTTCCCAAAAATGGTAGGTCTAACAAGGATACTAGGGATGAGTAAGGGTGGTCACATGGTACCTACATGGATTTATACAAGTTTTAACATAGAATACATAATTGTTATGGATATATGCATATATTTTGAGGGATCCACATCTAAAAAGTATCCAACTATTTTTTATATACAATATTCTCACATCTTAAAAAAGGTTAAATTTTTTTTTTTTATGATCAAAGAGCAATGCAACAAAAAACATAATAATACAACATTGTAAACACGTGGCCTATAAATTTTCATTGTTTGATACAACAAAATTTTAACTATACCAACTTAGGGTTATAAAATATGAGCCCTTCCCCTATGTTTGTTTCAATGGCTTTTCAAGGTCACAACCAAGAAAAAACATATAAAATTTCCTTTTGAAATAAAGAAAAATATCATATATATATATTATTATTTAATAATATATATGGATTCTAATGAGGGCCACTCTCAGCAAAACCTCAAAATATTATTATTTTTATTAGCTTAATAATATCATATCCATTGTTAGATAATTATTACATTAAATACTAGAGATTTGAAGAGACAAGAAACTAAGTAACACACTTGTGTTAGCTAGAATGGTAAGCACCAAGAGTCTCTTGAGACACCAAGAGACATCTCATTGTATATATATTTTTGAAGATACAAAATTTACTACACCGCCTTAAGGGCATTCCATTGCAATGTAAAGCAGTTAAAAAGCATTCAAAAGGGAAAATAATATAAACTTGTAATCTATGAAAATGAAGCAAAGTGTATAATAAAATGGTGGATTTATCCTCTTATTCATTCATTAGTGGCTTCAAATGTGAGATTACAAACATCCCCTTGAGGGCTTTTACAAATTGATACATTCAACATTACAAAGTTTCAAGGGATCTAGTCCCTTGAAAGGGGCCTCAAAGCGGTGTAAACTATGGTTGGTATTTGTAAATATCGCATCCCATGATTGAGAGCTATCCTTCAACCTATTCTTCTGGTCTTCTTAGCTCCTTCCTTCTACGTAGAACACCTGCACCTACACACAAGGGACTACAATGGGGTTAATAGCACCTGTTTCATAGAATGAAGATAGCATAGAAAACATAGTAAAAGAGGCAAATGCTACAACCAAATAAAATGATCTACATGCATAAAAACTGATCTACATTAAGCATATGCATATTATAAGATGATATAAATACAAATAAGCAGATTTGGAAGCAATATTTAAGGTGAAACTATGCTTAACTGCTGGCCACTCCGGGGTGAGCCATGTAGACCTGCAACATTGGGGATCACCAAACCTACATCAAAACTCCTCCAAACTACCTCAAATTTGGACCAGAGGTTCCTTAGGACATTCCTAAGGGGACTATGGAGGAATTTATCTAAAATTCCACCCTATTTTGTGGTCATCCTGGGGTGTGCCATGGGCAGACTGCTAGCCATCCCCAGGTGGGACGGTTACAAAACTGCCTAAGTTTTGTCACCTATGGCCTTGGGAATTGGTCCAAAAGTGGTGAGGGTGTTGTCGATAGATGGGGCCAAAGGGTACTTCAATTTGGCTGGTTTGGTTTTGGTGGTTTGAGCCTATTTTCCCTAAAATCACCTTCTAATGAAGAGGGTTTCAAGGCCAAGGTGAAGCGGGTTTTGGTTTGCAAATTTTGGGATATAATTTGGGCAGCACTTCGTTGCTCCAAATGCTATCTTTCTCCTCTTATTTAAATGAGGGTTTGGACCTCCTTTTATAGCCCAAAAGGGCATCTAGGGCCAAATGGCATCTTTTCCATGCGAGGCAAGTGATGCCACTTGTCCTAATCACGTCATTGATTGAGGAGGGGAAGGTTGCCCCTTTGGGGCTCCCAATATACTACCCTACAGTCCATTAGTAGGTCCCCAATCAATCTGGGGTGATTGGACGTGCTAATGGTAGTCTTGGATTGCCATTTAGCATATCCTTTGACTTTTTCAAGGGTCCAGTTAGGGGCCATCCCACCCAGGGATGGTTGCTGATGGTCATCCCTGGGTGGGACGGTCACCAACTATGGCCATCCCTGGGTGGGACGGTCACCAGTAGGGGCCCCAAAACTACCCCAGACTGCTAGGAACCCTCCAAAATAAGTTTTGGAGGGTTTTGGAAGCATTTTTCTAGCCTAGAGGGGTGCCTAATAAGGCCATATGTTGTCGATAAGAGGGCATATGTAATGCACTGATAGTCTTATCCGATTTACGTGATTTAGGTGTCTACAGATGCCCCATTTTTGGGATGCGTGATGTGAAACAAAGCGTTGAGCAAAAATAGATCACTAAATCATCAAATGATCAAGGTTTTTCATTAACCTAATCAACTCTGGATGCCTTCATTGTGTAAAAGCATACATTCTTGGAATCCTTTCTATTGACATAGTCGAAGGATCGATTGCAGGTATACCTTTCAGCCGTGTTGTAGTAACAGTCTTATGGGGCTTAGGGCATACTAGGTCTTGGTGCCTTGTATTCTTGTAAACCTTCACATGGGTCAATTCCTGAGGTTTCAAGGAGGTCAAGCCTATTTAATTTGCTTCTTATGCTGATTCTTTGCCCCAACATGGGCTTGAAAATTTATCTTTAGCCAAGATTCTTTTGAATGCATGGAATTTTACACTTCTGAGTGTTTAAATGTTGATTCGATTTTTGAATTCATTATGATGACTACCCCCTCAAGCGATGAGTCAATGAGGGCATGAAAAATTCTAAAGCGATGAGTCACTTGACACATATGACTTAATTAGGGTAACTCTTTATTTTACCCATGGTACTATATACCTGTTCGGAGGTGATTTTTGACTATTTTGATGAATAGTTTTGGAAGAAAAAGGCCCAATATATCATTCCCGTGGGGTGGTCCATCCATGGAGGCCTTCTTGGGGACTAAAATAGAGTCTTTTTATGCATCCAAAATTATTATAGGTTCAGTCTAGATCCCTCTCATTTTCTTGCCCAATCTGCCTTGTTTTTGGTGGGTTTTTGGCCCATTTTTTGATATTTTTGATGTTTTTAAGTGCAATTTTCTTATGACCATCCTAGGGGGGATGAGGGAAGTATTTATGAATGTCCCATGGTGGTAAGGCCAGCCAAAAGTGTGCTCATCCCACCCAAGAGCGGTCGGCTTCTTTTGGAGCTATAAAAGGCCAAAAAGGGCCATTTTAGCTCATTTGTGCAACTTGCTTGGAGAAGTTGGAGAGGAGAGGAGGTAGGAGAGAGTTTTATGAAGTATAGTTCTGCTAAAATCTCAACCCACAACATGATCCAACCAGTGGACGCATCGGGTGGTGGAGCCAGTGCGAAACGGGTATGGATTACATGCTTCCTCTGCCCTATTTTATTGAATTTTTGCAATTTCTGCTCTAATTTCATGACTACAGCCACACCCATGATTTAAGAAACCTAGGAGGACTGAAATACATAAAATTTAACCTTAGGAATGCTTTATTTGCAAAAAATTAGGGTTAAAAATCATTTTTTTGTGTTTTTTAAGGTTTTTAGGGCATTTTTAAGGGTCAAATTGACCCTATTTTACCCCTGTTTGGGGACCGTCCCTGTGAGGGATGGTTACTGGTGGCCATCCCTTGGTGGGATGGCTACCAAATTAGGGGCCGTCCCTGGGTGGGACGGCCAAAAACTGGGCCAAAAAAGGCCCTTTTTTATGTGTTTTTTTAGTGTTTTTATAGCAAAAATTTGCATTTTTAGGGCCTGTTTGACACCCTGATTTGCATGAGCAGATAGTTAGGAGTCGGTACAGGGTACCGAGTCTCTTTCAGGTCACTAGAGACCATTTTAATACTACATACTGGCATTGGCTCGATGCCATCGATCTGAAGCAAGTTACGCGGTTAGATCCCGTGGTGGGAGACCGCGCCTATCTGACTGCTTTGATAGACCTATGGGACCCTCGCACTAACACTTTCCATTTAGCTATGGGGGAGATGATAGTGACACTAGAGGATATCTATAGGATACTATGTATTTCTATAGAGGGGCGCCAGATAGTATCTTCTCCGATAGAGCGATGGGAGGTCATAGTGCGGAGGTACTTCGACGCGTGTTGGGAGGATGTCCTGACTGATATGATTAGTGGAGGGATTTTAGTGTCTAGATGGTACCAGGAGGGTGCACTTGGAATTAGGCACACTTTTTTGATGACCTTGATCAGCAACATGCTACTACCCGACTCTTCAGGAGCTAGGTTCCCATGGAACCTAATAGAGCTGGTCTTTACTCTAGTTGACTGCACAGAGGAGGAGCCGATAGTGATGGCTTGGGGTCCTACTTTATTGGCATAGTTATACGGTGAGCTATATGAGATCCACTCTCATGGGTGGAAGGGTTTGGGCTATAAATTTCTACTATAGTCTTGGGCTTGGTAGCATATTGCGGTGGAGAGACCATGGGGACTACCGTGGACCACTCGAGTAGAGCTACCAGATAGGGAGATTGGCTATGGAGAGCTATGGATGAGGTCGCATGAGTCAGGGCATAGCCGATGCTATGCTGGGTAGGTAGAGCACTATGTAGAGGCTTTTGCATGGCTCAGGGTAGTGGATATCGAGTGGAGACCCTACAGGGATTGTCCTACCTAGGATGAGGCTTCGACACATCTACGTCGAGTTCGGTGAGGTAGGTGGTTGATAGGGCGACATGGCACAGAGCGAGAGTACTTCTCTTATGATCATGTGCTATGATAGTTTGGGCTATGCCAGGGATTTCCCGGTGAGCCGATGGTCTATCATCATCATGGGGATGAGAGGACTCTAGCATGGCCTATGGTAGAGGAGTTGGGAGATGAGTCAGATTCTGAGGTGGTAGTCTCAGACTCTAGATGATGTGGGCACTATAGAGGAGTATGATGCATGGTGGGTCATGCGGTAGTGGTGAGGGGAGGGACCACTAGGAGGGGATGCAACTGTGAGGATAATGGATGCCGCTAGGGGTGCTCCAGATGAGGAGGGTTTTGGTGAGTCTCCAGATGATGAGGAGGCAGACATAGGTGAGTGAGTTGTGCATCAGTGTGTGTCAGTGGATAGGGTGGAGCTGATAGATGTACAGGATCCAATTGGCTTTGATGAGGGAGACTTGGGAGATCAGGGTCTACAGGTAGAGTTAGCAACATGAGATGCTAGGATCGTAGAGCTATAGAGTGATCGAGCTTTACTACAGGCATAGGTGTAGAGTGCATAGGAGGATATGGAGAGGCAGGCAGTAGTGATAGCTACATTTTAGGCATAGGTCGGTAGATAGGGCCCTAGCCATGGGGAGTCCAGTAGTGGTGAGCTAGCCAGGATGCAGGAGGAGATAGCACATCTCCAGGGTTTGGTAGTGACCTATCAGACTAGGTGTCGAGAGGAGCGTACCTACATGGATATGATGGAGGATGAGATAGTGCATTGTAAGGGGCGCATACCAGATCGGGCATTAGCTATTGGATCACAACGTAGCCAGGGGAGCGGGATGGGACACTCATCTGCTCGGATGAGGGCTCTAAGTACTTCTCGAAGGATGGAGGTATCTAGAGGTAGCAGATCAGGGGGAGCAGGTTAGGGAGCTCACGATGGACTCATACTAAGAGCAGAGGAGAGAGTCGAGGTACCGGTCCTACGTGACCATGGTCAGCGGACTCTGATGGTTCTTTTTGGTTTTTTGGATTGCGAAGTCGGATGACTCACTTTTATTGTAGCCTATGGGTAGTTTATGGACTATGATGTTGCTTTTAACTTTTATATATATGGGACAAAAATATATATATATGACTTAGCCTTTGATCATTATGTCATTTTACTACTTTATGATATGAATGCAATTTTATATTTGCTATATGATGTTATGATGGATTTCTAACATGGATGCATGTATTTATCCGATGATGTGATTTGATGATATGTAGATGTGGATGTTTCATTTTATATGCTTTTGTAAATTAAAAGGTATGCATAATATAGTTAGTGGTCGTCTAAATATTATTGCTAATATTTAACCGGTATCTATCCTAGATCATGAATACCACTTAATAAACAAAAGTTTTAAATGTGTATGATTGAAAGTAATGATTTGATTAGATTTAATTTTTGTATGATGGATTTACAATGACTATTTGACGCATTATATGCTAGCACCATAGACTATACAAAATGTATCTTGATTATTTTCATGTTATTATAACACTTTATTTGATGGACATTGTAATTTTGACAAACATGTGACAACATGATGTAAAATGGAATGGATAATGTGATGTGATATGATTTTATTTGATAGTTTTTAAGAGACTCAAACACTCTAGTTACCTAATCAAAAGTCATATACTAACTATACAAGATCTTTTGACAAAGTATGCACCTACTAAGATAACCAAGATAATCAATATCCCTATGTGTGCACGTGAGTTCATTGCCATGATAACACATAAGATTACCCTAGTGCAAATGGGATTTATTCAGCCCATCGACACTAGAGATCATTCTATGAGTCTCATTATCCTGAGTTTCATACTTAGTTGGATTAGACCACTATATAACCTAGGTTACAACAAGCTAGCTCATCCACATTCAAACATTGGTCTATACCTAAACAAGTTGCTTAAGTGATAGACATATCATCATGTGGGAGGCTACCACCATTGACAAGTAGGCTATCCACCAAACCTGTAATGAGGATCACCTTATGGTTCTCTGATGCTGAGAATTCTAGGGATTCAAGTTTCGAGTCCCTACCTTTCTTTGACTTTCTCAAGGGAATTGCTCATTTTGATTTGTTGAGCAAGGGATTTTAATAGTGGTGAGAACCACTATTTCTTTTTGCTTTTCCTAGTGATAATAATCACTGTTTCTTTATGCATATTTGGGAGTGATAATAATCACTATTTTCTTTGGAATATTTCTTTGAGATACTTGCCCTAGTGTAGGGCAATGTATGTTTTCAATACTAGGGGGATAATAATCATTACTGATTTTATTTCTTTGGGATACTTACCCCAGTGTAGGGTAAGGGATTTTAGGTAAGGAGGAACTTGTCCTTTTGTCAATTCTTAACATATTTGAACCATTCACATAGGGGGATGAGCAAGATAACCTTTTCACTTGAAAGTAACCTAGACTACTTCATAGTTTTCATCTTTCCTTGTGCTAGACTTGGATTTATTAATGTGAAAATTGTGTTGGGATTTTGATGTATACCAAGCATTATCTAAGTAGGATTCTACCTTCTAAAAATCATGCTAGCTTTCTACAAAATCTGAGAAGACAACTAGATATGGCTGAGTGACCAAAAACTTTAACTATGTTTTACTAACAATGGCTAAGTGACGAAAAACAGACATATAATGTAAATGGTATATGTAATATAAACAGGTGGTATGACTTGTCATATGATAACAATGAATTTTTACCAGATGCCTAATGTACAGACCTGGTGCTAGACATATATGATCAATTTGGAATGATGCATAATGCAATGATGAGTATGCCTAATGCAACTATGATTATAATGCAAGTGATGAGAAATGCAATACAATGCAATATTTTTGTATTTTGATGATTTTCATTTTTTTTTGTAATTTTTGAGATATATATATATATGTACAAGTTGACCAATGGGCTTAATGAATGCCATTGGAGCTTTTTGGGTGACCAAAGGGCTTATAGATGCCTTTGGAGCATTTAGGTTTGACCTAGATAGTTGTAAACTACCTAGGAACATTTTAGCTTGACCTAGACGGTCATAGACCACATAGGGGCATTTCGGGTTGACCTAGATGATCATGTACTATCTAGGAGAATTTTAAGGTGACCAAAGGGCTTATAGATGCCTTTGGAGCTTTTAGGATTGACCTAGATGATCGTAGATAGTCTAGGAACTTTTTATTTGACCTAGACGGTCAAAAACCGCTAGGAGCCTTTAGGGTGACCTAGGCGGGCAACGACACTTAGAAAGTGTCTACGACTACCTAGGGGTATTTGGTTGTGACCAAAGGGCTTATGGATGCCTTTGGAGCATTTAAGGTTGACCTAGATGATCATAGATAGTCTAGGAGTTTTTTATGTGACCTAGATGATCAAAAACCGCTAGGAGCCTTTAGGGTGACCTAGGTGGGCAACGACACTTAGAAAGTGTCTACGACTACCTAGGGGTATTTGGTTGTGACCAAAGGGCTTATGGATGCCTTTGGAGCATTTAAGGTTGACCTAGATGATCATAGATAGTCTAGGAGCTTTTTTATGTGACCTAGATGGTCAAAAACCGCTAGGAGCCTTTAGGGTGACCTAGGCGGGTAACGACACTTAGAAAGTGTCTACGACTACCTAGGGGCATTTTATTGGTGCTCTAAGCATGAAATGGTCACAAATGACTTATATTCATGGGTTCAGGTTCTTCATTTCCTTCGATGGATGCTAGGTGATAAGTTCCAGGTCCAATATGATGTGTAATGATGAATGGACCTAGCCAGTTTGTTGTAAATTTGTCTCACAAATTGGAGGGCAAATTTGAGTTTTGTTGGTTTTCCTTTAGAACTAAATCACCTACTTGAAAGTCTCTCTGATGTACTTTCAAGTTGTAAGCTCTCTTAAGATGCTCTTGATAAACACGTAGATGCTCGAGGGCATTCACACGTCGTTCATCAAGCAACGTTAACTGATCTAACCGAGCTTGCCTAGCTGTATCATCATCGATGAATTCCTGCATGGAAATGCATAACGATGGAATCTCTAACTCCAGAGGCATGATGGCTTCAGCACCATACACTAGTGAAAATGGAGTTGCCCTAGTGGGCATCCGAATACTAGTGCGATAGGCCCAAAGGGCAAGAGGTAATTGATTATGCCAATCTTTATGATTTTCCTGAACGGTTTTCTTCAAGATGGCTACTACTATTTTATTTGATGCCTCTGCTTGCCCATTGGCCTATGGATAATAGGGCATGGAAAAGCTATGCTTTATGTTATACTTTGTTGTTAACGCATGCACATCCTTATTTTTAAAGGGTGTTCCATTATCCGATACTATTTTGGATGGAATACCAAAATGACATATAATGTTATGTAGTATGAACTCCGCAATGCGAGGTCCAGTCATTGTGGTAAGGGGAATTGCTTCCACCCATTTTGTGAAATATTCGGTTGTCGTTATGATAAACGTGTGATGGCCCGATGAGGTAGGTGAGATTTTCCCAATTAAATCAAACCCCCATTGTGCAAATGGCTAGACCGATTGAATCGGTTGTAAGGCCTGTGAAGGTACATGTGTTAAATTTGCATGGTGTTGACACTTCATGCACTTCTTAACATAAGCGCAACAATCTTGCTCTAAAGTTGGCCAATAATAGCCCATGCGAAGAATGCGCTTGGTGATGGCCATGCCGCTAAAGTGGCCACCGCATGTACCATCGTGTGCTTGGGTGATGGCCCAAGCTGACTCCTGTGAGTCTAAGCAGCGAAGGAGGATACCTTCATAACTCCGACGATACATTATGTCTCCTATTAAGACATATTTTGCCACCTTTTTTTGAATGCTCGCTTTGCGGCGTGCGACAATCCAGGTGGAATATTACCTAGTTTAAGATAATATTTAATCTGGATGGCCCAATATTGCTTTGAAGAAGCCTCAATATTATGAATCATGCTATCCCTTTGATGGTTGTCTCGTGCGAATGCTGATTGAGAGCGAACTTGGAGATATAGCGTTGTGCTAGTATCAAAAGGATTATGAGGGAACAAAGTCCCCTAGTTAACATTATTCAAATATTGGTGTAGTTGAGAGAACCTTTCATGAGAAGGCTCAATCTGAATCATGTGAACAACTGGTATAGCCTTATGCTCTTCATGCTCAGTCATAGCTTGTGCTAGCATTTTTACTTGGATAGTTGTGATATCATCTAAAGGGTCATGCGGGATTAGCGACCCTAAGGAAGCCATTGTATCCGCAAAATGATTAGATGAACGAGGGAGTGCCTCTATATCATACCATTCAAATTTGACCAGGAGTTTGTCCACTAGGGCTTTGTAGGCTTGCAAGATGGGACATCGACACTGGAAAATCCCTTTTACCTGATTAACTATGAGCAAGGAATCACCAAAAATGTTTAACTTTGTTATTTTCATGGTGATTGTCGTCTGAAGTCCTATGATGAGAGCTTCATACTCGGCGTTGTTGTTGGTACAAGGAAAATTGAGTTTAAACGAAAGAGGTATGGGAGCCCCTTGCGGTGTGAAAAACATGATACCTGCACCACCACCTCGCTCGCACTTGGAACCATCGAAGAATAGAGTTATGTCCGCCTGTGACTCAGGCTCTATAGAATCAGGTGATTCTAAAATTTGAAATACTCCATCATCAGGAAGTTCTATATTTAGAGGTTGATCATCCTGTAGAGGAGCCTCTACTAGTTGATCGGCTATGACCTATCCTTTGATAGATTTCTGTCCAATGAACTCTAGGTCAAATTCCATCAACAACATTATCCACTTCGTCGTGCGACTATTATGATATGTTCTGCTCATCATGTAGCGCAATGGATTTTCTTTAGATACAACATATGTGGTGTGATTTAACATATAATGGCATAGCTTTTTGGTGGCAAAGACCACTGCTAAGCATAGCTTCTCAACATATGCGTATCTAACTTCATAGTTGACCAGTGTGCGGCTGATGTAATAGGTAGCCTGTTCTTTGTGAAATTCATTCTTTTGGGACAACATGGTGCCCAAAGCTAACTCAGTAGCTGAGATATATAAATAGAATGACACTCCTGGTCATGGTGGAGCCAATACAGGTGGTGAAGCCAAGTATTTTTTTATCTCATCAAAGGCATTTTGACATTCCTCATCCCAATGAAATGAGACCCCCTTGTGTAGCAACTTATTCATGGGTCGACACTTATCCGATAACTGCGCTATGAAGCATTTTATGGATGCGACCTTTCCTTGCAAACTGCGTAGTTGCTTAATGGTTGTTGGGGGAGGCATTTCTAATATTGCCTTGACCTTGTTGGGATCTACCTCTATGCCTCTCTTGGAGACTATGAATCCCAAAATTTTACCAGATGTGACACCGAAGACACACTTTTTGGGATTAAGTCTAACATTGTGCTCTATGAGGCGATCTAGGATCTTACATAGTACATCGAGATGTTCATGGCGTAATAAATATTTTGCCAATAAATCATCCATGTAATCTTCCAAAATCTTGTGCATGTAGTCATGGAAGATATATGTCATGGCTCGTTGGTAGGTAGCACCAACGTTCTTAAGGCCAAAAGGCATGACCTTGTAACAGAATGTCCCCCAAGGCATTGTGAACACCATTTTGATTTGGTCTTCTGGATTAATATGAATCTGATTATATCCAGAAAATCCATCCATTAGGGATAGCATTTCATGTCCTATTGTTGCATCTACCAACGCATCGATGTTAGGTAAGGGAAATTCATCCTTAGGACTCGCTTTGTTAAGATCTCAAAAGTCGATGCAAATGTGAATCCTCCCATCAGGATTTTTGATGGGAACCATGTTTGAAACCCATGGTGGATAATCTACTGAGATGATGATATCAGTGTCCAACAACTTTTGTAATTCATATTTCACCATTAAGGCTACTATTGGGTGTATTTTTCATAACTTTTGCTTAACAGGTTTGATCTTGGGGTCTAATGTAAGATTATGCATGACTATATTTGGGTCTAGTCCTAGCATATCTTTATACGACCAAGCAAAATCTTTAATCCTTGCTTTCAATGCAGCTGTGAAATCATCTTGTTCACTTAGGGAGAGGCCTTCCCCTAATTTAATGGTATGGGGATTATCGAGATCTGTACCGATATCCTTGTCAATTGTTGGCTCAATCGACATGTGAGACCCATCCTCCAACTGATGTGGGGTGGGAATTAAGTGAATGTCATCAACTAGGTTTGCTTCTTCCATAGGAAATTTAGGGTCAACCTCAGCTTGAAAAACATCCTGAGTAGTTCTTGAAGAAAAGTTAAATGGTTGTAACATTTCCTCACAAGGCCAATACTCTGAGGGCGATGGAGAAGAATCTCCTCGATCAAAGTCAATTGCCTCTAAATCAAGATGCAATTGCTTGGATGGGTCATTCGGATTCACCAATGGTGTCGTTAAATATATGGAAATCATGTTGATGGATACATGATCTCCTGCTCTAGGGTGAGTGGGTCTAGAGACCTGATGTTGTCTCATAACTCGTGGGTGTGGCTCGGGTGGAAATGGAATAACTGGCGGTGGCCTATGCGGAAGAGGGTGAGCCTGCTCTTCATGAGGCAACAACTAGCGTCAGATGGGTTCTTGGATGGGGAATAACATACGAAGAAAATATTCATCCTCATCATCCAAAGGGAACACGCGCTCGTATTCATCATCTGAGCTATGGAAGTTAATGGGTGCGATGCCATAATCATCTTCGTCATCACTCATCCATTCATGAGGAGGACCTTGGTCTTGTTCCTCACTATCAGATTGCAAGGTGTGTGAGCTCTCCCCCACTTCATGGGGTTGGGCGACATCACTGGAAAGACCCTGATCTATCATGTCTATGGGGAAATGATCTCCCAAGGAATGAACATGATTCAGATTAGTATATGGATCATGGGTGAGCTTAGCCTGATGACTTAGGCATAGGTGTTCAAGACTCTCGATGAGGACATCCAACGGTACCAGTTTATTGTTTCCCAACCTGGATCTATCATACGAAAGTTGATATTGGGGTTGACATGGAACATGGTTACCCTGCTCATACAGGCCAAGACCAAACCCATGCCAATTACAATGGTTTAGATATTTCAATGCATAGTCTAGATTTGACAAATAATTTACATCCTCAGAAAAGGGTTCATCATCATCTTCTATCTGAGGAATGGGTAGAGCTCCATACTCTATACCTCCATATATGAAATTCATTTGATTAGGAGGTATACCAAGAGGTACAATGCTACCTATGGGAAGACGAGGTCTTCCCATGTCTTGCACTATCTCCAGTGATGGAACTATCATGATATTTCTCACCAAGTATTCCCCTATCCCTGTGCTAGACATCTGGACTGTGACCTAGGATGGCGAAGATGGATGAGATGGAATGGAGGTTTGAGGTGATTCAATGTTCACCTCTGGAGGTAATTCCTCATTAATGACACAAGGAACCTCCTCCATGGATATGGTAGAAACTAATGGTGGGCTCTCATCAATAGGCCTCTTCGACGTGTTCCTCGATGGAGGGTTTGACGATGTCGAAGCCTTCTCTGAAGGTGGCGATGATGAGGATGGAGTAGATGATGATGAAGGTGGTGGAATGGGTAGACTCTGATCAGGTGTATTTAATTGGAAGTCTACGTGAGTCAAAGGTAATGTCGACTCTGGCATCTACTGCAACATGTTGCAGTATTTGAAGGGCTCTAGATCGGCAGATACTACATGTACTTGCCCTTCATGAGTGTATTTAAGACATTGATGCGCGATGGAGGGGACACACTTCATATCCCGTATCCAAGGTCTTCCAAGAAAAATGTTGTAGGCCATCTCACCCTCTAGCACATGGCACAATGTTGGTATAATATTTTGTCCCACCTGAATGGGTAAAACTATGGTACCGATAGTAGAGCATATTGTGTCATTGAAAGCACGAAGAGTGTAAGTTGATGCCACAACATGAGATGCTGGCAATTTAAGATGCTTTAGTGCTTTAGTTGTTATGATGTTACTTGAGGACCCAAGTGTCTATAAGCACTCTCTTGTATGGTATCTCATTTATACATGCAATGATGTGTAAAGGAGGGTCTACCACATCGTTGGCTATTTATTTTAGCTCATGCTCATGAAATTGTATGACTGGTTCTTTGCACTGTTGCACATGTCCCACAAAATATATGAAGGAGTTGGACTCCTATGGTTGCAACTCTATGGATTTTAAAATATCCATCAAGGCATCCCGATGTGGAGGTGATTGTTGGATCAACTCATAGATGGACAATCGTGCTGATGTGGTCCTCAAGCTTTGTGCAAGCTTGCTCTTAATTGTCACTGTTGGCCTAGAAGGAAGGCCCTGTACTATAGGTGGTGTAGTTTGTGATGTATTTGGAACATCATTTGAAGTCGTAGGCTGTGCGAATTGACTTGGATATCTCTTGTTCCTGGTCACAATACTCACCATCCCAACATACCCTTGAACAGGGTGTTTTTGGTTCACCTCATTCATTGGTTTAGCAGGCGCTGCCTGTACCTCATGAGTTGGTAAAGGGTCTTTGAAAATACCCATTTTTTGATTGGTAGGAGCTACTGGAGCATCTACTGTAAGCTCATTCCTCTCAATCATGTCTTGTACTACATGTTTAAAACCATAGCATGATTGTAAATCATGGCCACCTTGCCGATGAAACTTACAATACTGATCCTCTCGACGTCCCATAAGCTTGGGTTTACCTATTTCTGGATCGTTGGGTTTGATATCTAGTAAATTAACCATATTTGTAGCCCATAATCGATCAAAAAGAGAATCCATGGATTCAGTGATGGGAGTAAATTGTCGCTGAGGGCGACGTTGTTTTTGTCCCTGGTTCATTGTACCATTATTGTTATAATTCGTAGGAGGAGGTTGAGCCTGATAGTTCACCTTTTGGGGAGGTGTAACTTGAGGAGGCGTAGGGACATTTATGGCCACTTGATTGACCATAGCTGGCTTTGTAGGTGCCGAGCTATTCTTAGGATTCTTTGTCCACTCCTTATGAGGTTTTGTTATTTCTCCCTCTTGGATTTTGATTTCTTCTATGTTTCTAGCCTATGCTAGAGCTTCTTCCAAGGTAGGGTATTGTTGTAATTGCAATGTCAAAGAGATGGGTTTCAAGCAACTCTTTGAGAACAAACGAGTTAATTCAGTCACTGGCAATAGATAGGGTAGCTTAGCCAAAAGCGTTCGCCACCTATTTCCATAGTCAGTGATCATCTCATCCTCAGTTTGTTTCATTCCTGTGAGGTCGGTTAATGTCACCTTTCTTTTGGTGTTAAAGGTGAAACGTTCCAAAAATGCATCAACAAATTGTTCAAATGTGTAGATGCTATGTTTTGGAAGTTGGTTGAACCACTCAATGGCAGGACCAGCGAGGGTACTCAAGAAATTTCTTAGGAGCAATGCATCATTGTCCTGTATGTTGAAGCACAAATTTAGAAATCTAGTAACGTGCTCTTGAGCATCTTCTTCACCCTTGAATCTATCAAATTTGGGCATTTTGAAATGCTCAGGATAGACCATGGAAGGAATGGATGGGTGTAATGGTTGGTTCTTTAGCTGATGCAAAGTAGGCTTTTGAAGCCCATTGCCAGTTGTCCTACCTTCTACAGTTTCTAAGCGTGCAAGCAAAGCTTGATACGCATCCGAGGATTTAATCTCCTCTTCCTTGTTTTGAACTCGTAGAGGTGGACGAGGAATATTAAGCCTAGGTTGGGGTGGTTGATTGACATCAGCCACGCCTCCATAAGGTGCTTCTACATAATCCTCATCTTGTTCCAAATCATCGTAAGCCCCATAAGGTGTTTCAGGTATGGGCCTACAAGGAGGAACTAACGCCTGTTGAAGGTGATCTATGTTTGGCCTATCATATGCATTTTGTTCAGGCCTACGAGGTCTAGGAGGCAACATAGGATTAGGTCTAGGAGACCTATCTTGTTGGAAATTTGGTTGCCTCGGGTGAGCCTCTTGTCTACGCGTACTTGGAGTGACAACTCCATGATGCAAAGTTTCTTGAATTTGTCGTTCAAGATTTTCTTTCTCTATTTGCTGCCATTGCTCTAAGAGATCTAAGCGATGTTTATCCGACCTAAGTCGATTAAACTCAGCTTGGCGGTCAGCATATCTCTAGACCAAATTATTAATTTGATCAGTTGTATTAGGTCTACGTAACTTAGCATGATTGCCTTGTTGTCTATCCTATTCAGGAGGCTCTGTGAGATCAATTACGTGCTTCCCTCGATCGAGGGCAGTCGCATTGACTTGAGGTTCTCTCCTAAACAAATATTTTTGAAAGACTACTGGCGTAGAGGCACAATGTGCTTTCATTGACACATTTTCATGAGGATAATCTGGATGTTCCTCAGGTCTTCCCTCATAAACAAGGTAAGGTAAGGTGGAATAAGGTCACCTAATTTGACGAGTATCATACTCATTGTGATTTTGATACCTTGGAGTAGGGTGACTTGAAATCTTGAGATGATCATTCAACCCTACTCGAGGTGTGAGCTCTTGCTCCTGTATATGATCAGGAGTAGAGGATCGAGCAGGCATGCGAATGCGTGGTATTGCTCTATGTGGAGGTGCCTCATTGCATGGTGACTCTTCTCGAAAGAAGGTGTTTGTAGCATATGAATTAGGGAGATACTTTCCCAAACTAGGACTATGACCTATAGGAGTACCCTACGAAGGGGTCCCCTATAAGCTAGATCCTCTAGTTGACTCTCTAGGAGTAACCATCCACTCATCAGTCGGTCTACGACTGGGAAGAGTAGCTGATTTCTAGGGAGGAATGATCCTATCCCTAGGCTCAACACGAGGACGTTCTATATCCTCTTCTCTATTGCCCATAGCTTCTACCCCTGAATGGGCTTGGCTACGGGTATGTACCATAGCTATATACTCTAACTACTATGTGTTTATCTTCTTTACAATTTATATGAATTTGAAACAAACAAACAATAGAGACACACAAGCATAAAAGTGATTATCTCATTTTAAATTTTTTAGATGTGAATCCTAAACTGTTTGTTGTGTTTCAATATGTGTTGCTTTGTAAAGAAAATACTTTTCTCATGTTTGATATTTCGTTGAATGATATTCTCAAATTTTAAGTGGTTTTCACCTATATACTCGTAGCTCGACAACCGGGAGTGAAATTCCGGTCACGTGAACCAACCAAAGTATGGAGATGAAATCCATACCCGATCAGGGAGCATAGGTCCTGCCGATCCTCACCCAACACCCCGTGCGCAGTGATACACCCCTCCAAAGAGGAATGCATGCTATTTTGCATGGTTAGGACAGATCTTGGAGTTGGTATTGGCCAATAAAACAAGGTTCATAGGATTTGAGTCAATGGATGGAGATGAAACCCATCGTCATTGAACTCTATCAGTGGTTGGGAATGAAGTCCAACTCACCAATGTTTAAGTGGATCATGGTGTGTGTGTGTTCCTTTTAAAATATTTGAAAGAAAACAATAAAGCACTCAATGATTTTTGACTAAATAAATCCATGGCTTTAGGAAATCCTAGATGGATGTTGGAGGGAAGAGGAAAAAAGGCAGACCGTCGAAAGCAGACAAAAAAATCAGGGACACAGCAGAAGATATACCCAATGGGACTCAAAAAAGCCTATTCTAGGATAAACAAATCAATACTAAGGAAGAAACATAAATATCTAAACCCCCTACACAACAAGGAAAAGGGGGCAAAAGAATTCCTAAAATTTATAAATGAGAGTCCTCTCCTGGAATGCGAGAGGGCTGAATGGAGCATCCAAGCAAAGAGTGGCTACAAATATGAGAAGAGAACATAACCCAACTATTTTTCTCATTTAGGAAACTAAACTCAATGAACACTGGTCACCCAAGATGGCCAAAAAGATCTGGAAAACTATGATTTTGTCCATTCCCTAGCTTCCAGATAAACTGGCAGGCTGCTTTGCCTATGGAATCCCACTAAGGTGCAAGGCAACATCATTTTTAGCTAGGCCATTCTGAGTAACATCTTGTTCCATGATCTTAGTTCCCAAGTTTCTTGGGTTATGACCAATGTGTACGCCCCTAACTCCTCCCAGGGCAGAGTGGCTTTGTGGAACTTGCTCACTTCGATAAGGCAAGCCTTTGATGGAACCCCATAGATTCTAGCAGGGGACTTCAAGTCTCCTTTGTAGTATTCAGATAAGAGGGGAGAAAATATGTTAACTCATAGGAAAATAGATGACCTGAGATACTTTATTGATTCCAACGCTCTCATGGATGTTCAACTTCAGGGGTCCTTATTCACATGGAGCAATAGGAGGAAAGGTATCAGTATTATTCAATAACACCTTGACCAAGTTTTGTTATCCAAGGAAGCCCTCCTACTTTTTGGGGATGCCAGTTTGCTAGCTCTCCCTAAGATCAGGTCTGACCATAGCCCCCTCTTACTATAAATTGGCACCAAAACTTAGTTCAAAACCCCATTCAGATTCAAATAAATGTGGACCCAACATCTTGATCTCAGTAATCAAATTGCTTTGTGATGGAAAAGAAAATTCCTAGGATCAACCACCAACCAGTTCATGCAGAAACTTAGATTCATCAAGGGAAATTTGAAAACTTAGAACAAGGAGATATTTGGGAATATCTTCGAAGCACAGAATTAGGTCAAGGCCATAATTAATCAGATAGAGGATAGTTTTCAGAATGGATCAGGCAACAATAACCTCTATGATGAAGAGCAACGATTGTTGGCCGACTACCACAACATCCTCAGCAATGAGGAAACCTTTTGGCACTAAAATTCCAGATAGCTTTGGCTTAAGTAAGGGGATTATAACTCCAAATTCTTTCATATATCCACCTTGAGGCATAGGGGTGCAAATAAGATAAAAAACCTGGCCAAGAAATATGGGTGTACTACTTCAGACATCCTCCAAATCAGGGAAGAATCGGTGAGCCACTTTAGAAACCTCCTTGCCTCTCACTCATCCTAGTACCATCCTACCATGGAAGCCTTGTTAGCTAATCTCCCCTCCATAATTTCTTGGGATACCAATTACTTCCTTCTTAGCCCTCTGTCCCACAAGGAAATTCACCAAGTCCTATTTTCCATGAATCCAGATAAATCCCCTGGGCTGGATGGTTTCCCGCATAGATTTTTCCAAACCTATTGGGGAATAGTGGGCTCAGACTTATGCAACTCCATTAGGGAAATGAAATATTCTAGATCATGTTGGAAATTTGAGTTAATTTGAGGCATTTTATGTTGTCATTGATGTCACATGGATCATTGATGTCACATTGATCACATTTGGTTTTGGTGGCCAAAATATTTCATAAATAAGCATTTATGATATTTTGGAAAGCATGGCTATTTACAGGGTTTTTATGAAAACCAAGGCAAGCAAAATAAAAGGTTTTATTTAAAACCATGGTGGGCTTATGTGCAAAAGGCTTTTCTTAAAATCCAAGGTGGAATTTTGTTTCATCGAAAAAGGACCTTCGATGATGAAGATATTAAAGTTTAAAGTTTAAGTTTAAATTAATGGAGGGTCGACCTATTAATGGAGGTTAAACAAAGTTGAGTTAATATTTATTTGAGTTGAGTTGAGTTGAGATTGAGATTAGAACATATTGAGTCTCTAACAATTCTATTTATGCTTCTATGAGATTGACTTGAGTTGAGTTGAGATTGATTTGAGTTGAGTTGAGTTGAGATCATTGTGGATCATTGTTGTCATCCATTGAAGAGTACATTGCCATTCATTTTTGAGTTCATATTTGAGCTTTACCTTGATAGATTTGTGGATGATATTTGAGTGCTACTTGAGCATGATTTATTGAGCCTATGAGAAGGCATTTGTGGATAGTTTTGAGAAAGCTTTGTGGATAGTTTTGGGACAATTTTGGGATAGATTTGTGGACAAGTTTTGGGATAGTTTTGTGGACAAATTTGTGGATAGAGTTTAGAGAAGATTTGGGCAAGTTCTTGGTGAGCTTTCTAGAGCATATTTGGGCAAGTTCTTGGTGAGATTGCTAGAGCATAATTGGGTAAGTTCTTGGTGAGCTTGCTAGAGCAGATTTGGGCAAGTTCTTGGTGAGCTTGCTTGAGTAGATTTGGACAAGTTCTGTGTGAGCTTGTTAAGCAGATTTGACAAGTTCTATGTGAGCTTGTTAAGCAGGTTCTATGTGAGCCTATTGAGCATGTTCTTAGTGAGCCTATTGACAAAGCTTTGGAGGTGACAGAGTATAAATTATAGAGTCTTAGTGGATAGAGATCTAACAGCCAGCATAGTTGAATATAGATCTGAGTGAGGAGTCTTAAAGTGGAGAGAGGTCCACCAGTTAGTGCAACAGAGAGACAAAGTCTTCTAGAATATCATATAGCCAGAGTAGAAGGGGAAATAGTTCTCCTATGGAAGATATCCACAAAATTTAGATTAGGGGATCGACATCTCCTTTGGACAGAGATCCATAAACATTGTAATTGGGAGTGATTCACAAAGAGATTGATTGAGAAAGTTTTAGTAAAATATTTTCTCTATGGAGTACCTCACATTGGGGGAACCATGTTAAATCTTGTGTCTCAATTGTGTGTGGTGACTTGTGCTCTTACTTACTACTGCTATCTAAGTTATTAATGCACACTGCTATATTTGGTTATTGCAATTAAGGACATTAATTGATATTGGTTTGGAAAGAAAGTAAAAAGTGGTCTTATACTGTTCACCCCCCCACCTATCAGTATAATCTTATGTTCTTCAAATCCATCCACAAATATATCAACTCCACTTTCCTGGCTTTGATCCCTAAAGGTGAGAATCCCTAGTCCCTCTCAGACTACCGCCCCATTAGTCTGTACAATGTCGTCTATAAAATCCTCTCCAAAGCCATGGACAACCGGTTGTCGATCATTCTCCCCTCCATTATCGACCCTTGCCAGGGCAGCACTGTCAAAGGCCACAAAATCCTTGATGGATTCATCACCATTCACAAACTAATCCACTCTATCCATGCCTCCAATTCGGTTGCCTTTTTCCTCAAGTTAGACATGAACAAAAATTTCAACAGAGTTAAAAGGTATTTCCTCACCCAAATCCTCCTCAAGTTTGGATTCCATGAATCTTGGTTCAATCTTATTTATAAGTGCATTTACTCATCATGGTTTTCAGTCCTGGTGAATTGGTCTACCACTGGTTACTTCCTGAGTTCTAGGGGGCTCAGACAGGGAGATCCAGTTTTCTCCATTCTCTTTATCATTTTGGTAGAAATCCTGGGAAGATTTATCAAGAATGCTTGCTCTAATAATCTGATTTCAGGTATCAAATCCGCCACTGGCCTCTCGCCCTCAACCCATCAACAATTTGTGGATGATACCTTGTTGGCAAAAAAAGCCTCAATTCCTGATGCCAAAGCTATAAAAATGATTCTCAACCTCTATGAAGAGGCAACATGTCAAAAAATCAACTACATCAAAAGCAAGTTGTACTTCACTAACACCCCACCCCAAAAGATAACGCAAGATCATGAGAGCTTTGGGATGTTCCATTGCAGATTTTTCGATGACATACTTGGGTCTCCCCATGTTCAAAGGAAGGCCCCTCAAAGACATGTGGAGGAATGTCATCGATAGGATCCATAGGAAAGGTGTACTCCTCTCCAGTGCGGGCAAGGCAACCCTAGTTAAAGCTATTTTATAGAGCATTCCCACATTTTTCCTATTTGTCTTCAAAATTTTAGCGGTTGTGGGCGAGGCCATAGAAAAAATCCAGAAATATTTTTTGTGGTTAAGAAATGACAACCAGAAGAAGTTCCACCTAGTTTCATAGGATAAAGTGTGCTCCCCAAGGATTAGGGAGGCCTTTGTATGTGGTGCATTATTATCACCAATATAGCTCTCCTGACTAAGCAAGCATGGAAGGTTGTATCCAATGATAATCTTGAGTGGGTGAATATAGTCAAAAGAAAGTATCTCCAGTAGCAATATTTTCTTTAGATTGATATCCCTCGTAAATGCTCTCACTTTTGGAAGTCCATATCCCTCACCCAAAATCTCTTGCACCAAGGCTCTTGGTGGTAGTTGGGATATGGCAAAGAGATTGACTTTTGGGAGGATGTGGGGGCCAAAAAAGATCATCTCATAAGTGACCAAAAGCTGATTGTTATCAAGCACCTGACTGAAAACAAGTATGGGGCCCACGTAGTAGACTTCATCACCTCCAACTAGGGAATCCAAAAGTGGAAAATTTTTTAGTTTAGAATTAAGAACGACACAATCAACAATGCAGTGTCAGAGATCCATGCGATCATGAGGGCAAATTTCATCCCCCAATCCCTAAAAAAAATATGAACGATGCTGGAAAGGCATGAGTGATGGTAATTTCTCTATGAAGTCCACCTCCCAACTTATAGAAAACATCACCAAAGGAGCCAGTTCCAAAATTAGGAAAACCTTAGCTAGAAGTGTGTTTCTTAATGCTTTAATCCTAAATATAGCCCACTTCTGCCAGACTACTATCCACAATAAAATACTTACCATTGACAATATGATGCACAGAGGGACCATTATCCCCAATAGATGCTACCTATGCAGGCAATCCTGGGAATCGACTCAGCATATTCTTATGGAATACCCCTTCACTAGCAATGTGTTTTCCCTGGTGACCAGCAAGTTTCAAGTTTGTTGGGTTAGGCCAAAAAATATCAAGGACATGTTCCTCCAATGGCCCAACACCTTAAAAAACCCAAGATTCAATTTCCTTTGGAATTCCTTGGCCCACCATATTTCATGGCAGATTTGGCTGGAACGTAACAGATGAGTTTTCATTAAGGATCACAAGGATCATGATGTTGTTGCAGTAAGAGCCATCACCCTTGCAACTAAAAAAAGCAGTATCATCCCTTGCCCAAAAATTCCCTAGGATGGAATAAAAGGTCACTTGTTTGTGGCTCTTAGGATTCTCCAAGACTATTGCAAAGCCAAGGATTCCCACAAGGATAGATTCTCAGCCAAGTGGACTCCCCCCCAGGGTTGGCTAAAGGCCAATTTTGATGGTGACTCCAAAGGCAACCCGAGAAAATTAGTATTAGGGGGTGTGGTCAGGTACCACAATGGTAATATCATCCAGGTGTTTGCTAAAAATATAGGCACCCAAACCAACAATTACATAGAATCTAGAGCTCTCTAGAGAAGCATTGGCATATGCAAATCCATGGCTAACCCTATCATCTTCGAAGGTAACTCAAAAGTTATAGTGGGGCTTATACAAAACAACACCATAGGAGGTAAGAACATCCAAAGCATCATTCAAGATTTTCAAAAAGACCTCAATGACAAGGATCGAAACCAAATCAAGCATGTGTTTAGAGAGGTTAACCAGGTGGTCGATGTCCTAGCCAACAAATCCATCCTTAAAACCACATTAAAAATATGGGAAGACAACCTCCCATGGGAGGTTCTCGAGAATTTTAATCATGATGTGGATAATCTTACTAATAAGTAGCTTGGGCTACTTGACCAATGGTATTTCATCAATACCTTCTAGGAGTGAGTTTAGCCCCCAACATCATTACATTTCCAACAACAACGATGGTTGTTGCTACCCCAACGATGTCCTATCAACACCTAAGGACCCCCTCACTCAGGACATGTTGATAATAGTAGCTCTTACCCACATCAATGATGCAGTTGGACAGTTTTAGACAATGGCTAATGTCCTACACGAAGTGAATAATCCCATGTCCAACACCATTGAGGAGCTCAAGAGACTCCCTACCATTATGAAAACTCTCCTCCCCAGTGGGGACAGTTCTAGGAATGAAACACGTTACAAATCCCATAAAACTAGGAATTGAGGTGTCTGGTTCATGTGGAGCATGGGCGTGATGGTGTTTGTTTTTGTTTTGTTGTGTAGTTTGAATTTTTTGTACGTTTGTGGAAGGACGCCTATGGGGGCGGTCCGTGAAACTTTTTGGTTAGTTGCTTTATTTTTTTGGCTCAACATCCCCTAGATATGGGACTATGGCCTTCCAGCCATAGCTATTTCGAATGTAAAAAGGGGCAAGACCCTTCAAATTGTAAAGTAAATAAAATTGCTTTTACCTACCAAAAAATAAAAATAAAAAAAATAAAAATCAAACAAAAAAATAAACAATCAAATCAAATCAAACAAAAGTTATACATAAATATTGCATTCTCATCTAGTTTGTATTTCAATCATTACATTTCCATCATTATATTTACTCATGCCATTTTATATCCCTTGACTTGGGAAATTTTTCATTGCTTATATCTCCCTAAGGTGAGGGATATAGTTCTTGTTTTGCTTCATTGGCCTTGATTCATGCACTTCAAATGAATGCCTCTATTGAGTACTACTTGTTCTAGAAATATTAGTCTCATCATCCCAACACCCCATAGTGGATAAGCTTCATGTTCACGAGCAAGGGGCAACCTTCATTTGACCATTTGTAAGAACACATCCTAGCGGGTATATCCCTTCTATTATTGACTATTAGCAAGTGCTACACTCATAGCATGTTCAACACATTTTATATTTTCTTTGGCCTCTTGGATTTTATGTTTTCATTTACCTATGCATTTTATTTATATTTGCATATAGCTCATTTAACACAACTATCATCTCTACATTGCATTAAATAAACCATAAATCATGTCTCATTTAGTCACTTTTATCCTATATTTCTCAAAAAATGTTTTGTTCCAATTGCATACGCTATGTGGTCACATCCAATTATTATTCTACTTATATAATTTAACCGTTGTCAAAATTCATAGTTAATTTTGGTTTACTTCTAAATAATTCAAAAATTATCTTGAACCACCTAGGTGTTGTAGGTGAGTTGGAGAGGAGAGGGCAATCCTCCAAGGGAGGTCCCAAGTTCGAATCTCCACCCTACCAAAAAGTTGAATTGGGTACCCAAAATCCAATTGATAAAGTTGGTGCGGGCAGGGCCGAGTGCGACTCTCGGGTGACTTTGATGGTGTAAAAACCCCTATTCATGGTCTCTCAGACCAAGGTAGCCCCACAAGGGTTTTTTTGCTTAAAATTTCTTTTTATCTTGAACCATTCACAGAATTCACATTTTAATTCTTGATATTGATTATAAGTCTCTCTTGAACCAAAAACACTACTACTTCACTAAATAAATTTTTAAGATTTGGGAATTGATTTTGCCACTATTTGAACCAAGAATCACTTATACATCTTAAAAATTATTTTGTACAAAGAATGATGATGCTACATAGTAGTCCTAGATATTTAAGCGAAAGGTTTCCCTTGTTATCCTATTATGCACATGGTCTAGAATGTTGAGAATTGACAAAAGGACAAGCTACCCCCTACCCGAATAAAATCCCTTGCTCTTTGTCTAAACTAAGCAAAGTATCCCTTGAAAGAAAAAAAAAAAACAAAATACCTTTGCTACAAAGAAATAAAATCTCCTTGTTCAAAAACAAAAATGAACAAGAATCCCTACTCAAATAAATCAAAATAAAATAAGGGGATAATGAGCTTGAATCCCTAGAATGCCTTAGTTATTTGAACACCATGGGGTGATCCTCATTATAGGTGAGGTGGCATCAAGCATACTTGGAAATGGTGGTATCCTTATGAATGGCGATATATCTGTCACATTAGCGACCTTATTTTTTATAGATCAATATCAGCTTATGGATTAGCTAGATTTTGGTAGCTTGTATTACATAGTAGATAAATCTAACCGAATGTATAAAATCATGATAAATGAACTCATATTTTAAACACACATTGGTTATTAAAGTTGATTTGTATCATTACCTTACTAAAAATTGGTAAATGAACTTCATAAGCACACATAGTTGATCCTCGAGAGATTTTGTATCATAATTAAAAGTCAATATGGAAAATGAATACATAAATCACACATTGGTTCTTCATAAATTTGATTTTCATCCTAGAAATTATCAAAAATCTCATTGAAGTTTGATTAGAAAAAGTCACCATTTCCTCATGGATTTGTATGACTATTAGCATATGCAATTGGTTCTAAAAATATTTAATATTGCATCTCATATCTATAACTTAGCATAAATGCTTCCATTCCACTACATTGCATGATTGCTCACTTATTACAAAAAAACTTGCATTTTGATCATACATAATCATTTTCTCATGTAACTGCATATCAAATTTGCGATGATGGCATGAGACAACCCTAATAAAATATATTTAGGAATATTATACCTAGCACAAGTCCTTTATACAAATTTATCATTCTTAATCACTATCATTGCAAAATACTTCTTTTAAGATTAAAATAAAATTAATCTTAAAAACACACATATTACTTATCATCAACTACATCACTTTCAATCAATAAATCTCAAACTACTTTTGGATCATCATCCTTCGAGGTTAGCAATATAACAAAACCTCACATAGGATCTTCATGACCAAAATGAATGACAACCTCTATAAACAATCATACACAAGCACACATCCTCGAGGTATTATTGTTGATTGATCAAAATCGTAAGGGTATGTTTCCCAACACACTTTTTCTATAAAATCTCAACTACATTTCAAACTACTTTTGGATCATAATCCTTTGATATCAGTATAACAATAAAACATCACACAAGATTTGGTTCATGACCAAAGTGAGTGACAACCTCCATAAATAGTCATACACAAGCACACATCCTCGAGGTATTATTGTTGATTGATCAAAATCGCAAGGGTACATTTCCTCAAACAAACTTTCTTCTACAAATAATTCAATCACACTACATTACAAAATATCAATTACATCAAATCACACTTCACTCTCTTATAATGATATCTTGATTAAGCATGATGAAATAAATATTAGCAATTCAACATGACCATAAGCATGATTATGTAGAATCATAAAAAACAACAAAAATATTTTGCATTACGAATAACACATAAAAAAAAAACAAAAACAAAAATAGCAGTATGGTATGCAATCATCATATATTTAGATCATTCAAAAATATGCATCAAAATCAACATGCACTTCCATTTAAGATCATTTACAACATACATCAAGAAGTAAAATTTTTTACACTTAAAGTAATTTACCCCTTATCTAGATCCTCCCAACTACATAATCATTGTCTCTCCACACAAATTCCATTCAATGGATAAAAATTTCCAGTTTTATTTAATTCTCCACCATTATTTTTCTATCTCCATAATTATTTATTTGTTAGTCATTTTGAGTTCCATCAGGAATATGGCATTCCTCATGAAACTCGAGGGGGCATCCTAGCCAGTAAATTAGTAATTATTTTACTAAAACATCAATTTCCCATGAATCATTCATTCTAAACCATATACTCCTTTTTTCCCCATTGCAATCATTATCACTTCTATTCAATATGTCTATACCATTTCTTTGATACATTTATTATTCATAAATATGCCAAAGAAAAGGCAAAATGTATGCATGAAAAATTGACACATTAAGATGAGTCATTTTCCTTTGTTTTCCTCCTAGAAAAGTAAGGTCATATTTAAGATTAATTTTACCTAAAAAATTTCCTTCCAAATTTTCCAAAACATATACCATTGGATTAGGCTTGAAAAGAGCTTTCCAATGATATATGACATGATATATTTTACCTTGATATTTATGCCAAAAATGGAATATAACTTAATTTTCCCCTTTACGATAAATTTGGATAATCTTGATAAATTCAGATGTATTTGATAAAATCAGACACATCCAAATTTGTCCAAATCCCATGTGCACCTAATTTAGGTGCCCAATTGGGATTTTAAACCTAATCTAGGCATCGCCATATTCCTAAAAATTTTGAATGATCTACAAAATTTGAATGGATTTAAATTTGTCTAAATCGAGCCAAAACTTAATTTGGCTCAACAACCTAGCCTAATTCTGCCACCTAACTGATTCTTTGAATAATAGAAACCATTTAAACCCCCAACCTCACATTAAATAGGTTGAATAGTGATAACTTGCAAGGAATCTTGGATTGGAGAAGGAGACTTTGGAGATTTTTTGCAGGTTGTAGTTAAGACTTTTGCCATTTGATCATCATTATAGAAGTACATAGATATGGATATATTTACAACACTTGTAGATCTTGTTTATACTTAGTTATAATTTTTGTTTTTGCATTATCTGTACAAATTTGGATTTGTCCAAATTTATCATAACATCCAAAATAATCTTTGAGCTAACTTTTATCCCATCAAATCATATTCATTTCTTTTAAATAATATATCATTGGAAATATATCGAAAAGATCTTTCCAACGGTATAATATTTGTCCCATTTTGACTCTGTTTGGTCTTCCAAAATAAAAAAAAACATTTCATAGGGGTCTACGAATTCATGTCTTCCAAAATGCAAAAACATTTCATAGGGGTCTACGAATTCATACGTCTGAATTTGTTTGCTACTAGCCATTGGATATTTTCGGATTAATCCGAAATCATACATAACATCCGAAATCATGCATAGTGTCTAAAATCATACCAATTTACATTGGGGGTAAAATTTTGATTGCTAGATTGATAATTATTTCAGATTTGCATCATGTTCTGTTGATTGTTTAAGTACTTCATTATATATTACTGTGCTACTCTATTTTTTGCATTTAATATTACATGTTTTGCATTAAAATAATAAATATTTCATTTTTCTTACGGTTTTCTAAAATAACCAAGGGGATTTGACTATCATATACCATGATCTATTGTGGCCTATGCAGATCCCCCATCCCTAATTTCAAAATCTAGTGTTTTGTTGTGCAATTGTAGGTTTTTGACATATTCGTATGCATCCGAATTCATCTGATGAATTTTTACGATCAAATTCATCTTGTTTTCATTCAAATTCATCCTATAAACTTGAATGCATCCCAAAGCAAACATTCAGATTAGGTAAGGACTAAAAATTATTTCTTAGCATCTAGATTTACACTTCTATGTCATATAGGCATCTGCGTTTAAAAACAGAGACCAAAACATAGACTTTACTACACTTTTATAAAACATAAAAATACAAAAAAAGAAAACATGTTGACATAAACAAAATCTTTGCATCTTAGTTAAACTTTGTATAGATTTCTAGATATCTTTGTATGCTTTGTTTTAATTTAAAATTGAATTGCATATAGCTAGGTAGCAATTGCATTTTGGTCAAATTCTAGGTGTATGCTTTCAAAACAAATAAAAGAAGAACACATTGTAGGCCCAAAATGACCACATACTTAGTAAATTTTTGTATAAATTTGACTAAGTGATAAAATCATCATTCTACAAACCTTGCAGTATGATTTTACCTAGAGCCGGGTCAGAATATATGAATTCGCTCAATAGTTAGTAAAGTTTTCATGTTTGGAGCGATTTCGGGTGACTTCACTTTGGCTCTAGAATTAAGACAGATGTCAAATTCGTAAAAGTTCCTAAAATATTATGATGTCAGCGACAAAAATGTATAGAATGGTGATTCTGGGAAGGTCCTTTTTTTTTTTGACTCTGAAATGAAGACAAATTTCAAATCCACAAAAGTTCCTAAGAGATGATGATGTCAACGGCAAAAAAGTGCGGAATGACAATTCAGGGAATGAACAAGTCTTCCTTTTTCGGAATGAAGATAAGACGGGGTGGCAAAATAATGAAAGTGTGGATTCATGACGAAAGAAGTATGTGACTAACTCCGGACCCGAATTGAAGGATATAATTTGGATTGAAGAATATAATACTGAATACTAAGATCCCAGAGCGTATTCGAGGTTCAAAGGTCCATATTGGAGATTTTTCTATTTCTGATAAGAAAGACGACGTCATCATTTTAAAGCGGAATGACATTTAGCTTGTGCTAGATTACATCTAAACCATGTGATGAAGAAGATCAATGATGAAGGTTAAGCTACCAAAATCTTAGTTGTTTTAAAGATAGTGTTGTATCAGAGTTGTAACATTCGGTCGAAAGATGAAGTATTGAGGGTTTCCAAGAAGATCAAACCAGAGGGGGTTACATATCAATGGTGATAATTTAATCCCAAGAAATATCGATGGAAATACGTGATCTTTAACGACCTAAGCTTCAGTTCCACTGAGTGATCAGCAAGTTGTAGAGATCCCGAGTTGTCATGGCAGGCTTTCTTTCAATGGATTTCTTGGAGGACGGACCAATGATCTAATGCCAGCTAAGGGTTTTTTTGAACTATTATAACAAGATTATGTGTTTTGTTTCTTTATTATTGTAATAATAAAACTATAAGTAGAGATCGAACCCTCATTTTGAAGGGTCGACTCTAGCGTGTTTGCCTGGACCATTGTAAATATTCTTGAAGAGTTAAATGAAAGGAGCAATACATTGATATTCACCTCAAGTTTACGTTCTCATGCTTGATGTCAGAGGTTTGGATTTCATAGTTGCATTTCTATAAATACTTAGATGGTTAGTTTGTGCCTATTTTGGATTACTAGCTGTTATAAGTAATTGAAATCTACTTTTGAATTCGTTCTATGTGGTTAGGAAGTATATTTCTATAAAATCTAAGTGTTTGGTGAATTCTGTTATTTGGATTATCATTCCCTGGATATTGAAATTGCTTACTACAACATTTCTCTGTTGTGCTTTAATATATTAAATGATCTATTATGAGATAAATGTTGATCTAAATGTATGTCCTTAGTATATTTTTTGGGAGCTTTTTATGGTAGTGCAATGTTGTTAACCTATCCATCCACTGTTATCTACATATCTCTAACCCTAACCTTCTCTTACCCTAGACTCCAAACCCTAAGTGAGAATAATTGTGTCAAAAACTTGCTAAGTTGACAAGGAACTAGCCTACTCTGGAGGTTGGATAAGAAAACCCTGTTTTGGTCCATCCAATGTTGAGTTCTGAGCTGTAACTATCGGGTGTAAGCCTGGATAGAAATTAGGAAGATAGAAAGTCACAGTACTAACTAAAAAATTGGTGCAATTTAGTGCCCAACAATTTTTGGCACATCCGGTGGGACTAGTTCACAAGGAACACGAAACCCATCTAAAGAGTTATTGTTATCTCAACCTGAAGGAATCAAGATTGGATGAATTGTATTGACCTTATTAGCAGAGAAAATAAAGTTCACTTGGCGACTCCCTAATCATAATACCCTAAATAAGTATTATAGACGAGTACCCTTTCATGTATACCAGGTATTTCAAGAGGAACAACCCTGATTCTTTCTTTCATTGTGGGTTACCTTAGAGTGGGGCTGATGTTATTAGAATTTTGGATCAAGATTTTATTGAATAAGAAGAGCTTATGGAAGAGAACCCAATAGTTCCCCCAAGAATACCTACAACCAAAAATATGACACATAATGTGGCTCCTAATCAGCCACTTCAGAAGTACCCTAATTGGGATTCAACTGGGCCCCTTAGATTAGCCCAAATGGATGCCATTCCCTAGGCTGTATATAAGGCAACCCCAACGTATGATGGATTTGAAAAAATAGCTTACAAGAACTACCAAGATATCTTGAATCTGGCAACAGTACACAACATAAAAGAAGATAATATTATTGTTAGAATTCTAGCCATGTCCTTTCATGGAAAGATATTGCATTGGTTTAGAACTATGGAAGATAATTCTATAACTTCATGGCAATAATTGGCTGAGCCATTCATAGAATAATTTAATGAATTTTTTGATCCCTTTTCCCTGCTGAATCAATTTACAGCTATGTAAAAAACCCAGCAAGAAACTATCTTAGATTTTAATTTGAGATTTAGCAGAACATGGAAGATAATTCCCCCCATTGCTAGACCAGCTGCATGTTTGGCTTATATATATTATATTCATGCCCTAATATTAGATTTAGGTTAGCAAACACAATAATATAGAGTAGAAACCTTCCTCCAAGTTTATAATGCAGCCGTCCATGCTGAAAATATCCTAATCAATGTGGGAAGAATTCCCCCCAAAATCGTGTTGCCCTATAAATAAAAAACCAATAGTGGCCATGAGAAATACACAAATCCCTCCTACATGGACCTCATTTATTTACCATCTCCATATCCACAAATGAATCTTATTCCTTTGTCTAAACCTATATCCTCTGCACCTCCTTTTCCTCCCCTTCCTTCTCAACCTTATCAAGAATTGTCTACTATTCTAGATATACAAAATACCATTAAAAATTTGAGTAACAGAATGAATTAAATAGAAAAGAGAGATCATGAAAGGTCACAAAAAATGAGATTCCCATATGTAAATAAAGATCAAAGGCCTGGTCCTAGGAAAAATACTGGGGTTAGGGTGAATGCAACATATGAGGAGTCGAAGTGTTCTACAGATACCACTCTTGCAAATGTTTGGTTTTTGGTATGCAATAACCCACATGACTCACAATATTATATGATGTATCAACACCATGTTCAACAAGCTATGGATCAAGCTAAAATGAATCAGAAGGGGAGGGTTAATATGTTATGGCACCCTGATTAGATCATGGCTAGAAAAGAGTTAGATGAAGAAATCCCAATTGCGATTATGACAAGGTCTGGAAAGAAAGCTTTACAAGTAGACCCCCAAAATATGGGACAATTCTAGGTCCCTTCTCAAAAGAAAGTTGACTTCCCCCCTCAAAGCAGTGACACTTTTCCTATTCCTCAAGATAGAGTTAAGGAGAAGACAGATAGTCTCCCTAAAAATCCTGAAAGAGAAATAGGAGACAGAATGATATCCAAGGGTGAAGATCAAGAAAGGCTTAGGTTCCCCTCTATTACCAAAAGATAAATATTAGAGGCAACCCAACAATACAAAAGGAAATATGGTGAACCAGAAAGAGGACTGAAAAGACTATCCCTAACCAAGTTCAAGTACAACATTGTTGAGGATATTAAAATGATTCCAAGCTAGCTTATATGAAACTCTTTTCATTCTAGGCTAGATTAACCTGCTTAAAGCTTCCCTCAGCAAAAATACCTAGAATAGAACAACCGCCACCATCCTAAATATACCACCAAAAAATAAAGAAATGACACCTATTATTCTAAAAAACAAACCTCCCTCTTTCTACATATCCTTAAGAATGGAAGGATGGGTAGTCCGAAATTGTATGATTGATTCAGGAGCATAAACCACAATTATGCCTCAGGTGGTCCATGAGGAAATGGGTATGGAATATACCCGATCTTGTCTTGAAGTGTTGCAATTAGATGGGACACATGTCAAGACAGTTGAGGTTATTAAATATGTACTAATGAGGTTGCACAGAGCTCCCGAGGTAATAGTGGTGTAGGAAATAGTGGTGGTGGATTTGGAACCCTATTTTGGATTATGCCTCTCAAGATAATTTACTGCAAAACTAGGAGGATGTATGTACATGGATTATTCTAGCATGGTAATCCCTTTCAAAGGAAAAGGATAATGATAATACCTAAGAAAATAGTTTCTTATTATATTGAAAATATCGAAGAAGATTTGTGCAATCTTAATCTTATGGAGGAATTTGAGCTAGTGGAAAACATTGAAGAGCTAGACATTGAAGATGAGTTGCCTTTCAGAGAAGACTATAGTCAATTTGGAACTAGTATGGGTACATACAACATCACAACTAAATTGGAAAAGAAACTCCCTACTATTTCTAATCAATCCCTAAGAAACAAATAAACATGGGTTATGCATTTTGATGGTGCTAAATGTAGAAATGGTACAGGGGATGGTGTGGTTCTACAATCACAATCTGAAGGGATAAATAATTTTTCTTATAGACTGACATGGTCATGTACCAAAAATGTTTCAGAATATGAGGCTTTGTGCCTTGAATTGATGCAAGAAGAAAGCATGGTGTTAGTCTCACAATGACACTGAGAGGGGGGGGGTGAATCAGTGTAGCTCTATAAACTTAAATTTACAGCTCTTAATACCGCAGCAATTAAAACTTATTACTAGATACAACAAGTATAAAAAAAGAGCATCACACAACATAATATTTAACGAGGTTCACCAATGTGGCTACTCTTCAAAAATTGACTGCTTGGACTACCATCCAAATCCAGCCTTTGCAAAGCACCAAATTTACAATCAATTTACCAGCACCAACTGGAAGGAGCACCAACCCTTGATTTATTTGCACCAACAGAAAGGAGCACCAACCCCTGATTTACTAGCACCAACTAGAAGGAGCACCAACCCCTTATTTATCTACACCAATAGAAATAAGCACCAACCCATGATGCCAAGCTGCAACCTGACCTTGAATTTGAATCTATAAGTTTGACAGTAAGATACCTTTGCTTTTGCAAGACCCTAACTGGTCTTCTTCACCTTTGCATTCTCTACACACTCTACTCTCTCTGCGTAATCACTTTGTACACTTTGCTTTGTTACAGTCAAACTTCACGATCGTCCTCTCCATTTTGTGCACTCTGCTCTCTTTACAAATTTTACACTTAGCATGATTCGACACGACTTGCTCTCTACGCACAATGACCATATTTCACACACATTCCACCATATGCACAATTCTCCAAACAATCCTCTTTTTATAACAATATTTTTTATGATGAAAACCCTAATCTTAGTTGGTTGTAAATCCTAATCTTAGTCGGCTTTCATAACAACTATAAACCCTAATTTTAGTCAGTTGTCATCGGTATTTGTTTGCTTCAACTCAAGAAGATGTTTGGTTTATCCATCACTTGATGATTTCATTTTGGACAGACCTTGTAACCGCCATAATGACTTTTGATCACTCTTTGTATTTTAGCAGTATGAAATCACTCTATAACTACCCCTGTAAATGTCGTAGTGATGTCAATCCATTGTCATACTTCTCATTTCAGTCGGGTTCTCCTTCTTGACTTGTGCATTTATGACCTATCATGAAATCATGACATTTTTGCCTCTATAGCTTCTTTTGTTGCTATTGCCGCAAAAATACATGTCACGATATCGCGACACTTTCACCTCCGTACGCTTTCTCTATTCTTTTGTCATGATATCACGATATTTTTGTCTCTGTAGAATTCATATTTTATTTTGTAGACTTCATCGTGACATTTTCGCCTCCGGATACTTCGTCTTTACTTTTGTCACGATATCACAACACTTCTACTTCCAAAGACTTTGACTTTGCTTTTGTCGCGATATCGTGACACTTCTGCTTCCATAGACTTTGAATTTTATTTTGTCACGATATCACGACACTTCTACCTCCGTAGTCTTCAACTTAGCTTTTTCATGAAATCGTGACACTTCTACTTCCGTACTTAGCTTCTTTGCTTTTATCGTGAAATCATGACACTTCTGCCTTCAAAGTCTTCTTCTCTGCTTTTGTCGTGAAATCGTGACACTTCTACTTCTATACTTTACTTCTTTGCTTTTGTCATGAAATCACGACACTTCTACCTTTGAAGTCTTCTTCTCTGCTTTTGTCATGAAATTGTGACACTTCCTTCCGTACTTTACTTATTTTCTTTTGTCACAAAATCACGACACTTCTGCTTCCGAAGTCTTGCTTTCTGCTTTTGTCATGAAATCGTGATAGTTCTGCTTCCGTACGCTTCCTCTCTTTCTTTTGTCGCGAAAATGCGACATGTCGCAATATCGTGACACTTTTCAAACTTACTTTCTCTCTCCTATTTTAGTCATGAAAATGTGACATGTCATGAAATCGTGACACTTTTCCAACTTACTTTCTCTCTCCTATTTTAGTTGCGAAAATGCGACATGTCATGAAATCGTGACACTTTTCAAACTTACTTTCTCTCTCCTATTTTAGTCATGAAAATGCGACATGTCGCCAAATAATGACACTTTTCTTACTTGTTCTCTTTCTTCGAAATTTTTGTGAAAGCGCGACACTTTTTCCTGCTTTCTCTTTCTCTTCCAACATGTCGCAAAATCGTGACAGTTTTTCCACTTGCCTTTTTCTCTTCCAACATGTCACGAAATCGTGACAGTTTTTCCTGCTTTCTCTTTCTCTTCCAACATGTCATGAAATCATGACAGTTTTTCCACTTGCCTTTTTCTCTTCCAACATGTCGTGAAATCGTGACAGTTTTTCCTACTTTTTCTCTCTCTTCCAACATGTTGCAAAATTGCGACAGTTTTTCTTGCTTTTTCTCTCTCTTCCAACATGTCGCAAAATCGTGACACTTTTCTTACTTGTCTTTTTCTTTGATCTTTTGCATATGGGCCACTTCATTCTTCTTGGAAAATCACTGTACATAATATGAATAACCTTTGAAATCTTGTCTTCTACATCTGAATAGCTTTTGAACTTCCTATCCACTGCATCAACAGATCTATCTGATTGTGTTGACAACAATGATAATATTGTTGTTGCACCTTGCTCAACAATCTCCCCCTTTGGAATTGTTGGCAACACATGTGCAATTTCCTATAACTCTTCTCCCCCTTTGACAATAATACCAAAGGGCTACTGCAGACTCCCCTTGAGTCCATGCACAACATTCTCAAGCAAAATTTATTACACTTAGCAAAAATCATGAACATGAACAAAAAGATAATCAAATACTTAAATGCTCCCCCTAAGAATGTGATACCTATAGCTAGTCAATTCTTGGGAAGTGTGACCACTCCCAATTTATTTCGAAGGTACTCAAAAAATTCCTTGGGTAGTGGTTTTGTGAAGATATCTACTACTTGCTCTATAGTTGGAAAAAAATCCAACTTAACCTCACCTTCCACAACTTTCTCCTTCAAAAAGTGATACCTGATAGCAATGTGTTTTGTACGTGAATGCATAACTGGATTCTTGGAGATGTTAATGGCACTGTTGTTATCACACTTAACTAATATTGGCTCATTGAAGCTAATACCAAGATCTTTCACTGTTTGTTTCATCCATAATACCTGCGTACAACATGTTGTTGTTGCAATATATTATGCCTCTGATGTCGATAAAGAAACTGACTCTTTTTTCTTACTATGCCACGTGACAAATCTGTCTCCAAGATAGAATTCATGTCCACTAGTACTCTTTCTGTCATCTACACATCCTGCCCAATCTGCATCTAAATATGAAATAAGGGTGAAGTCTTTACCTTTCGGATACCATAACCCATACTCCATAGTACCCTTGAGGTACCAAAGAATCCTCTTCACTGTTGTCACATGAGTCTCCTTGGGATTAGCCTAAAATCATGCTACCATGCATACTGCCTACAAAATATCTGGTCTGGTAGCTGTCAGGTACAGTAAGCTCCCAATCATAGATCTATACATGGTTTGATCAACAAGTGGAGATTTTTTCATCCTTGCTCAACTTGCAACCTGTCATCATGGGAGTGCTAACTGGCTTAAAATCCTCCATGGTGAACTTTTTTAACATCTCTTTTGCATATTTAACTTGAGAAATAAATATGCCCTTCTTGCTTTGATTAACTTGCAACCCGAGGAAATACGATAGTTCTCCAATCATTGACATTTCAAATTATTTTTGCATCTTATTTGCTAAATCCTTGCATGACTCATCTTTGCTGCTCCCAAATATGATATCATCTATGTATACAACAAGAACAATAAGATGCCCATTTTCTATTTTGACATACAAATTACTATCCACCATACCTTTCTTAAACCTTTTTTGAGTGAGATAGTTGTCTAGCCTTGCATACCATGCTCGAGGTGCTTGTTTTAAGCCATATAATGCTTTCTTCAACTTGCAAACCAAGTTGGGATCATCACCAAGTTGAAAACCATCTGGTTGCTCAATATAAACCTCTTCTTCAAGTTTCCCATTCAAAAATGTTGATTTCACATCCATTTGATAAACTTTGAAATTCTTGTAGACTGCTAAAGCCAGAAACATTCTAATTGCCTCTAGTCTAGATACTGGTGCAAAAGTTTCCTCAAAGTCAATGCCTTCAACTTGTGCATAACCCTTACATACAAATCTTGCTTTATTTATGACTACCTGTACGTATTCATTCAATTTGTTTCGAAAAATCCATTTAGTCCCGATTATATTTTTATTTGCAGGTCTAGGTACTAACTCCCAAGTTTCATTTTTCTCGATCTGATCTAATTCTTCATTTATTGCCTTCATCCAACTTTCATCTTTGCTTGCATCAACAACATTTTTGGGCTCAATGCTGGATAATAGAGAGTAGTTAGTTACTACTCTTCTTCTTGTCTGAACACCAAATTTGGGGTCTCCAATTATTTGCTCTCTAGGATGATTTTTCTGTCAGCTGCCTGTTTTGAATTTATTATTTTCTTCCACTTCTGAATCACAACTTAAATCATTTGAGTCAATTTTTTGTATCTTTTTCGTTTCATTTTCCTCATCTCCTTCAATAACCTCTTCATATATTGGGTAGTTCTATTCATAGCTAATTACTCGTTCTCTACCTTCATCAAATTTAACATCAGCACTATCCACAATTTTCTTTAGCCTCTTGTTGTAGCATTTGTAAGCTTTGCTTTTTGATGAATAACCAACAAAAATACCTTCATCCGCTCTATCTTAAAACTTACCAAGATTATCTTCAGTTCTTTTGATGTAGGACTTGCTGCCAAAAACATTGAGGTATTTTGATGTTGCCCTTTTACTGAACCACAACTCATAAGGAGTTTTGCTTTCATGTGTTCTCAAAATGTACCTATTTTGGATATATACCGTAGTGTGGACTGCTTCTTTACAAAATATGTCTGCTACTCTACTTTCAGCCAACATAGTCCATGCCATTTTCTACACTGTCCTGTTCTTTCTTTCTACCATTCCATTCTACTGAGGTGTCCTAGCTGCTGAAAACTGTCTCCTAATACCGTATTTTTCATAGTACTTTGTAAAATCCTCTGAAATGAATTCTCCTCCTCTATCTGATCTTAAACATTTGATCCTCTTTCTTGTTTCATTCTCAACATGGTTTTTGAAAATCTTGAACATTTTAAAAGCTTCGATTTATACTTCAAGAAAAATATCCATGTCATTCGGGAATAGTCATCAATGCACAACATAAAATATTTGTTACCATTTATGCTTTGTGTTCTCATGGGTCCACATAAATCAGTGTGTATTAGTTCCAAAGGTTTTCTTGTGTAGTATTATTTTGTTTTGAATGTGACTCTAGTTTGCTTCCCATTTTGGCATGAAGCACAAATGGTGTTTGTAGGTTTGCTGATGGTGGGAATATCTCTCACTGCCATTTTTGAGCTAATTTTTACTAGATTATCAAAACTGAGATGACCGAGTCTCTTGTGCCACAACCAATTTTCTTCTTCCTGTCCAATAAAACAAGCTCCTTCTGAAGTCTCTAAGAGCGTGTACAAAGTTGCCGGATGTCCTTGATCCAGTTGCTATCAATTTTCCACTGTTTGTTTTTTTGACTTCACAACCCTGCTTCATAAAAACTACTTCATGACCTTTATTACAAATCTGACTTACACTCAACAAGTTATGTTTCAAACCATCCACAAACAAGACTTATTATGACTTAATTTTTTCGTCACTAATTTTAACTGAACCTTTGCCAAATATCTTAGATCCATCATTATTTCCAAAATTTACTGAACCACTTTCATATTTTTTTAACTTCTCAAATTTTTATTTGTCACCTATCATATGACTGGAGCATCCACTATCAAGTATCCATGGTACATATTTATTCTATGCTTTAAATGTTTTTTGTACAATTAAGGATTTCTTTTCTTCCTTAAGTCGCTCTTTTCCTTTCCACTCCGTTTTGATAGTAGTTTTGGTCTCTTGTTTTGCATTTCCCTTATCAATAACTTGTGCATGTTTTTAGGGAAGTTTTCTATTTTGTCTCATCCTATTTGGTTGAAATTTTCTTCCCTGAAACTGATTTGATGCAAATGTACTTCTATAGTTTCTTGCAATGTGCCCAAAATTATGACAGTTATAACATTCTATTGTATAATTCATCAGAGGAGAAAAAACATTTCTACTAGTGAAATTCCTTGGTCTTACATTATATTTGCAGTCTGAGATTTTATGTCCATAGCCATTGCATTTAAAATAGAAACCAAAAAAGGGATAATTGAACCTGGGTGATGGTCTTTGCCATGTTGTCGTAGGAACCATAGGTCTTCTTCTTTGATGTGTGACATTGGTGAATCCATCATTGTCAATTCTCCTTTCGTGCCTGACATTATTACTTTCTTTTGCATGAGACGTTTTTCTGTGATCAACCTATTTCTTATATTCATTCTTTATGGATTCTACATTTCTGGCCTTTGATCCATTTGATGATTCTCCTTCAATGAAACCTAGACCAAATTTGATGCTTGCAGGCCTTTGGTCATTTATAATCTTATCCAGCTTCATAGAACTTTATTCGCGTTTATGATAGCAACTAATTTTGTGACTCATCTCTTCTATCTGCATCCGTAAAACAACATTCTCTTCTTCTAGTTTGCAGCAATAATCTATTTTCATGGTAATTTGTACTTCGAGATATTTAGATATTTTCTTGTATTCTTCTGTTTGTACTTTCATACTGGTTATGATTTCATTTGCATCCTCAAGATTTTTTGAAATTTTCTTATTCTTTTTCCTCTCTATTTTCCACTCTTCAAGTGCAGAGATCAACTCACCTTCTAGATCTACTTCAGCCTCAGGGTTTTCACCATATACTTCAGAGTTCAGTCCTTCCTTTTCTGATTTTACTTCTTCAAATGCCATTGTGTTACTTCCAAGATCACCCTAGCTGGTTAAGTGATGGCAAGCCGAGATTCAATCAACAGAACTTCAGATTAATTTTTTTGCAAATAGCTTAATACAGTCTTACATTACAGTTTCCAGGCATATTTCTCTTCCCCCTCAATCCCGAACTCACCATCCCCATCCCTTACAATTCTCGAGTTTTTATCGAGGCCTCGACCCTCTAGGCAATTAATGCCCCCGCCTAACCAAAATTTCAAGTTCGTTTTCCCCCCAGGCCGAGTTTTCAAATTTTTTGCCATAAATGGGCAACTGCCCGATCCACCATGAAGCTCGCATTAATGGCCTCCCTTGACCTGCAACCGCCGTCTTGGTCAGATTGTTCTTCTGCACCGTGGTCTCCTCCATAATGTCCATCGCCTGTATCTGTTCCATCGCCTGTACCTGTTACTTTGCCAACAATAAAAAAATATGCATGGCCATGGCCCTCATCTTGTTTTAATACACGTAGTTGTCCACGTGTTTAATTCGACCTTCCCTAGCTGTCCGCGTGCATACTTGGCTATGCCTTCTTCTTGTCGCAATATTTTTAATACACGTGCCCCTCACAACTGTCTTGATACACGTGGCTGTCCACGTGTCAAATTTGGCCTTGCCTGGCCATCCGCTGGTTCTCTTTTGGTTGTGCCTTCACCTGGCCGCGATATCGCGACAGGTCACGAAATCATGACATGTCGCGATATCGTGACCAAAAGCGCCTTCCTATTGTCGCAGCTCTTTGGGGTCACGATTTCGTGACATGTCGCAAATCGTGACATGTCACGATTTCGTGACCCCCACCCTCACCTTCCGAAGCCCCTTGGGTCACGATTTTGACCTCTTCACTTCATCCTTCCTTTGCTCTCCGCCTTGCCTTAGGTACTCTGCCATCCCGTCTGATATCGCGACGGACTTCCCTCTCGCCTTTGTAATATCTCCCAAGTCTTGCCAAAGCCTTTTGAGGTCGCGATTTCGTGACCCCTCCCCATGCTTTACGAAACTTCCCCCCTTGCTCTACAAAACTTCCCCCTTGGAAAATAACTGAAAATAAATCAAATGCAAAGTACTTAGAAAATTTAGAAAATTTTTGGAAGATGCAAGATTGCTCTACTGTCATCGGATGCTCCTGCATCAGACACCCGGGGTAAATAAAAAGTGATCCTCACTTCTGTTCTGTTAGGGGAAGACCCGAGCGGTCAACCTCCGTCTTCGACAACCAAGTTGCATCTTCAACAGTGTCTGCCCTTCCACTTTATCAAATATTCAGAATACTGTTTGTTTCTGGTGCTTCTGCCTTCACGAGCGTCTAATATTTCCTCGACCTCGTCTGTGGTTGGAGTAGATGCTAGAATTTGCCATAATTCCGTACTTGGTACCTCTGTACTTTCTCCCTCATGATATTCCACTAAATCTGAAATATTAAAAATGGGTGAAATGTCAAGCCAACTTGGCAATTCCACTTCATATGCATTTCCTGACTCCCGTTTTTCCAGTATTCTGCATGGCCCAAACTTCTTCATCTTCAATTTGTTATAAGTTTTGGCAGGAAACCTTTCCTTCCTGAGATGGACCATGACTTCATCTCCTACTTTGAACTCTTTGAACCGCCGCTTCTGGTCTGCTCTTGTCTTATATTGAGTATTCATTTTCAGAATTTGTTTCCTTACTTCTTCATGCAAACTTTTTATATGTTCCGCAAATTCTTCTGCCTCGGCACTGCTCTTTTCTCTCTTATCCAACTTTCTCAGTTCAGACACATTTCTCGGGCTGTTTCCATATATTATCTGGAACGGAGATTTATTCGTGCTCTTATTGACTGAATTGTTATACGCAAATTTTGCCTACGGTAAAACTAAATCCCATCCCTTGGGTTGATCTGCTATCAAGCATCTCAGTAAATTACCCAGGCTTCTATTTACCACCTCTGTCTGTCCATCAGTCTGTGGGTGGTATGCAGAACTGAACTTCAGATCTGTCTTCAACTTCTTCCACAAAGTTCTCCAGAAATAACCAACAAATTTTGTATCTCTGTCAGAAACAATGCTCTTCGGTAGACCGTGAAGTCGTACCACTTCCTTGAAAAATAACCCTGCAATGTGAACTGCATCACTTGTTTTCTGGCATGGGATAAAGTGTGCCATCTTGGAGAATCTATCAACTACTACAAATACAGAGTCATTTCCCCTCTGTGTTCTTGGCAATCCGAGGACGAAGTCCATGCTGACGTCCTCCCATGGCCGCTCAGGTATTGGTAACGGCTGATACAATCCCGTGTTCTGTCTTCTGCCCTTTGCCATCTGGCATATTCTACAACTCTGTACAAACTTTTTCACATCTTGCTGTAGTTGCGGCCAATAATAATTTTCACTCACCAGGGCAATTGTCTTATCCCGGCCAAAATGTCCGGCCAGTCCTCCGCTGTGTTTCTCCTTGACTAAGTTTTCCCGCATGGAACTTCTTGGAATGCATAATTTACTTCCTCTGAACAACATTCCGTCTTGGATTAGAAAATCCAACCATTTTGTCCTGTCCACAGTAATAGGTGTCAAGCAAGCCGTCCAGGCTTCTGCAAAATCTGAATCTTCAGGGTACAAACCCTTCAGTTCTTCAAATCCCACTACTTCCACTGTCATTTTAATCAATAAATTCTGCCTTCTACTTAAGGCATCTGCAACTCTGTTTGATTTCCCGCTTCTGTGCTTCAGCACAAAGGTATAGCTTTGGAGGAACTCCACCCACTTCATGTGCCTTTGATTCAGTTTTGTTTGACTGTTAATGTACTGTAAAGCCTGATGATCAGTAAATAGAACAAACTCCTTTGGCAATAAATAGTGTCTCCACTTCTTCAGAGCCTGAACTATAGCATAAAATTCCTGGTCATAAACTGAATACTTTTTTCGAGCATCATTTAGCTTCTCACTGAAATAAGCAACAAGTCTGCCTCCTTGACTCAGTACAGCCCCTATTGCACTGCCACTGGCATCACAGTCCACCTGAAATACCTTGTTAAAGTCTGGGAGTGCCAAAACAGGCTGTTCTGTGACCTTTTTCTTTAATGCATCAAAGCTCCTTTCAGCCCCTAATGTCCACTTGAACTCTTTTTTATCCCCTCTCATTGTTTCTGTGAGAGGTGCACAAATGCTGCTGAAGTTCTTTATGAACTTCCTGTAAAAGCTGGCTAGACCATGAAATGATCTTACTTCTGTTGTGCTTCTTGGGGTAGGCCATTCGATGATGGCTCTCACCTTCTCTGGGTCCATTTTTAGACCTTCTGCTGAGATTACAAACCCCAGGTATACTAACTCTTTCTTGACAAAATTACACTTTTTTAGATTTATTAATAACTGCTCCTCCCGCAGCTTTTCAAAAACCCTCCTGATATGCATCAGGTGTTCCTCCAGGGTTCTACTGAATATCAATATATCATCTAAATAAACAATGACAAACTTTCCCAGAAACTCTTTCAATACTTCATTCATCAGCCGCATGAAGGTACTTGGTGCATTGGACAGCCCAAATGGCATGACCAACCACTCATACAAGCCCTCTCTTGTCTTGAAGGCTGTCTTCCACTCATCTCCTTCTCGGATACGGATTTGATGATAACCACTTTTCAGGTCAATCTTCGTGAAGTACTCAGCTCCACTTAAACAGTCCATGATATCATCCATCCTTGGCAATGGGAATCTGTATTTGATAGTGATTTTGTTGATTGCCCGAGAGTCTGTGCACATTCTCCACTCTCCATCCTTCTTGGGTGCTAGTATTGCAGGCACTGCACATGGGCTAAGACTCTCCCTAATCAATCCTTTCTCCAGCAACTCTTGGACCTCGTCTGTTTAACTCCTCAGTTTCTACAGGTGTCATTCTGTGTGCAACTTTATTTGGCAAGCTTGATCCTGGCACCAAATCTATATGGTGGCTGATCTTCCTTACTGGGGGTAAACCCTCAGGCACATTATCTGATACAATATCTAGAAATTCCTCCAACAGATCTAGGACTTCTGCCGGGGTATCTTTGCATTCATCCTCCCTAACTCTAGGAATTATTGCATAACACAAATGTTCATGCTTCAAACCGTCCAAAAATTTTCTCCCTTCAACTAGACAGATTCTGGAGCTGTTACACACCTTTTCATCCGCCTCCTTCATGGGTTTCAGCTTATGGCGTACACCATTCTTTGTCAATGAGTAGGTGTTGGCACGGCCGTCATGCACTGCACTCCGATCGAACTGCCAGGGCCTTCCCAGCAACATATGGCAAGCATCCATAGGCAGGATGTCGCACAGGACCTCATCACAATAATTTCCAATATTAAATTTAACGGAGCATTGCTCATTGACCAAAGCCCTATGGTCCTTCTGTAACCATGCGACCCGATATGGATGCGGGTGCTTCTTCCTCTCTAATTGTAACTTGGTAACCATTTCTTCTGAAACCAGGTTATCCGTGCTACCATTATCAATAATAATATTGCAAACCTTGCCCGCGCATTTACACCTTGTGCGGAATAAACTTCTTCTCTGATCTGTGTCCTTCTCCTCATTCAATAGGACTCTTCTTACGATCATTGCTTCCCCTCTCTCCGCTTCTTCAGAATGTTCAGACTCAGCATCTTCCTCTGCCACAACAGCCTTGGCTGGACCCTCAGGCCTCTTGTTCATCCTTTCTCGGTGTTGTGGACACTCAAATGCCCGATGTCCTTCTTCACCACAGTGGAAACATGTCCCACGAAATACTCCTCTTCCAAATCCTCGTCCAGATCCACCCCGTCCTCTTGGGTAGCTGTTCTGATCACGGGGCTGATAAACATCCTCTTCCCTTTGATCCTGGTTGCTACTGGCTTCACCAATCTTCTTCAGATCTTTATATTTTTCTCCACTGGTTCTCCCACCAGTTCTTCCACCATGGCCCCTTCCTCTTTGCTTGCCTTCAAACCGCCTATTCAGTTTTTCTTCCACCTTTAAGGCAAACTGGTAAGCATCCTCAATGGTGCTTACCCGAACTAGGCTCAGCTCTTCCTGGATACCGAGTCTCAACCCATTGATATAACGGGCTACCTTTTCTTTGTTTGCCTCTAAATGTCCAGTTCTAATAGAGATCTTGTAAAACTCCTCGGTGTATTCCTGGACAGTTTTGTTTGTCTGTCTCAAACTCTGCATTTTCCTTAGCAGATCCAACTCGTAATCTATCGAAATAAACTGTCTTTTCAGCTTTTCCACCATTCTATCCCATCTTGTTATTCTCTCCTTCCCTCTTTTGTTCCTCTCCAACTGTATTCCTCTCCACCAAATGCTGGCATGACCCTTCAACTTGGTCTTAGCAAATCTGACCCGATTAGGGTCTTCAACCTCCTCATATTCGAAATATTCTTCTAAATCATTTATCCAGTCAATCACCTCTTCTGGATTTAGGTTTCTCGAGTATGTAGAAACCTCCATTTTTGGTTGCTTTCCAATCTGAGAGATGGCCTTGTACAACCTGGCTTGTGCAGGATCCACAACCTCTTCTTCTTCCTCAGACTGGTCTTCTTCTTCATCAACTTCGTCTTCACTTCCCTCATCCCTTCCGGGCTCGTGCCTTCTACGTAGCTCTTCTTGCAGGGCTTGAACTTGTCTCTGCAAGGCTCGAAAGTCTTCGACCGGCACCACATTTCCTACTCCACCACGGTTTCTTCGTGGAGGCATTTTTCTTTCTTCCCTTACAAATCCTTCCATAGATCCTGGTGTAACTGCCTCTCTTTCGATGATCTGTTACACGCTCAGGAGCTCCCGCTCTGATACCACTTGATGGCAAGCCGAGATTCAATCAACAGAACTTCAGATTAATTTTTCTGCAAATAGCTTAATACAGTCTTACATTACAGTTTCCAGGCATATTTCTCTTCCCCCTCAATCCCGAACTCACCATCCCCATCCCTTACAATTCTCGAGTTTTTATCGAGGCCTCGACCCTCTAGGCAATTAATGCCCCCGCCTAACCAAAATTTCAAGTTCGTTTTCCCCCCAGGCCGAGTTTTCAAATTTTTTGCCATAAATGGGCAACTGCCCGATCCACCATGAAGCTCGCATTAATGACCTCCCTTGACCTGCAACCGCCGTCTTGGTCAGATTGTTCTTCTGCACCGTGGTCTCCTCCATAATGTCCATCGCCTGTATCTGTTCCATCGCCTGTACCTGTTACTTTGCCAACAATAAAAAAATATGCGCGGTCGTGGCCCTCATCTTGTTTTAATACACGTAGCTGTCCACGTGTTTAATTCGACCTTCCCTGGCTGTCCGCGTGCATACTTGGCTATGCCTTCTTCTTGTCGCAATATTTTTAATACACGTGCCCCTCACAACTGTCTTGATACACGTGGCTGTCCACGTGTCAAATTTGGCCTTGCCTGGCCGTCCGCTGGTTCTCTTTTGGCTGTGCCTTCACCTGGCCGCGATATCGCGACAGGTCACGAAATCGTGACATGTCGCGATATCGCGACCAAAAGCGCCTTCCTTTTGTCGCAGCTCTTTGGGGTCGCGATTTCGTGACATGTCGCGAAATCGCGACATGTCACGATTTCGTGACCCCCACTGCCTCCGCCTTGTCGAAGCCCCTTGGGGTCGCGATTTCGTGACCCCCCCTCTGTCTTCACTTTGCTTAAGTCCTTCGCTTTGCTCTCCGCCTTGCCTTAGTAACTCTGCCACGTGGCAGCTTCCCACTGGTCGCGATATCGTGACCTATCGCGATATCGCGATGGGACTTCCCCTCTCGCCTTTGCTTCGAAATATCGTCGCGATATCGCGACGTCGCGATATCGCGACGAAACTGGCCCAAGTCTTGCCAAAGCCTTTTGAGGTCGCGATTTCGTGACCCCTCCCCATGCTTTACGAAACTTCCCCCCTTGCTCTACAAAACTTCCCCCTTGGAAAATAACTGAAAATAAATCAAATGCAAAGTACTTAGAAAATTTAGAAAATTTTTGGAAGATGCAAGATTGCTCTACTGTCGCCGGATGCTCCTGCATCATTAAGCTTGTACAAGAACTTGGCTCTGATACCAATTGTTAGTCTTACAATGACACTGAGAGGGGGGTGAATCAGTGTAGCTCTATAAACTTAAATTTATAGCTCTTAATACCGTAACAATTAAAACTTATTACTAGATACAACAAGTATAACAAAAGAGCATCACACAACACAAGATTTAACGAGGTTCACCAATGTGGCTACTCCTCAAAAATTGACTGCTTGGACTACCATCCAAATCCAGCCTTTGCAAAGCACCAACTTTACAATCAATTTACCAACACCAACTGGAAGGAGCACCAACCCCTGATTTATCTGCACCAATAGAAAGGAGCACCAACCCCTAATTTACCAACACCAACTAGAAGGAGCACCAACCCCTTATTTATCTGCACCAACAGAAAGGAGCACCAACCCCTGATGCCAAGCTGCAACCTGGACTTCAATTTGAATCTATAAGTTTGACAGTAAGATACCTTTGCTTTTGCAAGACCCTGACCGGTCTTCTTCACCTTTGCATTCTCTACAGCACTCCTCTCTCTGCGCAATCACTTCGCACACTCTGCTTCACTATAGTCAAACTTCATGATCGTCTTCTCCCTTTATTGCACTCTGCTCTCTTTGCAAATTTTGCACTTAGCATGATTCGACATGACTTGCTCTCTACGCACAATGACCGTATTTCACACACATTCGACCATATCTCAATTCTCCAAACAACCCTCCTTTTATAACAATATTTTTTATGATGAAAACCCTAATCTTAGTCGTTGTAAATCCTAATCTTAGTCGGCTTTCATAACAACTGTAAACCCTAATTTTAGTCGATTGTCATCTTCTCGCTTCAACTCATTCCCTAAAGTGATTTCCACTTCATACTTCTCATTTCCATCGGGTTCTCCTTCTTGACTTGTGCATTTACGACCTATCATGAAATCATGACATTTCTGCCTCTATAGCTTCTTTTGTTGTTGTTGCCATGAAAATACATGTCACGATATCATGACACTTTCCCTCCGTACGCTTTCTCTATTCTTTTGTCATGATATCGCGACATTTTTGCTCCTACTTCTCTTTTTTTTGTCATGATATCGTGACATTTTCCTATCTTTTTTCAATATCGTGACACTTCGCTTCCATAGACTTCGACTTTGCTTTTGTCGCATATCCTGACACTTCGCCTCCGTAGTCTTCAACTTAGCTTTTGTCATGAAATCGTGACACTTCGCTTTCGTACTTAGCTTCTTTGCTTTTGTCATGAAATCGTGACACTTCGCCTTCAAGTCTTCTTCTCCTTTGTCAAAATCTGACACTCTCTACTTTTTTGCTTTTGTCACGAAATCGTGACACTTCCTTAAGTCTTCTTCTCTCTTTTGTCGACGAAATCGTGACACTTCTTCGTACTTTACTTCTTTGCTTTTGTCACGAAATCGTGACACTTCTTCAGTCTTGCTTTCTTTTGTCATGAAATCGTGACAGTTCTTCTTCCATACGCTTCCTCTCTTTCTTTTGTCACGAAAATGCGACATGTCACGATATCGTGACACTTTTCAAACTTACTTTCTCTCTCCTATTTTAGTCATAAAAATGCGACATGTCACGAAATCGTGACACTTTTCCAACTTACTTTCTCTCTCTATTTTAGTCGCAAAAATGCGACATGTCGCGAAATCGTGACACTTTTCCAACTTACTTTCTCTCTCTTTTATTCAGACATGTCGTCGAAATCGTGACACTTTTCTTACTTGTTCTCTTTCTTCGAACATGTCGACAAATCGTGACACTTTTTCCTCTTTCTCTTTCTCTTCCAACATGTCACGAAATCGTGACAGTTTTTCCACTTGCCTTTTTCTCTTCCAACATGTCACAAATCGTCAGTTTTTCTCTTTTCTCTCTTCCAACATGTCAAAATCGTGACAGTTTTTCCCTTCTTTTTCTCTTCCAACATGTCCAAATCGCTTTTTCCCTTTCTCTCTTCCAACATGTCGCAAATCAATTTTTCCTTTTTCTCTCTTCCAACATGTCACGAAATCGTGACAGTTTTTCCTCTTTTCTCTCTCTTCCAACATGTCACGAAATCGTGACAGTTTTTCTTGCTCTCTATATGTCGCGATATCGTGACACTTTTCTTACTTGTCTTTTTCTTTGATCTTTTGCATATGGGCCACTTCGGTCTTCTTGGAAAATCATTGTACATACTCTGAATAACCTTTGAACTCCTGTCTTCTGCATCTGAATAGCTTTTGAACTTCCTGTCCACCGCATCAATAGATCTATCTGACTGTGTTGACAACAATGACAATACTGTTGCTGCACCTTGCTCAACAATCTCCCCCTTTGGAATTGTTGGCAACACATGTGCAATTTCCTGTAACTCTTCTCCCCCTTTGACAATAATACCAAAGGGCTACTGCAGACTCCCCTGAGTCCATGCACAACATTCTCAGGCAAAATTTATTACACTTAGCAAAAATCATGAACATGAGCAAAAAGATAATCAAATACTTAAATGCTCCCCCGAGAATGTGATCCCCGTAGCTAGTCAATTCTTGGGAAGTGTGACCACTCCCAATTTATTGCGAAGGTACTCAAAAACTTCCTTGGGCAATGGTTTTGTGAAGATATCTGCTACTTGCTCTGTAGTTGGAACAAAATCCAACTTAACCTCACCTTCCGCAACTTTCTCCTTCAAAAAGTGATACCCGATAGCAATGTGTTTTGTGCGTGAATGCATAACCGGATTCTTGGAGATGTTAATGGCACCGGTGTTATCACACTTAACCGATATTGGCTCACCGAAGCTAATACCAAGATCTTTCAGGGTTTGTTTCATCCACAATACCTGCGTACAACTTGTTGTCGCTGCAATATATTCTGCCTCTCATGTCGATAAAGAAACCGACTCTTGTTTCTTACTCGTGCCACGCGACCAATCTGTCTCCAAGATAGAATGCACCTCCACCGGTACTCTTTCTGTCATCTACACATCCTGCCCAATCTGCATCTGAATACGAAATAAGGGTGAAGTCTTTACCTTTCGGATACCATAACCCATACTCCATAGTACCCTTGAGGTACCGAAGAATCCTCTTCACTGCTGTCACATGAGTCTCCTTGGGATTAGCCTGAAATCGTGCTACCATGCATACTGCCTGCAAAATATCTGGTCTGGTAGCTGTCAGGTATAGTAAGCTCCCAATCATAGATCTGTACATGGTTTGATCAACAGGTGGAGATTTGTCATCCTTGCTCAACTTGCAACCTGTCGTCATGGGAGTGCTAACCGGCTTACAATCCTCCATTGTGAACTTTTTTAACATCTCTTTCACATATTTAACTTGAGAAATAAATATGCCCTTCTTATTTTGATTAACTTGCAACCCGAGGAAATACGAAAGTTCACCAATCATTGACATTTCAAATTCTTTCTGCATCTTATTTGCTAAATCTTTACATGACTCATCTTTGCTGCTGCCAAATATGATATCATCTACGTATACAACAAGAACAATAAGATGCCCATTTTCTATTTTGACATACAAATTACTATCCACCATACCTTTCTTAAACCCTTGTTGAGTGAGATAGTTGTCTAGCCTTGCATACCATGCTCGGGGTGCCTGTTTTAAGCCATATAATGCTTTCTTCAACTTGCAAACCAAGTTGGGATCATCACCAAGTTGGAAACCATCTCGGTTGCTCAATATAAACCTCTTCTTCAAGTTTCCCATTCAAAAACGCTGATTTCACATCCATTTGATAAACTTTGAAATTCTTGTAGACTCGCTAAAGCCGGAAACATTCTAATTGCCTCTAGTCTAGCTACCGGTGCAAAAGTTTCCTCAAAGTCAATGCCTTCAACTTGTGCATAACCCTTACATACCAATCTTGCTTTATTTCTGACTACCTGTCCGTCTTCATTCAATTTGTTTCAAAAAATCCATTTAGTCCCGATTATATTTTTATTTGCAAGTCTAGGTACTAACTCCCAAGTTTCATTTTTCTCGATCTGATCTAATTCTTCATTTATTGCCTTCATCCAACTTTCATCTTTGCTTGCGTCAGCAACATTTTTGGGCTCAATGTTGGATAATAGAGAGTAGTTACTTACTACTCTTCTTCTTGTCCGAACACCAACTTTGGGGTCTCCAATTATTTGCTCTCTAGGATGATTTTTCTGCCAATTGCCTGTTTTGAATTTCTTATTTTCTTCCACTTCTGAATCACAACTTAAATCATCTGAGTCAATTTTCTGTATCTTTTCCATTTCGTTTTCCTCATCTCCTTCAATAACCTCTTCATAAATTGGGTAGTTCTTTTCATAGCTAATTACTCGTTCTCTACCTTCATCAAATTTAACATCGGCACTGTCCACAATTTTCTTTAGCCTCTTGTTGTAGCATTTGTAAGCTTTGCTTTTTGATGAATAACCAACAAAAATACCTTCATCCGCTCTATCTTCAAACTTACCAAGATTATCTTCAGTTCTTTTGATGTAGCACTTGCTGCCAAAAACTTTGAGGTATTTTGTTGTTGCCCTTTTACCGAACCACAACTCATAAGGAGTTTTGCTTTCATGTGTTCTCAGCATGTACCTATTTTGGATATACACCGCAGTATGGACTGCTTCTTTCCAAAATCTGTCTGCTACTCTGCTTTCAACCAACATAGTCCGTGCCATTTCCTGCACTGTCCTGTTCTTTCTTTCTACCACTCCATTCTGACTGAGGTGTCCTGGTTGCTGAAAACTGTCTCCTAATACCGTATTTTTCACAGTACTCTGTAAACTCCTCTGAAATGAATTCTCCTCCTCTATCTGATCTTAAACATTTGATCCTCTTTCCTGTTTCATTCTCAACATGGTTTTTGAAAATCTTGAACATTTCAAAAGCTTCTGATTTATGCTTCAAGAAAAATATCCATGTCATTCTGGAATAGTCATCAATGCACAACATAAAATATTTGTCACCATTTATGCTTTGTGTTCTCATGGGTCCACATAAATCAGTGTGTATTAGTTCCAAAGGTTTGCTTGTGTAGTACTCTTTTGTTTTGAATGTGACTCTAGTTTGCTTCCCCTTTTGGCATGAAGCACAAATGTTGTTTGTAGGTTTGTTGATGGTGGGAATATCTCTCACTGCCCTTTTTGAGCTGATTTTTACTAGATTATCAAAACTGATATGACCGAGTCTCTTGTGCCACAACCAATTTTCTTCTTCCTGTCCAATAAAACAAGCTCCTTCTGAAGTCTCTGAGAGCGTGTACAGGTTGCCAGATGTCCTTGATCCAGTTGCTATCAATTTTCCACTGTTTGTTTTTCTGACTTCACAACCCTGCTTCATAAAAACTACTTCATGACCTTTATCACAAATCTGACTTACGCTCAACAAGTTATGTTTCAAACCATCCACAAACAAGACTTCTTCTGACTTAATTTTTTCGTCACTAATTTTAACCGAACCTTTGCCAACTATCTTAGCTCCATCATTATTTCCAAACTTTACTGAACCACCTTCATATTTCTGTAACTTCTCAAATTTTTGTTTGTCACCTGTCATATGACTGGAGCATCCACTATCAAGTATCCATGGTACATATTTATTCTGTGCTTTAAATGTTGTTTGTACGATTAAGGATTCCTTTTCTTCCTTAAGTCGCTCTTTTTCTTTCCACTCCATTTTGATAGTAGTTTTGGGCTCTTGTTTTGCCTTTCCCTTATCAATAGCTTGTGCATGTTTTTCGAGAAGTTTTCTATTTTGTCTCATCCTATTTGGTTGAAATTTTCTTCCCTGAAACTGATTTGATGCAAATGTACTTCTACAGTTTCTTGCAATGTGCCCAAAATTATGACAGTTATAACATTCTACCGTATAATTCATCAGAGGAGAAAAAGCATTTCTACTGGTGAAATTCCTTGGTCTTACATTATATTTGTAGTCCGAGATTTTATGTCCATAGCCATTGCATTTAAAATAGAAACCGGAAAAGGGATAATTGAACCTGGGTGATGGTCTTTGCCATGTTGCCGTAGGAGCCATAGGTCTTCTTCTTCTTTGATGTGTGACATTGGTGAATCCATCATTGTCAATTCTCCTTTCGTGCCTGGCATTATTGCTTTCTTTTGCATGAGACATTTTTCCTTGATCAACCTGTTTCTTATCTTCATTCTTTATGGATTCTACATTTCTGGCCTTTGATCCATTTGATGATTCTCCTTCGATGAAACCCGGACCAAATTTGATGCCTGCAGGCCTTTGGTCATTTATAATCTTATCCAGCTTCATAGAACTTTCTTCGCGTTTGTGATAGCAACTAATTTTGTGATTCATCTCTTCTATCTCGCATCCGTAAACCAACATTCTCTTCTTCTAGTTTGCAGCAATAATCTATTTTCATGGTAATTTGTACTTCGAGATCTTCAGATATTTTCTTGTATTCTTCTGTCTGTACTTTCAGACTGGTTATGATTTCGTTTGCATCCTCAAGCTTTTTTGAAATTTTCTTATTCTTTTTCCTCTCTATTTTCCACTCTTCAAGTGCAGAGATCAACTCACCTTCTAGATCTACTTCAGCCTCAGGGTTTTCACCACATACTTCAGAGTTCACTCCTTCCTTTTCTGATTTTACTTCTTCAAATGCCATTGTGTTACTTCCAAGATCACCCTAGCCGGTTAAGCTTGTACAAGAACTTAGCTCTGATACCAATTGTTAGTCTTACAATGACACTGAGAGGGGGGGTGAATCAGTGTAGCTCTATAAACTTAAATTTATAGCTCTTAATACCGCAACAATTAAAACTTATTACTAGATACAACAAGTATAACAAAAGAGCATCACACAACACAAGATTTAACGAGGTTCACCAATGTGGCTACTCCTCAAAAATTGACTGCTTGGACTACCATCCAAATCCAGCCTTTGCAAAGCACCAACTTTACAATCAATTTACCAGCACCAACTGGAAGGAGCACCAACCCCTGATTTATCTGCACCAACAGAAAGGAGCACCAACCCCTGATTTACCAACACCAACTAGAAGGAGCACCAACCCCTTATTTATCTGCACCAATAGAAAGGAGCACCAACCCTGATGCCAAGCTGCAACCTGGACTTCAATTTGAATCTATAAGTTTGACAATAAGATACCTTTGCTTTTGCAAGACCCTAACTGGTCTTCTTCACCTTTGCGTTCTCTGTGCACTCTGCTCTCTCTACGCAATCACTTTGCACACTCTGCTTCGTTACAGTCGAACTTCACGATCGTCTTCTCCCTTTTGTGCACTCTACTCTCTTTGCAAATTTTGCACTTAGCATGATTCGACACGACTTGCTCTCTGCACACAACGACCGTATTTCACACACATTCGACCATATCTCAATTCTCCAAACAGCCCTCCTTTTATAACAATATTTTTTATGATGAAAACCCTAATCTTAGTTGACTGTAAATCCTAATCTTAGTCAGCTTTCATAACAACTATAAACCCTAATTTTAGTCGGTTGTCATCGGTCTTCTCGCTTCAACTCAAGAACCACTTTCTTTCTAAATATGATTGTCCACTGTCATACTTCTCATTTTATGGTTCTCCTTCTTGACTTGCGCATTTACGACCTATCACGAAATCATGACATTTTTACCTCTATAGCTTCTTTTGTTGTTGTTGCCATGAAAATACATGTCACGATATCGTGACACTTTCACCTCCGTATGCTTTCTCTATTCTTTTGTCATGATATCATGACATTTTTGCCTTCATAGACTTCATCTTTTCTTTTGTCATGATATCATACATTTCCTATCTTAATACACTTCTTCCATAACTTCTTTGCTTTTGTCGTGATATCGCGACACTTCTCCTCCGTAGTCTTCAACTTAGCTTTTGTCATGAAATCGTGACACTTCCTTTCTACTTAGCTTCTTTGCTTTTGTCAAAATCGTGACACTTAGTCTTCTTCTTTTGAAACTTTTACTTACTTTTGCTTTTGTCACAAATCGTGACACTTCCCTTCGAAGTCTTCTTCTCTACTTTTGTCATGAAATCGTGACACTTCTACTTTCATACTTTACTTCTTTGCTTTTGTCATGAAATCGTGACACTTCTGCTTCCGAAGTCTTGCTTTCTGCTTTTGTCATGAAACCGTGACAGTTCTACTTTCGTACGCTTCCTCTCTTTCTTTTGTCATGAAAATGTGACATGTCACGATATCATGACACTTTTCAAACTTACTTTCTCTCTCCTATTTTAGTCACAAAATGCGACATGTCACGAAATCGTGACACTTTTCCAACTTACTTTCTCTCTCCTATTTTAGTCGCGAAATGCGACATGTCGCGAAATCGTGACACTTTTCCAACTTACTTTCTCTCTCCTATTTTAGTCGCGAATGCGACATGTCATGAAATCATGACACTTTTCTTACTTGTTCTCTTTCTTCGAACTTGTCATGAAATCGCGACACTTTTTCCTGCTTTCTCTTTCTCTTCCAACATGTCATGAAATCGTGATAGTTTTTCCACTTGCCTTTTTCTCTTCCAACATGTCACGAAATCGTGACAATTTTTCTTGCTTTTTCTCTCTTCCAACATGTCACGAAATCGTGACAATTTTTCCTTCTTTTTCTCTCTTCCAACATGTCGTGAAATCATGACACTTTTCTTGTTTTTTTCTTTGATCTTTTGCATATGGGCCACTTCGGTCTTCTTGGAAAATCACTGTACATACTCTGAATAACCTTTGAACTCCTGTCTTTTGCATCTGAATAGCTTTTGAACTTCCTGTCCACTGCATCAACAGATCTATCTGACTGTGTTGACAACAATGACAATACTGTTGCTACACCTTGCTCAACACATGGGCATCAATATTTTGAACATATATGGTGATTATGAGTTGATAGTCCATCAGGTAAGGAATAAGTGCAGCAGTAAGCACCATTACTTGAAAGCTTACAGAAATAGGGTATGGGACCTAATGGATTCATTTGATGCCCTAAATCTAAGTTTTGTGCCTAGAGAAGAGAATCACCTGGAAGATTCATTGGCAATGAAGGGAGCTAATTTCAATCCTCCTGTAGATTTTGGGACTAAGAAGACCAAGGGAATTAAAATGGTTTTCAGACCTGCAGTGCTAGACAAGCAGATATTTTGGCAAGTTTTTGAAAGTGATGAACAAATTCTAGATTTTATGATAAGAGAAGCATGCTTCTCAACTATCCAAGAGGAAGACTTGGAGGAAATAGATCAGCAAGACTTCATCCAACTAAGAAACAATCATATTCCAAGGGGATTGGTCACCCTTGAAATTCTATTTGATAATGAAGATAGAAAGAAGGTTGGAGCTATGAAGGTCGGTAAAAAGATCTATAAAGAAGTGGAGGTCGGAATAGGAAAGAAGCTCAATGTTGGGATCCAATGTTCACCTGAGGAAGCAGAGGAGATTAAAAATTTATGCTTAAAATACCAAGACACTGTGGCTTGGTCATATGAAGACCTTAAGGTGTATGAAAAAAAGATTATCCAACATACTATCGAGTTAGAACCCGATGCTAAACCATTTCAAAAAAAATAGAGGCCTGTCAATCCGAGGATAGAAGCCATTATGAGAGAGGAACTCTTAAAGCTACTAAAGTCTAGGATAATATATCCAATAAAACATTCCACTTGGGTAGCCAATTTGGTACCCGTAAGAAAGAAGAATGGGGATATACGCCTATGTGTAGATTTTAGAAATCTGAATCAAGCATCCCTCAAGGATCACTACCCCCTCCCTCGGATTGACCAGATCTTACAAGTGGTAGCTGGAGCAGAAATATTCTCACTCTTGGATGGTTACTCTGGATATAACCAAATTTGGGTAAAAGACGAAGACCAATACAAAACAACATTCACCACAAAATGGGGTACATTTGCCTATTAGAGAATGCCCTTTGGGTTGTCTAATGCTGGAGCTACATTTTAGAGGGCCATGGACTATGCCTTTGGTACACTTATAAACAAAGTTATTCTGATTTACCTAGATGACATGACGGTCTTTTCTCATGATAAAAATGATCATCTATCTCATTTGGAATAGGTTTTTCAAAAGTGCAGAGAATTTGGTATCTCACTTAATCCTAAGAAGTCATTCTTTGCAGTACATGAGGGAAAACTATTAGGCCATGTGGTCTCAAAGGAAGGTATGGCCATAGATCCGAAAATAATTGGAGCAATTCTAGCTATTCCTTTGCCTACTAATCAGAAGACCTTGCAGTCTTTCTTAGGTCAAATCAATTTCGTCAGGAAATTCATTTCTGATTTTGCACAAAAAGTGAGGCCTATATCTGAACTACTCAAGAAAAAGGTAGAGTTCAAGTGGAATGAGGTTAGGAAGCAAGCTTTTGAGGTCATCAAGCAATCCATTGCAATAGCCCTAGTCTTGATAAATCCTGATTTCACTAAATATTTTATTCTCTATGCTTATGGAGCTGAAGAAAGTTATGCCTCGGTACTCACCCAGAAAGATAGTCAAGGGGATGAGCACCCTGTGTTCTTTTGGAGTCAGACTTTACATGATTATCAGGTAAAATATAACTTTATTGAAAGACAAGTGTTCATTGTAATGAAGTCGCTAAAGAAGTTTAGACAATATCTGGTACAGAGCAAAACCCTAGTATATGTGGTTCATCCAGATGTAAGAAGTTTTATTTTACAAGGTGACTTGGGAGATAAAAGGGTTGGTTGGATTACTAAGATCCAGGAATATGATGTAGAAATACATCCCACCAAGCTGGTAAGAGGTAGAGCCTTGTGCCAAGGATTGATAGATGCTTCAACATTGGCCAAAATGATCGCTTGTCAGATAACAAAAGAAGATCAAATAGAGATTGTACACACTCCATATTTTGATTGGATTGAGCAAATGACCAGGTATTTCCAAACTGGGATCTACCCACCTGATCTGAATCCTTCTCAAAGAAGGAGGTATAGACTTCATGCTCTAAAATATGTATTACTACCTGAAGGGTTGTTCAAAAGAAACTTGGATGGTATTCTCCTGAAATGTTTGAAGGAGGACCAACAAAAAAGAGTCATAGAAGAATTTCATGGAGGGGTAGCAGGTGGTCATAGCTCAGGAAGAGTTATAGCTTTGAAGATAATAAGAGTAGGCTATTATTGGCCTTCTATGTTCAATGATGCTTTTAAAGCTACACAAGCTTGTGATAAGTGTCAGAGGTACGTTGGAAGAACCAAAAATGTTGCATCTCCCCTGAAGCCTATTCAAGTTGAGGAGCCTTTCCAACAATGGGGATTAGATTTTATAGGAGTTATAAATCCTAATTCTTTAGCGGAGCACAAGTTTATCTTGACAGCTACAGATTATCTTACCATATGGGTAGAGGCCATTCCTACAAAGAAGGCAGACCAGGAAGTTGTGATCAACTTTATGGAGAGTTTGATTTCCATATTTGGAGTCTCGAAAGCTTTGGTGAGTGATAATGGCCCTGCTTTCATAGGATCCAAGTACATTGAGTTTGCCAACAAGTATGGCATCACTCTTAAAAATACTTCAAATTATTATCCACAAGGTAATGGACTTGCAGAATCTACCAATAAAAACCTATTAAGGATTTTGAGAAAATATTTGGAAGGTAACAAAAGGAGTTGGCACCTATTGCTCAACCATGCTCTATGGGCAGACAGGATTACTATTAAAAAGTCCATCAAAACTTCTCCTTATGCACTGGTATATGGAAAAGAGGCGGTATTGCCGATTCACTTAGAGATCCCAACGCTTAAGCTTGTCAGTATAGAAGAAGAATTAGAGGATGATCCAGTTAAAACCAGGTTGACACACTTGCTGCGATTGGAAGAGAGCAGGACTCAAGCATATGATCATTTTCAAAAGCACTCATCAGACATTAAAGCATGGTTTGATAAAAAGGCCAGGTTCAGAAAACTCCAAGTTGGAGACTCAGTTCTCAGGTGGAATGTTGACAGGGCAAAACCAGGCAAGCATGAAAAGTTTGATTCCTTTTGGGATGGTCCTTTCGAAATAGTGGAAGCTAAAGAGTCTAATGTATTTCAGTTGAAGGATCCAGAGGGAAACATACAACCAATTTCGGTGAATGGTTTCCACCTCAAGCTCTACTATATGTAAGAAGTGAGCTCATTGTAACATATGTATATACATTGTACAAATATTTCCCCTTCCTTTCTGCACTTTGTATTTGATTTCTTTTCTACACTTTGTAATTAGTTCTTTTCAAAGAAATGCTAAAAAAAAAAGAGAAGAGAGAGAAGAAATTTTGCAAGAAATGATTAAGTGTTGGCCAAAATGCATGGTAATGTTCCATTCCGCACACGGTGCTGTGTACTCTCCGGAATGGCATTCCACTCTCAAGTCCACATGGTTAAATCCGGATTTCCGTGGAGTGGTCTATCAATTTCTATCCCGCATAAAGAAGGACAAAGAATGACGCTAATCTGAGAACCTTTCAAAGCTGGAGATAGCCAGAGCAGAATCGAGGTAGAGTGCCATGCATGCAAGCTTCAAGTACCAAAGCGGACTCGGAAGGTTCTTAAGACACTGAGCGGAATCAGGCCAAAGCCGAACAACAAGTCCCAATATGACACGTGGAGGCTAAAGAGTGCTCCCGCATTCAATTCTAATGAACTCATGCATGAACCAAAGAGTAGCCGAAGGGATGTGATGAGCTGGTAGCACAATTTCAAAATTTGACCAATAAGAAGATAGGACGTCACCTTTGAGCCGCCAAAGAAATAATGGAAGGATGGCGAAGTGTGCCAACAAAGATATCATGCAGCAACTACATTTATGGTGGATGATACGCACATTCCAGGAGATAAAAAGTGATGAAGTCTTGCATAGGGTTCATTTAGTGACCATGAGGCTATAGTGGACATAGCAACATTCTGAATTTCTCCTCACTTATTACAGTGCGCGAAGTCCTACTACTACAAGATGGCTCCTAAGAAATCACCCACAGAGGCCGCAGAAGATGTTCTAGAATTTGAAACTCTGGATGACAGGACGTCGGTGCCTTACCTTGATAAAGCCGAGGTTGTAGCGGACACGGTGATGACCATCACTAAAAGGATGAGGCTAAGAAAGAGTGTGAATGACAGATACAAAAATAATGTTGCTCTATCGATGGAAGGTAGATGCTCCATCCTTTCTTATCTATCCTTTTACATTTGTGATTCCGTTCACCCATGTCCTGAGTTGATAGCTGCAATAGTTAAATTCTATGACCCACTAGCCAAGGTAGTAAAAACCTATGAGGGCGAGACCCTTTTTAGCATCACTACCTCTTTCTATCATGAGATTTTTGCCTTAGGGTCTGACCCACCAGTACCACCAAAACCCTTTAAAATTGTTGAACAAACTAGGTTTTATTCCACAAAGAAGCGGGAAAATGACGACGAGTCATTTAGGAATTGGGTTTATAAGCAGCTGAATACCAAACCCCAGGAAGAGTTGCCTGAAGTCCCCATTTCTATCAAAAAATTTGTAACCCCCATTCTATTCTCTATGTTGGCCTGCATGGAGGGTTTGGACTCTGATGAAGAGGTTCATGGTTGGAAAATTGCCATTGCATACTGTATCTCTAACGAAAGGATGTATGAAAAGGAGGTGGAAAAGAAAGGGATAAGGGTGATTTATTTTGACTGGCCAGCTTTTCTCACCCAAATAATACATGAACAACTAGTAAGCTTGAAGAGGGGCACCGATGCTCCTAGCTTTAGGCATTGCTCAAACTTGGTATGGATGTTTTATGCCACTGTTAAAGATAGAATGTCATGGATTCCAGTCAAGGATAAGACTGATAAAGGAGAACCTATGCCAGTTTACTATTGGAAAAACCATTTAAGAAGCAGTGAGTCTCACTATAGGTTCAATTTGGAATTTCTTGGACCGGCCCTCAAAATAATGTACGAAAATTTCCCCAGATTGCCACCCCTGGCCAAAGAGATTCTAAGGAATAAAGATGCAGAGGAAGGGGACTGGTATTTTTTAACTGAAGGCACGGTCATCAGATTATATGGTTTCATGGGTAAACCTTTTCTTTTGCCCCACTTTGTCATGGAGAGACTCTTCACCTTGGAATATTTGAGGCAAGCAGAGTACATTGACTCGAAATATGGTTCGGGGAGAAAAAGGAAGTCTTTGCTTTCCCACCACACCTTGAGTGATATCACCATTACTAAGAAGGGGTAGAGTCAAAAAATTGACCGATACCTGGATAGGTTAGGTCTATTTTATATTCCTCAGAAGTGGAGTTATGATCCTGATGATATTTTCACTACAAAAAATAAAACCCTGAACGGAGATAAGGCCTACAAATTTGAGAAAAGGCCCAGGGCTAATTTTGAACAGGGAAGAAACAATGATGAGACTACTCTTTTAGAGTGGAATATCTCCAATATGGATCAGTTACCTCCATGGTTGGATTTTTATGAGCAGATTGAAGATTTTGATCCTGACCACAAGCCCGATCATCAGATTACCAAGGATATGATCGACAAGATTAAAGCAGAAACTACAAAGAAAAGCAGGCCCTCCTCCAAGTCAAAGTCGACAAAGAAAAAAGAAATGCCATCTAAAAAGGAAGTTATAGAAGAAGTAGAAGAGGAGGATTTTAAGGGACCATGGGAGGATGCCAAGATTATGGATTGGTGGCGTATGAGAGTTGAAATTGGGAAAGCTGAATCTAAATTTGGAATAAAATTTGATAAAGAGTTTTCAAAAAGATATGATGAGAATATTGATACTTGGAGGCTAAAGGATGTGAGGCACATTGTATTAATGGTTGAAAATCCCCAGGGTGATTCCGAATCTCTCCAGCCTTCTACAAATCAAAAGGCTTCTTTAACAACCACTGGAGTATTGAGAACCTTCAGTCCTACTTCTGAGCAGGTGGAGAAATTCCCTAAAGGGGCTAGGATGATGAGCAAAATGAAGTATTCTAAAGAAAAGGTTGTCAGTACCCCTGTTATTGAAACAAGATCTAGGCCTACACATTTAGCTCTAGGGGTGCAGCCTCAGGACAAAGATATTAGTTGGAAGAAGAAGGATAAGAGTTTCGGGTTCAGGCCACTTTCTTTTGCTCCTGCAACATCATCTAAGCCGCAATCCATTACTGAACAATCATTACTTCCTGGGGAAGTGCAAGGAGATTTATCAGAAGAAGATTCCGAAGATGAGATGGATGCTTTTCGATTAGTTCATAAAAGGACTAAGAGAACCCCAAAAATAGAGGAGAGAGAGGTTTCCAAAAGGCAGAAGATGAGTATGGAGGAAATTGCTGAAGAGGTAGCTGCTTTTAATACAGAAGGGTTAGTTGAACAAGAACAACAGCTTGAGACAGAAGCTGAACAAGAACACCCTACATCTGTAGGTGAAGGTATGGTTTCTAATCCCTCTTCTCCTTCTCATCTCCATGAATCCCCAAAAGGATTTCCCTCCCTTTCTAGTCAAGAGAATGTGGTAAATTTACCTCCTCCACCTCATAGTTCTTCCCTCATCCCATCAGTAGCTATGGAGGTACCAGTCAGTTCTATTGTGTCATAGCCTCCTCCAAACCCACCTTCCACTTTTGAGATATCCACTTCAATATCCACCATTGTTGCATCCTCATCTCTTTCATTACCACCATCCATGGGACACTGCGTTCCAAGTTCATCCATCCCTTCTACTATCAGTTCTGTCCCTGTTTCTCTGAATTTACCTATGTCAACAACAATGGTAGTCATAGAATCTACCATTGTAATAGAGGCTGTTGTCAATGTATCTCCACCCCCACCAATAGCAAGTCAGTCTACCCTTATATTTTTGATGTCATTATCTCCTTTGGTTGCTGATGTTTCAAGGTCTATTGTTGTATCAAAAGAATAGGCAGCCACTCAGAGCATAAATGACTATTGGGCAGAGAAGCTTACCAGGCCTTCCAACAGGATGGCTATGACAAGGAAAAGTATGTATGTTAACCCTATCACTAGGCAAAGGGTTTCAAGGTCTTTGATTCCGTAGGTAAGCAAACCTGAAAATGAAATGACTGCTCAAGATTATAAAGTGGAGGAAATCATAGAAGATATTGACAAGCTTCCTGTTGAAGATGAGTTAGGGATGGCCAAGGCTCACTTAGAGACCTTTTATGTGAAGACTGATATAGCAAAAGATAAGGTAGATAAGCTAGAGCAACAAGTTGAAAAACTTAAGAAGAGCCTCAATGATAAAAAGGAAGTAGAGAAAGCTCTGAGGAAAGAGGCTAAGAGTTGGCAGGAAAGATTTCAAAAGGCTAATGAGTTGAAAGATCAGTTAGAAGAACAAAAGAAGTTGAATGAGGATCAGGCAAAAGAAATTCAAAATTTGAAACATCAGCTTCAGATTGAGAAAGCCAAGTCCTCAGGTTTTTCCAAAGATAGTTTGAAAAGGATAAAGCAGGAGTTGTTTTCTGAAGTTCAAGAAAAATGTTCAGGTCTTCAACTCATAATCGACTACCTGAAGGATGCCAGCCAATTACTATCTACCATTCAGAAGGATTTAGATCAAATCACTGGAGAGTTACAGCCTATGGTGATTCCGGTGGAACAAATGTACAGGTTGGTTGGTAGTAGGCTCAGTGATGCTACTAAACCAATTTCTAATAGAGAATGGAATCTAGCCGGGGTAGCCTCCAAAATAGTGGTGAAAAAGCACAGGGTAGTTCAGAGAGCCTGGTTGTTGTTTGATAGGATGGAAAGAGGAATTAAAGATATTATTGAAATAAATGAGGAAATGGTTCATGTTGGTTTCAAAGGACTCTGGAAGGAGGATCACAGCTTGTTATCTATGGAAGAAGCCCAACAAAGCATCAAGGAGAACCTATAGGATGAAGCTGAAATTGATTCATTGGAAGAGCCATTATCCCAAGAACAAGCTGCCAAATTAATTATGGGTTACACCCGCTTAAGAGATCTCATGGAAGATTTGGTGACTAGAGGGAATGTTGCTAATTATGAGGATGTTGGGGAACTACAATATGTTTATAAGCAGCTTAAAGAGACATCAAATCCCTCTGAGCAAGCCTAGAAATAGGCTCTTCGATCTTTGGAATCAATGGTCCAAGTATTTGGGGACACCTCCGATGAAGATAATCAGAGACTACAGGCTCCGGGAGAAGATGATGAGGAAGAGGCTATAGAAGGTGATGATGAAGAGGAGAAGAAATAGGATTGAGTAGCTACAAGCCCAAGAGGGGCTCACACTTAAATCATTTCATTTTTGTTTGTACATATGCATAGTTTTTGTGTTTTTAATACATCAGTTTTGTATTTCTATTTTTACTCTGACAATTGTCAGAAATAAGTAATAAAGGCATGAAGTCTACAGTACAACATTTTTGTGAAGGCATTTTTTGAAGTGAAGCCTTATAAAGGAGGTAGAGTTATGTATAGTTTTTGAAGGTAGTAGTAATACTGATATTATGGATACAGTCTCTAGTTGAACAAGTGAGTTCTATGATGTTTTTTGCATGGTTTCGATATGAACCTTTACCCTCTAGGCAGAATTTGAGCTTTCAGAGGGTAGTGTTTGTATGGAAATTATTCCTTAAAACATATCTTTAAAGATAAGTCTTGTTTTGACTCCTAAGGCCCAATGGATAAGACTCTGGATTCGATTGGCTTTGCAAGCAAATCCACCCAGGAGGCACCAAAATGTAGGCCCAAAATGGCCACATACTTAGTAAAATTTTGTATAAATTTGACTAAGTGATAAAATCATCATTCTATAAACCTTGCAGTATGCTTTTATCTAGAACCGGGTCAGAAGATATGAATCCACTCAGCAGTTAGTGAAGTTTTCATGTTTGGAGCGATTTCGGGTGACTTTACTCGGCTCCGAAATGAAGAGAGATCTCAAATCCGCAAAAGTTCCTAAGAGATGATGACGTCAATGGTGGAAAAGTGTGGAATGGCGATTCTGGGAAGGTCCTTTTTGTTTTCGACTTCGAATGAAGATAAATCTCAAATCCGCAAAAGTTCCTAAGAGATGATGATGTCAATGGTAGAAAAGTGTGGAATGGTGATTCAGGAATGGACAAGTCTTCCCTTTTCGGAATGAAGATAAGACGAGGCGACGGAATAATGAAAGTGTGGATTCACGATGGAAGAAGTATGTGACTAGCTCCAACCCGATTGAAGGATATAATGTTGAAGATTAATATCTCGGAGCGAATTCGAGGTTCAGAGGTCCGGATTGGAGATTCTAATATTTTTGATAAGAAAGATGACATCATAATTTTAAAGTGGAATGGCATTTAGCTTATGCCGGATTGAATCTGAATCATGTGATGAAGAAGATCAACGGTTGAGGTTAAGCTACCAAATCTTGGTTGTTTTAAAGATATTGTTGTATCAGAATTGTAACAGTCGGCTAGGAGATGAAGCATCGAGGGTTTCCAAGAAGATCAAACTAGAGGTGGTTACAGATCGATGATGGTAATTCACTCCCAAGAAGGATCGATGGAAATGTGTGATCTTTAACGCTTGAGCTTCAGTTCCACTAAGCGATCAACAAGTTGTAGAGACCCCGAGCTATCATGGTGGACTTTCTTTCAGCGAATTTCTCGGAGGATGGACCAATGAGCTGATGCCAGCTAAGATATTTGTTGTACTATTGTAACAAGATTATGTGTATTGTTTCTTGATTATTGTAATAAGAAAACTATAAGTAGAGGTCGAACCCTCATTTTGAAGGGTCGGCTCTAGCGTGTTTGCCTGTACCATTGTAAATATTCCTGAAGAGCTGAATGAAAGGAGCAATACATTGATCTTCACCTCAAGTTCACATTCTCATGCTTGATGTCAGAGGTTCGGATTTCATAGTTGCATTTCTGTAAATACTTAGATGGTTAGTTTGTGCCTATTTTGGATTACTAGTTGTTATAAGTAATTGAAATCTGCTTTTGAATTCATTCTATGTGGTTAGGAAGTATATTTCTATAAAATCTAAGTGTTTGGTGAATTTTGTTATTTGGATTATCATTCCCTGGATATTGAAATTGCTTACTACAACATTTCTCTATTGTGCTTTAATATATGAAATGATCTATTTTGAGATAAATGTTGATCTGAATGTATGTCCTTAGTATGGTTTTTGGGAGCTTTTTATGGTAGTGCAATGTTGTTAACCTATCCATCCACTATTATCTACATCTCTCTAACCCTAACCTTCTCTTACCCTAAACTCCAAACCCTAAGTGAGCATAATTGTGTCAACAACTTGCTAAGTTGACAAGGAACCAACCTACTCTGGAGGTTGGATCGAAAACCCCTATTTTGGTCCATCCAATGTTGAGTGTTGAGTTGCAGCTATCGGGTGCAAGCCTGGATAGAAAGTAGGAAGATAGACAACCACAATATCGAGTGAAAACTTGGTGCAATTTAGTGCCCAACACACATCAAACTACTATCTCACCTAGGTGTGGAAATTGCCATAGCAAGTGTTTCCTGGTGAACCCATCAAATTCATCGAAAAATACCAAGGAGAGTGCAACATAAGAACTTCTCTTTTGAGGTGTAGATTCTTCATTTTTCCTCCCCTTCCAGGCACGGATCCATTAGCCTAGGAGAAAGGGGTGCAAAATTTTTGGGCCTATAGACTTCTTAAGAGCTAAATATGAAAAAATAGTCACCATTATTGATGATACAACCTATCATGTTAAAGGAATAGAAAATGTTCCTCTTAATATTATCAATGGCAAATGCATGATGAAAAGGATACTATATGTACTAGGATTAGAAAACAACTTGCTATCCATATCATAAATTTTAGATTGATACATATCATGGCCCACTCCTTGGTAGACGTTTCAAGTTGATGGATTTATGTTTTTCTTTATGGCTTATGGATGAAATGATGGACTATTTCATTTTATTAGGAAAAATACTTGTTCCTTATTGAGAAAAATGAGATATGAATCTTAATGAGTGATGTAGGATAATTCCATGTTTGGTTTTTGTAAAGACCTAAATTTTATATGTGAATATGATACTACTAATGAAAACACACTTTTGCAGGAACATGTTCCATTATGGTGGCAAAAAGAATTTAACCATCGAGAAAATATCTCCTTGGGGAAATGATGTGATGGGTTATTTATCAGATAACTTGAGGTGGCAACATGGAATAATGTCCCTTTTCATGGAGATGCATATCATAAATTTACATAAGGATAAGTAAATCAAGTTTTAGGGGAAAATATTCTTGCATCATAATTTTTCTCTATGTAGAAGTTCTATTTGAATATTTACTTATTGCAAAATAAAATGAATGCCTATGTTCTTTAATCATGTTTCCTTTTTAGAAAATATTTCATTCTTGTTGATAAATGGATTGGAATGATAAGAATATAAGAGGTTTTGATTTATTTCAAAATGATATAGGAGGAATGAATTTCCTTTATTAAATAGAAAAATAATTATTGTGCTTTGAATAATTTAAGGTTGCAATTATAGGAAAAATAATCCCATGAAAAGAAGCTTTGTTATTCGTTTGAAAATTTGAGTTGAGAATGTGTCTTAGATAGAACTACTATTTTTTTCATTAAGTGAATGAGGCTTGAGAGTGGTCATTGGTCGATCAAGAGATAATGGTTGGCCAAGAGTGCTCATTAATGAAAGAGACAAGTGGAAGATAGCGGAGTGGGGTGACTAGTCTGTAAACAATAATAGTGGATGAGAGAAAGGAGGTAAGTAGGGAAAAGAGAAAAAACATACGAAGTATCACCAAAAAGGGGAGACAACGAAGAGAGCAAAGATGAGGAGAGCTGAAAGTCTCAGGGAAGCCAAACTTAGAAAAACTGCAGAAGGAAAACCAGGTTGTTGAGCCTTTTGTTTATATTTCGTAGATGCTATCATGTGGATGTGAATGATATTACCTATTATTTTTTATATTGTGCTCTCTCAATTTTTATTATAGAACCAAATAGTAAAATGATACTATTGGAAACCTTAGTTATGACTAGGGAATGAGTGGTTGATAATAAAAAAACCATGCTTGAATTATTAGTATTTCATTCATTGTTTAGAAATTTAGTTATTTACTAGGAAATGAATGTTTTGTAACGAAGCAATTATATTGAATTGTTATATTCTCTAGTTTGGAGAAATATAAAACTCAAATGAGAATAAAAAATACTAGACTTTGCTAGATGTTGTTGGTTTATATGAATGATGTTGGGTGGTCGTCTTTAGTACAAATGATAGGAACCGTGTCATGATTTCTCTCTAAGCTTGTATAATAAGGACTTTTATGGATGAAAGTTAGAAAATAATAAAATATTTGATAGGGATTATGATAGGGAATTAGATGTGATTTAATAAATAATGGTTTTTATTGTTTAATGTTAGTTGTTGATAAGGATAACGGTGCACGTGCTATCATTACAACAACCGAAAATTAAAAATAAACAACTACCATTTATTAAATCATACCTAATTCCCTATCATAATCCCTATAAATATTGGATTGTATGATGTTTCTTTTCAAGTTTTATGAGTAGGAAATTCCATTTCTAAGATTTAGTTAGGGAGAGAATTAATCTCTTCCAGATTCGAAAATGAAACCTAGGAAATATATATTGTTTTATGTGCAACTCTAAGTTGTTATGTATTAGCTATATTTGTGAAAGAAAATGTGTATATTTCCTTGGTTGTATGAATTCATATTTCTTTTACACACTAAGAATTTTTTTATATTACCTTCATTGAATGCAATAATAGAGGAGTTTCTATGTTTTTATTGAAAAATACTCAAACAACTTTTCAGAAGCTTTAAATGGCTAGTTATGTTAGTAAATAGAATTGGAATGCTTGAGTTAAGCATTGTTTATTGGATAGAAGTTGCTTCATTTCTAAAGGAAACATCTTCAATGCTTTTTTAATACTCTGGAATTAGTTGGAATTGATAAATTATGCAATTCATTTTCTTGAGAACTTTTTGAGGAAAGATATTGTGACAATGCCACCAAAGAGAAGAAGAGGAAGTGCTGCCCCATCGACAAGGTAAACACAATAAAATAATATGGAGGATAGGAATCTAGAAGTGGGTTTAGGAAATCCTAGTGAGGAAAGGGAAAATCCTAGTAATGAGAATCTTATTGAGATAGTGGCTCTACTTCGAGAACATGTAGAAACCCAAAAATAGTTGTTGGATGTCATGTTGAATTGAGAAACACAGGTGGGTAACCCTAGAGTGAGTCAACCAAATGAACCTCTTACCGAGGCACAACAAGCTAGGGTCATATTAGAGGCCGATTTGGGCAAGAAAATGAAACATTTGAAGTCTTTCAAATTTAATGGAGAAGAAGATGGGGACAAGGCTGAGGCATGGTTGAAAGAGATAGAAATCTATTGCAACATGAAGAAATTTTCCTTAGGCACTCGAACATATTATGCCACATTGCATTTGCAAGGTGATGGTTTAGCTTGGTGGGAAGCATATAGTGATGAACTAGGTCTTGAGGTAGCACTAAAATGGGCATAGTTTGTAAAAGCCTTCAAAGATAGATTTCTCACAAAATATTTCTATACCCAAAAATTTGAAGAATTCTCTAGACTTTGATAGGGAACTAGGATAGTGGAAAAGTATTATCAAATATTTATCAAATTAATGAAATATGTACCTACTTATAATGAGAAAATGAAGATCCATAAGTTCATATTGGGAGCAGACCCTAGAATTGGATAAGAAGTGGATATGAGGGAACCTAGAACTCTGTAGAAGGCCTATGATTTAGCCAGGAAAGCTGAAACATATCTCAAACCCTACTTTGATTATGAAATATTAGATGAAGAGGGTAAAGAGGCACTAAGAAAGAGAAATAGTGTAGGTTTTGTAAAATGGGAAGAGAAATAGGCAAACAAGAATCTCTCTCAATAGGACCAAGGAAATGATAGGAAGAAAGGAAAGTTTAGGAAAAGGTTCTAGGGGAAGAACTGAAATAACAACAAGGGTAACAATAGACAGTTATAGGGATAGGCTAATTCTCCATCTACAGAAAGAGCAGAAGAGGGATAGAAGTGGAAAGAACATCCAGGACCGAAAGAAGGATGTTATCTTTGTAGAGGACCACATTATGCTTCTAATTGCCCATGGAGAACAAAGATGAGTTCTAAAGGAAAGGAACCAATGTACAAAGAAATTGCACCTAGAGAGCCCACGCACAAGATTTATGTAGCTACAGGAAACCAGAATCTTGATGGTCAAGCCATGCCACTAGTGATTAGAGGTAATATTTTTGGTAGGAATGTTAAAATCTTGATTGATAGTGGTGCTACAGATAGTTTTATTTCCACTAGTTTAGCTAAATATTTTTTAGAAAGGCTAGGAATATTGGCTCATGGGTGGAAGGTTGAGTATGGTTCAGGATAAACCTACTCTATTAATCAATGTTACCCTATGGTAGAAATAGCCTTACCTAGTGGTACAACTATAGGATGTTTGTACGTAGCACCTTTGCATGCTTTTGACATAATCCTAGGAATGGATTGGCTACAAGTGCATAAGGCAGTACTCAAATTTTAGGATAGATGGATTGAGTACATAGATGATAGGGGAGTTGTGTGTAGGATGTATAGTCTATAGGGAGATTTTCAACCTCAAATCTTGTTAGAAATGCAACTAAATAAGGCCATAAAGAAAGGAGGAATGGTCTATGTTGTTAAGATAAATGAAATTTGATAAAGAAAATAAGGAAGAGATGTTTGAGAAACATCCAATTCTTTAGGAATTTAGGGATGTCTTTCCAGAAGATTTACCTGGATTACCCTAAACAAGAATTTGACTTTACTATTGAGCTTCAACCTGGAACAGAACCCATCCATAGAGCTCCTTATAGAATGAATCCCATAGAAATGCAAGAGTTGAAGGTGCAATTGCAAGGGTTTCTAGAGAAAGGATTGATCAAACCAAGTGTATCACCTTGGGGAGCACCAATGCTATTTGTAAAGAAGAAGGATGGTTCCTTGAGACTATGCATAGATTATAGAATGTTGAACAAGGCAATGATCAAGAACAGATATCCTCTACCAAGAATCAAAGATCTCTTCGATCAACTAAAAGATGCTATAGTATTTTCAAAGATTGATTTGAAATCGGGATATCACCAATTGAGAATATGTGAGGAGGATACTCATAAGATAGCCTTTAAAACTCGCTATGGATATTATGAGTTTTTTGTCTTACCTTTTGGTTTAACAAATGCTCCAACAATATTTATGAATTTAATGAATAGCATCTTCATGAAGTACTTGGATAGATTTTTCTGGTATTTCTGGATGATATTTTGATTTATTCTAGAAACAAGATAGAGCATGACGAGCACCTCAGGATTGTGCTAGAGCTATTAAGAGAAAATCAGCTATATGGGAATTTATCCAAGTGTGAATTCATAAGTACAATATTTAGGGCATATTTTTTTGGCTAATGGGATTGCTATGGGTCCTAAGAAAATAGAAGTTCTGAATTGGCTACCACCTACAAATGTGATAAAAGTTTGAAGTTTCATGGGCTTAACTAGATACTATAGGTGATATGTGAGGGACTATGCCAAGATCACCTCACCAATAACTAACCTTCAACGAAAAGGAAAAGAATTCAAGTGGACAGATAAGTGTGAGGAAGCCTTTGGTTTGCTCAAGCAAAAGCTTACCACACCTCCTATACTAAAGATACCTGATCCTCAGGGAATTTTTTTTGTCTGTACAGATGCATCACTAGAAGGTTTGGGAGGAGTGCTTTCACAAGAAGAAGCAGTAATAGCCTATGGATCTAGAAAACTAAAAATACATGAGGTTAATTATGCAACCCATGACTTAGAGTTGGTAGCTATAGTGTTTTCTCTCAAAATTTGGTAATATTATCTTGTTGGTAGACCCTTTGAGTTAAAGATAGATCATCAAAGTTTACAATACATATTTACTCAACCTTTGCTCAATGCTAGGCAGAGGAGGTGGATGGAATTCCTTGTTGAATATGATTTTGGTATTGAGTACATAAAGATAAAAGAGAATAAAGTTGTTGATGCGTTGAGTAGGAGGAGACATATAGTAGTTTTGTCTCGCATCCATGTCGACTTAATGGAACAAGTCAAAGAAATACAAAATCAAGATGCATACTACAACCAAATTTGGGAAAGGATGGAAGAGAAACCTGATGAAAACAAGGACTTTGACATCAAGGATGGTTTCTTATATTTTAAGAACAAGGTAGTAATTCTTGAAACTAGAAATTTGAGAAGGATGATCATGAATGAAGCGCACCGATCTCCATATTCTACTCATCCAAGAGGAGCAAATATGAGAGAGAACATGAAAAAGATATTCTTCTGGCTAGAAATGAAGAGAGACATAACTAAATTTATCCTCTCAATGCCTCGAGTACCAAAAGGTAAAAGTAGAACACAAGCATCCCATTGGATTGTTGTATCCACATGATGTACCTATGCAAAAATGGTAGGTGATTTCAATGGATTTCATTGTAGGATTACCCAAGAATAGGTTTCAACATGATGCAATTCTAGTAGTGGTTGATAGACTAACCAAGGTTACACACTTTATACCTAGGAACACCAAGGATGATGTTGTGACTATGGCTAACATATTTTCCAAAGAAATATTTTGGCTTCATGGTTTTCTAGAGGTAATCATATCAGATAGGGATCCAAAATTCACATCTGAGTTTTGGCAATCCTTGCATCATGCCATTGGTACTAGATTGAATATTAGTTCTACTTACCATCCAAATATCGATGGGCAAACTAAAAGAGTGAACCAGGTGTTAGAAGATATGCTTCACATGTACTACATGGATTAGAAAACTCGTTGGGAGGATTTCTTGCATCTGGTAGAATTTACCTACAATAACGATCACCATTCGACCATAGGCATGGCTCCGTTTGAAGCTTTGTATGGTAGAAAGTGTAGGACACCATTGTCTTGGGATAATCTAGAAGACCAAATTGTGCTTGGACCAGACATGGTCAAATAAATGGAGCAATATTTGAGAGTGATCAGAGAAAGGCTAAAGGAAGCTACAGATCGACATAAAAGCTATGCCAATCTTAAGAGATCACCAAAAGAGTTTGTTGTGGGTGATAGGGTGTTTTTGAGGGTAAAACCAAGAAAGAGTGCAATTAAATCCACAAAGCTAGATCCTCGCTTTGTCGGACCCTTTAAAATCATAGAAAATATTAGTCCTGTGGCATATCGACTTGCCTTACCACCCAATCTATCCAAGATTCACAACACCTTTCATATTTCTTTGCTTAAAAGATATGTTGCTAATCCAGATCATGTGTGGGATTTTTCTAATTTGCAGATGGTAAACCCAGAGGCTATAGAGGTTCAACCAATAAGAATCCTTGAGTTCCGATCTAAATAAATGAGGAAAGGAACTTTGGAGCAATGTAAAGTTCAGTGGGACCGTTACTCTGAAAGGAATGCTACTTGGGAAAGAGTAGCGGATATGCAAAAACACTTTCCATTTCTATTTGAAAATGTTGTATAAATACTATTTAATGTTTAGAAATAATTTAAAACATAGAGGACTGTGTTAGGCCTAAGGGGGGATGATGTCATGACCCACTCCTTGGTAGACATTTCATGTTGATGGATTTATGTTTTGCTTTATGGCTTATGGATGAAATGATGGACTATTTCAGTTTTATTAGGCAAAATACTTGTTCCTTATTGAGAAAAATGAGATATGAATCTTAATGAGTGATGTAGAATAATTCCATGTTTGGTTTTTGTAAAGACCTACATTTTATATGTGAATATGATACTGCTAATGAAAATACACTTTTGCAGGAACAAGTTCCTTTACGGTGGTAGAAATAATTTAACCACCGAGAAAATATTACCTTGGGGAAATGATGTGATGGGTTATTTGTCGGATAACTTGAGGTGGCAACATGGAAGAATACCCCTTTTCATGGAGATGCATATCATAAATTTACATAAGGATAAATAAATCAAGTTTTAGGGAAACTCTTCTTGCATCATAGTTTTCTCTATGTAGGAGTTCTATTTGAATTATTGCTTGTTGCAAAAGAAAATGAATGCCTATGTTCTTTAAACATTTTTCCTTTTTAGAAAATATTTCATTCTTGTTGATAAATGGCTTGGAATGATAAGAATAGAAGAGGTTTTTATTTATTTCAAAATAATATAGGAAGAGTGAATTTCCTTTATTAAATAGAAAAAGAAATAGTGTGCTTTGAATAATTCAAAGTTACAATTAAAGGAAAAAGAATCCCATGAGAAGAAGCTTTGCTATTCGTTTGAAAATTTGAGTTGAGAACGTGTCTTAGATAGAACTACTATTTCTTTTAAATTAATTGAATGAGGCTTGAGAGTGGTCGTTGGTCGATCAAGAGATAATGGTTGGCCAAGAGTGCTCATTAATAAAAAGAGACAAGTGGAAGATAATGGAGTGGGGTGACTAGTCCACAAACGGTAGTAGTGGATGGGAGAAAGGAGGTAAGTAGGAAAAAGAGAAAAAAAATAGGGAGTATCATCGAAAAGGGAGAAAATGAAGGGAGCAAAGATGAGGAGAGTTGGACATCTTAGGGAAGCCAAACTCAAAAAAACTGTAGAAGGAAAACCAGGTTATTGAGCCTTTTGTTTGTTTTTCCTTTTGTTTGTCTTTCATAGATGTTGTCATGTGGATGTGAATGATATTACCGATTATTTTTTATATTGTATTCTCTCAGTTTTTATTATAGAACAAAATAGTAAAATGATACTATTGGAAACCTTAGTTCTAACTAGGGAATGAACGGTTGATAATGAAACAACTTGGCTTGAATTATTAGTATTCCATTGGTTGTTTGGAAACATAGTTGTTGACTAGGAAATGAATGTTTTGTAATGAAGCAATTAGATTGAATTGATATATTCTCTGGTTTGGAGAAAGATAAAGCTCAAATGAGACTCAAAAATGTTGGACATCGCTAGATGTTGTTGGTGTATAAGAATGATGTTGGGTTGTTGTCTTTAGTACAAATGATAGGAACCATGTCATGAGTTCTCTCTAAGCCTGTAGAATAAGGAATTTTATGGATGAAATTTTGAAAATGCTAAATCTCAGGATCTCATTGGATTGAATGAATGTTTCTTTTCAAGTTTGATGAGTAGGAAAATTTATTTTCAAGATTTAGTTAGGAGAGAGTTGATCTCTTTCGGATTCGAAAACGAAACCTAGGAAAGATATATTGTTTTATGTGTGACTGTGAGTTGTTGTGTATTAGCTATATCTGTGAAAGAAAATGTGTATATTTCCTTAGTTGTATGAGTTTAGATTTCTTTTACATACTAAGAAGTTGTTTATATTACCTTCATTGAATGTGGTAATAGAGGATTTTCTATGTATTGATTTAAAAAGACTCAAACACCTTTTCAGAAGCTTTAAATGGTTAGTTCTGTTAGTAAATAGAATTGGAATGTTTGAGTTAAGCATTGTCGATTGGATAGAAGTTGCTTCATGTCTAAAGGAAATGTCTTCAATGCTTTGTTAATGCTATGGAATTAGTTGGAATTGATAAATTATGCAATGCATTCTGTTGAGACCTTTCTGAGGAAAGATATTGTGATTTGGGTGGTTGAAATTATACCACTAAGCAAATGAGGGATTGCTATTGATTGCAATGGAGCCATATTTGATCCCTATTGAAAGGCATATTTCTCGATGGTTAATGGAGCTACTATGGAGGGGAAGAAAGCGACCTTTAGCAGTTTGGAAATGATGCAGTGGTACCGGAAGAGGGACTCCGGATCATGCAATTGAAGTGGTTGGAGCTTGTCTATGATTGCTTTCCAATGCGAAGACCTGTTGGGTTGTATTACAAGCCTTGGAGTAGAACGTCTATCCAGATAGGATAGTCAAAAATGAGACTATTCCATATTGATCATGTCGTATCTTGTACCTTGAGCTATGAACATTTCCAGTGGTGCGCTGGTGCTAGCAAAGATATTGTTGACCAAATTATTATAATGACTTGATATTGGTTTTAAGAGAAGTGGATTGTATTTTTAATACTTGTGTCAAGTTGTTCTCTAGTTGGATGATGAGTCTCATAATGTAATTGATTAAATTGAAATCCAATTTGAGTTATTATTTTACCAATCTCATGTTATGGAACCGAATGGTTGGGTTTATTGATAGTTGAGTGAATGGGGTTATTTTACTTCCTCTCTAACTCATGTACATTAAAAATGAGATTGAGCCTTACTGATTTGGCTGTGAGACTAAACTATAGATTAGCACTCTTTGGTGGGCCAATGCATGCGCATTGAGAATGCTTGAATCATTGTGTTTATGAATTTAATTTCCACTCAAAACCTATAGTCGAGTAATGAGTTGGATATGGTAATATTTAGGGTGGTGTGCTTATGGAGCTAGCATTGCCACGTTAACCTAAATTCCTTAGGTAGATAAAGGTTCTTAATGATAGAATTTTAAGATACATGGAATTATTATTATTAAGTTATGAGTTAAAAATGAGCTCAAAAATATTAAATCTATCTCTCCAATGGAAGAGAGAGATAGTCAACACCTTTTAAGCTAAGAGCTCTCACTCAAAAATAAATGTGTGAGAGAAGAGACTAGCTTGTTACTTTTTAATGGATAGAAAAGAGAATTGAAACTAGCTCATCTGGCCAATGAGAGAGATAGTTCAATAAAGGGTGTGACACCTAGTACTCTTGCATGGAAGGAATCATGTATGAGTAGTGATGGGTGAGAAGAGTGATGTATATAGATGTTAAAAAAATTAGAGAGATTAGATTAAGGATGATAAGTTAGTTGTTTTATGAAGTTGACAAGACATGGCATTATAATTTTGAGTTTTTAATGGAAAAAGGAAGTGTTTCATCATAAAGCATGGAAATTTTGTGGCTATACATTCCTGCAAGAATGGCTTGTTTGAACTTGATGGTGTATCATCTTCTAATGTTGTAGTAGCTATAGCCATAACACATGCTACCTCCCTTTGGCATAAGAGATATGAAAATATAAGTTCTAGATACTTATTTCAATTGAGTAAGTATCACATGGTGTAAGGTTTACCAAATATTTCATCCATATTGCCAGTATACTTAGGTTGTTTAGCAAGGAAGCAACACTGAGTACCTTTTTAGTTGAGCACTCACAAATCCAAAGAACCATTGAATGTAATACACACTGATCTATGTAGAACCATATGACCCAATTATTGTGGACATAGGTACTTTTAGTTATTTTTAGATGACTACTCAAGAATATTTGAGTATATTTCCTGCCATTGAAGTTAGACACCCTCAAGAATTTCCAATGCTTCATGAATCTTGTTGAAATAGAAATTGGGTATTCTATTTGAGTTTTCAGCTTAGATTGAGGGGGAATATACATCCAATAAATTCCAAGGTTTCTCACATAAAATGGGACCAAGCAACAAATAACTATTTCATACACTCCACAACAAAATAATTTTGTTGAGAGAAGAAACTATTCCATTATGGAAATGGTTCCCTGCATGCTCATAGGAGCCAATCTACAGTAGAAATATTGGGCTAAAATTATCTCCACTATAGTATATTTTCAAAATAGATAATCCATAAAGGAACTTCAAGAAGTTACACTTGAAGAGCTTAGTCTAGGAGGAAGCCTCCAACTGCACATCTTAGAGTATTTGGAATCAAAGCATACATGCATGTTCTAAAGTAAAAGAGGAGCAAGTTGGATGTAAAAACCATGTCTTGAATATTTCTTGGCTATAACAAGGCATCAAAATATTATTGAATTATAGATATAGGGACCAATAAAGTGTATATAAGTAGATATGTGGTGTTTGATGAAGAATTTAAAAATAAGATAAAAACTAAGGATTATAAGGAGTTTGAAGATGCCACATCTCTAGTTGTGAGTGCTGATTCAAATGAGGAAGATCATGAAGAAGTTCTAGGAATAAAGTTATATTAGGAAGGTCATAAAGAAGTTCCAAAAGTTATTGATGAACTATTAGAAATTTCTCCATCATAATAAGGGAAGAATCCAAAATGGATCACTAATACCATCATAGATTTTAAACTTGATGCACCACCTAACCTCACTTCCATATGAAAATATAATCCTAGTAGTACATGATAGGAAATAATTTTTTTCTTGATGACTTCAATCATAGAAAATTCAAAACCAACAAAAATAAAGGGAACACTTAGTTTACCAAAGTGAAAGGAAGCTATGGATGCAGAATATACATCTCTAATAAAGAAAAAACATGGGATCTTGTTGATTTTTCAAAAGGAAAGAATCCCATAGTCTGTAAGTGTGTCTTCAAAATAAAATGCAAGGAAAATGGATCCATTCATAAGTACAAGGTGTGACTCATTGCAAAGGGTTATGCACAAAAGGAAGAAATTGATTATGTCAAGATATTTGCACCCCCAAAAAATATGACTACCATATGCATACTCTATGCACTGGTAGCATAGTTAGATTAGAAAATTTAGTAAATAGATATCAAGAGTGCCTTTCTTGATGGTGATCTTGAAGAAGATATGTACATGAAATAACCTAAAGGCTTTTGTGTTAATGGGCAACATCAAAAGGTTAAAAATTTGAAAAAGTCATTGTATAGGTTGAAGCAAGTTCCTAGAGCCTAGTAAATCATAATTATTGATCACCTATTACAATATGGTTTCACTAGAGGTCCCTCTAATGTAAATCTCTATATTAGAAAAGTTAGATCTAGGATAGTGATCCTTGTGTTATATGTTGATGATATGGACATCATTGGTAGTTCAAATGAATTGGTGGACTGTGTGAAGAATGAATTGAAAAAGTTATTTGACATGATAGATCTAATACTTCTATACTATTATATTAGATTGAAACTTTAGAAAATAAATAATCACATTGTGGTCACACAGATAAAGTATGCTAGAATACTACTAGAAAAATATTGGATGAAAGATTGTAAATCTATGGCAACACTAAAAGAACATTGGTTATTACTATCTATATATGATCAATCATGTCAGATATCTAATACTCTTTATCATCAATTGATTGGGAGTCTTATATACCTAACAAATACCAATTCTAACATCAACTTTGTTATCATTTTTTGAGGAATATTACATTATTTGGTACATGCTAATATACTCCCATGGTATCATCCTGGTACATTTGTATATATGTAATAGATTAGGGTTGAGTCTATAGTTTAGAGTGTGAGTTATATTTTCCCTTTTATGTAAGTGTGAATATGTAAGAAATGCACAAGTGTCATGTAAGTGTAAATGTGTAGGAAATGCACAAGTGTCATGTAAGAGAAAATATACACAAGTATCTTGTAAGAGTGCAAATATATAATGTAATTATATGCACAAGTGTCCTAGATTAGGAGTTCATGTAGGAGTCCAAGATTCATATAGATGTGTACAAATATTTTATATTCAAGTGTCCATAAAATATGCAAGTGACAAGTTGATAAGCCAAGAGTCATGAGACTTGGCATATAGAGAGCAATAGTCAAGTATGTGAAAAGTCACATTACTATGGCTATATTATGGAGATAATGCTCCATAGAATGTATTGAAGAAGTGAATCAATTAATCATATTCAAGTTGTAAGAAGGTATGGAGCAATAAATCTTGTATACATTTTGAGCAATTAATATTGTAAGTTTTCTTCATGCATAGTACATGAATGATTCATGCTATTTACATTCATATTTTAGTATATAAATGAATGGTATTTTATTTATTATAATCCTTGATATAAATATTATTTTATTTTTATATATTTCTACTCATTATAAGATTATTTTGGATATTATATATTTGGGACATGTGTGATATTGTGAGATAACCTATGATATTTTATGGTAGTAAAAGGTTTAAAAGGCCAACATCACTTATCTTTCAAGTTTCATGAAGAAACCTAAGGTGAGTCATTGAAAGGCAATAAAGAGGTACTGCCTTATGTCCATGGTATAGTGGAATATGGCTTAGAGTATAAGAATAATGATAAATTATTTTTGCAAGGATACATGAACTCAAATTATGCAAGATCTATAGATGATAGGAAGTCAATATATGCATGTGTTTCATCTGGGATCTAGACTTATCTCATGTCATATCAAGAAATATCATATAGTGGTATTGTCATCCATAGAGGTAGAATATCATATTGCAAGAGGAACTAAATGCTAAGTAATATGGTTACAAAGCATACTATCATATATGGGTGTGTGAAAAAATATACTAAGACTATTGAATTATGATAACCAAGGTGTTTTGAAATTAGTCAAGAATCTAGTATTTCATGAAATATCAAAGAACATTGAATCTCGATGTCATTGCATTCAAGGATAAGTTTAGAATCACTAGATTTAGCTCTAGAACATTCCCACTTGAGATCAAATTGTAGATATTTTCACAAAAGCACTTGTACATGTCAAATTTGAATTGTTTTGTAATTTTCTTTGAATATCAAATAATGTAATACGAGGGAATGTTAGATAATTATTACATTATTTATGAGAAATTTTAAGAGATAGGAAACTAAGTGATATACTAGTCCTAGATAGAATGGAAAGCACCAAGATACATCTCATTGTATATATATTTGTATATCCTTGATGTTTGAAATTTGAAATTTTCCTTTCCTTGCTTGATCCTTCATCTATCTTTCCTTTCTATCAAATATCCTCATCATATTCCTCAAACTATAATGTTTTCTCTATCACATAAAAATAATTTTTATTAAGAAATAGATTCTTCCTTAGTTACCTTTTAAGATTTTAATTTACCCACATAAATATCAACAATATAATTGGTTAAATTATATTCTACCTTATTTTTTTATAGATATAATGGAATTTCCAGGATATGGAATCCAATAATAAGTAATGGACATAAAAAAAAATGTTATTATTCATTCAATCCTCATATTAATTTTTATTGAAAATATTAGCAATGATATGTGAATCCTCCTCAAGTGAAATATATCTCCATACTTTTAAATGGATATTTTTATCCTTGTAAGAAGTACCCTAGCCTTTACATAATTATTAGTTGAATTTCTATATGATTTTGAGTAAGTGAGAATAACTCCATTGTTTTAAAAATACCATCTTTTTTAGCTTTACTTGGAATTCCTTTTGAAGCACCATCAAAATCTATTTTGATTAAATAAACTTCTAGACATTTCCATTTTACCATAGATCAATGTAGAAACTTTGTGTTAACTCCATTATTGTAGATGATATTTTGTATACATATTCAAAAATATTTTGACCAAGACACAAGCAACGTTTTTTTACACTTGATATTTACTATGATGAGCACCATGCCTATAAATATTCTAGAAGAGAGACAATAATACAATTCCAAACTTGTCTATTTTTTTGAGTCTTTTTTGAAAATTCTATTTTTTCTTTCAATCCATAGATTTCAACAAATATTGACAAGAAAAATCCTTCATGGAATGCATAATGAGATAACTTTAAAATTAATTAATCCAATGTGTCAAAATATTTCAATGTTTATGGATCCACTATTGGGACCCTATACTACATAACTATAATTATGTAATGTTGTTCCTTGGGTACCTATTATGTATGGGCTTGTTATAATGTAATCACTACTATGAGAATTAGTAATGATGTAAGTAGAAGAATTATGTAACAATTATTTGTAAATGCAAGTCTTTATAAATATAGGGGGAGAAGGAATGTATCATCACATATTTTCATATTATAAAAAATATATGCTTCTAAGGAGGTTGCCCCTTGAAGAGGTCTACAATAATATAAGTTTGCTATATTTCATTTTAGTGATCTTTATAAGCACTTGTGTTATTTCATTTTTGTATTTCCTTATTTTTGCATTGTTATTATAGATTATACTTATTTCTAATATGAAGGTTCATAACAAGTGGTATTAGAACTATTTCTAGGGATGTGTTCCACAACAACAACAACATCTCTTATCCTTCCAAATATTTTCTATAATGTAAAATTTTCATTTTTCTCATTTTCAATAAAAAAGTGTCAAAAAAAGGTAAGTTTTTTTATTTTCTATTATTAGAGGATTAGGTTAGAAACCTTGTTATAAGTGTTTAGAAGTATCATGAAGGAGCTATAATTTTTAGCTAATACATGCCTTAGACTATTGGAGAATATTAAATTATTTGGTATATGCTAATGTACCCCCATGGTACCTATGGCACAATGTATATATTTTAATAATGTTTGAGTCTATAGTTTAAAAGAGGGAGTTATATTTCCATTTATGTAAGTGTTTATGTGTAGGATATGTACAAGTGTCATGTATATAAGAATACAAGTGTGTAATGAGATAAAGTGCATAAGTGTCATGTAATTAAGTGTGTAAATATGTAAAATGAGGATATGCACAAGTGTCATGTATTAGGTGTGCATGTATAAGTATAAGTATCATATAAAAGAGTGAAAGTGTCATATAGTTAAGTGTGCATGTAAGTAGAGAGTCAAGATTCATGTATACATGTGGCAAGATGAGAAGCCAAAGGACATGAGAAGTGTTATATGTAGAGGAATAATCAAGTACTTGAAGAGTCATCTTGTATGGCTATATTATGGAGGTAAAGCTCCATGTTGTAGATCAAATCTTGTTATTGTATGATTCATTCAAGATTTAATAATATCGTAGCTTGTATGAATATTTTGAGTAATTATACTATAAGTGTTATTCATGTTATTTCATGAATGATTTTGGTCATTTTATATTCATAGTTGATATTATTTTGAATGTTATTATTATTTACATTGGCCATATTAATATTTTGATTGCTCTTATATTTGAGTCTACTCAAAGATCCAAAATATTGGGATTAAGATAATCTGGCTTAAAATCCAATAGTGGTATTAGAGCTACTTCAAGTAGACTCTATTGCTAGCATTGGAGGAAGTCTTTGGTGTGAATATATATACATTAAGAGTCATGTGAAGAAAATGTAGACTTAGATTGCTATAAAATCTGAACTTATAGATAGATTGATAAATATATTGGTAAAAATCCAAATTATTGGATGCTAGAGTCTTTTCACTAAAAAAAAGTGAAGAGTAGGACTTGCCTTGAATATTGAGGGGACAAATTAAAATTCACCTTGATTTTTGGATTCTCTCTAAAGATAGAGAATCATATATTGAAAAATTTTGCACTTTAAATTTCAAGCATATTTGACCCTGAATTGATAGTGCACATTGAAGGCAGTAGTCTCAAGAAGGCTATAATAGTATTGAAGATCTCAAGCAAGAACCTAATAAAAGAAAGAAAAATATTATTAAGTAACTCAATAATTTTATCCTAAGAATAAAATAAGAAAAGATAACCATCAAATATTCTAGAGAAGAGAAGAAAATAGAAGCATCAAAAGCTTCTAAAGAAGAAGAAAAGAGAATCATCAAAGCTTCCAAAGAAAAAAAGAAAAAGAACCATCAAAATCTTCTGGAGAAGAAGAAAAGAGAAGCATCAAAGCTTCACAATAAAATAAGAGTAGAGAAGCATAAATATCTTCCACAAAAGAGAAGAGAAGCATGATGAGCTTCCAAAGATAAAAAAAGAAATATTAAATAGAGGCACAAGTTAAATTTAAATTTTAATAGTGCCAAGTTTCTCGTCAACCAAAGATAGAGAAATAGACCAGAAGGACAAATCTAAATTAAGATTTATATTCTATGCAGATCAATCAAGTGTACCAGTCTACGTCATGGGACCACTTGAGTGCTATCTAAGAGCCATATGTTTTCTAAGCTTCATAAGCAACATCTTATAGCAGAAGGGAGCAAGTATAAGTGTCATATCATAGTAGAAAAGAGTAGAAGTTTGAGTGTCATATCAAATAAAAAGATAGCATAAGTCTAAGCACCATATCAAAGCCAAAGAGAATAGAATTCTAAGCACCATCTCAGAGCCAAAGAGAGAAAAAGTTTGAGTGCCATATCTGAGCCAAAGAGCACACATTCTAGAAAAATATTAAGCACCATCACAAATACAAAGAGAACCATCTAAGCACCATTCTTTTACTTGTTCATTCTAAAGACGTTGAATGGAAAGCTAATAGAATAAGAAAGTAACACTTGAATTATATGTTACATTATGATGTAACATCTCATACGAAGCAACATTGATTAAGGGCATTGAATACATGAGTTTATTGCAATAATAAACATTTTAGAACTAGCACATCATGGTCAACATAAAAAGGAGAAAAAATGTAAGGTGAATTACCTTTATATATCTTGATAATTATTTTTAGTGCTAAAGTTTGAAATTCCTAAGTGAAGATAAATTGAAAAACTTAGGAATATTATTTTATAAGTTGGAGATAAAAGGAATTCAACTATATAGAGAATAATATTTAGGTGGGAGTTATAAGGACTTCAATCTTATTGAAAGTATATATTTGATATTTGCAATTAATATTTTGCAACTTATTTCAAAAATTTGAAATATTTATTAAATTTTTGGAGAGAGAAGGTTTTCTACTCCAAATAGAAAATTTAAAAAATTGAAATTTAGAGAATTGAAAATTTTAGAATTTGCAAATTTAATTATTTGGGAGATAAAAGTTTTACTATTTCAAAGGATTAAAAAAAATTAAAAAAATTAAATTTGCAAATTTATTTTTGAAAGAGGAATTTAAAATTTTAAAGTTATTGAAATTTGGAGTAATAAGTCATACTATGGTTATAATAAATATTCAAGTAGAAAACAATACATCATTAGAAAATATGCAACTCATTTATGAAGAAAAAAAGATAGAATATCCTTAATATTGCATCAATGGTTGCATTATTTTTTCAAGAATACTAATGATTATGATTGCAACACTATGATTTGGAAGCAAGGATTGAAATATAAAGATAGATATTATAATCATTTGAAATGTAGTCATTGCAATAGAATTGGGCATATAGAAGCAAGATGTTGGAATCTTTATCCATGTAAATTTTGTGGAAGAAATAATCATTCTCCAACATTTTGTTGATATAAGGAAAATAAATATGAAAATCTAGAAAAAATATTATTGATGAAATTAGACAATCTTCTTCAAAGTCTTATTTTTGAAACAATTCCAAGAACCATAAAAATGAAGCAGAATGGTTCAAATATCAAAATACAAAATAAGAAGAGCTTATGAATATTAGAATTTAGTGCAGTGTCAGAACAGGAGCAAAAGAAATATTCAATCATCTTTTGTCTAAGAATTATATTAATGATGAATTGCTTGATTTTTTAGAAAATAAAGAAATAATAAAATGGATCAGGCATAGTCCAAGACTATCTTGTAAAAATAATAGACGGAGGTAATGAATGAAAAAAATAACAAAATTGAAGAAATAGATTGAAGACTAAAGTATTCAATAACCAAATAATGTAATAAGGGGAGTGTTGGAGAATATTAAATTATTTGGTACATACTAATGTAAATCCATGGTACCTATGGTACAATGTAAATATTAAAATAGGGTTTGAGTCTATAGTTTAGAAGAGTGATTTATATTTCCCTTTATGTAAGTGTCTATGTGTAGGATATGCACAAGTGTCATGTATGTAAGAGTGCAAGTGTATAATGAGAGAAAGTGCACAAGTGTTTTGTAATTAAGTGTGCAAATATGTAATAGGAGGATGTGCATAAGTGTCATGTATTAGGTGTGCATTTAGAAGTATAAGCATCATGTAAAAGAGTGCAAGTGCCACAAAGTTAAGTGTGCATGTAAGTAGAGAATCAAGAGTCATGTATACAAGTGATAAGATGAGAAGTCAAAGGACATGAGAGAGTTGTCATATGGAGAGGAATAGTGACGGGGGACCGAGAAAGACACACGCAAACTCACTTACGCAAATTCCAAATGTTCATGCATTGATCTAAAAAATACATACAAACATAGCCCGCAGGCTTTACAATGACCAGCGCTCGGCTTGGTCTTCACACACTCTCTGCGTGATATCTTCCTCCATCCACCCCTGCACATTACATTAAACTGGGTTTTTATAGAGGCCCCGACCCTCTGAAAATAGCCTTCAAAAAATGGGTTCACCAACCCGATTAATGACCCCCTCTGAAACATTCTTCACATAAACCGGCACCAACCCGATTTATGGTGCCACTCCGCACGGCCCCTGTCACCGCCGCTTCCTGTCAGGATACTCTGCGCGTCCATCCTCTTCGTTCCCCGTGCTTCTTGATCTTGTCTGCCTTTACTGCACCTTGTGCCACGTGTCGTTCTTTGAATGGTCCCAAAAATACCGCCTACCGTGGTTCCTGCCATCTCTTTCTCTTCCCGTGCCTTCTTCTCTCTCCACCGTGATATCGCAACATGTCATGATATCACGACGTTTCGCCTCCCTACACTTCTTTGTAGTTTTGGTCGTGATATCACGACATGTCGCAATATCGTGACCTTTCAGCCTTTGTGCCTTCACTTTCAAAATATGTCACGATATCGCGACATCGCGATATCGTGACCGTTTCATCGCTCAGCATTCCGTTCACAATTTTGTCGTGACATCACGATGTCACGATATCACGATCGTCCTCTACCTTGCCCTGCTTTCTCCTTTGACGTCACAATTTTGTGACGTCATGAAATCGCGACGTCACGATTTCACTACAAAAACCTCCTCCTTCACCTTCGCCTTTCTGACGTCGTGATTTTGCGACGTCACGAAATCGTGACGTTGTGATTTCGCTACAAATATTCACCTCCTCCTCGCCGTTGTTCTATTGTCATGATTTCGTGACAGTCGCGATTTCATGACATGTCACAAAATTGTGACCTCTCCATCGCCTTCACTTTGCCACCGCTCCGCTGTCACGATTTCATGACACATCATGATTTCGTGACATGTCACGATTTCGCGATATGTCACGAAATCATGATATTTTTCTCACTGTGCCTCCTTTGCATTTTTTTGTCATGATTTCGCGACACGTCGCGAAATCGTGACATTCTTTTTCCTCTGCCTTAGAAAAATTTTCTTGCCTTCTTCTTCTTCTTCCTGAGCCGACTCTTCCAAAGTGGCCCTCCCGCAACTGGATGCTTCTGCTGCAGGTGCTGCTAGATGCTCCTGCATCAGACACCTGGGGTAAGTGGAGAAGTGATCTTCACTTCTGCATGGTCTGGTTGCTACCTCCTGCAACACCTCCAGACATTCTTCTGCCCCTGCAGCCTGTTCCAACTCCGTCTCCTGGCCAGATAAACTTCTGTCTTCTATCGGACAGATTTCTGCATACTTCTTCTACAGCCTACTTCAACTCTTCCTCTTTCCCAAATTTTTTTTTGCCTTCTTCTAGGCAGATCTCGACACTGCTGCACTTTTCTTTGCATGCAGCCTTCTTCAGCTTCAGCTTCTGATGCACTCCTGCATCTTTCTTTTTCTGTTTCTCCTCACGTCTTTTACGCTTCTCTTCTTGCTCCTACAATTTCATTCGAAGCCACTCTTCTTGCAGGGCCTTCAACTATTTTTGCAAAGCTATGAATTCTTCTTCTATCACCATATCACTCTTGCTGTCCCGGCTTCTTCGGGGATGCATTTTTTTTTTCTTAGATTTTCTCACAAAGCTCAACTTATTTCGGTGTAGTTGCCTCATGTCCGACGATCTGCTAACACGCTTAGGAATCCTAAACTCTCTCTCCTCTCTCAGAACCCTCTCACAGATCTTGGCACAAACTACCTCACGGTTGGTGATCTGTTTATGCACTTAGGAACATTAGCTCTGATACCACTGATGGGGGACCGAGAAAGACACACGCAAACTCACTTACGCAAATTCCAAATGTTCATGCATTGATCTAAAAAATACATACAAACATAGCTCGTAGGCTTTACAATGACCAGCGCTCGGCTTGGTCTTCACACACTCTCTGCGTGATATATTCCTCCATCCACCCCTGCACATTACATTAAATTGGGTTTTTATAGAGGCCTCAACCCTCTGAAAATAGCCTTCAAAAAATGGGTTCACCAACCTGATTAATGACCCCCTCTGAAACATTCTTCACATAAACCGGCACCAACCCGATTTATGGCGCCACTCCGCACGGCCCCTGTCACCGTCGCTTCCTGTCAGGATACTCTGCGTGTCCATCCTCTTCGTTCCCCATGCTTCTTGATCTTGTCCGCCTTTACTGCACCTTGTGCCACGTGTCGTTCTTTGAATGGTCTCAAAAATACCGCCTGCCACGGTTCCCGCCATCTCTTTCTCTTCCTCGCCTTCTTCTCTCTCCGCTACAATATCGCGACATGTCACGATATCGCGACGTTCTGGCCTCCCTACACTTCTTTGTAGTTTTGGTCATGATATCACGACATGTCACGATATCATGACCTTTCAGCCTTTGTGCCTTCATTTTCAAAATATGTCATGATATCGCGACGTCGCGATATCGCGACCGTTTCGCCGCTCAACCTTCCATTCACAATTTTGTCGTGACATCGCGATGTTGCGATATTGCGATGTCGCGATATCGCAACCATCCTCTGCCTTGCACTATTTTCTCCTTTGACGTCATGATTTCACTACAAAAACCTCCTCCTTCGCCTTCACCTTTCCGACATCACAATTTTGCGATGTCGTGAAATCGTGACGTCGCGATTTCACTACAACTCTTCACCTCCTCCTCACTGCTGTTCTGCTATCATGATTTCATGACAGTCATGATTTCGTGACATGTCACAAAATTGTGACCTCTCCATCGCCTTCGCTTTGCCATCGCTCCGTTGTCACGATTTCGTGACACGTCACGATTTCGTGACATGTCACGATTTCGCGACATGTCGCGAAATCGTGATACTTTTCTCACTGCGCCTCCTTTGCATTTTTCTGTCGTGATTTCATGACACGTCACAAAATCATGACGTTCTTCTTCCTCTGCCTTAGAAAAAATTTTCTTGCCTTCTTCTTCTTCTTCCTGAGCCGACTCTTCCGAAGTGGCCCTCCCGCAACTGGATGCTTCTGCTGCAGGTGCTGCTGGATGCTCCTGCATAAAATAGTCATGTACTTGAAGAGTCATCTTGTATGCCTATATTATAGAGGTAAAGCTCTATGTTGTAGATTGAAAGATTTGGATATTGTATGATTCATTCAAGCTTTAATAATATTGTAGCTTGTATGCATATTTTGAGCAATTATACTATAAGTGTTCTTCATGTTATTGCATGAATTATTTTGGCCATTTTACATTCATATTTGATATTATTTTGAATGTTATTATTATTTATATTGGCCATATTATATTTTGATTGCTCTTATATTTAATTCTACTCAAATATCTAGAATATTGGTATTAAGATAGTCTGGATTAAAAGACAACATATACAACACCTATGTATGGATAAAAGCTCCCATGCACCTTCAGGTGTATAGAAAGACCACCCTAGGAATAGGAAAAGCCTTTAGCCATAGGAATAAATTGACTATGCAATTTTCCATAGTGCACCGAGAACAAAAACCAAGAAGATAACCTCACGTACTACTATTGTAGTATATTAGAGGGCTATGGGAAGTACAAACACCTTGACCTAGAATTCCCCTATTAAAATTTCTTTCAATAATTTCCCAACCTAAACCAAAACCAGAATTTAGCATACTATAAAGAGTTTATTCTCAACATAGACTGATAGGTACTAAATACGAAGTGTGATAGAACACAGAATATATAGTTAACAACATAGCACAATGTAGTATAATATAGCTAATAGTCTAGGGAATATATCAAAGTAGTTAGTTGTTAGTGTTAGTGAATATGTTCACACAATTAGTTTGTAATAATAGTCAATTGTGAGTGTAGTCATTGTTAGTAGCTGAAAAATAGTATAAAATAGCCAAAATTTGTTATTTCGTGATAATAGTCCATTTTGATATTTTTTTTGAGATGATCATTTTGGTATCACATCCATACACTTTTTGGGGACCCCAAATTTATCATTTTGTGGTATAACCCATTTTAATCCTTTCTTAAAGCTGATCATTTTAGTACATAACACTCATACACTTTTTTAGAATCCCTAGAGTGCTTACAAATGGTCAAACGTACTCAAGCTACCCAAGTGGAGACATTGGGTGAACAAGTGAGATTATTTGAAGAGTAGTAGCTTTAATTCCAATTAAAAACTATATAAAATCAACAAATTGGATAGATTAGATGACATTGAGAGTAAAGTAGAAGGATTAAATTCTATATATGTAGACATAGTGGATAGATCAACAAAAAATCAAGAAGACACTTTTGAAGGCTAAGTGTGAAATACCTTCCCCAACAATACAAATAAGAAAATTCCAAATAAATATTTTCCTAAATTTTATGGTGAGGACCAAACTAGTTGGTTGTATAAGACTGAATAATATTTTTCTCTTTATGTTGTTCCCCAAAGTTAACGAATTATGATGGTATCCTTAAACCTTGAGCATGAAACCATTTAGTGGTATGGATGGTTGGATAATATGAACCATTATTTGAACTGAATTTGAAATAGAATTAATCATTTAATTTGGACGTAGTGAGTATGAGGACTTCACTAGCTCACTCACTAAATTAATATAGACAACCACTATCCAAGAAAGTCAAAATTTATTTGAAAATTTGGAAAACTACATAAGGGTGTTAACTGCAGAATTTTTGCAAAGTTATTTTATTAGTGGGTTAAATGAAGACATCCATGCAAAAGTTAAAATGTTGAAACAAACTACCATGGTGTTAGTAGTAGGGTTGGCTAGGTTTTATGAAGATAAATTCATAGCACAATGATGTATCTTCAAACCTTCTTAAGCTCGACCATCATTTCCATCTTGGAATCCATCAAACATAGTCAATAAATTACCTCTAATCAAATACTTGACTCGAGAAGAAATGGATGCATGGAAGGTGCAAGGGATATTATTATGATAAGTAATCCATAGGCCATAAATGCATGCAACAAAACTATATTTACTCAATGTAGGTGAACCTTCCACTATAGACTCTCATAATGAAGAGGACCCTAGAGAAGAGGATCAATCAAAATAGTTTGAATTGATAGAAGATCAACCACTAGAGATCTTAGTACATGCATTAGTAGGGATTACTACTCCATAAACCATAAAAATGGTGGGGCACTTCAAGGTTCAATGGCTCATCTTAATCATTTATTATAGAAGTACACATAATTTTATTGTTTATTGGGTGTTCAAAAGAGTAAATTATTATATTTTACTTGTGTAATTATTTTTAATTCATGATAACCAATGAGGGTACCTTTCCATGTGGGGGTAAATGTAGAAATTTCAAGGTGCAAATGGGTGAAACACCCTCAAGGCCAACACGTTTTTCCTTCCTTTGGTAGGATGTGACATTGTGTTGGGAACACAGTGGCTTCATACATTGGGCCCAATAGTCTAGGAACTTTCTTAACTCTAGATGAAATTCACTCAATATGTGTAGCAACACACTCTTTTTGATATGTATGTAGGTTCCACCCACTTTTCAGTTCCAATCGTATGGATAAACTTATGAAGAAATCATCTTATGGGGTGGTCATGCAATTGTTTGCAATACAAACCCCGACTACGAATGAGATATTTTAGTTGATTAAATTATAGTAAATTATGGATATACATGCATTTTTATTTGTAGAACCCCATAGGTTACCACCACTATGAACCCATGATTATGATATCCAACTCATCCTAGGAAGAATACCACCCAAAATCTACCCCTATAAATATTGATATGTACAAAATAAAGATTGAAAAAATGGTGTAGGAGTTGTTATGAATAAGGGTCATATGCCCAAGCATCAACCCATATTTATATCTTGTATTGTTGATCCATAAGTTTGTGTCTTGGTAGTTACGTATGGATTTCCATACCCTAAAAAAAATTAACATCAAGGGCAAACTCCCCATTCCATTTATTGATGAATTGTTGGATGAGCTCCATGGTACTCATTTTTTGTCCAAGATGGATATTCATTTGGGATATCATTAGATAATATCAAGGGAAAAATACATTCTTACGATAACATTCAAAACTCATGAATGCCACTTTGAATTCCTTGTCATGCCATTTGGTCTTACTAATGCACCTTCAACTTTTTAGAGTCTCATGAATGCAATATTTTATCCCTTCTTTCATAAATTTATTTTGGTCTTCTTTGATCATATCTTAATTTAAAATCACACATGGGAAGAACATTTGTAACATTTGGATCAAACTTTCAACTCCTAGCCAATAATCAATTATGTGCAAAATATTCCAAATGTTCTTTTGGAATGCAAGAAGTGGAGTACCTTGGCTACATAGTTTTAGGGGATGTATTTAAGGTGGATCGAAAGTAAATTGATGCCTTTCAAGCATGGCCCAAGTTGTACACTCTTAAGGGTCTCTAAGGTTTCCTAGATGTCATTATATACTACAAGAAATTGGTCCATGAATATGGCAAGATTGCTTCTCCCATGATAGCGATGTTGAAGAAAAATTCATTTATATGGTCAAAACCAACTAAACATACTTTCTTGCACCTCAAAAAAGCCATGTTATCAAATTTTGTGCTAGGGATTCCTATTTTCAATAAGCCTTTTATTGTGGAAATTAATGCTTGTTGGCAATTTTGGGTACATTGCCTTTGCTCAAGTGTATAGGTTGTCATTGATGTCAAGAAGCTCTTGAAGGAATTTGATTTAATGTCAAATATTTTGCAGACATGGACAGTGAGTTTCCAAGAAGATTATTCAGAGCATGGACAGTGAGTTTCCAAGAAGATCATAGTAGCCCATTTGCAAAAGATCAAAGAAAAAGACAAGTAAGAAAAGTGTCACGATATCGCGACATGTTAGAGGAGAGAGAAAGCACTGGAAAAACTGTCACGATTTCGTGACATGTTAGAGGAGAGAGAAAGCGCTGGAAAAATTGTCATGATTTTGCGACATGTTAGAGGAGAGAGAAAGTGTTGGAAAAACTGTCACGATTTCGTGACATGTTAGAGGAGAGAGAAAGAGCTGGCAAAACTGTCACGATTTCGCGACATGTTGGAAGAGAGAGAAGAAGCAGGAAAAACTGTCACGATTTCGCGACATGTTGGTAGAGAAAGAAAGCAAGGTGGAAAGTGTCACGATTTCGCGACATGTCACATTTTCGCGACTCAAAAAGTGCAGGAAGGCAAAGAAGGAAAAGTGTCGCGATTTCGTGACATAATGCAAGGAAGGTTGTACGGACAAAAAAGTGTCACGATTTCATGACATAATGCAGAAGAGAGAGTCCGCAATATGAACTGTCACGATTTCGTGACAAGTTCGAAGAGAGAGAAAGTAATTCGAAAAGTGTCACGATTTCATGACATGCTGCAAAGTTTGAAGTGAGAACTGTCATGATTTCGTGACATGCTGCAAAAGATGAAGTGAGGACTATCGCGATTTCGCGACATGCTGCAGAACTCGAAGTGAGAACTGTCATGATTTCATGACATGCAACAAAGGGAAGAGTCTGAAATGAGAAGCGTCATGATTTCACGATAGGTTGCAAAGAAAGCGTTCGAAAGCTGAAAGCGTCACGATTTCACGATAGGATGAAGGAAAAGCGTACGGATGCGAAAGTGTCACGATTTGTGAAAGGAAAAAAAAAAGGTAGGGAGAAAGTGTCACGATTTCATGATAGGCAAAAAAGATAGTAGACGGTAGCAGAAGTGTCATGATTTCATGATAGAAACTGAAAGCATGTCTTCCATAAGTGAAGTGTCATGATTTCATGACAAAAGCAGAGAGGAAGGCTATGAAGACAAAAGTGTCATGATTTCATGACAGAAGTGAAGACGACGTCAGCAGAGGCAGAAGTGTCGCGATTTTGTGACAAGAGCTAAGTTGAAGTCGACAAAGGCTATAGTGTCGCGATATCATGACAAAAGCCAAAAGGAAGTGTACGGCTGCAAAGGTGTCATGATATCGTGACATGTTGTAGTTTTGCAAGAAAAGCTACAGAACCACAGAGGCGGTTGAAGCCGACAGAGTTAAATTTGAGCCGACGCAGTTTAGGGTTACAACCGACTAAGATTAAGGTATTGATCTTGAGAATTTCTACTATAAAAGGAGGGATGTTTGAAGATTTGGAGGTATCGAAGGTGTGCAAGTTAAGTCCGTGGTGCGCAGAGAGCGAGTCATGCCAAATCGAGCTAAGTGTGAAGCAAGAGCGCATAGAGAGCAAAAAAGTGCAAGGGAGCAGAAGCTGTTGGTGTTGCGACATTCACAGATAGAGTGCAGAGTGAGAAGTTCGATCGCCGAGAGCTGAGTGCCGTTGTGTTTGCATAGACAGTGCAAAGGTTGGTTTCGACCAAGTGCGGCTGTGACTGAGCAGAGAGATTTTAAGGACAAATTTGTGTGAGCTTTTCTAAGAACTGGCAAAGCAGATCTGAGACAAGTCTTGGTGAAGACTTGGGTGAAGATCAAGCAAGCTTTAGTGAAAGCTTGTGAACCACTTTTGTGAACCAGACTTGAGGACAGAGATTGGTGCAGATTTGAGGACAAATTTGTACCTAGACCGAGAAAAAGAACGAGGACATTTGTGCTAAACCGAAGGACTATGTTTAGTGCAAATTCGAGGACCAACTTTGAGGTGATAGAGTTGAGGACAGAGGTCTCCAGCCAGAGCAAGGAGGACAGGCGTCTTCTATGGATAGAGTTCCATTTGCTAAGGGCAACAGAGGCAGAGGTCTTCTAGAGGATCACCAGTCAGAGCAGAGCTAGGGGATTGGTGTCTCCTTTGGGTTGGTGCCCATAAACATTGTAATCGGGAAAGGTATTCCCAAAATTTGATTTGATAAAATTTAGTGAAATATTTTATCCGTGGAGTAGCCCACTTTGGGTGAACCACGTAAATTGTTGTGTCTCTTTGTGGATGGTGTTTTGTGCATTGCTTTGATTACGACTTTTGATACTGCTATCTATACACTGCATAATATTGAATTGAAAGTTGAATTGAAGGAAAAAGTAAAAAGTGGTCTTATACTGTTCACCCCCCCTCTCAGTATAAGCTTGTGTTCTTCAATTGGTATCAGAGTGGGTGCCTTCAAAAAGTTTAACAGCTTGAAGGAAAATCCAGTAAAGAACACAATGGATTATTCAAGTGGCAATGCAGCACCTATTCTTGATGGATCAGATTTTGGTCTTTGGAGTGCAAGGATGAAGGTTCATCTAATGGCACTTGGGAATGAGGTTTGGGAAGTGATTGAAGACGGGTACACTATTCCTGAACATGGTCCTTATACTAAAGAAGACAGGCTCCTACATCACAGCAATTCAAAAGCAATGAATGCAATCCTGAAAGGTTTACAGAAGGCAGATCTTACCAAGGTGATTCACCGCAAGACAACTAGTGAAATGTGGAAACAATTGCAGGTGGTTCACACAGGTGATGTAAATGTCCGAAAGGCTAAGTTGAGACACTTCAAAGGTATGTTTGAACAACTCAAGATGAATGATGATGAAAATATTAGTGACTACATGCTTCGTATGGATGAGGTTGTTAACTCCATGAAAGACTTAGGTCTTGAGCTTGCTGAAAATGATGTTTGTGATAAGATTTTAAGATCTCTTCCTAATAGATTTAGTGAAAATATTTCTGCTATTGAGGAAGCTAAAGATTTGGATAAGTTGAAAAAGGATGAGCTCCATAGTATACTTGTAGCATTTGAGTTGAGAACTCAAGTGAAGGTTGATGTCAAGAAAGAGGAAGCTTTCAAGGCTACCAAGAAATCCAAGGGTAAACAGCTTCAAGAGAGTGATGAGTCTTCCAGTGATGAAGAGGCATATTACAACAAGAAAGGCAAGTTCTCTAGAAAGCACAAAAGCATGAAAAATATAAGATGTTTCAATTGTGGAAAGTTTGGTCATTATGCTACTGACTGTACTGTTCCCAAGAATGAAAGTGATGAAGATATACAGGATTCTAAGAGCAAGGATTCTGAAAAGCACAAGCATCACAGGAAAAACAAAGATGAGCACAGCAATCAAGGAAAGAGGTATTCTCACAAGCACAAGAAGAGTTTATACCTAGACAAAGCAAGTAAGTGTTCTAGTAGTGATAGTGAAAGTTCTTCAAGTGATACTGAAAATGAGATGTTGTTCATATCAAAAAAAGAGGAAGAACCGAAACATAGATTCATTATCATGAAATGTCTTAGATGTGGAAATTTTGGTCACCTTGAGGATGATTGCACAAATAATGATTTGGTTTCTAGTATGTATGAGGATGCTTCAGAAAACTATAAGGAAGATGCATGTATGGTTTTTGAAAAAGGTAGCACCTCTAGTGATAGGAAATCTGAAAAAGGGTTTGATGATTCAGAAAGCAAACAAATAAAGGATCTAGAAAGTGAACTTACTAACGCTCTTAGTGTTTTGAAAAAGGAAAGAAAGAAGAATGCTAGACTCAAGGATAAGTTAGATGAATGTTGTATGGAGAGAGATGATCTTATAGAAAGTCTTGACGTCTCTATGGCTAAGACACAAGAACTCAAGGATGAGTTAGAGTCTAAGGTTCTTGAGTATAGTGAGTTAGAACAGAAAATGGCTTCTTTGAAAGAGGAAACTAAAGAGTACAAGGATAAGCTTTACAGGTTTCAAGATAGCTCCAAAAAGGTTAAGTCACTCATCAAAGGTCAAAGAAAGACAACGGATAAAACAGGCCTTGGTTTTGTCAAGGAACAAGCTGGAGAGTCTAGTAAGAGACTCCAAAAGGAAGAGAGTTCTGATGAGGAAAGTATTTCAGATTATGAGTCCTTGGATGATAGATGCATAGAAATAGAAAACAAAATTCAGAATGAGAAGAAGAAATTTTTAGGACCCAAGAGGTCGAATAAAGATAAATTTCATGGCAGATGTTTTGCATGTTACAGGTTTGGTCACATGGCTGCACATTGCATGGCTCAAGTGAAGAAGGTGAACGACAATTTTAGAAGCGCTAGTTTCTTTCGAGGGTATTGCTACTCTTGTCAATAGTTCGGGCACAAGGTAGTCTATTGCGAGGTAAATAACAGGAACAAGTTTGATCAGAATAGGTTTAGGCAGAACTGAGGGATTCAAAGAATAGGTATGCCTAAAAGAAATAACATTGTTACTTGTTATAAGTGCAACAATGAAGGTCACACAACTAGACAGTGTAGAGCTGAAATTTCAAGGTACAGGAATAGGAACAGTGGTATAAACAGGTCCAAGGATCAAGGCATGAACAAGAACAGGGATGAGAACAAGAACAAGAACAGTGACAAGAACATGAATGATAACAGGAAAAAGAACAGTGACAAGAACAGGAATATGGGCAAAGAGTTCAAGAGAAGGCCCGACAAGGAAGTTATAGACGCTGATGATGATCAGTGCCTAATGGGAGTTTTAATCCCACCCCAGAATTAATCACCTCATCAGGAGGTGGGGGAGGGACTAAGCTAAGAGGCTCATTCTTAGTCCCGAGCCCCAAAGGTGACCCTTTGCCATTGATGACAAAGGGGGAGAGATATGAGTAAGGGGGAGAGCTTCAAGTGAAGAGGAAAGCTTCAAGTCAGGGGGAGAAAAACTTCAAAGGAAGATTCTCAGTTGTTAGCACAGTTGGTTTTAGTTTTGGCTCTTGAGAAGTGTTTTTAGTAAAGGTTTGCCATCAATGACAAAGGGGGAGATTGTTGGCAATTTTGGGTACCTTGGGTACATTGCCTTTGCTCAAGTGTATAGGTTGTCATTGATGTCAAGAAGCTCTTGAAGGAATTTGATTTAATGTCAAATAATTTGTTTTGATGAAGGACATGGACAAGTTTCCAAGAAGATTATTCAGAGCATGGACAGTGAGTTTCCAAGAAGATCATAGTAGCCCATTTGCAAAAGATCAAAGAAAAAGACAAGTAAGAAAAGTGTCGCGATATCGCGACATGTTAGAGGAGAGAGAAAGCGTTGGAAAAACTATCATGATTTCGCGACATGTTAGAGGAGAGAGAAAGTGCTGGAAAAACTATCATGATTTCGTGACATGTTAGAGGAGAGAGAAAGTGCTGGAAAAACTATCACGATTTCGTGACATGTTAGAGGAGAGAGAAAGAGCTGGAAAAACTGTCGCGATTTCGTGACATGTTGGAAGAGAGAGAAGAAGCAGGAAAAACTGTCATGATTTCGTGACATGTTGGCAGAGAAAGAAAGCAAGGTGGAAAGTGTCACGATTTCGTGACATGTCGCATTTTCGCGACTCGAAAAGTGCAGGAAGGCAAAGAAGGAAAAGTGTCACGATTTCATGACATAATGCAAGGAAGGTTGTACGGACGAAAAAGTGTCACGATTTCACGACATAATGCAGAAGAGAGAGTCCGCAATATGAACTATCACGATTTCACGACAAGTTTGAAGAGAGAGAAAGTAATTCGAAAAGTGTCACGATTTCGTGACATGCTGCAGAGTTCAAAGTGAGAACTGTCATGATTTCGTGACATGCTACAAAAGATGAAGTGAGGACTGTCATGATTTCGTGACATGCTACAGAACTCGAAGTGAGAACTGTCACGATTTTGCGACATGCAGCAAAGGGAAGAGTCTGAAATGAGAAGCGTCATGATTTCGCGACAGGTTGCAAAGAAAGCGTTCGAAAGCTGAAAGCGTCACGATTTCATGACAGGATGAAGGAAAAGCGTACGGATGCAGAAAGTGTCATGATTTCGTGACAGAAAAGATAGCGTACGGATGGAAAGTGTCACGATTTCACGAAGCAAAAGGATAGCGGAGACGAGAAGTGTCATGATTTCATGACAAAAACCGAAAGCATGTCTTCCATAAGTGAAGTGTCATGATTTCATGACAAAAGCGAGAGAGGAAGGCTATGAAGACAAAAGTGTCACGATTTCATGACAGAAGTGAAGATGACATCAGCAGAGGGAGAAGTGTCACGATTTCATGACAAGAGCTAAGTTGAAGTCGACAAAGGCTGTAGTGTCGCGATATCATGACAAAAGCCAAAAGGAAGTGTACGGCTGCAAAGGTGTCATGATATCGCGACATGGTGTAGTTTCACGGGAAAAGCTACAGAACCACAGAGGCGGTTGAAGTCGACAGAGTTAAATTTGAGCCGACGTAGTTTAGGGTTATAGCCGACTAAGATTAAGGTATTGATCTTGAGAATTTCTACTATAAAAGGAGGGATGTTTGAAGATTTGGAAGTATCGAAGGTGTGCAAGTTAAGTCCGCGGTGCGCAGAGAGCGAGTCATGCCAAATCGAGCTAAGTGTGAAGCAAGAGCGCACAGAGAGCAGAAAAGCGCAAGGGAGCATAAGTTGTTGGTGTTGTGACATTCACAGATAGAGCGCAGAGTGAGAAGTTCGATCGTCGAGAGCTGAGTGCCACTGTGTTTGCGTAGATAGTGCAAAGGTTGGTTTCGACCAAGTGCGGCTACGACTGAGCAGAGAGATTTTTAAGGATAGATTTGTGTGAGCTTTTTTGAGAACTGGCAAAGCAGATCTGAGACAAGTCTTGGTGAAGACTTGGGTGAAGATCAAGCAAGCTTTAGTGAAAGCTTGTGAACCACTTTTGTGAACCAGACTTGAGGACAGAGATTGGTGCAAATTTGAGGACAGATTTGTACCCAGACCAGAAAAAGAACGAGGACATTTGTGCTAAACCAAAGGACTATGTTTAGTGCAAATTCGAGGACCAGATTTGAGGTGATAGAGTTGAGGACAGAGGTCTCCAGCCAGAGCAGGGAGGACAGGCGTCTTCTGTGGATAGAGTTCCATTTGCTAAGGGCAACGAAGGCAGAGGTCTTCTAGAGGATCACCAGTCAGAGCAGAGTTAGGGGATTGGTGTCTCCTTTGGGTTGGTGCCCATAAACATTGTAATCGGGAAAGGTATTCCCAAAATTTGATTTGATAAAATTTAGTGAAATATTTTATCCGTGGAGTAGCCCACTTTGGGTGAACCACGTAAATTGTTGTGTCTCTTTGTGGATGGTGTTTTGTGCATTGCTTTGATTACGGCTTTTGATACTGCTATCTATACACTACATAATATTGAATTGAAAGTTGAATTGAAGGAAAAAGTAAAAAGTGGTCTTATACTATTCACCCCCCCCTCTCAGTATAAGCTTGTGTTCTTCAATGCTTTAGGAAGTGGAACTGGAACTGTACTTATACAAGAAGGATGGCCATTAGCTTTCATTAACAAGTCATTGTTAGGTAAAAACCTATTCGAGTTGACCTATGAGAAGGACATGATGGTAATCTTACATGCTATCAATTACTAGAGGCCTTACCTGATTGGGTAACATTTTTCAATCAAGATAGACCACCTTGTAGGAAATAATACGATAGATATATTATTGATATTGAATGAAATATATACAAATGATTAAGGCTAAAAATAGCACTAACCAAAGAGCTAATAATGCTAAAAACTAAACAAATAATATCCTAGAAAATAATATCTATCGATAAAATAAATATCAGTAAAGTAAACTACTAACCTAGGATAGAAACAAACTAACCTAGGTAGAAATTAAATGTAAATAAACTAATCTACTCAGGAGAAATTACATATTACCAAATAAGGTAATAGTATTCTAACATCCCCTCTTATTACATTATTTGGGTAATACATATAATTGTCCCAATATAGTGAAGAAGAAGAGAAATGAAAGATGTTGTCTATGGATCTGGGTCATGGCTCTGGCTATAGATTTGGCTCTAAGGTTACCACTAGATAAGTAACTATGGGTCTATCTCTAGATCTACCTATGAATCTGCTTCTGGATCATTTCCTCTAGATCTGCTTATAGATCTACCTCTAGAACTGTGTCTCTGGGTCTGTATTTAGGTCTATCTATGGGTGATTACCTTTGGGATGGCCACTCAGTCTCTCACTAGATTTTTCTATGGGTCTATCATAGGTTTGACCTATTCTGTAGAATCCATACAACATTACTTTCATATTGGTCCATTGTGTGTGATCTATCCATCCATAATCTATATGAACCTTGTTGGCCATTTTCAGTTTGTACCAAAAATTTGAAGAGTGATTTGTACATCCACATGAGTCACAAGGATGTAATTTCCAAAACCTAGTTGCAATATGTCTTATGTTTCCACAATGATTGCAACAATGCTTTTTAGGAGTTGGAGGAGATTTAGTATTTACAAACATGGTTTTATTGGTACTTGCTTGTCCAGAATAGCCAAGGCCTTCATTATTTGCCCTGACATTTAGCATTATAGGAGTTTTAATGCCTTGTTCATGTTTACCTAATCTCTAACCACTGAATCCCATTTTATTCATAAATTTGGAACCAAATACGTTTGTATATTTTTCAAAACACCCAATATCTTCATCTTCATCAATGTGTTTAACAATATAGCATTTATCACTTTTGATGATATTATGGAGCTCTTTTTGAGGACGTTCAGTTGTTAAGTCACTAGTGTTGCAAGTAAAATTTGCTACTGAAATGAGATCACCTGTGCTACAAATAATATATACCATAGAAGGTATGAGGTCACTTGTATCACAATAAGCATTTACCACAATGGGTTGAAGGTCACTCATGTCACAACAAGCATTTGCCACAATGGGCTGAATATCACTTGTGTCACAATAAGCGTCAACCATTAGGACCTCTTTTTCCTCACTTATGTCCAATTTCACTTTACGTTGGGCAAGGTAAAGTTTAACCAATGACATGTATATGCACCTTATAACGCCAATAGTTAATCAAGCACCATTTATCTGAAGGTATTTACAAGACTCAGAATATTTGAGTAGGGCTGCTAAACCATTGTTTAGTGTGAGAAATGTGCCCTCCTCATAAAAATTTGGCCCATCCATCTCTGGTGGAAATTAAGGATATTTAACTGATGTTAGAACATAATCATTTTTTTTAGGAGCTTGCTTTTTCTTTGTTCTGCCCATTTTTAAGGTGTCAATTGCTGCCAAAAATGCACATTTTACAATGAAATTTTGTAAAATAATTTGACTAAGGTGTTGGTCACTACCAAAAATGCACCCTTATAAGTCTTCCCCCTTTTGTTTGAAAAATTATAATGTATCCCCTTAGTGCAATATAGGATATGGTGGGGAAAAAATATTATCCCCCCTTAAGGCAAAAATTCCTATATGGAGAAAAGTGTTATCCCCCCTTGTTGCAAAAAATGCAACGATGAAGCCTCATGAGCTTTGACAAATCTTGCTTCTTAGGCAATGTTTAAAATTCACTCAAATGGAGTGTGAAAATTTTGTAAAATGCTGTCAAGTAAGCAAATTTTTTTTTGTGTTGACAAAAATTACAAAAAAATTGCAAACAACTTCTAAAAATAAAATTGCAAAAAATGGTAAGCAATTTTTTTTGTACCAAAAAAAAAGTTGTCGAGAAACAAAAAATATTGCAAATTTTCAGTAATGAGCATTTTTTTTTTTGTTTGAAAAATGGCAGTAATGTGGTTAGCAGAAAATTGAAAAAGAAAATTGTCAACAATTTATTGTAGCAAAAATTGCACCTGAGGGTTGCTTTTGTGGTCGTTGAGCAAAATATTTATTTGGATGGTAGCGATGGGAGTTGAACTCCTGACCTCCCTCATTGTTGGGCCTTACCATGGCATGAGAAACCAATCAGACTACAGTTCCCAATGGAAGATGAGGAATAATATCCTATTTGAACCCTTAGTCGGTGTGGCCTGCGATCACAGAGACTCCACCACTACAGTGGGAGGACACCATGTGAAAAACTGACACCCTACGATTGGTCTTGAGTAGTGCATAATCCCTTGCGGCCACGTTGTAGATTCATTTAGTGAGCAGTAGTGATCAAGCAGTGCATTTGAAAATTATTTGTTGCAAAAAGACACCATGTCAACTAGATCTAGGTTGATACACTACTTTCCATGTTTGCTGATGTCTGCAATATCTGATGATGAGACCTCTTCATGATCTCTCCCACTACAAAAATAATAGGCAACATTAATCTATCGAACAACTATGCAAGAACCAATCCTTATGATGCGATTTAGTTTGAAACCAAGAAAAATCACCTAAGAATGACATCAACATGGTTGTGATCAATCTACAGCCTAGATCCATATTTTTCTATACTTTCTCTACACCTCTTCATCTGCATATGAGATGATGACTGCTAAATCACCTCAAACAAAGCTTAAAATCTATTTTTCGATGAATGCGTTCGACTGCAAATCATAGATCACTTGTGTCACAATGATCATCTATAAAGGAAGAGGGCATCTATAAATCACCTTTGATCTTTGATGTTTGTCTGTTGCGATCGTATAGGCTGTAACTAGTTTACTATGGTCTAGTTGATAAAAATTAATTATCAAATGGTATGTATGGAAAAATTCATCACCAAAAAATGGATCTAGAGTCAAGCTTCCACCCGGTTCAAAAGAGCTATGCATACAAAATTCCTCTATCACGTTCATCATTGTTAGTGATTTATGTGATGATAAGAAGAAGTGATGAATCCTGTAACACTACGTGCAGTGATGTCGATTTACAAAGATCTCAACGGTTACAACAATGGCAAAGTCATGGCTAGGTATTTTTGCATGAGAAAATAGTTGTTTTTTTTAAAACAGAAACAATTGTCCCACATGAGACATGTGGATATTTAAGGTGGAAATAAAAATAAAGACTCGTATAGAGTCATTCGATTTTCTTTGGGCAATTGCTCCCCCATATACCACTAACTCTGTTCATTAAAATTTTAGTCCTTGAAATGCATGCTAATCAAATTTCACCTCATGGCCAAAATTTTAGATATCCTTTCAAGATATGCTAGCCACATTAGCCTAGTCTAGTCATATTCCATTGGAGTCAGGTCCATGTCACCCTAGTCTCTAGCCTTCTAGCAAATTTTGTAGGTTGCTAGCCCACGTGTCACTGGTGTACCATGTAGGTCCAGATCTGCTAGCCACCTTAGCCTAGTCTAGTCACCTTCCATCGAAGTCAGGTCCATGTCACCCTAGTCTCTAGCCTTCTAAAATGTTCTGTAGGTTGCTAGTCCACGTGTCACTGGTGTACCATGTAGGTCTCACAGTCTCTAGCCTAGTCCAGTCACCTTCCTTTGGTCTAGTCTAGTCACCTTCCTTTGGTCTTGTGCAAAATTTTATCATCTAGTCACTATTCCAATCAGTACCCTTCGATCATCGATCGTAAATCTATTGGTCAATCACCCGTCCATAAAGTCTAGGTTCCCATGCCTTGTCTAGCATGTCATGTCTACTCCTCCATTGAGTCTGGTTAGTCACCCATGTCACAGATCCCTTGGATTTGCAGTCTACCTACCCTAGGAGGGTTGTGGTCAACATCACCTCGATCTCTAGCCTATTGGTATGTTTCGTAGGTTACTAGTCCATGTATCACTAGTGTGCCACATAGATCTCACGATATCTAGCCTATGTTAGTCACCTTCCTTTGGTCTAGTCTAGTTACCTTCCTTCGGTCTCATGTAGAGTTCTTTCGTCTAGTCACTAGTATAGTCAACACCCTTCGATCATCGACCATAAAACTATTGGTCAGTTACCCATATGTCAATTCTAGGTTCTTGTGCCTTGTCTAGCACACTGTATCTACTCCTCCATTGATTTTGGTTAGTCACCCATGTCACAGATCCCTCAGATCTATGGTATACCTACCCTAGGAGGGTTGCCACACCCGTTAGTGTTTGGGTGTAGTCCAATTTTCATCCTTGCATCCAGCATATGTCAATTAAAATTTTTGATAGGTCCCTTCATAATAGCTAGCATCAGGTTCTCCATTGGCCACATTGTCCATGTACGTAGCCACATCCTAGGTGTCAGGGTCTCGTTAGCCAATAGGCTATTTGTGGGGTATCCTAGGTGTTAGGGTCCTGTCAGCCAACAAGCTATTCATGGGGATGGGTGTTGTGTCCATCATCCTAATGGTTGTTCATGTCACAAATTTTCTTGATTGGCTAGGATACTAGGGTCTTTTCTAGCCAATCAGCTCCCATCTAGGGTAGAGTCATATCTCCACATCATTCTAATCAATGAAGAAGTGAGCTCGGCTCTTGGGCTACGAATGAGCCTAGATCATAGGTAGATATTATACCATATTAGGTAAGAATGTGATAGATATATTATTTATATTGAATTAAATATATACAAATTATTAAGTCTAACAATAGTGCTAACCAATGAGCTAATAACACTAAAAACTAACCAAATAATATCCTAACAAATAATATATGTCGATAAAAGAAATGTCGGTAAAGTAAACTACTAACCTAGGATAGAAACAAACTAACCTATGCAAAAAGTAAATGTAAATAAACTAATATACTAAGGATAAATTACATATTACCAAATAAGGTAATAGTATTCTAACACCACCATAATTTAAAATACTTCCTTGAGTAGTGTGTCTCCACAAAAACACAATATGAATGACTCACCAAATTTCTTGGGTATGACTATAAAATAATTTATAAAAAGGACAAGGACAAAGTTTTTGTTGATGCATTATCAAACCAACATGAGGACTAGGGCATGTTGTGTGTAATCTCAACTCCACTTCCTTAATGGATTCATCACCTACACAATTAGGTGACCCAAGAACCTACCTTACAAGTATTTATTTAGGAACTCCAATATGATCTTAACTCTTAGTTAGGATATGCATGGGATGGGAAACATCTAAGATATCAAGACCATATTGTTATTCTAACAAATTATCCAATTTAGGAATATTTCCTACAAGAACTACGTGAGTTCCCAGGTGCAATATATTACTAGTTTCTAAAGATATACGAGTAGGCTAAGCATACATTTTCATGGGTAGACATGAAAAATAATATTTAAACTTTTATGGTATAATGTGATAATTTTCATCAGATGAAAGGGGAAACTATATGTATACTGGACACGCTACAACCTCTTTCTATTCTAGAGATGGTTTTGATAGACATCTCTATGGATTTTATTATCTCCCTAAGTATACTCATTTATATCCTCCATCCCACCCCTACAAGGATTCCATAGTTGCCTAAATATTACTTGATACCTTTTTATTCCTTCATGACATGCCATAATCCATCATTTCTAACCGTGATCCCACTTTCACTAGTCATTTTTGGTAATAACTATTCAAGTTATATGATACACAACTCAAGATGAGATTTATATACCACCCTTAGGTGGATGGATAGATGGAAATTATGAACAAGTAATTAGAAATATATCTTCATTGATTTGCATATGAGCAACAAACTCAGTGGGTCAAATGGCTTCCATTGGCCAAATGGTAGTATAATACTTTATACCATTTTGTAAGCAATATGAGACCATATGAAGTAGTCTATGGACACCCTCCACCATCCCTCCTCTCATACATTCTAGGATGTTCCAAGGTTTAATATGTGGATTCCACTCTTAGAGAACATGCACAACTTCTCAAAGATGTCAATGATAATTTGGTTATGGCACAAAATCATATACATCAAAAAGCTGATCAATACTAATTAGAGCACAACTTTAATGTTGGGGATGTGGTTTTACTTCACTTACAACCATAAAAGTTATCATCATTAAGACTCTGTAGGTTTCAAAATTTAGCCACTAAATTTTATAGACCATATAAGGTGTTACAATGGATTGACCCCATAGCCTACAAGCTCAAATTATCAGTCTCCTCCTCATTCTATCTAGTTTTTCATGTCTCTTCCTTAAAGTAGGTCATTTGTAACCATACATAGATTCAAACAACACTACCATGATTGGATGATGAGGGCTCAATAGTCTTGGAACCTAAATTTATTCTAGACCAAAGGACATGCACATTATATAACTACACTCTCATGGATATTTTAGTACAATAATAGGGATTGGAGCTAGAATATGGCACCTAGGAGCTACTCCATCAATTTCAACAACAATTTTCTCATCTCAAGATTTAAGGGTAAAGCTTCTTGAAAGGGGAGGGTATGTTATGACCCTATCTTAACATAACTATCATTATGTAATGTCGTACCTTGGGTGCCTATTGTGTATGGGCATGTTATGATGTAACCACTACTATAGGAATTAGTAATGATGTAAGTAGGAGAATCATGTAATAGTTACTTATGTAAGTAGGAGTTATTTTTGTGATGCAATAGTTACTTATTTGTACATATGAGTATTTATAAATATAGGGAAAAAATAATGTATCATATCATATTTTCATATTGTAATGAAGTTTTGATTCTAAGGTGGTTTCCTCTTTGAAGAGGCATGTGATATTATAAGTTTGCTATATTTACTTTCAATTATCTTATAAGACCTTGTGTTATTTTATTTTTATATTATTTAATTTCTACATTTTTATTGTGGATTATGTTTATTTCTGATTTGAAGGTTCCTAACATCTACTCAATATATTCTCATTATTTTGAAAACACAACCCTAAATGGTATAAGTAAAGGGGTAAAAAAGAAATGATCTTATGTTTCTAGATCCTTTTTGCACTAGGCACAACCAAAAGGTCCATGATATTATTTTCTTTATAAAATCTCACCTTTAAGAATATTTCTTTTTATTACTAAATTCATGTGGATGCTTTGGGAAGGGCTACAATCGACCAAACATTATTTCAAGGAAAATCCTTGGGACTAGGTGATTCTGATTGTTCCAAAGCCTTATATCCTAACCAACTCATCCTTCTAAATAAAAATGAAAAAATATAACTATTGAATCAATTTATTGAAGATCTCTCCCTAAAATATTTGGAATTGTTCTTGAGGTCAATATATATTTTTAACTTAAATCTCTACAAGCTAAACAAACATGAGCTAATGGTTGTAGCTTTTGATAAAAAATAAGAGGATAATACTTATACCAAGAATTGAACCAAAAAATTGTAAAATTTCCCTTATTAACTGACCCCTTTATATGTTTTTTGGTAAATTGTAAATTTTACAATATGAAATTCCATGTAGTTTAACACCTAGATAGGGTTTGTTTCCTTACTAGTTTTATTATATCCGTAGAACCTATATATTTTTCCAAATCTTTCCTTAATATTTGAATAATATACAACCAATTTTTTCCCTAATTGTAAAATAATAAGTCTATAATTTCATGATTCTACCCTTCCAATATTATTTCCTCTGTAAACACTATCACACTTACAAAGAAAAAACCTATTTTTCCCTCACTTTCCAAAGAAAAACTCTTTGAAACTTGTCAAATTTATATGCTATGCATATTGATAATAATATTTAAAGATAAATCATATATAGACATATATTGTAATGGATTCTTCATTAATTTTAGCCATGGTTAAAAACTTACCTTTCAAACCTGTGAAACAATATTTTACTCTATCCAAAATTGATTCCTAAAGCTCTATAAATATTAAATTTTTTTAAAATATGTCTATCAACTTGGATATATAAAATAGCTACACTCAACCAAGATCTATGGCCACTAAAATTGGATTTATGCATATCCATAATTTCAACCCTTATCTCCAGGTGTCATTATGACTCTACAAGGTGTCTACTTATGGGATTTAAATTTAGGATTATATTGTGAAACACCTACTTATGGGATTTAAATTTAGGATTATATTGTGAAACTAATCACTCCTTGTTTCTTACCCCTAATTTGTTTATAAAATGTTAAGGTTCATTAATGGGAGTGGAACCATGTTTAATGGTGTGAAATAATTATCTCTCCACAACTTGCCCCAAACCCAATGAGATTAAATGTTAAGGTTCACTCATCATATTTGAACGTTGGTTTACAATATGAAACTCATTGGTTTTCACTACTTTGTCCAAAGTCCTAAAGAAAAAATATTAAAATTCACCCATGAGATTGCAATCTTGGTTTACATTGTGAAAATACTTGTTTTCCATTGCTTCTCCAACCCCCTTGGACAAATGTTAAGGTTTATTTATGAGATTGCAAATAAGTTTTACATTTTAAATTGATTATATGGGATTGAAATGGGCCCCACTCATATTAATCAAGATTGTGTTACAATAATATTTAAAAAACTAGAAAATTTTGAACTTAGATTTCCACAATGAAAGTTCACATTTTTTAAGCACTTCAACTCATTCCATTTGATTATTTTTCTCATATAATTACCTCAACATTGTATATTTTTATTTATTAAACTAAAATATTTCAAATTAATACTTTTTAATATAATATATTTATGATATAAATATATAATAAAGTTAATTTTATACTTATCAACAATATATATATATATATATATATATATATATATATATATATATATATATATATATATATATATATATATATATATATATATATTTGGTTAGTGTGAGAAACCCCTATGACCAACGCTCAGGGTTGGGCATCCCCATCCCACCATGACCTCTCATAAGGGGGAGAGCTAAGCTTATCAATAGGGAATTTAACACACAACCACACATATGTTGTGGTTTGAACTTTGGACCTCTCAAAGAAGAGCCAAAGCCCAAATGCTAGCACTGTCCTATCAGGAAACAATATAGAAAATATTATTTAAACAAATACAATTTAACATTATATACTAAAAATCAAATATTACATTTTTATTTTAAAAATAAAAGTAGACTTATAATTTAAAATATTATATACATATAAATAAAGTCCATACAAAATATAATAAAAAGGACAAATATAATAATATAAATATTATTTAAGGTTTGAATCTTGCAAAACGGTACATGGATAATTGTCAAATTGATTTAATACCACTATGTGGTCATGATGTATATGAGTGGGGCCTATTTCAATTGCATGTAACCCATTGAAATAAAAATAATATAAATATCATAATATCAAATGGCATTAGCTCAACTTTTTGAATTCCTCAATATTTCAAGGAGGTGGCGTAGGCTTAAATATTGCCAAGATACATGTGTAATTACAAATATATTGTAATACCACTACATGGTCATGACATAATATGGGTGGATGCTATTTCAATACCATATAATTATAATTATAACTATATATATATATATATATATATATATATATATATATAACACATCAAAATTTGTTTTATATACAAGTATATTCAAAATAAATGCTACGTAAACTTGTGGTAGTAATAGCTCAAAAAACCACATCATCATTATAATATGTATTATCATATTCCAATATCATTGCTTTTGCATCAAATTGGCACCATAAATTGATAATTTATTTTTCTTTTTTTTTGTTGTTTTTGGAAAACACCCCAATTAGGATGCCACTTTTGCATAAGTCTCAAGGAGGTAGGGGTATCTATTCTACCAAGAATACCCAGGGCTTGCACCTAGCCTTCCCTCTTTGACACATTCAAAGAGCATGCCTAAAACAAACAAAAAAAAAAACACAACAAGCAAACACAAAAGCACAAACAAATACAAAAACACAAACACAAAAAACACAAAAATAACAAAAGACAAAAATAACACAAAAACAACAAAAAACATAAAAACAAAAAAATGCAAAAAACAACAAACAACAAAAAAACATAAAAACAACAAAATAACACAAAAATAGAACAAAAAACACACATACAAAAAATATAAAAAAACACAAAACACAACAAAATACAAAAGCATAAAAAACACCAAAAACAACACAAAAACACCAAAAAAAACATAAAAATAAAACAAAATGAAAACAATACAAAACAACACATACACCAAAAATCTAAAAAGAAGGAAAAAATAGAAAAAAACTTGGGCCTTTCTAGGCCAAAAGGCTATTCAAGCAAGATTCAAGAGAGGAAACATAAGAATAATTAATCTAAGCAAGGGAACTAAAATACCCTGACTGAACCAAAGAGAAACAAAAACTAGGTACCTCTAGTACTAGAGCCATACAGAGAAAGAATAGAAAGAAGAGATTCCCTTATTTGTGAATCCCACCATCTTGAAGGATGGTCGTAGTAAATAAGATAACCTTTTTCCAATGCTTAATTAGCTAAAGCATAAACACTCTTGTTCTATTCTATGACCACATGATTGTATTCAACTTTCAAAAATCCCATATGGATTAATTGAATCTTTTCAACACTTATTTTTATTCTCCTATCAACCTTATGATTCTTAGGAGTCTTCAACATATTAATCATGACTTGAGAGTTTGATTCAACCAACACATTTTTCCATATGACCTTAGCAGCCTCTTTAAGGCCTCTAAGGATACCATACCCCTCAACAAGGTTATTGGAAAGGATATCCAAATTCTTAGCAAAAGTGAAAACCAGGGAACCATTTGAAAGTCTACCAATTTCTCTCACACTAGATTTTCTAGGGTTTCCTCTAGAGGCTCCATCGGTATTGAATTTTCTAAAATTCTTAAGAGGAGATTTCTAATTCCTTGTTCCATCCATATTTAGATTATTCACCTTCCCTTTAAGCTGATTTCCCTTAAAAAATTTCATATTCAATATTTGCATCACCTGATCCCATACTTGGTGGGAGTTTTTGGGGTGTTTAAGGAGTTGTTGAATTAATTCAACTAAGTTGGCAATAATATTTTTCCAGATATAGTAAATTTCCTTTCTTTCTTGATTGAAAATCAGGTTGTTTCTTTCCTTCCAGATATTCCAAGGTAGAATGGTAGAACCCATCCAAGCTAGCTGCCTAAAAAAATGATCAACACCCTTCTGATTAGGCCAATCCCTCCAAAGTTGTTCAAAATTAACAAATTGGATCACTGTAAGCCAAGTAAGATGGCCATTCTCCTCTATAGATTAGAGGGTAAGGTACACTCAATAAAAATATGGATGGGAGTTTTTACATTCTCTCCACACATTTCACATCTAAACGGGCCAAGAAAACCATGTTCATAAGTTACTCACAAGTAAGCACCTTGCAATGCAATATAAGCCATGTAAAGAACCTAACCTTAGGCCAAAGATTTTAAGCCCACAACTAAGTCAAAATATCATATAATTTATTGGGATTATAATGGCATAAGGCCAAATAACTTGAGCAACTAAATACTCACCCTTAGTAGTGGTGTTCTATCCAAAATAATCTTTATCATGGGACCAAGAGAGAGATATCATATGAAGGATGCTTTGGATGCATTTTATTTGCCTTTATGGTATTTGAATAGGCTAGTCCTCAACAAGGATCCAATATCTACCAACCTCTAAATTACTAGTATGGTACTAATAGTAATTAGCAACCTTTATTTAGTTAGCTCGATGAAGTTCCTCCATCCAAGGCCTCCAATCAGGAAACTAAGTTATCAAAGGCTAGTGACCATCCCAAGAATATATCCAAAAAATTTCTTTCAAACCATTATGAATGATCCAAAATAACTTTTTCTTAATCAAATCCTCACCAGTCTTAAGAACCGCTAAAATGGGAGAATATTTGGTAGGCAATTGATAGCAAATAAGGTCTTCAAGACTTTTGTTCTTAGCATATTTAACAAAAATATTTTAGTCCCAAAGAGCATTGGGGTTATGCAAAGTACTCTAATAGATTTTAGTAGCTAAAGCCTTATTATTATTAATTGAAAATCAGAATCCTAAACCCCCTTCATTCTTGGGAAGGCATAAAGTATCCCATTTCACTAAGGCCCATTTTATTTTCTCCTTAGTATCTCTCCAAAGGAACCTATGATGATATGATACAATTATTGAAGAAATTCCTTAGGGATATTCAACACAACATAAACATAAATAGGTATGGCTTGAAGGATTGATTATACCAAGGTAATTCTGCCCCCAAATGAAATCCACCTATTGGTCCACTTTCTAATTTTATTCTTATCTCTATCCAACAACCAATTCTAGTATTTTTTTTGTCTTTGAATACTGATAGAAATACCTAAATACGTGATTGAAAGGGAGGTCTTCTTATATATTAATTTATCCAAGACCATGGATTCCTGTCTGGAAGAGCAGTGAAAGAAAATGACTTTATATTTGTCTTCATTAGTCAATTGCTTGGTAACATTAGAAAAATAGCTAATGATTTGCTTAATTTTAGAAGCTTCCTTAACTGTAGATTTATCTAATAGAGTAGAGTCATCAATAAATTTAAGATAAGAAATAGTTCTAGCTCCACAATCAATGGTAACTCCCTTAAGGATTTTGTTTTATTTATTTTTGGTTATAGTCCTGCCCAAGCATTCAACAAGAATAGTGAAAAAATAAGGGGAGAGGGGGTCATCTTGCCTAACACCTTTAGAAGTAGGGAAAAAATGAGAAGACCTACCATTTATAAGAATAGAGTAGGATACCAAAGAGATACATCCTATAATATAGTCTATCCAATCCTGAGAGAAGTCAAATTGCCTTAAAAGTTTGACATGGAAGTGCCAATCCACTCTATCATAAGCTTTCGATAAGCCTAAACGAATGAACATAGATGGATATTTTTGAATTTCTATGGAATGGATGGCTTCCTAAGCAATAACTATCTCATCCACTATTTGATGCCCTTCCACATAACCCCATTGTTTAGGGGAAATAATCTTATGCAAAAGAGGATTCAACCTTTCTACCATGATCTTTGTAATGATTATCAGAAGAACATTACATAAAGCATAGGTCTAAAAGTTGAGATATGATTTTCACCTTGAGCTTTTGGGACAAGATCTATACAAATTTTATTGATAACCTTCAAAATTTCTTTGGCTTTCTTGGGTACTTCCATCACCTCTAATAAATTAGTATGAAGGATATCCCAAAAATCTTGATAGAACTATATGGGAAAACCATTAGGACCTAGGGTTTTTCCTTTTTGTATTTTAAAAACCACCTTTTGAAGCTCATTAATAGTAAATGGAGTAGTCAAAACAAAGTTTTCCTTAGAAGTGATAAGAATAGGGATTGCTTTAAGAATATTCTATTGAGAAGATGAGTTGAGAGGTGAAACAACAAATAGATTGGAAAATTAATTGACAACAACAAATTTCTTTGAAAAAGTATAGACAACATATTCAGAATCAAATTTTATGGAAGAAATAAGTTGTGAGATCTTCAAGCTAGAAGAGATTTGTGGAAGAAATATGTGTTTCAATCTTCTTCTTTGAGCCTTGGATCCTAGATTTTTGCTTCCATAAGAGTTATTTTTTTCCCATTCCTCTAACTTAGTTGTGAGTCTAATTTCATATATACTTCTACTCCCTATGAGGCCATCTAAACAAATTTTATTGTTCAAAATTTTAAGTTGAGAAATAACTTCATGTTTTTTTATCGAACATCTCCAAATTCCTTCCACTTCCAAATATTGATTTTGGATTTAATGTATTACAACCTTTTGGTAAAATAAAACATCTTAGTTCCATACATTGGTTTACCTTTCTTCTACCGTTGCTACACTCATGGCCTGAAGGAATTGTATCTAAGCCACATTAACTATAAATAAAAAAGGCAAGAAACTCACATTAGTTTTCCAAATTTCCACCATGACTAGCTAGTGATTCAAACCAACATTGTTTAGATTCTTCACCTTAGGAATGTGACCATGGATTAAGAAATTTTTAGAGAATAAGAATATATCTAATATCTCCATGATTCAAGTTAATCCTTGTATTCTGTTATATCAATTCATAAGGCCATTATCTGGTTGGATGTCCACAAGATGAAGGTTTGTAATATATTCATTCATGAGGTCAGTGCTTTTATCTAAATTTTTATTTCTACATATTTTCTCATATGGGGAGGATGGTATTAAAATATCCTCTGATTTAGATCCAAGCTTCAAGAAAATGAGAGATAATATAAGTTATATCCTTCCAATATATTCTCTTTTCCTCCAAAGTAGTCAAAGCATAGATATTTATGCAAAGCATAATTTGGTTAGAATATCTTCTTTGAATATCTATAGCCAAAAGACCCTAGCTACCAACCATATTGTGAATAACCACCTCCTTTGGGTCCCAAAGGTAAGAAATACCACCAGAAATACTTTGCTAGCTGGCCATATTTTACTAGCAATTGAATCCATTTCCTCTATTAACATCTTTGTTTCCTAAAGGAAAACAAGATGTGTATGGTTTTTTTTTTATCATTCTTCTAATTTTATTTTATTTTTAACTACTCCCTTTGTGTCCTCTGATATTCCAATTTATGATCTTCATTAATACTAGTGCTAAAAACGTTGGTAAGGGCATTAATATTACCTTTCTCTACAAGCTTTTCACCTTCTTTTACCATATGATGTTGATTGGTTTTGTGACCTTCCTTTTGGGTGGAATCCATATTTAATTTTTTTCCTTATTTCTTGACTTACCCCAATTTAATCTGGGATGGCTTCTAACCTTGAATAATGCATGTACAAAACCAAATTGTTACTAGAATGTTCAACAGAGTCTATCTTGGGACCTGTATTATTTGAAGTCTCGACATTTAAAAGATTGTTTTTCTTGTGTATATTTCCTCATTTTTTTTCCTGTTGAAAACCTTTAATTTTTTGGTTTGTCTTTGAGTCCTTCCCTGCATATTTAAATTGTATTTCTAATATTTCTATCTCCATTATTTTCTCTTCATCACCCGAGACATCATTTATGGAAATAATTTCAAGCATATTAGCTGATAATTTTGATTGATCCTTCATAACTAGTTTTTTCGAGTGTTCTTCTTCTTAGGTATTTGGAAACCTGCTAAGTTTGTATCCTCTTTCTTTTGATATAGACTTTTATTTGGGCAAATACTATCTGAATGACCATATTCATGGTAAATTCTACAACAAAAATAGATGTTCTCATAGTCCACCACTTGCTCCCAAGTGTCCTCCCTTAATTGTAATGAGATCTTTTCAGGTAGGTATTTTTTAAAATACATTAAAACACAAATCCAAGCATAAATTTTATGTTCAAATTTTTGAGTACAATAAATAGACATCATAAAATTTCCCAAAGAGTTTCCAATTGAAGAAAAATAGTCAAATTCCATAATTCAACTGGGAGGCCAAAGAGTCTAACCCACACAGGACCTGTAGAAGGCATCTCTTATTTGGATTTAAATTTAGTATGGCAAGGCTTCATGAAAAGCTTTGTCCTTCCAAATAACCAAGGACCCCGTTGAAATTTTTTCTCTATCTTCATTAATAGCAAATAAAAAAAGAAAATAGTTATTTGGATAAAATAGATATTTGTAACTCACCTTTTGTTTTTCAAATTTTTGTAGCCAAAACTTTGAAAGTAGATAGGATTGGATGAAAACCCAAGAAATGATAAATTAGTCCTCTTTTTTTTTTTCTAGATATTCTATGCTAGTCTGAATAATGCCCATATCAAGCTTAACAATTAGAGTTCCATTAGCTACCCTAAGACATCCTGAATCAGTTTTCCTAGGATCAATCGTAGGCATTCTTAGAGAATTACAATAAACCCTAATATTAATGTTAGCATTAGGTTGAGGATGTCCACCATGGAGGGCATCCCTAAAATTTATTTTTGTGGCCATTTTTGAAATCCTTTCCCTTGAAATGGGTTTCCATAATGGATTGTTTTGGGGGTGCTCCTTAGCACTAGATTCGCTTGAGATATGTACCATTTTTTGATGAGCTACTTGAAACTTGTTCAATATCTCTTTAATCCATGCTTTGGATTCCAAGAAAAGGTATAATTTTACTTTTTTTTGTGCAACAAATTGGAAACCATTGTCAATCAATTTCATAGCCTGAAGATCTATTGAAAGATATTTCTAACCCATCTTGAGTTCCCTGTAATATATCCCACTAAAATACTGAGTGAAAACCATAAAAATATTGGCTACTAGGGATCAAAGTCCCCAAAAACAACCTTTAGAGCCACTTGCACTGAACATAGATGAAACCCTTGCACAATCGCTTGCTTTCAAAAAATCGCAAACATCATATCATTGTGCTATTGATAATTCATTTTTCTTACTTTTATATGATTCAAGGTAATAGTGTGCATCCTCATCCAAAAATATAATTGAAGTATTTATTTTACTCAATCAACATTTAGAGAGCATCAAATCCTTATATTGTACACTAAAAAGAAGAAAAAATTGAAGTAAAATGAAAAAAAGACTATACTAAGAGATAAATATAGAGTGATTCAAGTTTCAATGGGTCACAAAGCACAAGATCTTAGCATAAATTAGCACAAGCCCTAAATATGCAAACATTCAATCATTGTATCTTATGGTATCTATGTACACCACCCTTATATCTTATACTATCTATATTTTCTATAAATTTCAATAATATGTTGATTTTGTTCACTCTTCTTAAAGTATTATGAATTTCTATAGGTTTTGGATGGATGAGATTCAATTAATATGCTATGATATCTATTGGTAATTAAAAATGGATATTGTTGAATTTTAATATTGTCTAATTTAAACCACATTGTATATTTTTAATAAAAAATATTGAAATTTGATTTAGGTGACTATACCCATATTGTTGTATAATTAGTTTTAAAACCTTGTTTGGTACACTACTAGGGATCCCTTATTAATGGAGAGGCATATAGATCATGGATAATGAATAATAATTTATATATATCCAAATTTTTAAATAGTGGGGGAATGGAACATTAGAAGCATAGCTTCTTATGACTAGTTGTATATGATGAATATAAAATAGGAAAATATGTAGGATTATTGTCTTGGTAATTGTTAGAAATGTGTGGCATGTCTACATAAGACTATTACTTGTGTAAAAAAAATAATTATTGGTATTAAAAATATTAGAATTCATTGATTACTTGGTCTAATTATGTGGTGCTTGATTGTATTATAAAAGATAAACTATGATAGCTACAATTATGTCATTGAAAATGGTTTATATCCACTAATGATATAGAGGGCTGAAGTATAAATGGGATAGTGGAAGATTTTATTCTAATTTTATCTACTTTTTAGATTTAAATTCTAGTAAATATGAATTACTTTCTTGGTTTGGTACCATAATGATATCTTTTGTGCACTAATGTATTAGTATAATCGATAGTATGTTGAGATAAATTTATGTGCTAGTATTTGTAGATAGTATTTACATTATTTATGTTGGGATTACAGTACATTTAAAGAGATATTTTTGTCATTCCTTGACTTGGATATTAGAACTAATTTTATTTTATTTTATTCTTTATGATGAGATGGTACATGGTGCTATGTAGATATTATATTACATGCATTCATATATATCCTATTATGGTTTATATAATGTATAAAATTTTAATGATAATAATTATATAAGATTGATCATCATTTTTGTGATGACTTGCATTCATAGACACTTAAGACTTTAAGTATAATATGGATGGTCCATATAGTAATTAGGTTCATTGACTTGTATAACTAGATTCATAAATAGATATATGTAATTTCATACTACTTTTGTATGCTAATGATGCCTTGATTATATTAATATAACATTTTATTATTATTATTATTATATTGGTGCTAAATTGTAGAATTGTTTTGACTTCTAAATTAGCTTTTGTGCCACCAATGTGAGTTTCAAAAAGGTTGGAAGGTATTGCAAATGGCTTATTCCAACCTCAAAATTTAGGCTAGCTTCTCACTATCATGTAGATCACTAATATAAACTAAAATACATGAAAAATAAAGTGTGGATGTTAAAAATGTATAAAAAGTAAAGTATGGAAAATAAAATAATGAGAAGGTTAGAGTGTGATAAGTTGAAAGCAAATACTACTTTTTACACCATGGAGAGGATAGTGTGTGATCAATCAACATATGAAAAATCAAATAACATTAATGTCCACCCATTTATTTGATTATGAAAATTATAATAAAATGACAAGATGGGCTAAGGGCCATGCCAAAACCATTGTGCACTTAGAAAACTAGGAGGGCATTACCACTAATGGAATGTATAAGGGCTTGCTAGTTCCTTATAACCTAATGAGTACAAAGCACAATTTGGATTTCATAGAGTGTAGCTCTAAATTCCCATATTGTAAAAGTTTACCTTTGAGTTATCTAGGGTGAAAAATAAATACTCCTAGTAAGAGTAAAAAAATGGTGGCAATTTCAACAAAATGTTGTACCTAAAAATGTTACATACCTCCAATAATACCTCTAATAGGCTTATAAGGCTTACAAAATGAATTAGTGCACCACTACATGCCAAAAATTCACTTTTAGAAATATTCAGGTCGAGATCCATGCTTTAGTTTATCTCTGTGACTATTTGAATGATTTTTTTAGGTTTGGCAATGATTTGCTTGTATTTTATGAGTGATTTGCTCACATTTTTGAGTGATTAAATAAAATTTTCTAATTGGATTGACACATTTTACTGAGCAAATCACTCCCTTAAGCCAATAAATCCATTTTTGCAAGTGAATTGCTCCCTTGAGCCAATCAATCTATTTTTATGAGCAAATCACTCCTTGGAACAAATTGGTCTAATTTTGTAAGCGAACCACTCCTTTAAGGCAATAAATAAAATTTTGTGAATCACTCATGCAATTTAATCATTCCACTTTGGATACTTAGCCACATTTTAATAATTTTACAATTTTTTGCTATTTTGTAATAATGTTCCTAGGTTTGAAAAATGGTGAATTTCTTGGAACTAGAAGGTAGTAGCTAAGACACTATATTTATGGAAATTTTATTGAGCACCAAGCTTTATTGGTGAGTGATCCTATATAATGAATTTATCCTTAAGCATTGAGTCTTCAAAATTGAAATCCTTATTGTAAAATTGCAAAACTATGGGTCACCTTTACTTAGCTCTAGTGTAAGAGGTTCAAAATTTCTTGTCAATTAGTGCATGATGGTGAAACTTGATCTTCTATACTTTGGTGTTCAATACCAAATCCTTATATTGAGGTAATATTCTCTTGATACATTTTAATTTATTGACCTCCACAATTGGATTTTTAGTTCAATGATGTTCTTTGAAGCACTAGGCAATATTATATATGGACACCTTCACTTTGGCTTTCTCCATAATCCTTTATTTAGTAGTTCTTGCATCTCCTTCCTCAATTTTTCAATTATCATTACAAGAGAATCATAGGAAAATTTCATCATTGGTTTCCCCTTGCATGTAGGATATATCATTCAACTGTATGATTACTATCTTGAAGAACACAAGATTTACTGAGAGGGGGGGTGAAAAGTATAAGACCACTTTTTACTTTATTTCAAAATAAATATCAATTAATGTACTCTTCAATGGATGACAACAATGATCCACAATGATCTCAACTCAACTCAACTCAAATCAACTCATAGAAGCATAAATAGAATTGTTAGAGACTCAATATGTTCTAGGCTCAATCTCAAATCAACTCAACTCAACTCATAGAAGCATAAAGAGAATTGTTAGAGACTCAATATGTTCTAGGCTCAATCTCAACTCAACTCAACTCAAGTCAACTCATAGAAGCATAAAGAGAATTGTTAGAGACTCAATATGTTCTAATCTCAATCTCAACTCAACTCAAATCAGAATAATGGAATAGTTTGTTTCATAGGACTTGAACAATCACTTCACACATCACTTGACTAGGCTTATTCAACTCAACTCAACCCAAGTCTTATAGAACCATAAAGAGAATTGTTAGAGACTCAATATGTTCTAAACTCAATCTCAACTAATCACCACAAGGGACAATTCTTCCTCACACAACCCTAGTCCAAGTATGTATCAACCAACTCAAATGTTTCCAACAATGCTCAATTACAAATCTCACATAACAATGATACTCATGTTATTTTCTAACTCAAGTTCTTTCACAACCAATGGGCTTCAACAACTATGCTTATAAAACAAGGTTTAAACACAACTCTCAATTCAGAAAACCTTGAAGCATTCAATCAACCACTTTCGAAAAGGAAACCACAAACAATCCTTTTCCCTCCAATGATATTTCAGAAATCAACCACCATAGACAATCAATAGGAGAATGTGCCCATACCTTTTATGAAGATGAAGAAACCCCTTTGGAAAATCTTCCACACTCAACACACTTTGAAAAGAACAAAACAACCTTCACTTGAACCCTTTTACAAAAATAAAAATATCTCTTTATGTACACCTTATTTCTCCTTCTAAACAAAATAATCAAATAGCCCTCAAAATAAGCTTTCCAACGATATATAATATGATATACTTCTAAAAGGAAAATCACCAGAAATATTTCCTTTTCACAACATGCACCACAAACCTTATCTCTCCTAGGGCAACCTTAGAAAAATAAAATATTTGGAAAAATTAATAACTTGCCTTTAACCTCAGCGGGATTCGATCCCTTATCGCTGCCCCTGCACCACTCAAACCATGGTGCCAACAACCACATGAGCCAACCACTCACATAGAAACCAAGAGCGCAAGACCTCCTTCTTGCTTCCTCCGAACTTGCCCTCAAAAACCACGTGCGCAAAAGGTTCTCCCTTTTTACCTTGCAAAAACTAGCACCGGTGGGATTCGAACTTCGGATCTGCTGGTGCTTAAACACCTTATGCACCTTCCTCTTGCTGCTAGGCCACAAGAACCTACGGTGATAGGTAAGGAACCTCCCTTACCTTTGTTCCCTCTTCTCTTCGCTGGTTTTTGAATGAATACGACACTTCTGCTCCCTTAGCGCTTCGAACGGATTATCTTCATCGAGGACTTAGGGAAAATAAAAATTTTAGTGGCATATTTATATATGCCCACATTTTTATTTTGACGTTGGCTATGACTTAATATTATTTGCCTCCTCATTTTTGATGTCGATAATAAAATATTAATTTTAATTTTAATTTTATTTTAAATTTTAAATTTTAAATTTTAATTTTAAATGATTAAAATTTAAACTTAAATATTTAAAATTAATTATCTCCTTCACCGGGGCACCTTTTTTGATGAAACGAAAAGCCAACCTGGGTTTTAAGAAAAACCCATTTCAAATCTGCCATCCATGGTTTTAAATAAAACCTTTTATTTTTCCTGCCTTGGTTTTCACAAAAACCCTATAAATAGCCATGCTTTCCAAAATATCATAAATGCTTATTTATGAAATATTTTGGCCACCAAAACTCAATGTGATCCATGTGACATCAAATGTGACCAATGACAACATAAAATGCCTCAAATTACCTCAAATTTCCAACAATCTCCCCCTTTGTCATTGATGGCAACACCTCTAATGCAAATCACCACAATCACTACAAAAACCAACTCTGAGAATCAAAGCTGCTCCCCTTGACTCAATACTCTCTATGGAGGCTGCTCCCCCTAACTCAATACTCTCTTTGGAGGCTGCTCCCCCTAACTCAATGCTCTCCCCCTTACTCAAATCTCTCCCCCTTTGACATCAATGGCAAAAGGGACACCTATGGGGCTAAAAGATATGACTCTTAAGCTTAGCCCCCTCACCCCCTTCTCTCTTGAGGTGATTAATTTTGGGGTGGGAGTACTTTTACTCCCATATCACATTGATTTCTTTCCTCTATCAACTTCCTTCCATGTTTTTATGATATCCTTCTCTTGATGAATTACTTGATCTTCTTGTCTAGAACCTGTTTGACCTTCTTGCTTTTGACCTTCTTGCCTTGAACCTGTTTGGAATTGAGTCCTACACCATTTTGCAATATGCCCAAAGTTATTGCAATTGAAACACTTGATATTGTAGCCTTTGGATGGTGCCCATGTCTTGAATTCATTCTTAAAATAATTTCCATATCCATTCCTTTCCTGAACCCTGTATTGTGAAGCTCTGTTTTCATGACCATTATGACTTCTGAATTGTGTAGCTCTAAAACCAAAACCATGTTGCTCATTTCCTTTGCACTAAAAATCTTTATGACCAATCATGTTACATGAGAAGCAATGTCCCTGAAAACCATACCTTCTTCCTTTGAAGTTCCTTCTAGCAAAATCAAACTTCTTTGATCCATGGATCCTACAATGTATAGCCCTGTGTCCAAATCTATTACAAGAAAAACAATGTCCTTGAAAAGCCCTTTGTTCATGCCTTGGTTCTTCATATCTTTCTTGACCATTATCCTTATGATCATTTTCAACTTGTGCATTGCATCCTTGAACCTTCTTTGTAGTATCTAAAACTTCTTCCTTAGTTTCTTCCTTGCTTTTCTCTTCAAGAATTTCTTTTCCTTTTGAACTTGATTCACCTATCTCAAAACAAGAACCAAACTGAATATTTGGAGCCATAGGAACTTTGGAACTTTCCTCACAAATATTAGGTGCTTCCTTGCTTTCATATTTTAGCACTTCCTTTCCTTTTGAGTGTGATTCCCCAAACCTGAAATATGAGACCTTTGGTGCTTTGGAAACTTCCTCTTCTTTCTCTTTATTTGTGTCAAGTAGCAAATTGGCACACATCTCTATAGCCTCTGAAATGCAAGTATCCATTTCTGCTGCTTCTTTTTCTTTGGGAACTGGTTCTTCCTTATAGATTTCTGAAACAAAACCTCCTGATACAAATATAGGACCTTGTGTACTTATTTTCGATTTCCCTTCTTCATAACCAAGCCCTGTCTTTATAAATGGATCTCGTTGTAAATCCAAAATATTATCCAGAGTTTTTGAATTCCTTTGAAATCGTGCTAACTCATTTATGTAGGTCCCCAAACTTTTTTGATCTTCTTCTTTTAACTGATCACATATTTCTTTCCTCTCCTTTAGTTTCTCAGAAATAGTGATGCCAAGCTCTTTTGATTCTTGAAGCTCTTTTTCCAAATCTTGAATGTGTTGATTAAGCATCATATTGACCTTTTCATTTTCATGAACCTTATTTTCAAGCCTCTTGATTTTATTTTCCAACCTCCTGATTTTATTTTCTTGTTTTGTGGAATTCTCTTCTTCATCATCACTGTTGTTGGAATTGTCACTACAACTGCTGCTAGAACTATTACTGAAAATGTTGCTTTCTTTTTCAACAAATAAACTTTCCTTGTTGCAATTGTTGTAGTATGTGCAATCATCATCTATATGCCCAAAATCTCTACATATGAAGCATTTTAGTATCCTTAGACCTTTCTTGTACCTATTTGCTTGCTCAATGGCTATGGCAAGCTCTTCATGTCTTTCTTCAATAGATATATCCTCTTCTTTAACTTCAATACCTAGGAATAGGTGTTCTTGCCTTTCTTCACTTATTCCAAAGAATGTACATTCTTCTTCATCTAACTGGTTTCTATCATTGTAATCTGAACTATCACTTGCATCTACAATGTAGTAAGATTTCTTTGCCTTACAAAAATTTTCTTCTTCTCATACCTATTTTGCTTGAATCTATCATCTTTGTCATGCTTATGCTTTCCATCTTCTTTTCTTCTGTGACCCTATTTTTCATCATCACTATTTTCTTCATGTGGACACTTGTATGCATAGTGACCAAGATCACCACACTTGTAGCATCCGACTTTCCTTATATCCCTAAAATTCCTTGAGTCCTTATTCCTTTTGATGAAGTTAGCTTCCTCATCATTATCTAAAACTCTATCCATCTCTAAAACTTTCCCTTTCTATTTTTCTGAAGCCTTGAATGCAATCTCTTTTATTGGAACCTGATGCTTACTTACCCTCATCTCATAAGCTGTGAGAGTACCTTGCAATTCTTCCATTGTTAACTTGTTGATATCCATTGTCTCTTCTATTGCTGAAACCTTAGAATCATATTTCATGGGAAGTGATCTCAAAACCTTTTGAGTAACTTCTGATTCTTTCATCTCAAAACCTAGGCCTCTCATGGTGTTAGTAATCTCATCAACTCGAAGTAAGAACTTTGCAATATCTTCAGAATCTTCCATTTTCAATTCCTCAAATATTTTTCTATGAGTTTGTAGTTTTGCCAACTTTACCTTGGAATCTCCTTCATAAGTATTCCGCAACTTGGTCCACATCTCATTAGCTGAAGTACATACCATGACTTTTGCAAAATCTATCTCACGAAGCCCACTCAAAATACAATTCATTGCTCTTGCATTGATCTCAACCAATTTCCTGATAGTCTTATCTACCTCGGGATCACCTTCAACCCTATACTCTTTTTCAACCATTTTCCATACCTCATATCCTTGTGATATCAAGTAGTTCTTCATCCTCATGCTCTAGAAAGCATAATTGTTACCATCAAACAATGGAGCCTTATTTGTAGATGATCCATTCTGTGAAGCCATCTGTGTTCTTATAGAATCTGCCCTCAAGTTGTTAGCCTTTTTGAAGGAACCCACTCTGATACCAATTGAAGAACACAAGCTTATACTGAGAGGGGGGTGAACAGTATAAGACCACTTTTTACTTTCTTTCCAAATCAATATCAATTAATGTCCTTAATTGCAATAACCAAATATAGCAAGTGTGCATTAATAACTCAGATAGCAGTAGTAAGCAAGAGCACAAGTCACCACACACAATTGAGACACAAGATTTAACGTGGTTCCCCCAATGTGGGGTACTCCACAAGCTGATCTCCTTATAATATTTCACACAGAAATATCCAATACAATGATTTCTTTGATCTGCTCAAAGCTAGGCAATAACAAGTTCACATAGAACTTGTCCAAATCTGAATAACAAGCTCACACAGAACTTGTCCAAAGCTGAATAACAAGCTCACATAGAACTTGTCCAAATATGAATAACAAGCTCACATAGAACTTGTCCAAAACTGAATAACAAGCTCACACAGAACTTGTCCAAATATTCTCTAGCAAGCTCACCAAGAACTTGCCCAAAAATGCTCCAACAAGCTCACTAAGAACTTGTCCAAATATGCTCTAGCAAGCTCACCAAGAACTTGCCCAAAACTGCTCCAACAAGCTCACTAAGAACTTGTCCAAATCTGTCCCAAATATGTCCACAAATCTGTCCCAAAACTGTCCACAAAGCTTTCTCAAAACTATCCACAAATGCCTTCTCAAAGGCTCAATCAATCATGCTCAAGTAGCACTCAAATCTCATCCACAAATCTATCAAGGCAAAGCTCAAATATGAACTCAACAATGAATGGCAATGTACTCTTCAATGGATGACAACAATGATCCACAATGATCTCAACTCAACTCAACTCAAATCAACTCATAGAAGCATAAAGAGAATTGTTAGAGACTCAATATGTTCTAGGCTCAATCTCAACTCAACTCAACTCAAATCAATCTCAACTCATAGAAGCATAAAGAGAATTGTTAGAGACTCAATATGTTCTAATCTCAATCTCAACTCAACTCAAATCAGAATAATGGAATAGTTTGTTTCATAGGACTTGAACAATCACTTCACACATCACTTGACTAGGCTTATTCAACTCAACTCAACCCAAGTCTTATAGAACCATAAAGAGAATTTTTAGAGACTCAATATGTTCTAAACTCAATCTCAACTAATCACCACAAGGGACAATTCTTCCTCACACAACCCTAGTCCAAGTATGTATCAACCAACTCAAATGTTTCCAACAATGCTCAATTACAAATCTCACATAACAATGATACTCATGTTCTTTTCTAACTCAAGTTATTTCACAACCAATGGGCTTCAACAACTATGCTTATAAAACAAGGTTTAAACACAACTCTCAATTCAGAAAACCTTGAAGCATTCAATCAACCACTTTCGAAAAGGAAACCACAAACAATCCTTTTCCCTCCAATGATATTTCAGAAATCAACCACCATAGACAATCAATAGGAGAATGTGCCCATACCTTTTATGAAGATGAAGAAACCCCTTTGGAAAATCTTCCACACTCAACACACTTTGAAAAGAACAAAACAACCTTCACTTGAACCCTTTTACAAAAATAGAAATATCTCTTTATGTACACCTTATTTCTCCTTCTAAACAAAATAATCAAATAGCCCTCGAAATAAGCTTTCCAACGATATATAATATGATATACTTCTAAAAGGAAAATCACCAGAAATATTTCCTTTTCACAACATGCACCACAAACCTTATCTCTCCTAGGGCAACCTTAGAAAAATAAAATATTTGGAAAAATTAATAACTTGCCTTTAACCTCAACGGGATTCGATCCCCTGTCGCTGCCCCTGCACCACTCAAACCATGGTACCAACAACCACGTGAGCCAACCGCTCACATAGAAACCAAGAGCGCAAGACCTCCTTCTTGCTTCCTCCGAACTTGCCCTCAAAAACCACGTGCGCAAAAGGTTCTCCCTTTTTACCTTGCAAAAACCAACGTCGATGGGATTCAAACTTCGGATCTGTTGGTGCTTAAACACCTTACATGCCTTCCTCTTGCCGCTAGGCCACAAGCACCTACGGTGATAGGTAAGGAACCTCCCTTACCTTTGTTCCCTCTTCTCTTCGCTGGTTTTCGAACGAATACGACACTTTTGCTCCCTTAGCGCTTCGAACGGATTATCTTCATCGAGGACTTAGGGAAAATAAAAATTTTAGTGGCATATTTATATATGCCCACATTTTTCTTTTGACGTCGGCTATGACTTAATATTATTTGCCTCCTCCTTTTTGACGTCGGCAATAATAAAATTTTAATTTTAATTTTAAATTTAAATTTTAAATGATTAAAATTTAAACTTAAATATTTAAAATTAATTATCTCCTTCACCGGGGCACCTTTTTTGACGAAACGAAAAGCCAACCTAGGTTTTAAGAAAAACCCATTTCAAATCTGCCATCCATGGTTTTAAATAAAACCTTTTATTTTACCTGCCTTGGTTTTCACAAAAACCCTGTAAATAGCCATGCTTTCCAAAATATCATAAATGCTTATTTATGAAATATTTTGGCCACCAAAACTCAATGTGATCCATGTGACATCAATGACAACATAAAATGCCTCAAATTACCTCAAATTTCCAACATATCTTCTTACTTGACCTACCCATCTACTTCATCTATTTATTCGATGGGGATTTCTTTAGTGCACTTTACCTTGGATGTTAGCCCCTCTTCAATATGTCTGATTATCTTTTGAAGAGTAAGGTCCTACAATTATTAAGATATGTAGGGTGTGACTTAAGATATGAGAGTTTCCACAAGTTTATTTATGATGACTTGACCTTTAATGGATTTTTTGCTAATGAATTCAAGATCTAATTCCATTAAAAGTATTATTCACTTGGTGGTTTGACTATTATTGTAGGATTAGCCCATCATGTATCATAATGGGTTTTACCTATAAATGTCATAGTTGGTATGATTTATCATATAATGGCAAATTTTATTAGTAGCAAAAAGTACTGCTATGCATAATTTCTCAAAATAAGCATATATTATCTCATAACTCACCAGAGTGTGACTAATATAGTAAATATCCTACTACTGGTTGGCCTAATTATTCTAGGCCAACATGGTCCCTAGGGAAAATTTTGTGGTGGAAATGTACAGGTGAAATGGAAACCCTAGTCTAGACGGGAATAAAATTGGTAGAGATACGAGGTACTTCTTGATTACCTTGAAAGGATCCTAACAATATTTGATACAATTGAAGGTTACCCCATTTTGGAATAGATTATTAAATAGTTTACACTTATCTAAGAGTTACAGGATGAATGATGAATCACTTGAATTTTTCTTTGCAAGATACATAATTATTTGAGATTAATATGGGATAACATGTCAAGAATGACCTTCACTTTGTTTGGATCCACTTTGATACCCCACTGAGAAATGATAAATCCAAGAATTTTTTTTGAGGTAAAACCAAAGACACATTTCTTAGGATTTAGTCTCACATTATTCTCAAGAATTTGATTGAAGAATTTATGTAAAACATCATCATTTTGATCATGTATTTTGGATTTTGTCATTTTTGGAAGGAAGTCTAGAGGAAAATAAGGATAAGGAGAAGAGGGGAAGAGATAGACATTTAAATATTAGATTAATTGCATTGTTGGAAGGAAGTCTAGAGGAGAAGAAGTAGAAGAAATATTCTCAAAGTCAATGGTGCTTGGATCAATTCTAATTAGACAAGGAGGATTAGCCGCATAGTAAAATAAAGTGAAAATGTCAATAGAGATCATGTTTACTGTAGGTAGATCGTGTAGTTGATGGATAGGACTGCTAGAGGATAGGTTTGGCATTGTGTGCTCTTGTGGGAGAGGAAGAAGTTGTACAAATATGGATGGATGAGGATTGGATGGAAGAAACCAATGCTACAACAAAGGGGAAAGAGGATGTGAAATGGGATGATCAATGGGATGGTCTTGCAAAAGGAGCACATGTAGGATAGGGAATGGAAGGGAAAAAATGTGAAGGTATAAAGTACCATCATATAGAGACTCAAATATAAGCACAATTTAGGGTGACATTTCATTGAAACTATTAGAAGCAATTGAGATAGTAAAATTGCTCCTTAATGTCATTCTTAAAACTATTATATGGGGAGACATATATCATCACAACTTGGAAAAAATCTACCACAACATTGACCATATATTATGGGGATACTCAAGGTCAATGTACTCATCAAAATTATCCTCCATGAGGTCAATATTAATATATTTTAGACCTTATTCAATGAGGGTGGTTGAGAAGATCTTGTTATACCCCAGGAAAAAATTATCTTTTGGAAATTGGTAGGGGGGTTCAACAAGGTATTGTGGACCCTGCTTGTATCAACCTAGACCAAATTTTTTCATTCAAAATATTAAAAATATATAATGGCAAAGGATGTATTACACATGTAGTTAATATTCCCATAAAATGGCTGTTTAGGATCTTTAGGTACATGCTTATCAAAGGAGGTATAAACTCCCTCATACACAAAAATGGTGTGGTTAGATGAAGAGAAAATGGGATAAATACTACCTATAGTCAAGGAACATCATGAGGCTAACCAAAATGCTTGATTAACTCTATGGGAGGAGGGGAGAATGTCACATTATGTACAAGGTACTCCCCTGGACTAGAATTGGATAAAGGGATAGACACACGAGGTGACCCTTGACTTACATGTTAGGAGAGAGACCCTATACCATATATATTGGGAGGCATAGGTGGATCAACTAAAGAGGATGAAGAGGTAGATTGGGAGGATGATAAGGAAGATGAAAATGAGGATGGTGGTGTAGTAGGATGTCTAGTGGTATATGAAGTAAATAAATGGGTATTTTCTAGTTGAGAATCCAATGTAGTGGTGCGTTGCTCCCAAGAGTGATACTTTGGAGGAGAAGACAAGGGGGTTTAAGATGCAAAAGGGGGAATCAATTTAGGAGGAGACAAAGGCCATGGGGTGAGGTAACACATATTGGGAAAGTGATACATAGGTTATGGATGAGGTGTAGGATGAGAAGGAGTAGGAAGAAGGGGAGGGATAGATGAAGAGGCATAAATATGTGTCATAGGAAAGGAAGGGAACCTAGGTGGAATATAAGAAAAGGATGGGGAGAAGATATGACTGGAGGACAAATAGATGGAGGAGGAGGATAGCCATGTGTATGTAGATAGAAGATAGGTTGGGGATTATGATATGGTGGTGGTGGAGGATTAGTTGGATGGGTAAGAGGAGGATGGTTAGCCCATAGGATTATATCATGATCTATAGAACTTGGAAAATAAGATCAAATTATCATCCTCCAACATAATATGATTGTTATTGTGGTAGGTGAAAGTGATAATAGAAAAATATTTCATTCCCAAGAGTTATGAGAGAAATACAGTACAATAATTTAGACTATTTGCACAATAAAGACAATTATGAGTGTACTTAAGGTCAAGATTTATCCAAAATTATCTCCTTAAGCATTATTGTTTATATATTTTTGGTTCTAGAATATTGGCTAAATATTGTGTAAAATATTTTAGGCACAAATAGGAGAAATGAACCAAATATTAGTTTTACATAATTGTAGAGATACATCCTACGTGTGATAGTATGATAAGATGAATTAGAAAAATAGATATATGTTTTCATGATAAAGGAAATGACTTGTATTTAGCCCTACCAATATTAAAATTTATAAATAATGGTTATCCATGCACTATGATAGGACTCATATGCCACCAATAGAATTCTCATAACTAGAATATTAACCTAGGATTTGTATCCATATAATAACTATGCTCAATAGGATTTGTAAGACATTTTAGTGTTACCCCTTATGGAATTTAAAGAGATGTTACAATTTATCCAATTTATCCTCATCATTTTCTTTTATAAGAGTAACAAAATTTCCTAGTTTGCATTTGAAACATGTAATATGTCATCTTCCCCTCCATAGATCAAGAATATAGTATGCTATTTTTGTAAAGGAATGATTTTCTTTTAATATTTTTCCATTTCTATTGAGCATAGTTATTATATTTCATGTTATTTATATGTTCCTTTAGGTTAATGAGTGTTATGTGCTATTCTTGTTCTATCTTCATTTTCATTTATGTTTTTATGTATTTTCTAGATACATATGCTCTAGGTAATTTTTTTAATATGAATGTTGACTTCTTGTGCCTCTATAATCCATGATCATGATTGAAATCTAATCTATGCACATAAATTTTCTATGGCATTCATTTTAGTGAAAAGGTAGGTGTAACTTTATAATCCATACATATTTTATATGCATCCTACAATAACATTGCATTCAAAGGAGTTTTAGTTAACATTGTTGCACTAAACTGAGAAAGATATTTGACCTCTACACATAAATTATTCTCTCAAGTATTGACAAGAATTATGAGATGTTAGTGATAAAGTGTAAAATATTTAGCATTATTTTTTATATATAGGTCATCCACTAGATAATATCATAAGTTGATATACTCAAATAGGAAAATAAGCTAGTTTCTTGAGTATTTATGCTTTCCTTGTATGCATAAATTTCAAACTTTTCTTTCACTTTGATTCATGAAATTTCATAGTTATTATTATATTATTATATTCTTTTTCTACTTTTCTCCATTTTTTTAAATAAATGGGTAAAAATTTATTGATAAAAAATTTGGATTACAAAGTACAATTGAGCTCCCAACCAAGACTCAAATAAGCAACAAAATAGGCTAAAACCACTAGACAAGGTCAAAAATTGAAGAAGACAATAGGAATAAACCAGATTAAGTCTGAAAATACTTGTGGATCAACTCCCAGAGGCATTGAGAGTCCCCATATTGGAGACTCTCCTAGTTATTGATAATCCAAGGATCCAAAAACTCAGAAGCCCTTTTGGCCAGGTAATCAACAAACCCATTCCATTCCCTTGGAATATGCACGATGGATATAAATTTGGACTCTTCACTCATTCCTAGAATATGAATGGCCACAGAGGCCAACTACCAATTAATATCCTCCACCATTTTTCTTTTTAAAATATTAACCAAAATTTGAGAGTTGGACTTGCAAAAAATCTTGTGCCAACCAAGAGAAAACCCCCTCTGCAAGGCCTCGAGAATCGTAAGAGCTTCCATAAAATTGTTGGAGTGAACACCTTTATAAATGGAAAATAAAAAATTGACCATGCCAACATAATCTCTTCCAACACCACCAATTCTAGCATGTCCAGGATTACCCTTGGACGACCCATCAATATTAATTTTTAAAACTTCTCTAGGGGGCAGTCTCCACCTACCATATCTCCTAACCTTCTTGCTAACTTGAGGAACCCTGCTAGGGCTAGAAGAGTTCACACCAACCTGAAAGAGACCAAGTACCTTCCATACCTTCTCCTCCATAAATTCCAAAAGAGGGTCCACATCACATTTGCTATGGATAGTTTCTTGAACCATACACAAGATCCTTTGCTAGATCTATTGAACAACCAAATGACTTCCCTAAAATATGTGGTGATTCTATTTGAGCTAAATATTCTAGATGATGAAGGAAGGGCCCAAATTCTAAGCCACTCAAAGGAAGGGCACCTTGGTTGGAGGTCTACCTAGACTACTCCAAAACTCCACTAGGGAGAGCACATGAAAACAAGTATGGTTCTAGGGACTCCACCAATGGTGCCAAATGTCTCTAGCAAGGAAGTATTGGAAAAATAAATGAGAAGATTTATCCTCATTCTTACCACAAAGGACACAAAGATAGGGACTTTAAAATCCCCTTTTCCTCAAGTTATCCCAAGTGAGGTATTTATTACGAGCTACCAGCTAGAGAAAGAAGTTACATTTTGACCAAGAAAATCTGTTCCACACCTTTTCCCACCATGTGACAGGGAGACTCCCAAATTTTTTCTTATCAAGAACCTGATAACCATAGGCTATAGAGTAGGTTCCCTTGGGATTAGGGTTACAAGATAGAATGTCTTTATCCCTCAACGAAGAATCTCTATCCTTAACAAATCCTCCTTGGGGTTATTCCTACGGATATTTCCACTTGTACATCTCTAGATTTACAAAATACTAGATTTTATTATTGTCCTCCACATGAGACCAACCCACTTCTAAGAAAAAAATGCTTAGGGGACATAACTTGAAATATTGAGTCAATATAGGAGGGTGGCTATCCCAAGAATCCTTCCAAAAAAGAGCATCTGATACCTGATTACAAATATAGAACAAACCCTACTTAATTAAATTAGCTCCTCTTTTCAGAGTGTCCCAGATAACTAAACCTTTCCCAACCAAGTTGAATCTAGGGATATCAACCTCAGAAATACCTCTCAAGTATTTACAAGATAATATTTTAGCCCAAATATGATCTTGAGAGGTACACCATCTCCAATAAAGTTTCTTAGCCAAAGCCTACCCATAAAGAGATGTTTATCATAACCCAAAGCCTCCTTCTTGAACCAGCCTATAAATAGAATCCCGTCTAACCAAACTATATTTAGATTGATTAAGTTTTCCAGACCATAAAAATTGTCTTGACAAAGCATCCATATCCTTGATGAAACAAGAGGGAGATGTTTGCACAAAACACATTTAAATGGGTAAAGCTTGAACAATAAATTTTAAAAACAACACTCTATCTATAGAGGATAGCCATATGATGGTCCAGTGATTCACCTTCCTTCTAAAATTATCAAGCATAGACTGCCAAGAAAATCTAGGTAAAGGATGAGATGAAATAAAAATACCAAGATAAATGAAGAGGTAGTCCTGACCTAGAATCTTAGAATATGAGCAATCCTCGCTTGAATAAGAGGAGGGGTATTGAAGAAGAAAATAGAAGAATTTTCCTCGTTAATCAACTATCTAGAAGCACCAAGATATATGTCAAGAGATCATCTAATGTTGCCAACTTCCCTGATAGTGACAACTCTCCCAGTAAAGCAATATCATTAACAAATTGGAGGTGGGAAAGAGGTGGTAAACTACTATCCCACTTACACCCCTGAATGAGACCATGCCTAACCTAATACTTGAGCAATATTTCCAACCCTTCCACCATAATGATAAAGAAATAAGGAGATAAAGGATCTACTTGCCTCAATTCCCTTGATGCCTCAAATAGCTCCGATGGTTCATTATTAAAAAAAATAGAGAATGGTGCTCTATTGGGAACTACAAGGCTTGGGAAGAGCCACAAACAATGAAGCAAAAGCCTTAGCTATCAAATCTGCTTCTATTTGGGCAGTAAAACAAGGTCTCAGGAGGATAATACTAGAATCAAATTCTCAAATAATGGTTGGAGCTCTAGATTGCATGAGGAACTTTACTTTCAAAACATGGAGGTTGAGGATTCTTGTCACTCATATTAAGGAATTATGGAGGGAATTAGATGATGTGATTCTAGTTTATGTGAGTAGATATCTAAATAAAGTGGCAAAATTCCTGGCTAAGATGGGTACTGAGAAGGAGGTAGGGGTTCAGTGGCACAGTGACATGGCTATTGAGGATGAGATGATTAGGCAGGTTGGTGAGCAAATCTAGTGCTTAGCTAATTTGGATAACCATTCCAAAAATACTATTTAGGAGATTTGTGATTCAATGTAGATCTTCTTTTATAGCTATAAACAGGTGAACAATCATTGTAGAAATATGGTTTAAGATATTTGGATCTATTGCAAATCTTCTTTTCTTGTTGTAAACATGTGTTCTCTTTGGCTAAGGCTAGGAAAAGTATCATCCCAACTTGTAAATGATATTTGTTTTAATACATTTTTTTTCAAATTATTTTTCAAAAAAAACAAAAATAGAGAATGAGGAAGAAGAAACACAACTCATCACCCATATAATCCATTCCTCCTCAAATATTAAAGTAACAAGAACTTTATGAAGAAAAGACCATCTGACGCGATCATAGGCTTTGGCCATGTCCAACGTAATGAACATAGTTTTATCCTTAGAAGTTTCCATCGAGTGAATAGCTTCTGTAGCAATAACAATCCCATCCAGGATTTGTCAACCAATAGCAAACCCACCTTGCTCCTCAGAGATGATTTTTCTCAACCATATCTTCAGCCTCTCAAAAATAATTTTGGTGATGATCTTATGCACAACATTGCAGAGAGTAATAGTACTGAACATATCCAGGGAATTTGCTCCCTCTTTTGTGGGAATAAGCACCACAAAGTTTGCATTTAGGGCCCTTAGCATTTGTTTGTTCTTTTGGGACTCATGGACCACCTCAAGAATATCAAATTTTATTAATTACCAAAACTCCTAATAAAACTCAATCGAGATCCATCCAGGCCTGAGGCTTTCTCTTTTTTCATCTTGAATACAACATTTTCCAACCCATAAAAGGGAATTGGACCCATCAAGTGCTCATTCATATCTCTAGAAATAATTGATAAAATATAGTTTAGAACAATATTTTCATCCTCATCATCTGAGAGGGAGTCCTCCTTGAAGAGAGAGGAAAAATACCTCCTAGTCTCTTCTGAAATATCCCTAAAATAAGAGAGTAGAGCACCCTAAGAATTCACAAGAGAGGTAATCAGGTTACCATTATGGTGAGCCTTAACTGATTTATAAAATAAGGTCATGTTCCTATCACCTTCCTAAAGCCAATCTACTCGAGCTTTTTATTTCCAAAAAAAATCTTACCTTAGTTCCCATAAGCAAGGTCTTTCGTAGCCTTAGATTCCTCAATGAGAAGATCCTCCATGAGTCCCTGATCTCTAATATTCCTTGAAGATTTTTCCACCCTCCTAAGATCTGCCAACTTAGCCAAGTAAAGGTTCCTAAAATTTAGTCTATTCCATCTCTTCAATTTATACTTAAATTATAGTCGTTTCATAAAGGAATACATAGCGGTGCCATGAGGAGGTTTGCCATTGGTCCAAAAACCTCACATGAAATTATGAAGCTTAGGATCTTGAAGCCACATAAGTTGAAACTTAAAGGAAAAATTCTTATTTAGCCCTAAATCTAGAGTAGAGAGTTTGATAGGCCAATGATCAGATCCCCTACCCTCAAGAATCACAAAACTAGCACTTATGTTATTACCAATCCAAAAATTGGAGATCATAAAGCTATCCAGTCTCTCTGAGATGGAATTTTTCCCACATATTCTATTGCTCCAAGTTTTGTGACCATATTCACAATGCCCCAAAATTGGGGACCCACTGAAAATTTGAAATTTTTGATGACTAGTTTCATAGTTTTGGTTTGTTTGTGTGTTTAATATTAATGTTTATTTTGTTATATTATTTGGGTAGTTTGTTTTTGTTTGTCTTTAAGACCTTAATCATTTGGAGTTAAAATAATCTAAAGGGGTTTAAATGTTTTAAATTGTAAATATACAAGACTTATAATTTAATGTATTTAAATTAATTTTTAAAAATAAGAGAAAAGATTTATTTTAAGAAATTTTAATAAAAATACGTTTTGTCATGTTTTGAAGTCATGTGGTGCGGTCTACGAGGTATCCTCTAGAAATAAGTCAATGCTTACAATGCAAATTTCGAGAAATCATGTAATCAAGAGGCATCATTTGATTCAAGTGAATGACTCATTGAAAGATATTATGTGCATTTGTGTTCATAAAGAGTCATCATGGCGGCCACGGGATGATTGTGGGATAAAGGAAGATATGAAATCATATTGAATTGTTTGGATGGAAAGCCAAAGTATTAAAATATGTAATCATGGTTCCAATAGGAGGACGTATTCAAAGCATGTGTCGAGAATGGGAAGACGAACACTATGGATAGATGCTCGAGCTAATGAAGATAACTTGCAGCTTTGGACTTAAAGTGATAAGAGCAGTTCAAAAAATTTAGCAAGGCAAGAGGAAATTCTGGACATAATTGAACAAGCAGCACAATCGCCAGACTTGTATGGATGGAAATATGACAAGACACGGTGATGTAGGCTAGAAATAAAAGTTGTGTGGTGGATTTAGTGAGGGTATTTGGTAATCTTGTTATGTCAATTTACAATAATTTTGATGATTTTAATAGCTAGGATAAAATTTATTTCTAAATTTTATTTGATGGATAAAACCACCCAACAAGGTTGCTTCAAGTTGTCGAATTGATACTAAAAGAAATTACTGTATACAAGTTTGAACAGGCAATATTAGTGGGCCGAGTTTTGCTCTATGTTACTTTGTGCTTATTTCAAAGAAACATAATAGAAGGATTATGTATATAGAACTGTATCGCTCTAAATTTTTCGCATACTTACCTTCAGGCTATAGGATCCATGCTCGGAAGGGGGATGTGAAAATGATGTCACGGTACCTCGGACTGAGAGGACTTGCGAAGGTCCTGCCTCTCAAGGGAGGTGTATATTGGTGATTTTTCGATGGATGGTGGGTTCACCAGGAAACATTTAATGGCAGTTTCCATGCCTAGGTTGGGAATGTGTTTTATGTGTTCATTTTTAGCCTTAAGCATTCAAATCCTAGGTTTGGCCAAAATGCGTCTAAGCTATTCTATATGCAGATGCAAATTAAATGAATACAGAAAAATAGAATAGGACAGAAAAATAGAGAAATTACAGAAGATAAAAAGAAGAATACCTGATCCGGATGTCTGATGAAGATTCTGATCTTGAAGCAGTCAGGATCGCCTCTGATTTGACAGGATCGTCTGAGATCAGACAAGATCGTCTGAGATCTGACGAATTCGTCAGACGAATTCGTTAGAGACCTACAAACAGAGAAATAGGTGCAAAATACAGAAAATACAACAATGATAACAGAGGGAAATAGTATAAAATGACAGTAGCACTATCAAACTGAAACATAAACACAGAAACAGGAATGAATTATGCTAATTTAATCACAATCATGGCTTAATTATGCATTTAATCTAGATGGGTGAACTCCAAAATGCAAAATAGTATAAAATACTGAATAAAATAAGCTAATTGCAGAATAAAACAACAGAGAAAAGATAGAGAAATGCAAACTTCAGGCACTGATTGCCTCAATATTGACTGCAGTCGAAATCGTCTCGCATTGGTACGAAATCGTCTCTGATTCGACAGGTTCGCCTCCGATCTGAACAGGTTCGTCGGCGACGATGTAAGCTTGCTCCGACTGAAAAATAGTAATGTACCTGCAACAAAATTGATATAGAACTGATGCAAATGGAAACTTAGGATGTTTTATCGTATGAGAAGTCAAGTTACATAGAATTTCAGCCAGGGGGGTGCTAAGGGGAAGGCTTAGGATTAAATAGGTTTAGGAGGGAGGTTAGGAGGTTGGAGATCATCCCTATTTGGGAGATCTCCAACGGGGAAGGGTCTCTAACGGCGCAGACACGCTTCTGCCCGGATTAGAGGCCCGTTGGAACAGAAGCTAATTGTGCAAAATTAGTTTTGCGACAAGATCGTCTGGACGTCCTAGTCCAGACGAAATCGTCAGATCTGGGGCGATATCGTCTGATCGGCGACGATATCGTCAAACGGTCAAAACAACCTCTAAAAATGGCAGGGAAAAGGGGGAAACGGATTACCCGACGGTTAACGGGCGGTTTGGGAGGTTAAAATTTGAATTTAAATTATTTACTAGGATGAATGTAATTATTACAATTTCACTGTGCCAATTTTAGGGTGCTACATTTTGCCCCCTCTTTAGCGAATTTTCTGAAGAAAATGCGTTAAAGATGAGTTCTTCTCGATCTACGAGAAAGCAAAAATTATTCCCATTTTTAGGCGACGATTCTTGGTCGAATCGTACGACAACTTACTATGGTGCCCCCTCCGTGTTTTTACCCAAATCGAACGTTTGAGGTAAAAACGCGGAAAAGCAAAATTAATTTTGAATTATTTTTGAATAAAATTAAGAAAAATAGGGTAAAACCCTAATTCATTTTTACTGTTCATTTTTACTGGTTTTAGAGCTCTGGAAGCAAAAATGGTGGAGACGACGCACAGATCAACAGAGGTCCGACGCGGGCTACGGGTAAGAGTCTAAACTTAGTTTAGAATGCTTTAATTTGAATTTACATGCTTTTTAGATGAATTTAGATGAATTTTTGAGCATCGCGGCCATTTTTGGGCCGTCGACGTCATTGGGACGAAATCGTCCCGATTTCGACGAAATCGTCTCAATTTCGCCAATTTCGTCTAAGGGCGAAATCGGTGAAAGGGGGACGATTTCATCAAATTAGGGACGATTTCGACCTGCGAAATCGAAAATGATTATGCTCAAATTTGGGACGATATCGTCCAATAGTGGACGATATCATCAATTGCATAAAATTGAACTTATTTTAACTTGCATTTTTAATCACTTGAGTTGTTATTAATGGTTGTTTGTTGTTTTGTTGTTTATGTTGCAGAGAGGTTTGCTAAAAAGCAAGGAATGGAAGTATGGAGGTTTGAGAGATGACTTGGCCGCTCTTACATAGGCAGAGCGGGATCAAGCTAGCACAGGTCGGCTTGTAGCATGTGGCAGAGATGCCACAAGTGTCTACAGATATGGGGCTACTGACAGCCCTAGCAGAGAGGTGGTATCCGGGTTCTTCCTATTTTTGGCTACCGATAGGGGAGATGACTCCCACTCTAGAGGATGTATGGAGGATTCTGAGAATCCCCATACAAGGACGGTTGATCACTCCTACGGCCAATCAGGGCCATGCTATGGGGCGATTGTGCGGTGACCCGAGCTTCGCCCTGGAGAAGGGCGGAGTTAACATCGAGGCACTACGCCAGATGCCTGGGGCATCTAGACTCACATAGGTTCTAGTTGGAGTAGTTGGTGGACTTTTGTTGTGCCACCAGAGCGGGTGTAGGGTGCCATGGATGCTCGCAGATGTGATCTACGATATGCGAGACCATGGCTACAGGTTTGCTTGGGGCAGCTATGTGCTATGCCGACTGTACAGGATCCTGCATGGGGTCGTGTACAAGGGCGGTCGATGTCTGGTGATGACATCGCTCCTACAGGTTTGGTGCTGGGAGCATATTGCAGTGCGGAGGCCGATAGGGCTTCCTCTGATAGGGATTGATGGGGAGAGGCCCCGAGTTTTCTATTGGTGGCTCCGAAGAGGGTCACAATGGCGGATCGACCTTTCGATGTCCCGGAGACTGCTAGATGACCTAGTCCCAGACCAGATTACCTGGAGGCCATGGCGCGAGCACCCAGGGTGGGCCGAGGATGGACAGGAGCTAGCTCACGTTAGGCGAGTGTGCTGGCTACGGATGGAGAGGGGAGAGGTGGAGCTCCATCGCTATGACCGAGTTTTGCGTCAGTTTGGTCTATAGTAGGGGATCCCATCTCTCAGGGATTATGAGTTTTCTTGGACTATCCGGGATAACACTACAGTGAGCGGGGCTCCAGACATGCAGCGCTTTTGGAGTCAGGACTCGGACGATGCCCCCATTCAGCCAGTGGATGGGGACGACGCAGGGGTAGCCGATGGCTATGATGCCTGGTACGCAGGCATCCGCCCTCCTCGGATGACGAGGGCTCAGGGTCCGATACACATAGTTGTGCATCGGATAGGGAGGCGGTGCCAGGCAGCTATGGAGGTGGCCCAGGGTCATGGCGGGAGAGAGCTGAGGAGGCCACAGGCACAGGAGAGGCCGCGATAGCGGGAGAGGAGGGTGGAGAGACCCCCTTCTCCATAGAGAGAGAGGCCACCATCGCCCGATAAGGGCAAGGGTGTGGACACTAGGGAGAGCAGCGAGACAGCTACTCTCCGAACGGAGATGATCCATCTCCAGGCACAGGTGCAGACCCTACAGGAGGAGGCTGCATGACATCGAGCTGAGGTTACACAGCTTAGGGACGAGATTGCATGCCTCAGGGCACGAGGCGGAGGGGCGAGCACTGGGGAGCTGACATGGGCTATTGCCCAAATCACTTTCTATCAGACATTATACTATCAGCTGGTGCCAGAGGAGGATAGACTACCCCTGCCAGCTAACATCGCAGAGCCGATCAGGATTGGGTCGTCTAGGACTTCGTCCCGATCGAGGACTAGGACTCACAGTACTACATAGACTGCGATGGGGCCACCTCGTCCACCTCAGGGTGGGGGAGGAGATGAGGCCGAGAGCTCGAGGGGCTCTCGAGGCTAGAGGACTGCATTACACTATATAGATTGATATGTAGGTTTATTATTTTTGATAGAGGATTGAGTATGCCGAGGTACAGATTGTGGCATACCGATCCAGTTTTGATGATGTATATATACTGTTGATATATATATGAGATGAGATAGTTTTGATCATATGACTTGTGTTATGTGTATGTTTATGATGCTTTTATGTTTGATTGATTGATTTGATAATTGGATTGAGGATTCATGAAATTATGTCATTTTGAAAATTTATAATTTTGATGTCATGCGGTAATATTTTAAATGAAATAATCTGATGTAACAAATTGGTTGTTTGTAATGTGATGTGGTAAAAAATAAAAAGAGACTTCTAACAATAATTTCAAAGGACATTGTCGCTATTATAGACCATTTCATGGAGTCGCTGCTCACTCGGTCGTCAAGCTAATCCCAGTATAGAAATATTGTTAAAAGTAAAAGAATGCTTAAGAGACTGTCTTAAGACTTTGGTGCAATGGTGAAAATGATGGTTTGTTTTTCAGATTTTCATAAAATAATATGCATGAAATAATGTTAAAATGATTTTTGCTAGGCATAAATTCCTAAGTGTGATAATTTTTGGATAATTCCTTAGGAATTATATCATCTTTGCAAAATTGAAGGTTGACATAATGACATGAAATAGTGATAATGTGCATGCTTTGTGTTTAAAAAAACATAACTGTGTAATAGTATGATTTAAGTCATATGGTTTTCATGATTTTTAAATAAATGGGGAATAAAAATTGTTACAATGGTTTGCGCTAGGCATAGAATATGTAGGTATAAACTTATACCATCATCGCGAAAATCAAAGAAAAATAGATAGTTTTATTGCATGGTTGATTTTTTTAATAAACAGAAAATATGAAGATGAGGACTTGCGCTAGGCATAAAATTCCAATTTTGGTTTTGGAACTATACCATCGTCGCGAAAGTCGACAAAAGTTATATATATAATATATATATATATATATGTTTTGATTGTATGGTTTTGAAAGAAATTTTTGATTTTTCTATTATATAGTTGTCTTTATGGTAAACAACTGTAGTTGAATTATTCCAAACAAGTTGCAAAAATAATATTTCAAAGTATTTTGAAGACAAAAGTTAGATTTATAAGGAATCCCATGTGCATATGTGAATTCATTTCCGATCTTGATTTATCATAATGATACACAAAATCTCTCAAATACAAATGTGTGTGCAATTGCTTTGTGCATTTACCAGTTTTGAGCAAGATAATATGATACAAGTGATTTGAAGAAACCAAATAAGTGTTCATTAACCATGATGTAAATGCATATAACCATACCAGACTACTATGTAGATCGGATTATCAAGAGCTAGCTAATCCATAAGCAGACATAGGTCTGTACAAAAGAAGGTCGCTAATGTGACAGACATATCGCCACGCTAGGAGTTACCCAAGGCCAAGCAAGTTGGGCACAAACCACCTGTTATGGGGCTTACCTCACGCTTTTCGAATAATTGAGAATTCCAGGGATTCAAGCTCATCAACCCTTCTTTTCTTTTCAAAGGGTAGGGAAAGGGATTTTATTGCTTTCTTGCTTTCTGCTTTCTTTTGCTTTTCTTTTGAACTTTGCTTCTTTTTCTTTTTGTATTTTTTTTTTTTGCTTGATTTTTGAGATAGTGCTTGAAATATTGTTATCTTTTTTTTTTTCTTTTTCTTTTGAACTTTTCTTTTTCTTTCTTCTTTGCTAGGGATACTTGCTCGGATTAGCTGTAGAGCAAGGGATTTTTATTCTAGGTAGGGGTGAGCTTGTCCTTTTGCCAATTCTCAAATATTCTAGACCATGTGCATGATAGGATAGCAGGGGAAACTTTTCGCTCAAGAAATCACGTCTACTATGTAGCAAAACATGGAAATTACAAATATAATCATTTTATTGTGAAAAGATGTGCTTGGTTTAAGTAAATAACAAGATCAATTCTCTATGCTCAAACTTTATTTAATTGAATTTTGTGGACTTTGATATAAGAGAGATTAGTAATCATGCCAGATAAAATCAAGATATTTATTTTTGTGAGTGTGCAAGTGAGAGATTCCAAATAAATGCTAATTTATCCAAAATAATTTGAAACATATAACTGCAATAATTGTAAGAAAATATATATAAATACTTTTTGAGAAGTTTTGAGAATATTGACTCTCTCTTTCTTCTTTATATTGTTTTGGTTTCGAAAGAGTCAAGCACATTGCTGTTTTTATATTTTTATCATTATTTTGTTTTTTTGGTTTTATTTTTGTTTTTGAACAAAAAATTTAACAAGTGCTATAAATAAATGCAACAAATAGTTTTGAAGATTTTGATGATTATGAATGTTTTTGGTGTTTTTGAATTTATAAATTTGAAAGAAATACAAGATAGTGATTTTGAACAAATATATACATGGATGAAATGACCAAATTTATACATAGTAACGTTTAAGATGCAAAATATTCATGGGTTCTTTAAGTTCTTTACCATCTAAGGTAGACAATTTGTATGCTCCTAGATTCGAATTTAGCAAGTAATAATGTATGGTCCAAGCCAGCTTGGGCTCAAATTTACCTTTAAGGTCCTTAGTTGCATTAGTATTTTTTTTATTTTCTTTTAAAACAAGGTCGTCGATCTCAAAGGATCGATGACGAACTTTTTTAGCATATGATCTTTTAAGCTTGTTTTGGTAGGCACGGAGATGCTCCAAAGCATTGATGCATTTTTCATCTAGGAGTTCCAATTGATTGAGTCTCGCCAAGACGATATTCATCTCCTACTTCGGTATCTTGAAGTAGCAGAGCCAAAGAAGGAACTTCCAATTCAAATGGAAAAACTGCTTCAAGCACCATAAACCAAAACAAATGGTGAAGTTCCCGTGGGGGTTCGAACACTAGTTCGATAGGCCCACAAGGCTGGATATAACTGAATGTGCCAGTCACGGCCAGTTTTATTGACCAATATTTTGAGAATTTTGATTAAGGTTTTGTTAGATGCTTCGCTTGACCATTACCCTGAGGATAATAGGGAGTGGACCAGCGATGTTGAATCTTATATTTTTGGCATAATTTTTTAACATCTTTATTTTTGAAACAAGTTCCATTGTCAGAGATGAGATTTGCAGGAATTCCGAACCTGCAAATGATTTGATTAAAAATAAATTTAGAGACTTGTGTGCCAGTGCAGGAAGCTAAAGGCATAGCTTCAACCCACTTCGTGAAATACTCAGTGGCGGTTATGATGAACTTGTGTCCATCAGATGACACAGGATTGATTTTGCCAATAATGTCTAAACCCCATTTGGAAAAGGGCCAAGGAGATGAAATAGCCTGCAGCTCTTGTGCAGGCGCATGGACAAGGTCAGCATGTTTCTGGCACTTGTCGCAATGGCGCACATACTCATGTGCATCCGTTTCCATGGTAGGCCAAAAGTATCCTATCCGAAGGAGCTTTTTAGCAATGACACTACCACTGAAGTGTCCTCCACAAGATCCATCGTGGGCTTCACTCAAGGCTGATTTAGACTCTTCTAAGTTTAAACATCTTAATAGGATACCTTCAAAAGATCTCCTATACAAGGTATTGCCAATTATTACAAATCGACTTGCTCGTCTACGTAATAACCGACGCTGGTTGCTATTAGAATTGGCAGGGAAAGTCCCATTTTGGAGAAAATCAAATATGTCCGTATACCAAGGTTCAGGAGTAGTTTCATTGATTAGAAACACATCCAAAGGCTCTGAGCATGATTTATGTGAAGCGGGTTCCTGGAGTCGACGAATAATGATAGTGGCATATTCGTCATCTAACTCCAAGGGCAGGAGAGATGCAGCTGTGGCCATAGCATCACCTGCACGGTTGCTAGTTCGAGGAATAGCTTCCAAGGTAACTTGATCAAATAGAGACATTAATTGTAAAACATAGGCCTTATATGGGCATAGTTTATCATCTCTGGTCTGATAAACTTCATTAATTTGGTTTATAACCAGTTGAGAATCACCAAAAACTAAAAGGTGTTTAATTTTTAGCGCCAAGGCAGCTCGTAATCCAAGGATTAGAGCTTCATACTCAGCAGTATTGTTGGTGCAAGCAAATGTCAATTTGAAGGACAGAGGAATAAGATGTTTTTGCGGGGATATTAAAATAATACCCGCACCAGCCCCACTCATGCATCGGGCTCCATCAAAGTATAAGGACCATTGTTCAGTATGGTCTGCCTCTAATTGAAGGCATTCATCCAAAAACTCGATGATGAGGGGATGGGTAGACGCTAAGGGTGCAGCAGCTAATTGATCTGCTATGATTTGACCCTTAACAGACTTTTGTCCTATGAATGTGAGATCAAACTCGCTTAGAGCAAGAACCCACTTGGCTGTGCGACCCGATAAATAAGGTCGACTCATGAGATACCTTAAGGGATCGTATTTGGCAATGACATAAGTTTTTTGACTAAGCATATAATGTCATAATTTTTGCGTAGCAAAAATGACTGCTAGACATAGTTTTTCTAATGTTGTGTAGCGGGTTTCATAACTGATGAAGGTTCGGCTAATATAATAATTAGCACGTTCTCTCTTTTCATCATCAAGCTGAGCTAACATAGCCCCTAAGGCAGAATCTGAAGCTGAAATATATAGGAGGAATGGGCGATCAGGTTTAGGTGGTGAAAGCACAGGTGGATTAAGGAGGTATTGTTTGAGAAGTTCAAAAGCTTCTCTACATTCGTTGTCCCAATTAAAAGGGACATCCTTTTTAAGGAGTTTAAGAAAGGGACCAGTTTTGTCCGCCAGCTTATCGATGAAGCGACGGATAGCTTGAAGCTTACCTTGTAAACTTCGTAATTCAGATATATTAGTAGGTGCGGGCATATCAGTGATAGCCGCAATCTTGAGAGGGTCGATTTCGATACCACGTAAAGAAACTAAAACCCCTAATAGTTTGCCGGACTTAACTCCGAATATGCATTTTGCTGGATTTAATCGAATAAGATATTCTCGTAATCGATTAAAAACTTTTCTCAAATCATCTAAATGATTATCTTGCAAAATAGAGTGAGCTATAATATCATCTACATAATCATGTAGGATATCATGCATCATATCATGAAAAATATAGGTCATAGCTCGTTGATAAGTTGCACCTGCGTTCTTTAAGCCAAATGGCATCACTTTCCAACAAAAAGTACCCCAGGGGGTAATAAAGGTTGTTTTAGCCTGATCTTCAGGAGCTATCCTGATCTGATTATAACCGGAGAATCCATCCATTAAGGACATCATCCCACTCCCGACAGTGAAGTCAATGATTTGATCCATGTTTGGAAGAGGAAAGTCATCTTTAGGGCATGCAACGTTAATATCTCTAAAATCTATGTGCAAACCCTAACTTTGGTAGCTTCTTTCTTGGTGACTGGAACTACATTTGAGATCCATTCAACATAATCAATAGCTTGTATAAAAACAACATTCAAGAGTTTTTCTAACTCCCCTTTGACTAGCAGAGCCACTTTGGGATGCATTTTTCTAAGTTTTTGTTTAACAGGTTTAGCATCCGGATGGACCACTAGATGATGCATGACTACAGAAGGGTCTAGACCTAGCATATCTTCATATGTCCAAGCGAAGACATCTTCATACTCCTTAAGGAATGCAATGTATTGCTTTTGTTTTTCTTGACTTAATTCTGATCCAATATTGATTATGTGAGGATTATCCTCAGTTCCAATATTAATTTTAATGACGTTTTCTACCTCCATGTGTAGATCTCTTTCAAAGTTAGGTGGGGCGGGTGAAACACCTAATTCTTGTAATTCTTGTAAGGTTAATTTGGATAATTCATCTTGAGGATTAGTAGTCTCAAGTTGGGCTATAGTTGGTATAGAACCATCAAAATAAAATCCATTGTGTAACATCTCTTCAACGGAGACATCATGGAAGATATCTCCTTCCAACTCTTCATCAGGGTCAGCAATCATTTCAGGATAAGCTATGGATAGCATGTTACATGAAAACGACTGATTTTTAAGAGGCAAATCAACATGCCTATCCAAATAATCTTGATAGCATATGAGGTGATCATCATCTTCAAAAGGAAAGGGTTGACCCTTACTAGGAAATAGGCCCACACCACAGCAGGCAGGCCAAGGTTCTACCTCGAAAGGTTCTTTCATGCCATTTTGGAAAGGTCCCAAGCCTTTCCCTTTATATCCCATTTTAAGCATCATGGGTTTAGCTTTAATATATTCATTGGTAAAATAACACCGAGCGTATCCCTCATGATGAGTTTTGATATTCCGAGGGATTCGTCCCCAGTCATATCCTTTATAAATGAAGGCACAACTCCCGACTTGGTAAGTACTTCCCATAGGTTGTGGGAGGCCCAAAGTACGAGGAGATGGCGGCAAGTTATTTAAAAGAATGGAATCTCGCATGAAAGCATTTGTCTTTTCTGATATTAAGATTGTGGATAAATCTGGTAAAAGTTCATCAGAAAGAGCATAAGATGTAGAAGGATTATTCCCTATATCTTTAGATGTGGAAGGGATGATAGATGGGTCTATAGGTTTTGAATTTATAGGGATAGAACTTGAAGGATTGGTTGTAGATTTAAGATCTTTTTGAGGTTCTAGAGTGATTTGTGTAGAGGATTGTTGATCTAAATAGGAGGATGAAATTAATGGAGGGGAAATAGGTGAAGTTATGGGTGTGTGTTTCACACGTTTAGATGAAAAATAAGAACTAGGATGTGTGGATGACAGAGCGGGGCAAAATTGCACTCCAACAGGTTCTGCCAAAGCACACATATCAAAGGGTCTAGGGTCACCATGGATAGTGACCAACTGATTTTTAAATTCGAATTTAACACATTGGTGTAAAGTTGATGGGACCGCTCGCATCGCATTGATCCAAGGGTGACCCAAAAGTATATTGTACGATGTTGGGCAATGTACAATAAACACGGTTGTTTCTAGGGTTCTGGGACCAACTTGCAAAGGGATGGTAATAACTCCACACGTTTCTTGTGTTTCATCATTAAAAGCTTTGATAATCATATCAGTTTTCTTCATTTCATCACTTCTAAAGCCAAATCGTTGGTAGAAGTCAAAAGTGCAAATGTTTAGAGATGAGCCATTATCAATCAAGACTCGTTTGATAGCTACATCTCCAATTAGAGCAAGAATATATAAGGGATTATCCTTATGTAAACTGTGTTGTGGGATATCTTTATCCCGAAAGTCAATACAATCAACCTCTCGAGTGATGATAGTATTGGCCATAGCTTCAGGTTGAATGTTTTGAGGTACCATCATTTGGCTCAATGTAAGCATCAACTCATCCCTATGGGTGGGAGAAGATCTTAACAAATCCAAAAGGGAAATTCTGGCTGTAGTATTGGACAATTGCTCATTAATATTGTAAGGGGGTTTAGGTTGAACATTAGGAGCATGATTCCCTTTATTGGGATTTTTCAAAGCGAATGGAGCCGATCCATCATTCTGATTTGATTCTTGTTGAGAATTTTGAGCCTGTTGTCGGGTAACGACTCCAATGGTACCTACAATGTTATATTGAGGACGTTGAACTGGCCTCGGTCTAGCATTTATGGCTTGTTCATTTGAGAGGAATTGATTAGAAGAGGGTCGAGTAGTAACTCTTCTAGGAAATGGTTCTTCTGGAACCATGGCATCTGTGATGGGTTGAATAGGATCTGATTCATTTTCAGAACTATTCGATTGGTTTGAAGTAATGTCTAGTTCACTTTCACTATCTGATTCTACATCACTAGAATCAGAAGTTTGAAAATTATGTAAGGGCCTGGTCGTAACCAGGGATAAGGTTGTGTCAAATTTTTGAGGATCCTGAATAGGTAATTGTCCGCTAATGGTTCCTACATATCGGGTAGGAGGCGGAACATTATGATGTTCGATTTGATTGGCTACCTCTTTACCATGTCTTGGTAAAGGGTGTTGAAATATGTCTAATGTTTGATTAGCATTTTGATTTTGATTTTGGGGAATGGTCTTTTGAGTATTATTAGGAGGGTTTTGTTTAGGTTGGAAGGCTTGCACTTCCATTTCATTATTATCAATCAAATCCTGTATTTTATGTTTCAACCTTTTACAAGCATTGGTAGAGTGTCCAGGTCCTCTATGGAAATCACAGTGTAAGTCAGCTCTGTATCCGGGTATAGTTGGATCAGGTTCCCGGATAGTTGGTAATTGGATCAAACCTCTTTCGAGTAATTGAGGTAAAATAGTTGATAAGGGTTGATTTAATCTAGTAAATTCTCGAGGAGGCTTATCAGGAGGTTTTAATATAAATTTTTCTGTTGTCTTCGTTGCATTGATATTAGCAACATTTCTGTTGTCAGTGACTCCGTCACCGACAACTTGTTTGTTTTTATATTGATTTCTGGATGTTTTCTCATCATCCTTCTTCCTAAGTTGGCCTCTCCTAATGAGGGCATCTTCTACTCTTCGAGCTAAATCTATAGCCTGATCGAAGGTAGTTAAAGTAGCAGTTAGCTCATAAGATATTTGTTCTTGTAAATTATTGATGAAAATGTCCAACATTTCCCTGTAAGGTAGCACAAAGTGTAGTTTTCCTATCAATTGCCTCCATCTAGCTAAGAAATCGGCAAAACATTCATCCTTGTCTTGTTTTAAGTTGTATAAATCTTTAATGGTGACATGCCTCTCGATGTAGGCACTAAATTGATGGACAAAAGATTCAGCTATTTCTTCAAAGTTTCTCAAAGAATGAGTGGGCAATTGATAGTACCACTCTAATGCCATTCCACCTAAACTTTTTGGGAACATTTTTAGTAATAGCAAGTCATCATGCGATATATCATGACATGCTATCCTAAACATGCGAAGATGCTCTATGGGATCTTCGGTTCCTTTATATATAGGCAAGATAGGCATGGGAAAATGCTTAGGGTATGGTTGAGCTACAACTATGGGATCCAAAGGTTGACTACATATCTCTCGATAATTATACGAGGGACGGTAGGGATCTATCTGGTCCATACGCGAAGCTAATTGTTTCACCATGGCTTCCAGATTACTAGTTTGCCCCCCATATTGGTTTGGTAGGGCATTGACATGGGTCTTATGAGTATATGATGGAGGGACATGAAGATTAGATGCCATGTTACTATTGTGTAAATTGTTGGTAGGAAAAGTGTTATGAAGGAACTTTGAAGTTGTATTATGATGTATTCCAGATTGTTGAAAATTGGTATTTGGCTTCGTTTTAGGTTTTTGTTTACTTGAAGCATATTGCTCAATAGTTTGGCGAAATAAAGTAGTGAAGGAAGGTTTCTTTTGTGTGGGAATGATTTTAGGTTGAATAACAAGTTCCTTAGGAGGTTGGGTAACCTGTTGTTTTGACATGTTTTGAATCATAGTGACCATGTCTGTATTGGATGGCCCAGCCTTGTCACTTTCTTGGTCAATGAAAGACAAGGGATTAGTGCGCACATCATACATATATTCCATGGCTGCTTGAGTGTTACTAATTTGCCCTTTATCAATACGAACTGCCACATTAAGGGCGTCAATGTTATCATCAAGAAATTTCTTGAAATGATCTATGTTGTCAAAAGCAATAGTTCCATCTGGAGCTACTCTAGGGGATGAGGATCCATCCTCTTTAACACTTCCTTCTTGTTCATTATCTTCACCTAGGTCATGTTCTGATTGATCTAGAGTTTTTCCTTTCGGAATTGGATCTCCAGGAAGGACATTTGGGTCTCTAGTTGTATCTTGTAACCAATCTTCTTCTTCTCCTAAAGTTTCTTTACCATTCCTAAGTTTAGTCATGGTGCTTTAATTTTGATTTGAGCAAATATATATATATATATATATATATATATATATATATATATATAAAATATATATATATATATGCAACAAGATTAAGAGGTATATATTTACTATATACCTACTACAATATTTGAAATGAAATGTTTAAGTTTTTGCTATGTTTTTAGTTTTTTAGTTTTTCTTTGTTTTTGAAATAATATTGTAAAGACAAACAACAATAAATGCAAGAAATAATAAGACTGAAAATAAATGATCTAGTTTTCTATAAACAATTTATAAATATCATTAATAGGCTCGAGTTGTTCAGGAGTCATGAAGTGTTCTTCTTCAAATTGAAAGTTTTCTTTTAAAAATTTAATGAAAAGAGCTATAGTGATATTATCTGTCTCAGATGCTGGTTGATAGAAGTAAAGCTCATGGCAATACTCTCGATATAACACAGCTCGAGGAACTCTATTCCATATTTCCCTATTCGTAAGAACAACCTCTTGGTCTTCTACAAGACCTAGGAACTGGTGTACAATGGCTGTGTTCTCGAGGTATTCCTCGAAGGTGAAAAATTCTGAAGATACAAGAGCTCTCCTATAAGCTAACCATCTATGGCAGGCTCTCTGAAGTTCATGATAAAAGACAAGTTGATGAGGATCCAGGATTCTATCTAGGACTAGCCTCTTGATTTGTTTAAGTTCTGTTGACCTAGATGAAATGACACTAAGTCTCCTATCAAGTTCGTCCCACAAGAGTTGATTTCTATCTGTTTCAGGCACACTAAGTACAGAATTGACTTCTATGGCTGCCAATTGGTTTTCTACATTTATAGTAACTGCTAATATTTTCTTAGGAGCTACCATCTAAACATGATATTAAATTTAAATGATCTAAAATGCAATCTATGTTTTAGTTGTTTTATATTTTTTTTTGTTTTTGTTTTCAAAAGGTTTATAATGCATTCACGTCGGGTTCACCAAAATGTATCGCTCCAAATTTTTCACACCCTTACCTTCAGGCTATAGGATCCGTGCCCGGAAGGGGGATGTGAAAAGGATGTCGCGGTACCTCGGACTGAGAGGACTTGCGAAGGTCCCGCCTCTCAAGGGAGGTGTATATTGGTGATTTTTCGATGGATGGTGGGTTCACCAGGAAACATTTAATGGCAGTTTCCACGCCTAGGTTGGGAATGTGTTTTATGTGTTCATTTTTAGCCTTAAGCATTCAAATCCTAGGTTTGGCCAAAATGCGTCTAAGCTATTCTATATGCAGATGCAAATTAAATGAATACAAAAAAATAGAATAGGACAGAAAAATAGAGAAATTATAGAAGATAAAAAGAAGAATACCTGATCCGGATGTCTGATGAAGATTCTGATCTTGAAGCAGTCAGGATCGCCTCTGATTTGACAGGATCGTCTGAGATCAGACAAGATCGTCTGAGATCTGACGAATTCGTCAGACGAATTCGTCAGAGACCTGCAAACAGAGAAATAGGTGCAAAATACAGAAAATACAACAATGATAACAGAGGGAAATAGTATAAAATGACAGTAGCACTATCAAACTGAAACATAAACACAGAAACAGGAATGAATTATGCTAATTTAATCACAATCATGGCTTAATTATGCATTTAATCTAGATGGGTGAACTCCAAAATGCAAAATAGTATAAAATACTGAATAAAATAAGCTAATTGCAGAATAAAACAACAGAGAAAAGATAGAGAAATGCAAACTTCAGGCACTGATTGCCTCAATATTGACTGCAGTCGAAATCGTCTCGCATTGGTACGAAATCGTCTCTGATTCGACAGGTTCACCTCCGATCTGAACAGGTTCATCGACGACGATGTAAGCTTGCTTCGGCTGAAAAATAGTAATGTACCTGCAACAAAATTGATATAGAACTGATGCAAATGGAAACTTAGGATGTTTTATCGTATGAGAAGTCAAGTTACATAGAATTTCAGCCAGGGGGGTGCTAAGGGGAAGGCTTAGGATTAAATAGGTTTAGGAGGGAGGTTAGGAGGTTGGAGATCATCCCTATTTGGGAGATCTCCAATGGGGAAGGGTCTCTAATGGCGTAGACACGCTTCTGCCCGGATTAGAGGCCCGTTGGAACAGAAGCTAATTGTGCAAAATCAGTTTTGCGACAAGATCGTCTGGACGTCCTAGTCCAGACGAAATCGTCAGATCTAGGGCGATATCGTCTGATCGGCGACGATATCGTCAAACGGTCAAAACAACCTCTAAAAATGGCACGGAAAAGGGGGAAACGGATTACCCGACGGTTAACGGGCGGTTTGGGAGGTTAAAATTTGAATTTAAATTATTTACTAGGATGAATGTAATTATTACAATTTCACTGCGCCAATTTTAGGGTGCTACAAGAACAGTGAACATGGTGGTGTAAAAACATTGATAAACACGGGGGAGAACTTATGTTTTCAAATCAAAATATGAGTGCAGCAACTTCAGGTTTTAGGAGTAATTGTTTGTTCAAATTAAATATGGATATTAACATAGTGGAGATTGCAGTGAATATAAGCATAGTTATGGTGGATGTATAAGAGTACGAATAGACAAGATACATTGTTGTTCCCTAAAACAAGTAGCACAGTCAGATTTTATTATAAAGATAACACAATGAGCACATAGGTATTTAATCAATGAGGAAGATTGTCTAATTTGATACAACGTAGAATGGTCATCGTGAAGGAAGTTCTAGAAATACTGAAGGCTGCATCAGGTTGGATGCAAGTAAAAAGTGTCGCATCAAGAAAATGTTATGAAAACAATGCAAATTTGGGTGCACAGGGTTCAAACCATGATAAATGACAACTTCAATTTGAATGAACAAATTAAATTGGTATTATGTTGTCTAAGGTATTCATAACATGGTGGAAGTTTCTATCGAAGGGATATTTTCAAAGACTTCAAATTGGATGTATATAAAATTTTACGTATTGTTATAAATTTCCCAACAATAGAATCACTATGGTAACACTCAAATGTCTCCACATTATGTGTAGGGTGTTGGAAAAAAGTATATTGTTTAAGATAATCATGTGGAATGATGTGGTTTTTCTACTCACAAATATATTGGGCCATAGCAATAAACAAAGATAAATCTAAAATCGATGATTAAGAAGGGCTCTGGCGATTATCATAAGATATGAAGATGGCGGTTGAATACATGGATAATATAAACAAAAGAGTATAAAGACAATCACGATGTGAAAGAGAGGAGATTTATGATTTGAGAATTATTTAAAAGCATAACAAAGCGATTTATGCACAAAAGCATTATTCATTTTCTTTGAAACAAAGGTGAACAAATCAGTTGCCGAAGCCTGTTATGAAATTGCTATTAAAACTGAATAAATGAATTAAGAAACTAAAAGATGAAGATTATAAATTGTCATTGAAGGACAAGAAGAAGGGTTTGACAGATTGAAGGGAAAAGACACATAGAAGATTTTGGAAAAAGTGTCGAAAGAGAAAGCAAGTTGCAGGTTACATAGAGGTTAATACAATGTTTTGACAGAGACTTCTAGAGATGCACTATAAAGTTTGATCATTAAATACATTAATTTTATTATGTTGAAGAAAGCATAATGGTGTTTCATAGGGTTAATGAAATTAATGTGTTTTCAAATATTATTATTATTTCCATTGAAGATAGCATTCAATTTATACTTGATTGAGTCATTTATGATTAATATAAATTGGGTTTAAAATTCCAGATAGGTTTTGTTTATTATTTGTAGCCTATAGAAATTGCATTATTTTATTTTATTATTCTAAACCTTATATTTTGATTTTATTTTAATTCTAAAAGTTCATATTATAGAGCCCTAATTCATATTATAAATATTAAAACTTTATAATTAGGGTCTTATGATTATTCATTTTCCAAATATTTAATTTAATTGATATTTGGGATGAATAAGCATTATATTAATGGAAATATAATATAAATATTAATTTTAATATTATAAAGTCACAAAATTTATAATTAAGATTTATATACATTGGTTATTTAAAGCAATTTTGGTTTTGGTTCGGAGAAAATTTAAAATTATAAAATTGTTCATAAAGTTCACATTTTCAATGAATTTTATAATTTTAAAAGTTTTCATTTTCAAGCAATAAATAAACTTACCTTAATGAAAATTAATTTCATTAAAGGTAGTTATTTATATGGCAACCAAAAGGCCATTATTTTCAAAGCATATAGATTAATTTTCCTTAATGAAAATTAATTTCATTAAAATGGGGGATTAATTTATAATTTATTTCAAAGGATATTATATTTGAAGGTTTAATCATTTGGATTATTTTTCTTTCATGTTTAAAGCAACCTAAATATCAATTCATTCATCATTTCATTAAGTTTCATGAACAATCACTTGCATAACATAACAAAATATTACCAACATAGACCCCTTGTTAACAGTTATTTACAAATCACTAAAGTATTCTAAGAATTTATTTGATACATTTTATAACACACAAACATGCATTAAGTGAAGGAACCTTGGATAAATGTTTATTTATTTGCAAGAGAGGGTTTTCATTTGAAAATCCTAACTGTGATGGGGATTTTGCAATTGGGCAAAATTTCCACTCAACACCAGGTAAAGATCCCATTATCCAACTTGATATCAACCAAGTTCAGGGCTTGGATATGATCACTGAAGATAGAATAAAAAGGCTCAAGATGATCAACCCCACCGTGTTTCTCCTCAATACAAGTTATAGAGTTGAAGTTTTTAGCCAAAATCCATGGGTACAGGGGAGCCAGACTTCTCATAAAGCCAATGTGCTCCCACAAATTCACTATACCATTGTAATCAATGAGAGCATACACATTTGTAAGTAGGATAATTTCACTAGATTCATTATCATGCTCGATCATAAAAATAGACCATCTATTGGAAATCCAAGAGGAGATATCTTAACTGGATCTCATAAACAAGCAATGCCACCAGCATATCCACATGCACCAATACACTAGAGTTGACCCCTTCTCCACAATTTGGGAGTAATATTAAACATAATATTAGTAGCCAATTTAGTATCCTGAATAAACACCACATCTATAGAATGAACATGAACCAAATCATGAACAACTTTTTGTTTGGGGATGTTGTTCAACCCCCTTACATTCCATGAAAGGATAATCATTTTTGGGGGTTAGAAAAATGGGAGTCCAATGTTCTCACCAAGTCTGAATCCACCAAAGTCTCCCCCATTAACTTAATTTTATCCTGGTCTTTCTTTCGACTCACCTTAAAATTCTTATCCAAAGCATATTTTTAATTGTTTTCTATTGCAATCCCAACACCGTAGGAGTTTTTCAGTCCAAGGATGACTATATCAGTGCCTGAGTAGGAGAGGACATAACTAAATCTATGTCACTTTCCAAAATATTTTCCCTTCCAGGGTGAGATCCAACCATATAACCTATACTTAGAACCAAATCCCTATGTTCTTCATTTAAACCCCCTAGATGTGATTCCTTAGGTTCCACCTCAAGAAGAGACATCTGATTCAACCCTGTTATATCTGCATTAGGTAGCGATATTTTAGGTATCTCCATGCACTGATCAAGATCATATAGTATTTCAAAATGGTTGAGTAGAGCATCTGGCTGGCTATCCTTAAGGTCTCTTTTTGCCATTTTTCCTTTATTTTAGGGTTTTACTATAACAAAGCCTTCCTTATCCTGATCCCATTCCTTTATCGAGGCTTTTCCTTTATCCATATTTTATGCAAATCGAGAGGGCTCAGTATTTGAAGCTACTGGCAAGAAAAACTTAGGCCATTTTCTTTGCAGGTGGCCATATTCATGGTAGATATAGCAACAAAATGGAAGAGCTTCATAGTCAAGTTTTTAAATCCATGTAGTCTATCCAAACTATATTTCAATAGGATTTGGAATAGGATTATTTAAAACAATTTCAACACAGATACAGGCAACAAATATTACATTTTTATCCATTATCTATTGTGATGGTCCAATAGACTTTCCAAGAAGGACAATCATATGCAAGATGTCAATTATCTAGAATTCCAATGGGAGCCACAGAAGCCAAACCCACACTAGAATCCACGACGATCGCTCCTCTAACAAGTTGAAACCCACATGCCAGGGTTTAAGAAATAGTCCCGCTTGGTTATAGAAATAGAGACCCCCTTAAAATTCTTTGTTACGATACACAAGACAATAGAAAACCACCATAAAATAGTTATTCACACTCAACATCACCTCCACATCACCTTTAGGGTTCCAAGTCTTCCTAACCTAAGCCTCCACAAAGGGAAGAGAAATTCAGATGCCCATAAATTTACCAATAAGCACATGTTTTGTTAAATACTCCACATCTTCCACCACCCAATCTGGTTGAACCACTAGCCTAGCTTCACATCGTTCCAAACATCCATTGTATTTTAACAAGTTATTCACGACATGCAATGGGAAATCCTATTCCTTCCAATAATTTTTAGATGAAAAACGTTGCTAGCATGCATGCTCTATGATGGGCCCGATGCCATCACAACATTCCTACAATTATTCAAACCTCCTCTAGAAACTGCTGCCATCCCCGTAGAGCATTTTTTCCTAATCAAACCCTAGAAGAGTAGTTTTTCCTTATAAAACCCTAGCCAACATCCAAATTAAGATACCTTCTACTTTTAACCCTTGTATTAATGCATATATATATATATATATATATATATATATATATATATATATATATATATATATATATATATATATATATATCTTTGAATTAGATAACTAAATTTATTTGTATGTCAGTCAAACTATTACAATTTTGCTTAATACTACAAAATTAGTTTCAACTAATAAGTGATCTTATTCAAGAAAATATACATTCCAAACAACTAATAAGGAAGTAGAAACAATAATTTAAAGAGACATAGAATAATCATTAATTAAAACTTTATTGGATAAGAAAAATTTGCAAGAAATAAAATTCTATAAAATTTCATTTTAACAATATGAATATGATGCATAATAGTTGTAGTTTGATCTACAAAGCTCATACGACTATAAAATTATTATTTTTTAAATGATTTTTCCTTTGGATTATTTGTATTTATCATAATAGGTACTGTGCCATTATCACCCTCAATTTGTATGTCCTTAATTTTTGTTGCTTGAACCTGCAACCTCTTAGCCAAAACACTATTAATGAAATTATAACTACTGCTAGGGTTAATGGAAATAATAAAATTTTCCTTTTGAATGTATCTATGAAGCTGCAAAATAGAATTTTTAGATGAATTTGGATCCTTATATTTCTTTTGTAAATCCAGAGACATGGTTTGATTCTTCTCATTATCTTCCTTAACATTTTCCTCTTTCTCTTCCTTGAGTAATTTTATTTATTTTTCATAGTCTTCATTTTGTTTCTTGAAAACTTTCCACTATCATTTCATTTTATTTCTCTCATTTTGAATTCCTTATAGTTTATTTTCAAGGTCTTTGATGACACCCATCAAACTATCTATCTTTTTATACCTTCCTTAAAACTCTCTTTCTAATACTTTTTGTTCTTTCTGAAGCATGTTTATTTCTTTTGCATAATATTTGAGTATATCCTTGAAAGTAGCTATATTTTTATATGATTTCCAATGACTTAATAATGCATGCTCCAATTCTCCCCAAGTGTACCGATTATTCTTTTTAACCATAAAACCTAAGAACCAATTTCTATATTCCTTTTCCAAAAGTGTAGTAAGGTGGAATTTCCAATAAGGATCAGAAAATATAAAGACTTAAAATATATCCACCATTTTCTAGCATCAATATCATTTGCTCCAAATTTATTTTGAAGTACCATGAGTTCACATACACAAAAATGATAATTAAAACTAGGGTTTTACAAAAATATATATCTCCCACTAATTTGAAGCTAAAATTCCACATAAACAAATAGATTTGTAATTTTTCTTTAAAACAAAGTAAGTTGTAATAAATTTGCTTACCTCAACTGACAAATTTTGTCTTCCAAAAAGAAATCACAATTTGAAAATTTACCATTGCCTTTTTTAGGATGATTGACTTCATAGGATAGTATCTCCCTCAATACAACTCAAATTTCGTCATATGACTACTCATTTTAAAGCTCTTCAAATTTTACATAAGATGATCTAAGAATCATTTGAATTAGATAAAATTTCATAGAGATATGGCTTCTAAATGATGAGATAATTTTTTTGGAAAAAATCTACCCTGAATTTATAATCCATAAAAACAATCCCCACTTTGCTAGAATTGTTGCTCAAATATCACTTGTTACAAAACTTTAATCTCATCAAAAAAACTCATTCATAAATAGGTAAAAATATGAAGTCATTTATTCACAAATAATTATCCACAATAACAATCCATACAATTAGATAGAGATAGATAATACCCTTAAGGTAGGGCAACACCAATAATACTCCTTAAGGAAGGAATAACTCCACAAGATCTCCCAATATGAGAGTTCCACTTCGAGAGGGAAAAGTCCCATAAGCCACTTTGTAGGTAAAGAAGATTATATATGATTGATCTCCACAATGATTATAATGATAATATCCCTTATTTTTATACCTATCTTCTAATTCTACTTTGGGTAACTAACTACTAATATAATATAATATTATAATATAATCAACCATGGGTTATGTGTGTCCCATGCCAACCCTTATACAATATAATATCATCATGGAATGTTAGGGTACATAGGAATAGGTATATGGAGATATGATATTACATTGTATAAGGGTTGACCTAGGCCACACATAACCCAATGTTGATTATATATTTGTGTGGTCTAGGCCAACCCTTATACAATGTAATATCATATCCGTATATACTTATTCCTACGTACCGTAACATTACACCCTCCTTACAAATGTTTTATCTTTGAAATATATGAAAAATAAGATAATATGATTTGCTAAGAAATGTTAACAACTGATACTAAATTTGATCATCCATCCACTCTAGTGAAACTTTGATTGGTGGTGGTTTATGTTGATGTCAGTATGTCATTTTTCCAAATGAGTATCTAAAACCACTTTGTTGGATCCATGCTTTTGCTACTTTATTATGATAATTCGAATGATGGGTCTATTTGTTCCTTGATGTTGTTGTACCACTTTGAAAACTAGGATCACTATGCTTTCTCTTCCAAACACTACCATACTTGGTACCCTTCTAATTCCATGTAGAACCATAATATTGTTGTCCTAAGTCATGCATCCAATATTTTTTCCACTTCTTATGGTATGGATGACGATATGTTGCAACATTAACTTGATGTTCTACCTTCTTTGAATCCTCAATATTTGGCTCCACTCTTTTAAATTTTGCTATATATTGTTCTTTCATGTTCCTTTTTTTGTTGTGTCCTTGTGCTATTGTATCAAAGCTTTCTTGGACTCTACTACTACTATTTCCATAAACTTTGATTTGTGAAATTATATTTAATAGTGCTTATATTCTTCTTCTATTGTTATTTCCCTATATACTACTAATATTATATTATATTTTAATATAATATCATATTATAATATAATCAATCTTGGGTTATGTGTGGCCCATGCCAACCCGCATACAATATAATATCCTATCCCCATATAATTATTCGTATGTACCCCAACATAGGTCAACTAGTTATATTCCTCAACTTTCAAGAATACTCTTCAAATATAGATGAAGGATTTTCATGCCTTTTTGATGTAGCGTGTTCTGGTTTTGAATTCTGGTATCTTTTTATCCATGGTTTATAGGATGCTCCATCTTAATTTTTTTTGAAAGAATTTTCTTCCTTTTACCTATTTGTGGTTGTTATGGTGTATCCCCCTTTTCCTTAGGGTTGTTCTCCTCTTGATACACTTACTGTTATTATTTCTATTTTATATCTCATTATAAAAGGTTAGGAATCCTTTCAAAATCTTGTGTTTTCCCACCTAATAAAAATAACTTTCAAGGAGGAGATCTAGATTTGAACCTTACCAAGTGATACATGCATAATTTCCAAGTTGTTGTAATACCACTATGAGATCATGATGTAATATAAATGGGGCCCATTCAATCCCAATATAAACAAATAAAAAATATAACATAAAATAATACTGCACTTATAAAACTACAAAATTTATCCTAGGATACATGAAATAAAATTGAATTAATGAAAAAAATAAAATCAAGTCAATTTAAAACCAAAAAATATTTTTTTTAAGCGAAAAACCCCTTGTGGGGCCGCCTTGGTCTGAGAGACCATGACGAGGGGGTTCTACACTGTTAAAGTCACCCGGGAGTAGCGCTCGGTCCTTCCCACACCAACATTATCAATTGGATTTAGGGTACCCAATTCAACATTTTGGTAGGATGGAGATTAGAACTTGGGACCTCCCTTGGAGGATTGCCTTCTCCTCTCCAACTCACCTACAACACCTGGGTGAAAAAGCAAAAAATTCTTATTGACTAAAAATTAAAAAGTATTACATCTTAGTCTATACACTTTATATTGGCATTTAATCAATAGTATATTATATTGTGTTCTATTTTGATATTAATATATACAAATATCCATCATGTAAAGAAAATTCATTAGTTCAATTTAATCATAGTTTAGTTATAACTGATAGAGGATTTATTCATGGAGAATCCCACTATTTAAGAAGAATTATATATCATATATAAACATAATTATATGGCTAAATTAGGATAAAATATTAAAAACATTAGGAATATGGTTAAAGTATTTGGCTATATATGAATTGATATTAAAAAACTGATTTAACATAAAATTTTAAACCAACATCATTAATATCCTTATTAAATAATACAAAAATTTAAATACAATATGTTTTAATATCATAAGGACATATCCATGGGGTTGATGTCTAAATAAAAATTAAAAAATAAATTGGTAATAAATGGAGGAACAAAGGGAATATGGGATATTCTTGGGTTTGATTATTTACCTCTCTAAGGCATAATCCTAGTAATTTTTTTAGTTCTAAATCTATACAAGTTCTATTTTACAATAGATTTACACTATTTTTACTTCAATATATATATAAAGGAAAAGAGGGGTTCATTTGGCCCATTCAAAATTGTCCTTTTAGGACACATTATAGAAAATAAAGTAAGAGGATCCAATGGGAAAATATAATAGAGACATAGAAATAGGGTAATTTTAGGACTAGTTGAAACCTCTGATCAAAAGATCAACATGCATGGAGATATTATAATAATAATACTTGTAAACTAGGAACATGAGGAGATCATTAATAGGTTAGAGAGGAAATCACTCATCTATAATTTATTAGGGTATTATCTCTCTATCAAAATAATTATTATTAGGTTTCAAGGATATCACGAATCAAAGGAGTTTATGATATCATGGTACGTCTAAGGAGTTATTTCATACTCATATTTTCTTACAAAAATGTTAAAAACATAATTTTATATAGAGTCACATGGTTTTTCTAAGTGTTACACTTTATACAAAAGTACAAATGTACAAGATCTAAACCCATAAATATATTTCTTTTAGGGATCTGGTTTGAATCTATTTGTATGAACTATCATAGGAATATTGATTAGTGTGTGTTTGAATCTATTAGAAATTTCATAGGAAGATACATGCATATGAATTAGATAACACATGATAATATTATGGGTAATTGGCAAGGATCTACATAAAACTCAATTTTGAAAAGTTCCTTACAAAAGCCATTACCTTAAAAGTACAATGTATAACATGTATTCAATAAGAAGATGATTAAATGATTTTATTTCAATGCAAGTGTTTGCAAAAATTATAGGCATATAATTAGATATTTTTTAAAATATTCAAAAGTACCTAAGGAGAAACATTTAGGTTTAGAAGTTTTGAAAGTAGTCTTCCAAATAGCTAAACATAAAAATATAGATTAGGTAAGGAGTGGAAGAATGATCTAGCAAGGGATGTAAAATAAGGAGAATCTATTTAAATTATTCTTTTTGAAAGAAGAAGATGAAAAACTAGAGACTCATTTTAATGATGAAACAATGAATAGGAAAAATACCCTTCTATGAAGGACAAAATATTTAAAATTTATATGTATAAAATTTTTGGAGGAAGAAAATAGACAAAATGGACAAGTTTGGCATAGGCCAATATGGAACTAATAAGTGAAAAATATGATTAAATAGATAATGAGTCATTAAAGTAATATATGTCATCCAAAAAGGTAGAGGAAACTACATGACAATAATAAAGTATAACACTAATTTACTAGGACAAAAGACAAGAGTTATAGGAATAGGCAAGCAAGGTAAATGCAATAAGCATGATCAACTGTAAAAGGAAGTGCTACTTTAAGTAGTTTCAATCACAATCATATTTTGATGGGTTGAATAAAAATAAAAATAATGGATTTATTATTTTGTAAAAATCACATCTCATGTTGTAATGGGGATTGGCATCCCTTCTTAAAAATGGATGCAAAAATAAGTAATTTGTTACTTAGAAATTTTTTTCTATTATTACGAGATATCAATATTTTAAAAGAAGTAATGAGGATCTTACTCCAATATATTTGGAGAGGATCCATTATGATAGGATTCTCATAAAATAGGGCTACCATAGAGTTAGATATTTTTTGAAATCTAAATTATGTGGATTATGAATGTTTGAATGTCTCATTTAATTGGATCTCATAACATGTTAGTTTGATAAATCAAATTTCTCCTTTGCTTACACTAACATATATGGCCTTCCTCTCAAAGAGGATAAGAGAGTCATTCATGCTATGATAGGGGATAAATTATGTCAGTTAGTTGATTTAAGATGGATTATGGGGTTGACTCAATTTTTGAATCTTTAAATAAGAAAGGGGGATCCTTAATGACCTATTTAGATATAATATTTTTTTAGGAATTTTTTTAATAAGATGCAAGTTTTAACTATTTACTCAATAAGGAGGTTCTATACATGACCTAATAGAAGAAAAGGAATAAATTTTATCATGGAGAGGTTGTATAGGTTCATGGCCAAATCAAAGTGGATGGAAGATAATATAACTCTTAAAATAAAATTCTTCAATAAAACAATTTCATACCACTAGCTTGTTGTTCTTAAGATATACTAGTATTATTCTCTCAAATGTTACATATTTTGAGTGGAGAATTTATGGTATGATGATAGAATTTGAATGACAAGGTTAAGGAATTGTGGATTCAATCCTCATCCAATAAAGGTACCTACTTGTTTACATTAATAGGTAATATTAATTTCATAAATAAGAAACTTGAATCATAGAAAAAGAAAAATTTTAAGGTTATATTCAAATAGAAGGATAATCTAGAAGAAGATTTAGAAAATATGGAAACTCAAAATGTAATATTAATGAGAAATAAAACTTATAATTTTTTCTGTAAGATTATTTTTTTTGTGTACAAAATTTTAGGGTAAAGCATGGGTTTTATTGAAAGTGCCCTAGTCCCCTTGTATTGAGGTTTGAGCTTGGGTCTCCTAGATGAAAACTCAAATATATACCACTAAGTATCCCTCACGAGATTTCTCTTGTAAAATTTTTATAAGCAAGAAAATTATTTTTAAAGAAAAATATTAGTTTTAAATGGGTGAAGGTAGGGATTACAACAATATAATTTTCCATAAAAATATAATAAATAGAGGCCTTACAATAAAATTAAATTCGTGGAATCAATAGATGGACAATAAATAAGGAGTCATGAATATTATATGTGAACTAGTTAGTTGCTTTAAGGATCTTATTTTATATGATCAAAAAATATGCACGTACAACTAAGAGGATGTGTGGAGGTGTATTCCTTGGATTATCATAAAGAATAAAAATTATTCACTTATGGAAATCATTTGAACAATAGAGGTGAAGGAGGTTCCCTCTTCTATGGATGAGGATATCACTCCAAGTGAGGATAAATTTTTGGCAAATTCTTTTTTAAGTTTTTATGGGTAAGAAATTAGTGATATATAAGAGGAACTAAGGTACACAAAAAATGCCCTCAAATATATAAATTTAATTTTCTTATCCCTATAACCAAAAATCTTAAGATCATGTTGCCTTATATTTTAAGATCTTTTTTTTATATATAATATCCTTAATGAGATCATCTGAAAAGTAGTAGCAAACAAGCTTGATAAATTTCTTCCAATCATCATATAGTAGATCAAGAGACTTTTATAAATGTAGATCAATGTTAGATGGAATTACTATAGAATATGAGATCATTCAATCAACACCATCTAATAAACATAAGATAATTATTTAGTGTAGTACCTTGGCACTACCTTTATAAATTCTACAAATTTAAAGAAGAATGCAATGTTAGAGATCAAGTGGTAGAAATATCCCAAAAATTCTTAAAATAAATTCTTAAAATTTGATTAAGTGTATGCATGGATTGATCCAATTGGAAAAACTAGCCAATTTGCTCTAAAATTTGATTCAGTTGCTGAAAAATAATGATTGTCTTGAGGGAGTGATTTTCTTAGTAGAATTGGATGTTTTACCTATAAATGCTAGCAATTCACTCACCAGGACAAATTAAATCACACATATAGTCATAAGGGTAGATTATAGACATATATCTTGAGGAAAATATTCATAAAATAACATTTTGGCATGTAGTTACACACGAAGTCATTTTGGAAGTCTTCTAAGCCTGTTAGAGGCATCATTGAAGGTATGTAACATTTGGAGGTGCAACATTTTTCTAATGTTGTTCCTAAATATTTAATTTTACTGGGAGTGATTTTTTATCACCCCAAGTGACTTAGGAGTAAAATTTAACTATAAATAGGGTCCTACGGGTCTCATTATATTCATATTTTGGCCATGATAATATAAAGATACACTCAGTGAAACCCACATTATGCTTTGTATAGATGAGGTTGTAAGAAATTGGCAAGTCCTTAGGCATCCCAGTAGATGCACCATCCTTGTGGTTTATCAAGTGAGTAGTGGTTGTTATATAGCCCTTCTAGCCCATATTGTCATTCACTTATCAATTTCATAATAAAACAAATGGGTGAACATTGATATTATTTGTTCTCATGTGTTGATTGGTCACACACTTTCCTCATAATAGTGTAGAAGTCATATTTTATTTAATTAAACTTTAAAACAACTTTATTTTCACATTTTACTTTTATATATTTTCCTTTCCATAATTTATTTTTGTGCAAGTCAATTTAGATTAGTGTAGGAGTTTATGTGAAGGGGAAGTTGGCCTAAATTTAGAGGTTGGGATAATCCATTGGTAATATCATATAATATTCTTAAATTTTGGATTGAAGGTATACAAATTTAATTATAAGTAAGGACAATTACTTGATTCAACATAGCTTCTAGAATTCTTTGTTGGATCAAAACCCTCATTTTCTAACATTCTTGCTTAGATTTGGCGAAATTCCTCAATTTTTGCATCAAAATTGTATTTATTATAGATGAATTTATTGGATTGTGTTTGAGAAATGTTTTTCTAATTCTAGACAAAATAAGAGAATAACTCTAATTTTTGGACCAATTTGCTCTATTTTGAGCAAAAGCTTGAAAATATGTTAAGGCACTCAAAGCAAGCAATTCACTTGGAATTTCCAAATGATTCACCTTGATAAAATAAGTGATTTTCTTAAGAAGGAATGCATATTTCATAGGTAGAATCCAAAGTTATTCACCAAGGTCAATGACTAAATTTTTAGTTCTAATATCAACTCGATGTAGAAATTTATGCTCAAATTTGTGGGTACTTTGTGAATGGCGACTCCAACATGAACTTTAAAAGTTAGTTTTTTTGCAAAGACAATGACTTCAAAAAAATTCAAGCAATATAAAAACTTAAATATGATCTTATATGTGGATCTACAATAGGTGAAAAACACTTAAGATAGATTCTAAGACATTTTTTGCTAAATGTTAAAGCAACAAGTGATTCACTCAAAAAAAGTAAGTCATTCATCCCCACACAATAAAATCTAAGATATATTTTATGAGTGATTTTCTCTAATTTTTATAAGCAATTTTATAAGAAATATATTTCTATTCCTCCCTTCCTTATGATAAGGCAATGTGATCCAATCTCAAGGATGACTTACTTTGTGCAATCTACTTAGATCCCTTTTTAACAAATTTTCTAAGTCTAATATTCACATCTGAATCAATAAAAAATAGCAAGTGAATCACTTGAATTCTAAGGTAAAGTGATTTATTTATAGGATTTTGTAAAATTATTTATTTCTATTGAATCACCCCAAAATTATGAGCAAATCACTCCAATTTTGCAAGAAAATAAATCACTAGATATTTTTTTTAATTTTTTGTCCCAAAACATTTTCCATTAAATTATGTACATACACACTTATGAATACATGACCAAATTCCATGGAAGGGGAGGAGGAAGGAAGTAGAGGAAGCAGAGGAGGAAGCGGAGGAGGAAGCTCAGATGGAAGGAAGTGGAGGAAGCATAGGAGAAAGTGGAGGAGGAAGCGGAGGAAGTGGAGGAGGAGCAAAAATGACAGGCAAGAATTTTGAACCAAAAGAAGGAGAAGATCCAGAGGCAGGGCAGAATGCTATATCTAGAAAGGAAAAGGATTCCCTGTCGCACTCAGTTCGAAAAGGCTAAAGGTAAAGATCCTCCAGATAAACCCTCAGACAAAGGGTCCAAAAAATGGAAAAATATCATTTCATACCACAAAAAACACTAAAATAAAGAGAAAATAACAAACTATTACATGGGTGCATCAAGAGGACAAGTTTAAAGACATTCTAGTATCCAAAATTGTCCTATTAAAGGGTGAAATTTCCATGGCCAATATAGTTAGTCAAAGGTCCATGCCACCAAAAATTGGTTACTTTAGCCAATAATGAGTTATTAATTGGATCTAGAAAATCAAACTTGGTCTAATGTATCTCTTACCTTGACTTACACTAATCCTATTTATGGGATACTAGTTGACATGAATAACCTTAAAAATAATCCACTCTTTATGAGTCAATTTTATAATTCACTAGTGGATTCTAGTATGCAAAATTTCCCTCCTATGGGTACCTCTCTAACCAAAATCCCACCTACATCTAGTTTATCAAATACATCTAACATCCCCCTAGGTTAATATTTAGCGCCCAAAGGTCATCAAGCTTAAATTTTAACTTTGCTAAAAATATGCAAGCGATAGCTGGACAAATGAGGTCGTAAGTGTACCAAGGATTAAAAAAACATACAACTAATCAAATGTAATAAAATATTCAAGTTCCACTTATTCAAAACCAATAAATTACATATATAAGTCTAAATTTCCCTCCTCTACAATAGAATACTCAACCTTCTCCAAACCAATGATGGACTTACAATAATTTTTCACCTCAGTATACTTTGCCTCATTATCCTCTATAACCATATCCCCATACTCTCCATATCCACATCATGGCTATGTAGTCTACTCCTCATCAAAATATGGTCAAAATCCTCAGCAAATAAATTTAAGAGCAAACCCTAGGCCACAAAACCAACTCCCTAATGGAACCAGGAACTTTCAAGGAGCACTAAATCTAGTGGTTTATTTTCCTATTATCCTAATATATATGAAAGCACTACCTATCTTTTACAATAATTAAAACAATATGACATTGGATCACCTCAATAAATTATATACACAAATCAATTCAACACATTTAGGGGAGGACATAATGGTATGCTTACTAATTTATTTCCTTTGTGAAAAGGCTAATTCATAGTATAGGGGAGTACTAGATAATTTAGTTACTAGCTATGCATCAATAGTGGAACCATTTATTCATATACTTTATAACATGGAAAACGGTTACTTAGTTTTATTTCAATTAAATATATAGTAAAGGCATCATTCCATAATAATTCAAAAAGTGGTTTGATAAAGGAGTCACATAAGTAGAGTATAAAGAAGGATACGTGATACCTTAGAGTTCATTGGAGCCATCATGCATTCTCAAACTATTTAATATAATCAATAATATCAAACTCAATAGGCTACCATCATAAGATAAGTGGTCCTCACAAAAAATTCAACCATATACCAACAACCTCAAGCCATGCAATTAGTACCTACCTTAACTAATTCTAATAATGCAATATTATAAAATTCTAGCTCTATAGAGGTAGATGAAGAATCAATATTTGAATATGATGTCATATGCACCAAGCACTAATGGGTTGAAACTAGGGATATGCCAAAGATTTCTAAAGAAAAATTAGTTAAGAGAAAAGCCAAAATAGAAAAGGTACAATGATCCTTAGAAGAGGGAGGTTACCTTTACACTTGAAGGATAAAGGGTCTATCACAATACAACAAGATAAGTATAAGGAAAAGGAGAACAAAACAAGAAATCAATAGATACACCTAAGAAGGAGGAGGGAAAACACAAAATGAAGATAGAAATGTAGATAAAGGGAAGGAATCTACAATAAATAAAGGATATAGAGAAGCAATAATTAATTACACCAAAAAAGAAGGTAATAAAGGAATGGATATGGGTTCAAGGTGTAGACCAATTGGTTCCCTCAAACCCCGTAAGGGGGATGTAGGTCCAAGGTTCAAATATCAGGCCTCACTGGATTGAACTCTTGTACCTTTCTTGGTGCTTTCAATGGTGTAAAATATTTAAAATGATCATGGCATGGTGGTTATAGGTACAGATTGCACGGAGATCTATGTGGTGGATTTTGAGGCAGATAACATAGAATATTGTGGCAGCCATAAAAATCCAAACAACTTACCCGGATTCATGGTGGCTATCGATTCCACCATGTAAAATAAAAAAATAAAATAAAAGTAATGGATATACTTCAAAAGATATTGAAAGGTGACTAAAATACCCCTCTCTCATGCATGAAGGGAGAAATATGGTTATAAGGCAATATCAAAATTTCACAACAAGAAAAGAGTATGCCTCTTCTACGTTCAAATTCAAAATTGGGGAGGAAATAAAAATAACATTAGCCAAGTTTAGTATGCTAGAAGCATTATAACTACCAATATAGTGGTACGTACTTCAAGAAGCTTTGAAATAGAAAGAGCAAAGTTATGCTAGGTATAAGAAGTTAGGATACACTTTGATTGATATATCAAATCAACAAAATTTAATGATAGAGAATTTAGTGGAAATATAGGTCAACATAGATGACTACAAAACAAAAGATATTAAAGCCACCTTTGTTTTATGTAGCACTAAATATTGAAAACTATATCCTTAGAAGCTACAAAAATCAATTTGGTTGTAGTAGTCATAGTTATGCCTAAAACCATTTGTGAAGAAATTTCTTCCTTACACCAAAACTACTAGACATCTAATCCAAATGGATGACACAAGGGTCAACATAGTTGGGGTACTCAATGATTTTATCATGACTATAGCCATATATCCAAAGCTTGTAGTAGTATAAGAGTTAATAGTCATGGATCTACCCCTATACATTATAATGCTATTGTCTAGAGAGTTAATACATAAGTTTTGGGGGGATGGTTACTTGTCAATGGATTACACACATTTGAAGGTACCCAAAGATGAAAAATCAAGTAGAATTGAAAGTGAAACACTTTGTAGCAACCTTCTACTCATGCTTGATGATGGGAGTATAGTAAACTATAATGAGCTACCAAAATTCTTAGAAGATGAGGAATATCTCGAAGGTGACCAAAATCTAGAGGTTGATATGATAATTGATATATTATGGGATGATGGAGACCCTAAAGTAAAATAAAAAATATATAAATTAGGAAATTATATTTAGTGAAATATCTTCCAATATCCTAGCCTTGAAATTTTAATCAGTAGATAAAACATGGACAATTTATTTCAATGATGTTATAATCAGGAATGGAGCAAGAACTGATGTTAAATTAATTAATCCATATGGTTCATAGAATCATTATGCTTGTAGGTTATTGTTTATTTATACCAATAATATGGTGGAGTACAAAGCACCTTATATTAGTTTGAGAAAAAAACCGAAAATATGGAGATAAAAGACCTAAGAACTAGAATGGCAAAATCAAACCAACTTCCCAAAGGCCTAATCACCCTAGAAAGTTTGTTTATCCCTAATTATAGTATATGAAAAATGATTCTTTGGGTGAAGTATTATTTGTATTATCTAGTTGATATAGCTAAATAAAAGTATCTACTACTAGGAAAATATTGCACTCATGAAGAAATAAACCAGTTTCAATAGCTCTTTGGTAAGTACAAGGACAACATTGTTTTTTTATACAAATTTTCTAAACTCTATAACTAGAACATCATAGAGGATACATTGAATTAGAACCTAGTGCCAAGCATTTTATATAGAAATAGAGACTAGTGAATCCAAATATAGTAGTGATGAAGAAATAATTATGGAAGCTTCTACAAGCTCAAATTATATTCCCAATCAAACACTAGTATTTTGTCAATTTGGTCCTATTATGCAATAAAAGTAGAGATATAAGATTGTGTCAAGTTTAGGAATTTGAATCGGGTATATTTAAAGGATCACTATCTACTTTATTCCATTGATTAGATATTGCAAAATATATCCAGGTTGTAGATGTTATTTCTCATGGATGTCTTCTTAGGATATAATTAGATTTAAATTAAAGATGAAGACCAATAAAAAAATAACTTTCACCACCAAAATGGGAACCTTTGTGTACCAATGAATGCCATTTTATCTATCAATTTTAGAAAAAACATTCTAGAGAGTTATGGGCATAGATTTATTGAGCTCATAGTAGATAATATGCTCGTATACCTTGATGATCTAATATTATTTTCCAAGAATAGGGAAAGCACATTAGCCATATTCAATCAATTTTCCAGAGGTCTAGGGATTTTGGTATTTATCTTAGCCCTAATAAATCTATTTTTATGGTTTAATAAGAAAAATTGTAAGGTCATATAGTATTAAATTAAGGTTTATTCATAGACCCAAATCAAATAAAATTTATCCAATACCTACTATTTTCCATGTTAGTTAAAGGAATCAGGTTATTCCTAGGTAAAAGATAACTTATCACCAAGTTTAATAAAATGCTTGCAAAAATGGCTAGGCCCATGACTAATATGTTTAAAAAGGACACGAATCTAGATTGAATTGACAAAAAAAAAATCATTCCAAGATGTCAAAGATACCATCATAAAATCCTTAGACCTAATCAACCTATATTTTCCAAATATTGTTTTTTGCATGTATTTGGTATTAGATGAAAGCATAATAATTGTCTAAACCCAAGAGGATAATAAGGACAAGGAACACCCTATTATTTATGATACATGCCCTTCACAACTATCATAAGAGGTATATCCTAATTAAAAAATAGGTATTCACCATCATGAAGGCTCTAAATAAGTTTATATACTACCTATCTCAGAGCAAGCCTATCATCCTTATGGTACACCCAATGTCTAATATACTATATTACATGGAAAACTATGATAAAAGAGGACCAGGTGAATTAATGTTTTCTAGGAATTCCATATTTAGATCAAAAAAACCAATTTAATTAGGGAAATGTTCATATGTAAGAGGCTAGCAAGGATGATCTCCAAAAAACAAGTCACTCTAGTAGAGAAAAAAACATCAATGAAGGAACTAGACTGATGAGTGACATGTCTAGATATTGAATAATAGGGTAGGTCCTAGAGGGGTTGACATCCTAGGAAAGGACTTGATTCAGGCAAAAGGTAATCCATTATCATGAGCTAGATTGTTCTTATTTAAGAAATAATATGATGGTTTTCTACTCCACTACATAGAAGAAGGCAAAAAAGAAGCCTCAATCAAGCAATACCATGATGAAGGAGGGAATTTATTTGTGCCTATAATATCTCACAATATATTGAGGGCTAGATACTATTGTCCTACCATTTTCACCAAATACTATTTGTGGATCAAGAATTGCAAATCATGATACATGTTTAAGGGAAAGAAGAAAGAGCTACAATGCCTTTGAAACTAATCATTATGACTTAACCATACTAACAATGGGACCTTGATTTCATAGGTAAAACTAACATGCTATCAATTTTAGGCCATGGATGTATACTCACCACTATGGATTATTTTACAAAAATGAAGTCAAAGTAGCTAAGTAGGGGATAAAGGTTTAATTTCTTGAAAATATTATCACTAGATTCAAGGCACCTACCACCATAGACATAGATAATACCACTTATTTCAAGGGGGATAAGGTGATGAAACTTTCCCTTGAGTATGGGTTCTATCTCAAAACATCATCTAGTTACTATTCTTAGGGTAGGAGGTTGGTTGATTTAACCAATAAAAACATCCTTAAAGTATTGAAAAGGACCATATCTAACATACAAAGGTACTATCATATGAAGTTGCATAAATCACTATGGAAAGATAGGATAACACCAAAAGCATCCACTAGATCATATCCTTACAAGATAGTATATAGAAGGAAAGTGGTTTCACCAATTAGTCTAGAGCTTCTTTCCTTCACATGTCATAGCAACTTGAATTGGAGGACACCAATATCAACCCCATGCAAACAAGGTTATATGAACTAATAGCCATAGAAGAAGAAGAGAGAGAAAATTACTTCAAGAATATTTTGAAACATCAAGAATTATTCAAAAGGTGGTTTGATAAATGAGTAACATAATTAGAGTATAAAGAAGGAGACCTCATCCTCAAATGGTATGAAGATAAAGCAAAACTAGGGGTACACTAGAAGTTTGATTCATTATGGAGTGGACCCTACCAAATTACTAAAATTGAGAGTCCAAATGCCTACATGCTTTCCTCCATGGAGGGATGCTACCTATTTCTAGAAATGAGTAGCATCTCTACTTTATACAGTGATAAGAATTTTAGCCAAAATAATATATGTACATAGTAGTGACTATTAATTTAGCATGTATTCTCTAATACATTCTCTAACTTAAGCTAAAAAATACTTATTATTTTGATCAATATGTTTGTTAAGGCCATATAATAGTGATTTTGTCAAAATAAAAAATAGAGATTATATTTCTCATTTAACCGAAGTGAATCATTCATTAACAACTTACTTTAGTGAGTGGTACAATTGTCTAGTGGGTCCTCCCTATGTGAATTGGAAATAAGGTTAAATTGAACCTTAATAGGTTGATCGCTCTACCCAGCTAGCTCATGATAAGGTATGAGTAGAGTGCACACTACCTAGGGCCTTTACAAGCCCTAGGGAGGCATCAAAGGGGCCTCACTTTGAAGTATAGTGATCTAAAAATCCTTGTACCTCTTCCTTGAATGCAACACACTCACCATAATTTATTACATGCAAGTAAGACAATCGGGTCATAGCTACAAAGAAGCTCACCAACCATTGGAAACCTAAGAAAACTACGCCTAACCCCCCTTTCAAGGAAAAATTACAAAAAACTTGTGAAGTAAAGAAACCTGAGCAAGTTGCTTTGATAATACAAATGAATAGCTAGTTATGCATGGCCAATTTATTTTGTTTTCCTATATATTGGAATCCTTCAAGTAAGTGAATTGCTCTACTTCCCCAATTGAATCAATCTACTTTACGAATAAAATAACTCGTATCTACCTATTATTCTAGTATCCGTTTTCAATTAAATATCTCCATTTTAAAGTGAATTACTCCAAATTTATGAGCAAATTGATCCCTCTTCAAAACAACTAAACTTGTCCCTATTTTTTTTTGTCATTTCATTAAATTTTTTACCATTTTCTTTCCATGGACACTACATATTCATCCACTAGCACCTCATTATCTAAGGTACAAATAGTCTCACGACCTTCCACTACTATTTTACCATCAATTCTCATCACATTAGCATAGGTAGGACAATTAGGGAGGTGGTTATATAAGAAGAGGATAGGGAAAAAAAAGAGATAGGGATTTCTACCTCCAAAGAGACTAGAAAAATATTTTTATGATCTATACCAAAGGTTGAAGGAGGGAAACTATACCCATCCTACAAAGGTTCAACCTATATCCACAAATAGACTCATGGAGTATAATTCAAATTTAGACTTTAGGATTAGCCATGAACCTGGTGCCCCAAGTGTGGAGTTGCTTAAAATTAGTAAAATTTGTGGTAGAAAGATATGACCCACAATGACGAGTTAAAAATTTTCTTAATAGACTAAATACACCTTTTAGATCATGCAAGGAGTCATAAGTAATATGCTAAAGGATAGTAATGACCCAAATATATGGATATTTTATAGCCCTAAGACCCAAAAATATTTCTAATATAGGTAATCTAACACCTATTGGTGGTACTTTTTGACTCCTTACCTAGAAAAATTAAACCTGCCATCCAATTTTAATATCCCACTAGAATTAAAATAATTTAAGGTAGATGTCCAAATGGTAATGTGAGGAATAGTCATTCTTCTAGGGGAGAATAATAGCCAAAAGTTCTACAAGAAGCATATAGCCCTACTATATGTAGTATAAACCTACCCATGGCACTACAAAATGATTGATTATACCAAATATGTTTCAAATAAAATGGATAGTCAACTTAAGGAATTAAAGGAGGAGATGGAGTTTAGCTACACCTCCTACCTGGTATGGTTGATCCTTTACTAAAATAAAATCTAGTGCTTAATTCCTTGGCTATATTAAGTAGGAAAACCTATGACCATTATGGAATCCATAGTCATACCCTATTGAGAAGCAAGAAACACCTCCTATCATTTTTATGATGAGTTGTATGAGTTTATAATGGAGAAATTAAGGTAAAAGTGCCAAGGTTGACGGATGAGATATGGTACTTGCTCATAGATGGAAAATGACCAAGAAAATATTTCTACTTGGGAGGACTAGGTCATTCATCTACCTTTATGACTTCTCATCCATACTATTTGAAAAGTCAACATGAGTGTCTAAATGCATTTTCAACTTGGAATATGTGTGGCAAATTGACTATGTGGACTTGAAATATTTCAAGAGGTAAAACAAAAATCACCTTCTACTCGCTTAGAAACAAATAATGAGCATCACTCCTAAGTTGCATGGTTTTCACTTAGTAGCAAAGGTATAATTTAAGGATATGGGTCTTGAGTATATTAAAGATCATTGGTCCTATGAACCAAAAAGAATATTCCAAAAAGCCCTTAGGGATAAGAAGTTGGACACCTTCTTTACTCATAATAAGAGCTATAATATATAGTAGCAAAGGAACCTATATGAAGAGATAGCCCTTTCCACTTTGGGAAGCAACTAAGTGTATGAATATGAGATTAAAATTTGGTATGCTTATCCCTCAGAGTTGCATGCCATTTATACCAAGAAGAAGAATTATTTTTATCCCAACATCAAGCTCAATCACCAAAGGTTAGGATACTCTATAAAATTAGGTACATATATCATAAAGTACTTATGTGATAAAAAATGAGGTATGAGATGAACAACATCATAAAGTCTACCAGAGATAGTCCATTTGATGCTACACTATTTGCAACTTGGGATAAGAGACACCCAAAGAGAAAAAAGGCTAATATTATAAGAAAATAAACAACAATTATCTTGATCCATTACAATATCAAGCCCAAGAAATAAGTATAACCTATGACAACAATTTTAGCTACACCAACAAATCTAGAAATGATTAGCTCAAAAATCAAGCAAATGATCATAAAAGGGTGAAAGATATAGGTCACTATTTGTATAGGTGGTAGAAACAAAGGACAAATAACAACAAAGACAAACAACTCACCTTGGTGAACTTCCTAAAGGGGAATTACCTCTTACATTAGGAATGAATAGTCTAGTGGCCACTACTAGACCCATTTGGACTCCCCTTTCACCATCCATACATCCCTCTTCTCTTTTTATACTTTCTTCTCTTATTTCTACTTTTTATTATTTTGCTATACTTATCTCACCATCCACAAATGTAGCATATGGTTCTCTAAGAGGTACCCCACCTCCAGTGGTCATGGTCATGATAGGAACCACTCCTATCACATCCTTCTTATATTTACCCATCCACATCATTACCTCATGGTCATTAGTCCCATGCACCATGTCACCCCTCTCCACCACCTTAGTCAAGTTAGCATCACATCCCACTTCTACCACTTCCAATCCATTCTCCATTGTCACCATGTAGTTTTCTCCTCTCACTCTACTATCCACCTCCATACACCAAATATGCCCACCATACTAAACTTGATAACTTCTATATGCAATGATGCCCACCACCCCAACCTAAAGAACTGATTTTATGGGAGCTCCCCATTGATACATGTGACTAGATGAATAAGCTTGACCTTTGCATATAAAAATAGAGATATGAAAATTGTCAATACATTTGACATCCTTATAATTGAGGAGAAAATATGGAAAAAAGAATACAAAAAAATTAGCAAAAGGACCATGAAAATTTTAAAAATTTTCTAGTTGTAATTATTGAGGAAAGGGAATAAAATATACTTTACAAAAGCAACTAAAGTTGACCTCATTAGAGAAGTGATAGTTCCAACTAACTTGACTATTAGGATATTTTAGTTGGACCTAGACATGATGGACCCATACCAAATGGTCTATTTATATTACCAACTTACACTTGACATGCAAATTAAATATGGCCACCTTGTAATTGAGGATGAAGAAACACAGGTTAAAATAGAGAAATAAAGGTAAAGTTGGCATAGTTGAAGGTACAAAGGAATAATATATAACAAGAGAATGAGGAGCTAAAGAGAGAATTTTCCAAGGAATATTATCTATAGAAGCAAATCAAGGACCTCAAAACCTAACTTATAGAAGGTACAAAAAGTCAACAAGAGCTTAAAGACCTTGTTCAATAATTGATAAAGGATTAAAATTAACTCTAAATGCACCTAGATGAGAAGGATCAATAAATTACATAGTTGATGGCCTCAAAGCCTATGAAGGTAGTTGTAGACCCAAAATTAGCTTAGAATACCCAAAGAATCAAGTTCCTCTAGGACTAGATCTAGGAGGAGATAAAAAAATATTTACAAGTACTTTTATTTACCTTCGTCATAGAAGAAATTATAGAATAGGTTGATAAGACCATTAAACATGTGGAAGGGAGGCTATCTATAAGGGGTGAATATTAGGAGGTCCTAAAACACCTTGTATCAATGACCATAGCATAGGCACAACAACAAGGTGTAGATACCAAAAGTCACACATTGCCAATTCACCCATCCTCATGGTTGATCAATTTGCAAAACCCATAAAATTTGCAAAAATTAGCCTTAAAACACTATTATTTTATCAAAATCACTATTCATATCCATAATCCCCCTTTTATGCTTAACCCTAGGTCCTCATGCAACAACCATCATGGCTTAACCTTGGTTAATTTCAACCCTGGTCAAAAGTCACTTTATGGTCAAAATTCACTTTATGGCTAAACACATGGTTAATCAATTCAATAATGATTAGCCTAATTCTCTCCACCTCACCTAGTCTACCCTTTGACTAGCCTAGCCTTCCACCTCACCTAGTCTACTCTTTGACTAGCCTAGCCTTCCACCTCACCACCCTGATATTTGCTCCACTTCACATCCCCCTATGCATTCAATGACAATTGAAGAATTTTGCACACACAAAAGCATTTTAAAATTAAAAGGCTTTCCACATCACCATGCCATAAATGATATTTGGAGACTTTCCTCCACCCATGCATTTATGTGGGATGACTCATCCATGTCCATTTATGACAAGTAGATGGTGAGAAATTATCTCACCCAAATTCACTTTTGAAGCATGCCACCTTAGGTGACACCTCACAAGGGAAACCTCATAGGGGAAACCTTAGGGGATACCTCATGGGACACCTCAGCCCCCCCTAATATCTCTAAATTCTATAAATAGAGGGCCATTTCCTCTATATTCATGAATCAATCATTTGTATACCTAGACTATACCAAAATAAACCTAGAGGCCACTTAAGTCCTCACTTTCCATTAACCACCATAGAGGAATCATAAGCCCTCTCTTGCTATTAAAAGCCCTCTTTTTACATCCTTTTTATATCCCAAATTGATCTCTATTGTAGGTTGAGAAGGTGACTCAGAGGATAGGAGTTTCAATAGTTGTAGGACATAATTCTCCTCCACACAAAAACTAGACAAAATTGTTACAGTTAGAGTCGCAAGGTACCCTATGACCAGAGCATAAAGTTGCACCCTAGGGTGCAACCCAATTAGGGCCTATTTCAGCCAAAGTCACCCTCACTATTTTTCCCATAACTTTTGCATCTAAAATTTGTTTGACCTAAAATTTTGAGGGTAGCTTCCTAACAACTAGAGGAAGGTCCCAAATAAATTTTATTCTATTCTAATAAATATAATTAGAGTCACATGGTATTTTGAAAATAAAGTAAAAAGTCACACCCTAGGGTGCGACCATTTGCAAAAGTTAATTTTAGGCAATAACAAGCCACAAAACCTTTCATACAAGTAAATTTCACTGTATTTTTTTATTTACAATAATTTTCTAGCAAATGTAATTATGCATTAGATTAGCTTCTTTTGTTTTTTTTCTTCAAACATGAGGGGTCTGATCAAGACAGACCCCCAAATATTCTAACCCATTTTTGTAGGTCCTATAGGTATGGTGGATAGATCGGATTGATAGTGGCACATGAGAAATAATCCCACTCAATTTGATAATATTTTAGAAGATTGATATGATGTTGTTGACCTCTTAGTTGAAGAACATGTTTTCACCTCACAAAACCCTATTTTGTGGCCTCTAAAGGTAAATTTGTAAATGGGAATCTCTTGTATTCCCTTTAGCCATATATTGCAAACAACATTGGTTTTCCTTGTGTTCATTTTGGCATGCCTAGTAGGACCCCCACCATGTTTGTTGCTTTTGGTTAACGTTTTCTAGTAGTTGACTAATTTTACCGATTTTTTGTATTATAGGTGCTACAAAACCAACTAGAACTTTCCAAATCCTTGAAATACAACTCATGTATAGGATAGGTGTCTTTCTGGTTTGTGATCCAGGGTTTCAAGGTAGGGTGTGACCATAAATTTTAGTCACAAGGTACCCTACAACTGAACCAAGCACTCCAGAAACTAGTTTCTACATAATTAATAACAAATCCATAGTTATAGGTAAGTTTGGGGGACTTATTTACCCTCACATGGGATTGCTATCTCCCTTGCCAAATATTACCTCCATAGGCTAAAATAGTTTGAGAACAATGGCATCCACAAAGGTGTAATTGAGCATTTTTCTCTTGCTTTTAGAGTTTTTGATATCACACCATATTGCAAAAGTTGTTTTTGTATTTCATGTATCTTTCTTATATGGTCCTTTTGTTTATAAAACTAACATTCTATCCTTTTCTATTGTAGGTACCTACATAAAAACCAACTATCGTACCACAAAGACTATCAACAAGTCTAAAATATGGTAAACATTTTAAGTTTTCACTGAGTTGCATGGTAAGGTGTGACCCTTGTTTTTAGTCATAGGGTACCCTATGACCGAAGCTGAGACATAGTTCAGCCCCAAAAATATAGTCACAAGCACTTCTAGGAGCTAAATATCATAGATAAGTCAGAAAAATCTACCTTTTTGGTGCAAAAGCAACAAATTTGATTAAAATTTCTAGCATATTTTGCTTTCACAAATGCCCCAAAATCGCTTTGGGTACTTTACAAAACTCATTACTTTCACTTATTAGCTTTAAAAAATGCCCCAAATCCATTTGGTCACCCTTAATTTTGCTTGTTAATATCTTAGAAAGGCTCCAAAATCGCTTTGGTCAAACTTACAAAATCTCTTGTTCACTTCTATACATGTTATCTAGTTGAGTAGTTGCATTATTTAGAGTTAAATCACTTGCATAAGGGGATAAGAGGCCTTATAACCTCTTCATCTCCATGAGTTGTGAGAAAAATTCTTATCTAGCCTCATATATAAATATCTAAGAGAAATTTGGCCATAACCTTAATAGGCACATCTTGGCTAGTGTAAACAAATTTGTGCCTAATAAAGTCTTAGAATAAGATCGCTAAAATCAAGCAACTTTACTTGTTTTTCTTTAGAATAAGGTTTATCTTTTCATAAAAAACAATTTTCATTGCTTCTCTTGCATACCCTTCATTCTAAAAAGGCATTTAATTTTACAAAAAGTAAAAAAAAGAAAAGAAAAGACATTAATTTTGCTTAATCTAGGTTTCTTTTCAAGCATTTCCAGAATTTTTGAGTAGCATGCGTACACACTTTACATTTTTCACATTGATAAGGTTGGATCTCATCACAAACCCCCAATCAATACCAACGATGTTAGAATTCATCTTATTCCATTGGCTCACCCCCAACACCATAATAGCCCCTACGAGTGGTTTTCAAGACTTCATCAGTAGAGAATCCCCTACTCTTGAGAGATCCTTAGGTTAGGCTAGAATTAGATTCCCCTACTCACAAGGCTTCATATAATCAGTGAGTGTGCAACTATTGTTTATGACTAAGGTCGTTCAAGGGTGAAGTAAAATCTTGGTCGGGCCAGTAGCAAGTCTTAGACAGTGCCACCTCTTTCTTAAGAGGTTTTACATATCTCTCCTCTAGTTTTTCTCATCCATTACCTTCATTAGAAGCCATTCACCTATTTTTGTGTAGTTATCCCTCACATACATTTGGGTATAATAGAAAATTGTGTGTGAACATACCTTCATAGGTTACATCTATCACCTCTTTCTCTATTTTAGGGTTTTTTGGAACATCTGAAATACACTTTTACAAAACTTACATGTTTATTATTTTTCTTGTTAAGTAGGTTTATTTTTGCTATGAAATATCTTACAAAACCTTCAAAATAGGCTATAAAATCTTCAAAATAGGCTATAAAATATTCACACAACTTTCTAAACATATCTAGACACAGTTTAGGCAACTTTATCACCTTTGTGATCAATTTAATTATAGTCATAAGGTACCCTACAACCGAAATATTTGTTTCATATATAATATCAAACACCACAAAAACACTCACACAACTACCATATTGGCCTAAATTTACCAAAAAATTAGTTTCTCAATCTGTCATTCTTCAATCACTATCCTTACACAAGGTTTAATCTTGAGTGTAAATGCTCCTAGTTATGAATATTTCTTCCATGATCCCTTCTTTTCCAACTAGTTTGTTAGAGAATTCAAAGGAAACCACCTTTTCTCATTCTCAAAATCCATTTTTTTCCTTTCACTCCTCATGCCTACCTCCTATGTTAAGCAATAGGATTTTATCCTATGATCATGACCTCAGGTATTAAGCTAGTCTTATTTATATTCCCTTGAGCTCTCACGTGAGAACTACTCTCTTCTATCCATGTCAATGCCCATCACCTAGTCCGTACCCTTTTCAATGACCACCTCCTCTACCTCTTCTTCCATCACCTCATTTTCCATTCCAATAGGGCCAATCAGTGGGCATGTCCTAGCCCACTTTCCCCCCCTATTCCTTTGCATGAATCTTACTCATATGCATATTATTTCCCACATCAATCAACCTTAAATCCTCCTTAAATTGATATGCAAAAAATCTTAGAATACCTCAATAGTCTTGAGTTACGATTGAGTGACTGTCGATGTCACACACCAACCCATCATTCATCCATAATCAGCCCTACAATGCCTCCTCTTCCAACAAATTTATCAAAATTGGGGGAGTTCTACCTCCTTTGACACATTTCTCACAACTAAGGGGAGTATCTCTTCTTCTAATCAATTTCTCATGACTAGGATTTTATTCCCCTTCAAATCCTTCCATGACTAGGGGACTTCACACTCTTTCAAACCACACTTCTATCTAGGGCATCTCACACCCCTTCTAACCAATTTTGTGATTGGGGGTTGGAATTTCCCTCTTATATTGTCATATATCATGTACTCATGTTAATGCCACCAAACACACCAAACTAGTCACAAGTTTTAAAGGTTGCATCCTTTACCTCATTTTTATCAAATAAATCAATTGTCAGGTTAACAAGGTTACACCTTTTGCCTCACATGATCATATTAAATAAAATTAATATCTAGGTTTAAAAGGTCGCACCCTTTGCCTCACATTCACATCTCAAATCAAATATCTTACCAGGTTCAAAAGGTTACGTCCTTTGCCTCACACTCTCATTTCAAATCAAATCTTTTGCAAAGTTTAAAAGGTTACACCCTTTACCTTGCATTCACATCCCATCATAAAATTAGTCACTAGGTTTAAAAGGTTGCATGCTTTTCTCAAAGGATGCACACTTTGCCTTACCCTCATCAAATCAAATCTCTAGCTAGGTTAACAAGATTACACCCTTTACCTCACATGCTCATCTCAAATCAAATCAATCACCAGGTTCAAAAGGTTATGCTCTTTGCCTCACATTCACATCCCATCACCAAATCAATTTCTAGGTTCAAAAGGTTGCATCCTTTTCTCAAAGGTTGCACACTTTGCCTCACATGCTCATATCAAATCAAATAAATTACCAGGTTCAAAAGGTTGCACTCGTTACCTCATATTCACATCCCATGACCAAATCAATTGCTAGGTTCAAAAGGTTATGCCCTTTACCTCATATGCTCATATCAAATCAAATATTTCACCAGGTTAACAAGGTTACACCCTTTGCCTCACATGCTCATATTAAATTAAATCAATTTCTAGGTTCAAAAGGTTGAACCCTTTACCTCACATTCACATATCAAATCAAATCTCTAGCCAGGTTAACAATATTACACCCTTTGCCTCACATGCTCATCTCAAATCAAATCAATTGCTAGGTTAAAAAGGTTGTACCCTTTACCTTACATTCACATATCAAATTAAATCTCTTTCTAGGTTCAAAAGGTTGTGTCCTTTGCCTCACATTCTTATTTCAAATCAAATCTCTCACCAGGTTCCTTTGCATAACATTCACATCCCATCATAAAATCAATTGCTAGGTTTAGAAGGTTGTATCATTTTCTCAAAGGTTATGCCCTTTGCCTTATGCTCATCAAATAAAATTTCTAGCTAGGTTAATAAGGTTGTACACTTTACCTCGCATGCTCATATCAAATAAAATCAACCATTAGGTTCAAAAGGTTATGCCCTTTGCCTTGTATTCACATCCCATCACCAAATCAATTATTAGGTTCAAAATATTGCACCCTTTGCCTCTCATTCATATCTCACACCAAGTCAATAGATAGGTTCAAAAGGTTGCACCCTTTGTCTCACCTTCATCAAAATTATTTCCAAAAACCTCAACAAAAATTTGAAAGGTTTCTCCAAAAGCCTCAAGCCATTTGGAATATTCTTTTTAAATCTCTTAGAAAAATGATTTTCCAAAAACCTCAACAAAAATTTGGAAAGGTTTCTCCAAAATCCTCAAGCCATTTGGAACATTCTTTTCACATCCATCCCAAAGGCACTAAATCCCTTTGGCTTCATTTCAAAATTACATCCATTCCAAAGGCATTGAATCCCTTTGGCTTCATTTCAAAATCACATTCATTCCAAAGGCACTGAATCCCTTTGGTTTCATCTCAAAATCTTATGCATTCAACATAAAAAAAAAACAAAAATACAAAAGGTTACACTCTTTGTCTCACCTTCATAAAAATGGTTTCCAAAAACCTCAACAAAAATTTGGAAAGGTTTTTCCAAAAGCCTCAAGCCATTTGGAATATTCTTTTTAAATCTCTTAGAAAAACAGTTTCCCAAAAACCTCAACAAAAATTTGGAAAGGTTTCTCCAAAAGCCTCAAGCCATTTGGAACATTATTTTCACATCCATACTAAATGAATCAAATCCCTTTGGCTTCATTTAAAAATCACATCCATTCCAAAGGCATATAATCCCTTTGAATTCATTTCAAAATCACATCCATCCTAAAGGCACTAAATCCCTTTGGCTTCATCTCAAAATCTTGAGCATTCAACATCAAAAACAACAAAAATACAAAAATTTTGCACCCTTTGCCTCATCTTCATAAAAATGATTTCCAAAAACCTCAAAAATAATTTTAAAGGTTTTTCCAAAATCCTCAAGCTATTTGGAATAATATTTTTAAAACCTCTTAGTAAAACGGTTTCCCGTCAATACAAATTTGGAAAGGTTTCTCCACAAGCCTCAAGCCATTTGGAACATTCTTTTTACATCCATACCAAAGGCATAAAATCCCTTTTTCTTCATTTAAAAATCACATTCATTTCAAAGGTACCGAATCCCTTTAGCTTCATTTTAAATCACATCCATTCCAAAGGCATAGAATCCCTTTGGCTTCATCTCACAATTTTGCACATTCAATATCAAAAACAGCAAAAATACAAAAACAATAACAAAAATACAAACACTCAAAACCATCCATCAGTGATGTATCTTGCATTTCATTTTCTTCTTTTCTCCTTTGTCTTCTATTTTATTTTCATCCACATCTACCTCATCTAGATCTATATCAATATTGTATGTTTAAGCTTCAAGTGGCTACATACATTTGATTGGTTATAGTTCCTTTCTTCCTTCTTCCCTTTCTTCTACCTTTTGCTTTTCTTTCTTCTCTTATCAATTTTCATCCATTTCACAAGCCTAATTTCTAGGCTCTTTCATCATCATCCACACTCATCAATCATGTTGATGCCACTAACCACTAGTAATCAACACCCTCTTCACATGCATCCACACTCATCAATGATATTGATGTTGTAAACCACTTGCAATCAACACCCTCTTCACATGCACTCCTCACTCATCAAGCATGTTGATATCGCTAACCAATAGCAATAAACACCCTCTTCACATGCATCCACACTCATAAATAACATTGATACCTCCAAACATTGGCATTAAATTCACTCACCAAATTCATCCATATACACTATCAAAATTCATCTATATAAATTGGGAGAAACATTTTAATTCATGAATTTGCATTCACCTCACTTGGTTTTTCTTACTCAAGAACAAGTTAGTCGTGTTTTAGTTTACATTTATAGGCATTCTATAATTTCAATCATTTTGCTTGTATATATGCATATATCATTTTGCATACAAAAAACCATTGAGGGTTTAAACATACATTTGTTAGCATGCATGTAGTGGTGTCCACTCCTATTCTTAATTGCATGGTAATAGGAAGCTTTTCTACTGCTCAACCATTCATAATTAGTCTAATCAACCTCCATTGAATGCCATCAAATTCTAAAGCATTTTGAAGCTTCCCCTGGTTGACTTAAGTTCTTCATGGACCAATCATGTGTTGGTAAAAATTTTGTGTAACGAAAAGGTTTGTGTGCCCACAAATCTTGACCAAGTTTGAATGACCACGAGGCCAGGTAGCTATGTGGGTCAATATTCAAATAAGGCTAGTTCCTCATAAATCCTAGCTAATTATGGTTAGGGAGAAGAGTTTTGAAAGTAAATAAAAAGAGCTAAAGCTATAACTTACATGGGTACAAATATAGCCACATAAAAATACATGTAGAACAAAACTTAAAACATTACATGCAATTCTCATGAATCATCTAATAGATAAACTAGTATTTCCTGTTAATATTTACCGCTCATGATTTGATTGCAAATTCTAGAAATAGAGAGTGAGATGCATGAAATATAGAATACAAAATTAAAGCTAAGTCACTCAATTAATTTAAGCAGAAATAAACAATCAAACATTCATACATACTTTTATGAAAAGCTTTGGAGGCCAAACAATGATCCACTTGTATTTTAGAATGATAGAAGTCTTTACATGTAGATTGTAATAGCTAAAGAGTTGACACCTCTAATACATTACATTCTAACATATATAGCTTCTCAAAAACTCCTCTTACAAGACATATGATGCTCATTAATGAAGACAAATCCTACTACAAATGGCTACGGTGTTCATTAATGGAGTGTGGCTATGTCAGAAAGTGTCCAGACTATTCACACCAACCACAACCCTATGACTATTAATTGACTATCTATGTGGTATCAAAATGGCTTTGCTGGCTACATCTAGTTTGTCCATCCATCTGATGAATATTCCAACCCTACTACTCATAATAGTTGCACATATTTGGAGGTAGTGAGTTGTTGCAATCATTTATATAGCTTGAATTTCATTGCAAAGGACGTACTTTGTTGTCAGGCAATTCCAATGTATGAAAAGGCCATCCACTACATGCCAACTACACATAGGGTTCTATTCGATAAGTTAATGCATCTTTGTACCACCTCCAAACTTGGGCATAGAACTCTCCCACCATTAATAAGTCAACTAGCATCTAAAATCTCCCCTCAAATTTTAATTCTCCTTCTCAACCATGGCAAAATTTTGAGAGTTGCATGGATGCTTGTCACTTCCTATTTCCTCATTGAGCACTGCTTCTATGCATGGCAAAATTTTAGGATGGGCCAAGAGTCCTGCTTCCCACTTGTCCACCCAGTCTAGCTTTCCATTCCTTTGAGATGGGCTTTTGGGACCTATGAGAAGTCTAATCTCATCCCACTTTTTCATTTGGTTCGACACTTAGTCAACTTTGGGCTTCCATTACGATGGGATTTTGGGATCCCTTTAGCATATTATGGTTTTTTATTTCTCCACCTACCTTCTATTATTTTGACTCCTTGTGGTGGGATTTTTGGACCCATCTAAGGTTTAATGATAGCCCATTTTTCCACCCTCATCAACACTTAGCCAAAAATTCAGGCTCTTTATGGTGGACTTCTAGGAGTGATCCGAAGATGGGTTTCAACCCAATTTACTTCCAAGTGCACCTTTCCTCTTCTCTTCATGGCAAAATTTTGGGACCTTCTTAATGCTCAACTTGGGCCTATTTCTCCACTAGGCTCCATACTTAGCCAATTTTTAGGATTTTACTAGTTCTTCCACCCATCTAGATATTGGGTCCTTTTCAAAGACCTTATTCTCCACTTAGGTGGAGGAAAAAAAGGTAGTGGGTGTGAGCAAAACCACCCACATCATGCATCTCACATCTTAAGCAAATTTTGAGTATAGGAAGGACAACTCTTTGTGTGAACCTTGCCATAAAGCGAATGGTTTTATTTGCTCATCTTATCATTTGCATGATTTAAATATGAGGATCGTCAAAAGGACAATCTATTCAAAAAATAAGAGAAAATCAAAGCAAAGAGATACAAAAAAGAAAAGAGGTAGAAAAAAAGCGAAAGCCTTAAGAGCACTACAAAAATAAATAAAATAGTACTATCACAAATATGGAATCCCTAAGATCCTCAGGTCCATAAAATTATGGGACTAATCTCCATTAGGGATATGTATAATTGACTGGAAATGGAGCATGCCTTACAAGTGGTGATACATATATCACATTAGTGACCTTTTGTATAGATCATTGGGTGCTTGTGGATGAGCTAGGTTTAGAATTGGTTAGTCCAAACTCACTTAAAATGGATAAATGAACATCATGTGTACACACAGGTCCATGATATGATCAATCTCAATCAAGATATGAAGAACACAAGATTATACTGAGAGGGGAGGGTGAACAGTATAAGACCACTTTTTCAATTTGCTTTAAAATCAACTTTCAAAACAAGTATTATGCAGTGTATAGATAGCAGTAATAACAACAAAAATCAAAGCAATGCACAACACACCATCCACAAAGTGACACAACAATTTACGTGGTTCACCCAATGTGGGCTACTCCACTGGATAAAACTTTTCTCTAAAAGTTATATCACAGTTCTTTGGGAAACCTTCCCAATTACAAAGTTTATGGGCACCAACCCAAAGGAGACACCTTCCCCTAGCTCGCTCTTAGTGGTGATCCTCTAGAAGACCTCTACCTCCTCTGCCCTTAGCAAGTGGAACTCTATCCACAGAAGACACCTGTCTTCCCTGCTCTGGTTGGAGATCTCTATCCTCAACTCTATCACTGCAAAGCCATTCCTCAAATTTGCACCAAACACAGTCCTTCGATCTAGCACAAATCTGTCCTCTTCCTCTGTTCTTTTCTGTTACAGCCGCACTTGGTCGAAACCAACTTTTCACTGTCTGTGCAAACACAGCAGCACAATCTTCACACTCTCTGCTCAAACACTGTAGCACAATCGTCGCACACTCTACGCAAACACAGTAGCACAGTCGTCGCACACTCACAGTAGTCGATAAGACTTCCACTTATGCACCTCTGTGATCGAACTTCTCCCCGCACACTATCTATGCAAATCGCACTTTGAATGCACACTTCGATCGATTCGACTCGACTCGCTCTCTTGCGCACAGTAGAATTCACTTGCGCAAATTTGATACATGCATTCGATGCCATGAAACTCAAAAATAGTCCTCCTTTTATAGCATTAATTCATGATCAAAAACTTAATATTTAGTCGGTTGTTACCCTAAAGATCATCGGCTAAAAAACCCTAATCTTCGTCGGCCCAGATTTAACTTTGTCGGCTTCAACCGCCTCTGCTGCCTCTGTCACTTCCCTGTAGCTTCCGTCGTGAAACTACAACATGTCGCGATATCGCGACACCTTTGCCTGTCGTACACCTTCTTTTGCCCATTGTCACGAAATCGTGACACTTTTTGCTTTTGTCTGCCTTGACTGCGTCCTTGTCGTGAAATCGTGACACTTCTGTCTTTTGCTGACGTCATCTTCACTCCTGTCGTGAAATCATGACACTTTAGTCTTCATTGCCTTCTTCTCTTCTTTTGTCGCGAAATCGCGACACATCCGTCTGCTAATGTCATCTTTAACTCGTCATGAAATCATGACCCTTTTGTCTTCATGGCCTTCCTCTCAGCTTTTGTCACGAAATCGTGACACTTCTGCTGCCTTGAGCTTCTTTCTGCCTTACACCCGCGAAACTGGAACATGTCACGAAATCGTGACACTTACGCTGCCTTAAGCTCTTTTCTGCCTTAAGCCCATGAAACTGGAACATGTCACGAAATCGCGATGCTTTTGTCTTCATAGCCTTCCTCTCTGCTTCTATCATGAAATCGTGACACTTCTCCTATAGAAGACCTGCTTCCAGTTTCTGTCGTGAAATCGTGACACTTTCTCCAACTCAATGCTGCCTTCTCAACCTGTCGTGAAATCGTGACATTTTTTGCTAACGCAAGCTTTCTCTTCAACCTATCATGAAATCGTGACACTTTCAGCTTCCGTTCACTTTCTCTACTGCCTATCATGAAATCATGACACTCTCTACGTCCGTACACTTTTTCTTTAGCCTATCACGAAATCGTGACGCTTCTTATATCAAACTCTTTCCTTTGCTGCATGTCGCAAAATCGCAACAGTTCTCACTTTGAGATTTTTAGCATGTCACGAAATCATGACAGTCCTCAACTTGACCTCTGCAGCATGTCGCAAAAACGTGACAGTCCTCACTTGGAACTTTGCATCATGTCGCGAAATCGCGACAGTTCCTGAATAACTTTCTCTCTCTTTGATCTTGTCGCGAAATCACGACAGTTCACACTATGGACTCTCTTTTCTGCATTATGTCACGAAATCGTGACACCTTTTTATTCGTACAACTTTCTTGGCAATGTGTCATGAAAACGTGACACTTTTCCTTCTCTGCCTTCCTGCACTTTTTGAGTCGCGAAAATGCGACATGTCACGAAATCGTGACACTTTCCAACTTGCTCTCCTTCTCTGCCAACATGTCGCGAAATCGCGATAGTTTTGCCGAACTTTCTCTCTCTTCCAGCATGTCACGAAATCGTGACACTTTTGCCAAAACTTTCTCTCTCCTCAAACATGTCACGAAATCGCGATAGTTTTGCCAGCACTTTCTCTCTCCTAAAACATGTCGCGAAATCGTGACAGTTTTTCCAGTCGCCTGCATACTTTTTCTTACTTGTCTTTTTCTTGATCTTTTGCAACTGGGCTACTCTGATCTTCTTGGAAACTCACTGTCCAAACTGAAACCTTCATCAAAACACATTCTTTGACATCAAACCAAATTGCTTCAAGACCTTCTTGACATCAATGACAACATCTACACTTAGAGCAAAGGCAATGTACCCAAGGTACCCAAAATTGCCAACAATCTCCCCCTTTGTCATTGATGGCAAACCTTAACTGAAAACACTAACTCAAGAGCCAAAACTGAACCCTACTGATCCAACAACTGAGAATCTACAATTGAAGTTTTTGCTCCCCCTGACTTGAAGCTTTCTTCTTCACTTGAAGCTCTCCCCCTTTCTCATATCTCTCCCCCTTTGTCATCAATGGCAAAGGGTCACCTTTGGGGCTCGGGACTAAGAATGAGCCTCTTAGCTTAGTCCCTCCCCCACCTCCTGATGAGGTGATTTAAAATAGGGTTGGGAGTGACACTCCCATTAGACACTCATCATCATCAGTGTCTACAATTTCCTTGTCGGGCCTTCTCTTGAATTCTTTGACTGTATTTTTGTTCCTGTCACTATTCTGATCCTCGGACCTGTTCATACTACTGTTCCTGTTTCTTTTATCATTCCTATTTTTATTCATACCTTGATCCTTGGACCTATTTATATCACTTTTTCTGTTCCTGTACCTTGGAAAATCAGCTCTACACTGTCTAGTTGTGTGTCCTTCATTGTTGCACTTATAGCACGTAACAAAGTTATTTCTATTCGGCATACCTCCTTTTTGAATCCGTTTGTTATGAGTAATCGTGTTCCTGTTGTTAGTTTTGCAGAACATTGCCTTATGCCCGAACTGATTACAAGAGTAGCAATATCCTTGAAATAAGTTACGGCCCCTGAAACTGTCATTTATCTTCCTTACTTGAGTCATGCAATGCGAAGCCATGTGGCCAAACCTGTGACACGCAAAACATCTGCCATTAAACTTTCCTGTAAATGACCTTCTAGGTCGGGTAAACTTCTTCTTCGCATTCAGAATTCTATTTTCTATTTCTACGCATTTATCACTCATGGACTCTTGATCTGAAGTACTTTCTACATCAGAACTTTCTTCCTTTTGTAATCTCTTGCTAGATTCCCCAACCTGTTTCTTGTGCGGCTCAACAAACCCGAGACCTGTTTTATCTGTTGGTTTTCTTTGACCTTTGATGAGAGATTTAACCCTTTTGGAGCTATCTTGAAACCTGTACAGCTTATCCTTGTACTCTTTAGTTTCCACTTCCAAAGAAGCCATTTTCTGTTCTAATTCACTATACTCAAGCACCTTAGATTCTAACTCAGTCTTGAGTTCTTGTGTCTTAGCCATAGAGACTTCAAGATTTTCTATAAGTTCATCTCTCTCCATACAACATTCATCTAACTTATCCTTGAGTCTAGCATTCTTCTTTCTTTCCTTTTTCAAAACACTAAGAGCATTAGTAAGTTCACATTCAAGATCCTCTATTTGATTGCATTTTGAATTATCAAGGCCTTTTTCAGATTTCTTATCACTAGAGGTGCTACCCTTTTCAAAAACCATACATGCATCTTCATTGTAATTTTCTGAAGCATCCTCATACATACTAGCAACCAAATCATTATTTGTGCAATTATCCTCAAGGTGCCCAAAATTTCCACATCTAAAACATTTCATGACAATGAATTTATGTTTCGGTTCTTCCTCCTTTTCTGAAATGAACAACATCTCATTTTCATTATCACTAGAAGAACTTTCACTATCACTGCTAGAACACTTACTTGCTTTGTCTAGGTAGAAGCTCTTCTTGTTCTTGTGTGAATACCTCTTTCCTTGATTGTTGTGCTCATCTTTGTTCTTTCTGTAATACCTGTGCTTTTCAGAATCCTTGCTCTTAACATCCTGTATATCTTCATCACTTTCATTCTTTGAAATAGTACAGTCAGTAGCATAATGACCAAACTTTCCACAGTTGAAACATCTTATATTTTTCTTGCTTTTGTGCTTTCTGGAAAACTTGCCTTTCTTGCTGTAATATGCCTCTTCATCACTAGAAGACTCATCACTCTCTTGAATCTATTTGCCCTTTGATTTCTTGGTAGCTTTGAAAGCTGCCTCTTTCTTAACATCAACTTTCACTTGAGTTCTCAACTCAAATGCTGCAAGTATACTATGGAGCTCATCCTTTTTCAATTTATCTAAATCTTTAGCTTCCTCAATGGCAGAAATATTTTCACTAAATCTATTAGGAAGAGATCTTAAAATCTTATCACACACATCATTTTCAGCAAGTTCAAGACCTAAGTCTTTCATGGAGTTAACAATCTCATCCATACGAAGCATGTAGTCACTAATATTTTCATCATCATTCATTTTGAGTTGTTCAAACATACCTTTAAAATGTCTCAATTTGGCCTTTCGGACATTTGCATCACCTGTATGAACCACCTGCAATTGTTTCCACATTTCACTAGCTGTCTTGTAGTGAATAACTTTGGTGAGATCTGCTTTCTATAAGCCTCTCAGGATTGCATTCATGGCTTTTGAATTGCTGTGAAGCATGAGCCTATCTTCTTTAGTATAAGGACCATGTTTAGGAATAGTGTACCCATCTTCAATCACTTCCCATACCTCATTACCAAGTGCCATTAGATAAACTCTCATTCTTGCACTCCACAGACCGAAATCTGATCCATCAAGAATAGGTGTTGCATTGCCACTTGAATAATCCATTGTGTTCTTTGCAAGCTTTTCCTTCAAGTTGTTAAACCTTTTCGAAGGAACCCGCTTTGATACCAATTGAAGAACACAAGCTTATACTGAGAGGGGGGGTGAACAGTATAAGACCACTTTTTAATTTTTCTTTCAAAATCAACTTTCAAAATAGTATAATGCAGTGTATAGATAGCAGTAATAACAATAGAAATCAAAGCAATGCACAAAACACCATCCACAAAGTGACACAACAATTTACGTGGTTCACCCAAGGTGGGCTACTCCACGGATAAAACTTTTCTCTAAAAGTTATATCATAGTTCTTTGGGAAACCTTCCCAATTACAAAGTTTATGGGCACCAACCCAAAGGAGACACCTTCCCCTAGCTCTGCTCTTAGTGGTGATCCTCTAGAAGACCTCTACCTCCTCTACCCTTAGCAAGTGGAACTCTATCCATAGAAGACACCTGTCTTCCCTGCTCTAGTTGGAGATCTTTGTCCTCAACTCTATCACCGCAAAGTTGGTCCTCGAATTTGCACCAAACACAGTCCTTCGGTCTAGCACAAATCTGTCCTCTTCCTCTGTTATTTTTTGTTACAGTCGCACTTGGTTGAAACCAACTTTTCACTGTCTGTGCAAACACAACAGCATAGTATTCACACTCTCTACTCAAACACTATAGCACAGTCATCACACACTCTATGCAAACACAATAGCACAGTCGTCGCACACTCACAGTAGTCGATAAGACTTCCACTTATGCACCTCTGCGATCGAACTTCTCCCCGCACACTATCTGTGCAAATCGCACTTTGAATGCACACTTGATCGATTCGACTCGACTTGCTCTCTTGCACACAGTAGAATTCACTTGCACAAATTTGATACACACATTCGATGCCATGAAACTCAAAAATAGTCCTCCTTTTATAGCATTAATTCATGATCAAAAACTTAATCTTTAGTCGGTTGTTACCCTAAAGATCGTTGGCTACAAAACCCTAATCTTCGTTGGCCCAGATTTAACTTTGTCGGCTTCAACCGCCTCTGCTGCCTCTGTCACTTCCCTGTAGCTTCCATCGTGAAACTACAACATGTCACGATATCGTGACACCTTTGCCTGCCGTACACCTTCTTTTGCCCACTGTCACGAAATCGTGACACTTTTTGCTTTTGTCTGCCTTGACTACGTCCTTGTCATGAAATCGTGACACTTCTATCTTTTGCTGACGTCATCTTCACTCCTATCGCGAAATCATGACACTTTAGTCTTCATTGCCTTCTTCTCTTCTTTTGTCATGAAATCATGACACATTTGCTTCTTCTGACGTCATCTTTAACTCTGTCATGAAATCATGACCCTTTTGTCTTCATGGCCTTCCTCTCAGCTTTTGTCATGAAATCGCGACACTTCTGCTGCCTTGAGCTTCTTTTTGCCTTACACCCATGAAACTGGAACATGTCACAAAATCGTGACACTTACACTGCCTTAAGCTCTTTTCTGCCTTAAGCCTACGAAACTGGAACATGTCACGAAATCATGATGCTTTTGTCTTCATAGCCTTCCTCTCTGCTTCTGTCGTGAAATCGTGACACTTCTCCTATAGAAGACCTGCTTCCAGTTTCTGTTGCAAAATCGTGACACTTTCTCCAACTCAATGCTGCCTTCTCAACCTGTCGTGAAATCATGACATTTTTTGCTAACGCAAGCTTTCTCTTCAACCTATCATGAAATCGTGACGCTTTTAGCTTCCGTTCACTTTCTCTACTGCCTGTCGTGAAATCGTGACACTCTCTACGTCCGTACGCTTTTTCTTCAGCCTGTCATGAAATCGTGATGCTTCTTATATCAAACTCTTTCCTTTGCTGCATGTCACGAAATCGCAATAGTTCTCACTTTGAGCTTTTCAGCATGTCACAAAATCGTGACAGTCCTCAACTTGACCTCTGCAGCATGTCGCGAAAACGTGACAGTCCTCACTTGGAACTTTGCATCATGTCGCGAAATCGTGACAGTTCCTGAATAACTTTCTCTCTCTTTGATCTTGTCACGAAATCATGACAGTTCACACTGCGGACTCTCTTTTCTGCATTATGTCATGAAATCGTGACACCTTTTTATCCATACAACTTTCCTGGCAATGTGTCACGAAAACGTGACACTTTTCCTTCTCTGCCTTCCTACACTTTTCGAGTCACGAAAATGCGACATGTCGCGAAATCGTGACACTTTCCAACTTGCTCTCCTTCTCTGCCAACATGTCGTGAAATCGTGACAGTTTTGCTCAGACTTTTCTCTCTCTTCCAAACATGTCACGAAATCGTGACACTTTTGCCCGAAATTTCTCTCTCCTCAAACATGTCGCGAAATCACGACAGTTTTTCCAGCACTTTCTCTCTCCTAAAACATGTCGCGAAATCGTGATAGTTTTTCCAGCCGCCTGCATACTTTTTCTTACTTGTCTTTTTCTTGATCTTTTGCAACTGGGCTACCTTGATCTTCTTGGAAACTCACTGTCCAAGCTGAAACCTTCATCAAAACACATTCTTTGACATCAAACCAAATTGCTTCAAGACCTTCTTGACATCAATGACAACATCTACACTTAGAGCAAAGGCAATGTACCCAAGGTACCCAAAATTGCCAACAAGATAGTCAAGAATTCTATATGATATTGATTGTCTACTAGATGATTTTGACTGTTCAAACTATGGTGTTTGTATTTCTAGGAATTCTTCTAAACATCCAACACTTTAAGGAGTGAATCACATCACCACTAGCCTTGCCAATAACAAGTGTTCTCTTCATCATATTTGGATATTTTCATTCACTACATATTCAAAGCATAAGTTACATTACCTCTATAGGTATATTTTAAATTGCATTCATCAACCCAATACATGTTTGCTTATTTCATGCTAAGGTACAAACTTAGTGTGACTATTCCTTTATTTTTTATTAATTTAATCATTTGAGATAGTCAAAACCAAATATGGATTTCAAAAAATATCACCATATTTTTTTGTCCCACACATGCGTAAAATTCATTTCTCACATTAGTACATTTCCATTTTGGCATACTCATAGTTAGTCAAATCAATGCTACATATCATATACTATGTATCAAACAACATCATAAATGCATAATCACATGTATTTAAATCCACATGAACATACATCATACACATTAAATACACATCACATCATTGTACATCATCAAGAGAACTCATCAAATATATCATATCATACATTGCTATACATAGTCAAAATTTCCCATAGGCTACATCACATATACATCGTGCTATATGCCACCTCATAGACGACTATCATAATATGCAAAAAAGGTGGCATACTTGCCACACCAAAAATAAATAAGCAAGATATCTTAGCTTTGCTACTCATTAGGAGACTCTTCACTCTCCACATGTCTGCCAAGAAGCTCCTCAACCCTCCTATAAGCTTCATAATTGCTCTATCTTGGGGTAGATCCCTTTTTCTATGGTGGTGCTCACTCTATTGCTTGAGACACTGATGCAACCACTAATCGTGTTCTTCTCCTACTCTAGTAGGATTAGGGTATAGACTTGATATATGTTGGAATATCTATCCCTTGACTCACCAATCATCCCTCTAACCTATGCATCCTCTATTTCTATCTATATAACAACTACTCAAATTTATCCTTCACTTAGCACATCTCATCTAGCTTAGCCCACAAAGCAACCATATTATGCTAAGCCCTCTACTACTCTACTTGCTCATGTAATCTGGCCACTTCGACCACCATCACCTCATACTGAGTCCTCTACTACCCCACCTCATGAAATCTAGTCATCTCAACTACCATAAGCTCTTTCTCACTCTATTCCCTCTGCACCTCTGCCATGGCTCTTTCTAACTCCACTATCATTGCATATCTCCCTACTGTGATAGCATCACACTCTCGCTATAGCTCATCCCCTTGCCCTCTAAGTATCTCTACCCCCTTATTATCTATCATATATGTAGATGCTAAAAATTGATCCACTTTTCATAAAACTCTAAAATTCACCCTCATACATTGATCATCTAACCATCCATGCCAATTTTCCCTATCAAAAGCCTAGTATTCAACATTTATCACGTTGAAAATTTAGGTAATATTTAACCCCAATGTTGCCCTATTAACACTTCCCAAAATTTCACAAAACCACCATCATTGGATTAGTCTTAAAAATATCTTTCTGAAGATATATGGTTTACCTATATTCTAACACCATTTTGTCCCCTAAAATATAGAAAAACTACACATAGGTCACATTAGTCAAGAGTTGTAAAGAACGACCGTACGTTTGGGTTGCAAGGTACCCTATGACCAAAATTAAACTGCTTCAAAATTTTCCAACTAGCCCATTACAATGACCTCCATCTCAATTTTATACTAACTTTATATTCTCATTCCATTTTCATGTGATTTAACACATTATATCGCCCCATCGACCACTTTGTCAAGCTAGTGAACATGGTGGTACCTACCTTGCAATCTAAACAAAATTTTCTATTTTTTTTCCACAAAGCATAAAATGATGATTCTCATCCATTTCTTATGCTTTTTATTCATTACACCTAGCCAAAAACCACTTTATCAAGTGATGACAGAGTCTGGGTATGCATTTATCACCTCAAAAAGTAGGGTCATCTATGAATCAATTTTTCCCTCATCAAAATTTCTCCAAATTTTACAAAATAACTACCATTAGATCAGGCTCAAAAAGAAAATTTTGAAGATATATGCTTTTCCTATATTTTGACATCATTTGGTCCCCAAAATGTAGAAAAAATACACATGGGTCATATTAGTCAAAAGTCACAAGGTACCTTGCAACCGTAGGTTTGGGTCATAGGGTACCTTGCAACCAATTTTAAATTGCTTCAAATTCTACCAATTGGATCCAAACAATGACCTTCACATAAATTACATATAAATTCTCTATTCTCACTATGTTATCATGTGATTCGATACATTCTATCACCCAATCGACCATTTTGTCAAGCATTTTGTCATTGCTTCATATTTTCTCCTCTTATCACCTCATTGCTTGAGGGGGTAGACATACACAAAATATGCCTCATGCATGATCAATAAAAAAACACTCAATCTTAGAAATTAGGATTGTCTAAGAAATTTTCCTAAGAGCATTTTGAAGCCCTCTTTTGCTGGGGAAAATACATAGCAACTTCTCCATTAAATTTGATATACTCTCTACCAATGTCTATATGGTTACTCACAAATCTCCTTTATCGATGCAATTAATCAAGTCTACTAAAAATTGATCGAAGCCTCATGAGGACACCTACCCTTGGCTAGTCAATTTATCACATTCAATCAAGCTCAAAAATCTATCAAAGATAAAGTTCCAAAGATATTCACTCCTTTCAAAATTGGGACATCTTACATTGATCATGACAACAAGATAATCGTGTGTCTCCTCCCTCAAAGAAATCATGACTCAACACAAATTCCATAACCAACCATAATCACTCATCATTTTCATCATCCCTAACCACTACATGCTCATCCAATGATATTTTATTGTCAAGCGATTCATCATTATATTTTGCTTCTCCACCCATCAACTCATCACTTGAGGGGGTAGACATTAAATAAAAAAGCTATCTTGCATGATCAATAATCAAACACTCAATATTGGAAATTGTGTTTGTACAAGAACCTTTGTTAGAGATTATGTCAATCCCTCCTTTGTTGGGGCAAACAAAAGCAAAATTTATCTCCTCAATAAAACCCCAATTCAAATAAAAATTTGATAGTCCCAATGCATGAGTCTGTAGGTTAATCATGGATTTTCTTCCTCAGAGTGTTAATCATAATACCACTCGTGAATGAAGCACTTGATAAAAATATACCAAGGGCTAAATAGATTACCAAATAAAATGAATCTCAACAATACATCGAAGGTAAATTTTCAAAAAACATGCATCCCTTCCGCAATTGGGGAATTTTACATTGATCAGGAGAGTAAGGCAATATTACATCTACTCTATCAACAATCATCATAGCATGACAAAGGCTATCATCATCCACGATCATCCATTATCAAATTCTTCTTCTTCAAATCACACCACCAATTTGGTGTCATAAGTTTTTGCACTGCCTCGTGTCTTCACACAATGTAGTACAAAAAAGAGCTAATGTAAATACCCAAAAGTCGTACATTGCCACTTCTCCCATCCTCACGATTGATCAATTTGCATAAAATTTTCATAAATTAACCTCAAAACACTATTTGTTTATCAAAATCACTATTCATATCCATAAGCCCCCTTGGGCCACTTAAGCCCCCTCCTATGCTTAACCCTAGGTCCTCATGTGACCACCATCATGGCTTAACCTTGGTTAATCTCTACCCTGGTCAAAAGTCACTTTATGGTCAAAATTCACTTTATGGCTAAGCACATGGTTAATCAATTCAATCATGATTAGTCTAATTCTACCACCTCACCTAGTCTACCCTTTGACTAACCTAGTCTTCTTTCTCACCTAGTCTATTTTTTTACTAGCCTAGCCTTCCACCTCACCACCTTGATATTTGCTCTACTTCACATCCCCCTATGAATTCAATAATAATTGAATACTTTTGCACACACAAAAGAATTTTAAAATTAAAAGGCTTTCCACATCACCATGCCATGAATGACATTTGGAGACTTTCCTCCACCCATGCATTTATGTGGGATGACTCATCCATGTCCATTTATGACAAGTAGATGGGTGAGGGATTTTATCACCCAAATGCACTTATGAGGCATGCCACCTTATGGGACACCTTGCAAGGGATACCTCATAGGGGACACCTCAGACCCCCCTCCCCCCAACCTCTCCAAATTCTATAAATAGAGGGCCATTTCCTCTATCTTGATGAATTGACCATTTACATACCTAGAATATTCCAAAATCAACCTAGAGGTCACTTTATACTTCATTTTCCATTAACCACCATAGAGGTATCATAAGCCATCTATTGCTATCAAAAGCCTTCTTTTTACATCCTTTTTGTGTTCTAAATTGATCTCTATTATAGGTTTAGAAGGTGACTTAGTGAGGATAAGAGTTTCAATAGTTGTAGGACATCACTATTCTCCACCCAAAAATTAGCCAAAAAATTTATAGTCAGAGTTGCAAGGTACCTTACAAATAGAGCAAAAAGTCACACCCTAGGGTGTAATCCAATCAGGGCCTATTTCAGCTAAAGTCACCCACACTTTCTTACCCATAACATTTGCATATAAACTTTGTTTGACCTAAAATTTTGAGGGTATATTTCTAAAACCCAGAGGAAGATCCCAACCAAATTACATTTTATTTTTATGAACATAATTGAAGTCACATGAACATAATAGAAGGTCACACCCTAGGGTGTGATCATTTATGAAAGTCAATTTCATGCAATAGTATGCCAAAAAACCCTTCATAAAGGTAAGTTTCAATGTATGTGCATATATAGTTATTTTATAGAAATCTTAATTATGCATTATATTAACTTATTTTGTGTTTTTTTATCTTCAAACATTAGTGTTCTAATCAATATAGGTCCCCTAATATTCTAACCCCTTTTTACAGGTCCTATAGGTTTGGTGGATAGGTCATATCGATAGTGGCACACGAGAAATAAGCCCACTTAATTTGAGGATATTTTGGAAAAATAATATGGTTTTGTTGACCTCTTAGTTGAAATAAGCCCACTCAAGTTATCACCTCACAAAACCTCATTTTGTGGCCTTTGAAAGCACTTTTGTAAAATGTCATCCCTTGTATCCCTTTTCACCATCTATTGCAAACAACACTAGTTTTCCTTGAGTTCATAAGGGATAGACTATAAATATTTAGTCAAGAAGTTAAGAAAATTTCTAGATGTCTAAAGTAATCTCTAAACTTATAAAGATAACCTAGTATCTCTAAAACCCAAGTGCATGAGATGGATACAAATATTCAAGGATTAATTGTTGTTAGGATGCTAGACATTTTTTTATGAATTAAAGCACATCATGGATTATGATGTCATAAGTGCTCTGATCAAGTAAGGAAAGAACCAAGATGACCAAGGGAATGGATCTATAATCTATGAGAGGCTAAATCCAATTCAATCCAAATTATAGGATCTAGATTCCAAATATGGAGAATTATCATAAAAAACTTTTGAGGACCTAACAATGGAGGTGGAAGACCCTAGAGTAGTATAGTTACTAGATGATAACAAGTGGTAGAAGTTGCTAGGTTAGTGTTACAAAAGACTAGAAAAGGAGAAGCAATAATTTTAATATTTTTTCTTGAAGGTTCTAATTTTGTGGACTTTATGCCCAAACATGAAGGCAAGATTTAAGATCTTATTCCAATCCCACTTGACATCTAATGAAGCCATCACAATACTATAAATTTTGTGAATTTTGAAGGAGAATGTGGCAGAAAATGTTAGGTGGGAGAAACATCCCAAAAATTCTAAAAATTTGACTAAGTGTAGACAGGGACCGATCCCCTTGCAAAAGCTAGTTGATTTTATCTAAAAAATCATTTTCTTATTAAATAATATTGACTATCTCAAAATATCAATTCACTTAGTAGTATTAGATAATTTTCATATAAATGCAAGCAATTTGCTTATAACATGCAAGTGACTCACTTGCAAGATACAAATAATTCACTTTTTAAGCCAGAGTAAATTGCTTAATTTACTTTACAAGGGTAGATTAAAGGTACAAATCCAGAGGAAAATCTTTTGGAAATAGATATTTTGGCATGTAATTATGCCTTAAGTAGTTTTGGAAGTCTTCTAAGCCTATTAGAGGCATCATTGATGTAATGACCCAATATTTAGCTACTGAAAACACATAGAATAGAAAAGAATTTTTTTTACTAAGGAGAGGGATTCATAAACCCCTAACTGACTTCTAATTTATCTATTTTTTAAATCCCCTAATTTTTCCGAAGAGCTACATATCATGAAATACCCTAACACAAGTCCATTTGTGTAGGCATATTATGTGTTACCACAAATAAGTTTATCCCTCTCATCATTCTCGATGAGCTAAACTTATCACCTCCAATCCATCAAAGGTATATGCCCATTTCCATACCATACAAAATCCAGTATGTATAGGTATGCTATACGTATTGTGAGTTAAGCTATCATATCATCTACACAATGAGCTATATTAGCTCAGAGGTAGTCTTACTATAACTTAGTTATCATTCTCCCTAAGGGGTCCTAATGTTAGGATCCTCAATCCTAACATTATTAGTTAGTATTATTAATCATTTAATTATTATATTATTAACTTATAAAGTGAACCATCACAACCCTTCATAACGTGAACCATCACGTCTCTTCATACGTTAACCATCATGTCTCTTCACCAACGTACCTTTAGGGTAGATATATATATTAGGTTGACCATCCATATCAAATCATCCAAGAAGAAGAATAATAAGCATATATTCTATGGAGGGAGCCCCTTATAGTAGCAAAGCGATTACAAGGGAGCCCCCTTTGAGTGGCCTACGATTACATTTACATTAATTTGTTAATAATTTTATAGTAAGACCTTGGGGTCTTACAATTTGGTATCAGAGCCATGTGGGACCTAGTCATGTGGGAATTGCTCAAAGATCTTCATCAAATCACTTTTGTGCATGAGTATCAAACTCGGTTTGAGGATATCACCAAACACAACACAATATTTGATGAATCAATTCTCATAAATGGCTTCATTAAGGGATTAAAAGAGGAAATTAGAATGGAGGTGACAAGGTTCAATCCCTATACCATGATGCAAACCTATGGATTGGTAAAATTAGCTGAAGATAAAATAAATGCACAACGATTAGGGAAACCACTTATGGAAAAATTGTCGACCACTTACATCGCTCCCAAACCTATGCATAATGGAAGGGCACAAAGCACTTACACAACCCCCAAATCTAATAGAAATTTACAAATTAAACATCTTAGCTTTGAGGAGATGAAGGAACGATGAGAAAAAGGACTCTGTGATAATTATGATGAACAATTTGGACCCCACCATAAATGTGCTACACTAACATTGTATTTATTGAAGGAAGTTGATCACTGTCTCTCCATAGAGCAAGTAGATGAGGTAGTTGTGTTCGAAGCGACCAGTGCACCTACTCACTGCAATGAAGACAATGAGGTTGATGTGCAAGAAGTGATTGATGTACCAAGCAAGGATGAAGTAGACATACCCAAAGTGATCAATGCTAGCCAAACATGCACTCTACAAGACCTACACATACCTTCCTCACCAATAGTGAGTTATTGCCATATGACCAAACCTATTCGAAACCAACGCAGAGTGACTACACACTCCTTCTCCGTTGGCTCTACCAAGGAACCAAAAAAGGATATGAAATCATTACCATCACTTTTGATGCATCATTCTGAAGTATTTGAGGAACCCCAAGGGTTGCCCTCCCATCGTCATCATGATTTTTCTAAGGGAGATTCTACTATTGTTCTTGGCAACCCCCCGCTAATGCTTCATCATTCTCGATATCCTTGCCTACGAAAGGATACCATTAAAAGAGTCCAAGAACTTACACAAATCCTTCTTGGAAAACAAAGGACAAAGCTTCTCACTTTGAGATTTGAGGAGAAAGCTATTTTTAAGGAGGGTGGCATGTTAGGATCCATAATCCTAACATTATTGGTTAGTATTAGTTAGTATTATTAATCATTTAATTATTATATTATTAACTTATAAAGTGAACCATCACAACCCTTCATAATGTGAACCATCACGTCTCTTCATACATGAACCATCATGTCTCTTCACCAACGTAGCTTTAGGGTAGATATATATATTAGGTTGGCCATCCATATCAAATCATCCAAGAAGAAGAATAATAAGCATAGATTCTAAGGAGGGAGCCCCCTATAGTGGCAAAGTGATTACAAGGGAGCCCCCTTTGAGTGGCTTGCGATTACATTTACATTAATTTGTTAATAATTTTATAGTAAGACCTTGGGGTCTTACCACTTAATCCCTTAGGTCACTTATTTTCACCCTAAGGGGATTTCAATTCCCTTAGGTCATCCTCTCAGTTCACCATAGAACTCAATATTTAAGTTTCTATTGTTTAGAAAAAAATAATAATAGTTTAGTTACTAAATATAACAAAAGAGCATATTTCATAAAGCATGCAAAATATACTAGAAGGGAAACAAAATTTTAAAGAAGGTATACATTAATTGAAAGAAACATAGATATAAATATAGATAATTTCAAATAGTAATTTAAAGGTACATATTCCAACAATTAACAATTATTACATATAAGCAAGTATGGTAAATGATTTAAAGAATAATATATTACATCAATTTCATTGAGGAAATATCCCCACATGGTTAATAATTTTGTGCATAAGTAAATCATTATAAAAAGAATCAAACTACCACATTGGTTCCAACTACCTCCTTGGTCCTTCTTAGCTTTCCCTCGATCATTTGAGGATAGTAGGGGATCAAGGCACTCATGGTTCCATGATAGACATGCTTCTAAATGCATTTACTTATTTCATTACCAAATTGCAACTATACAAATTAAATCAAAGTAACTATCCATCTACTGCATAGTTGATATCAATAAAAAATCCCTATTTTTATTTTCCCCTCTCATTACCTAACGAGAGTCTTTCAACAATTACAATCAGATCATAGTTTCTACTTTAATCAATTTCTTCAACCCTTATTCAACAATTAAAGTCCCATACCTTTAATTACCAAATAATCTAGGTTCCTTCAATCAAGAAATAACCATTTTTCCTTTGTTCTATAAATTAAAGTCTCATACCCTTAATTTACAAAACAAATCTTTTCTATTTATTTAATAAATCAAATTCATCTACTTTAATCTATAAATAAACTTTTTCCTTTATTTTATAAATTAAAGTCTCATACCCTTAATTTACAAAACAAACTAATTCTATTTATTTAATAAATCAAAGCCTACTTTAATCTATAAATAAATCTTTTCCTTCATTTTATAAATTAAGGTCCCATACCCTTAATTTACAAAATAAACTAATTCTATTTATTTAATAAATCAAAGTCAACTACTTTAATATATAAATAAACATTTTCCTTCATTTTATAAATTAAAGTCCCATACCCTTAATTTACAAAACAAACTAATTCTATTTATTTAATAAATCAAAGTCAACCACTTTAATCTATAAATAAACCTTTTCCTTCATTTTATAAATTAAAGTTCCATACCCTTAATTTACAAAACAAACTAAATTTATTTATTTAATAAATCAAAGTCAACTACTTTAATCTATAAATAAACCTTTTCCTTCATTTTATAAATTAAAGTTCCATACCCTTAATTTACAAAACAAACTAATTCTATTTATTTAATAAATCAAAGTCATCTACTTTAATCTATAAATAAACATTTTCCTTCATTTTATAAATTAAAGTTCCATACCCTTAATTTACAAAACAAACTAATTCTATTTATTTAATAAATCAAAGTCATCTACTTTAATCTATAAATAAACTATTTAATAATTAAATTAAATGAAACCGTACAAATCCCATCTACTCTTTTACTTAGGGTAAGCCACGAATCCAAAGTCAATTCAATCTCACAGAGAATACAGAAAGCACAACAAAACTTAAGATTCAATCTTCCTTGCTAAAACCCTATCTATTAAGGTTATTGAGATTACCCACTTGCCACACAAGCCATTAATGAAAAGGACATCAATGAAACAAGGGCAATACAAGAGCTCTTATATCAATGTAGAAGGTAAGCAATCCACTCGGTCTTGACTGACGATGTAAGGCTACAACACGAGTGAAATCCGAACCAACTATGACTCCTCTCCTCTTCCTATCATAGGCAACCGACATGGGTTGGGAAGAAGCACGCACAATAGGGTCTTCCTATCACAACAACAAATAACCAGACTACAGGGGTTATGCTAACTTTGTTCGCACATCGAAAAGGGAAACCCTATAATGTCTACCTCAATTGTGCACAAGAATAATGGTAAGAAAACAACTACCAAACAACAAGGGAACTTGACCAAACCATTTAAAAGGAGCAAAAAAGTATAGTCATCCATAAAATGGAATAACCAACCTAGTGTTTAACTTTGACACTCTTGGTTTGAGTGTAAAGTTCTTGTATCTCCCCATAGAGCCCAAATCTTAGCCTTGCTAAGTGTTTTTCACTCTTTTTTCTTTGCTTCCTTGCTCTTCGTTCTATGTTCTCCCCACATAACAACAACCTCCATCCTTTTTCCTTATCCTATCTACAAAGACACCCCATCCATCATTAATTTTCTCATCTACCTTCAAAGGTGGTAGACTAATATTTAAATTTTAAATTATTCTTCCCCATTCTCAAAATTTTACCTTAAAGGCTGACGACAAGGAGCTTTTTTTTCTACGGACTTATCTACTTTGAATAAATTACCTTTATTACAAGAGGAAGGCACTAATTTTCTATTTCAAAGAATAGATAAAATCCAATTTAGTTACTATAAGTAACTCTCCTTATTATAGATTTAAATTGTTTAATTTTCAAATGAGGTTCTACTGTCATTTAAAATATTATATTTATTATTTTATAAATGAAATTCTTTTATCATATAAAACAAAACACTATTTATTTATAAATAAAAATTTCTTTATCATTTAAAATAAAATAACTATTTTTTTATAAATGAAATTTATTTATCATTTAAAATAAAATAACTATTTATTTATAAATGAAATTCCTTTATCATTTAAAATAAAACAACCATTTATTTATAAATGAAATTCCTTTATCATTTAAAATAAAACAACTATTTATTTATAAATGAAATTCCTTTATCATTTAAAATAAAACTTCTATTATTTATAAAATAGAGAGTAAGAGGTTTTAAGCAAACAAGGAGCTTTCAAAGGTAACCAAATTATGCATGCTTTTATTTCCCAAACCACCAATGCAAATAGTGATGAAGTAAAAGATAATCAAACATATGCAATAGACAAAGAGGGAGTCTTTCCATCAACTCAGTCACCCATCTCAGCCTAAGAATTTACTATAGCTACTAGGCTATCAACTTAAGGCTCATGGTTTTTAGCTGTTGACGATTATCCCTAACCGATAATGCATGCATATATGAAGGTATCGATCAATGTTACCCTCGAGTTGCCTTAATCATAATTTTCCCAACATCAAGTACCTCTGCTTCTAGTGGATGTTTCTACTTCTTCCACCTACAAGAGTACCTAATACTTTATATTTGGAAATATGTCAGTAGTACCATGCTCTTCAAAATCAACTAAACATCACATAGTTGGTTCAATTGCTCAAATTAGGTATTAAAGCATCATAGATTAACACATTATTTCTTTGTGCAAAAGAACCTACCAGGGAGGATCATGAAAATTGAGGACATGTAATATTTGGAGGTGTAACATATTGCTAAAGTTGCCTCCAAATTTTTACTTTTACTAGAAGTAATTGTTTCTCACCCCAGGCAACTCACATGTAAACTTTTACTATAAAAAAGGACCTAAGTCCCTCATTGTATTCATATTTTGGATATGATAATTTACATATTTATTTTATGAAACACACATTATACTTTGTACTTATGAGGTTATAAAAAATTGGTAAGTCCTTAGGTATTCCATTAAAGGTATTTTCCTTGTGGTTTGTCAAGTACACCATGGTTATGAAATGACTCTTCTAGGTCATCTTGTCATTTTCTTATCAATTTTATAATAAAAATGGGTGAAAATTAATGCTATTCAAATTCTCATGTGTTTATTTATCACACATCTTCCTCACTATGGTGTAAAAGTTGTATTTTATTTAAATATTTTACACTCTTAAATTTCTAAATAATTTTATTTTTGTATTTTCGTTTCAATGATTGTACTGGTGCTTATTATAGGATCAAGTTTTCCCAACATGTCATTGTATTGTTGGTTAGTCAAAGAGTTATGAGATTAAATAATAAATTTAGGAGTTATTCAACCAAGTAAAGCCATACTGATACCACCCCCTTCTGGTAGTCCCATTTTATTAGTGCTAAAGAAATATGGGATATGGAACCTAGAGTATAGGGTGCTAGAAAATCATAATGAAGAACATGGATCATTTTCCATACTCTGTTGATGTGTTGTATTAACTCTAGGATGATTAATACCTCATCAAGAACAATATCAAATTAGGTTACGACTAGGTTCCTATTAATACCAAAGGCATCTATAAGACAACCTTCAAGACTAGGGAAGGGTTGTATAAATGGTTGATTATACATTTTATCTTAACTACACACCTACTACATTCTTACACCTAATGAATGATTTGTGGTGACCATTCATAGGGTCCTTTTTGATCACCTAATTGGATGACATCCTCATATTTAGTAGGACATAGGAGAATTATTTATAGAATTGGTTCTAATTTCTAGATAAATTATGCCAATATAGTCTAAAACTAAACCTATGCAAGCGTACCATCCATGTCATAGATATCTCCTTCCTATGATATGTTATTGACCTCTATGGAATACATGCAAATCTAGATAATATATGCATCATTTAGGATTTGTATACACTATAGAATTTAATGGAACTCATAAGAGTTTTAGACCTTTACAAATTCTACCATATGTTCATACTAGGATGTTCACATATTAACTAAGACATGAATACAAAAGAAAATTTAAAGTATTTTATGAGTTTAAACAATGGCTCTCCTTGATGTCGACGTAGTCATGTTAGACATGACTCAATTTGTTGATATTAATACTAATGCATCTAATTCTATAATTGGAGCCATCCTAATCTAACATGGATATTCAATGCCATACTAATTTGAGACACTTAGTGATATATCTTAGCTCTACTCAATGCATGAAAAGAAGCTATATGCCATTGTTTAAGATGTTTGATATTGGCATCACTATATATTGAGTAATACAACCATCATTCACTCTAATTGTAAGCCTCTCCTATTCCTTCATGATTAAAGTAAATTAGAAAATACATGCCACATGAATTAGATGACTTACCTATCATAGTTACACCTTATGATTAAGCATCACAAGGAAAAGGAGAATAGATAGCTAAATTCCCAAGACACCCACAAATATAAATGCTAGTGATTATTCTATATTCCAAATATCATAGAATTGATGTATGGAAGGTATTAAGCCCTAACAATGTTAACTTTGCTACTATACATTACCAATTAATACAAGGTAAGACAACATCAAACCATCACCTCAATAATATATTATGCCAACTTAGGAAGATCTATGTGCATATGTGTACACTATTCCAACTACTCATATGGGAATGTTAATACTTTAAGATTGATGGATAATTTAGCATCAATAAAACACATATGGTGCTACAATGCATTAACTGATGAACAAGGTGCAACCAAAGTATTGTCATTGTTGTCAAAACAGACAAAGGATCGGTTGATGCAATGGACAGGAGTTCATTGATGAGCAAGGTGCAGCCAAAGTATTGTCATTGTTGTCAACACAGATAGAGGATCGGTTGATGCAATGGATAGGAGTGTAGAGGTCATTAGATGGATTAGTTGATAAAGTGAACAAGAGTTCAGAGCAATCAGAGCATGTACAATAAATTTCCAAGAAGACAGAATGACCCAGATTCAAAGAATCAAAGAAAAAGACAAGTAAGAAAACTATCGCGATATCGCGACATGTTTTCTGTCGCGATTTCACGACATCTCGGAGGAGAGAGAAAATGCTGTCAAAATTGTCATGATTTTGCGACATCTCGGAGGAGAGAGAAAATGCTAGAAAAACTGTCACGATTTCGTGACATGTTGGACGCAAAGAAGCCAAGTGGAAAAACTGTCGCGATTTCGTGACATGTTGGCAGAGAAGAAGGCAAGTAGAAAAATTGTCGTGATTTCGTGACATGTTGGAGGCAAAGAAGCCAAGTGGAAAAACTATCACGATTTCGTGACATGTTGGAAGCAAAGAAGGCAAGTAAGAAAACTGTCACGATTTCGTGACATGTTTAGAGAGAAGGCATAGGCAAAGGAAACTATCACGATTTCGTGACATCTTTGAAGAAGAAGTGCATGCAGGAAGAACTGTTGTGATTTAACGACATGTTTGGAGAGAAGGCACAGGCAAAGGAAACTGTCACGATTTCATGACATGTTTGAAGAAGAAGCACATGCAGGAAGAACTGTCATGATTTCATGACATGTTCGGAGAGAAGGCGCAAGCAAAGAAAACTGTCACGATTTCGCGACAAGTTCGGAAAGAAAGAGCTTGCAAAGAAAAGTGTCACGATTTCGTGACAATTTGCAAGAAGAAGCGCTAAGGAGAAAAAGTGTCACGATTTCATGACATGTCAGGTTTTCACGATCCGATGTCAAGAGAAAGCGCTAAGGAGAAAAAGTGTCACGATTTTGCGACATATTGCAGGAGAGAGAAGGCAAGATAAAAAGTGTCACGATTTCGTGACATATTGCATGAGGAAGAGCTCGAGAGAAAAAGTGTCGTGATATCGCGACATGTCACGTTTTCACGACCTGAAGAGAAGAGAAGAGCTAAGGAGATAAGATGTCACGATTTTGTGACATGTCGCATTTTCATGAAAACAACAGAGAGGAAGACTCCGAAGGATGAAGTGTCACGATTTCACGATAGAAGCAAAATGAAAGAGCATGGAAGCAGAAGTGTCACGATTTCATGACAAATTCAAGGAGGAAGAGCTCAAAGGCGAAAGCGTCACGATTTCATGACATGTTTCATTTTCATGGGCATAAGGCAGAGCAAAGTGCAAGGAAGCGAAAGATGTCACGATTTCATGACATGTCAGGTTTTCGCTAGTGCAAGCAGAGCAGAGTGCAAGGAAGCAAAAGATGTCATGATTTCACGACATGTCAGGTTTTCGCTAGTGCAAGCAGAGAGGAGTGTACGAAAGTGAAAGATGTTGTGATTTCATGACAGGTCATGTTTTCGTGGGTAGAAGGCAAGAAGAGTGCAAAGAGATAGAAGTGTCACGATTTCACGATAGGTCACTACAGCACGCTTACTAACAGTCAACTAAAAGTTGAACGACAGTTATAGGGGCAGTTGTAGAGGAAAATCATGCAATGAAAATAAGAAGAGTTAACTGGAGTCAGTGCGACAGTTTCAAGTGCAGTGACAGATAGGAATCATGAAGTTATTTTAAGAAAAGTCGAAGAAGGAGAAATCGAACAGTCGCATAAATAGAATCAAAAAATGCATGCATGCATAGAAAAGAATACAAACAATTATGACCAAGAAGACAAACAGTCATGGTAGAGGTATATGCTGCATGTAACGTATTCAACGATATGCCCACTCTATATATACAAAAGGAGTTACATAAAGAAGTAGTTACAGTTGACAAGTGGCAGAAGAGTATGTTAATAGACTGCATGCGTGATTATAGAGTAACAGAAGACGAGGAGTCTCAATGAGAAATAGGGTTATAAAAGGGTAGTTGCATAAATAATTAAGTTGTTGCTCATAGTGAAAAAGTGCCATCGTATAGAGGGAAAGTGCTACGAAAATAAGGCTATAAGAAAGCAGTAAGAGTGAGCCATGAGACAGGGTTGTAAGAGTGCGGTAAGCAGAACCGTTGGAGTGGGTGTGTTTCATGAATTGAAATAGAGATTGGATGAGCAATAGACCAGTGAGGGTCTTGTAAAAGTGAAGGCATTTTTATGTCAAAAAGATTCAAAATAGAATTTTGAGTTGGTGCTTGGAATCAGGGGTTGGTGCTCCTTTCTGTTGGTGCAGATAAATTAGGGGTTGGTGCTCCTTCCAGTCGATGCTGGTAAATCAGGGGTTGGTGCTCCTTTATGTTGGTGCAGATAAATTAGGGGTTGGTGCTCCTTCTAGTGGGTGCTGGTAAATTGATTGTAAATTTGGTGCTTTGCAAAGGCTGGATTTGGATGGGAGTCCAAGCAGTCTATTTTTGAGGAGTAGCCAAAACTGGTGAACCTCGTTAAATCTTGTGTTGTGGAATGCTCTCTTGTTATATTTGCTTTATCTAGTTTTAAGCTTTCATTATTTCAGATTTAAGAGTTGCAGATTTAAGTTTAAATAGCTACACTGATTCACCCCCCCCTCTCAGTGCCATTGTAAGTCTAACAATTGGTATCAGAGCCAAGTTCCCAGTTCAGACTAAATCAGTCAGGGTTGATCTTGGATTAGTTCACAATGGGTAAGAAGAATAGATCCTCCTCCAATAAGGCATCTCAGTCAGTTTTAGTTCCTGCAGAAGAGAAAATTGCACTAGAGAAGGTAGAAGAAGTGAACTTTGAAGTATGCAATGAAAACCTGGAGATTGAAGTAGATCTAAAAGGTGAGTTGATAGCCGCACTTGAAGAGTTGAGCATAGAACAGAAAAAGAACAAAAGAATGTCCAGGAAGTTAGAAGAATATGGGGATGAGATTGAAGATCTCTTCCTACAAGTTCAAAAGGCCAAGAAATCAGAAGAAGCCTTGAAGACACACCTGGATGATGTATGCAACACAAGTGAAGAGGAATCTAACAAAGTTATTGTTGATCTAAAGCTACAAGTAGAACAAGTACAAAAGGATTGAAGATATTCTCAGGTCTCAAATTAATGAGAAAGAGACTGTTTGTTGCCAACAAGAAGAAGAGATTGTTTCATTGAAGAAACAACTAGAAGAGGCCAATGTAAATCTCAAATATGAGAAGAGCACAGAGTTGCTAGATAAAATGATAAAGCAACAAAGAAGCTCCACAGCTAAGTCTGGTCTTGGATATGAAGTTGAACAACCATCATCTTCCAAAAGTATAGAAAAGAAGAAGCCCACTGCTGAAGGATCGAAGCAAGAAAAGTCTAAAGCTGAATCTTCAAAAGGAAGAAAGCATCAAAGAAGATCTACAACAAAGCAACCATAGCAAAAGAGGTTCTCTCACTCTCACTCTTTTAATAATAATGCTTTTAATGGCTATTGTTCTAAATGCAACTCCTATGGTCACAAGGCAATTTATTGTGGACTGAACAATAGATCAAAAAGTTATGCTGTTAAAAACACATCTGCTTCTCTGAGTGAACACCCTGTGCAATGTTTTAAATGTAATGGCCATGGGCACATTGCAAGGTTTTGTCCAAGCACTTATGTATCCTATCTAAGGCAAGAACATAGATTTCATCATACACACAGAATGCAATACAGACAGGGAATAAAACATGTGCAATGTCTTAAATGTAATGGTCACGGGCACATAGCAAGGTTCTGTCCAAACACTTATGTATCTAATCTAAGGCAAAACCGTAGATTTCATCAGACTCAAAGAGTGCAACACAGACAGGGAAGAAATCATGTGCATCAAAGAAAGGAAAAGAATCATCCATCAAGGATGTACAAGAGACAACCACCCAAGAGAAATGTTCAAATTCATGAAAAGGTTCAAAATAGGGATGCAGTTGAAAAACTCAAGCCCAAGTTCAAGAAATCTTGGAGAAAGAAAGAAGAGAGGAAATCGTGTCTCCTTGGATAGAAGGAGATTACTCCTCTATTGCACTAAGCAGCTCCAGGTAGCACATCCTCAGGGGGAGCAATGTTAAAGGTTATTTTAATGCTCCTATGTATTTGTGTAATTATCTGAGGATGAAAGGAAAGTAGTCGGGGAGTTGTCGTATAGTTGTCAAAATGTGTTCCAGTTCTTGTAGATGTTTGTGGAGATAGTATCAAACTGATGTGCCTCAATAGAACAACATGGTGAACAACTAGGTCTTTGATGTAGCAACTGATAGGCTTTATCTGGGATAGAACATGCAGCACAGGTCGACGTATCATGAAAGCATAAGTCGGCAGTGCTGGTTTTGAAGCCTGTAACATTCCCAACCTACAGATAAAATAGAATCCGTGTTTTGAGTGAGAAGGCATGCATTTCTTAACCAAAAATTCAACACATCGTTTGGTATAAGAGAGCATTAATTTTCTCTAAAGAAGTAGCCATTATCAAAGAGATGCCAGAGTCAAAGCAAACAGTGGCACTAGCTCCCAGTTGGTCAAGTGTGCAAAGTGGCACTTGCAAGGCAGAGACGTTGAGAGAATAGCATCCAGGTGGTGAAGCACCAAGGAGGACAAGATGCCTATGCACCTAAGAAAGTCTTGCATTATTTGAGGAATGCGAGATATTGCCTGAGGAAGCAGAATACCGAGAGTTGTTTACTGCGCATAGATTGAGGTTCCAACGCTAGAGGTAACGGTCCAAAAGTATGAGTTTGAGTAAGGTAAGGATTGGAGTCATAAGGTGTTTTATGGAATAAATATTTTTTTTGTGGTTACTTTTATGATCTAACCCTAACTTGATGGCAAAGTTGAGGGTGGTGTTGGTAACAGGTTGAAGATCTATTCTCTTCTTCCTCAAACAAAGAGGAAGCATTTTTCACTAGGGTTTATGTTAGTAAGTCTTGCTACTTGCAAGTGAGATGGTGAAACCCTTAGTTGGTTGTTTTGAGATTGATGGTTGAGTTGCTTTCATAGAGGTTGTTTTGATCAAGTTAATACTTTACTTGATACATGATTTGGGCTTACTCCATTGAGATTGATTTGAGCAAGTTATTCTTTGCATTGGTGATTTATGTTGGTGGCTGTTTTGTTCAAATACCTTTGGAAGGAAAAGGATGTCTATTAGTTTCCTTTTCATGCAGTGATTGGTTGAATGCTTCAAGGTTAATCTTGAGTTGAATGATGTTGGTTAAACCTTGTCTATAAGCATTGTTGTTAAAGCCCTAAATGGTTGAGAAAAGATATTGGTTGTGGAAAGAACATGAGTATCATTGTTATATGAGTTATTGCATGGTTGGCAATTGTTGGGTTGTGTTTCATGTTCTTGAGAAAAGCATACTACATCTATCTTATTCTTTTGAGATTGAGATTGAGCTGAGATTGAGATTGGGAGTTAAGTATAGAACATATTGAGTCTCTAACAATTCTCTTTATGCTTCTATGAGGTTGATGAATCACATTGGGTCTCTAACAATTCTCTTTGTGGGTTCATGCTAAGCAAGTTTTTCTTGATGAACTTGTGAGCTGATTTGGACAAGTTCTAGTGAAGACTTGTGAGCTGAATTGGACAGGTTCTAGTGAGGACTTGTGAGCTGATTTGGACAAGCTCTATGTGAGCTTGTTAAGCAGGTTCTGTGTGAGCCTATTGATAGAGTACAGAGAACAGAGTCTCAATGGATAGAGATCCAGTAGCCAACACAGTTGAAGATAGATCTGAGTAATGCCTATTATGCTTATCATGATGTTGTCAAACAATGAAATGAAGTGGTCACATATTCCCAAGAATAGTCTAAGAATTGACTAGCTATCGGGATCAAATTCTCAGGGGGAGCATTTATGCATCTGTTTATCTTATTGCTCATGTTTATGCTTTTTGCTAACTGTAATAATTTTTGCCTGAGAATGTTGTGCATGGACTCAGGGGGAGTTTTGCAGCCGCCCTTTGGTATTATTGTCAAAGGGGGAGAAGATTTACAGGTAATTGCACACAATTACGTGTGTTGCCAACAATTCCAAAGGGGGAGATTGATGAGCAAGGTGCAACCAAAGTATTGTCATTGTTGTCAACACAGTCAAGTTGATCAGTTGATGCAATGGATAGGAGTTCATTGATGAGCAAGGTGCAGCCAAAGTATTGTCATTGTTGTCAACACAGACAGAGGATCGGTTGATGCAATGGATAGGAGTGCAGAGGTCATTAGATGGATCGGTTGATAAAGTGAACAAGAGTTCAGAGCAGTCAGAGCATGTACAATGAATTTCCAAGAAGACAGAAGTGGCCCAGATTCAAAGAATCAAAGAAAAAGACAAGTAAGAAAACTGTCGCGATATCGCGACATGTTTTCTGTCGCGATTTCGCGACATCTCGGAGGAGAGAGAAAATGCTGTCAAAATTGTCGCGATTTCGCGACATCTCGGAGGAGAGAGAAAATGCTAGCAAAATTGTCACGATTTCATGACATGTTGGAGGCAAAGAAGCCAAGTGGAAAAACTGTCGCGATTTCATGACATGTTGGCAGAGAAGAAGGCAAGTAGAAAAACTATCGTGATTTCACGACATGTTGGAGGCAAAGAAGCCAAGTGGAAAAACTGTCATGATTTCACGACATGTTGGAAGCAAAGAAGGCAAGTAAGAAAACTATCATGATTTCATGACATGTTTGGAGAGAAGGCGTAGGCAAAGGAAACTGTCACGATTTCATGACATGTTTGAAGAAGAAGTGCATGCAAGAAGAACTGTCGTGATTTCATGACATGTTTGGAGAGAAGGCACAGGAAAAGGAAACTGTCATGATTTCATGACATGTTTGAAGAAGAAGCGCATGTAGGAAGAACTGTCACGATTTCACGACATGTTCGGAGAGAAGGCGCAAGCAAAGAAAACTGTCGCGATTTCATGACATGTTCGGAAAGAAAGAGCTTGCAAAGAAAAGTGTCGCGATTTCACGACAATTTGCAAGAAGAAGCGCTAAGGAGAAAAAGTGTCACGATTTCACGACATGTCGAGTTTTCACGATCCGATGTGAAGAAAAGCGCTAAGGAGAAAAAGTGTCATGATTTCACGACATATTGTAGGAGAGAGAAGGCAAGATAAAAAGTGTCATGATTTCGTGACATATTGCATGAGGAAGAGCTCGAGAGAAAAAGTGTCATGATATCGCGACATGTCGCATTTTCATGACCTAAAGAGAAGAGAAGAGCTAAGGAGATAAGATGTCGTGATTTTACGACATTTCACATTTTCATGACAACAGTAGAGAGGAAGACTCCGAAGGATGAAGTGTCACGATTTTGCGACAAAAACGAAAGAGCATGGAAGCAGAAGCATCGTGATTTGATGACAAATTCAAGGAGGAAGAGCTCAAAGGCAAAAGTGTCACGATTTCGTGACATGTTCCATTTTTGTAGGCATAAGGCAGAGAAGAGTGCAAGGAAGTGAAAGATGTCACGATTTCGTGACATGTCAGGTTTTCGCTAGTGCAAGCAGAGAAGAGTGCAAGGAAGTGAAAGATGTCATGATTTCATGACATGTCAGGTTTTCACTAGTGCAAGCAGAGAGGAGTGTATGGAAGCGAAAGATGTCATGATTTCATGACAGGTCATGTTTTTGTGGGTAGAATGCGAGAAGAGTGCAAAGAGACAGAAGTGTCATGATTTTACGATAGGTCGCTACAGCACGCTTACTGACAGTCAACTAAAAGTAGAACGACAGTTACAGGGGCAGTTGTAGAGGAAAATCATGCAGTGAAAATAAGTAGAGTTAACTAGAGTCAGTGCGATAGTTTCAAGTGTAGTGACAGATAGGAATCATGAAGCTATTTTAAGAAAAGTCGAAGAAGGAGAAATCGAACAGTCGCATAAATAGAATCAAAAAATGCATGCATGCACAGAAAAGAATACGAACAGTTATGACCAAGAAGACGAACAGTCATGGTAGAGGTATATGTTGCATGTAACGTATTCAACGATATGCCCACTCTATGTATACAAAAGGAGTTACATAAAGAAGAAGTTACAGTTGACAAGTGGCAGAAGAGAATGTTAATAGACTGCATGCATGATTATAGAGTAACAGAAGACAAGGAGTCTCAATGAGAAATAGGGTTATAAAAGGGCAGTCGCGCAGAGAATTAAGTTGCTGCTCATAGTGAAAAAGTGTCGTCGTATAGAGGGAAAGTGCTATGAAAAGAAGAGGCTGTAAGAAAGCAGTAAGAGTGAGCCGTGAGACAGGGCTGTAAGAGTGCGGTAAGTAGAACCATTGGAGTGGGTGTGTTTCATGAATTGAAATAGAGATTGGATGAGCAATAGACCAGTGAGGGTCTTGTAAAAGCGAAGGCATTTTTATGTCAAAAATATTCAAAATAGAATTTTGAGTTGGTGCTTGGAATCAGGGGTTGGTGCTCCTTTCTGTTGGTGCAGATAAATTAGGGGTTGGTGCTCCTTCCAGTCGGTGCTGGTAAATCAGGGGTTGGTGCTCCTTTCTGTGGGTGCAGATAAATTAGGGGTTGGTGCTCCTTCCAGTGGGTGCTGGTAAATTGATTGTAAAGTTGGTGCTTTGCAAAGGCTAGATTTGGATGGGAGTCCAAGCAGTCTATTTTTGAGGAGTAGCCAAAACTGGTGAACCTCGTTAAATTGTGTGTTGTGGTTAGCTCTCTTGTTATATTTGCTTTATCTGGTTTTAAGCTTTCATTATTTTAGATTTAAGAGTTGTAGATTTAAGTTTAAATAGCTACATTGATTCACCCCCCCTCTCAGTGCCATTGTAAGTCTAACATTAACTATACATATACATACAACACATTAGAGCTCTTTATTAAATCTATTATGCCATGAAACAATGTCAAACTAGCAAATAGGAAATTAAGGATCTATCCTCATATCCTTAGGATTCTATCAACATGGATTACCTTTTAGGGATACTAACTACCATACATTAGAATAATTGTATTTTTATGGTTGATGACAAGTTTAAAAAGGTGGTGATAATGGTCCCATACAAGAAAAGTAGATGTAAAAAAATTTATAAACATGGTTTTAAATATTTTAGGTCCACTTTGGCATCCCAAACTCAATCATATCTTGTTAATACTTATGATTCATTAACCTTTGGATCCATCTCTAAGAGCAACTTGACACTAGGATACAATATTTAATAGATTTTCATTCATATATTAATGGATAAATGCACAACCATCAACACCCTTAAGCATGGTATTAGAGTATTTTATACATTTAATATTCCTATAACAAGACCCTATAAAGTTTGACATATCATATCCCATTCTATATGTGCTTTGGATTTCATATATTTACACCCATGCAATTGTCTTCCACATTCTAATTAGTACCATGATGCCAACAAATACTAAGAAGGTTGAGAAGGTTAAATGCTTTTTGTAGCAAGTGTAAAACATATAGAATTAAGTGCAATAAATACTTGAGCACTAGTTAAAAAAATACAAGGATAACTATGATCAACAACGAAATCAATATAGTTTTCAAGTTGGAGATAAGTTTTAGCTCCACTTTGAGAGGGAAATCTTCTCTGATCCACACCAAAATATCAAACCAATGAGTTATGGTCCATACATTATGTAAGCATGAAAAATGATAACTATTTCATTCTCACTTTGACATATCCAATATTTTATGTATAATTCTTCAAGTTATTTGATTCTCCTTCATTGGATATTGTAGTGATAGAACATCCTAATATTTAGATGCACTCAATGGAATACCGCATCAATAAATCAATTGGATGATGTTATAAACAAGTTTAATTTCCAATAAACACGCAACCTATTCAAGGTTGTTGAAAAGGGCCACTTTGTAGCTCAAGCCAAATAGTACATGCTTCGTGGAAGGGGGACCATTGATTTCCAAGCATAGATGAATGATTTATGTAAATTAGGGTTTCACCATAGCACCTTTGGCTTGCACCCCTTACACCCATTTGAACTTCTATCCATAAAGTCTAATATCATATTCACCTCTGATATTGGATTCGCTCATGGTACCAAATCAACTTGTATTTTTATGACTTCTATGATTCCAAACTTTCCTTAGTAGTAATACCTTTAGTTCCTATAAACATAGAGAATTTTGTGGCACCAAAACCATGTATCATCACCAAATGTTAGAATCCAAAAAAGGAATATTTTTAGTGTCACAATGACATTCAACTAGTCTTACAACTTGGTATGTTATAGATTGATATAATCCCTTAAATAGGTAGAAGGATAGCTTAGAATTTATTTTTGATATAATATCCTAATTTCTTTGTAACTACCATATATTTTTATATATTCTAAGAATGTTATATATTACTTCTTTTGGTTTTATTTTTTTATTTCTTTTCTTCCTATCTTCATTTGTTTCCTCTTTATTTTCTCCTATAGATCCCTATTATACTTTTAATTCCTAAGATTTAATTGTGCTAATTATTTTAAAAGGTGTTGGCACTAGTCAACTAGGTGTTACTCAAAAGCGGGATAGGATTTCTAAAATATTTACATTTTTTTAGTCCTCTTATCTAATCTCCTCATTAAATATGTATACAACATTTAGATCCAGCTCTAGATGGAAATCAAAAATTTATTTGGCTCCTCTATTTTAGAAGGCAAAAGGGACCTTCACCTTAGATCTTAAATTAGGTGGAGATCAGATTTGAATTCACTCTGTTCATAATATGAAGCCTTCTATCTACATACAAAAAAAGTGTACATGCACCCAACACACTACACACTTTATGTATTAATCATTTATATTGTTGCCAAGACTACTTCATGATATTTTTATTTTGTAGTATATTTACATTTGTGTTATCTATAAAAAATTTCTATTTTTTTAGAGAGATTATATTATAACCTATGTTGTTGCATAATTATGAATCATAAATCATGTGATTCTATAAGTTAATTTATAAAATTAGCCTCAATGCCATAATGTCTTGGTGTCCATGGTGAAGATCACAAAGTGACATACAAAATGAAGATGACAATTCTTCAAGTATTCTAGAGGACACTATTTGAAAAATAATATAGTTAAATAAATCTTAGATTAAAGCTAAAACCTTTACTTGGTTAACCACTCACCACAACACCCTCACATAAAATTGACTTAGGAAAAGAATGTTCAAGGTCCCTCTAGATGCATTCTCTATAAACAAGAAGAGGATGCATCTAAATACATTTTCTTACACCTCATATTTTCCACTTATATTTGGAGTTGCATCTTGGCAATGTTTGACATATCATTGATCATGCAAAGGAGTATCAATATTACCTAGAAAATAAAATTTCCCTACCAAGTACAAACAACTAAGATCCTTTGAACTTGTGCCTAAGCATGGTTATGTGGATGATATGGTTGGAAAAGAAAAATTGGCATTCTCTGATCAAGTATCCTCTCTAGAAGAAATAGTGATAATATAAATGAAAATAATAGAAGAAATATTCATATCACTTAGTGTAATGATGAACAACAATCCATGTAAGTTAAATGAATTAATCCAAAGGAAGTGATAAGGATTAAACATATTCTAGTTATCTTTCTCTAAAAAAAAAGGAATGTAGAAAGCTAACAAAATATTCTAATAGGAGTCCCCATAAAAGAGTTAGACTAAACTTAGTTTTTATGGAGCATCAAAAGGTAACCTAGGGTTATGAAAAGAAGGGTGGGTTTTATGGATTACCAAGCATAATTGTTAGGAATAGAAGTTGTGGAAATATGATTCAACTCAAATAATATAACAAAAATAGAATCCTTATATGAAGGCATCCAATTGGTTAATAAAACAAGCATCAACTTATGATTGAGGTAAATTTAATGTTGCTTCTTAATATAATGAAGAAAAACTATTCTTATCATTGTTGTTTATTTGACTTGTTAATCTAAATACATGGAACATAAACTTCTTCAATAAGGTCAAGATCAACCATATCTATAGATATGCCAACAAAGTGGCAATGTTTGGCTACCTAGGAGTGTTAGGCAAATGAAAAATCATGCACAAAGAGTAGTCAAGGTGTTGTATTTTTTGAGGATCTAATAATTATTTTAAAATAAGATGCAAAACATGTTTAAGGCTCACATGGGTTATTGGAGTTACTCAAGAGATAGAGGATAGAAGGGATGAAGGTGAAATAGTATAGAAAATTTTGACAAAAACTTAAAAAACATGCATGCATTAAAAAAAATGCATATATGCAAGTAATGTAATAAATTTAGAAAATTATTTATACTATAAGAAAGTATAAATAAATAGAAAAAAAACAAAAAGAAAAAAGACGCAGATTTATTTTAGTAAAGTAGAAATTAAGATTTTTTTCTAAAACTAGTTGATTTGTTCTAAAAACTTGTTTGCTTATTAAATAATATTGTCTGGCTCAAAAGAGTAATTCACGTAGTAGTATTGGCTAATTTTCCTATAAATGCAAGCAATTTTCTTATAACATGCAAGTGATGCACTTGCAAGATACAAATAATTCACTTTCCAAGCCAAAGTAAATTACTCAATTCACTTTACAAAGGTAGATTTAAGGTATAAATTCAGAGGTGAATATTTTGGAAAGAGATATTTTGGTATGTAGCTGTGCCCTAAGTAATTTTAGAAATATTATAAGCCCCTTATAGGTATCATCGAGGACATGCAATATTTGGAAGTGTAACATATTGCTTAAGTTACCTCCAAATTTTTACTTTTACTAGAAGTAATTTTTTCTCACCCCAGGTAACTCACATGTAAACTTTTACCATAAACAAGGACCTAGGACCCTCATTGTATTCATATTTTGGATATGATAATTTAGAGCTCCATTCTACGAAACACACATTATGCTTTGTACTTATGATGTTGTAAAAAAATTGGTAAGTCCATAGGCATTCCATTAGAGGTATCGTCCTTGTGGTTTGTCAAGTACACCATAGTTATGGCATGACTCTTCTAGACCATATTGTCATTTTATTATCAATTTTATAATTAAAAAAGGTGAAAATTAATGGTATTCAACTTATTTTGTGTTTATTGATCGCACATATTCCTTACTATGGTGTAAAAGTTGTATTTTATTTAAATATTTTACACTCTTAAACTTCCAAATATTTTATTTTTGTATTTTATTTTCAACAATTGTACTGGTTCTTATTCTAGGATCAAGTTTTCCCAACATGTCATTGTACTATTGGTTAGTCTCAAAGAATTATGAGATTAGATAATAAATTTAGGAATTAATCAACCAAGTAAATCCATACTAATACCATCCCCTTTTGGTAGTCACATTTTATTAGTGCTAAAGAAATATGGTACATGGAACCTAGACTATAGGGTGCTAAAAAATCATAATGAACAACATGGATCCTTTGCCATACATTGTTGATGTGTTGGATTAACTCTAGCAGTATTAATACCTCATCAAGAATAATATCAAATTAGGTTACTACTAGGTTCCTATTAATACCAAAGGCATCTAGAAGACAACCTTCAAGACTAGGGAAGCGTTGTATAAATGGTTTATTATGCATTTTATCTTAACTCATGCACTTACTACATTTTTGCACATAATTAATGATTTGTGATGACTATTCATAGGGTCATTTTTTATCACCTAATTGGATGACATCCTCATGAAGAACATGTGCTTATACTGAGAGGGGGGGGTGAATAATATAATATAAAACTTTTCCCCAAATAGTAGCATCAACATTAATAAAGCAATAAATATCACACAAAGCATCACACACATGAGAGACATCATTTTTAACGTGGTTCACCCAATGTGGGCTACCTCCACAAAAAATATTTCTTCTAAATATTTCTCAAATAATCTCTTGGGAATCCTTCCCAATTACAATGTTTATGGACCTCTATCCAAAGGAGATGTTGATCCCCTAAATCTCAAGTTCGTGGATCTCTTCCATAAGAGAACTCTTTCCCCTTCTGCTCTGGCTAGTGATCTTCTAGAAGACTTTGTCTCTCTACTGCACTGACTGGTGGATCTCTCTCCACTTGAAGACTCCTCACTCAGATCTATCTTCAATTGTCCTGGCTATTGGATCTCTATCCACCGAGACTATGTCCCTTATACTCTATCACCTCCAAAGCTCTGTCAATAGGTTCACTCATAACCTCCTCAAATTTGCTCAATAGTCTCACTCAAAACCTCATCTCAATATAGGCTCACTAGGATCCCCCACCCTACTCAAATATGGCTCAATAGGCTCACTTAAAACCTGCTCAAATATGCTCAATAGGCTCACTTAGAACCTGCTCAAATCTGCTCAACAAGCTCACACAGAACTTGTCCCAATCTGCTCAATAAGTCCTCTCTAGGACTTGCTCAAATATGCATAGCAAGCTTTCACAAAAGCTTACACAAAAATAGTCCACAAGCCTTCTCAAAGACTTACCTCAAATCAGCTCAACAAAATCTCAACTCAATCTCATAGAAGCATAAAGAGAATTGTTAGAGACTCAATATGTTCTATACTCAAATCCCAATCTCAATTCAAAGCAATCTCAACTCAACTCAATCTTATAGAAGCATAAAGAGAATTGTTAGAGACTCAATATGTTCTATACTCAAATCCCAATCTCAACTCAAAGTAATCTCAACTCAGCTCAATATTAACTCAATCTCATAGAAGCATAAAGAGAATTGTTAGAGACTCAATATGTTCTATTCTCAAGGCTCAATCTCAACTCAATAATAATATAGAATAGTTTGTTTCATGGAACTTGAACAACCACTTCATGCAACCACTTGACTAGGCTCAATCAACTCTACTCAACCAATCACTTCAAGAAACAACTCTTTCTCACAAACCCTAGTCCAAGCATGAATCAACTAACTCAAAATGTTTCCAACAATGCTCAACAACAAATCTTACATAACAATGATACTCATGTTCTTTTCTAACTCAAGTTCAAGTTCTTTGCATCACCCATTGGCTTCAACAACAATGCTAATAAGACAAGGTTTTAATAACAACTCTCAATTCAGAAAACCTTGAAGCATAAACTCAAAGTACTTCACTCAACCAATGGTCTAAACAACAATGCTTATCAAACAAGGTTTAATCACAACTCACAATCCAGAAAACCTTGAAGCATTAACTCAACCACTTTCGAAAAGGAAACCACAATCAATCCTTTTCACTCCAATGATATTTCAAAAATCAACCACCCAAATAAAATCAATGGAGAGTATTACTCATACCTTTTTGATGCCTTATGAGTTGTCCACTAAATCTGTCACACTCAACACACTTTCTTTTTCAACTCTTAACAAGGGTTAGAGATCTTGAGTAATAACACAACAATAATATCCAAATAACACCTTATTACTCCTACTTTATTTTAACATCCACCAAAGTTCTTTTTAAAAGAAAACCCTTACTCAAAATAACTTTCACTAAAAAGAACTTTATCAAAAACCCTTATTACTCCTAACAATTTCAAAAATCACAATTAAAAATAATTCACAACTCAAACAACCACCATGACCTTATTCCCTAAGGTTACTCAACAAATCAACTAACGAAGCACCTTTACCCCTTATCACTCCACCTTAGGCAATCCAAACAAAATATTAATAAAAACCTTAATACCTGCCTCGAGGGGAATCAAACCCTCATCTTGCCCCAACGCGAATGCCCTAGCCATGGCCAAGTTGTCGCACGAGTTGTGGGCTCATTGGTGAAAAATAAGTGCCACCCGCTTCTTATCCTTCACCCTCTTCTACCAAGCGAAAAGTATGCGCCTTGGGCGCCTCAACAGAACAAAGCCAAAAATGATGCTTGTGGGAATCGAACGCACAACCTCCTTGTCACCAACACCTTTGCACAATCCAAGCTGCCACTAGGCCACGCTGCCCAATGCATTTTGGGAAGTGGTCGTTGTCTCCCTTTAATGTTCGTTGCATCACTTAAACGAAAAACACGAGCTCTTTTTCTTCGCAAATACCAAGCGCAAATATCAACGAGCAAGGATGAATGAATTAAAAAATTCAATGGCATATTTATATGCCTTCCCTTTGCTTTGGAAACGTCGGCCTTTTTGAAACTTCCTTCATGACGTCGGTGGATAAACTTTTAATTTTAATTTTAAAATTTAAATTTTAATTTTAAATAAATTAAAATTTAAACTAAATATTTAAAATTAAATATCTCCATCACCGGGGCACATTTTTCGATGAAACAAAAAGCCAACTTGGGTTTTAAGAAAAACCCATTTCAAATCTGCCATCCATGGTTTTAAATAAAACCTTTAAAATTAAATTTCTCCATCACCGGGGCACCTTTTTCGATGAAACGAAAAGCCAACTTGGGTTTTAAGAAAAACCCATTTCAAATCTGCCATCCATGGTTTTAAATAAAAACCTTTTGCAAAGCTTCCCTTGAAGATCCTTTTGGAACCAAATGCCATGCATCCCTTCTTGAACCTTTGATCAAAAACCTTTGCTTCTCATGAAGCTCTTTGTGAAACACAAACATAGTGCTTACTTACATAGATCCTTTTGACATCAATGACAACTCTTAGCTTAGGGACTCAAAATGTCCAACAATCTCCCCCTTTGTCATTGATGGCAACCCATATCCTTTTACTAAAATCTGACCTTCTTTTCTCCCCCCCTGGGACTTTGCTCCCCCTAGCTCAAAGCTTTCTCAAATATCAAATCTCTCCCCATATCAAAAACTCTCCTCAATATACACAAATATCTCCCCCTTTGTCATCAATGGCAAAGGGTCACCTTTGGGGCTCGGGGCTAAGAATGAGCCTCTTAGCTTAGCCCCTCCCCCACCTCCACATGAGGTGGTTAATTCTGGGGTGGGAGTATTTCTACTCCCCAAAAGCACTGCTCTTTACCTTTACCTTTCTCTCTTCCTTTCTGAGTTTTTTGAATCCTCTCACTATTTCTTACCAAGTCATCATCCCTGTTCCTGTCATCACTTTTGTTCCTATTCTTGTTCTTGTTCTCATCCATGTTCCTATTTTTGTTCCTGTTCCTATTCTTGTTCTCATCCATGTTCTTGTTCCTGTTCATGCCTACTTCTGGAATATTTTCTCTACACCATCTTGTTGTGTGACCATCATTATTGCACTTATAACACTTAATGTTATTATTCCTTGGAGGTGAAAATGTCTTAGGATATCTCCTAGTGAAGCTATATCCTCTTCTGCCATGAACCCTGCAATTCATTGCCTTGTGACCAAACTCATTGCATGAGTAGCAATACCCATGGAAAATTTATCCTTTCCCATATTCCTATCTTTTGTATGACCTACACTGTGAAGCCATGTGCCCAAACCTGTGACATGAGAAGCATCTCCCATTGAAGCTTCCTTGCCTAGACCTCATTGGTCTCCTATTATGATTGTTGTTCCATCTGTATCTTCTTTGTGCATTGTTTCTATCTTTGACCTCTTTGTTGTCCAACTCATCCTCTGATGTCTCATTCCAACTTACACTGTCACTTTCTGAAGTATCTTCTTCTAAAATTCCTTCTTCTTCAAGACTTGAAGTAGAATTTTCTTCCCATTTATTTTGAGCCTGTTTGGAACCAAGACTTGTCTTGTTTGTTGCTCCTCTTTGTATCTTGATTATTTTGTCTACACTCTTTGCACTGTTCACATATTTGTACAACTTTTTCTTGGAATCCTCTAAATATTCCTTTAGTAGTGCCACTTCTTGTGTTAACTTTTCACACTCCAAAATCTTTGCTTCTAACTTATCCTTGAACTTACTTGCCTTAGCCTTTGACTTTTCTAAGTCCTCTATGAGCAATAATATTTCTTCATCACATTCTTGAAACTGACTTTCAAGCTTAGAGTGTTGCTTTCTTACCTTCTTTACTATGTCAAGAGCATATATAAGCTCTCCCTTGAGATCATAACCATTCTCCACTGAATAATCCTCTATTTTTTTGCCTTTGTCCTTATCATTACTTCCTTTTGGCTTGTCTTCTATAGAATTATCTTCTTTACCTTCCAAAGCCATTAGAAGATTCTCATTTGGTCCCAATATTATATGTTGAAAATGGATCTCATTTTCTTTGGATAAGAAACATTTCTCCTTTTTGATCTCATTGAGTACATAAAGATTTCTTTCTCTTATAGCACTAGCTACAAGTTTTCCAGATTCAGATTTTCTTACTTCACATCTATCTTGATGAAAAGTTACTATATGGCCTTGATCACAGAGTTGACTAATGCTTAGTAGATTATGTTTTAGACCTTCCACATATAGAACATTTTTTAGCTTTTGCTTTCCCATTGCCTATACTTAGAGTTCCTTTTCCACAAATATTTGTTGAACCATTGTCCCCAAAGTTTACTGACCCTCTATTTCCTTCTTTCAAAGCTATAAACTTGTCTTTTTCTCTTGTCATGTGTCTAGAGCATCCGCTATCTAGAAACCATTTTTCTTCTCTATCCTATGCATGCAATGCTATTTGAACTAGCAAGGATTTTAATTTTCCTTTCCCTTTTTCTTCTTTTCTAGTACTAGACTTAAAGATTTCTAGTTTGCACCTTCTAGCTGTATGCCCAAAACTATTGCATTTGTAACACTTAACATCATTATCCATATGTGGTGCAAGAGAATCTGTACTACTACTATCATTGTCTCTGCTAGTACATTGCATAGCTCTATGACCATATTTATTGCAAGAAAAACAATGTCCATGGAAGGAATTTTGTAACCTATCTTGCTGAGGACTCGATCTGATATTCTTTATTTTGTGGTCTTCTTTCCTTGAGATATGGTAAGATACCTCATTTTTGCTTGATGTTCCTGCCTCTTGCTAACATGCTTATTTTTTAACTTAACTTGGGGTTGTTTCTTGTAATCTCTTGTTTATTTCAGTTCTGCATTTTAACTTCACAATATTTGTTGCCACTCTCTCAAGTCCTGCTTCTTTTGCTTCCAACATATCTCTCAACTGATGTTCAATCTCTCTTCTTTCTTTCACTTCTATTTTGAGTTCTATTAGCCTTTGTAGAAGCTCAATTCTTGCCAATTCATCATTTCAGATTTGTTCTTTTAGTTGTGCCCTCTCTTCTTGAATCCTTTCAATATATTTGAGACAATTGAAGAGTGCTTCCTCAAAGTTTATACTTTCTTCACTCTCTGAGCACATGTGTGATATTGATGGATCCTCTTCCAAGTTGTTAGACTCTTCACGGAGAGACCGGATCTGATACCAATTGTAGAACATGTGCTTATACTGAGAGGGGGGTGAATAGTATAATATAAAAATTTTCCCCAAATAGTAGCATCAACATTAATAAAGTAGTAAATATCACACAAAGCATCACACACATGAGAGACATCATTTTTAACGTGGTTCACCCAATGTGGGCTACCTCCATAGAAAATATTTCTTCTAAATATTTCTCAAATAATCTCTTGGGAATCCTTCCCAATTACAATGTTTATGGACCTCTATCCAAAGGAGATGTTGATCCCCTAAATCTCAAGTTCATGGATCTCTTCCACAGGAGAACTCTTTCCCCTTCTACTCTAGCTAGTGATCTTCTAGAAGACTCTGTCTCTCTGCTGCACTGACTGGTGGATCTCTCTCCACTTGAAGACTCCTCACTCATATCTATCTTCAATTGTCCTGGCTGTTGGATCTCTATCCACTGAGACTCTATCCTCTATACTCTATCACCTCCAAAGCTCTGTCAATAGGTTCACTCGAACCTCCTCAAATCTCCCTCCTCAAATCTTCTCAATAGGCTCACTCAAAACCTGCTCAAATCTGCTCAATAGGCTCACTCAGAACCTACTCAAATCCCCTCTCAATAGGCTCACTCAGAACCTGCTCAAATCTGCTCAATAGGCTCACTCAGAACCTGCTCAAATCTACTCAATAGGCTCACTCAGAACCTACTCAAATCTGCTCAATAGGCTCACTCAAAACCTGCTCAAATCTGCTCAATAGGCTCACTCAGAACCTGCTCAAATCTGCTCAACAAGCTCACACAGAACTTGTCCCAATCTGCTCAATAAGTCCTCTCTAGGACTTGCTCAAATCTGCATAGCAAGCTTTCACAAAAGCTTACACAAAAATAGTCCACAAGCCTTCTCAAAGACTTACCTCAAATCAGCTCAACAAAATCTCAACTCAATCTCATAGAAGCATAAAGAGAATTGTTAGAGACTCAATATGTTCTATACTCAAATCCTAATCTCAATTCAAAGAAATCTCAACTCAACTCAATCTTATAGAAGCATAAAGAGAATTGTTAGAGACTCAATATGTTCTATACTCAAATCCCAATCTCAACTCAAAGCAATCTCAACTCAGCTCAATCTTAACTCAATCTCATAGAAGCATAAAGAGAATTGTTAGAGACTCAATATGTTCTATTCTCAAGGCTCAATCTCAACTCAATCAGAATATAGAATAGTTTGTTTCATGGAACTTGAACAACCACTTCATGCAACCACTTGACTAGGCTCAATCAACTCTACTCAACCAATCACTTCAAGAAACAACTCTTTCTCACAAACCCTAGTCCAAGCATGAATCAACTAACTCAAAATATTTCCAACAATGCTCAACAACAAATCTTACATAACAATGATACTCATGTTCTTTTCTAACTCAAGTTCAAGTTCTTTGCATCACCCATTGGCTTCAACAACAATGCTAATAAGACAAGGTTTTAATCACAACTCTCAATTTAGAAAACCTTGAAGCATAAACTCAAAGTACTTCACTCAACCAATGGTCTAAACAACAATGCTTATCAAACAAGGTTTAATCACAACTCACAATCCAGAAAACCTTGAAGCATTAACTCAACCACTTTCGAAAAGGAAACCACAATCAATCCTTTTCACTCCAATGATATTTCAAAAATCAACCACCCAAATAAAATCAATGGAGAGTATTACTCATACCTTTTTGATGCCTTATGAGTTGTCCACTAAATCTATCACACTCAACACACTTTCTTTTTCAACTCTTAACAAGGGTTAGAGATCTTGAGTAATAACACAACAATAATATCCAAATAACACCTTATTACTCCTACTTTATTTTAACATCCACCAAAGTTATTTTTAAAAGAAAACCCTTACTCAAAATAACTTTCACTAAAAAGAACTTTATCAAAAACCCTTATTACTCCTAACAATTTCAAAAATCATAATTAAAAATAATTCACAACTCAAACAACCACCATGACCTTATTCCCTAAGGTTACTCAACAAATCAACTAACGAAGCACCTTTACCCCTTATCACTCCACCTTAGGCAATCCAAACAAAATATTAATAAAAACCTTAATACCTGCCTCGAGGGGAATCAAACCCTCATCTTGCCCCAACGTGAATGCCCTAGCCGCGACCAAGCTGCCGCATGAGCTGTGGGCTCATTGGTGAAAAAGAAGCGCCACCCGCTTCTTATCCTTCACCCTCTTCCACCAAGTGAAAAGTATGCGCCTTGGGCGCCTCAACAGAACAAAGCCAAAAATGATGCTTGCGGGAATCGAACGCACAACCTCCTTGTCACCAACACCTTTGCACAATCCAAGCTGCCACTAGGCCACGCTGCCCAATGCATTTTGGGAAGTGGTCATTGTCTCCCTTTAATGTTCGTTGCGTCACTTAAACGAAAAACACGAGCTCTTTTTCTTCGCAAATACCAAGCGCAAATATCAACGAGCAAGGATGAATGAATTAAAAAATTCAATGGCATATTTATATGCCTTCCCTTTGCTTTGGAAACGTCGGCCTTTTTGAAACTTCCTTCATGACGTCGGCGGATAAACTTTTAATTTTAATTTTAAAATTTAAATTTAAATTTTAAATAAATTAAAATTTAAACTAAATATTTAAAATTAAATATCTCCATCACCGGGGCACCTTTTTCGATGAAACGAAAAGCCAACTTGGGTTTTAAGAAAAACCCATTTCAAATCTGCCATCCATGGTTTTAAATAAAACCTTTAAAATTAAATTTCTCCATCACCGGGGCACCTTTTTAGATGAAACGAAAAGCCAACTTGGGTTTTAAGAAAAACCCATTTCAAATCTGCCATCCATGGTTTTAAATAAAAACCTTTTGCAAAGCTTCCCTTGAAGCTCCTTTTGGAACCAAATGCCATGCATCCCTTCTTGAACCTTTGATCAAAAACCTTTGCTTCTCATGAAGCTCTTTGTGAAACACAAACATAGTGCTTACTTACATAGATCCTTTTGACATCAATGACAACTCTTAGCTTAGGGACTCAAAATGTCCAACGTCTCATATTTAGTAGGATATAAGAGGATTATTTATAGCATTGCTTCTAATTTCTAGATAACTTATGTCAATATAGTCTTAAATCTAACCTATGTAAGTGTACCATCCATGTCAAAGATATCTCCTTCCTATGATATGTTATTGACCTCCATGGAATACATGCAAATCTAGAGAATATATGCATCATTTAGGATTTGTATACACTAAAGAATTTAATGGAACTCATAAAAATTTTAGACCTTTACAACTTCTACCATAGGTTCATACTAGGGTGTTCACATATTCATGATCACTTAACTAAGACATGAATACAAAAGCAAATTTTAAGTATTTGATGAGTTTAAACAATGTCTCTCCTTTTTGTCGATGCAGTCATGCTAGACATGACTCAATCTATTGATATTAATACTAATGCATCTAATTCTATACTTGGATCCATACTAATCCAACATAGACATTCAGTGCCATACCAATTTGAGACACTTAGTGATATATCTTAGCTCTACTCAATGCATGAGAAGAAGCTATATGCCATTATTTAAGATGTTTGATATTGGTACCACTATATATTGAGTAATAAAACCATCATTCACTCTAATTGTAAGCCTCTCCTATTCCTTTACACTTAAAGTGAATTAGAAAATAGATACCACATAAAGTAGATGACTTACCTGTCATAGTTACACCTTCTGATTAAGCATCACAAGAAAAAGGGATAATATGTAGCTAACTTCCTAGGACATCCACCAATATAAATGCTAGTGACTGTTCTATACCAAATATCATATAATTGATGTATGGAAGGTATTAAGCCCTAACAATATTAGCTTTGCTACTATTCATTATGAATTAATACAAGGCAAGACAACATCAAATCATCACCTCAATAATGAATTATGCCAACTTAGGAATATATATATATATGCATATGTGTAAACTATTTCAACTAATCATATGGGAATGTTAATACATTAATATTGATGCATAAATTAGCATCGATAAAATACATACGGTGCTACAATGCTTTAAATAGACATATACATACAACACATTAGATATTTGTACTAAATCCTTTATGCCATGAAACAATGTCAAACTAGTAAATAGGAAATTAAGGATCTATCCTCATATCCCTAAGATTCTATCAACATGGGTTACCTTTCAGGGATACTAACTACCATACATTAGAATAATTGTATTTTTATGGTTGAGGATAAGTTTACAAAGGTGGTGATAATGTTCTCATACAAGAAGAGTAGATGTAAAAAAAATTATAAATATACTTTTCAATATTTTAGGTCCACTTTGGCATCCCAAACTCAATCATATCTTGTTAATACTTATGATTCATTAACCTTTGGATCCATATATAAGAGAAAATTGACACTAGGATATAATATTTAATATATTTTCATTCATATATTAATGGATAGATGCACAACCATAAATACCCTTAAGCATGATATAAGAGTATTTTATACATTTAATATTCCTATAACAAGACCCTGCAAAGTTTGATATATCATATCTCATTCTAGAAATTCTTTGGATTTCATCTATTTACACCCATGCAATTATATTCCACATTTGAATTGGTACCATGATGCCAATAGAGACTAATAAGGTTGAGAAGGTTAAATGCTTTTGTAGCAAGTGTAACACATATATAATTAAGTGAAATAAATACTTGAGCACTAGTTACAAAAATACAAGGAGAACCATGATCAACACCAAACTAAATATAGTTTTCAAGTTGGGGATAAGGTTTAGCTCCACTTTGAGAGGGAACTCTTCTTTGATCCACACCAAAATATCAAACCAATGCATTATGGTCCATACATTATGTAAGCATGACAAATGATAATTATTTAATTCTCACTTTGACATCTTACTTGGGGATGCATCCAATATTTTATGTATAATACTTCTATTTATTTGATCCTCCTTCATTGGAGCTTGTAGTTATAGAACATCTTAATATTTAGATCCACTCAATGGGATCTTTGCATCAATAAATCAATTGAATGATATTATCAACAAGTTTATTTTCCAAGAGACACAACCTATTCAAGGTTGTTGAAAGGGGCCACTTTGTAGCTCAAGCCAAATAGTACATGCTTGGTGGAATGAGGACCATTATTTTCCAAGCGTAGATGAATGATCTATATAAATTACCGTTGCTTAAATCCTCAAGAAAAATGATACCATAGCACCTTTGGTTTGCACCCCTTACACCCATTTTAACTTCTACCCACAAAGTCTAATATCATTTTAACCTCTAACTTTGGATTCACTTATGGTGTCAAATCAACTTGTAGTTTCATGATTAACATGATTCCAAACTTGCCTTAGTAGTAATGCCTATAGTTCCTATAAACATAGAGAATTTTGTGGCACCAACACCACGTATCAACACCAAATGTTAGAATGCAAAAAAGGAATATTTGTAGTGTCATGTATCAAGAATACAATGTCAATCAACTAGTATTACCACTTGGTATCTTATAGATATATAATCCCTTAAATAGATAGAAGGATAACTTAGAAACTATTATAGATACAACTTGTTGATTATGGGAGATGAAATAACTATTTGATCTCCTAATTGCTTTGTACCATATATTTTTATATATTCTAAGAATGTTATCTATTACTTCTTTTGGTTTTGTTTTTTGTCTCTTTTCTTCCTATCTTCCTTTGGTTCCTCTTTATTTTCCCCTATAGATCCCTATTGTACTTTTAATTCCTAATCTTTAATTGTGTTACTTCTTTTAAAAGGTGTTGGCACTAGTCAACTAGGTGTTACTCAAAAGTAGGATAGGATTTCTAAAATATTTACATTGTTTTAGTCTTGGTTGAACCCATCTTATCTAATCTCCTCATTAATTTTGTATACAACATTTGGATGGAAATCTGTATGGAAATCAAAAACTTATCTAGCTCCTCTATTTTAGAAGGCAAAAGGGACCTTCACCTTAGATATTAAATTAGGTAGAGATAAGATTTAAATGCACTTTGTTCATAATATAAAGCCTTCTATTTATATACAAACAAAGTGTACATGCACCCAACACACCACACACTTCATGTATTAATATTTTATGTTGTTGTAGAGACTACTTCATGATATTTGTATATTGTAGTATATTTACATTTGTGTTATCTATAAAAAAGTTCCATTATTTTGAGAGAGATTATATTATAGCCTATTTTATTGCATAATTTTAAACCATAACTCATGTGATTCTATAAGGTAAATTATAAAATTAGCCTCAATGCCATAATGTCTTGGTCTCCATGGTGCTCTCAAAGTGACATACAAAAGGAAGACGACAACTCTTCAAGTATTCTAGAGGACACTATTTGAAAAATAATATAGTCAAGTAAATCTTAGCTAAATGCTAAAACCTTTACTTGGTTAACCACTCACCACAACACCGTCACATAATTTTGACTTAGGAAAAGGAATGTCAAGGTCCCTCTAGATGCATTCTCTATAAAAAATAAGAGGATACCTCTAAATACATTGTCTTACACTGCATATTTTCCACTTAGATTTGGAGTTGCATCTTGGAAAGATTTGACATATCATTGATCATCCAAAGGAGTATCAATATTGCCTAAAATTGAAATTTCTCTACCAAGTACAAACCACTAATATCCTTTGAACTTGTGCCTAAGCATGGTTATGTGGATGATATGGTTGAAAAAGAAAAAATTACATTCTCTGATCAATAATCCCCTCTAGAAGAAATAGTGATAATATCAATGAAAAGAATAGAAGAAATATTCATTTATCTTAGCCTAATGATGAACAACAATCCATGTCAGTTGAATGAATTAAGCCAAAGGAAGTGAGAAGGATTGAACATGTTCTAGTTATCTTTCTCTAAAAAAAAAAATCTTAGAAAGCTAACAAAATATTCTAATAGGATTCCCCATCAAAAAGTTAGACTAAACTTAGTTTTGATGGAGCATCAAAAGGTAACCTAGGGTTATGAAAAGAAGGGTGGGTTTTATGGATTACCAAGCCGAGTTGTTAGGAATAGAATTTGTGGGAATAAGATTCAACTCAAATAATATAACAAAAATAGAATCCTTATATGAAGGTATCAATTGGCTAATAAAACAAGCATCATATTATGATTGAGGTAAATTTAATGTTGATTAATAATATGATGAAGAAAAGCTACTCTTCTCATTGGCATTTATTTGACTTGGTATTGAAAATACGTGGAACATCAAATTTTTAAAGAAGGTCAAGATCAACCAATAAAGTAGCAATGTTTGGCTACCTAGGGGTGTTAGGCAAATAAAAAAACAAGCACAAAGAGTAGTCAAGGTGTTGCATTTTGTGAGGAGCTAAGAATTGTTTTAAAAGAAGATGCAAAACATGTTTAAGGCTCATATGGATGATTGGAGTTACTCAAGAGATAGAGGATAAGAGGGATGTAGGTGAAATAGTATAGAAAATTTTGACAAAAAGTGAAAAACATGCATGCATTAAAAACAAATGCATATCTATAAGTAATGTAATAAATTTAAACAATTCTTACTATAAGAAAGTATAAATAGATAGGACAAAAAGCAAAAAGAAAAAAAAAACACTGATTTATTTTAAGAAAGTAGAAAATAAGATATTTTTCTTTAAAAAATCAATTTTAAAAAGAAAATTTGTTATTAAAATAAAAGTTTGCAAGATTATTTTATTTCATCATCAATAAATTTTTTTATTATCTAAAACCTTTTTAATATTAAAAAAGTTTTAGATATATATAATTTAGATGGAATAGAAAACATTTTATATATATATATATATATATATATATATATATATATATATAGTTCTACAAAGTCTTACTTAAAACAATATAATAAAATTCTATAATTTTAATGAGTGGTTCAATGATAAAAACTTTAGAACTCTGAATCCTTCTAGATGAAAGTTATATATACATATTCAGCTTTGACAACTAAAATGTAGTTGAATAACCAGACTGATAAAGCATCAACTAAAATGTAGTTGAATAACAGGTAAACACTTCCTTCACCGATGACGTTAAAAACTTCTTTACAAGGCCATAAGAAGGATAAAAGAGTGATGTCATTTTCCTTGGCACTCTGTCTTGGTCTTAGATTTCATACGTATAAAATAACGTCATGCTTATTAAGCAACTGACCGGGGGAGATAACGTCAAGTTCATTGAGAAAATGACCGGGAGAGGGGAAGTGTTTTGAATGAGAAACGAGTGATATTTCAATTCACTTTATTCAGTTTTCTTTCTCTTTACCGCGGAAGATTGAAAAACAACCAAAACCCCATGCAAATCATCTGTGGATTCCACCATAACATATCCAACCCAGATATTTATTTGACTTCTACCACCTACAATTTCTATATTTCACATTTTCACAGAAAGAGAAACTAAACTGTCAACCATATTTAAATATCTATTTGAATTCAAACCAAGAGTGTGCTATCACATGTCACATCTTTTCACAAAACCTGTCAAAAATCACCTTCCCAACGTTAGACTACTTCAAGAAAACGACTGCAAATTAAAAAAAAAAAGGAAGAAGATGAATCCTTCCCGCCCGGCTTTTCGTTGTAATTACTACTGACTTTTTCATTGCAGAAAAGTTCAAACATCACATGGTTGCTCAGCAATAATTTTTATTTGATTATTATATGGGTTTGAAGGGCTTCATATTATATCGATATTCTGATAACGATAATTATATTTTCACCCATCAAATTCTAAGATGTTAATCATTAGAACTCCATTGTTGGGTAAACATTTATGTCACTAATAAATCCAAATTAAATGTTAATATCTTGAGGTGTGCTTACATATGCAAGAAAATCTGATTTGTATTTTTTTAATTTATTTTAAATGTCATTGCTGAAGCGATGGCATTTCATTAAGAGTCAATGCATACAGGCTGTACTCTGCTGGATTTTCTCCTTGTCCTTTCCTTGGTGGAGAGAGCAACCTAAAGTCAATGCACTACTATATGAATATAGTTTTTATCTTGAGAAAAAGACAGTTACCTCTTCTCATTTGAATTTCAAATACATGTGGTCTAACTTCAGACCTGGTTATGTGATTATTTAAATTGGAAAGATACAACGAGGAAAAGGAGATGTATGAAAGGATAAGCAATAATTGAGGTGTGATTGAGAAGCACCGTTGTCAAAGATTCTTGTTATAAAATAACAAGGAAGTGAATAGTAGAACTTAAAGTCAACTTAATGAAAGGTACATATGGATAATGATTTATTGGGTTCTCAGATAATTAATAAATTTTAAAATGTATCTATGAAAGTTATATACCCAAGTTGTATTGGGGATCTTCTAGACATCAACGATGCCAACTACATAAGGACACTTCTAGCATTAAAAAAAAAAAAAAATCAATTATTTTAATAAGGGCACAATTGTGTGATTAGACACTACATATGTCCGTTTCACATAAGTTGTCCACCCTTTCCACCGGGAGGGCTTAACATTTTATAATTTAAATAGATTTTTATTAGTTAAATTAAAATTTCTTATAGTTAAAATAGACTTTTTTAGTTAAATTAAAATTTCTTAATCTTAGGTTTATTGGTAAAATTAAATTGGTTGAATTTCTTAAAATGTCTGATAATTTCATTGATTTTAGGGCAGAGTAAAATTTATAAAAGTTTTTTATAGAAGAATAAAATATCCAGAAGTCCTTGAATTTGTTGAAGGGTCAAAAGAGTGCCTCATACTTAAATCTGGGAGGAACACCTGTCAAGGGCAGTTACAAACATTATTGTGAACTAGAAGTCTAGAACCCTCAAATTCCTAAGTGGCATGAATAGCATTTAAGGCAAGTGTTTCATCGGACAGCAATTCTAAAGTTTTTAAACATGTATTATTGAGAAATTGTAGGACCTCTCAATATAAAATGGTTCCCTGTTTTAAATAATTTCAATCATTGAGAAATCTCTATAAACAATACTAAAATATATGATTAAAAAAAAAAAAAAACAGTTCTATGCTGAGAAGAGATGCTTAAAAATTGAAGTAGATAAATTATTAACATGTAATATTTTATATTGATCATTAAATTTATTTAATAAATTTTTTATTATAATAATTATTTTTTATTTATGTTTAAATTTTTCATTAAAAATAATAATTTTAGTTTTTTCAAGTAAGATTTTAAATTTTTAGAATTCAATAGTTCAACCAAAATTATTATAGAATTAGAATAAATGAAACAATGTAAATTAATTAAAAGTGTGAACTTTTAAAAAAGAGTTCAAGGTTCAAGATTGATATATGCATAATAGCTAAAAACTTATCCTATTAATATTACTATGACCTTGATTGAAATATCATAGTAATACTATGATATTGCAATATAAGTAAACCTATTTCAATCTCATATAACCAATTAATTAAATTATTTTAAATTATAGAATAGTGTATAAGATTAAAAGTGTTGTAATTTGAAAAATAAAAGATCCTTGATCTTGAAAAAACTAGTTTTTACTTTATCAAAGCTAAAAGTTTGAATCTATTCTTTTAAACCTTTTGGCATTAATCAGTATCATATGATAGTCTAAGTTTTTATCCCAAAATTGATGTTTTTTTTTTTAATCTTAATAAGTTGTTAAATGGATGTAAGTTTGAGTCCTTTTGAATCACCTTAGTTGATTATGAGGATTGGATTAAAGGATTACTATTTCTAACACTTAATGCTTTGTCTATGAGCAATAACTACAAGAGTATGTAGATATTTCCATATGAGATTACTTGAATATGCTTGTTGCTAATTCATTTTTCTTGCTCAACAACTTAGTTACTTATTTCAACTAAATAAAAAGCAAGGAATATATTCCACACTACTAAAGATCTACAAAGCTTCTTAAGGTTGGATTTATAAATCCATCCAATGATGTAATTGGACAACCAACATTTTTTCAAGAAAATGAATTATATATAGATATATATTAATGTATATAAGCAAAGATGTTTCCAAATAATAATTTTCCTTTTCCTTTAAGTAATATCATTATAGATACTATATCCAAATTTGAGATTATTCTTTTTTATGGATTTCCAGCTATAAACCAACTTGCAAATCCATTGAAAATATAATTAAAATGCATATATCTAGGTAGATTGGTTACCTGTTTCTATGCAATTATGTCCTTTAGAATCAACAATGTTGATAACACTAAAAAAATAAGCTATAAATCATGTCTTCCATTATCTCATCTAAAAGATCCTTGAATTTCACATTAATAACTCATTTTTATGTTTTCAAAAAAAGAGAAAAATCTTAATGATTTAAGTTGTAGTTTGAATAGGTTAAGAAAAGGTTAAAGTGCACTTAGACCCTACCAAAAAAATGTGTTTTATAATATATTTTTAATAAAATTTTAATATTTATTATTATTTTATATGGTATTTATCTTGAATTGGTTTATAGAATTAAGAATCATAAATCAAGTTTTTATGTAGGTTTGATTGATTTGATTATATTGGATTGACTAGTTAGATCTTGAGTGATTAATCAAGATTGGACGATTCTTAATGGAAGATTGAGATCCAAGGTGATAGGCAATTGGCATGAGTGAGTTGCCTACTTTTCAAGATTGAGATCCAAGGTGATAGTAAATTGGCATGAGCGATTTGCCTACTTTTCAATAGTGCTACTTTTAGTAATAATGATACACTTAATAGTGCTATAACATTTGTGACAATTTGATTCTAATGCAAAAAATGATTGTTGACGAGTTGGCTAGGTAGAAAAAAATAGTTTAAACTTTGAATAATAATGTCATTTCCTATAGCAAAACCACTACTATTTATGAGATAATGCTTGTAATATGAGACACTTAGGTTTATCTTTGATTAACTTGGACTTAGTAATTCACTTTTATTCTTTGATATATTAGATAGGATAGGGATTGTTTTGATTGTGTTGTAGGTTGACCACCTAAAATTGGGAGTCTACATTTTTCTTTTTTTGATGCATTTATTGAATAATGAATATATCAAAAACTAGATTTCATACCCTAATTTTGTGATGATTTTTTTGCTTATTAACTTAATTTTATGTTTTAGAATAGTTGATAACATTTGTATACTATTTTTTTATGATGTAAAATGCACCTTTATGACAATAATAAATGTTGTTGTGCTTGGCCCCTCAAGTTTTCAAGATTAAATTAGGTTGGAAAAAACTTGAATAGAATGCACATAAGTAGAATAATGAGAGAAAGATGATTTATGGAGGAAAAATGACCAAGAGGGATGGGTTAAAATGGTCAAGGGGTAAAAATAAAATTAATTTTTTCATTGATGATCAAGAAATAGAAGCTTTGGATGCCCAATTGTACTAGTATCTTTGATGACATAATAGGAAACATCCATGCATCATAGAAATAAGTTACAACTACCAATGGTTGGAGGAGACTAACTTCAAGTATGAATTTTTATAATTATCAATTTTTATCATTTTTTAATCTTGAGATGCAAAGAAAAAGGTGATATTTTCACTTCGTGTTGATGTTATTGCATGTAACAATTCTACTAGATGGAACTTTTGTGTATTTGGGGTGCTTTCACCATGCAATACTATTGTGCAAGTGTGACACTTTCATAAATAGAAGGACCACTATGTGGTATAAGCTTTGGTGTTTTTTGCAAAAAGTATGGCACGTTTGCTCTACTTAGGTTTGAGATGAATTTTTAGGATTTACGAGTGATTTTTAAAAGGTAAACCAATGAATGATGATTATGGATTTAACAAATAAGGTTGTAGACATTGGACTATTGAAAGTGTCATCCATTGCATTGGACATAATACTAACACTTTTGAGGAAGGAGTATTATGAACTACTATAATAGTGGGGTTGTCTCATGTGGCCCTCATGTCAAAGATAGAATTTGATTGAGATCTTCTAACTACACTAGTTGAGAGATGATATTCAAAAATAAATTCCTTCTAAATACTATGTGGAGAGGCTTCAATGATATTGGAAGATGTTTGAAGGATACTTTGGGTTCCTATTCATGTCACCCTTATTTACATCATCCAATCACAAAAATATGCATGGAGAGGATGACTAGTGATCCTCACTTTAGATTGGTAAAATCTAAAATTAGCGTCAATATTGCATATGTAAGAAGGACCTTGATAGACAAGCAATACTATTGACCTAGTTTCTAGGGATTTTACTTCTAAATACAACAATCAGGTATCCTAATGTGGGTTATGTGAGTTGGTGGAAGATATGTTAAAGTTTTAGACAATGTTTACTTTGGGGCTAGCTATCCTAACCTACTTATACCACACACTACATTATGTTGCCTAAAAAGGTGGCACACATGATATATAGTTATTTAGTGTTGACGTGGAAGAATATTGTAGTGGTAAGGCTTCTAGGATTTTTAAGGATAATTGTTGATTCAAAGGTATCATGGGCCTATAGATAGGCCCATGATTTTGAGTCAAGATAGGGTAGTCAAATCAAGGATTTTTTTGGTAGATGAGTTGGTAGATCGATGACCTACATTGCCAATATATAACATGATATGCTTATATGGTCATTTGAGTTAAGTTGAGGATGCATACCAAATGGTTTAGATGAGGAAAAAAAGATGGATTATCAATCCATGTAGATAGTGAGAGCTCTTTTAGTATAGGTACATAGTCTATCAATTTGGATTATGACAGGATATCCTTTCAAACCTATTGTAGTACCATCAAACATTCAAAGAGTGATGATTTAGGGGATTCTTAGACCCATATTTACATCTAGAGATAGATGTAGATAATCATATTATTTAGAACCCAAGGATACTTGACCTAGGGGTCACAAATAGGTATTGGTGATGCCACTAGATCTACCATCCTCAATGGATCATAATGGATGGATTGAGGGAAGCTCAACAAACGAGGCCAGGGTTATACATAACGGGTTAGCCCAAAATATATTTATAAAAATGGTGTGAATCAATTTTAAAATTTAGGGAAATAGTATCCAAAATCATGTAGAAGACATGATGAATTACCTTTTTTTCCACAAAAAAATATAAAAATGTGGTAAATTTATAATAATATTTGAAAAAAATTATAAAAATTAAAAATGTACTAAATTAAATAGAATTAAAAGCCATGGTAGCATTGAAAGAGAACAACGCTTTCAAGAGAACAATAAAGGAGCATAATTTTGATCCTAATATTTTAGTGAATTAGAAAGAAAAAAATATTTAATGTTAATTGAAGACCCTACCAAAGAAGAAAGGGCATTGTTGACAAGTTTGGACTCAGCTAAGGAAGGCCTAATGAGAGCTGGTGTGTTGTAGGGGCATACTGGTGAGGAAAGGTATGAACAAGTTACAATTTTAGACAATCAACCTCAACCTCTAGTACAACCAACATCTGCTTCAAGCCCTCCAATAGAAGTTGAAAAACAATGAACACACTATTTGCTAGTTGGCTGTAGATTTTGGTGTATGGTAGTCAAGATTTTTGGTAAATGTAATCTGTTTTTTGAGTTAATAAAAAACTTATTTCTAAAATTTGTCTTATATTTTTAATTATTGTTTCAATTATATTTGTGTATAGTTTTTGTAATTTATAATTCTTATTTATTTATTAACAAATCCAGTAAGAGTATTAACATTGATAAATTTATAAACAAACAAAGCCAATGAGAGAATGAACATTATGGATTAGCCTCATAATCCAATAGATATATTTTTACATCAACTAATAACAAATATTGCCAAAAATATCAAACTTTTCAAATGTTGCAAAAATCACATTGGAGGAAGTTGAAACAAACACTTCTCAGCTTGTCTAAAATCACTTGTATGCATAGTCGATCTCTGTATCTCCACAATATTATCACTACAAGTATCATTATCCTCATTATCATGAGTATTAGTGATACCTCTTCTATCTGCTAGATATTTCCAATATGCCAAAGCTCTATCATAAGGATATTTATCCACCTCATAAGATGAGACATATATTCTCAAATAGTTTTCTAAATTTTTATTGAACTTATTATGAGATTTAGATTTCACAAAAGATAATGCACTAAAAACCCTTTCATCTTCCATAGATACCAAAATCATTGTTTGAAACAATTCATATAAATGAATATATTCACTCATCATATGTTCTCAGACACTATTGGGATATAAATTTTTTTACAAACGTGTAATAGAACTTGGTTCATAAGGGTTATTCAAATGAGAAATTTGATCAATCACTTTTATGCCAAAATTGTTTGATTGATTTATAAAAAGTTCTTTATTGAGAATACCATTGATTTCAATACCATTTACTTCCACACATTTAATGAAATGGTGAACAAGAGTACCCATGTATTTTATAAACAACTCATTTGTATCATTGTAGTCAATACCAAGATTCCAAAACAGGGGGTTGACCACACCCATGGCCTCAAGACACTCATCTATTTGAAAATAGTCTCTTATTTTTCTTGTCAAGGTTTTTGCTATTTTTCTCAATTTAATATTTGTATTGGGTAAAATTACATCAAATTCATCGTATGTTATGGGATTTTGTTCAACATCATATGTAACTATATCTGATCACTTTTTAAAACAATACAAAGATATCTCTCTTCTATGAACATTAATACAAAGATAATTTTTGATGTTGAACTTCAAAAATATTTTTAGATCATTGAAATTTGTTATAATTTTCCAACTATCAAACAAAGGATCCATAATTTTTTCTCTAAACATGTATAACCTATCGATACATATACATATTAGTTTTTTATTCTAATGAAAGCGACAATATAAATGGATATTTCTTGTGCAAGTTGTATTAAAGTATTTGTTTCTTGCAACATTGGAATAATACCACATAATGTGATTAGTGTTTCCAGTTTAGTCATATGGTATAGCAAATATTTTGCCTTATCAATTGACCTACAATTTTTATACATAAACCCTGCTAGGGATTAATATTCTTTATAAAATCTAGATGCAGGTTGAAACAATGAAATCCACCTAGTATCTACATCTTTTAGCACTTTTTTACCTTTAGTAACTCCTAGTGCAAACTATTAAAACTCTACAACTCTTTTTGGGATACATAAAAAATAAACATGTATTTCATTGACGAGTTCTTCTACTATGACCATATTTTCAAATGTGCTCATAATTTTTTTATGCAAGATTCATTCTATGAGCCATGCAATGAATTGGGATCAAATATGGGGCAACTGATGTCTAAAGTTAAACACAAAGAATATTCCTATATCCTTGCATTATAGTAGCACCATAAAATCCAACACATTAACTTACTAGCTATTGTTGCATTATCCATTCCCATCATATCCTTTAAACTGGTTACAACAACATTGTAAATGTTTTCCACATTACAATTTTCCACCATATTATGTAGCACTAGTAAATGAGGTTGACTTAAATGATCTTGAAATGTGTAAACATACATGCAAATTCAAGATGTGTTGTCAACAACAATTACCTCATCAATTGAAAGTAAAATGAAATTGGCATATTTTACTTTCTCTTTCATATCTTCCTTCTCAACTAATGAGATACATTTTACCATTTCCCAACCACTTCATTATAACCAATGGGAACTAGGAAGGTTATGCACATCAACTAATTGAAATAGATGCTTAAAATCAATAAAATTAAATATAGGTTTACTCTTTTTAAGAATAGTATATACAACAACAAATTGTAAACTTTTTGAAACTAAAGTGGTTTGATGGAATTTTTGAAATTGAGTTGTAATAATTCCACCATTCTCAACAAGATATTTTTGTTGTTTCATATATTTTTCACAGTCTTCTATATATCTCACATGTATGCATTTTGATCCATCCTTCCACCTAATTTTTTCTTATTCATTCTATCACTTTATTTTACTATCACATAAAAATTTCCACAATGTTTTTCTATTATATCCAACTTAAGTTGTATCTTATAATCCTTCCCCAATTTCTAACTACAAATTATGTATATACATTCTATTGGCATATCATTACTATTATTTGGATGCATTGGATCAATAAATGGATATTTTGATGACCATTCAAGATGAAATTTCCTTCCAAGAGTCCACACACTTCTCTTTCTATGTTTAGGTATTCGACTAGAAGTTTTTCCAAAATTTGGTATTTTTTAGAATCAATGTTTTCTTTTTTAGTTGGTGTTTTAGTTTCAAGTTTATATTCAAGTGGTTGTTACATGTCATTGTTCATAATATATTCATGTGGAGGCATCTCATCCTTAGGAATATCTTCAAGTGAATTCATATCAATATTAATAGATACAAAGGTGTTCTCTATAAATTTTGGAATTACTGACCAAATATAACTATTGAGTAGGTAAAATGGGTATGTACCTTGAATTTGTGTACATGTTGATGCCTCGCTCAATTTTTATGTATGGCTAAAATATTTTAGGATATGCTTTTTTCCAAAATATTGGCCTCCCTTCTTTCCATTACCACTAGGTGTCATTATACCTATATAGAAAAAAATATTTCATATAAAAAATTAAACTTGATGTTAAAAAAATATGATAATTCTATGACTGCTATACAATACTTCAAGGTCTATTATCAGTTATCAGTCATCTATTATTGCTACTAGTTGTTAGTCGTCTATTCCTGCTACCACTTGTATGTTGTCTATTCTTGCTACCAGTCATCTATTTCTATTACTAGGTATTTATTCCTACAGCTGGTCATCTATCCCTACTACTAGTTTTCTTGAGGAGAACCAATGTTTAAGATGTAGGAGTATTGCTATCACATTAAGTATATATACTAGGGGTATAATAGGTGATTTTGTCAATGTAAATAAATTTATTTATAATTTCAAGGTGAAAAGGTCCACTATTATCAAGGGTAATGTTGGTGATTTAAACTTAAAAAAGTCAAATTATTATAAAATCGGGGTGAGCCAACCTAGAAAAAAATTTGCACCCAAAAAATTTGGGCTAATGGGCCCTAGTCAAGGGTCCCCATATTTGCCAATTCCAAATTTTAGAAATCCAAATATTCATTAATTAATGATAATTCATCATTATGCATAACCCAAAATGAGGTTATGTTGAAGATTGAGATGGACACAAAATGATGAGGCTATATCAAATATTGAGATGGGTACAATGATAGGTCCAACCACTAGTTAGATAGTGATAAATTTTCCAAGAGTAATGGAGGATGGGTGTTGTAGTGGTGGCACTAGGGGATGTAGGGGTTGTACTTATTATTACTATAAGGAATGTTTTTCTTAGTTGATCATCCCAATAAAATATGAGGGTGGAGAGGGATAGCTTGGAACTATAGACACCCAAAATATGTCATTTTGTAATCCCCTAAAAATATTATTTTTGACTAATTTTATAAAATTCCAAATACCTCCCAAAATCCACAAAATTCACAATCAATCCCTAAATTCTAACTTAATTTCCCAAAATCCCAAGCCATTTCCTAAATTCTCCAATTACCTCCAAATCCCTAGAATCCACAATTCTAATGTTAGGGTACAATAAGCTAGTATATTGCATTACACTAGTTTAGTAGATTATTACATTTACTTTGTACTAATTACCATGCAGATAATTACTATTTTAAATATCTGATGGTAGATAGGTTAAATCCTAAATATCCTAGGTTATCAAATCCAAACCTAACTCTACTTCTCCTATAGCACGTTTGTTAGCATGGGTTAAGGAGATTAAGTTAGTATTCCTATTTTGTAACCTATTTAAATATTAGTCCTATTTTGCTAATGTTGGTTGATGAATAATTGCACTTTGTTCAATATTGTTCAACATTGACATTAGAGCCAATCCCTATTTTGCTCGCTCGAAGGACTGGTGATAGCTAGAGCGCCTACAGGCCCATCAATGGCCAGGCCAACTTGACCTACCAGTGCCTAGGTGTGCACCCGCAGGATCCACCCTGGCTAGGTCAGATCGACCTGCCAGTAGCAAGGCATCCTTGGTGATTGACTAGGGCTAGCCGATCCACCTAAGCCCGATCAGGCTAGGCGATCGATCGCCCTCACGATCAACCAAGCCCCTAGAGTCGACAACAATTTGCTATAAATGGGTTCCACGATCGAATCCTAAGGTGGCTGGAGCCCCAGATCTTGCTAATGTAGCCAGGGCCCGCAGAGCCATGTGGGCCCAGGAGCCACGTGGCTTCATCACCACTCAGGAGAGCCGAGAGGGTAGGAGCCCCCTCCCTTCCCATATGGACACACGCGGGACCCAAAATCAAGATTTGAGAGGGCATGAGCACCCTTCGATCCTCAAAAACCTTAGGATCCGTAAGGGTAGGAGGCCCTCCGATCCTTGAATTTGACCTATCGCATCGGGACACGTGGGACAGACTCAGATTGGACATGTAGCGGAAAACCACTGGACTAGACCCAACATCGATCGGACACATGGCAAATAGCCATTGGATAGGACCCGACATGATGACACAACTGGCCCCACCCCTTGGCGTGATGTGGCGGTATCAAAAATGGTGGGCATGACACATCGATTGCCTGCAGGCAATCGACATTTGAGGGGAGGACTCAGGCTTATAAAGCCTTATGCATCCCAAATCAGGATGCATGTGAGATAAATACCACAAAAAAAATTAAGGGGCCGTGGCCACCTTAAATACCAGCCCCGCCACCTTCGTATCAAACCGGCCGATGGCTTGGTTGGCCAAGGCGACCACCTAGCACCCATGAGGGCCCGCGATTTAGTCCCGATGCCTCCAAAACTAGGTTTTTTAAAAATCTTTGGTGTTTTTCAATCAAATTTTTCATTTTTCTAAAGTTTTTAGCTATATAAAATATTTTTTTATTTTTATTTTATAATTTAGTTAAAATTGGTTTTAAAAATTTAATTTTTAGTCAAATTGAAAAAAAAATTCCAATTTTTTTCTTAAATTATAGGAATTTGATCTTAAATAAATATTTTTTCTTTATAAAACTTAGAAAACTTGAAACAAAACACCAAATCATTTTTCCTTAAAATTTTCATAGTCAGAATTATGTTTTCTCTCAATTGGAGACAAAGGAGACATAGAAACCTCTTTTTTTGCAAAATTTAAAACCTTCTTCAACAATTTTTTTTGCAAAATTTAAAACCTTCTTCAACATTTTTTTTGCAATAAACTCCTCAGAAGTTCTATAGTTTTTTTCATTCATTTTTGGAGATATAAGACATATAATCTCAATAATTCTATTGCAAAAAAAATAGAACGCCATGATTGAGGAAGCATAAAGGTCATCTCATTTGCAACAAAAAAAAAAACTTTGCTTTTGTTTTCTCCTTCAAGAAAGGAGACATAAGACATAAAATAGCAATTTTTTTGTTGTAAAATTGAGATCTCTTAAACCAAATTTTTATGCTCCTCATGCTAAATTGTTGACGAAAAAAAAAACCAAAGTCGTGTGTCGACTGGTCTGGAAGCCTTTCAAACGTAGGTCATGTGTCGACTTGTCTTGAAAGGAGTGCTCGCATTTTTTCAATTTTGTAAAAATTAAGGGGGGATAGAAGTCATATTTTTGTGATTCTATTTTTTGCAAAATTGTAATGAAAAAGGGGGGATATTTCAAAAGCAAGAAAGGTGCATTCTCGATTGTACTCGACACCTTTTCTTAAAAATTGACTATACTAGGTGCATTTTTGGTTGTATCCAACACCTATAGTGATAATAATTTGGGTTGCTCTCTTGTTTTGATTATTGCACTAACAATCATGTTTTTTTTGTGTGTGCAATTAAACAATCATATAAAACATTGAAGAAGCATTTCACAAAACCCAAATTTCACTACAATCGTGCTACACCTTGCACAGGTTAAACAAAGTCAATTTTTTTTACTCCTCACCAAAGGTCAAAATACAAACACCTTGATTCACTCTCTTTGTTTGGCTTAATTTCCTCAAAATTTCCATCCTTCTTGAAGGGTGTTAAGGCAGGTGCCATTAAATATCCTAGAGAGCAAAATCAAAAGTCTTTAAAAACCTAACCCTTTAATTTGCTCTATTTTGTTTGGTTTAATTTCCTCAAAATTTTCATCCCTTGTTAAGGGTGTTAAGGCAGGTGTCATTAAATATATTATAGAGAAAATTAAAATCTTCCCTATACTCTTTTGAGGGTATACTACAAGATAAAGTCATCTTAGTCATATCAATTTGAAACCTTCACCATGGCCATGATCAATAAGTATCTCAATGAGAGCCAACTGCTCAAAGGTTCAAATTATTATACCTAGAAAACTAATATGAAAGCCATTTTAACTGTAGAGGAGATGTGGGGAATAGTGGATGGCACTAATTCTAGACCCACATCAGCAGGAGCAGATCATACGGCTTATGATAAAAAGGATAAAAGACTTTTCTTATTGATCTTTCTAGTTATTACTGATGACATACCACCTCATATAAGTGAAGCTAAAAAATGGTAAGGAGGCATGGAATGCCTTAGCAACTATTTTTGAAGGAAAGAATAATAAACAATTCTTAACCTTCAAACACAGATTCATACTCTTCATATGAAATCTGGAGAGACAGTGGAGCTATTCCTCTACAGAGTCGTAGATATAAAAACAAAACTGCAAGCCTTAGGAGAAAAAGTGGAAGACAATGTCCCGACCTCAATCATTTTAAGGGCTCTTCTAGACTCCTATAGAATGTTGATCACTTCACTACAAGTCTCTGGGAGGATAATTACTTTTGTAGAGTTGGTAAATTTTCTTCAAACTGAAGAATCTAATAAACTCCAAAGAGATGAGGCATCCAACAATGCGCTTTTCTCAAACAAGCAAAGTGGAAAGAAAAAGTAGAATCAACAGAAAGGATATTCTTCTAACAATTACCACTTCCATTGATCATAGAAACATTTATAAAACAATTAGACGCCTATATTAGCCCGTAATCATAGGATCTAATAACAAATTAGACCTCAAATTACATAGGCTAAATTAGGTCTATTTAATTACAAAATCAACCTAATTAAATATACGCTAACAATAGCGTAACTAACCTAGATAGTAAAATAAAAATAAAGTAATAAAATAGAATTACTGTAGTAAGTCTAACATCCTCCCTTATTACATTATTTAGGTAATTGAAGAACTACTAGCTATACTAACATCCCCCCTGATTACATCGTTTGGCAATACAAAGAGAGTCGTGAAACAATTCAAATTTGACACGTGCAAGTGCCTTAGTGAAAATATCTACAACTTGAGCATCGATGGGAATGTAATGAAGCTAAATTCGATGCTTCGAAACTTCATCACGAATGAAATCACATTGTTTGTCAATGTGCTTTGTTCATTCATGATGGACTGGATTCTTGACTAGGTTCATAACACCCTGGTTGTCGCAAAACAAGTGTATTGGAGATTTGGATGGAAGACCCATACTTGCCAAAATGTGACGCAACCATATCACGTCGCACGTGAATGAAATCACATTGTTTGTCAATGTGCTTTGTTCATTCATGATGGACTGGATTCTTGACTAGGTTCATAACACCCTGGTTGTCGCAAAACAAGTGTATTGGAGATTTGGATGGAAGACCCATACTTGTCAAAATGTGACGCAACCATATCACTTCGCACACAGCTTCACGTGCGACGTGATATTCTGCCTCTATTGATGAGATAGCAACCACCTATTGCTTCTTGTTGTGCCAAGAGACAGGACTAGATCTAAGATGAAAAATATATCCTGAAGTTGACTTGCGATCATCAAATGATCCAGCATAGTCGGAGTCCATGTATTCTTGCAAGAAGAATTTTTTGTTCTTCTTGTATTCTAGGCCATATTCTATAGTACCATGGACATAGTGAAGAACATGCTTTGCTGCTTTCCAATGAGTGGTCTTAGGCTCTTGCATGAACCTTGAAAGATAGTTGACAGAAAATACGATATCTGGCCTAGTATTTGTCAGATATATGAGACTCTCGATAAACTGTTGATAGAGAGTACCATCTACCTGAGGTAAATCATCATATCACGATAACTGAATTCCTGTCTCCATCGGAGTTGCCATTGGATTGCAATCAGTCATGCGATATTTTTCCAACAATATCTTAGCATATTTTTTCAGAGACACTTTGATGTAGTGCTCCTTCTAGCTAACTTCCATACCAAGACAATAATGGAGAAGTCTGAGATCTATCATTTCAAAATATTTACACAAGTCATTTTTGACAGTAGAGATCATAATTTTTGAACTCCCTGTAATGAGCAGATCATCAACATACAGTACAAGCAACACTATCTTAGAACCTTGTTTCTTAAAATAGAGGTTTGCATCTGATGAAAATCTCTTAAATCCATGCTGCAAGAGGTGATTATCCATTTTTATATACCAAGCTCGAGGAGCTTTTTTCAAGCCATATAAGGATTTGACCAATTTTCACACTTTTTGTTTTTGGCCTTCCTATACAAATCCTTCAGGTTGAGTCATGTATACTTCTTCTTGGAGACCACCATTTAGAAAAGCACTCTTGACATCCATTTGGTCAAATTTCCACCCATATTGTGCTGCCATAGCACAAATGACTCAAATTATGGTCATCCAAGCAGTAGGTGCAAAATTTTCCTCATAGTCAATGCCTTCCTTTTGAGCATAGCCCTTTGCAACAAGATGGGCCTTATGCTTATCAATTGTCCCATCTGCCTTGTACTTGACTTTGTACACCCATTTGAAGCCAATGGGCTTCTTTCCTTATGGTAGATCTACAAGCTTCCAAGTTTTATTATTTTTTAGAGACTTGTACTCAACATCCATAGCATCCTTCCATTGTGGCTTGCTAAGAGCATCTTGTACAGAAGCAGGTTCATGTTCATTCATTGAAGACAAAAACACCCTATCATCATCTATATCCATATCCTCTATTTCATTATGTGGAGTTACAGAAAGTTCCTCAAAATATTGACAAATATCATCAACCTCATTGGTCTCTATGGCTGCTCTTTCCCTTTGAGCCATACTGCGAGTACGAGGTCTATCCAAAGTCAAATCTGGTGGAGTGGATAACTTGGCATCCCTGATTGTGCTTGTATACCATTTTATATTCTTAATTTTTGGTGTTGAAGAAGATGTGGAAGGACCTCCTGTCTATGTTGACAAAAGGAACTTCTATTCCTTAGATTCCATAAGATCTAGGTATACATTAGATGTGTTTTGTGATGTGAAAGCTTCATCAAAAGCAACATCTCTATTGATATGAATTTTCTTGGTCAAAGGATCTATCAAACGATAACCTTTAGAGTGCTCATCATAGCCAAGAAAAATGCATCTCAATGTCTTCTCATCTAGCTTCTTCCTTTTCTCTTTTGGTATGTGCATGAAAGCTTGACATCCGAAAATATGAATATGAGATATGGAGGGTTTACGACCACTCCATGCTTCCTGTGGAGTTATTCCTTTTAGGGCCTTTGTGGGTGCCTTATTCAATAGATATTCTGAAGTGGTGACAGCTTCTGCCCAATATTGTTGCCCAAGAGTAGCTCCTGTGAGCATACAACGAACCATTTCCATAATAGAACGGTTCCTCCTCTCAACAACTCCATTTTGTTGAGGATTGTAAGAAGTAGTTAACTGTCTTGAGATCCCATGCTCAGTTAAGAATGCTAAAAATTATTTAGAGGTAAACTCCCCCCCTCGATCTAAGTAGAGGGTTTTAATAGAAGCCCTTGATTCCTTCTCAACATATTTCTTGAATTGCTGGAAGAAAGTGAAAGCCTCAAATTTTAGTCGAAGAAAGAAAACCCACATCTTGCGTGAGTAGTCATCTACAAATAATTGAAAATACCTCTTCCCCTCATAATTTTTGGGTGTGAAAGGACCGTACAGATCGGTGTGAATCAACTCTAGAGGTTTATGCGCTCTTTTTGAGCTCTTCTCAAAAGGTGCTCTATGTTGCTTTCCTGCCAAGTAGTCAGAGCACACTGGCAATGTGGAAGAAAGGGAAAGAAAAACCTTTACCATCTCATACTTACTAAGCTCAAGTAAGTAGCCAGAACTAAGATGCACATATCTCTTGTGTCATAGGGAAGTTGCCTCCTTGGTAGAGACTGTCATGGCAACATGGGGAGTAGAGATAGCATCTAGGGAAAATAAGCCATGATTATATGAAGCTGTTGCAATCTGCTTACCCTTCTTGGTAATAGAACAACACTTCTTGCCATTCTCAACACAAAAGTTGACAACCATATTTTTATCTAGGATTTGTGTGACTGACAACAAATTGTTAGCCAATCCTGGAACATAGAGGACTTTGTCAATTTGACACTTGCCATCAGGAAGAGTGACTGAAATTGTACCCTCTCCCTGAACCTTATAGGTTTTATCATCAACAATAGTGACAGGTTTGCCCTCTTTGGCCACAAATGATTCAAACCATGATCTTTCGCCAGTCATATGCTTACTAGCACCAGAATCGACATTCCATATAGGATCCTTCTATGAGGAGTCTATGGTAGTCATGAGCACCTTGTGTGCCCGTTCAGAATCTGAGTCAGATTCTTCAACAACAACATTCACCTTGGGTTGCTTGTTCTTTTTTTGTGGTTTGTTCTAGCATTTTTGCTTATTCTTATGCCAACACCTGTTGGTTTCATGATTGTCTTTCTCACAAATTTTGCACCACCTCTTCTTTTGTTGAGGTTGTGTCCCTTTCCCTTTGGAATCTTGTTGAAAATTTCCTCCTTTCTAAAAATTACCTTTCTTCTTAGAACCCAGTCTGTTGGAGTATAGGGTTGTATTAGAAGAATCATCCTTGTGAAGTTGGTGTGCCTCCTGTTGTTGAAGCAGATTGACCAACTCAATGAAGGTAATTTGACATTGTGACACCTGAATGGAGGTGATCAACGTATCAAAGGAATCATACAAATCTCTCATCACTACTGAAGTGAGGAGCTTATCATCTTCTTGCTCTCCCAAAGAATTCAATTTTCCCTTCAATTCATAGACTCTGCAAAGAAAGAGTTCAACTGTCTCACCCTATTTCAAACTCAGATTGTGAAGTTGTTTTTGAAGATGAAGAATGGTTGAATCATTATTTCCATCATAAATTATGTTAAGGGCATCCCATGCCTCTTTACCACTCGCTTTGTCAGCGATATGAGGTTGAACTTCATCTAAAACAGCAAACAAAATGAGCACTTTTGCTCGATTGTCTTTCTTGTCAAAGTCGGTCTGAGCAGCAGTTGGAGGAGTAGCAGCTGTGGATCTAGATTCTGGTTAAGTTCATATTATTGTGCTAGAAACAACATCCCATAATCATAAGAAGAACTACCTTCATTTTGTTTTTCCATGGTGTATAATTAGGACCTTTCAATAACTGATGAGAATCAATCATTAACTTTGCAGCAGAAGCCATAGTGAAGGTTCATTATATCATCAATTTGTCACCCTTTCTATATATCTTAATTCCAGTCCGTTATACCATACAAAATACCTACCCTTACGTGAGGGAGACTAGGTATTTTGAAAAATAAAAAAAATTACCCGCCCTTACGTGAGGGAGACTGTAGGTAATTTTAAAGATTATACGATACATGGTACTTAGGTGGTACTGAAAGGGAATCATCTTGTTGATGGCACCTACCTTAGAAAGTTGTTAATCCACATGTGTGGGATGTAACTTCCCCTAAACACTATGGATCTCAGAACATTCGTCAAGATTTACGCCTAAACACAAGAACGATTAGGGTAGTGGATGGAGTAAAAAAATAGCAAAATGGTAAACTTATCTCTCCTCGATAATTTATAGAGAACAAGCTCAGACGTCATTTTGGCAGCTATATTAGGCGACATATATAGTAGCACAATCACGACAGCTTTACCTATAAGTGCTGGCCAGAGGTATCACAAATACCGAATGTTGTAGTGCAATAAATTGCACGGATGGATTATAATTATTTCGGGGACTTAGGGAGTGAATTTGATTTTAAATTTTAATGATGTAGTGCAAAGTAAGAAAAATGCAACATAAAACATAAAGGTGCCCATATAAATAAACCACTAGGTGTCGAGCGCAGCTGAAAATGCACCTTTACAATAATGCCAAATTTGCTTTTTTTTAAAAAAACTCACTTTTCCCCTTTTTTTTTTAGATTTTCTTTAATGTAATTTTCTAATTAATTTTAGCATTATTTAATTAATAATAAAACAAGATTTGGAAAAAAAATCATTTAAAAAAAAATATATATATATATATCTAAAATGATTGTTTTAAACCAAACATATGTTAAATTATTAAAAAAAAATTAAAGCAAATTAAAAAAAAATCATACCTTTAAAAAAAAGGAGGGAGGACCCCGACAAGGTTCGATCCTCTGACCTCTCGGGGGGGTTTCGCCTTAATGCTGGCTGCACTAGCCAATCGGGCTAGCTAGCCTGACGCTAAGGGCAAGGGGCCACCTTCCACTTAAAGGTGGAGCTCCTCCCCTTTCCTGAGAGTGCATGCACAGGCGATCTTGGGGCTTTTGTCCCACATCGCCTATGTGCGATGCTCACACTGGTTTAAAACTAGTAAAGCACACTGTGTGCTTTGACTGCTTGTGGGTAGTCATGTCCATAGGTTGCCCTTTTGCTGCTGCCACTTGGCACAATGAGAGGGTCTGAGTCAGGTCTGCATCCACATGTCGATCAGGTCAGTCAGGTCCACGTGTCAGTCAAGTCCGTCAGTCCAGCAGGTCCATGTTTTAGTTCGGTTAGCATCCTCAAGAAGCATGCCATTCTAGATCTATCAATCCACATTGGTCGCGTAGTTCAGATTGACCTCAAGAAATATGCTCGAGTCCCTCAGTTGCCCAACAGTCCAGATTGACCTCAAGATCCATGCCCGATCAAGCCATTCTAGCCGCCCTCATTTTGAGTGCAGGTATAGTTCTGATGCCTCAAGATGCGTGCCCGAGTAGGTCCAGCCCTTCCTCAAGAAATGTGCCCACATCTACGTCGGTCTCCTCTCAAATCTCAAAAAATGTGTTGTCAAGGTCAAGAAAAAATAGAGCTGAGCTCTGATACCATATTAGCAGATCAAAAAATTACCACTTCCATTGATCATAGAAATATTTATAAAACAACCTATATTAGCCCATAATAATAGGATCTAATAACAAATTAGACCTCGAATTACATAGGCTAAATTAGGTCTATTTAATTACAAAATCAACCTAATTAAATATACGCTAACAATAGCGTAACTAACCTAGGTAGTAAAATAAAAATAAAGTAATAAAAGAGAGTTACTGTAGTAAGTCTAACAAAGACAAAGGTAAAGGCAAAGAGATTTAGAAGAAGAAGCATTATTGTAAAATTTGTGATAAAGACACTCATGAAACCAAAAGATGTTGGTTTAAGAACAAACCGCCTAATGAACAAGGTCAAAAGAAGGGCAAAGATAAACCAAAGAACAAGAATAAACAGCAACAGGGATACATTGTCTTTGAAGATTCTAGTTCAAACTCTGAACGAGCACACAAAGTGCTCATGACACATACAAAATCCTCTCACAAGGATATTGTTTGGTACATAGATTCAGGCGCTAGTAAACATATGACTGGCGATAAGTCCTAGTTTGAGACATTTGAGGCTCGAGAAGGTAGATCGGTAACCATTGCTGATGATCAAACCTATCGAGTTCAGGGAGAAGGAAGTGTTTATGTATCCCTTTCAGATGGATAATGTAAAGTTCAAAAATTTCTTTATGTACCAGGATTGTAAAATAATCTCTTGTTAGTTCCACAAATCCTAGACAATAACATGAATGTCAATTTCAAAGTGGACAAAGAAAAGAAACATTGCTTTATCACCCAGAAAGGAAAACAGATAGCAACAGGTTCTTACAAACATGGTTTTTTTATCTTAGATGCAATTACCTCTACACATACTGCAATGGTAGTAACCACAAAAGAGGCCACTTCTCTATGGCATAAGATATTTGGGCATCTAAGTTCAGGTTATTTACTAGAACTCAGTAAATATCAAATGGTGAAATGACTGCCTACTCTTTCATCTACTTTGCCAGTGTGCTCATATTTCTTTTCAGGAAAGCAACATAGAGTACCTTTTGAACCTAGCTCCTTTTGAGCTAAGGTACCTATGGAGTTAGTTCACACAGATTTGTGTGATCCTATATCTACTAGTTGTGGAGGAAAAAGATATTTTCAATTGTTTGTAGACGATCACTCACAAAAAATGTGGGTCTTCTTATTACAGTTGAAGTCTAAAGCATTTGACAATTTTCAGTAGTTCAAGAAGTTTGTTGAGAAAGAATCAAGATATTTCATAAAGACCCTTCGTTCAGATCGAGGGGGGGAATACACATCAAAATAATTTTTCTCATTTTTACAGAAACATGGGATAAAAAGACAGTTAACAACATCATATTCTCCTTAGTCAAATGGAGTTGTTGAGAGAAGAAATTATTCTATTATGTAAATGGTTTGATGTATGCTTAAGGGAGCCAATCTTGAGCACATTTACTAGGTAAAAGTTGTAACAACTACAGTATATCTTCTAAATAGGGCACCCACATGGGCTCTTGAAGGTATGACTCCTCAGGAAGCATGGAGTGGAAGGAAACCCTCCATATCTCATCTATGAGTATTTGGGTGTAAGGCTTTTATGCATATACCTAAGGAGAAAAGAAAGAATTTAGATGAGAAGACCCTACAATGTGTTTTCTTGGATATGATGAATTCTCAAAATGCTATCGATTGATAGATCCATTCACCAAGAAAATTCATGTTAGTAGAGATGTAGTGTTTGATGAGGCTTTCACATCTAACACTACATCAGTATACCTGGAAGAATAGAAGCAATAACCACAAACTCCTCCACAATATAAAAAGCCTCCAAAATGGTATACAAGTACTATGAGAGATTCCAAACTCACTTCAACACAAGATCTCACTCTCAATCATCCAAAGACACAGAGCATGTCTCGACAAAGAACGACAGAAGCATCTACTTTAGTTGATGATATTTGTGCAAATTTTCAAGAGATTTTTGTTGATAGAGATTTAGAAAGTGGAAATGATATGGAAATTTATAAGAAGAGGGTTTACATGTCTTCATATGATGAAAATGAATCTTCTACAGTTGATGAAGCACTTAGTCAGCCTCAGTGGAAGGCAGCTATGGATGTTGAACATAAATCCCTTATTAAAAACAAAACATGGAAGATGGTAGATTTACCTAAAGGAAAGAAACCCATAGACCCTCAAATGGGTTTACAAAGTCAAATATAAGGCAGATGGTACCATAGACAAGCATAATGCCCGTCTTGTGGCAAAGAGCTATGCTAAAAAATAAGGCCTTGATTATGAGGAAACCTTTGCACCCACTGCAAGGATGACCACCATTCAAGTTATTTGTGCTATGGCAGCATAGTTCGTATGGAAATTACATCATATGGATGTAAAAAGTGCCTTTCTAAATGGTGACTTAAAAGAAGAGGTATACATGACTCAACCTCTAGGATTTTTTGAGGAAGGCCATGAGCAACATGTTTTTAAGTTGGTTAAATAATTATATGGGCTAAAACAAGCCCCAAGAGCATGGTACATCAAAATGGATAGTCACCTACTACAACATGGATTTAAGAGAAGTCCATCAGATGCAAATCTCTATATCAAGAACATAGGTTCTGAAATAGTGATTCTTGTACTGTATGTAGATGATCTGATCATCACTGGTAATTCAGAGAAATTGATTAACATCATGAAATATGAATTGAAAGAGTCATTTGTTATGACAGATCTTGGACTTCTCCACTACTATCTTGGCCTTGAGATAGAACAGAAGAAAAATCATCTAAGGGTAACTCATAAAAAGTATGCCAAGACTTTAGTAGAAAAATATCGTATGACTGACTGTAAGCCCAAAGCAACACCGATGGAATCAGGGCTTTAGTTATCATGGTATGATGACTCACCACATGTAGATGTCACACTATATCAACAGATGATTGGAAGCCTCATATATATGACCAATACTATACCAGACATTACTTATTCTGTAAACTATCTTTCTCGGTTCATGCAGGAACCAAAGGTCTCTCATTGAAAAGCAGCTAAGAGGGTTCTTCACTATATTTAGGGTAGTTTAGATTATGGTCTAGAGTATAAGAAGAATAATTCATTCTTCTTATAGAGTTATACTAACTCTGACTATGTTGGATCCCTAGATGATAGAAAATCAACATCAGAATATGTATTTCATCTTGGATCTGGTCCTGTCTCATGACATAGTAAAAAGAAACAGGTGGTTGCTTTATCTTCAACTGAGGTAGAATATCGCGCTGCACGTGGAGCTTTGTGTGAAGTGATATGGTTAAGTCGCATCTTGGATACCATGGGCCTACCAAAGAAACTTCATATTCACATGTTTTGCAACAACTTAGTGTTTTGAACTTGGTCAAAAATCCAGTCCATCATGAACACACAAAGCATATTGACATAGATTGTCATTTCATTCATGATTAAGTTCTAAACATAGGATCAAGATCCAATACATTCCCACTGACGAACAGGTTGACAACATCTTCACAAAGGCACTTGGACATGTCAAATTTAAGTTGTTTCGAAGTAGACTTTATATATCAAAGTAATGTAATAAAGGGGGGATGTTAATGTACAATAAGCTAGTATATTACATTACACTAGTTTAGTAGATTATTACATTTACTTTGTATTAATTACCATATAGATATTTACTATTTTAAATATCTGATGGTAGATAGGTTAAATCCTAAATATCCTAGGTTATCAAATCTAAACCTAACTCTACTTCTCCTATAGCGCATTTGTTAGCGTGGGTTAAGGAGATTAAGTTAGTATTCCTATTTTGTAACCTATTTAAACATTAGTCTATTTTGCTAATGTGGGTTAATTAATAATTGCACTTTGTTCAATATTGTTCAACATCTAAATCAATTCTCCACATTCTAACATATTTTCCAAAATCCCTTAAAATTCCTATTAAATCCCCAAATCATCCTAAAAATCCCAAAACTCCCAATTAACCTTAATCCTTAATCAAGTCTCTTAATAAATTTCCTAAATAATTTCGCTAAAATCCCTAAAATCACTAAAATTCTCAAAATACTAATAAAATCCCCTAAAATATCCCTACCTCATAAAATCCTAAAAAAAATCCAATTAAATCCCCAAATTCATCCTAAAAAATTCCAACACCCTAATTAATGTCTAATTCCTAATCAAACCTTTAATTAAGCCATAATCATTTCTTAACCCTTAGTCAAATACAAAGTAAAATGTACAATAAATTGCCACATCCTAAATCAAATCCCTAAAAAAACTAATCAACCTTCAATATCCCCATCAAATCTCTGAGGAAATACCCACATTAATTCCTCAAGTCCTCCAAAATCCTCATTAGCAATTTTTGTGAATTTAAAAATGCTCCAAATCCTAAGTCAAAGCCCCTAATAGATACCCCTAATAGCTTCCCAAGTCCTTCCCAAGTCCACATTGCACTTTTTAAGAATTTAAAATTCCTCCACATCACCCAAGGTCTCCACATCCCCATGATCCATCACCACTTCCCATGCCCATTTATGACACTTGGGTGGGTGAGGACTCTCCCCACCCAAGGTCATTAATTTTGGAAGGTGCACATTCCTCCATGGATAAATCTCTAGATTTTTCTTGTTCTCCACACCTACCACATGGCTGCTACCTCATGTCACCTCACCTCCTAGTCACCATCCCCCTTCCCCTTGAAAATTTCTATAAATACCCCCTTCATTTATTCATTTGCATAAGAAATTCAAGTGCCCTAGACAAAAATTTATCAAAATTATCTTAGCCCCCTTTGCTCCCTTGTGTGTGTTCAACCCTCTCAAGGTGATAACCTCTCTTTGGAGTGCACAAAAAGCACCATGAAGTGAATATTTCTTTAAGCATATATCAATATTCACTTTGAATTTGTTCTTAAACCAGAAGTCAAACCTACATTAGATCAACACCATAGCTTTCTTGTAGGCCACAAGAGGTCCACGACAAATTTCAACACCTACAAAGCACGAGAGATCCAATTACCTACCTCTCGATTGTTAGCAAACCTAGTTGCATACCCCTAGACAATTGTAGTGTGGATCTAGATACAAACATCAAACTAACTACAAATAGGTAAGAAAGGTAAGAGAGGCACTTTTGTGAAGTTCTGTTATATTTGCATGTATTTTTGTTCCTTTAATAAAAGTTTTGAAGTTTTTTATTATGCATCTTTTAGACTTGGACCCATTTAATGTGGGCCCACTTGATGCTACTAATCCTTTTCTTTTGGCTATGTGCATGTTCTCTAGAGCAATAGGTAACTTAGGGTGTTCTAGCTTTATCATGGTTACCAAACCCATCCACTTTTGAGGGTGACAAGAGGAGACTAGTGAAGGCACCATTTGTCTTGCATGTTGTATAAAGGGATCTCCTCCATCTTGAGGACCCTATTATAAGCCTTGTAATAAAAGAGAAATATTTGTATTGAAACTATATTTAATGTAAATTGTGCATTTACCTTGTTTCATCTTTGGTGATCATGGTGGGACCTTGCTAACCCATGATACACTAGATATTTCTTATTTTTGCATAATATATAGGAGTTGTTATCTACTATTGCTTTTATCTTATTATGTATTTTGTGTTTATTTTGGGGTTAATCATGTCTCTTTGTATATATTTCCTTGCTTACTAATTTTACTACCTTCTATTTGTGTAACAGGTCCCAAATCACATCAAAATCATCTTTACAATAATCAGGTCGAGGTCCCTCCTATCGGATTCGTGTCTCCTGCCTCCAAGTGCAACTGCCTACACCTAGGTGGTTAGTAGTCCTAAATACCTACCCCTAGAAATTTGGATAATATTCACTTGTTTTCACTTAGAACCTTACCCACAAGTTAGGCACAAGTCTCCACTAGCCTATCACAACATCTCAAGGTAAGGCTTGGCTAGACTATCCTATAGGAAGCAGAGAGCTAGAAGTACCTAACAGAGTTGACCAAAACTTCTCATAGAACCAAATACCTACTCCTAAGTGGTTAGAAATTTTAAATTCCTACCCTTAGGTGGTTGGGATTCCCAAGGTAATATAGGCCACAAAGTTAACAAAACCTTCCACCAAATCCATCAGCAACATAGGATCATAGGTCAAAGGTTTTTCTCATCTATTTTCATTCGAAATCATCATCATCTCTTTGTTTTCTTTATCATAGTTTTCAATTCCATAGCTTATTTGCATTTCAATGTCTTAGCCTAGCATAGTTGTTAAATCCCCTAGTTTATCATAGTTGTTCAATATCTTTTCAAATTCCTTAGCATAGTAGTTTTTTCATTGTCTTAGTTTAGCTACCTTACTTTTCCTAGCATAGGTGCTTTTTCTTAGCTTAGGTGCATTACTTTAATTAGCCTAGTTGCCTTCCTTTTATTAACATAGTTACTTTCATTGCCTTAGAATGAGTGCTTTCAAGTTTCTTAGCGTAATACCCTTTACCTAGAGTATTTTATTTCCATATTCCTTATCATAGTTCTCATTTCTTTAGCTATATTGTTTTTCATTTTTTTCATTATAGTTGTTCTTGTCGTTTAGCATAGTTGTCTTCATTTCCTAGAAAATTTGCTTTTCATTATCTTAGAATAATTTCTTAGCATAGTTAATTTAATTGTATTAGCATAGTTGTTTTCATTTATTTAACATAGTTGTGTTTCATATTTCATAGTATAATTATCTTTCCAAACTTCTTAGCATAGTGGCTTTCATTTTCATAGAGTAGTTGTTTTTCAATTTCCTATATTAGTTGCTCTTTATTTCCATAGATTAGTTACTCTTCATTTGCATAGATTAATAGCTTTTTAGTCTCATAAAATAGTTGCCTTTCATTTCTTTAGTTTAGTTGTTTTTAATATTTCTTACCATAATTTTTTTTCATTTACATAGAGTAGTTGCTTTTAATTTTCATAGATTAGTTGCTTTTCATTTCCTTAGCTTAGTTGCTTTCATCTTTCTAGCATAGTTGTTTTTCATTTCCATAGAGTATTTGCTTTTCATTTTCATAGAGTACTTGCTTTTCATTTTCATACCTTAGTTGCTTTTTATCTTTCTTAGCATAGTTGTTTTTTTTCATTTCCATAGAGTAGTTGCTTTTCATTCTCATAGATTAGTTTATTTTCATTTCATTAGATTAGTTTCTTTTCATATTTCTTACCATAGTTTTTTTTCATTTCCATAGAGTAGTTGCTCTTAATTTCCATGGATTAGTTACTCTTCATTTGCATAAATTAGTTGCTTTTTATTCTCATAGAATAGTTGCCTTTCATCGGCTTAGTTTAGTTGCTTTTCATATTTCTTAGCATAATTGCTTTTCATGTTCTTAGATTAGCTACTTTCATCTTTCTAGCATAGTTGCTTTAATTCTCTTAGCATAGTTGACTATCCTTAGAATAACTATTTTTAAAAGTATCTTCCTTGTTTCCATAGAATAGGTTCATCATATTCCTTTGTTCCATTAGCATAGCTCATTACCTCTTCATTTATCTTACATTGGATTAGATTCAGTTACCAAATTATTTTTAGTCATCATCCACAGGTCCTACATCAGTTTTTCAAACTTCCCCTACTTTTTCCTTCCCTATAATTTACCTCTAGGTCCAACCACCTACGTCCCTGTGGTTGGCTCTATGAACTTCCTAACTCCAAATTGTCAATCCCAAGATAATTTTACAACCTTTCCCTTCTTCTTTATCCATTCCACCAAGTTTAGTTTTATTTTAATGTCTCATTGGATTTCCTAGGTTAGTTTTTACTTTTCATGTCATGTTATTTGCTTTCCTAGGTTAGTTTTCCTTTCCATGTCATGTATTTTGTTTTCCTAGGTAAATTTTTATTTTATGTCATGCTATTTTTTTTCCTAGGTTAGCTTTTATTTCATGTCACATATTAGCTTTTAAATCATGCTTTTATATTTCCTTATTAGGGTATTTTTCTTCCATGCATTGTATTTTTGCTCTTGTTTTTTTTCTTAGACTCATGTGTGTGTGATTCCTCACCACCTAGTCAATCACCTTGGGGATTGCAAGTCTATCACCTCTCTCTCCATCAATCACTATAATTTAGGATAGGGTGTGTGTGATTCCTCACCACCTAGCCAATCACCTTGAGGACCATAGGTCTATCACCTCTCTCTCCATCAATCACTATAATTTAGGATAGGGTGTGTGTGATTCCTCACCACCTAGACAATCACCTTGGGGACCATAGGTCTATCACCTCTCTCCCCATAAATAAATATTTTTTAGGCTCAAGTGTATGTGATTCCTCATCACCTAGCCAATCACCTTCAAAATCATAGGTCTATCACCTCTCTCCCCATAAATAATTATTGTTTTTTTTCTTAGGCTTAGGTGTGTGTTAATCCTCACCTCCTAGTCAATCACCTTGGGAACCACAAGTATATCACCTCTCTCCCCATATATCATTTCCATTTTTGTTTTGTAGGCTCAAGTGTGTGTGAATCCTCACCACCTAGTCAATCACCTTCGGGACCATAGGTCTATCACCTTTTTTTGCATCAATAACGTTTATTTATTTTTTGTAGGCTCAGGTGTGTGTGATTCCTCACCACATAGTCAACTACCTGTGAACCATAGATCTATCATAACTCTCCCCATAAATCACTCTTATTTTTATTTTTTATACTTAGGTGTGTGTGATTCCTCACCACCTAGTCAATCATTTTTTTTTTATTTCTTAGGCTAGTTTTTATTTCACATAATTGTATTTTATTTCCTAGGCATAGATTGCTTTTCTTGTCTCATACATTGCTTTCTTAGATTAGATTTTTCTTCATGTTTTTACAACTTGTTTTCATTAGACTAGAATTTACTTTCCAAAAGTAGCTAGTTCTCAAGGTTTTACATCGTATCCTAGATAGTCAATGAGCATTCTAGATTAGTATTTGCATTTAGCATAGGTATGCTTTTGTATCTTGCATCTTTTGAAATTGATTTAGTTTTTTTTTTTATTTCACATGGTGGAATTGGTAGCCGTCATGAACGAATCCAGGTAGACTATCTGATTTTTTATGTTTAAATTGATTTAGTTATGCATTGCAAGTAGACATATTTAACACATGCAAAAACTAAAAACATCTAAATCAAACACACTTTTATATTATTATATACAAAATTTTGTGATGATAACTAACCAATAACATTGGACTTCATCCCAAACCATCAATTGATCCCTTAGGCACCATAGTTTAGATCACATAGTTTTCTATATTTCATCACTAAGAGACTGGTTACCCTTGGGACTAGCCTAGGGTAATATGAGATTAAATACCCTTACTTGCAGGGCTTAATAATCAGTGGACATGCAACTATCATTTTTTATTTATCCTGATGGAGGGTGAAGCAAAATTTGACTAGGCCATTGCAGGTTCTAGATAGTGCCACCTCCATTTAGAGGTTTTTTTTCCCCTTAGGATATCCAAAGCCAACCCTACCCTAGAAATCCATTTTGAGCCATTATGTACCACTTATCTTCAAGGATTGTGCATAAGCACACCCTTGTAGATAGCACCCCACACCCACCTCTTTTTGTATATCATAGGATTAGGATACATCAAGATACATAAAACCAAAAATAAAATCAAACCAAACAACACCCAAAAACTTCTAAATAATATTAGACAACAAAAATACACTCATTTAAATATCCACATCCATTTGATTATTCTTTTATTTTCTTTTTTCTTTGTTCATGTAGATAATATAGTTCTTTCACAAAAGCCATAAAAAACCACCACCAAAACCATCGAAACACCCCAAACATCCATTCCTTCCCATCCTATACTACCTTGAGCTACTTATGGTCCCAAACCTCTTATACCAAGACCAAGATCAAGTGCACCCTTCCATGGACCATTATAAATTGGTCTCTAATCCCTTGGTAACTCCAACCCATTTGGGGAAGTTACCTGTCACCTCATCTAATACCTTCCACACCATCCTTTTTATCCCATGTCCAACTACTAAGGCCCATTTGTGACCCTAACATTTTTATCTAGGTCTAATTTCTTTGTCCTACCCTACCACTCTAACCAAAAATCCTCCTAAGAGGCCCATTTTTTCCTCCTCACATCAATCAACCTCATGTATTTCACCTCTTCTTTGAATACCATCTCTTCCCCTCTACTCTTGATACCTCAACCTTTATCTTATATGGTCCCATTAGCCTCACACTCATATATTAAACACTTATCTCCTCCTCTATCTCATCCTCTCCCATACCTAGGTCCTTCTATCACATCCATCTTAATCATACCACCTCCCAAACCAATTCCATCTCAATTTTTCCCATTCCACCTCCAATTAAATTACAACATATCTTATACTGGCTTACCAATTTAGATATGCAATCATATCATCAAAAGACTTCTCCATCACTATTAAAACCTTCTCCCATATGATATTCCTCTACTCCATCACCTTCTTATAAATCTTCCAATTTTCTTCATCATCCTTCTTGTCCACTTCGTACTTGGATACCCTTATTGAAGCCAATATCGATACTTTTATAAAATTTGCAAGATGTAAATGTAATTTTTTTACCTAAAATTTTTCCAAAGTAAAGCAACAAGCCCAAAACTAAATGCTATAAAAAAGATCACTATTACATCTACCATTACCAAAAATGTCATTATATTGATGACTATCGATATTTTAAACATCTAGTACAAGATATACTAGATCATGGGGAATTAACCATCTCATCAACATGACCTTCCCTCTCCCAGTGGTTACATTCTTCTTCAAACCCCTTCTATTTGTCAATTAGCCTCTTACGTCCATATACATACTACACATAACCACCAATCAAATTCATCGACCAAAATTACATCCCATCACAACCTACCTTATCACTTGAGTGGGATGACATTACCTTATCAACGTTGTCATGAATCTGATCAAATACCCAATGCCCATTATTGAAATATACATCTATCTAATAACCTTCACAAATACTATCATTAACCCTACTCTATTAGGTCAAAATACATAATTTATCTTCTTAGCACAAACTCTAGTAAAATCTAATTTGGTATATTTTAATCTTGTTATTGTATGGTTACTCACCCATCATGCTTTGATTAATCAGTCAAAGTATCATGAGGATACCTACCAATGGCTGGTTAGCTTACCACATCAAATATCCTCAACAAGTTATCAATGACAATGTTCAAAGATATTTTTGCCTTCCATCACTAGGACATCCTACATTGATCATGATTCGAGATAATCTACATATCCTTCTCAATTATAAAATTGACTTGTTTGCCTCCCTCATCATCCCATAACTTTTCAATTCCACTCTTGCTCCTCCTTCCTTCTCATTTTCAAACTACTATACATCTCCTTTGATAAATCCTACATCATGGTTGTATGATCATGCTTCAAATGACTATGTCCTTATGGCTAGTTTCTTTCCCTTCTCTCCCCTTTATCTCCTTTACCTTTCTTCTATTTATTTGTCCACTTCCTCTTCCCTTCCTTTCCTCATCCTTTTCACCTCTTCCAACCTCCCTCATTTTTTTATTCTTCTCACCCTCTTCAACTCCTTGTGGTGACCAAGGATTTCATCCTTCTTCCACACCATATTATAGTCTAGGGGAGTCCATACCTTTTCCTTAACCATCATCTCCCTTGAGGAAGCTCATACGTATCTTGCGCTCCTTGATCTAGGGGGAGTTACAATCCCTTCCACCTCTAATTTTGTCACATCACATAACTCCCAACTACTCATATCCTTTATTTAACATCCTTTAACTTTATCCAATAATTCTTTAACATCAGGGTTATTCATAGGGGTGAATTTCACAATTTAGCGTGAATATTCAGATTTTCACAATTTTAATTTTACAATTTTTGGGACCATAGAGGTCGGCCCGTTCACCCAAAAATTTTGGGATCATTTTTTTAGGGTAAATTCACCCCATTATCATAAGGTTTCCTACCTATTTTTTGCCTTAATTTTATTAAAAACAATATCCCATCCAATTTTCCTCTTGTACCTCATTATATATAGCTAACCCTGATATCGACACTCATACAATTAAAATATTAATTTTATCTAATAGTGAGTGATACAAAGCAGATGACTAACATAATGTAATTGAAAAAAGATGAATGATAAACAATGATAGGTAGAAGGTGACTGACACAAGGTGACTGGTAGAAGGAAACAAGCAGAAGGTGAAAGGTAGAAGGCGATTGGTAGAAGGCGATTGACAAAAGGTGACTAGAAGAAGGTAACTAGCAAAGGGCGACTAGCATAAGGCAACTAGTAGAAGGTAACTAACAGAAGGTGACTAGAAGAAGGCAATAAATAGAAGGTGGATGACATAAGACAACTGGTATAAGGTGATTGGCATAATGTGACTAGCATAAGGTGACTAGAAGAAGGTGACAGGTAGAAGGTGGCTGGTAGAAGGTGGCTGGTAGAAGGTGGCTAGTAGAAGGTGGCTAGCATAAGGTGACTGGCAGAAGGCAACTAGCATAAGGCAACTGGTAGAAGGTAATTGGCAGAAGGTAACTACAAGAAATTGATTGGTAGAAGGTGAGTGATAGTAGGTGACTGAAATACAGTGATCACCATTTATCAGTAAGTTTCTTTTACGATTAATTTTCCTTTTTAAATGTTTTTTCATTGACACTCAATAAGGAGGTTTTCCTATTATTTGGGCACCAATATCAAGCCTTCTTGGGTCAGATATTATATTATCTTGAGTAGTAGTTCTATTTTTTACCAGTTATTTTTATTTTTAAAAATGATGTTCATTGTTCATGTTACTCTTTTGTTTATACATGTAAAATATCATCTATTGGTAGTGGAAAGAAGGGAGGCCAGTATTTTGATAAAAGGATTATCCTCAAATAATTTCATAATATTTTAAAATCCATTCAGCCATCAACATCTACACAAGTTGAAGGTATGAATGCCTTTACTTACTAACCAATTAATTTTTGTACATTTTTAATTATATATATAATGTCTTCATTCATTAAGAAGTGTGTAAATTGGTTGATGGCTTTGTCCATTGTTTATCTATATTTTTAATAGAAGGTATACTTTTAAATGCCATAATGATAATGACCCTACTATTGACACTAGTATTATCTCTATAGAAAATACTATTGACCCCGGTATGCCTCCACTTCCACACATCCATGATAATGAAAAGTACACAGATGAAAATTTTCTTAATGAAATGGAACAAAACATGAAGAAATTCTTGAATCTAACACACCAAGTAGAAAAGAAAATAATAGTTCTTATGCAATCCCTACTTTTGGAGAATATTCTTCTAAAAAAAATAAATGTGCAAGGTTATATAGGTGGACATATAATAGGTTATTTCAGTCTAATTGGATATCAGAATTTCTATTTATTGAGCCAGTGCTGCTAGAGAATAATAATGAGAAAATAACAAAAATGAGATGCATAATTTGTAGTTGGAAACATGAAAAGGATCATAGATTGCAAGTTAAGAAAGATACAGTAGAAAAACATTATGGAAAGGTTTATATAAAAATAAAAGAAGGTGATCGACCAATACCAAATAATCATAGGTGGAAGGATGCATTAGAGTGCACACATATAAGATATGCACAAGAATATGATAAAGAAATGAAACAAAAGCAAACTTTGGTTGAGAAAGGTGCAATGATTCAAGCCCAATTTAAAAAAATGAATAGTTCACTTTAGCTTCAAAAATTTTGCAGTATATTGTTGTACTCACTATTCTTAAAAAGGATAGACCTATATTTAATTTAATTGATTATAATTCTCTATTTTGACTAGCTGATGTGAAAAAATTACCCAACACCCATTGGTCAGATCGAAGTGGTTAGGAAATGGTAAAATGTCTCTCATTGGTTGAGCAAGATGACCTCAAAGAGAAAGTAAAAAAGGCCAAACTCATTTCACTTTAAATTTATGAGGTTGTACGAAGGTGAAAACCATGCATCTAGATATTTGCAACCTTATAATAATATAGCAAATAGAAATCAAGTAACCATTTGCACAAATAAAATATATCCAAGAAAATAGGGTTGCCTTTTATTAAAAATCATAACTCTTAGTTACAATAGCTACCTCTTAGGGAGACACTCAAATTGATACAATGTTTACAATATTTGAGGTCCCTCAATGGGGAGAGATACACTCAAAGGGTCTTCACTTCGACACCAATTTATGTGAGGACTTACTAGATGCCTCCTTATCCAAAGTTTGGAGGGAATGTTTTGAATGTGGCTTATTCTTGGACATATTTGTTACCTGCATGTAAGGAAACAACAAGAAACATTAAAAGCATATGAGACCTCTCAAGATGAGGCTTATTCCATAAATTTACAAGAAATAGTATGAAAGCATAAAAAACATAAATGGAAGCAAAATACATCTATTACAATGCTTATAAATCGTGAAAATATGATAAAATAGTAAATCTAAACTAGGGTAAACTAATGATGCATAAAGGAAGGTAAATCTACACTAGAAACTGAAGAAACTATGTCTCAAACCCTATTCACTATCGTTTAGGGTGGCTAGTCTACTAGCCATTGCTATCATCGATGATTGTACCTATAGTTTGCTTTCAAAGATAGTAGCCACTAACTATGATCTTTGCTCATCGTATTAGGTTCTGTGACTCAAAAATCCCTAGTTGAATTGATGCTCAAGGTTTTTTGGTGTGTCTAAACATGAATTTGTGAGTGAAATATCTCAGATTGGTAGCAAATTGATGGCAAATGGATGATTTGCTTTTCAACCTTTTTGGAGCTCCATTATTGATGGCATGCTTGGCAATGTGCAATCAAGCAGTACTTTGATGCTCCTCACAAGGCTATCAATTTGTTGCTTAATGCGATAGGAATTTGCTATATAGAATTTGGGGCCTTTTACTTGTTCTTTAGGAGAGTGCATATGTAGGCCTTCCAAATTCTAAATCTTGGCTTCTTAGAGAGGCCAAGATCCATATTTGCATGAAACTGGTTGTTAGGGGGGAAAGACCCAGTTCTAGAATTGCATGGGAGTGGCAGTTAGGAGGAACTATGGGAGATTCATGCCTAAAACCACTCGAATCTAATGCAATTTAAGTTACCATGCATGATTCGGGCCTATATTTCATAGTTGACTTTATCTTAGTGCTAGTCGTTGTCCACAATAATGACTAGCTCATAGCCACTCTGAGATTCAGTGGTTAGGCTGGTAGCCACTCTGGTCGATAGTGGTTGTGCCTAAGTAGGTTAGAACTATCCCTAGGGAGTGGTTAGAACCACTTTTAGATCTTGAAAATGTTCAAGATTAGCCATATGGTCTACAAAGGTGCTCATATGAGTAGTATCCTAAACATGACACATTTTGGGTGTCTACAAATACTCCTTTTTGTGATGCATTGTGGGAAACACAACGTTGAGCAAAAAAATAGACCACCTAAAACCATATTGTAGGGTGTATGATGATTATTGATTTTATCAATATTAGATACCCCAATCATGAGAAGGGCATGCATCTCTAAATCATTACTTCCAATGACATGGAAGGCTTAGTTTGCATAAGACTTTGAATTCCACTAGAGTCTTGGGTCACATTGCTTAGCATTCGTAAAGGACCGAAAGCTAGATTATCAAAGTTTTAAATCAACACATTTGATTTTGCCCTAAGCAAGGTAAGCTTATGATAGTTAGAAATAATTCGTAAGACGAAAGTGATTAAATTGATTAAGTTATCAATTATTGATTTTGATTATGATTTTGTTATTATGACTACCCCCTCAAGTGACGAGTCAATGAGGAGAATACTACTGATAAAAACGATGAGTCGCTTGACCAATATGATTGATTTAGAATTTTTAAGATGATTTATTTGTTTTTATATGGTAGGTCCTATTACAGGTGTGATTTCAACCAATAATAGTAATTGTACATTTTTATCTTATGGAGCAGTCTGGTTGCAATGGCCTTCTTAGGGAATCAAGATGATAACAATTCGATTTAGCTTGTGTTGAATCACTCGATGATTTGCTAAAAACATCATGGATGAAATGAAATGAATGCCTCATTCTCGAGGGACAGTCTGATCACCATGGCCTTATTCAGGATTGAAGTAAAACATTTGCAACTCAAAGATGACTAATTTGGATCAAATGACCTTATGGTAATTTAATCATCTTGTCGGATTGCATGGAGTGCAAGTCACTACAACCGCCAAGTGTATAGAATAAATAACTGAATATAAGGCTCAATTGAGAGTTTGTTGTTATTTGATTTTGAATAATTTGGTTCAAATGGCCTTATGGTAATTTACTCATCTTGTTGGATTGCATGGAGCACAAGTCACTGCAACCGCCAAGTTTATAGAATAAATAACTAAATACAAGGCTCAATTGAAATTTTGATGTTATTTAATTTTTTGTTATTTTACAATTTATGATGAGATTTGTCTCAAATGACCTTATGGTAATTTACTCATCTTGTTGGATTGCATGGAGTGCAAGTCATTGCAACCGCCAAGTGTATAGGGTAAATAACTGAATACAAGGTGCACTTGAAATTTTGATGTTATTTGATGATGAATAATTTGGTTCAAATGACCTTATGGTAATTTACTCATCCTACTGGATTGCATGGAGCACAAGTCACTACAACCACCAAGTGTGTAGAGTAAATAACTGAATACAAGACGTATTTGAAATTTTGAATTATGTGATTTTTTTGTTATTTTTAAAAATTTTGAAAATTTTGGACCAGTAGATATGCATTAATGTCCATTATGAAACTCCTTATGGTGAGAAAATGTGTGCATTTATGGGATTGACCAAATAACTAAGGCATATTTGGAGCATTTTTGGGAGGTATGATATTGATAATGCCCCAGTTGATGCTTGAAAATATTTTTGTTTTGATTTTATGTTATGGATGCAATGATGAATGCAATGCCTAAATGATGATGTGATTATGCTTATGTATGCAATGTACTAATGACATGCACTAACTAGATAATATATGTATGCTTAGATGCTATGATCTAAATGTGTAGGTGCACTACTACGTATGCATATATATATATATATATATATATATATATATATATATATATATATATATATATAGATGCATGTTTGATTTTGATTTAATTATATGCATCTAATTAATGATGTTATGATATGGTAAATGCAACATGTAATGCATTATTTACATGATGATGATCTAATGTAAATGAATCTGTATGCTTTAATCACTTAAAACATAAGGAATGAATGTGATATGAGTTTAACAATCTAATGGACGACACCACATAATGTATAAAAATCATGAATGAAAATGATAAATCTTATCATAAGAAAGAATCATTTTAACATCCATATATGAAATGATGAGTTTGAAATATATGTAATGATTTATGAGATGAGATGTTTTGTTGCTATTAGGGAATTTTTGAGTGTTTTCCATGAGACTCAAACACCCTAGTTGACTTATCAAAAGTTGTATAATGACTATACTAGACTCCTGAAAGATAAATTTTTTTGTTATGAAGACCAAGATATTCATTATCCCTGTGTGTGCAAATGAATATATTAGATGAGACATAAGACTACCTCATTTCTAGGTAGGATTCATTCAGCCCATTGTTGTAATGAGGATCACCAAATGTTCATCATGATCCTAAGTTTGAACGTAGTTGGACTAGACCACTAGGCAATACGGGCCATCTAAAGCTAGCTCATTTGTAAATTGCTTTGAGCTACCCCAATGCCAGGCGGGATTCATTCAACCCATTGATGTATTAGGGATCTCTCAATGGCTTTGAGTTTTGAACATTCTAGGAATGTAAACTCTTCACCCCCTTCTTTTTTTCACTTTTATTGGGATACTTGCTCATGCATAGTGATGAAAATAACTATTTGTTTTGCATTTTTTTTTTTTTTTTTTTTTTTTTTTTGAGCAAGGGATTTGCTTTTGATTTTGGAATTTTTCTTATTTGTATGAAATCAAGGATTTATTTGGGTAAGGGGGATCTTGTCCTTTTGCAAATGATCAACACTCTAGACCATGCGCATCACAATATGAGCAAGTAAAAACCTTTCGTGTAAGGTGACTAGGATCACTTTGTAGTGTTCATCTTTCCTTGTCTTAATTAGGATTGTTAATGTGTTTAATTAGTGATGGGATTTTGATATATTCTAGGTGCTATCAAAACTAGACTTCATCTACAAAAGTAAAGATAGCTATCAACAAAATTTGAGAAGATCACTAGGTATGGCTAAATGACCGAAAAACACTAGTATATTCCTTATAGCAACAGGAGATGTTGTGTTGAAAATCATAATTACTCACAGGGGTGATGGATGATGATGATGCATAGATGCATGATTGAAATACAATTGTGGTGTCATTTGTAAGATTTTAAACACAACCTATCTTAATGCAAGTGCGATGGATGGGAACGCCTAAATGCAATGCAATTAAATGAATGCATGTTTAAAATAAAATGCATAATGCAAAATGTAAATGTTTTTGTATTTTTATTTTTTGCAATGTTTTTTTTTATTTTATTATTTTTTAATTTTTATGGATTTTGATGTTTTCTATTTATTTATTATTTTTTTAAATTTTGATTATTTTGAATGTTTTTTATTTTTTGTGTTTTGCAATGTTTTTGAATTTTTTTGTTTTGCAATGTTTTTGAATTTTATTGCTTTTTGAATGTTTTTGAAATTTTGACTTTTTTATGATTTTGTTTGATTTTTCAATTGTTTTTTAAATTTTGATTATTTTATGTTTTTTGGATTTTGATATTTTATAATTTTTTTGGGGGGAAGGTATGCTACCTTAGGCACCCCCAGTGTGTGTGCCACTCAATGGAAGGGAGGAAGTCATAATACCCTTAGAATCCTCACTTTGCCTCATTGATTGTGATGTGGATGGTGGGGAAGGTACATTACCTTTAAGACCCCTAGTGTGCATGGTATCGACTACAATGTAATCAATTTTCTTAGGAAGAGTAATAGAAATAAACTCTCCCAATTGGAGCATGAACCTCTACAAGGTGCCCACATCTTGATGGGGTAAAATGAGCGAACCATCTGTGCAGAGCTCATTTCATTCTAGCAAGAATGAAAAATATGGATGGCATGCCCATGTATACGATGGTAAACACAATAGAGGATTTCAACAAGTGATCCAGGTTTAGGTGCTTTTTTTTAACCTCTGGTAATTTGAATACATTTTCCTCATAAATCTTTTGAAATAAGGTTGCAGTAGTCATATGAAATGAAACTACTCGATGAGCTAGCTTGTTGGGCCTACGAGGTGGCAACTGACCTGGGAGGTGCACATGTGAAGATGTGGCCTCCATTTTTTAAATATGAGGCACTATGGATGAACCATATATGGGAAAAGCCCCACTATCTATGAGATCTTGAACCACATTCCTAAATTTGTCTATTCGATGATAGAGATAGTAATGGTCCTCCCTATAACCCTTAGGTTTAGCTCTATTTGGGTCTAAAAGGTTGAATTCTGGTAAGGTGGTGATCTTAGATTTTTGTAGCTTCTTAACAATGTTATAAATAGACTTTCTTAAAGGATTCCAAATGTGTTGCTTCTGTTTTAGGTGCTCCACCCACACTGGCTTAGTTTGATGACCAGGTTGATCCCTAGGTATATCAATTGCTAGCTTAGGTTGATCCTCTTGCTTTTTAGGTGTAGGGGATGGAATAATGACTATGGTCACTTGTTGGTTGAGAATCCAAAGCTACTTTTTTCAAGCATGTTGTATACTATGGCTCTAAAACCTTGACATGATTGAATATCATGACCATTTTGTCTATGGTATAGACAGTGTAACTCTTCTTAAGGTTTTAGATGATTTAGATTTAACTGGAAAATATTAGGTAATGTGATGGAGTTTGTGGTACATAATAGATAAAAATTTGATATTTTAGGCTCAAGAAATGAGGGATACTTACCAAGTTATTGGGTCATCCAAGTTGGTACTTGCTCTGGTTGATGTTTTTTCTGTGGCTACACAAGAGTTGGTTCAGCCTTAGATGAAAGTTGCTTTTGTATTTCCTGGCTATCAAGTTGGATCAAGATATATTGCAATACCTCATTTTGTTTCTTTATTTGTGCCTCTATATTATAAAGGTAATTTTGCATATGCTCCAATACTAACAAGGCTCTCATGTGTATTTCTAGTGATTGGTTCAAAATACCATTTTCTACTGAAGGAGGTGAAAGAGTGGATGCTAAAGATCCACCAGGTAATTGTAAATCACCTATTTCCTTCATTTGAGTCGATGTGGATGCTTCATGATGATCCACTTCATTAGTGGCATCCAACTGCTCTAATTGGATATCTAGTTCATACTTTCATTTTACTTTGTATTGTTGAATCTTGCAAGCCTGAGTACCCCCAGTCTGATGTAGGGGAAAAATTTGTTCTTGCTCTTGAGGAGGCACCATGAGAAATGAGTTAGCGGTGACTAATTTCAATGGTTTTAGCACCTTCTATGTGGAAGCAACATCTAATTGCACCATCTCTTGTTTTATTTGCTTTAGAGTCACTCAATATTTTGACTTAATGTTAACCATACCCACAAACTTATACGAAGGCACTTCAACATTTGGATAAGTAGTGGGTGACTCCTCAACTTGTTGAAGTTGTTCTATTTCAATTATGACAACTAATTTTTCATGTTCAGGTGAAGAATCAAGGATGGGATCAATAGATAGCGAATCGATAGGAGGTTGACCTAAATCCTTAATGGAATCAATGATAGGTGTAAACGTAGTGTTTGCCTCTATATGCTCTCTAAATTCAATTTAATCTGAATGAATTGTGACTTGTGCCATGGTGGACGAAGATGGTATGATATGATCTGATCTATCCATATTCACAATAGGTTCTTCCCATTTAATAGGAGTAAGAGAGTCCTCTAATGACATGTTTGAGATAGTTGTGAGAATCTTTGTGGTTGCCTTCATTGATTTCTCATTGCTTGGAGAGACCGAAGATGGGGGTGTAATGGGTGACACCATAGGTGATGGCGGTGGTGAAGGTAAATTCACAACAAACCGTAGGGTTGCATATGGACTCTGCATAACATAATTAGGTTTTGTAGACACCTAAAACACGTCATGTCAAGGAGACTACTCATATGGGACATGCTATAAGACCATATGGAATACCTTGAACAGATACCAAGGTATAGCAGTGGTTTTTACCAGTTATTTGGGCAACTTTACCTATTCAGTTATAGCCGTTTTTGACACCCATGGTTAGCAAATCTAACCGTAATTATCAGTCATGGTCAGGCCTCAAATTCAATTGGCCTTTGACCAATTCAAAGTTGGTTCCAAACAGTTATTTGGTTGCGTATTGGAGTGGTTTGAGTGAGGAATTTTCTGGATCTTTTCATCCAACAAACTCAACTGCACATTCTTGATCTTGGATTCCTCATGAAGCTAGGACATAGCCCTTCAAGGTGTTATAAAACCCTTCTCCAAATTGAGGAAAGGTCTAGAGAAAATTTTAATTGAGCGCAACAAAGCCCTGTCGATATAAACATTCACTTGTGTTATTTGAGAGAAAGATTTATGAAGTAGGGAAAAACGATGCACCAAATAAAGATAAACAATGTATGTATATATGCCCTATCGTTAATGAGCACTAAATGAAAGCATGCAAGCAAATGGAAAGATAACAACCAACAAGAAGTAAGGAAAAGCAAGTATATCTCTTATTAATTGAAATAATCCAAAATTATAAGTTACAATGTGTCCCCTTGAGGGCTCAAAATGGGTGATACAAATGTTTACAAATCGGGTCCCCAAAGGTCAGATCTCTCAAGGAATTTGGGTGCACATCCAATGTCTTTCCTCATACCCATAATCAAAGTGGGGGGGCCAAAGTTGTTTCCGCTTGTGTTTTTGATCTTTGATGTCTTAGCCTACCTCCCAATACACTATAATGACCTACATCTACACACAAGGAAACCAGAATAGTCAAATAGCGAGTGCATATGATAAAAGGCATGCAATCCCCATAGAGGAAAAATGGATAGTAGTTAGAAAACGCATAAAACCAACTCCAAATGACAAAATATGAAATTTGTATGTAGAGAAATAGATTTTGGGAATATATCACCAGAAATTGTATCAAAATTACATCAAAATTAGGGTAATCGTTCACAACCTACAAAACCCAAAGTAAGCAATTTCCTATCCTACACATATCCAAAATGCATAAAAATTGGACAGAATATATAAAATACTATTCTAAGAAAACCCATTTGATTATATTTGTGATATCAATAACATTTTGGGTGTTCTCTTAGATGACCATCGGATACATGCAAGAGACCCTACAAAACACAAAAAATGCAATATCTCAGCCAATATAACTCAAAATTACATGAAACTTGAACTGCACCATCATATAAGAATGTATAAAATATCTAATTAAAAATAGTCAAAAAATCATACATAGATTTCTATTATTTTTGGAGTGGAGCGAATAGGACTGTTCTAGATTAGGGGATGCCCCAGGGTGCATTGCCCACAAAATCTACCTAAATTTTACCACCAATTCCACTTGGTAATGATGAAAAACCCTATGATATGTGTTGTAATAAAATTTGGTGAAGTAATTCACTTAGATGGTCCGGTTATGTGATAAATTGTGTCTACTAGTTCACTCACGAACCTCCTTTGCTAGGTAGAATTTCTAATGGAAAATGGGTACAAAAGGTGGAAAGAAATATTAGCAGCACTCTGTTGCATAAAACTAAAACTCCTCTCCCATTTGGTGTGGAAAATATCTCAACTTTATAGCCTAAGGAGGCTTCAAGGGTCAAAATGCATGCGAGGGCATGCAAGGCATGAGGTGCCACTTGGCCACCAAGGTGGCATGCATTGGAGGGAGAAGAGAATATCCCAAAATGGCCTCCATTATGGGTTGGAGCATTAATATGCTATGTGCCCTAATCTCCTAGCCATTATGGACCATAAATGTAATCATTGGCAGGCACCATTTGTCAAGATTTGACTCTTTGCCAGTCAAACCTGCTATTCGCTCCACCCCAGAGTGACTATTGTTATTCACCTCGAGGTGGGATGAATAGGTTTTGTATTCATACCAAGATGGAACGAATAATAGCAGGGTGTCCAAAAGGTGCCAGAAGTGGCCTATAACCTTTCAAAACCTTGCATTAAGTGGTTAGAACCACTGCATACCTCCTGAGGGCTTCCCTAGGGGCCTTGGTGTGTCACGAAGTCACTAGTTATGGTAGCACAATCAGATTGACCAGTTTTTAGTGTCTACAGATACCCCTTTTTTGGATGCATTGTGTGCAGCACAACATCAAGCAAAAATAGATGACTAAAAAAATGTTGAATGACTAGGGTTACTCAATAACCTAACCAACTTTAGATGCCCCAATATTGGAAATAGCATGCATCCTTGAATCCTTTCTTTTGACGATCTAAGGAACTTGCTTTAGCTTAGACATTATCTACCATGGAAAGGCGAGACCTATAGTTCCATGATACCAAAAATGTTAAGCATTTTAATTGGATACTTTGTTCTTGTTTACTGCCCCAAGCAGGAGCGTAATTGTCTTTGTAAAATATTTGTTTGGCGAACTCAATTTGCATGATTGAGTATGTGCTTGTTGATTTGAATTGAGTTTGACTACCCCCTCAAGCGACGAGTCGATGAGGGAATGACTCATGAGAAAAGTGATGAGTCGCTTGACCTAGATGACTATTGTTAAGGTTACCTTCAGTTATACTTTTCTTCCCCTTTAATAGGAGTAAGAGAGTCCTCTAATGACATGTTTGAGATAGTTGTGAGAATATCTGTGGTTGCCTTCATTGATTTCTCATTGCTTGGAGAGACCGAAGATGGGGGTGTAATGGGTGACACCATAGGTGATGGTGGTGGTGAAGGTAACTTCACAACAAACCGTCGGGTTGCATATGGACTCTGGATAACATAATTAGGTTTTGTAGACACCTAAAACACGTCATGTCAAGGAGACTACTCATATGGGACATGCTATAAGACCATATGGAAGACCTTGGATAGATACCAAGATATAGCAGTGGTTTTTACCACTCATTTGGGCAGATTTACCTATTCACTTCTAGCCGTTTTTAACACCCACGGTTAGCAAATCTAACCGTAATTATCAGTCATGGTTAGGCCTCAAAGTCAGTTGGCCTTTGACCAATTCAAAGTTGGTTCCAAATGGTTATTTGGTTGCGTATTGGAGTGGTTTGAGTGAGGAAGGTTCTGGATCTTTTCATCCAACAAACTCAACTACCCATTCTTGATCTTGGCTTCCTCATGAAGCTAGGACATAGCCCTTCAAGGTGCTATAAAACCCCTCTCCAAATTGGGGAAAAGTCTAGAGAAAATTTCAATTGAGCGCAACAAAGCCCTGTCGATATAAACACTCACTTGTGTTATTTGAGAGAAAGATTTATGAAGTAGGGAAAAACGGTGCACCAAATAAAGATAAACAATTTATGTATCTATGCCCTATCGTTAATGAGCACCAAATGGAAGCATGCAAGCAAAATGGAAAGATAACAACCAACAAGAAGTAAAGGAAAAGCAAGTATATCTCTTATTAATTGAAAAGATCCAAAATTATAGGTTACAATGTGTCCCCTTGAGGGCTCAAAATGGGTGATACAAATTTTTACAAATCGGGTGCCCAAAGGTCAAATCTCTCAAGGAATTTGGGTGCACATCCAATGTCTTTCCTCGTACCCACAATCGAAGTGGGCAGGCCAAAGTTGTTTCCGCTTGTGTCTTTGATCTCTGATGTCTTAGGCTACCTCCCAATGCACTGTAATGACCTACACCTACACACAAGGAAACCATAATCATCAAATAGCGAGTGCGTATGATAAAAAGCATGCAATCCCCATAGGGGCAAAATGGCTAATAGTGATAAAATGCATCAAACCAACTCCAAATGATAAAATATGAAATGGGTATGTAGAGAAATAGGTTTTGGGAAGATATCACTAGAAATTATATCGAAATTGCATCCAAGCATGTTTCAAAATTAGGGTGATCATTCGCAACCTACAAAACCCAAAGTAAGCAATTTCCTATCCTACGCATATCCAAAATGCATGAAAATTGGATAGAATACATAAAATACTATTCTAAGAAAACCCATTTGATTATATTTGTGATATCAATCACAGTTTGGGTGTTCTCTCAAATGACCGTCGGATACCTGCAAGAGACCCTACAAAACACTAAAAATGCAATATCTCGGCCAATATAACTCAGAATGACATGAAATTTGAACTGCAGCATCATATAAGAATGTATAAAATATCTAATTAAAAATAGTCAAAAAATCATACATATATTTCTATTCCTTCCGGGGTGGAGCGAATAGGACTATCACAGATTAGGGGATGCCCTAGGGTGCATTGCCCACAAAATCTACCTAAATTTTACCACCAATTCCACTTGGTAATGATGAAAAGCCCTATGATATGTGTTGTCATAAAATTTGGTGAGGTAATTCACTTAGATGGTCCAGTTATGTGATAAATTGTGCCTACTAGTTCACTCACGAACCTCCTTCGCTAGGTAGATATTCTGAGGGAAAATGGGCACAAAAGGTGGAAAGAAATATTAGCAGCACTCCATTGCATAAACCTAAAACTCCTCTCCCATTGGGTGTGGAAAATATCTCCACTTTATAGCCTAAGGAGGCTTCAGGGGTCAAAAGGCATGCGAGGGCATGCGAGGCATGAGGTGCCACTTGGCCACTAGGGTGGCATGCATTGGAGGGAGAAGAGAATCTCCCAAATTGGCCTCCCTTATGGGTTGGAGCATTAATATGCTATGTGCCCTAATCTCCTAGCCATTATGGACCATAAATGTAACCGTTGGTAGGCACCATTTGTCCAAGTTTGACTTTTTGCCAGTCAAACCTGCTATTCGCTCCACCCTGGAGTGATTATTGCTATTCACCTCGGGGTGGGACGAATAGGTTTTGTATTCATCCCAAGGTGGAACGAATAATAGCAGGGTGTCCAAAAGGTGCCAAAAGTGGCCTAGAACCTTTCAAAACCTTGCATTAAGTGGTTAGAACCACTGTATACCTCCTGAGGGCTGCCCTAGGGGCCTTGGTGTGTCACGAAGTCACTACTTATGGTAGCACAATCAGATTGACCAATTTTTAGTGTCTACAGATGCCCCTTTTTGGGATGCATTGTGTGCAGCACAATACCAAGAAAAAATAGATGACTAAAAATGTTCAATGATTAAGGTTACTCAATAACCTAACCAACTTTAGATGCCCCAATATTGGAAATAGCATGCATCCTTGAATCCTTGCTTTTGATGAGCTAAGGAACTTGCTTTAGCTTAGACATTATCTACCATGGAAAGGTGAGACCTATAGTTCCATGATGCCAAAAATGTTGAGAATTTTAATTTGATACTTTGTGCTTGTTTACTGCCCCAAGCAGGAGCATGATTGTCTTTGTCAAAGATTCGTTGGATGAACACAATTTGCATGATTGAGTGTGTGCTTGTTGATTTGACTTGAGTATGACTACCCCCTCAAGTGATGAGTCGATGAGGGAATGACTCATGAGAAAAGTGATGAGTCACTTGACCCATATGACTATTGTTAAGGTTGCCTTCAGTTGTACTCATTGAAAAATGACATAGTTTTGAAAGGATTTGAATGATGCTATGGGGGTTTCGTGGAAGCAAGAAGTTGAAAACTTCATTCCCGTGGGGCGGTCTAGCCAAAATGGCCTTCTTAGGGAGTAAAGTAGTAACTTGGCTATGCATCCATGAGAAATTTGTGTTCCATATTAACCCTAAGTGAATTCCATCAGATTTGACATGTTTTTGGTGGGTTTTGAACCCTTTTCTTTGTTACTTCCTAGAGGAAGGAATGAAAAACCTCGCTCCCGTGGGGTGGTCCGGCCATGGTGGCCTTCTTAGGGGTTGAATTTAGGTTCTTTCCAAGCATCTATGAGTGTTATTATTTGCATCTTTATTACTACAAAATTTTGACGACCAAAGTAGAGCTATTTTTGTGGTTTTTGGACCCTTTTGGTGCATTTTGGAGTTGTTTTGACCTATGAACCCTGTATTCGTCCTAGGGTGGAGCGAATACAAATTATGTATTCATCCTAGGGTGGAAAGAATGGCTATAAGTGTGTTCACCCCACCCTGGGGTGAATAGGATTGTTATAGGCCTATATAAGCTTCAAAAACCAATTTTGGGCTCATTATTGCATGTTTTCTTTTGCAGTTTGAGAGGTGAGGAGGAGGAGAGTGATTTTGTATAGCGAAGCACTATCAAAATCATCCTACATCATCATGAGTCAGCAAGAAAAGGCATCCAATGAAGGGGCTAGTGCAAAGAAGGTAAATTCTAACTCACGTGACCTCGCTTATTACAAGTGTAATGCACCTATTATTTTTTTGTTCTTTTTGTTTTCTTGTTTTTGATGTTTTTATTTGTTTTATCTTTTGTTTTTTTAGGTGAGGAGCCGATATCACAAACCGAAGCTCTTCGGGACCACATGGGATGCCTTGAATGAGGCTGACTGGGAGTGGCTTGATGCCCTAGGGCTCAAGCAAGTTACTCGGTTGGAGCCTATGATAGGTGACCGAGCTTATTTGATTGCATTGATTAACCTATGGGACCCATGCACCAACACCTTCCATCTATCGATGGGAGAGATGACGGTGATGTTGGAGGATGTCTATCGAATTTTGAGGATTACGATAGAGGGGCAACCCATTTGATCATCACACCATGACCTGAAGGAGGTAGTGCTAAGGAGGTACTTCGGGGAGGATGCCGATGCGATAGAGAGACTGGAGGTATACTAGTGGGGTACTAGTATAAAGAGGGGGTTTTGGGGGTGAGGCACGCACTGTTGATGGCCCTCATCTCCATTATGATCCTCCCAAACTCATCAGGATCCAAGTTCCCATGGAACCTGCTAGAGCTAGTGTTTGCCCTGGCAGGGTGCACTATAGAGGAGCTATTGGTGATGACATGGGGGACAACAATTCTCGCACAACTCTATGATGAGTTGTACAAGATCCACTACTAAAATAAGAAGGGCTTAGGGTGTAGTTTACTATTGCAGTGTTGGGGATGGCAACACATAGCTATGGGGAAACCATAGGGCTTACCCTGGTCAACCCAGGCACAACTATCGGATCGAGATATAGGATATGGTATCCTATGGCATATGGTGTAGGATAGAGAGCAGAGTCGATGGTTCACGGGTGATGTAGATCACTACACTAATCTCTTCTCTTGCCTGGCCCTAGGATAGGTACAATAGCGATCGTACATGGATTTTTTGATCTAGGCTGATGATGGAGAGTAGCTTCGATAGGCAAGGCAAGGCAGGTGGTTGATCACCTAGCATGGTAACAAGTGGGAGTACTTCCCATTTGCTCGATTCATGCAATATTTTGGGCTACGACAGGGGTTTCCTAGGGAGCCGATGGTGTACCGATGCTACAGGGATGAGCGAATGCTATCATGGCCTACGGTGGAGGAGGTGGGTGAGGAGTCAGATCCTGTGGTCAATATTCTAGACATGGATGATACCGAGATGATAGGGGAGTATGACTCATGGTGGGTGATGCACCAGTGGTGAGGGATAGGGACCCTAGGAGGTGAGGCAGCTAGGGCAGTGGATGAGGTTATGCTAGATGCTCCAGGGGAGGACCAGGCAGAGGGTGATGAGCAAGGAGATCTCTTGGACTTGGGAGATCAGGGTGATGACATGGCATAGATGACCCTAGGGGTACAAGCACCAGAGGGTGTACAGGGTGACCAACAATTAGAGTTGCAGGCTGAGTTAGCTAGGGTTAGGTGGGAGAGATATCTCCTACAGGCATAGACTCGAGAGGATCAAGCTGAGATATCCTCATTGTGGGTGTAGCTTAGGGATCAGAGCATGATGTAGGAGTGATCCAATGCTGGGAAGGTGGAGAGGATGTGGGATGAGGTATTGCACCTACAGTCAGTGGTAGATACCTACCAGGTGTAGGAGCAACAAAGAAATGGATACATGGATTGACTAGAGATAAAGGCGGTGTGCCTTGGAGGGCACCTACTAGATGATGGAAATTCTAGAAGATCGTATCAGTATCGATGAAGTGAGATGGTGCAATCCTCTACTAGGCAGAGGGAGGACAGGGCTGGTGGTAGCAGGCATGGGGGGTCCTAGTGGACCCATACCACTAGGGGTAGTGTGAGTCGTAGCACCGATCCTACATGATCATGGTGACATAGACTCGTGGGACTATTTTTGGGGTTTTGTTTTTGTTTGGCCTTGTGAGGTCTGAGGACCCATTTTATTGTAGCCTATGGGTATTTTTGGAAACTATGATATACTCTTTTTGCCCCATATATATATATATATCATATATATATGATATTTTATTATGATCATCATGTGTTTCATTTATTGTTTTATTGTATGTATGCAATGTATGTATGGATTTATTATGATGTGTTAGATGCTTAATATGTATGCATGTGTAATTTGACTTAATTTTAATTGTAGCTATCTATATGCATGGATGCATAGTGAGATGAAATATTTGAATGATTGATAAACATGGAGTTGTGGCTAATGATTTGACATACTATGTGAACACTATAGGCTATACAAAATACATTAACGGTCTTTGCTTTTGCTTCTTTTCTTTGTCTTTTTTTTTGTAATGGAAATGTGAAACCATTATTGCGATGTAGTGAAATGGAGTAAATGAGATGCTATGTGCAAAGAATGTGGGTGAGGTTTTTATGAGACTCAAACACTCTAGCTGATTGACCAAATGTTGTATATTGACTATGCAAGACTTTTTGACAAGGTATGAATCAACTAGGACGACCAAGGTACTTCATATCCCTGTGTGTGCAAGTGAGTTCATTCATGTGAATCTCATAAAGATACCACCATTTCCAGATAGGCTATCCACAAAACTTAGAATGAGGATCACTCTATGAATGCCACCATCCTAGGTTTTGTACGTAGTAGGACTAGACCACTAGGCAATCTAGGTTACCAAAGCTAGCTCATCCACATGCAAATATTGGTCTGCACACACGCCAAAGGCTAATGTGATAGACATATTGTCATGTGGGAGGCTACCACCATTGACAAGTAGGCTATCCACCAAACCTGTAATGAGGATCACCTGATGGTTTTCCAAATGCTGAGAGTTCCAGGGATTCAAGTTTGACTCCCTTCTTTTCTTCAATTTTATTGGGATACTTGCTCATGGGTAGTGATGATAATCACTGTTTATTTTGTATATTAATAATAATAAAAATATATATATATATATCTTTGAGTAAGGGATTTGGAATTTGGAATTTGGGATTAGTTTATTTTGTTTTTGTTGTTTGCTTTTTGAGGATTTTGATATTTGAATTTTTGAGATTTTGAATTTTGGATTTTGATTTCTTTGATTTTTTTTGAGGGATTGGGATTTGTGATAGTGGTGAAAACCACTATTTATTTTGGGGAATTGGGTAGGGAATATGCTTGTCCTTTTTCCAACTCTTAGCATTCTTGAACCATTCACACAAGGGGATGAGCAGGATGACCTTTTCACTTAAAGTACCCTAGACCACTTCATGGATTTCATATTTCTTTGTGCAAAACTTGGATTTATTAATGTTTAACTATGTTTGGGATTTGATGTACACAAGGCATAATCAATGCAAGACTCTACCTCCTAAAAATCAAGCTAGCTTTCTACAAAATCTGAAGAGAAGCTAGAAATGGTTGAGTGACCAAAAACCCTAATGACATTCTAAAACAAATGATTAGGTGAAGGGGTGGACACAAATATGAAAAATGGAAACTGTGGGTGAAAACTGACAATTGCAACATTGAACGATGCTTATTTTCACGACGTTGATTTTGAGCGATAAGTATTGTACCATCATGGTGCTAGACATGTATGAGCAACTCTAAAATGTAAAGTGCAAATGATGAGTATGCCTAAATGCAAGCGATGATAGAATGCAATGGGATGCAATGTGATGAGATGCAATATTTTTGTATTTTTGATATTTTGATGATGTTTTTAAAATGCAATGTGATGCAATGTTTTTGTATTTTTGATATTTTGATAATGTTTTTGGATTTTTGATTGATATATATGTATGTACATGTGACCAACGGGCTTATTGGGGGCCATTGGGGCATTTGGGGGACCAAAGGGCTTATGGATACCTTTGGGGATTTTTGGTTGACCTAGATGGTTCTAGACCACCTAGGAGCATTTTAGGTTGACCAAGCGGGATGTAGGCACCCTTGGAGCATTTTTGGGTGACCTAGATGGTTCTAGACCACCTAGGAGCATTTTAGGTTGACCAAGCGGGATATAGGCACCCTTGGAGCATTTTGGGGTGACCTAGATGGTTCTAGACCGCCTAAGAGCATTTTAGGTTGACCAAGAGGGATATAGGCACCCTTGGAGCATTTGGGTTGGGCCATCCTACGCTAGGCATGGAATGGCCGCAAATGAAGGATGTTCAAGGGTTCAAGATCCTCGACACCTTCAAGGGAGGCTAGGTGATAAGTTTCGGGTCCTATCTGACTAGTGATGACATAGGGACCTAACCAATTTGCTGCAAACTTGTCCCTTAGATGGGGCGGAAAATTAGAATTTTGTTGGTTTTCTTTCAGAACAAGATCACCAACCTGAAAGTCTCAAAGGCAAACTTTCATGTTGTAGGCTCTCTTAAGTCACTCTTGGTAAACGTGTAGGTTCTCGAGATCATTAATACGATGTTCATCAAGCAGCATAATCTGATCTAGGTGAGCCTACTGCGTAGTATCATCGTCAATGAACTCTTGCATGGATATATGCAACAATGGTATTTCGAGCTCTAGAGGCATCACCGCCTCAATTCCATACACTAGTGAAAATGGAGTAGCCCCAATGGGTGTCCGAATACTAGTGTGATAGGCCCATAGAGCAAGGGGTATTTGGGTATGCCAATATGTGTGATTCTCTCTAACAATTTTCTTGAGAATGACAATCAATGTTTTATTGGAAGCCTCTGCTTGCCCATTTTCTTGTGGATAGTAGGGTGTCAAAAAATTGTGCTGGATGTTATACTTTGCTATCAAAGCATGCACATATTTGTTTTTAAATGATGTCCCATTATCTGAAATGATCTTGGATGGAATACCAAAATGACAAATGATATTATGCAATAGGAACTCCGCTATGCGGGGTCCCATCGTAGTGGTAAGGGGAATTGCTTCCACCCATTTAGTGAAATACTCGATAGCCATTATGATAAATGTGTGATGGCTCGAGGACAGGGGAGATTTTCCTGATTAAATCCAACCCCCACTATGAAAATGGCCATACCGATTGGATCGATTGCAAGGCCTGAGAAGGTACATGTGTCAAATTGGCATGATGCTAACACTTCATGCACTTCCTCACATATGCACAACAATATTGCTCTAAAGTTGGCCAATAATAGCCCATGTGAAGAATGCGCTTAGTGATGGCCATGCCATTGAAATGGCCACCACATGTACCATCATGCACTTGGGTGATTTCCCAAGCCGATTCTTGATGCTCTAAGTAGCGAAGGAGGATCCCTTCATAGCTTCAATGATACATAATGTCTCCTAGCAAGACATATTTTGTCACCTTTCATCTGAATGTTCTTTTAGCGGTGTGTGACAGTCTAAGAGGGAGATTACCAAGCTTTAGGTATTCCCTAATTTGTGTTGACCAGTCCTATTGTGAAGAAGCCTCGAGTGCATGAACGACCTTTCCCTCTTGAAGTTCATCCCTAGAAAAAGATGACTGGGAAAGAACTTGTAAGAATAGCGTTGTGCTGCTATTGAAAGGGGCTTGAGGGAACAAAGTCCCCCAATCGGCCTGGTTCAAGTGTTCATGAATGTGCAAGAATCTCTCCTGATGAGGTTCAATTTGAATCAAGTGGACTTCTGGCATGACTTGATTGTTCTCGTGCTCAATCACAGATTGTGAGAGTGTTTTGACCTGGATGGTAGTCATCTGATCCATAGGGTCTTGTGAGATCAAGGACCCCAGAGAGGCCATTGTATCCACAAAATTATTAGATGATCGAGGGAGTGCCTCGATGTTATACCATTCTAATTTTTCCAGGAATTTATCCACAAGGGCCTTATAGGCTTGCAATACTAGGAATTTGCAGTGGAAGATCCCCTTGAATTGGTTAACAATGAGCAAGGAGTCACCAAAAATGCTTAGCTTTGTGATGTTCATGGTGACAGTCGTCTGAAGACCTATAAGCAAGGCTTCATACTTGGTATTGTTGTTGGTGCATGGGAAATCAATTTTAAATGATAGGGGTATGGGAGCCCCATGCGGTGTGAAAAACATGATTCCTGTGCCACCCCATTGCTCACATTTGGAGCCATTAAAAAATAGGGTCATATCTGCCTGCGCCTCAGGCTCGTCAAAATATGGCAATTTTGATATTTGGAAGACCCCATCATCGGGAAGGTCCATGCTAAGAGGCTGATCATCCTAGAGAGGAGCCTCTACGAGTTGATCGATGATGACCTGACCCTTAATTGATTTTTGTCCAACAAACTCAAGGTCAAACTCTGTCAACAACATGATCCATTTCATTGTGCGACTACTATGATAAGTGTGACTCATCATGTAGCGCAATGGATTCTCTTTAGATACAACATACGTGGTATTGCTAAGCATGTAATGTCGTAGCTTCTTGGTGGTGAAAACCACCGCTAGGCATAATTTTTCAACATATGCGTACTTGATCTCATAACTGACCAGGGTGCATCTGAGATAGTAAGTAGCCTGTTCCTTATGAAATTCATTGTTCTAGGCTAACATGGCACCCAATGCAATCTCAGTGGCTGAGATGTATAAGTGGAATGGCACTCCTGGCCTAGGTGGTGCCAACACTGGCAGTGAAGCCAGGTACTATTTTATTGCATCAAAGGCCTCTTGACACTCGTCATCCCAATGGAATGCGACCCCCTTGTGCAACAACTTGTTCATAGGGTGACACTTGTCCAATAATTACGCTATAAAGCATTTTATGGATGTGATCTTGCCCTACAGACTTTGGAGCTACTTGATCATGGTTGGGGGAGGCATCTCGAGGATGGCCTTGACCTTATTAGGGTCCACTTCAATGCCTCACTTAGAGATGATAAATCCCAAGAGCTTTCCAGATGTGATGTCGAAGACACACTTCTTGGGGTTCAGTCTCACGTTATGTTCAATGAGGCGGTCTAATACTTTTCTCAAGACCTCAAGATGCTCATGGCATAATAATGATTTAGCCAATAAGTCATCCATGTAATCTTCCAAAATTTTATGCATGTAGTCATGGAAGATGTATGTCATGGCACGCTGGTAGGTGGCACCGATATTTTTAAGGCCAAAAGGCATGACCTTATAGAAAAATGTCCCCCAGGGTGTTGTGAATGCCATTTTGAGTTGGTCCTCTAGGTTGATACGAATCTGATTGTACCCAGAGAAACCATCCATAAGGGATAACATTTCATGGCCCACTATGGCATCTACCAGGGCATCGATGCTTGGAAAAGGGAAATCATCCTTAGGACTCACTTTGTTTAGGTCTCGAAAATCGGTGCAAATGTGAATCCTCCCGTATGGCTTCTTGACGGGAACCATGTTGGACAACCATGGTAGATAGTCTACAGAAATGATAAACTGGGCATCCAACAACTTTTGTAGCTTGTCTTTGACCATCAAGGCCACTGTTGGATGCATCTTTCTAAGCTTTTTCTTGATAGGCTTGGCCTTCGGGTCAAGCATCATATTGTGGGTGACTAGATTTGGATCTAGTCCCGACATATCTTTATAGGACCATGCAAAAGCTTCCTTCTTCCTGGTGAGAAGGGCTATGTAATCGGCTTGCTCTTCGGGGGATAGGCTTTCCCCCAACTTGATATACTATGGATTCTCCGGGTCTGAGCCGATATCTACATCAATCATAGGCTCGATTGACATATGCGACCCCTCCTCCAACTGGTGGGGGGTAGGGATCAAATGGATGTCATCACTGGATTTAGGTCATCAATGGGAACCTTGGGTTCCTCCTCAGCATGGAAGACATCATGAGCTAGCCCTAGAGAGAAGTAGAATAGTTGTAGCATCTCATCGCAGGGCCAATACTTAGAAGGCGATGGGGGTGAATCTCCCCGATCAAAGTCAATTGCCCCCAAGTCGAGGTGCAATGACTTTGATGGGTTATTCAGATCTCGCAATGGCTCGAACAAATCTATGGAAATCATATTTATGGATGGATGATTTCCCCTAGGTGGTTGGTGGTGACCATGGACCTCTGGATGCAGCACGACCTGAGGAGGTGGCTATGGAGGTGGTGGAATGACAGGCGGTGGTCGATGTGGCTACGGGTGAACTTGCCCTTCATGAGGTAGAAGTTGCCACCAAATGGGATCTTGTAATGGGAATAGGCACAAAAAGTACTCATTGTTCTCATCCCAAGGGATGATTTGTGCGTATTCTCCATCAAAACTATCAAATTCAATCGGTGTGACCCCATAGTTTGACTCATCATCTATCATCCACTCATTGGGAGACCCTGGATCTTCTTCCTCACTATCATGGGGAAGAGTGTGCAAACCTTCACCTCTCTCATAGGATTGGATACCATCATGAGGTGGGTCATTGTCTCCCAAGGGCATAGGGAAATAGTCCCCCAATGAGTAGATGTGATTAGGGTTGGCAAAGGGATCTCATGCCAACTCATCTCTGTAGTTGAGGCATAGGTGCTCCATGTCATCTACTAGAACATCCAAGGGCAAGGGGTGGTTATGTCCCAACCTTGAATTATCATATGGTATCTGGTACTGGGGTTGAAATGGGACCCGTGTGCCTTGCTCATACAAGCCTAACCCATAACCATGCCAATTGCATAGGTCAAGATACTTCAGGGCAAATTCAGGGTTAGACAAGTAGTGGATGTCTTCTCCAAAGGGCTCTTCATCCTCCTCCTACTGTTGGTAGGGTTTGATACCATAGTCTAGTCCCCCATAGATGAAATTTATTTGATTAGGGGGGACACCTAGAGGCATGATGGTGCCTATGGGAAGATAGGGTTGACCCATGTCTTGCATCGACTCTATAGCAGGGGTAGTTGTGACCTCCCTAACCATGTATTCTCCTAATCCAGTGGAAGCCAAGTGAACTATCACCTGAGGCTACGGATAGAAGAGTGATGAGAGCGAGATCTGATCTAAATCATCTTCTACCACCTATGGTAGCTCTTCATCATCTGGGCTAGGTATCTCCTCTGTGGAGATGGTGGATATGGTTGGTTGGGCCTCATCAATGGGCTTCTTCCCTAGGTTCCTCAAAAATGGTTTCACTGACCTAGTGGGCATCGTAGGGGGTGTCGATGATGAGGAAGGTATGTCATGTGATGATGAGGGGGTCAAACCTTGACTAGATTTATTCGGTTGGAAATCCAGGTGTGTCAATGGTAAGGTTGACTCAGGGATCTGCTGCACCATGTTACAATACTTGTAGGGCTCTAGGTCCATAGGGATGACATGAACTTGCCCTTCATGAGTGTACTTGAGGAACTGGTGAGCAATGGAAGGGATGCACTTCATGTCCCTAATCCATGGTCTACCTAACAAGATATTGTATGTCATCTCACCCTCTAGTATGTGACATAGCGTTGATATGGTCTTTTCCCCTACCTAAATTGGTAGGAAAATCATACCAACTATCGAGCATATGGCATCATTAAATGCTCTGAGGGTGTATGTAGATGTGACAATATGAGATATTGGGAGCTTCAAGTGCTTGAGAGCTATTGTAGTGATGATATTGCTAGAAGACCTTGTGTCTATCAACACTCTCTTGTATGGTGTCCCATTTATGCATGCAACGATGTGCAAGGGAGGGTCCACCATATCATTCAAAATTGGTTTAAGCTCATCTTCTCGAAATGCTATCACCGATTCAGTGCACTGTCTGACATGCCCCACAAAATTATTAAAAGAGTTGGACTCTTGGGGCTGAAGCTCAATGGCCTTTAGGATCTCCATAAAAGCCTCTCTATGAGGCTACGATTGCTGAATTAGCTCATATATGGAGAGTCTAGGCAGATGTGGTTCTCAAGCTTTGAGTGAGCTTACTCTTAATGGTGGCCATAGGCCTAGGTGGGAGACTCGGCAGAGGAGGTGGTGGCTACTGTGACATCGAAGGGACATCACTCTGAGCCATAGGTGATGTGGTTGGACTTGGGTACCACCTATTCCTCATGATGATGCTAATCATGCCAACATATCCCTGTTGAGGGGGAGCATGATGAACCTCATTCACCTGGGGCACTGGCTTGGCCTACTTCGCATGGGTAGGCAAGGGATCTTTGAAGACCTCCATTTGTTGGTTGTTTGGCATGATAGGGTTGTCCACCTAAAGGATCTTCCTATCGATCATGTCCTATACCAAGTTTTTAAACTTGTAGCACATGTTCACATCATGCCCATTTTGCCTATGAAATTTGTAATATAGGTCTTCTCTGTACCCTTTGGGTCTGGGTGCATTTGGGTCGATAGGTCGACTCTCAGGTAGATTGATCGAATTTACCACTAAGAGGTACTCAAAAAATGAGTCCATGGACTCTACAAGGGGTGTAAACTATCACTTGGGGTGACGCTATTGATTCTTCCCTTGACTATTCTGATTATCCTTAGTATAGTCCCAGTGTGTGGCCTGATAATTAGGCTTTTGAGGTGGTGCAGCTTGCGCTGGCCCCGGGACACTAAGGGAAACCTGATTCACTATTGCTGGCTTGGACTATGCCGGGGTGCTCTTGGCATTCTTGTTCCACTCCTTCTTATGAGGCTTCACAATTTCCCCCTCTTGGATCTTGATTTCTTTGATGGTCCTGGCTTGCACCAGGGCATCCTCAAGAGTGGGATATTATTGTAGCTACAAACATGGAGATGGGCTTCAGGTAGCTCTTGGCAAACATATGAGTTAGCTCCTACATGGGGAGCAAATAAGGTAGATTGGTGAGCAAGGCTCGCCACCTTTTGCCATAGTTTGTTATTGACTCATCATCATATTGCTTCAACTCGGCTATGTCGGCCAATGTTGCCTTCCTCTTGGTATTGAAGGTGAAGCATTCTAGGAATGCATCTACAAGTTGATCCAAGGTGCAAATGCTATGCTTAGGGAGCTGGTAAAACCACTCCGAGGTGGGGCCTGAAAGGGTAGTCACAAATATCCACAAAAGCAAAGCATCATCATCATGAATGCCAAAACATTGACCCAAAAATCTGGTGACATGCTCCTGCACATCCTCTTCTCCCTTAAACATAGCCAACTATGGCAACTTATAATGCTCTGGATAGGGAGGTGTAGGTACTAAAGGATGGATGGGCTGACTACGCAGCTGGCACATAGTGGGCTTCTGAGATCTAGACCCAGAGGTCTTGTTCTCTACCGACTCTAGGTGCTCTAGCAGCTCTTTATATGGATCCGAGGACTTGATCTCCTCATTCTTGCTCACATCCTAAGGTGGAGGTCTAGGATCCTCCAACCTAAGGTGGGGTGTTGGCCTGTCACCCCCCTACCTTGATAAGGCATCTCCAAATACTCTACTTCTGGCTCATGCTCACTATAGGCCCCGTAAGGCATCTCTCGAGCCGGTCTATAAATAGGGGTGTCCGCCCGTTGTGGGTGCCCTACATCTGGCCTATGAGGTAAGTCTCACTCTAGCCTAGGATGCCATGGAGGCAACATTGGATAAGGTCTAGGAGACCTCTCTCTAACAAGCATGGGTTTCCTCGGATGGACTTCCTACCTATGTGTCTTGGGAGTAGGGACCCTCTCCCATAGAGTCTTTTGGAATAGCTCGTTGGTATGTCATTCCAATATTTCTTTCTCAAGTTGATGCAAGCGGTCTAGTTGTTCTTTATCTTGCTGAAGCTACTTGAACTGAGCTTGGTGTTATACATACTTTGCAACTATTTGCCTGATTTGTTCCATTGTGCAAGGCCTAGGGGGTCTAGGAGCCTCACCTTGGGGCCGACCTCATTTGAGATAGTCTATGATCTCTATGGGGTGCTTGCCTCTCTCGAGGTTCACCACATTGACTTGAGGTTCGGGTTGGAACATGTGATCATTATACTCAACTGGCATAGAGGCACATCGGGCATGCATGAAATACTACTCCTGAGGAAAATCTAGGACCTCCTCATGCCTTCCCTCATGGACGAGGAAAGGTAGGGTAGAATTGGCTCACCCCGACCAACGAGTGTCATTCCCATTAGTCTGCATGAGCTGTTGTATCCTATCAAGGTGACATGGAGGTAAAGTCATATCGACTTGCTCCGGCTAGTGTGTGAAGTCATGCTCTTGCCTATGAATAGGCATGTCAGCCCTGATGGGTACATGGATGCATGGCACCACTCTATCTATTAGCACCTCAGTACATTGTTGCCTTCCATAAAATAAGGCCTGTGATGTATCTACATACCAGGAACACTCTCCCAAGTAATGCTCATCATCCCTCGGGGTGTCCTACAGAGGGTCCCTTCAAAGATGAGGCTCATGCCCTACTATCTTGGGGCTAGGTGGAGTAGAAGCTCACTAGGGAGGTATGACCAAGTCCCTAGGGCTATAGCGGAGATGATTCATGTCTCCTAATCCACTCTCCATAGCTTCCACCCATGTTTGGGCTTGGCTGTGGGTGTGCACCATTGCGCTCCTCTATCAATACCCCAAGTGATTATCTTATTTACAAATTTTTAATGAAACAAAAAAAAATAAAGGAAACACTCAATAAGATAGATGATTATCTTGTTTAAGTTTTAGATGTGAATCCCTAAACTATTTTGTGTGTTTTAGATGTGTTGTTTGTAAAGAATGACCTTGTGTCGCATGTTTGAAAACTTGTTGGATGATATTCTTGTGTTTAATTGGCTTTCACCTATATACTCACAGCTCGATAACCTGGTGATGAAATCCAGGTCACGTAATCCCACCTATAATGTGTGGTAATGAAGTCCACACATGGCCAGGGAGCACAAGTCCTACCAGTTCCTCACCCAGTTCACCCATAGTCTACGATATACCTCTTCGAAGAGAAATACGTGCTATAACCCATGGGCTATGATGGATCTTGGAACCGGCCTTGGAAAAGAACAAGGTACGTGGGATTTGAGATGATGGATGGAGATGAAAGCCACCTCATCAAACTCTACTAGTGGATGGTGATGAAATCCACCTCACTAGCATTTAAATGTGTCATGGTGTGTGTGGTTATTTTTAACTTTAAAGAAAGTAAGCAAAGAAGCATCCAATGATCATTCACTAAATGCATGCATAAAAGTGTGTTTTACTTTTAGAAAGGTTAGTAACAAAAATAACTCACGAATGTAACTAGAAATGCAAAGCCCTAAATGTTAGCCTACCCATTGGGTAGGCTACAAGCAAGCAAACCATAGAGATGCATTCCTACTCTGAATTTGTTTTGATTTTTCTCCCTTTTATGTGTTTTTGTTATTTTGTGTTTAAGAAAAGGAATCTACTTTTAACCTTTCTAAGAAAACAAAAATGCGAGAAAAACCAAATAATACTAAAAATAAATAGTTTCTATAAATGCAAAACAGAGATGAGAGATTTAGGGACCTACCTCATCACTGCCAAAACTTGCTATTTTTGAAATTCTACTCCAAAATCTCTCTATTTTCTATTCGCTCTAGGGTGGGATGAATAGCAGGTCTGCATTCACTCCAGGGTGAGGTGAATTCACATTCACCCCAGGGGGGCACGAATAGCAGGCCAGAGTTCACTTCAGGCTAGAACGAATAGCACCTGCAACATAAAAAGATGAAAAATGAGATCCAAAATTCACCTAAAGCAAAAGGGACTAGGTCCCACCATGATCACCACTAAATTAGGGAAAAATGGTGCACCAAATGAAGATAAAAAATGTATGTATCTATGCCCTATCGTTAATGAGCGCCAAACGGAAGCATGCAAGCAAATGGAAAGATAACAACCAACAAGAAGTAAAGCAAAACAAGTATATCTCTTATTAATTGAAATGATCCAAAATTATAGGTTACAATGCATCCCCTTGAGGGCTCAAAATGGGTGATACAAATTTTTACAAATCGGGTGCCCAAAGGTCAAATCTCTCAAGGAATTTGGGTGCACATCCAATGTCTTTCCTCGTACCCACAATCGAAGTGGGTGGGCCAAAGTTATTGCCGCTTGTGTATTTGATCTCTGATGTCTTAGGCTACCTCCCAATGTGCTGTAATGACCTACACCTACACACAAGGAAACCAGAATCATCAAATAGCGAGTGTGTATGATAAAAAGCATGCAATCCCCATAGGGGCAAAATGGCTAATAGTGAGAGAAATGGGTATGTAGAAAAATAGGTTTTGGGAAGATATCACTAGAAATTGCATCAAAATCACATCCGACCATGTTTCGAAATTAGGGCGACCATTCGCAACCTACAAAACCCAAAGCAAGCAATTTCCTATCCTACGCATATCCAAAACACATGAAAATTGGACAGAATACATAAAATACTATTCTAAGAAAACCCATTTGATTATATTTGTGATATCAATCATAGTTTGGGTGTTCTCTCAGATGACCGTCGGATACCTACAAGAGACCCTACAAAACACTAAAAATGCAATATCTCGGCCAATATAACTCAGAATGACATGAAATTTGAACTGCAACATCATATAAGCATGTATAAAATATCTAATTAAAAATAGTTAAAAAATAATGCATATATTTCTATTCATTTTGGGGTGGAGCGAATAGGACTGTCATAGATTAGGGGGCATCCCGGGGTGCGGTGCCCATAGAATCTGCCTAAATTTTACCACCAATTCCACTTGGGAATGATGCAAAACCCTATGATATGTTTTTCCATCAAATTTGGTGTGGGAATTCACTCATATGGTCTGATTATGTGACAAATTGCGCCTACTAGTTCACTTACGAACCTCCTTCACTAGGTAGAAATTCTAAGGGAAAATGGGCGCAAAAGGTGGAAAGAAATCTTAGCAGCACTCTGTTGCATAAAATTGAAACTCCTCTCCCATTTGGTGTGGAAAATTTCTCCACTTTATAGCCTAAGGAGGCTTCAGGGGTCAAAAGGCATGCGAGGCATGAGGTGCCACTTGGCCACCGGGGTGGCATGCATTGGAGGGAGAAGAGAATCTCCCAAATTGGCCTCCCCTATGGGTTGGAGCATTAAGATGCTATGTGCCCTGATATCCTAGCCATTATGGACCAAAAATGTAACTGTTGGTAGGTGCCATTTGTCCAGGTTTGAAATTTTTCCAATCAAACCTGCTATTCGCTCCACCCTGGAGTGAATGCTGCTATTCGCCTCGGGGTGGGATGAATAGGTTCTATATTCATCCCAGGGTGGCATAAATAGAAGCAGGGTGTCCAAAAGGTGCCAAAAGTGGCCTAGAACCTTTCAAAACCTTGCATTAAGTGGTTAGAACCACTTTATACCTCCTGAGGGCTGCCCTAGGGGCCTTGGTGTGTCGTGAAGTCACTACTTATGGTAGCACAATCGGATTGACCCATTTTTAGTGTCTACACTTTTTCATTGCAATTGAGATACTAGAATGGCAATTCAAGCCATGGAAGTCCTAGGATGCTAGGAGAGCCAAGAAATGTGAATTCTTACAATCTACGCATCATCAAAGTAATTCAACCACCAAACCTATCAGAGGACACAGAGGTGACCCTTGACCATCAATTTGTCAAGGAGATTTGAGGATTTGACCCCTGATTGGAGGGCAAACACATTTCAAGCCTCACCATGGCTGTCAACCATGGCTAACAGTGCTCACCGTGCCACAGAGCCGCGATCAGGGTATAATCCCTCATTTCCTTGATTTTTAGTTTAGCAATCTGCTTTAGTATGTTAGATTAGGCATTTTACTGGTTCATTTACTTTCTTAGAGATTTTTGACCATAGGATTTAGGAGTTTTATGCATCTTTCCTTCATGTTTGCAAGTAGGGCATAATGGATATTTTTCATGTTATAATGCTGTCATTTGATTAATTAGGAGCTTAGATAGATTGATATATGTTCCTTGCATGTTTCTAATAGCATATTATCATGTTTCAACTAGATTAGCATGCTTTTATTCACTTTCTTGATTTCATACTCTTTATGTCATCTTTTGATATTATGTCTCCTAAAAGCCTCATCAAGAGAGGCCTCCTTTGTTACTAATTGCTTCTTGTTGTTTCTTGAATGCAGGATTAACAGGGTCATGCCATTCAATGCAAAAAATACCTCTAATCATGGAGAAGAAGGTCATCGACACCTTGGAGCAGTTCGTGTCATCCTGAAAGGCATTTTGATTGCATCTACCCTTGAGAGGGATTAGACACTATTGTAATTGATGTATCAAATGGGTATCCCTAAGAGGGATGAATCTGTAATTTGACTCCATTGAAATTAATAAAGGATTCCTTGTATTCATTTTATTTCTTGTTGTCAATTTATGCATGCCTATTTGTGTATCTTTTGTCAATTGCAATAGTTAGACTAGGTGTGAGCCTTTTTGGTGGTTACAGAAGGTGATCACGGTGGGAACTTCCACATTTAATGCCATAGATCACTAAATTTTTGGTTCTGTGATGATAGGTGCTAACCGTGGGTGATAGCCATGGTCAAAATTTGTCATCGCAGCATAGACCCATGAGCAACAGTCTCAACCATGCCACAGAGCCGTGATCAGCATCTAATAGGTCATACAATAGGGAGAAAAAGCTTAATCGGATGAGGATCTAAGGTAGGATCCATTTTTATCTGATTTTCCCTATTTCTCTATCTATGTTTTTCTAGAAAGTCAAAATTTCTAGCATAATTAGGGAATGCGACAAGAAAGAAAAATGCATTGAGTCCCTAGATCTTTTCTTAGGTTCTACTAGTCGCTGCTAGGAACAACGGACCTCTGAGTGCAGTCCGCCCTAGTCTCCAGTGGTCTAGGCCCTTCTTGTATGTTGGTTTGCTTGTGTGAGGCCCATCTAGTGGCCACTTCATCATTGTCATTAGTGTGCATTTGCTTTGAAAAGTCATATAGCTTAATCATGCATACTTTTGAAAGTTAAACATTCTTTTTAATTTGCATCACATATAGAAGAGTCATGAGTGTTGTTTTATGCATTTACTTTCATGCAAAATAAAAGGAACCACACACACCATGACACACTTAAATGCTAGTGAGTTGGAAGTCACATCCAACCACTAGTAGGGTTCAACGATGGTGGTAGTGATTTCCATCCATTGGCCCAACTCCCTCGAACCTTTTGTTACTAGACCAATACCGGATCCAAGATGCCATCATAGCCCATGGAAAATTTGCATGTATCTCTCTTAGGAGAGGTATATAGCTGACTACGGGTGAATTGGGTGAGGACTGGGAGGACCTATGCTCCTTGACCATGTGTGGACTTCATTACCACACATTATAGGTGGGATTACGTGACCTGGAGTTCATAGCTAGGTTGTCGAGCTACGAGCATACAGGTGAAAGCCCTTTAACAATTGAGTATATCATCAACATATTTGAAAACACGATGAGAGGTACTTATTGATACAACAAATTGCAAAATACATCAAATAGTTTAGGGTTCACTTTAAGCTTTAAAAGAGATAATCACCATTGTATTCTTTGTGTGCTAATAAAATTCAAATCTAGACATAGGATACTCACTATGGTGGCTACACGGAGAGGCCGACCCAGGCGTAGATCCGAGGTCGAGGTCGAAGCTCCACCCAATGCACAACAAGACATGCAACACCCTCAATCATAGAATCCTCCTGAACATCATTCGATGAGTATTAGAGGGGATAATTCTATGCATGGGGATCTTGCTGAGACTACCCCGGTACGAGGAGCTACTAGACACTCCTCGAGACATAGATCAGAGTAGGGAGCTTCCCAACATGGGGGTTCCGAACATGTTAGTATTTACCATGACCGCATTCCACGTGCATCCATGGGATCTACTAAAGAGTATGTCATCGAGGGATCCAGATTGGTACCCCTCCATCCGATAGCTAAGGGAGGCTTGAAGCCCCCAACATCTAAGTATAGATGAGTTCAGGATCCACCCATTCAGGGGTAAATAGATAGGGCCACTTTCAAGCATAGGCCCACTCAAACTCCCAACAAGGGTGAGCCTTGTAGGATCACCATAGATGTATCCAAAGTGGGAGCCAATGGTATGCCACCTCATGAGCCATGGTGTAGCAGATAGTTGGATGGTTTGGGTAAGGTTCTAGGGTAGCTAGGTTACAAGCCTACTCTTGCGCCTTCTCACTCCATGAGTGTGCATAGTGGTAGTACCATTAGGACTATCAGAGAACCTAGAGAGTGCTCCAAGCATTCTCAAGATATGCATGCCCCTGCATCTCATGCAGGCACAGAGTTTAGGCAATAGCTAGACATGAATGCCATCTTCACAGACAAGGGCAAGAGCGTAGTAGATCAGTCCATTGGGGGACACACCCACAAAGCCACTCAAATAGAGCACACACACCAGAGGCCTCATACGGATGATCGTATAGATAGATCTCACAAGTTGGTGTCAGAGTAGAGATGTCAGATCCTCCAAGACCAATTGGAGGATGTTCATGTAGAGCAAGAATACCTTAAAAATGAGAACACTCAGAGGCAAAGGTTCATAAGACAATATTTATATGAACAACGCATGCATGAACAATGCATCCTTGATCAAAAGGAGCATGTTGAGAGGGAGGATCGACTAGCCAGTGTTGGTTTACATCCCCGTAGTGAGCATAGGGAGTGCATTGATAGATGAGTTGCTTCACAACCCGATTCACACCCTGAGTATATAGATGCCCATACTCGCTACACATCCCAACATAGAGATGGGCACCCTCCGCCCGAGCATCGTGGGCATAGGCAGTATGAAGAAGAAGTGGGAGATGAATTAGATCAAGAGTATCCCAAAATCTCCCAATTCAAAGAGGAGGATGAGCCTAATCCTTCACCTCGACCGAAGAGGAATGTACCTCCAAAGGCACCTCCAAGGCAATCCATAGAAGAGGAGTTCTTATCTTCATAGGCTTATAAAGTCTTGGTAGAAAAGGTCAAAGCTATAGAAAAGCAAGGAACAACTTATCAAAAGCCAACCTTGAATAAGATTCATAATGAACCTTTATGCCCGTTAGTGCCTATTCTAGCTTATCCCAAGCATTTTGAAATGCCTAAGCTAGAAAATTTTAGAGGAGAGGAAGATGCTCAGGAGCACGTCATGAGATTTTTAGACATGTGCTTTCAGATTGGAAGCAATGATGCCCTACTCCTATGGACTTTCATCATGACCCTCTCAGGCCCAGCTCGAGAGTGGTTTAATCAACTCAAGAAGCACAGTATCACCCATTTTGAGCAACTGGCTGATGCATTTCTTGAACGCTTCTCCTTTGGCATCAAGAAGAAGGTAAACTTATCCGAGCTAGCTGCTTTAATGCAACATGATGATGAGCCAGTTATGGATTACGAGAAATGATGGAGAAAGATGATGGCAAAGCTACCATTTTCCATCCCTACTACTAAACTAACTAGGATGTTTACGAAAAGTTATGCAAAGCACATTTTGTTATTGTTACAATTGTAGCAGTATCAAATATTCGAAGAGGCTTTGGTGCAAGGCCAAAGTGATTGAGGATATCAAGTTACAGGAGGGTAACTTGAAACTCAAAAATAGGAAGGAATGGAATAAGAAAAGCACTGAGAAACAATAGGCCAAGCCGGCTCACATCAATCAGGTGGTTCTAAACCTTCAGAAAGGAGATAAGGGGCAGCAACAATGAAATTATCAAGCCCAACCTCCCCCTATGCAATATGATCAATGCAACAACCAGAGGGGTAAGGACAAAGAGAGATGCCCTCCTCGCATATTTACGCAATTATCAAAATCATTGACAATGATCTTCCATCAGCTATGCGAGGCAAAGGCAATAAACTTACCAGAGATCAAAATGATAGACCCTAATCAACCCAAGCCTAAGGGGTATAAGGATGACCAATATTGCATATTTCATCGAATGAAAGGTCATGACATAGAGGTATGTTGGTCTTTCAAACATTTAGTGCAGAACATGATTGAAAAAGGTACGCTTCTTGTGGATAATCTACAAGTACCAGATAATCAAAATATGGGGATTTACAAGAATCCTCTGCCCAACCATGAGGTACCTAGGAACAATGTTGGCCAAGTCAATCAAGTACGAATCGAACCACCAACCCATGGGTTCATCGGAATGGTCAATGTCATCACAAGACATGCGAGGTATGAGAGACCAAATCAACCTTTGGCTCCTATTAGAGTCCATGTTGTGCCTCCTCCAAGGCCAGCCCAACATGTACCAGGCCCACCAACTAGACTGATGGTGACAATCAAGAGTAGGTTAGTCCAAAACCTACAGATAACTCCAACAAAGTTGATGATTTATGAGCTGATTCAGTAGTCCCCCAAGCATAGGGAGATGCTGATGGATATTCTAAAGTCCATAGAAGTGTAGTCCCAGGATCCTGAAGCATTTACACACTTCATGGGACACGTGCAATAGTGTCAAGAGCCGGTCATACAATTTTATGATCATAAAATCAAGATGGTTTCCACTGTCATGGTGGACCCGCCGCTTCACATCATTGCATGTGTGAATCACATACCCTTCAAGTGGGTTTTTATTGATACAGGATCATCAATCAATATTATCATGACCAAGGCATTAACATACCTGAAGTTACCAAAGATGCATATCATACCTTCTACCTTCACGTTGAGAGCTTTTAATGATGCATTATGCTCAACTATCGACATGATAGTCTTACCTATTCAGGTGGGGCTGAAGACCATCCCCATGATGTGTCATGTGATTGAAGGTGCTATGCAATATAACATACTTCTAGGATGGCCTTGGATAAGAGAAATGCGTTGTGTCCCCTCTATTCTCCATCAATGTATCAAATACATTCATGAGGGATAGGTTCACGTGGTACCTTCAGATGAGGAACCATTCAAGTACATGAATCTAGCTGATTTGTCGAGGGATTTCATGCTCCCCTCAATGCACCTGGACATACGGCCAGTGACGTCGATCAAAGAGCCAAGAGGTAAAATGAAGGAAGTGTGTGCAAAACCTACAACATCTGCATCTCAATGATCGGAGCACATGACAATTGCTTCTACCAGACCATCTGCATCTGTGATGCATCGAGATGATGAGAAGCTAAAAGCAAATATGGGCAAAAAAGAGATAAAGTGAGCACCCAAACCAGTTGTGATCGAGGTTCCTACTCCCATGGAAGTAGAGGATGCTCAAGGAGAAGTCGAAGAGGTACCTCAGCCTACTTCACCTACGTCTTCAATAGGGTCATCTGCACCATAGGTGATAGTTCATTTGGTTAACCCTAGATTGGGGGAGTACATCATGCAGAATGTGATGTTCACATCGATTATCAAAACTACACAGGATATGGGCTGACCATGAGCCCATCACCTTCTCATAGGGATGGTGGTACCATTGGGGGTGCCCCCTAACCAAACTAATTTTATTTATGGAGGGCTCGACCAGATTACATCTCGCACCCCCATGGATGAAGATGATGATGAGCCATTCACTATGAATGTGCATTATCTCTCTAACCCAGAGTACACCTTATGATATTTTGAACATTACCATTGGCATGGTTACGATCTCGAGTTATCTGAGTAGGGGCGTAGGAGGCCTTATGAACCGCAATATCAATTGCCTACAGATAGGTTCAGGTTAGGATATCATGTTAGAGGATAGGATGAACTACTTACGGTATCTTTGGACCACTTGTACCTCAGCTTGGGGGAGGAAGTCGATATTAATCCTTATCACCCCAATCCTTCCATATTTCATTGGGACAACCAGATAGTGTCTTATGTCACTATGGAACCACCTGAGACATATCACGAAGATATCTTGGTGGATACCAGTCCAGAGCATATCCCAAGAGATAACTTGGGTGAGCAAATCCATGCAGTAGTCGATGACACAGGCCTACGAGTTTACAATGCTAGTACAATAGTAGCCTCTGAGTCAGAATATCATTCTGACGAGGACATAGCAGAGTCCATATCTGAGAGAGGGGGACCTAGCTACATGTATGACATGGATGATAATGGTGAGTCCTCAAATAGTGAGCAATATGAGGATGAGACTGAGTTGGCCTATCTAGGCCCTCTTAATTTATGTCATCTATTACCTTCGAAGATAGTCATCGAGGATGATCAATCCTCCATGAGTGATAGTAGTTATCAGGAGTTGGCTTACAGGGGGCCCCATATCCCTAACTCCTCAGTACCAGTAGGTAGTGGTGAAGGCTTTCATTATGATAGTGATGACAAAGATGAAATAGAGAGAGCCTATTTAGGACCTCCTTACTTGCATCATCATAATGCACCGTACACTACAGAGGATATGTATAGAGATATAAATATTCATCCTCACCTTAGAGGAAGACCACCTAATTTGGATAGGATTTATCATATGGTCTTCCCTGATCCACCAACATTCAGAGAGCTCCTTGAGCCTAGTGATCCTATGTTCGAGTCTATCCATAGACCGGATCTAGAGATCCCCATACCCCCAGAACCACATCTCGGGGATGGAAGCTATACTAACTTAGTGTCACATGCATGTGGTCCTAGAGACATGATCCATTCCATCAATATGATCTCCATTGATTTGACCACTCCACTTCACAACCCAACTGATCCTTCCAAGCCATTGCATCTGAATGTAGATGCTATCGATTGGGATCGTGCTGACTCACCACTAGAGCCTGAGGATTTCTTCCCTAACGAAGAAATGTTGCAACCTTTTCACTTTATGCCAAGCTATGCACATGATGTTTATCATGCTGAGGATGCTTCCAATGCAGAACCCATAAACCCAACAGATGACATCCACTTGATCCCTACGCCTCATCAACTTGAGGAGGGATCCCACATGTTAGTAGAGGAAACCTTTGAAGTGGATATCAGTAATGATCCCACCAATCCAAGGAAGGTTAAATTTGGAGAAATTTTATCTCCTGATGAGTATGCCAACCTCATCCCTCTACTGAGAGAGAGACCTGATCTCTTTGCTTGGACTTATAAAGACATGTCAGGTCTAGATCCAAAATTGGTTACTCATAACCTTTCGCTAGATCTATCAAAGAAGCCAATCAAGCAGAAACTCAAGAAGATGCATCCGATAGTAGCCCTAATGGTAAAATATGAATTGCAGAAGTTGCTAGATGTAGAGTTTGTCATTTCCATCGACTATCCAGAATGGGTATCAAACATGGTGCCTGTAGGAAAACCTGATGGAAGGATCCATATTTGTATGGATTTTAGAGACCTCAATAAGGCAACACCAAAAGATTCATTCCCATTGCCGAACATAGATGCTCTCGTAGATGCAACTACGGGTCATGAAATGCTCTCCCTAATGGATGGTTTTTTTGGTTACAACCAAATTTGGATTAAGCCCGAAGACCAGCATAAAACCATGTTCATAATGCCATGGGGAACATTTTGTTACAAGGTTATGCCATTTGGCCTCAAAAATGTTGGTGCCACATATCAGCGGGCTATGACATATATCTTTCATGACTACATGCATAAGATCTTAGAAGATTACATCGATGACTTGTTGGCGAAGTCATTGCTATGTTCAGAGCATGTTGAGGTCCTGAGAAAGGTCTTCGATCACCTGATAGAGCATAATGTCAGGTTGAATCCTAAGAAGTGCGTATTTGGCGTAACTTTAGGAAAGCTCTTAGGATTCATCATTTCAAAGTGAGGCATCGAAGTTGATCCAACGAAGGTAAAGGTAATTTTAGAAATGCATCCACCCACGAATATCAAGGAATTAAGAAGCCTTCAGGGCAAAGTAGCATCCATCAAGTGATTTATCACATAGTTATCGGATAAATGTCGACCCATGAATCAATTGCTACACAAGGGGGTCCCATTCAATTGGGATGAGGACTATCAAGAAGCCTTTGCTGAGATTAAGCAATACCTGGTGACGCCACTAGTGCTAGCTCCACCAAGACCAGATGAGCCTTTTCTGCTATATATATCGACAACTAAATTTGCATTAGGGACCATGTTAGCCCAAAAGAATGTGCAAGATAAAGAGTAGGCCATATATTACATTAGCCAAACCTTGGTGAGTTACGAGATAGGATATGCATACATGGAAAAGCTATGTTTAGCAGTAGTGTTCACTACAAAGAAATTGTGACATTATATGTTAAGTCATACGACGTATGTCATATCAAAATAAAATCCTTTGTAGTATATGATGAGTAAAATATATCATAATACACGTACTGCAAAGTGGATCATGCTATTGATAGAATTTGATTTGGAATTCATTAGCCAAAATTCCATTAAGGGATAAGTCATAGCTGATCAATTGGCTGAGGCGCCTCTTGAAAATAGTAGGCCCCTCACCATTGAGCTTCCTGATGATGCAGTTTTTGCCTTATTAGAAGCACCCAAACTCGAAGAGCTAGATAACAAAGCTGATATGACTTTGTTCTTTGATGGTTCAAAGTGTGAGCAAGGGGGTGGTGCAGGAATAGTATTGTTCATACCGCAAGGTGCTCCTATGCCCTTGTCATTCAAGTTGGACTTTCCTTGCACTAACAATAACATTGAATACGAAGCCCTAATTTTGGGCCTCCAAATAGTTATCGCCATGAAGATTAAAAGGTTAAATATCTTTGGTGATTCCCTTCTCATTATTAACCAGGTGAAAGGACTTTTTCAGTGTCGTTGTCCTATCCTGAAGTCTTACAAAGATCTTGTTGATAAATATTTAGCTCAGTTGGAATGGTACGACATCGAGGCAATCCCTCATTCATCGAATATATTTGTAGACACTATGGCATCTTTGGGATCCTTAATCCCTCAGAATCCATCTACTAATTTTACTACCATCCACATCAAAATATTGTCACACTCTGCTATGCAACGTGAAGCTTTGGATAACAAAGAGTCAATCAACATGATCCAGGTAGAACCAAACCATGAGTGGTTCTATAGAGCCAGATATTTTCTCAAGAGAGCATCCTAGGGGTCTTTGATCTCATAGGATCCTACGGGGAGTGGTACTACCATTCACCATAAGGTTGTTTCCTAGTCTACATTTGTGAATGTTGAACCATAGGGGGAACATGTTGTCTTGATAGTTGAGGTTGAGAGCTATCAGAACTAGATGTCATAAATATACGACTTCCTTAAGCTTGGTGTAATCCCTCAGGGATTGTCGCGTGTCGTGAAGTGCACATTTAAGTAGAAAGTGATAAAGTATGTCTTGTTAGGAGACATTTTGTATCATCGAAGCTACGATGGAGTTCTCCTTCATTGTCTTGAGCCCCAAGAATCATCTTGGGAAATTTTGTAAGCTCACGATGGTACGTGTGGTGGCCATTTCAGTGGCATGGCTATCATCAAGTGCATCCTTCGCATGGGTTATTATTGGCCCACTATGGAGAAGGATTGCAATGTGTATGTTAGGAAATGCATTAAATGCCAACATCATGCTAATATTGTGCACCTGCCATCATAGGCCTTACAACCCATTCAAGCGGCTTGGCCATTTGCTCAATGGGGTTTGGATCTCATCGGTAAGATCTCTCCTCCATCATCGGGCTGGCATACATTTATTATTATGGCTACTGAGTACTTTACTAAGTGGGTGGAAGCTATTCCCTTAACAATGACAACTGGAGCACGTATTGCTGAGTTCATACTCACCAATATCATAAGTCATTTTGGGATACCATCCAAGATAATTTTGGATAATGGAATGTCATTCAAAAACAAAATTGTGAGAGCTTTGATGTTTAAGTACAAGATCAAACACAGTTTTGTGACTCCATATTATCCATAGGCAAACAGGTAGGCTAAAGCTTCAAACAAGATAGTGGTATCCATATTGAAAAATATGGTACAAGAGCACCACAAATATTGGCACATCCAACTACCCCTTGCATTATGGGCTTATAGGACTAGTATTCGGACACCCACTGGGGCAACTCCATTTTCACTAGTATATGGTATTGAGGCCATTATGCCCTTAGAGTTGGAAATTCCAACATTGTGCATCACATTGAAAGAGTTCATCGATGATGACACCGCATGACAAGCTCACCTAGATCAATTGATGCTACTTGATGAACATCACATGAATGCCCTGGAGCATCTCCATGTTTATCAAGAGCACTTAAAATGAGCTTACAATGACAAAGTCCATCTGAGAGACTTTGAGGTTGGTGATCTTATGCTGAAAGAGAACCAACATAACTCAAATCTACCATCAAAAATGTGAGACAAATTTATAGCTAATTGGTTAGGTCCGTATATCATCTTTGAGAAGATTGGACCTGGGACATATCGCTTAACATCGTTGGAAGGAGTTGAAGAGCTTGAACCTCTCAAAATCCTTCACCTTAAAGCATTTTATACCTAAAACCATCAAAAGGCTCCAAAGGCATCTGTAAGCCCTTTGGTCAAATTAAAAAGTAATAAAATCCAAAAAAATATCAAAATTCAAAATACTGCAGTATATTTCATTTGCATTACATTTCATTTGCATCATTGTATTTTATTTGCATCATCGCATTCCATTTACCACATGCATTTTATATTTTATCCATCACACTTGCATTAGGATAAATTGTGTTTACAATCTTACAAATGACACCACGTTTGTGTTTCAATCATGCATCTATGCATTATCATTTATCATCCATTTATCACCCTTGTGAGTAATTGTGTTTTTCAACACAACCCTTCTTGTTGCTATGAAGAATATACTAAGGTTTTCCAGTCATTCAACCATACTTAGTGGTCTTCTCAGGAGTTTGGTAGAAATCTTGCTTTGCTTTTGTAGATGAGGTCTAGTTTGTATAGCCCTTAGCATATCAAAATCCTATCACTAATCAACAAACTAAACAATCCTAATAAGGACTAGGGGAAGATGAATGCTACAAAGTGGGACCAGGTATCCTGATGTGAAAAGTTTATTCTTGCTTATCCCCCTATGCAGATGGTTTAAGAAATATTGACAATTGGCAAAAGGACAAGCTTACCCCCTACCCGAATAAATCCCTTGCTTACAAATAAAGGAGAAAAATCCTAGAATGAATTCCCCAAGTGAAATTCCAAAGTTAAATCCTTAGAAATCAAATCAAATCAAGATCAAATTCAAAGTGAAATCCTATCAGTATCAAATCCCTTGCTCAAAGAAGAAAAAAAAAAAAAAAAAGAGATATATATATATATATATATATATATATATATATATATATATATATATATGAAAAAGAAAAAAAAAGTACAAAATAAATAGTGGTTTTTATCACTAAAATAGAAGTACAAAATAAATAGTGATTCTTATCACTTTACATGAGCAAGTATCCCAAAAAATTAAAGAAAATAAGGGGGCGAGCTTGAATCCCTGGAATTGTCAGTACTACCATACCTTACGCATGATGATATATCTGATACATTAGCATTTCACTTTTATGCAGACCAATGTTTGAATGTGGAAGAGCTAGCTTCAGGTGTCCTGTATCGCCTAGTAGTCTAGTCCAACTGAAATCTAAACCTAGGATTGGATAGACATTTGAGGATCCCCAATCTTAGCAATGGGTTGAAAGAATCCCATCTGACATTGGGGTATGCTTATGCTTTATCTAAATATACTCATTTGCACACATAGGGATAATGAATAGTTAGGGTCTATCCTAGTGAAAGCCTTATGTTTCAGAAGCCTAGTATGGTCAATATACAACTTTTGATAAGTCAACTAGGGTGTTTGAGTCTCATGGAAAACCTCAAAAATTCCCAAATAGCAACAAACAATTTTCAATGCAATCATCAAAATCAATTTTCTTTTATGAGAGTTTGTTTATTAGAAATTATTTGTAATATAGGCTAGATACCGGATGGATGTCAAAAATGATATTTAAAATGGCCACTGACTATGTTATACATATTCTTTTAATTTACAAAAGCTTATGAACAGAAACAATACATCATTGCATCTCACATATGGGTGCCCAATAGATCAAATCATATAATAAGATATAGCAATTACATCTCATGATTGTTATACATTCGGTGGTGTCATCCATCAGATTGTCAAACTCATATTGCATTCATACATGATGTTTTAAGAGATTAAAGCATACATATCCATTTCAAAAAAAACATTATCAAAGAAACAAAGAAATTATGCAATACATACATGGCATAGATTATGTCATAGCAACATATATTAAATGCATACAAGTATAGTAAATTAAACATGCATTTAAACATCATATATCACATTCATATACATTCATCATAAGTAGTCCACCTACACATATATATCATTGCATTTAAAATCATACATTTATCATCTATCTAGTGCATATCATCCATACATCACATCATATAGCATAAAATAAGCATCGCATCTAAACATTGCATCCATATGCATCTCATAAAACATAAAATAATAAAAACAATAAAATGACACATATAATGAGTCTCAATGTCAGATCATATATATATATATATATATGTGTGTGTATCAAAAAATAGATAATAAACAGTACATCGGCATGTGTCAAAAATGCACACAGGCTACATCTATGTAGGTCCTTGACCTTACACACAAAAATGGTATAATAACATCTATGATATCTGTACTAAGTAGCAGTACCTATGCCCCCACCCTGAGAGGCTCCATTGTCACCTCCACCATCCCTATGAGTCCTCCTCGAGCTAGCACCAGAGGTCCTCTCTGACCTGTGAGATCTATGACTAGAGCTCACTGATGACTACCCTGTCTCTCGAGTGTGAGTCCTCTAAGACCTTGAAGCTGTGGGTATCTCCAGAATCTCACCCTCAAGTAGTCCAATCGCTCCTCTTAGAGTAGAGATGTAGGCAGCACTCCATGCACCATCATCGATGTGCTACTACACCAGGGCCCTGAGTCTCCTGATCTTTGCTCCTTGGTCCAACCCTGCTAATCCTTGCATTGCTGGTGCTACTGGCACTACTAGTACTACTAGAGTAGCTAGAGGTGCTAGAGAAACCTATGATGAGGAGGGATCTGACCTCCCACTCTAAAGTGTGATAATATGTGTTATCATAGCATCTACCTATGACTGTAGGAGGATGCACTACCCTATAACCTTTTGGATCTCTACATCTGTTGTAGTGATCCTAGCCTATAAAGTGGTCTTCTCCTCCTCGTAGATGTGCCACTGAGTCTACCCTACTATGAGTCGAGACTAGAGATCCCCCACCTTTACCTCCAAAGTGGCAATGGTGGTATCCCGATGCAAGAGTTGTATCTATAGAGAGCCTACCTGAGTCTGTAGGCTAGCAATCTAGGCCTTGAGCTACCCAATCTCATTATCTAGTGGTGCCTCACCCTCCTCAAGAGCATCACCCTCCTCCTTAGCTGGTGGTACCTCCTCTATAGCTCCCTCACCCCATCCACCCTTAGTCCTCTGACGGAATTGGTGACCATGAGGATCTACCTCTGCACCCTCACTACCCTCTACTGCATCATCTAGGACCCTACCCAAGGGGCCCTCAAAGCCTCGCCATACCCTGAGTGTCCACCATGTGTCAAACTCGGTGTAGTCCCTACATTGGTCAACCCTGACTCCTGGAAGTCATCATCCTCCTCACCTAATGGAGTAATCTTGGGCCAGGTCAAGTCCCTCTCTAGGTGGAGGTGATGGTAGATAGTTGGTAGCTCTGGTATATCCTACCTGATGTCAAACTATCTAAGGATGCAAGAGAAGTAGAAGAACTATTACACCTCAAACTTACATTCGAGGAGCCATCTATCTTTATGTACCCTACGTAATCAGTCATCAGCCTCCAACCATGGAGGGTAGTCTAGGTAGGGGTGCCACTCAATATGATCCACCTACAACCCTAAGAACCATGCAATGTAATGAGTCAGGTCCCCTACATGAGACCTACTATTGAAGCCCTCCTACTCGTGAGGCCAACATGCATCATAACACTGGTACACCATCGCAATGGTGCCAATCCTCAGAGGTAGCTCAGTGGGATGCTCGATCCTGATATGTTGCCACCCCTAGATCTATAGTAACAAGCTACACCCAATGCCAACTCTACTCCTCTAGGTAATCTGGTACAACTCATTATAGAGTTGCACTAATAGTGCACTCCCCTAGGATAGGATCAATGGATGATCAGTGGGACTCATGAGGACATCAAAAACCCTATATAGGAGGTTCCAAGGGAACCTCACTCCAGAAGAGTCAGGTAGGATGACCTGCACGATCAGGTGCATGAAGATAGTTGTACGCTTAGTGAAGATCCTTGTTGTATACCAATCCTCAATGTGGACCCCTCCATGGTTTGAGTTGCACTATGCCTCCTCATTGCACCACCCAAATATCTAGGAAAATACTATCCTCTTCACCTCAGTCGGTGAAGATGTGATGGCCTCACCATCTAGAGGGATACGAAATATGTGGTAGACATCCTCCAAGGTAACTGTCATCTCACCTGTCGGCAGGTGAAAGGTATTGGTCCATGCATCCCAACATCGGGCCAATGCAGTCATGTAGGCCTAGTCGGCCCGGATAGTGGGGAGGCACAAGACATAGCCAAATCCCACAACATCAAACCACTCTTGGTCCTCCTGAGAGAGGGCACCACATAGGTTATGAAGGATCTTAGATTCCCTCACCCTGGCAGTCAAAGTCTAGCATAGAGGATAATAAGGCAAAAATAATTAAAAATTAATCCAAAACAATAAAAAAATAATTTAAAAATGACAAACATAAGTAAAAATCTTGAAAACATAAAAAACAATGGAATAATGCACTTCAAAAAATCAAAAAGATCAATTAATTCTGCTAAAAATTAAAAAAATTGAAAAAAATTGAAAAAAATTAAAATTTTGCTAAGGTTGTCGAACCGCGGTTCAGACCCACGGTCGGGATGGCGGTCAAAATTTTGACCATTTTGAATTTGAATCCCATCATAGCTGATAGCCACGGTCCCTAAATTGACAATTGGGAACCGTGCCTACCAGTCGTGGCTAGGAAAAATGACCTTTTTAGGGTCACTTTCCATCCCGAGACACCCCAAAAATTAAAAATCCCTCCCCTCTAAGCTAACCTAAGCTAATCCTAACTAGGGTGAGGTTCATTACCGAAATTTAATGAGGTTAATTTAGCCCATTACTTAATGAGGTTTATTTTAAAAATCGGTAAAAACAAATAATGAGCGAGGATGTGTGCTTCTACCTTAATAGCACCGACTCCTCTAGGTTGGTCCGCCATCGGTGTGGATAAGGGTGAGGTCAAAATGCGGTAGCATTCCGTATCAGTTTTGTCTTCTTCCCTCTTAGAGCTCTCAAATTTTCAAATGCTATAGGAAATAATGAAATTTTTAAATTGCAAAAAATCCTTAAATATTTCCAATTTCGGCCCTGACCGTGCCTGACAACCGTGGTCCCCGAATTAGGGTTTTTCGCTCGCAATTTTGACCCATGGTTAAGAAATTTAAAATTATTAGCTACTGGTGACAAGCGTGGTGAGCAACCTGTAATAAATGCTCTCAAATCCCACCATGGGAAATTCCAAAATGCTAAATTAAAAATACCCACATGACCAGAATTGTAAAAAAATTCACAAAATAACAAAAAAATTAGATAAAATAAAAAGCCAAATGTGCCTCGTATCTAGTTATTTACCCTATACACTTGGTGGTTGTAGTGACTTGTGCTCCATGCAATCTGGAAAGATGAGTAAATTACCATAAGGACATTTGGGGCAAATTCATCATCGTGGAATTACTATGCTTCATTTCAATCCCTAAGAAGGCCAAGATGACCGGATTGCTCCATGGGAATGAAGTGTTCATGGTAATTCTCCTATGATATTTTTTATTAGATCATCGAGAAATATGATTCAACACAAGCATAATTGGAATTGCTATCATTTTGATTCCCTAAGAAGGCCATTGAGGCTGGACCGCTCCATGGGATAGAGATGTACAATTACTATTAACAGTTGCAATCATAGCTGATTAGGCCTAATCAAGTAATTAAATGCTAAATATTACTGTGTTCACAGTCATTCATAGTGGTCAAGCGACTCGTCACTTCATTTAATTGTCATTACCCTCATCGACTCATCGCTTGAGGGGGTAGTCATAATATCATAATCATAATCAAAGTCAACAGAAGATCCCTTGATCGTAGATCTCTTGATCTTGTCAAAATTGTGTTCGTCTTACGAATCATTGCCAATGACTATCATAAGCTTACCCTTTGTTGGGGAAAAAAGCAAATATGATAGTTAAGTTAGTAGCTCTCCTCCTTTCAGATCTATATGGCATGAAAGCCTATAGTAGCCCTGAGCTACCCGATCGCCACTGGAGCTTGCCAAAGCTTTGCAAATTTAAGCCTTCCATCCAGTTGGAAGCAATGATTCTAGGATGCGCATCCTTTTGCTGGACCCTGAGCATCTAATGTTGATTAGACTAATGATCATCATGCAACCTATGACATCATTTTAGGAGGTCTATTTTTGCTCAGTGTTGTTCGATCTCACAACGCATCTCAAAAGGGGCATCTGTAGACACCTAAAATGCATCATGTCGAGGCGACTACTCATATGGGACATGCTAGAAGACCATATGGAAGACCTTGGATAGATACCAAGGTATAGTAGTGGTTTTTACCACTCATTTGGGCACCTTTGCCTAGTCAGTGCTAGCCATTGCTGACACCCATGGTTAGCAAAGCTGATCGCGCTTGTCAGCCGTGGTTAGGCCTCAAAGTCAGTTGGCCTTTGACCGATTCAAAGTTGGTTCCAAATGGTCATTTGGTTGCGGATTGGAGCGGTTTGAGCGAGGAAGGTTTTGGATCTTGTTGAGGTGCGATTTTGTCCAGTCACAAAACCACCCGACAAACTTAGAATTATGATTCTCTCTTACAAAGAATATTATATATCTCCAATTTTCTTATGTTATATCTAACATTTCATATATATACATCAATGAGTACTTGAATAACTCTTGGATTTGTGAACTACTATTTACAAGGGGCCTGGAATTAGGTAAATGATTTCAAATTTATCATGTATAACATGCTTTGATATCAATTCAACAAAATAAAATTTGTTTTATGATCTTAGGTTAAAGTATACTAAATTTTATTTCCTCTCTTCAATTTAATGTCTCAAAATGCTTTAAATGAAATTAGCATAAAAAGAATCTAGCATTTTGTATTAAATTTCAATTTAACTTTAATAAAAATCAAAGTAAATGAAATTTTATAAACTTGATAAACCTTTAGAACATAATAGATTTATAATAAAATCACTTCCCAAATGTTTATTTGATTAAGCAATCATTTATTCAAACTCCCTTATGAAAATATAAATCAAACCCAGAAGAGGTGAATAAATGAAATAATGTCTTGCCCAATTTATAAGGTTCCAAAACCTTGTCAATGATAAAATATTAGGGCTTAATATGAAAATAATCTATAAACTTTGGATTTTATGATAAAAGAAAGTTTATAAATTAGATTTGCTTATAATATTTATCTTTTGAAATATTTATGAAATTAAATATTCAAAAGAGTAAATGTGATCTCTGGTTTGAAATTTGGGTTTTTGAAATAGATAGAACTATATTATAAATCAAATCCAAATTGAATTTTAGAGATATCAATTCGAGTTCCTCAACCTTATGAAATTAAGGTGAGGAATATAATATTCATTTATCCCTTCTTAAATTTATTAATTCGAATATTAATTAATGTAATATTTGAATTATAAATTTAATTATAACGTAGTCATATAATTTTACTTTATAAAATTATACTAAGTTATAATATATAGTTTTCAGAATGAAAATAAAATAATAAAAGATTTAAGCTTTAGAAATTAAACTAATGTCTCGGACAAATTCAACAGAACAAATTTCCATTTACAGAATTCTAAAACCAATCCAATGTTCACCAGTATTCACATAGTGAAATCAAATAAATTGATGCAATCTTCTAAGGTATACAAACTATTAAGAAATTACAATAAGCACTTTATTAATTCCAAATACAGTTTGTGCACAAATCTGGATCCAAAATGCTTAAAACAATTTATAAAATCTTACAATAATTTTCATTGTTCTGCAAATGGCCTTCTCTGTTTTCCTCCAACGAATGTGTAGCTTTGCTCCTTTCAATCGTTCCTCTCCTTCTTTGTATAAAATGTCTAACATTTTCCATGAATCTCAATAATTTATTTATAATTTGAAAAGTTTAGTTATTCAGTTTCATCACCGAGAATGGATTTTATAACGATCTTCTTCAAACCCTTGCCCTTGTATTACCTGCATAACGAAACAATAATCATAATATCAAAACAAAACAAAACTTTACTTTCCCGTAAATTTTCTTTTTTTAAAAAGTATTTCAAAATTTTCATATTGCTAAATTAACCCACTATTTTGTTTTGGTGAAATTGACATCTGGAATCTTGCAAGTTTGATATCATTAGAAAGATAAAATCCATATCTTTTTACCAAGTTTTGAATGAGATCAAACGAAGTTCTCTGGTTCAAGATATGTTCATTTAAATTTTTCACTAATTTTAGGGTTAACCCTAAAATAAAATTTAATTATTTAAATGAAAATTAATCATTTAAACCTTTGAAAATGATTTTAATCAAATTATTTCATCCTTTGAAAATGATTTTAATCAAATTATTTGATTTGAAATAATGCAATTAATATGCAAATAATCAAAATATTCAGTTTTGAAGCATTGCAACTACATTCAAACCTTCAAAATGCAAATATGTCAGCAATTCCAAATGAAAGCAAATTTTTCAAGACCTTGATGCGAGCAAAATCAGATAAACAAAAATTTCCCGAAATCACAAAATTTAAGGTGGGTCCCCAATTTTGGGATCATTGTGAAGGATGTCACAACATTGGCGACTCTGTTGGTAAATGTCCCTGGACATTTCTGACTAAAAACCAAACTCTAAAAACACATAAAACATGAATATTAGAATCACAAGCATTGATAAGCATCCAGATAATGAGAATAGACCAATACAAATATGAATTACTGGAATCATAGATGAGTTATGCAGAATGTGATGTATTACTAGTTGTGATCATGTGATATGTATTAATGATCATTTTCAATATAAATCTTTGCTTTAGCCATGCTTGTTATCGTAATTTAATCAAGGGCTCTAAAAATGACCTTTCATGACCAATAAGATGATATAGAAAATAATATGATATGATCTAAAAGAATGTATTGAAATGAACCGCTTGTCTTATAGAGACTCAAACATTCTAGTACAATAAACAAACACACTAAAACCTGTCTAACCCTCTTAGTACCAATGTGTGTGCCATGAATTCCTTTACCATATCAAGAGCTCAGTTATGACCTTACTATCATCTAGAACCAGTGTGTGTGCAAGTGAGTTCATTACCTCATTTTGACCAAAATGGTTAAACCTTCTATGAAAGAAATACAAGGCTAGCCTGCCCATTTGAAATGAATATAGGTCTCACTTTTCAATGAGACATATCACCATGCATGAGCGTACTCCACTCCTAGTCAAGCATCTATAGCCCCGGTGGAGGTTAACCCCATATTCCATGATTTTGGTTTTAGATTACTTGAATCTTGGGGATGACTACCCATCCGTCTGAGGGACAAGTAGTATGAATCCTTATGACCCAATAGTCAGTGGTATGTTGGGCTTTTGATTTGCTTGAATCTTGGGGATGACTACCCATCCGTCTGAGGGACAAGTAGTACAAATTCTTACAACCCAATAGTCAGTGGTGTGTGATGCAAGTAGACTCAAAGCTTTGGGGAATCGGATTCTCAACTAAAGTATGATGAGAATTTGACCCTATCCTTACTACTATGATTTTAGAATTTCAAGTATTTGGGTAATAATGAGTTTTATGGACTATGTTGCATGATGGGACTGACAAGGATGCCCCTTTTCACCTCATATTTTCTTCCAAATATGGTTTTTACCATTTTACCCAAAATGTTTTTAATATGTGTAAATTGTGCTTGGTTCCAAATAATTTCAACATCAGTTCTCGATCTCAAGATATTTTTAGTGTATATTGTGCAATGATCCTAAGAAAATATGACATGCTTTTCGACGGTTGCCTACTACACTAGAAATGGCTGAGTGACTAAAAAAATTTAGGGATTTGGAAACTATGGTGTGTAAACATGAAGTTTTATTTTATAGTTTTGTACAAAATATCTTTGTGAAAGTACCCCTGATTAAAGCAATATGACTTTTGCTAAAACCAATTAAAACTTTTAAATTTGATAAATGATATTTCTATGGGATGTGAAATGTGGAATGCGAGGGTAATGTATGCAATATTATGAAATGTGTTATGAAATGCAAGTGTATTTTTTATACTTGTGGAATTTTTGCAATATAATTCCATTTTTCATATTTGCCTTATCTTAGTTCACATTCATGAGGACATAAACCAATATCTCAATTTTCCTTTTCTCCAGGTTTCACAGGTTTTCAAACCAGGTAATCTCATCCTATGTGGTCTAGGATCAAAAACCAAACACAACCAGCAAATGACCTCTCAATCATAACTACCTTACTTTTGAAAAACCCACTTTGAAATTATATCAACTTGAATCACACATCAAAATCATGAAGCTCCAAAACTGGAAAAGTTAATTTATCATTGTACTCAACAAAACACAACAAAATGTGACAACACTTAACAAAAAAACAACAAAACATCAACAACATCGCACATTAACACATCAACAAAATAACTAACTAACAAACTCACAAAACAACCAACTAAAAAAAACATAAAAACAAGAAAACAAAATCCAAAATACTATTTACAAAAATACAAATTATGTACAAGACACTGCAAAAATTTTGCCATCATTTCCCTAGATCCCAAACACGATAGGCACACCTTAAAAGACATATATCATTATATGCATGCCAAACTTTACATAGTTTTAACCAAATTAGGATTAGGACAAACCATATAAAAATTTTCATTTTGCCTTTCACACTCCACTGATTTACTTCAAACTTATAAACAATTCCATGTTTAAGATTTAATTCCTCTATGATCTTATGCTTATTCAACAAGATGGGACTTTCAAACCTTGATTCATCACTTTGACTTAAATTCTCATTTTCACAAGCATATAGGATTTCTATCAAATAGAAAGCTATTTCTGAAAGTTTTAACGTAAGATCATCATCTATGTTTTTAGGCCAATCATATTCAAATAACAATTTACAAAAATCTAGGACATTTACAAAATAAAAATCATTATAGTTTTGTATCCTAGATTGAATTGTTAATTGTTGTTGAACTTGGTTCAATGATTCAAGCACGTTTTCTTTTTAATTTAGCAATACAGTCCTTTTGGTGGTGGGAATAAGAATATCTTCTATTTTTCATCAACCTCTAATGACATCTCATCATAAATAACAATGGAAACCAATAAATGATTATGCAAAAATTTACCTGATTCTTGAATGTTTGAATACAAAGGATAAGATTCTACCTTTTGTGCACTTTCATTTACCACTATTTTATGAGACCTTATAGTCTTTTCTTTTTCTCCATGATCTCTATCATCACCACCATCATTTCGTATTCCTTCATTAATAACCTACTTTTCAGAAGTATCAAAATTTGGCATCCAATCAAGAATGTGTCCATATATTCCACACCATAAATCTTTTTGATCAAAAAAAGTAATAGTTTCTTTAGGATGAGTAGGAACTTCTAATTCTTTGCTAGCCATACATGAAGTTTCTTCAATTGAGTATTCAATACAATCCTAAAAAATTTCACTCAAACCTTCAACATTCAAGAATGAAAGAAAAGAATTTACCTCTTCTTCATCTAAAATAGATGAATTATATAAAGTTTTTACCATTTCTTCCCTTTCTACTGTAAAAGAATGTTCTACAAACTCATGTTTAGAATGATAAACTCTTGGAACCTGTTCTATTTCTGAAATTGGCATATCACTTTCTGTTTGCATAGGAATTACAAAACCTTCTTTTGAACTAGAAGTTTCAACATACTGCATAGTAAGTGAAACAAAAATTTTATCATTAGGAGTGTGAGAAAACAATGATTCACCATACATACCCCATCCATTGTAATAATTATCTTCAAAATCTAAAGGGTAAGATTCAACCATATCTTCACATTTTGTAAATTTAACAATCGAATGCTCTTCAAATTCACTTTCTTCACCTTCAAAAAACCTATCCTCAATAAGAAACTCATCTTCCTCAAGTAATAAAATTTTATGATCGATCATAATGAAACTGCCTCTAGAATCTTTTAATTTTGGAGCTTCAATTGTTTCATTCAACTCTATGGAAGATTCTATTCTATCATATGTTTCAAAGCTAGTTAAACCTAAAACTCCTCCAATATCTGAAGACTCATGCATTTTTGCATTTTGATAAACTTGATTACTACAATCCTCATCAATGGATATTGGCTTTGAAACTTTCACTTTCTCTTCGATAATATTGAAAGTGGTTGAAAAACTAGGAAATTCAATTTCGTTCAATGGTGTTGAGAAATGCATATCATGACTCATAGGTGATACTTGATTTGAAACCTTAGGGTGATGTAATGATAATCTACCCACATCTATTCCTATTGAAATTAGCCATTGCTCTACAGCTACTGCACCACCATACATGCTAGATAAGGATAAATCCTTAGGAAACATTTCTAAACACTTAACCGTAAAAGGATCTAAAGCTTCCAAATAAATTTGAAAAACTTCTTCTAAAATGATAAAGTGTATCTCCATTTCCGTATACAAATTATGAAACCTATCAATAAATTGATTCATGGATTCATTAGGCCTTTTACAAATAGAGGCAAATTGATTTGATAACAAATCTGTGTCAACCAATTTTCTAAAGTGTTCAAGGAATATTTTTTCAAGTTGATTCCAAGAAGCGGTAGAACCTGTAGGTAAATTGATAAACCAATCTTTAGCAACTTCATCCAATGTGTATGGAAACATTCTACGAAAAACATCTTCATGCATAATTTGAAAAATAAGCATAATATTTTTATATGCATGAATATGTTCTTCTGGCGTAATCGTTCCATCATGTTTATAAAATGGTAAATCATTTTCTGCCATTGAACCAACTTTAATATGCAAGGCTATGTATGAAAATTCACAAAAATTGCATCATAACCTAATTTTTGAATTTATGATAGATTAACGTTAATGCAACATAAATTGAAAATTTCAAACAATTTTATTTCTTTTTATAGCAAATTGCACATGCTAAAATTAATATCATTACCTTTTAGGCCCTCCTTCTAGTGCCAATTTATTGAGGTGTGATTTCACCCAGTCACAAAACCACCTGACAAACTCAAAATTATGATTCTCTCTTGCAAAGAATATTATATATCTCCAAGGTTCTTATGTTATATCTAACATTTCATATGTATATATACATCAATGAGTACTTGAATAACTCTTGGATTTGTGAACTACTATTTACAAGGGGCCTAGAATTAGGTAAATGATTTCAAATTTATCATGTATAACATGCTTTGATATCAATTCAACAAAATAAAATTCATTTTATTTTATTTCCTCTCTTCAATTTAATGTCTCAAAATGCTTTATATGAAATTAGCATAAAAAGAATCTAGCATTTTGTATTAAATTTCAATTTAACTTTAATAAAAATCAAAGTAAATGAAATTTTATAAACTTGATAGACCTTTGGAACATAATAAATTTATAATCAAATCACTTCCCCAATGTTTATTTGATGAAGCAGTCATTTATTCAAACTCCCTTATGAAATTATAAATCAAACCCAGAAGAGGTGAACAAATGAAATAATGTATTGCCCAATTTATAAGGTTTCAAAACCTTGTCAATGATAAAATCTTAGGCCTTAATATGAAAAAAATCTATAAACTTTGGATTTTATGATAAAATAAAGTTTATAAATTATATTTGCTTATAATATTTATCTTTTGAAATATTTATGAAATTAAATATTCAAAAGAGTAAATGTGATCTCTGGTTTGAAATTTGGATTTATGAAATAGATAGAACTATATTATAAATCAAATCCAAATTGAATTTTAGAGATATCAATCCGAGTTCCTCAACCTTATGAAATTAAGGTGAGGAATATAATATTCATTTATCCCTTCTTAAATTTATTAATTCGAATATTAATTAATGTAATATTTGAATTATAAATTTAATTATAACTTAGTCATATAATTTTACTTTATAAAATTATACTAAGTTATAATATATAGTTTTCAGAATGAAAATAAAATAATAAAATATTTAAGCTTTAGAAATTAAACTAATGTCTCGGACAAATTCAACAGAACAAATTTCCATTTACATAATTCTAAAACCAATCCAATGTTCACCAATATTCACATAGTGAAATCAAATAAATTGATGCAATCTTCTAAGGTATACAAACTATTAAGAAATTGCAATAAACACTTTATTAATTCCAAATACAGTCTGTGCACAAATCTGGATCCAAAATGCTTAAATTTTTTTATAAAATCTTACAATAATTTCCATTGTTCTGCAAATGGCCTTCTCTATTTTCCTCCAACGAATTTGTATCTTTGCTCCTTCCAATCGTTCCTCTCCTTCTTTGTATAAAATGTCCGACATTTTCCATGAATCTCAATGATTTATTTATAATTTGAAAAGTTTAGTTATTCATTTTCATCACCGAGAACAGACTTTATAACGATCTTCTTCAAACCCTTGCCCTTGTATTACCTGCATAACAAACAATTAACTTTCCTTTTTTTCAAAAGTATTTCAAATTTCTCATATTGCTAAATTAACCCACTATTTTTTTTGGTGAAACTGACATCTGGAATCTTGCAAGTTTGGTATCATTAGAAAGAGAAAATCCATATCTTTTTACCAAGTTTTGAATGAGATCAAACGGAGTTCTATGGCTCAAGATATGTTCATTTAAATTTTGCACTAATTTTAGGGTTAACCCTAAAATAAAATTTAATTATTTAAATTAAAATTGATCATTTAAACCTTTGAAAATGATTTTAATCAAATTATTTGATTTGAAATAATGCAATTAATATGCAAATAATCAAAATATTCAGTTTTGAAGCATTGAAACTACATTCAAACCTTCAAAATGCAAATATGTCAGCAATTCCAAAGTGAAAGAAAATTTTCCAATACCTTGATGCAAGCAAAATCGGATAAAGAAAAATTTTCCGAAATCACAAAATTTAAAGTGGGTCCCCAATTTTTGGGTCGTTGTGAAGGACGTCACAACAGATCTTTCCATCCAACAAAATCAACTACCTATTCTTGATCTTGGCTTCCTCATGAAGCTAGGACATAGCCCTTCAAGGTGCTATAAAACCCCTCTCCAAATTGGGAAATTTTTTGGAGAAACTTTCAATTGAGTGCGGTGAAGCCTTATCGATATAAACATTCACTTGTGTTCTTTGAGAGAAATATTTGTCATTGCAATTGAGATACTAGGATGGCAATTCAAGCCATGGAAGTCCTAGGATGCTAGGAGATCCAAGAAACATGAATGCTTACAATCTACGCATCGTCAAAGTAATTCAACCACAAAACCTATCAGAGGACATAGACGTGACCCTTAAACATCAATTTATCAAGGAGATTTGAGGATTTGACCCCTGATTGAAGGGCAAACACATTTTAGGTCTCATCGTGCCTGTCAGTCACGGCTAACAGTGCTCACCATACCACAAAGCCACGATCAAGGTATAATCCCTCATTTCCTTGATTTTTAGTTTAGCAATCTAATTTGGTATGTTAGATTAGGCATTTTACCGGTTCAATTGCTTTCTTAGAGATTTTTGATCGTAGGATTTAGGAGTTTTATGCATCTTTCCTTCATGTTTGCAAGTAGGGCATAATGGATATTTTTCATGTTATAATGTTGTCATTTGCTTAATTAGGAGCTTAGATAGATTGATATATGTTCCTTGCATGTTTCTAATAGCATATTATCATGTTTCAACTAGATTAGCATGCTTTTATTCACTTTCTTGATTTCATACTCTTTATGTCATCTTTTGATATTATGTCTCCTAAAAGCCTCATCAAGAGAGGCCTCCTTTGTTATTAATTGCTTCTTGTTGTTTCTTGAATGCAGGATTAATAGGGTCATGTCATTCAATGTAGCAAATACCTCTAATCATGGAGAAGAAGGTCATCAACACCTTGGAGCAGTCCGTGTCATCCCAAAAGGCATTTTGATTGCATCTACCCTTGAGAGGGATTAGAAACTATTGTAATTGATGTATCAAATGGGTATCCCTAAGAGGGATTAATTTGTAATTTGACTCCATTGAATTAATAAAGGATTCCTTGTGTTTGTTTTATTTCTTATTGTCAATTTATGCATGCCTATTTGTGTATCTTTCGTCAATTGCAATAGTTAGACTAGGTGCGAGCATTTTTTGTGGTCACAGGTTTAGTGTTCAGATGTGTGGGTGACACAATAGGCTCCTGTAGATGATCCACTGGTTTATAATACTTAAAGGGATCTATGTCAACCTAAATTACATGGACCTTATTTTCAAGAATGTACTTAATGCACTGGTGCATTATAGGTGGTACGTACTTGATGGCTCTTATCCATGGCCTTCCAAGTAGTATGTTGTACTATCTTGAACACTCTAAAATGTAGCACAATGTAGGAATAGTATTTTATCCCACCTTAATGGTGAGGATTATTGTGCCTACTATGGAAGATTTCACAATCATTAAAGGCTTGTAGCATGAAGGTAGATGCTATAATATGGGAAGGTAGAATGTTGATATGTTTTAATGTAGTGGTAGTGATGATATTAATGGATGAACCAGTATCAACCACAACTTACGTATAAAATCTTATTAATGCTAGCTATAATGTGTAATGGCAGATCGGGTTCTTTAATAGGGACTGCTTTAATTTCCTATTTGTGAAAAGTAATCACAAGTTCCTTGTATGGTGGAATAGGCTTTAACTGTTGTAAGGATTATGATGAATGTCGAGCATTGATTAGATTTGATAATGATGTATATGGGATAGAGAGTTTTGTGCTTCTCATCATGATATGTATCATGTCGATACCACCCTCTTTAGGTGGGTCTATATGCACCTTGCTTGCATGCTCCTTTTGATATTCCTTAACCTCATGATTGGGTAAGTGATATTTGAATATGTCTACTCATTGTTTACAGATAACAAGAGGTGTGTCTATCTGTATACGAGAACGACTATCTACTTTCCTAGGAGGCAACTCTTGATGATGATCATGGCACCTCATGTTGATTTATTGCCTATGTGTACCAGGAATGGATACCTCTTCAGGAATTATCTTGTGTGATTGTTCTTCACATTCCCTTTGTTCCAAGGTATGTTGACCCCTTAGGCATTGTTCATACATGCATCGGTGCCATCTCTATTGTTATCGTGCCTCCTCTTGTTCGAGGGTGTGTAGGCGCTCATGCTCTACCCGCAATGCCTCCATTTTATCTTGGAGTATTTTCCCTTCATGTCATTTGAGCTCATACCATCTATTTTGTTGCAATCTTTGCTCTTCCATGTATTCTTACTCTATACACTCATGCTCAATGCGCAAGTACTCCAATTGATCTTTGAGTAACTACTCTCTTTGAACTGCATGAGGCCTAGGTTTTCGATATGATCGGTCCATTGTGTAAGACCAATGGATTTTCATCTCACTATGGGGGATTTCAACTGTGTTAGTTATTACCATGTATGTGGTAACCTTATCACCTCAGTGAGTAGATCCCTTATGTGAGGAAGTGGCTTCGCGATGACTATCAGGGCATCGTGCAGGAATGATGAGATCCTCAAGAGAATAGTGGGTGTGATGACTATCAAGGTGTTGTGAAAGAATGGTGAGATCCTCAGGAGAATGTCAAAGGCATTCAGGGCCTCTCCATAAGTTTTATGCTTCACTGGCTCATGATTGAGCTTGGTTATGCGTAGTTGTCATGATGTGCTGACTAGGCAAACCCTGAAGGAAACCCACACTAAAGAAAATTTTGACTTTCAAAAAAGGTTATGGGTGTTATATACCAAAAAAATCAGCGCAATGAGCTGATCACAATGGGCTAGACTCCAAAAAGTGACTTTTAGATCAAAATGTATATTTTTGGAATATTCGGCCAACTAAGGCTCATGGAGAAATGCCCAATTTTTAGAATTTTGGGCAAATGTGAAGCCAGGCCTTAAAAATGCTATGAGGGATACACAAGAGGTAAACTAATATAACAAATAAATTTGGAAAATTTTGGGGTTGTCTAGGGATTTTTATGACTATTTTAGTGCAGTTTTTCCCTATTTTTGGCTTATAAATCACTCAAAAATAGAGTAATCATAAAACCAACATAAATTTTTCATTATAGCTCCAAATTGCATGATTTTTTATTTGTTGGGTGCAAAATCAAAAATTAGCAATTACTTATTTTTTTAAAATTAGGGTTAGGGTTTGGTCCTAGATAAAGGATCTTATGTTGATTACCCAAACACTAAAGAAACACACAAAGTAGACAATATGATTATCTCTTTTAAGGATTAAATGTGTGTCCTAAGAACTTGTTTTAGTGTGTTTTAGATTTATTGAATACATAAACTATCTCTCATTGTGTTTGAATTTTTTTTGATGTAATGCTTGTATAGTTTAATGGTTTTCACCTATATGCTCGCAGCTCGACAATCAAATGTGAAATTATGATCACGTAAACCAATCAAAGTATGGATATGAAACCCATACTCGATCAAGGAGCATAGCTCCTACCAGATCCTCACCCAATCTCACTTGGTTAGCGTTATACCCTCCAAAGAGAAGTACTTGCAAATTTTCTAGGCTATGTTAGTTCTTAGATCCGATATTGGCCAAATAGAACGAGTTCATGGGATTTGAGCCAACAGATGGAGATGAAACCCACTATCATTGGACTCTATTAGTGGTTGGGTGTGAATTCCAACTTACTAACATTTACATGTGATGTGGTGTGTGTTTTTTATTTTTTAAACTTGCATGAAAAAGGAAATGCAACATAAAGCACTCAAGTGTTGTTGCTACATGCTTAAAATAATGTTTCACTTTAAGAAAATGCATGTCTAATGCTACATGATGTTTAGAGAATGCAAGTTTTAATTATGAAGCAATGGCCTCTAGTTGGGCCTCAAGCATGCAAACTCCTACACACAACCTAGACCGCTGGAGACTAGGGCGGATTGCAATCAAAAGTCCACTGTTCCTAGTAATGGCTAGTAGAAACTAAGAGACTCTAAGAATATGAAATTAAACTTTCTCTATGTTTTCTAATTAAAAAAAATTTCATCTATTACATTCTAGAAATAAACATAGACAAAGAAGTGAAAAATTACATATAATTCCACCAACTTGGGATCCAAGTATTTTGATGCTCGAGCTGTCTATTATTGCATGTTTTTTGTTGGCCGCTATAGCTCAGGGTGGATCTGATTGGCTGCTATCTTTAAAAGTGAATTAGCTCTGCTAGCCACTTTCAATCATATTAGCTATACATGTATGCAAAAAAAACTCAGTAAATTAAAAAAACAACATAAAATGTAGGTGTATCTACCATTATTGTCATCTGTACAAAGGTGAAAATCATGCATCTAGATCTTTGCAAGCATATAAAAATAAAATAAATAGAAATAAAGTAACCATTTGCACAAATAAAAGATATCCAAGAAAATGGGGTTGCCCTTTTATTAAAAATGATAACTCTTAGTTACAATAACTCCCTCTTAGGGAGTCACTCAAATTGATACAATGTTTACAACAGTTGAGGTCCCTCAATGGGGAGAGATGCACTCAAAGGGTCTTCACTTCAACACCAATTTGTGTGAGGGCTTACTAGATACCTCTTTCTCCAAATTTTGGAGGAAATGCTTTGAATGTGGATTATTCTTGTTAGTCTCACAATGACACTAAGAGCGGGGGGGTGAATCAGTGTAGCTCTTTAATTCTAATCTTCAACTCTTAAAGATGAAACAATGAAAAATTAAAACCAAATAATGCAAGTATAACAAGAGAACATCACACAACACAAGATGTACCGAGGTTCACCGATTTGGCTACTCCTCAAAATGACTATTTGGACTCCCATCCAAATCTAGCCTTTGCAAAGCACTAACTTTACAATCAATTTACCAGCACCCATTGGAAGGAGCACCAACCCCTAATTTATCTGCACCAATAGAAAGGAGCACCAACCCCTAATTTATCTGCACCAATAGAAAGGAGCACCAACCCCCGATTTACCAAGACCAACCTGGAAGGAGCACCAACCCCTGATTTATCTGCACCAATATAAAGGAGCACCAACCCTTGATTTATCTACACTAATAGAAAGGAGCACCAACCCCTGATTTACCAGCACCAACTGGAAGGAGCACCAACCCTTGATTTATCTATACCAACAGAAAGGAGCACCAAACCTTAATTTATCTGCACCAATAGAAAGGAGCACCAACCCATGATTTACCAGTACCAACTGGAGGGAGCACCAACCCCTGACTTATCTGTACCAATAGAAAGGAGAACCAACCCCTAATTTATTTGCACCAATAGAAAGGAGCACCAACCCCTGATTTACCAGCACCAACTAGAAGGAGCACCAACCCCTGATTTATTTGCACCAATAGAAAAGAGCACCAACCCCTAATTTATCTGCACCAACAGAAAGGAGCACCAACCCTTGATGCCAAGCACCAACTTGGACTCCAATTTTGAAATCAGAAGATTGACATAATAATGCATTCACTTTTACAAGACCCTGACTGGTCTATTGCTTACTCAACATCGCTCATGCAACACACACCCTTATCGTTCACCTCTCACTCGCCTCTCGCGCTCCTCTCGTGCACTTCATCGAATAAAATCCCCACTTAAATTCTCCAAGCAACACTCCTTTTATAACCATCCTTTCTCTGTGTAACTCCAGTTGTAACTCCTTTCATATTCTCATGTGCCACTTGTCAATTGTAACTGCTTCTTTATGTAACTCCTTTTGTATATAATGAGAAGGCATTTCATCAAACACGTCACATGCAAATAATTGACACCATTTTCTTCTACCATGACTGTTCATTTTCTTGGTCATGACTGTTCATTTTCTTGGTCATGAATGTTCATTTTCTCCTTGCATGATTGTTCATTTTCTCTTAGCATGTCTTTTCGTTTTCTCCTTTGTGCATGCATGCGTTTTGGTTTTTGAAAAAGCTTTTTGTTTCTATTTTAATGACTATTCATTTTCTCCTTCCATGACTGTTAATTTTCTCCACATGGGCATGCATCTATTTCTTTCCATGTGTAACGACCATCTTAAATTATTTAAAATCATTAAAGATTCCTTATGGGTCCACGTCACTATGTAGTCTTTAGTTTTACCATCCTGGTCTTCAATGATGAAAATGCGACATGTCATGATATCGCGACACTTTTGTTTCACTGCTTGCTTGGCCTTTTCGAGTCACAAAAATTTGACATGTCACGATATCATGACACTTTTGTTACTCTGCCTGCCTGCCCTTCTTGAATTGCAAAATGGTGACATGTCATGATATCGGGACACTTTTGTTACTCTGTCTGCCTATCCTTCTTGAGTCACGAAAATGCGACATGTCACGATATCGTGACACTTTTGTTACTCTGACTACCTGCCATTCTTGAGTCATGAAAATGCGACATGTCAAGATATTGTGACACTTTTTCTTTCTCTACTTGCCTGCCCTTTTGAGTCATGAAAATGCGACATGTCGCGATATCGTGACACTTTTTCTTTCTCTGCCTGGCTGCCCTTTTTCTCCTTGCTCTTTCTCTTTGCTTCAGCTCGCGAAAATACATGTTGCAATAGCGCGACACTTTTTCTCCTTGCTCTTTCTCTTTGCTTCATCTCGCGAAAATACATGTTGCAATAGCGCGACACTTTTTCTCCTTGCTCTTTCTCTTTGCTTCAGCCCGTGAAAATACAACATGTCACGATATCGTGACACTTTTTCTCCTTACATTTTCTCTTTTCTTTGGACCGCAAAAATGCAACATGTCGTGATATCGCGACACTTTTTCTCCTTGCATTTTCTCTTTGCTTTGGACCATGAAAATGCAACATGTCGTGATATCGTGACAGTTTTACCTCCTTGCATTTTCTCTTTGCTTTGGCCACAAAAATGCAAAATATCGCGATATCGTGAAACTTTTTCCTCTTTGCATTTTCTTTCTTTTGGCCATGAAAATGCAACATGTAGCGATATCATGACACTTTTTATCCTTGCATTTTCTCTTCTCTTTTGGCCACAAAAATGCAACATGTCGCGATATCGTGACACTTTTTCCTCTTTGCTTTTTTGCTTCTCTTTTGGATATGGGCCACTTCGGTCTTCTTGGACAACCTGTAACAACTTCACCCATACATCAAAAACATCCTCATAAGCATTTAACATCACTGTACATACTCTAAATAAACTCTGAACTCCTGTCCACTGTATCAACCAATCTATCTGACTGTGTTGACAACAATGAAAATACTGTCGCTGCACCTTGCTGAAAAATTCTTAGATAGATCTATTACCTATGTGCAAGGAGACAATAAGAAAAATTAAAAGCATATGAGGCCTCTCGAGATGAGGATTATTCTATAGATCTACAAGAAATAGTATGAAAGCATAAAGAAAGCATGAAAAAGTATAAATGGAAGCAAAATATGTCTATTACAATGCTTATTGACCATGAAAATATGATAAAATAGTAAATCTAAAGTAGGGTAAACTAATGATGCATAAAGGAAGGCAAATCTACACTAGAAACTAAGGAAACTGCATCTCAAACCCTAGCCACTATCACTTAGGGTGGCTAGTCTTCTAGCCATTGCTACCATTGATGGCTATGCCTGCAAGCCACTATCGAAGATAGTAGCCACTAACTATGATATTTTCTCCTTGTATCAGGTTCTGTGACTAAAAAATCCCTGGTTAAATTTATGTTCAAGGTTCGTTGGTGTGTCTAAACATGTATTTGTGAGTGAAATCTCTCGAATCAGTAGTAAATTGATAACAAATGGATGTTTTTCTTCTCATTCTTATGGAAGCTCTATTTTTGATGGTATTCTTGGTAATCTGCAATCAGGCAGCACTTCGATGCTTCTCACAGGGTTGTCAATTTGTTGCTTAATATGATAGGGCTTCGCTATATAAAATTTGGGGCCTTTTACTTGTTCCTAGAAGAGTGCATATGTAAGCCTCCCAAATTCTAAATCTTGACTTCTTAGAGAGGCCAAGATCTAGATTTGCATTAAAATGGCCATTAGGGTGGAAAGGCCAAGTTATAGACTTGCATAGGAGTGGTAGTTAGGAGGAACTCTGGGATATTCATGCCCAAAACTACTCGAATCCAATGCAAGTTCAATTACCATGCATGATTCAAGCCCATATTTCATGGTTGGCTTTGTATCAATGCTAGCTACTATCCACAATAGTGACTAGCTCATAGTTGTTCTGATCTTCATTAGCTAGGTTGGAAGCCACTCTGGTCAATAGCGACTGTGCCTGAATAATTTAGAACTGCCCCTATTGAGTGGTTAGAACCACTACTAGCTCTTGGAAAGGTCCAATATTAGTCATATGGTCTGCATAGGTGCCCATATGAGTAGTCTCCTAAACATGACATATTTTAGGTGTCTACAAAGGTGACTACTATTGACAACACATATTGGATTTGCATGCATGTTTACACATTGGAAAATTATTTAAGGCAACCTCATTTACTTGGAGTATGCAAGATGGTGGAAAATTGCAATGCAGAAAACATTTACAATGTTGTTGTAACTAGTTTAAAGGAAGTATCAGGAATGAATGAAATGGAAATAGCCACTAAGTTAATATGTGTCAGAGCTAATGGTGCTGCTACAATGCAAGGACATAGGAATGGTCTTTGTGTTAGACTACAAACATCTGTTACCCCATATTTGATCCCTATTCATTGCATGGCTCATAGAATTAATCTTGCATACAAAATTGTGGATACATTTACAAATGTTGCGAGAGTGGAAGAGCTTGTCCATGAAATTCATGATTATTTTTCGTGCAGTCCAAAAATATTTTTAGAGTTTCAATAATTTGCACTAGGAGTTACTGAAGGTAAAAAATTGTTAAAAGATGTAGATACTAGGTGGATTTCGATGTATCAACCGACATTTAGAGTTTTCAAAGAATATCAATCCTTGACAGGGTTTATGTATGCAAATCATAGGGTAGTTGATAAGGCTAAATATTTACTATTTTGAATAAGTGACTTTGAAACACTTTTCACATTGTGTGGTATTCTTCCAATGTTGGAAGAAATGAATACTTTGATCAAAATTGCACAAGAAAGATCAATTTATATTGTGGATTTCATCAGGGTGAGAAAACAAATTTGCATACATATTGATATGATGTACGCATCTGGTCAAATTTTTATGGATTCCATGTTTGAGAGTTGGAGAGCATTAAAAAATGTGAATGATCCTCAAAACTTTTTGAAGTTCAATATAAACGATCATCTATGTATTAATGTCCATGGAAAGGAAATACCTTTATATTTTTTTGGTCAATGAATGGATATAGCTACAAATGAAGTTGAGCAAATTCCCATAACATACAACAGATTTCATGTAGTTGTACATGATACAAAAATTAAACTAAAACAAATAGCAGAATCATTGATAAAAGAAATAAGAGACCATTTTCAAAGAGATGAATTGCTTGAGGCTATGGGTGTGGTTAATTCGATGTTTTGGGATCCTTGTAATGAATACCATATTATAAAAGGTTTGTTTTTCAAATACATGGGCACTCTTGCTAGCCATTTTAGTAAACGTGTGGTAGTCAATGGTATTGAAATCAATGGCATTCTCAACAGAGATCTTTTGACAAAACAATCAAACTATTTTGGAACAACAATGTCTTCTCAAGTTTCACAACTCACTAACTATCATGAAATAAGTTCTATTTCACATTTTTGGAGAAGATTACATCCCAGTAGTATCTTACAACATACTATGAGTGAATATTTTCATTTATATGAATTATGTCAAATGATGATTTTAGGATCTGTGGAAGATGAAAGGGTATTCAGTGCATTATCATATGTAAAATCTAAATTTTGAAATAGGTTGGACAAAAATTTGGAAAATTGTTTAAGAGTATATGTGTCGACCTATGAGGTGGAGAAGTTTCCTTATGAAAGAGCTTTGTCATATTGGAAATATATGGTAGAGAGAAGAGGTGTCACGAATACTGAGGATGATGGTAACACTGATTAGATTATGATGACAAAAATTTTGGGTATGAGTGCAGATGATTTTGTACAATCTAAAAAGAGTTTGTTCCAACTTCCAACATTATGATGCAAGGATGCTTTCATTTGATTTGATTTCACATATTATCATTTGATTTGATTTCACATATTATAATGAAATGATGCTTTCATTTAATTTGATTTGATTTCAACATTATAATGAAAGGAATATTGAGATTTAATTATAATTTGATACATGTATTTTTGATATCATTAATCATATAATATGAGATTAGACATGCCATTGGATACTCTATATATCATAGCCCTATGATTTGATTATGTATATTTGAATGAAATTGGATTATTTGATTACACATATGTTGATTAGAACATTGGATTATCTTTTATATCATAGACGTGTTATTGGATATTTTGTATATCATTTTACTTAAGCCTTGTTATTGAATTATTAGTCTAAATTTTCAAAAAAATTAGTAGATTTGTATTGTATAAACCATTTATGGTAAAGTAAATATTTGTGCTGCATTTCTAGTCATTTCAAATTATTTTGTAAAACATAAAAGAACATTTTATTGCATCCACATAATTCAAAATTATTTAATGCATCCACACAAATAATCAAAACATCACAATATTTAAAACAAAATTTCAAAAAGATAATACAATTTTTTTGGAAATTGTCTCTTTTATTGATTTAAAAAAGATACCATTCTTTTACAATTTACAAAAAATATATGCAACATTTTTTGTTTCTCCTCAAATAAAAAACAACAAACTTCTACTATTCTTTCTACATGGTGGCTGAAGTTCCAGCTGCATCTATCTCAATATCCTTTGCTTCCAATGCACCAACCCTAACCAAAATTTCAGTTGTAGTGTTGATCCCTGATAACAATAAACCTTCTTCCTTCATTGGATCTTCTCTAAAAGGTGCATTTAGTTCTTTCTCATTTTATTTCAATACAACCTCCACATCCAGGCCCTTATCTTTGATAAACTTCTTCAACCAATTGTTTTCTCTAACAATGTATTGTAATCTTTTCTTCACTTCAATAACATTATTCACACTAATTTTTGCAGTCTTGATCAACGTTTTCATGGCATTGACTTGTTGCTTTAAGTGCTAAAAATTAGATTGCAAAATACAAGTGAAAAAGGTTAATATTTATAAACAAAACATATTTAAGAAAAAAATGATTTTTAGTTAGATGTAAAACTTACATAAGTCTTATAGTTTTTGCAACTACTACTTTCTTCTAATCTAGTGCCCATTCATTGAAATATGCCTGGGCCTCGACATTGAGGTTTTCCAAATGATTCAAAACAATAGCCAAAACTTCATCACTTTATGTAGACTCGGCCTCCATGGTGCCATATTCAACTTTATGTAGCAAAGCATCGATCTTTTGGGGCTCATTCTCCACCTTTGAAAACAACTCCTTTCTCTTTGAAAATTTTTTATATTGGTCATTTATTGCTTTTATCAAAACCTTGGCCCGATATTCCCATTATTTCAATCTATCAATATCTACAAGAAGACTATTATGAACTATAGCTTTACATCTATTGGCTAATAAAACATTTTCTAGAAAATTTACTTTATCATCATTGATCAGATGATGGGCGATGACTTGCTAGGGGGGAAGAGGAAACTTCGACGACATCTACTTCAACATTATCTTCTTCTTCATCATTACCCTGTATATCCTGAAGCATATCACTTGCCTTTAATGGGAAATTTTTAGGATTCATATCTTGATAAATAAAATCATCATCTAGATTCCTAGAGGGCATTTGAGATGCACTCTCTACATTTGAGAAATTATCAAGGGTTAAAATTGGGAAAACAAAAACATTAGATTGAGACACAATGTGTGTTTGGGAAACACTTTTGGTTTCATGAGGTGGTGGTGTGAGGAATATTTTTCCATGCATGCATGATTGGTTCCTCATCGGTGGTACCTATTGCGGATGGATAGGGACTTGTTGTGTTGATTGTTGTTGCTATGTTTGTAGTTGTGTAGACGGTGGAGGCATCATTTTTTTCAATATTTTGAATGTAACCGATGCATCTGTAAAATTTCACATGAAAATATAAATTAAATCTTGTGTAAATAACAATATCATAAAAAGAGATTAATTTTAACCAAACATACCAGACTCAAACTCTGCAACCCTTGATGATGCAACCATTTGTCCTTTCTCTAAAAAATATTTAAAATACATCAAACTAAATATAATTTTAAATCATTAAAATACATCATTTAAAATAGTACTTTTGAATAATAAGGTTACCTTGTGAGCTAGAGGTAACTTCTTCGACATCGACTGCAACACATCCAGAAGTAACAAGAGTCATAGGTGTATGCTGAATTTGATCACCATGAGACCTCACACATTTGGAGGGAGTTACTGGTGATGATTGTGACTACATATCAGAATTAGTAGATGCTTCTTGAATCCTAAATGTGGTATCCCTTTTACTAGAATATTGAGATGCTCTTCTCTATTTTCAAAACAAAATTAGAAAATAACAAGATTGATTGAAAAAAAGAAAATAGAGATATTTCAAAAAATAATTTTACCTATATTTCATTCTCAGTCATGCCAATAGCCAATAAACTTGGGTGCAATGCAGTTGGAGGATTACTTTTTTGAATATTGAAGTAAGCTTCATGAAAAAGACAAAGAATAAAGTTGTTGGTTGTTACTATATATGAAGATTGAATTTTTTGGGCACTCAAAAGGTCTTGTTTCAAGCGATTGGAAATGTGCATGGACCAATCAAATCTGCTACCATCAATACATCAAATCAATAAGGACAGTGTCCAAAAGGTATTTATGTAGGTCACCCCTACAAAATAAGCCTTTCTTGGAAAAATTCAATGCAAGCATAAAGAAATTTGTCTGCAATGTTGGAAATGTTTAATCCCCTTTTATCCCCTTTTGGACTTAGAAGAATTAATTGAAAAAGAGAGAACATTATTAGAAAACAAAAATTACAAGGAGAACATTATTAGAGAATGGAAACTAGAATACATCAAAATTTAAGATAAATAAAATCTAAATTTTAAAAATATACCTTTCAAATTGCTTGAATGAACAACATATTTGGATGCTAGTGTTGATTTATCATCTTCGATCAAGGCGTACTAGTTGTTCACCAGTACACCATCCAAAAATGGTAGCCCTATTAGTCGTTGCACATCCGAGGGTTTCATAGAAAAACAATATCCTTGTTATCCACTTTGATCACAATAGTGGACACATCATGGTTGTAGCAACTAACGATCCATTGTGGACACGTCATGGTTGTAGCAACTAACGATTCATTGTGGACACGTCATGGTTGTAGCAACTAACGATTCATTGCATCAAGGGGATGTTGATGTTCAACTATGGCATCTTCATTACTCTAGTAACTCCAGAGGTGTAAATCCATTCTGAATCTCTTCCAAGAGTGCTAAAAATATTCTTGATGTTGGGGCAATAGAAGCTCTTGAAAGCCACTTTGGAAGGTAGAGGAGAGGAAGAGCTAGCCATTTTTGAATGGAAAGGGTCTAAAAAAGGCTCTAAAAATAGTGTTTAATCAATCTAGAAACACCCAATAAAATGCTCTAAAACACCCTAGAAAATGCTCTGAAATGCCCTAGAAAATGCTTTGAAACACCTTGGAAAACACTACCGTCTGAAAATACTACGAAAACCCTCTAAAAATATTGCCAAAACCCTCTAAAAATGCTCTGAAAACCGTCTGAAAAGGCTTTGAAACCGTTGTGGAAAACACTCTAAAAATGCTAGAAAAAGCTCTAAAATTGCTTTAGAAAATGTTGTGGGAAAGGTGAAAAATGACCTTGCATTTCTATTTATAGAAGTCTACATCGCTGAAGTTAATAGATGCATGACACATGGTAGAGGAGATGACACATGGCAAATTCTTATTGATGATCTTTAGCAATTGTCATTTGATAGTCACCCTATGGCCAATCACCATCTGACAGTCACCATATTTCGGTCACCATCTACTAATTACCATCTACAAAATGCCATCTTCCAGTCACCATCTACCAAATGCCATCTTCCATTCACCATCTGCTAGTCACCATATGCTAGTCGTTGTTTTCCAATCATCATCTACTAGTCATTATATGCTAGTCACCATCTACCAATCGCCTTCTACCAATCACTAATTGCCAATCACCATCTAACAGTAACCTTATGTGAGTCACCTTATGCTAGTCACCTTATGCTATAAATCTTCTACCACTCACCTTTACCACTCACCTTGTGCCACTCATCATCTACTAGTCACCATCTGCTAGTCGCCTTATTCCACTCACCTTATTCTAGTCACCTTCTGCCAGTCACCTTCTATCAGTTGCCTTCTACCATATGCCTTATACCACCCATATTTTACCAGTCACCTTATGCCAGTCACCTTGTGCCACTTACCTTATACCACTCACCTTGTGCCACTCACCTTGTGCCACTCACCTTGTTCCACTCACCTTATGCCACTCACCTTCTACTACTTGTCTTCTACCACTTGTCTTTTGCCACTCACATTATGCCACTCACATTCTACCAGTTGCCTTATGCCAATCGCCTTGTGCCACTCACCTTATGCCACTCACCTTCTACTACTTGTCTTCTACCACTCGTCTTTTGCCACTCACCTTATGCCACTCACATTCTACCAGTTGCCTTATGCCAATCGCCTTGTGCCACTTGCCTTCTACCAATCACCTTCTACCACTCACCTTCTACCACTTGCATTGTGCCACTCACCTTCTACCACTTCCCTTCTACTAGTCACCATTTAAATTTTTTGATAATTTATGTGCAAAAATTTCAAAAATTCGCCATATTTTGATAAATTTTCTATAAAATTTTGAAAAATTTGCCCCAAAGTTTATACACCATTCACCTAGATTCACCTCAATTTTATAATTACTTTTTTGGTACTACCCCTTATGCATAACCCTATTTGACATCCTTCAAAAAAAAAATCATCCAACCATTCTGGATCATTCCATCATTATCTATTTTCATCCAACTACCCCTTGACATCTTGCAATTTCTTTATCACACATTCTACATCACCGCTTTCTTCATTATTCTTTATTTTTTATTTAATAGTTCCTCAACATCCTTTCATATACCCTCGTTCATTCCTACTACCCTATTCATAACCCTTCCTTCTTGACTAAGGGGAGTTGCCTCTTCTTCCATCCCATTTTGTACCTAAGGGAGTTCACACATCATCCATGACATAAATATCATGTATCACACCCATTCATTGTATTTATCTATCCCATTTATCCATTATAGTCTTGCATTAGGCTTATATCATACCAAATTTGATCACCATTTGGATCCACAAATATGTGTTCTTTCATCTAAATTGGTATAATTGATCAATGACATCAAATAGTTGTACATATTATGTATATTTTGTGTCTCATATTTTATTTCCATCCTTCTTCATCATGTCTTGTTTATCATGTGTCATATCATTTTATCCATTGTCTAGTACACAATTATATCTCTTTCATCTATTCATCACACACCCTACTTATATTAGGTTTCTCAAACATAGAGGTCATTTCACTTACTTAGCCATAGCTAGTATTCCACTCAACCTTTATTAATTTCATCATGTTCTAAGGAGATTTTAGCCTACCTTAGCTACTGATAATCCTCTCTTGGACCACACACATATCACGTATTAATTAAAATTTGAGTCTAGGGAAGATGAAGCCATGCATAGCTCTCACCACTAAGTGAACAATTTCCCTACTCATCCTATCATTCACATAATCCAAACCTAAGAATCCAAATAGCATATATATCAAAAAGAAAATTGAGAAATATTAATAATCATGGATCCTTAGGTATTTTATACACCTCCATCAGGGTTATATATGCTTGGCTGGAATTGGAGCTATGTCAAAATGTTATGGGGCTATCTCCATCAGGGCTAGGGAATCTTGACTAGTAGTATTGTATACCCTTCATATGGCAATATGATTGCTCATGGATGAGCTATATTATAATTTCTTGAGCTAGAATTGGTTAGTCCAACCTCACTCAAAATAAAAAATGAATATCACTATAACACATTGGTCCATGAATATCTTGACCTTATCCAGGATGGTCTAAGTCTCTAAAAGATATTAATTTTCTAGTATATGAGTTTGATTGGTGCAACTAGGGTGTTTGAGTTTCCTAAAACACTTCTAGGATCTAAAAACCCTAATATGTTTGGGGTAACACAATATTTAAGTTCCACACCATTCATTACACACATGTCTTCATATCTCCATTTGTATCGTGTATCATATGTCATTCGTCATCATTTATTAGGTTCACATATCACTATCCATATATTACATCTTATCCCCATTGTAATTATCATGTCTCATGTCCTCTTTATGTGTCATCATGATGACTACTTTATCATTAATTAATTAAATTAATTTTTATTATGAAATGCATATACAAAGATCCAAAAATATGATCAAAAAAACACATATAAGTATAAACCATATAAATAAATAGACATATCATCATCCATCACTCCAACATATCAAATATATATCATCTAACTTGTCCCATCTACCCAAACACATACCTCTTTCAAGCACTCCCCTCATCTTAGATGGGCTTCCACTCCCCTCCTATCTACCATCTCTATAATCACTTACAATTGACACACATTTCATCAATCTTCATCAAATTAAACTCATACATCTGCCCTCTCATCACCCAAGACAAATTCACCTTTTAATAATCTATAATTGAGCATTTCTCATTCTCAAAAGTAAATTCATATTTGATCCACCTTTTAACCTAGAAAATATTCTCTATTTTTCTAAACCTACCACCATTATATTAGGCTCAAAAAGAGATTTTTGATGAGTATAGTTTTATTCAATTTTGACATCATTTGGTCCCTCAAACAATAAAAAAATTGTACATGGGTCACTCTAGTGACCACACTAGATGGTAGCCAACCACCTGGAATGGTTGAAAACCACCTAGAATGGTTGAAAACCACCTATAATAGTTTAAAACCACCTAGAATGGTTATAAATAGCTTGGGGTGGTTGCCAACCACCTAGGATAGTTTCCACTTCCACCCACCCACCACCAAATAGTTCCCCACTAACCAATTTTGCTGTATTTAACCTCTAAAACCTCACCCTCCATCTACTTCATCATATTTTTCTCCATTATATAATGAATTTTGTTAAATGATTCATTGTTTTCATCCATTTATTTTGCCATAAACTCGTCGCTCGAGGGGTAGACAATACCCATAAAATTTAGTTGTAAATAAGTCCAATATCAAACACTCGATTGTAAAATTGTGTATGTCCAAAAAACGTTCTTGAGGCTATCATTAACCCTCCTTTGTTGGGTAAAATAGAACTTTTCTTCTCAACTCAAACTCCAATTCAATAAATTTGGTACACCACATGTTTGTGAATATAGGGCTACTCACCCATCACACCTCAATAAATAGATTGAAATATCGTGAGGATACCTACCAATGGTTGGTTATCTTACCACATCAAATGATATCATCAATCTATCAAAGGTAAAGTTTCAAATCCATTTATCCCTTCCATAGTTGGGGTATCTTACATTGCTATTAATTTGAGATTCTATGTCTCCCTCCTCAAACTATCATTATGGTGTGCCAAAAGTCATGGTCATTTGACATCACTCATAATTATTCATCACCAATCCAATTGGACAATGCCATCTATTATTGTATCACATTATGTTTACATGCAATGTGGTATAAAAAGATGTAAATGCAGACACCTAAAACATATAATTTTTTAATTCCCTAAAAACCCCATTTTTGACTAAATTTGCAAAATCCCAAATACTTCCCAAAATCCATAAAATCCCAAGCCATTTCCTAAATTCTCCAATTACCTCCAAAAATCCCCAAAATTCATAATTAATTCACAATTCTAAATTAATTCCCCACATATTAACCCATTTTCCAAAATCCTCTAAAATTCTAATTAAATTCTCAAATCATCCTCAAAAATCCTAAAACCCCCCATTAAACCCTAATCCTTAACCAACTCTCCTAATACAAATCCTAAATAATTTCTCTAAAATCCCTAAAATTCTCAAAATCCTAATAAAATCCCCTAAAATATCCCTACCTCACAAAATCCTAAAAAAAATCAATTAAATCCCCAAATCACCCTTAAAAATCCCAAAATCCTAATTAATATATAATTCCCTAATCAAACCTTTAATTAAGACCTAATCATTTCCTAATCCCTACTGAAATACCAAGGAAAATGCATAATAAATTCCCACATCCTAAACAAAATTTCCAAAAGTCCTAATAAGCCCTGAATATCCCTACTCAATCTCCTAGGAAATATCCACATTAATTCCTCAAGTCCTCCCAAATCCTCCTTAGCAATTTTTGTGAATTTAAAAATGCCCCAAATCCTAAGTCAAAGCCCCTAATGAATGCTCCTAATAAATTCCCAAGTCCTTCCCAACTCCATATTGCACTTTTTAGGAATTTAAAATTCCTCCACATCACCCAAGATCCCCATATCTCCATGCTCCATCACCACTTCCCATGACCATTTGTGACACTTGGGTGGGTGAGGACTCTCCCCACCCAAAATCATTAATGGTGGAAGGTGCACATTAATCCATGGGAAAATCTCAAGATTTGGCTTGTTCTCCACACCTACCACATATATACCACCTCACATCACCTCACCTCCTAGTCACCACCCCCCTCCTCCTTGCAAATTTCTATAAATACCCCCTCATTTTTAATTTGCATAGGAAGTTCAAGTGCTCTATCCAAAACTCTATCAAAATTATCCTAGCCCCCTTTTCTCCCTTGTGTGTGTTCAACCCTCTTAAGGTTATAACCTCTCTTTGGAGTGCACAAAAACCACCATAGAGTGAATATATCTTCAAGCATATATCAACGTTCACTTTAGAAGGTGCTCTTAAAATGGAAGTCAAACCTACATTATATCGGCACTAGAGCTTCCTTGTAGGCCATAGGAAGTTCACAAAAAATATCAACACCTATAGACCACCAGAGAGCTAACTACCTACCTGTAGGCTATTAGCAAACTCAACTATCTATTCCTAGACAATTAGTAAACCCAATCATCTACCCCTAGGTGGTTGGAGTGTGAAGCTAGATATAAACATTGAACCAACTGCAAGAAGGTAATAAAGGTAAGAGAGGCACTTTTTTGAAGTTTTTTTACATTTACATGTATTTTTGTTCTTTTAATCAAGGTTTTGAAGCTTTTTATAATGAATATTTTAGACTTTTACCCAACCAAGGTGGGCCCACTTGATGTTATTAATCCTTTGCTTGTGGTTGTGTGTAGGTGCTCTAGTAATAGGTAGCTTAGGATGGTCTAGATCTATTACGACTACAAAACCCATCCATTTTTTAGGGTGACAAGCAGATACTAATGAAGACACCATTAATTTTACATGTTATATAAAGGGATCTCATCCATCTTGAGGATCCTATTATAAGCCTTGTAATAAAAGAGAAATATTTGTAATAAAAATCTCTTTCGTTGACATAAATATTGTATTTTCCTTATTACAGGAATATCCACCTTCCATTCTATAGTCCAAGTTGATGGTCTTGATCACCATACAAAATTAGGCATGGGCAAAGGTAGTAGCATGGACCTAGGAGTAGGACTAATAGATATATCAAACCTCATCACTAAAGTCTATAATCCTTAGCATCTTAACTAAGAAGGATGTAGCTATGGTGAATATTATAATTCAAGATAACACTAAAAATAGAAACAACTATTTGATACAATATTTTATTGATCAAATGGTAGTGGCACATTAGAGGCACACCACTAAGTTGGAATAAATATAGGAAGATATTGTATAACTATAGAAATTGATAATATAGGTATCATGGTCCATACAATATTAGACCATCTATGATGTATTTGTCCCTATTTATTTTTGGCTATGATTTTTAACCCATTTGAGGATAAGGACATGGACCTACACCAACTTGCCCAACCACCATTCATAATGGTAAGTGATGTTGCCACCCCTAGAAGAATGATGATGAGGAGGATTGGCCCTAAATATGTTTTTCCAAACATGAGGGAATGTCATCCATGTGGAATTATTGTATTATATTTTGGTAATGTGTATAAAAAAATTGATGATATATATGTGATTATTTATTATCAATTCACTTATATATAATTATGGGTTGTCTTGAGTTATCATTTATTTATGTTCATTATAAGTGTCTATGATGTGACTATGTTAATATGATAAATGCATTTTTGTAATGTTAATAAGGTTATATGATGGTTGATGATGGATGATATAAAAAATAAGCAAATAATGCTTTTGATGTATTTGGATTAATTAATAAATTTTTAAAGTTTATGAGGTTTCTAATTAAAATAAATATGTCTAATATATACATAAAATATATGTACCCATAGAGACTCTAAATTTACCATGTAGTACTTCAATATGGTATAGTTTGTGTACAAATATGTGTCCAAATATTACTTTATATGTACTATAAAGGCATAGCTATAATATAGATACATTATAGATATTCACAAAAGGGATGTGTCCATTGGGACTTTAGATATACCATAAAGGCATCACTATGATACAAATATGATATAGATATGTACAAAATTTATATTTTTAGAAAGACTTTAGATGCTCTATAAAAGTGGTAGCTATGATACAAATGTGCATAAGAGAGATATTCCCAAAGTTACTTTAGATATGTTGTAAAGGTATAACTATGTTACATAAATTTACAAAAAGATATGCCATGAAGGTAGTATATGTACCGCAAGATAAATTTCTTTGAGGACTCTACTATGCCATAAAGGCTTGAAATGTGTCATAGAGGTAATTTATTTGACCCAAGAAAAAAGTATTTATGGATTTAATTATCTCATAAAGATAGTAGAGATGCCATAATACAAATATCTTTAATCTATTATGTCATAAAAGAATGTTGTAATTCACACCTATTTTTGTAAATGAATAGAAGCAATTAACCCACTCAAATATTATACAAAATGAATAAAAATGATAAAAGAAAGAAACATATAGTGGGAACCCATAACTACCATAAATAATAACTATATTATTCTTATATAAGAATCACAACACTTTAGTACAATGGAAGGAGTGGTGGTATTTATACCAATACCTAAATCCCAATTACATAAATGATTTTAACCTAAACCAACATAAAAAAGGGCTTAAGGTTAATTACAAGTTAGAAAGTGGGCTTATCTAATCAATGTTATCTATGGTCCGTAGAGATTCCATACTAAAATATTATAATAAATAAAATATAATTTTATAATAATTTCCCATAGACCTATACAAGATTACAGCATACAATGTCATCCTTGATGATAAGCTAGATGACACTTTTAACACCCCCTCATAATTTTAATTAAGTAACCAAGGAGAGAATATATTAGTAATAATAATATATTCCCCCACCCCATAATGGATGCTCTAGTGGGCCTCAATGCTTTAGAAAGTCTCATTTGGATCGCTATCATCATCTAGGACTTTGCTAATGTAAAAATTCCTTTGCATAAGAATCTCCTTAGGCTAGATTATAGTCATAATTGCTCCTCTTAAGTACTTCCATACACATGTAAATAACACTTCTATTAAGAATTCATATGAGAAAGAGAATCAAGAGTATTTCCTCTAGATAAAAATTGCTAAAACCTTCTATAGTTACATAGATAAGACTTGGAAGCATAGCTTTCCCTTTTACGATATATATCACCTTGTTTGGAAAGTTCAAATTCCCTCAGGCCACATATTTTTTGTTACCAAAAGAGGCTTTGCATGGACTTATTTATGAAAATATCCTTTACAAAATCCTGAGTATCTAGATAAATAAGAAAAGAAAGAAGAAATAATTAAAGATTATATCTTTATGAATAAGTTGAATCAATAGCCCAAGGGAGGAAGAGGAATTGATTAAAGCATATTCTAAATCATTTTCTATATACCTCCAAAATACTCAAAAACTATTTGCAATTATAACAAATCTAATTGAATCTCCAATAAATGTAGACCAAATATTATAATTGCATAATATGTGGTAAATTTTCCCTTTCAAAATAGGGCAATAGTTCTTGAAGATAATCGTACAATGAGACATTCCTCCACTATAGTAAGTCCTTAAATAAGTACCACTGATGCTTAAATCTCAAAACAATATATGATTTAAAATTTATATATTCAAAATACTTCCATATGCAAAAGTAATGGCCTCTAGAATATTGCCCTCTAAAATAACCATAGAGTTAATATTTTGAAAAACATTAATTTTTAAAAATTCCTTTTGACTTTTTTACAAAGAAAAGTAAAAATAAATATTTTTTCTTTTGATACTTACATCAAAAGGTAGAAAATACTTATGTAATGCTTGTCTAGCTTGATTAAAACCATCACTACTAAGGTCCAAAATATGTTCCCTCTGTGAAGAAGGGTGTCATGAAACATAATAGTAAAGAGCTCTAAATGTTTAATAAAAACATGTTGTGCAAGATTTGAAATGAGAAAAATATCTTCTTTTACTTATTCTAGGTAAGGCACCAAATATCTCAAGTGGGATGCAATTAGCATAATTATTCCTCCTTTGCAATAACACTAAGTCCTTTTGGTTGGGAAACAATACTTAACTCTCCATAAAAAAGTCAAGACACCCTTCAAAAGTCAAAAATATGATGCTTCTTCTACTATAAGTGGTTTGGAACTATGAAAAATAGGTATAAATATTCTAATCATACTAGAATATAACCTAGTGTAGGTATAAGCTCTCAAAAAAATTAGAATAATAGGATAAATAAAAAATGGATCTTTCATTTACCTATTTTGTTGAAGGTTCTTATGAATCTCAAGGAAGTAATTTTTCGTAGAAGTTTGAAGAAATATTGAGCATAAAAATACACTTTTTACATGACTAAGTAATAAAGATTCATACTGACTCTAATACCATGTTGGGTTCACACCTATTTCTAAAAATAAACAAAAGCAATCCATCAACTCAAATATTATATAGAAATAATAAACAATGATGAAAAAAAAGATACAGTGGGCACCCATAGGTACTATAAATAATAATTATATTATCCATAGATAGGAATCATAACACTTTGATACAATGGATGGAGTGGTGGGGGGTGTTAAAACCATTACCAAAACCCTAGTTACATAAATTAGTTTAACCTAAGCTAACATAACAAAAAGAATTCAAGTTAATTATAGGTTATAATGAGGTTTAACTATAACAAGGTTAAGAAAAATTCAATTTTAATAATTTAAACCTTAGGGTGAGATCTCTAGAAGAGAAAACTAGGGCATCATTTGGGTAGCTGAAGAGATTTCTAGTTACTGTAGATTTGAAGACAAGATTGTTTCCCTAGGAAGGCCCAATGGGGACACCTCCGGATCCTATTTTAGAGATAATTATTTTGCAGATTTTTTAAAGGATAAATCTCCATCAAATACTGAAGAAGCACAAAAAACTGCATTAAAAATGCTCTTTATGGCTACTGGAAATAGATCAACATATCAATGAGTTAATGGATGCTTGCCATAGTCAGAATCAAGGCCAAATATTTTCATTAAGCAAAGGATGGTTGAAGAAATAGTTTTATATAGATCCAATCATGATTTGATCTATAAATTCATGGGTATTCACCCTACCCTAATTTTTTTACATTCTTGGGTTCGAAAAAACTGGGAGCCTCTTGATGAGTATTCTTTGTGGTTTATTAGCAATGGATATTTTATTGGTATTTTTTCTTACTTGTTGATAGAAATAGGGATTTTTAATCAGAAAAGAGGAATCATGGTCTGGTAGGATTATTTGTTCAACCTTGGAGAGTGGGATTTGATCCTCAAATGGAACCCACTGCTATCCCAGTTTGGATCCGTTTGTATGAACTCCCAATGGAGTTTTGGAGTGAGTAGGTATTGGAAATTATCAGCAATTCCCTTGGAAGACATTTGGATTTTTCCAAAGACACAATGGAAGGAAACATAGCTGTTTATGCAAGATTATGTATGAAAATGGATATTATCCAGTCTTTTTCGATAGAGGTGGAACTTGAACTTACAGGACTATCTTGGATTCAACAACTGGATTATGAGGCATTGCCCTTCAGATGTAGATTTTGCCACAAATATGGGCATTTGGTCAATCTTTCCCAAATAATATGAATATAAAAATGGAGGCTTCTCTGGGAATATCAAATATTGCTAAGAATGTTAAGTCAACAATCAGTAAAGAAACAACCAATATTTCTTAGGGTAAATAAGTAGAGGGAGATGGTTTTGAACATCCCAAAATTAGAAGGTAAAAGAAAAAAATATGGTAAAGAGAAAAACCAACTCAAACCCTCCAATAGGTATGAGATATTTAAGACACTAATGGACCAATAAGAATAAAAATTCATGGAAGGAGTGGATGGGAATAATAAAAATAATAATAGCCATGTTCAAGCCCCTCTTTCATCTCCTCCCACCATAGAGCAGGTAATTGAGTGTAGTGAGTTACCGCAATTAGAGAGTGCAAGGGCATTGATAATGCATAACCAAGAGCAATCTATAATTAAGGATGGCATCATGGGCATAGTAGAAAATAATAGATAAAATCCAACTATAGGGATAACTCAGGTGGAAAAGAGATGAAAAAATAGTAGCTCTCAAGGAGTGGGTAGAAAATAAAATAAGGAATTGATAGCGGTTCAAGGAGATAAACTGATCACTAGAGGATCGGTGAGGCCAATAGATTTTTACTACTCTCAAGGTAACTAATGATTATACAATCATGGAATGTTAGGGGTTTAAATAGTAGAACCCATAAATATGTTGTTCAAAGACTCTTAGAAAAATGTAAAACATATTTTTTATTATCTAGGAGACAAAAATGTCGTTGGATCTTATGTGTAAAATAGTAAATAGACTTTGGAGGGATGTTGGTCATATGGAAGTAGCTACCCAAGGGGTCTCACAGGGGGATAGTTACTTTTTGGAACTCTCTTGAATGAACTGCAATAGAACATATAGCTTTGAGGGGTGTTCTCACATCACATTTTAGGAACAATGTCACAACTGAACATGTTTTAATCGCAATTTTTTATGGGGCTAAAAACCTATATGGTTAGATGCATCAATGGAAAGTTGTACATAACATGAGAGTCTCAAGGGAAGAGTTAGACTGGATTATTGTTGGGGGTTTTAATGCTAAATTATCCTCTAGATATCAGGAAGGGGAAACCCCAATTTTAGACCTAGGGGATCAACTTATGATTACCCAAGTCCAGGCATTACACTTGGTGGAAATTAAATACCTCGGAACCAACTATACTTGGAATAATAAGAGGGAGCCACATAGTAGGAAGGTGAAGTTAGACCGATTTTTGGTTTTAGAGGAGGCATTTGTAAAATGGAATATAAAATTTCAGATTTTGGAGGGTCCGATTTCATATCACTTTCCTATTTTTGTTGGAAGGGAGGATCAAGACAATGTAGCATCACAAATCATTTAAATTTGAAAACTTTTGGTTACAAAAAGAGGAACTTCAAAAGAAAATTATACAGTGGTGGAAATAAGGCCGCCCAACATATGGGACAACAATGTTTAGATTCCATAAACAACTTAATTATTTCAAAGATCAACTAAAACAATGGAGGTGAGCTAACAAGATAGACTTCCAGGTACAAAGAGCTCCATTGGTAGCCAAATGAGATGAGGTTAAAAAATACTTTAGGGAAGGAAAAATTATAGAGTAGCTCAAATAAGAGGATGATGCATTGCGTAAAGCGGTTGATGACATTGACAACCAATAGGAGACCTACTAGAAACAAAGAGCAAGAACCACTTGGTTATTAGAAGGTAATAAAAATACCAAAATTTTCCATTAGGCTACTTGTACTAGGAGATAGACGAACAACATGGAAGCTCTTCAAGATGAGAATGAACACTCCTTTGATACAATTCCAGGTATGCATTTCCGTTCAATGGATTATTTTTCTAAAATATTTAAGTATGGTGCAAGATGAAGAGGCTCAAAAAGAAGTTCTTGTTGTCATACCCTCTGTTATCTTTGAAGAAGAAAATCAGGCCCTACTTAAACCCATTGATAGAGAGGAACTGAAGAATGTCGTATTTGGAATGAGCATAAGAAAAACACCAGGCCCAGATGGCTTTCCAACTGAGTTTTTTAAGGCCTTTTGGGACAAATTGGAGGAGGATGTAATGGTTGTTATAGAGGAGTCCAAAGGTAGTAAAATAATGCTTAAAACATTAAATCATACTTGTATTACCTTAATTCCAAAAGGGAAGGAGGGGATGCCTATTTTAGATTATAGACCTATTGCCTTATGCAATGTCATATATAAAATAATCACAAAGGTAATGAATGAGTGGCTAAAACCTCTTATACATAGCATTATCTCCTTAGAGCAAGGGGAATTTGTAGAGGGTAGATAGATATTGGATGGTGTGGTTCTATCTCAGGAGGCAATCCATTCAATGTAAACATCTGGTAATAGGGGATGTTTTTAAAATTAGATATGTCAAAGGCTTATGATAGGGTGGAGTGGAGCTTCTTGTCAAATATGATGTCAGCCTTTGGTTTCTCTCAGGATTGGATAGAATGGGTCATGAGTTGTGTTTCTACTCCGACATACTCAATTTTAATCAAGGATCTTCCCTCGCAACCATTTGGAGCTACTTGAGGCCTTCATCAAGGATATCCTTGTTTTCCTTATATTTTTCTCATATTTTCTGAAGGCTTGGGTAGACTCATCTTGAGGAGAAGACAACAAGGTTTGCTAATAGGTATCAAGGTGGGTGAGGAAGTTTTGACTCACCTACAGTTTGTGGATGACACAAGATTGGTGGGAGTGGCCAGCTTTAGGGAAGCAAGAATGATTAGAGATACACTTAATGTCTATCTTAGGGCTACAAACCAAGTCATCAATGATAAAAAATCCTAAATGGTCTTTTTCAATCTTTATCAAAGGCTTCAGGACAAAATTTTAGAGATCTTGGGATTCACAAGGACTTCTCTCCCAGTGGTATACTAGGGGGTCCCTTTGCATTTTAAAAAGCTAAAAATAGATATCTGGAGAAATATTTTGGACTATATCAAGAAAATAATAAATCATTGGTCTCACAAATGGTTAATCTATGGGGGTATATTAACTTTTTTACAATCAGTCATTCAGGCCATACCAATTTATAAATTTTCTATCCTTGTTGCCCCACATACCATATGGAAAGAGCTGGATAATATGGTTAGAAAAATTTTATGGGAATGAGTAAAAGGGGAGAGTAAATGGGCCTTATTAGGTTGGGAGAAAGGAAGACAACCCAAGGTAAAATGATGTTTGGGACTGAGAAGATCAAAGTTAAATAATAAAGCTTTGGATGGAAAGCTTTACTAGAGGTGGATTTATTTATTCAGTAGAATCTTAACTAGTAAATATTTGGGACAAGTGAACCCAAATGAGGTGGGTCATTTCTCTTTGGATGGAAATGGATCCTTAGTATGACAAGCTCTTAAGTTAGGATATCAGATAGTAAAATATGGATTATTCTAGAAAGTGGGAAGAGGGGAGAAGGCATGATTTTGGACAGATTCATGGGATCAATACCCACCTATCATTGTTGAATTTTTTGAACTACATCCAATAAAAACATCCATGGAAACTAGGGGTTGGGTCCAAATTGAAAGTTATTTCAATAATAGTTAGCTGGGGGATTATAATTTTAAGCAGTTTAAGTTGGATGAGTGGCCAATTTCAATCCCTTCGGATTTGACACCCATCATGACTAAAATATTGGAAGAAATATTTCTCACAGGTAGAGACGAGGAGGATGAATTAGCTTGGGGCTATGGGAGCCTTGGTGTCTACACAGTAAAGTATGGATATGATAAGATACTTCTAGAGCCTCCTCCTCATGCATATCAGGTTGAGGATTGGAGAAATATTTGGTAGTCCAAGGGTTGACCGAAAGTAAATTTTTTTCCTATAAGTTCATGCATAATGGAATTATTACTTTTGATAATATTAGATGTAGGGGAATCATTGGTCCATATAAATGTGTTTTATGCTACAAGAGTGAGGAAATAGTTGATCACTTGATGTTTGAGTGCCCATTCATGCACCAAATTTGGGAGAGATGGTTTTTATATTATAAAATTTGATTTAATGATGATTTGAATCATATTAATATTTGTAAAATATGGAAGAGGGGTAAATTTAAATCTAAATCTCTTTGTATTTGTTGTGATCTTGGATTAAACTTGATTTGGTGGTAAGTGTGGTTGGATAAAAATGGCAAAAAATGTAGAGAAACATTTTCTTCTTTATATGGAGTTTGGTAGGTCATTTGGAGCAAAGTCATATAAATTGTGGTAGTGTATGCTAAAGAGGAAACTCAAGTTGTTATAGGTGAAATGGAGAAGGAAGTTGAAGTGCAAGAGGGGTAGGACAAAGCTAGTTGGAAACCATCCCCATAAGGTTAGATTAAAATTAATACTGATGGAGTTGTAAAAGGCAATTCAAGTAGAGCTAGAATTGGAGTGGTTTACCGGAATCATGTTGGAACAATGCTCTATTGGTAACTACAAGTATTGGAAAGAGCCACAAACAATTAAGTGGAAGCCTTAGCTATAAAATCTACTTCTATTTGGGCAATAAAACAAGGTTACATGAGGATAATCCTAGAATCAAATTCTCAAATAATGGTTGGAGCTCTAGATTGCATGAGGAACTTTGCTTTGAAGACATGGAGGTTGAGGATTCTTGTCACTCAAATTAAGGAATTACGAAGGGAATTAGATGATGTGATTCTAGTTTATATGATTAGAGATCTAAATAAAGTGGTAAACTTCCTAGCTAAGATTGTCACTAGGAAGGAGGTAGGGGTTCAGTGGCATAGTGACATGGCTATTGAGGATGAGATGATTAGGCAGGTTGGTAAGCAAATCTAGTGTTTGATTAATTTGGACAACCATTCCAAAAATATGGTTTAAGAGATTTGTGCTCCAAAGTATATCTTCTTTTATAGTTGTAAACAGGTGAACAACCATTGTATAAATATAATTTAAGATATTTGGATCTAATGCAAATATTCTTTTACTATTGTAAACATGTGTTCTCTTTGGTTAAGGCTAGGATAAATCTCATCCCAACTTGTAAATGATCTTTGTTTTAATACAAGTTTTTTCAAATTATTTAGGAAAAAAACAATAACAAGAGTATAACCCATAAATCTTACATAATAAAATATTACAATAAATTAAATATGATTTTACAATGATTTATTGTAGGCCTATACAATATTATATCATATAAAATCTTCCTTGACCATAAGTCAGATTACCATTTCAATAAGGCATTTAATTTTACCCAAGACAAATGTTCTCAAGGACTATATTATGCCATAAAGATAAAAAATATACCAAAAAGGTATTAGATGTCTCATAAAGACATTATATATTCTTAAAGGTATTGGATGTACCTATTGGAATGTATTACATTATTTAGCACATGCTAATGTATCCCCATGGTACCTTCATGGTATATTTATAAATAATTGATTAGGGTTTATTCATATTATAGAGTGAGTTATATTTCTCTTTTTATGTAAGTTTGAAAGTGCAGGAAATGCACAAGTGTTATGTGAGTTAGTGTGCAATTGTAAGTTGAGTCTATATGCACAAGTGTCTTGTATGTATGATAACAATATGTAATGTAAATATGTGTACAAGTATCTTAGATTTTAGTGTGCAAGTTATATAAAAGTAAGAGTCATGTTTAGGTGTGCATATGTTATAGTATCAAGTGTTCATCAAGTATGTAAGCGTCAAGTAGTCAAGCTAAGAGTAATGAGACTTGTCATATGGAAATGAATAGTCAAGTATCCAAAGAGTCACACTACTATGGCTATATTATAAAGGTAATACTCCATAAAAAGCATATACAAATAGACAAATACAATCACAAGCATTATCATTGTAAGATAAAGTGAAGCAATAAAGATTGTATACATTTTGAGCAATTAATATTATAAGTTATATTACATGCTTAGTACATATTTTATTAAGGCTATTTACATTCATATTGTTGCATATTATTGAATGTTATTTGATTTATTATAAGCCTTGTTATACATATTAATTTGCTCATATTATTCTAGTCGTCTTTATTTTGACATTATTATATTGTGGCTATATTATATTCAATCATGTGATACATAAACTATGATATTTGTAGTAGTATTAAGGCTTAAAATGCCATCAGTACCATTAAGACATTATATATACCAAAATATATTGGATGATCCATAAAAGTGATTTGAATTTACTTCTTTGTGCAATAATATTGAAAAATGAAGTAATTACGTAGATATTGAATTCCCCCATTCAAGTAAGTGATAGTGAGTGAAAATAATTTATTTCAATGAGATGAAATTCATACTTTCCCCATGCCTATATATGATTATAAATATTTTTTATGATCCTACATTGTTGATTGAAACATCTTATTGAGGCCAACTAACATTATACATGGGAACAAGAGCAATATATACAAGATTTAATAGATGATAGAAATTGGATAAGAAGGGCTTAAATGCTTCAAGATAAATTTATTTAGGTGATTTTTTTATAAAATACATTTTTTAAACATTCCAAAAGGATATGGATTGATGAGGTAAAGAATATAATGAATTTCCATCATTCAAATAAGGGATAGTAGGTGAAAATAATTAATTGAGATGAGGTTCATAATTTCCCATACATGTGTTTAAAAATAGTTTTAAATAATCCTACATAGATGGTCAAAACATACTATTGAGGCCATTCAACATGTTGTATGATCATGAAATAAATATATGACACGATCATATGATCCAACTAAATTCCTTTTTGACAAATATTGATATAAAATTTGGATAAAGTAACTTCTAAGTCTTTATGAATATTAAATGGTGAGGGTTGGTAATGGAAAGGTGTTGCCATCATTAGTTGTAAATTTTATAGTATTTACAACATGGTAGAAGATGAAATATTATAATATTAGGAAGTGATTGTGATTAATGTTTGAGATAAGCAATGATTGATGATGACTTATTAGAAATAAAATGTGAATTAATATTTTATATATTAAAATTCATATATAGATAGAAAGAGATGATGGATATGATTTACTTCCATCAACACCTATGATTCTTATAGTATTCATCATAAAATAGTAGATGATGATTTAAGAAGATCGAGTATTCAAACATATAGCTATTAGAAATGTAATTGATTAGATGAGATCAACATATCCCAATCCTTTCAATCTTGACAATTTTAATTTAATAAAATAACATGTGCCCTTTCTTCTTTTAAATATAAATCAATGAGATTAAAGAGCATAAAATATTCAGTAATAAAATATATTAGGAGAGGTATTTTTGTTTGTTGGCTTAAGATATTTGAGATGATATACATCCATTGGCATCAAATTCTTAGGAAAAAAATAAAGCCAATATTGCCTAGAATCATCCCCTATCGATGAATAAATAGTATAGAAAGAGATGAACATATACAAAAATATTAGAGGGATCTCCATGCATGGTATGAGAAATAATTTAGACTTAAGTGAAGGAAAAAAATATTAATGAGATACCCATGCCTTATAGGATAAGTCCTTTGTGCTTACATGAAAAAATATACAAATTATTTTTGCCTCAAAGGTATAGAAAAAGTCCTCCTTTGGGGCTTGAGATGTGATGGGAAAAATAAGATATAGGAGACGATTATAGATGAGAAGGATAGAGAAAATTTTTGATACACGCTCATGCCTACAAGGCATGTATCCTCATGGAAAATTATTATACTTTTTCCCTCATATTTTTCTATATGGTTTTCCTCATATATTACTGAAATGACCAGAAGTTGACATTTGATCTAACAACAAGTAATAAACACAATTCATTCAAAAATATATATTTTATTCATGATCAATTTTGTATAGGTTATAAATAGGGAGGATTTTTGTTTTTCCTTTCATGAATACACAATATGCCTGATGTCTTCTTCTGATGTCCCTCAGTGTAGTTGGGCTTCTTTGTATGTGAGCCATCACCGGGTTGTAGTTATAGCTGCTTTACCTCCTTGCTCCTGTGCTAGGCCTACAAAAGGGTGTTAGTGTGTTGGGGGGCTTGCATCAGTCAGACCCCATATTAAGAAAGACAATTAGACTATAAAAACATGATAAAAAATGAAATAAATTATGCAAAACAACATAAAAAGACCAAGTGAAGCTTACCTCTAATATTTGGGTCGATTCAGGTCATGTAAACCCAATTAGCCCCCAGAGGGGTGAATTGGTGCCAGATTTGTAGGGCAGGGGGTGAATTTCATCTAGAGTGGTCTTTTTCAAAGATCCTTCGATGGATAGGCTCATTTGATATTGTAATATTGATGTGTAGGTTCAGATATGCTTTGCTATGCTTCGGTACACATTTTGGTAGTATTTCTATGCTTTGGACATGAATGGAGAGCTATGGAATTAGGGGTTTAAGACCCACTATATATAGAAAATTACAAGGTGTAGGGGGAAGGGTTAAGGAAGCTAATCCTAGGATGAAGTCTAACCAAAGTTAGGTTAGAGTTTGTGACATGGAAGTCTCCTATTCCTCATAGAAAATATCCTATCCTCACACATGTGTGAGGAAGGATTAAGGCTAATTAGAGTTAGGAGGTCTTAAGTCAAATTAGGGCTTGATTAATATTTCTTAGGAAAATATTTTAGCTAACCCTAATTACACACATGTGGGAGGATGTAATTAGTGTTAATTAAGGATTAAGGGTTCTTTTAATCAATTTTGCCCTAAAAAGGTGACTTAAGTGAAGTCAACATTAAATTAGATTTTTGGAATTGACTTGTTAATTGTTTTGGTCAATTAATACCCCGTGGGAGCCTCAATTGAGTGCAAATTGGTTGTCGGATGATATCCCAATGAACAGGATGTAATTTTGAAGGATTATTAGGGTTTTGGACCTGAAATCCAATGACATGGTATATATGGAAGTCTACATGTTGCTATGGTGAACTACGACAATCTACGCATGACTACGCATGACTACACATGACTACAATAGACTAAAATAGCCTAGGGATATCCAAAATTACTTGTGGATATGTAGAAACAATAATGTGTGACTTTTGGGTGTCTACATTTTGCCCCTTTTTGTACTATACTATGTGGAACATAGTTTAATACAAAAATATGAAGGGTTTGTGTAGAAGAAAAAGGGATAGAAGGGGAATGGAATCCAATCAAAGGTATGTAGCCACTCGAAGCATGACCATACAACATTGATCGATAGCCAAGAAGAGAAGGGAAAATAATGGGATCCAATCAAAGGTATGTAGCTACTCGAAGCGTGACCATACAACATTAACTGGATGTCCAGAGGAAAGAAGAGAGGAAGAAAAGAAGGAAAAGAGGAAAGAGATAAAAATAATATTGGTAAATGAAAATGGATGATTATGGATGCAATGATGTGATTTTCCTAAGTCTGTATGATATTTACGATGTTGTACTAGTTTCTTGAGAACGAAAAATTTTGACTATTTTGCTTTTATGACCAGATCAACATGGTCCAAAAGTATGAATAGGACAAAATCCTATCTAAATTTTTGTTGTTGATTGATTGATGAGAACATGGTGACAAGTGTCAAACCATTTGAACTAAGTTGAAATTTAGCTTATTCAAACATGTCATTCATGATTCTCCATGAATTCTAGATATAAATACTCTAAATTTTACGCCAGGATCATGCCAAACGTATCATCCATTATGTACTCGATGTACAAGAATGCTAGATTGACTTCTCCATTGTCACGCATAGCTCTCGTGATGTAACCCATGTCTAATTGTGATTGAGATTATTTCGTATGATAATCTTCAACAAAAAAATTTGTAGACAAATGTGCTAATCGCACTTTTGGATTTTTGATGTTGTGGTTGCATGTAAAGCTGACTTTGGATATGAATACCCCCTCAAACGAGGAATCAGCAATGAGGTGAATGGAATGCGGTGATTTGATGATGCAACGATTGATAAAATACCAATGCATGATGAATATGATTGAAAATAAAGTTAAAAGATAAATTTAGAAGGTTCCTAGGGTTTTAGGGGACATGTGCCTACTTTCCTAGGGTTTTGGGAGAATTTTGAGGTGTTTTGGTTGAATTCGCCACCCGGGGGGCAATTTTGACCTAAATCGCCACTCGAGGGGTGAATTGGACCTATGTGCAATGTTTTAGCAGTTTGGGGGACCAAACAATGTCAAAATTAGATAAATATTATACCGTTGGAAAGCTCTTTCCAAGATCTATCTAATGGTGAAATTTTTGGTAAATTCAAAGATGATTTTAGAGGTGAAAAGTTAGGCCAAAGATGATCCTACTTTTAGTAATGATGAGCACACAATTGCAAGCCTTGTGAAGGGTGTGCATGATGATTTTGTGTTGTGCCTACATACAATGTATGTGATTTTATGTGTATGTAATGTGTAGATGTTGTGAAATGTGTTTGAATTGTGTTTGCATAGATAGCATAGTGTAATGTGTGATTATGTATAATGAATAGGTATACATGTGTGGTAGGGTGTAGATGTATGATCATACTGTAGTATGGATATACTGTAGGATGATATGAGGGATTGTATTTTAAATGCAATGCACTATAATGTGATGTGAATAACATTTGTAGTAAATGCAATGATGTGATGTTTGTGATGTGATGCATGTAATGTAAATGCAATGATGTGATATTTGTGTTGTGATGCATGTAATTTAAATGCATTGATGTAATGTTTGATGTGGAAATGCATGTAGGATGAATGCAAAATGTGATTCGATTTTGAAATGCATGTAGGATGAATGCAATAATGTGATTCAATTTTGAAATGCATGTAGTATGAATGCATTAATGTGATTCGATTTTGAAATGCATATAGTATGAATGCATTGCTATAATGTGTACTAAATGTATATGACATAGATGCATGGATGCATGTATGGACATACTGAAATGTGCCAAGGAAGCACTTGTATCCTAGCATATACCTGTATGGATGTGATCCATTCCATGATTTCAAGGATGTTGGATAATGTAAGGCATGTGTAATGGCTTTGACCAACATAGTTGTGACAATCAAATCTCAGACCCTCAGCTATACAAGTGTTTGTGGCAACTTATAACATAATTGGGTTGGTTCAAAGTCTATCTTGGACCTATGTGTGTGCATGTGTAAGGTTCATTTATCCATTTTTAGGGAGGTAGGATTAACCCATTGTAGATGCTACCGGACTAGCTAGCTCATCCGTCCACAATAGTGATCTATACAAAAGCGAGATGCTAATGTGAGAGATGTGTTGTCACCCATAAGACTATTCCACTGGTAGGCAGGCTCTTGGAGCCTATTTCTAGTGATGGAAATCATCCCATGGTGTTATGTTGAACCTAAGGACCAAAGGCGATAAGCATAACATGGGTGATATCAAGAGGCATTTTCTTTTGTTTTTGCCCCTGTTCTAATGTTGACCTATTTGATTGTAGTGCTCTTTCTTTTTCTTTTTTTTTTTTTTGTGGTGCTCTTTTTGTATGGGTGATGAAGTTTATTTTCTACCCAATCATTTATTTTTGCTTATGCTTGATCCCTTTGTTTATCCCCAAGTCGTATGTTGACCATGTAGGTGATAGGATGAGTAGGGGATACCGTTCGCTAGATGGTGATATCTACTCAAGATGTCCTCTTTCCTAAGCTCAAAATTGTTTAATGTGTAACCTATTGTGAGTGATCCATGAGAGAAGTTGAACCAGCCTAAAGGACCATAAGAAGAATGTACAAGACTTAGTAGCTATGGGTGACACTAGATTTCCTGAACTACAGAGTAGTCAAAATTAAACACGACACCTATGTATACCCTTATCCTAAAAAATGGGGAATGGACATCCAGGTGGTGATGCTAACAAGTGCATGTATTACTCCTGCTAAGGCGCATTTTGGGGGAGAATGTACAAACATGAATTAAAATTCTAACTATAAAGCATATGAATATGTGCAATGGATGTAACTGTAAATGATGCAAGTGGAGGAATGCAATATCTACAAGAGGAAAGTTATGCTATGTAGAAGGAGAATTTTAGAAAAAAAACCTATTTACAAATGAGTAAAGTGTTTGATGATGATGATAAAAAGGGTGATGCTATGATCATGGTTGCCCCAACGTGTGGGTGTGTGTGTGTATTAGTTATGAACTGTATGGATGTATGTAGCAGTCGTCAAGAGAAGGAAGATGTAAGGGTAGAATGTACAGATGGAGGAAGTGAGAAGAAATAGACTTTGGTAACCAGCAAGATAAGGGGATTACCAAAGTTAAAGGATGATAGAAGAAAAGGGGATAGATCAACATAGGTATGTAGTCGCTTGAAGCATGACCATACGACTACACGAGGAAGTAAGAAGAAGAAGTAGAAAGAAGAGGAAAATGAAATGCAAGATACGTCACCAATGGATGGTTTTGATTTGTTTGTATTTTTATTTTGGTTTTGTGGATGTTTGTTGTGTTCGATGTCGCATGTACAAGAATGTACAAGCAACGAAGGTTGCTCATGGATGCAAAATCTTTGTGAGGACAAAGAAGTGAAAAATTGTTTTGCTATGCTAGGGTATGTATGCTATGCTAGGCTAGGCTATGCTAGGCCATGTGTATGCTATGCTAGACTAGGCTATGCTAGGCTATGTATATGCTATGCCTATGCTAGGCTAGGCTAGGCTATTTTTGCTGAGGTTTTTGGAGAAACCTATCCAAATGTTTGCTGAGGTTTTTGGAGAAACCTATCCAAATTTTTACTAAGGTTTTTGGAGAAACCTATCTAGATTTTTATCGAGGTTTTTGGAGAAACCTATCCAAATTTTTACTGAGGTTTTTGGAGAAACCTATCCAAATTTTTACTAAGGTTTTTGAAGAAACCTATCCATATTTTTACTGAGGTTTTTGGAGAAACCTATCCAAATTTTTACTGAGGTTTTTGGAGAAACCTATCCAAATTTTCATTGAGATTTTTGGAGAAACTCATCCAAATTTTTACTGAGGTTTTTGGAGAAACCTATCCAAATTTTTACTGAGGTTTTTGGAGAAACCTATCCAAATTTTTACTGAGGTTTTTGGAGAAACCTATCCAAATTTTTACTGAGGTTTTTGGAGAAACCTATCCAAATTTTTACTGAGGTTTTTGGAGAAACCTATCCAAATTTTTACTGAGGTTTTTGGAAAAACCTGGTGCTAAGGGATTCTAAAAAGAATGTTCCAAAATTTTTGCTGAGGATTTTGGAAAAACCGGTGCTAAGAGATTCTAAAAAGAATGTTCCAAAATTTTTGCTGAGGATTTTGGAAAAACCTAGTTACTAAGAGATTCTAAAAAGAATGTTCCAAAATTTTTGTTGAGGATTTTGGAGAAACCTAGTGCTGATTTGTTTTGCTGAGGTTTCAAGAGAAACCTATTGTTTGGAAAACAATTGTGATGAAGGTAAGGCAAAGGACACAACCCTTGGCAAAAGGATACAACCTTTTGAACCTGGTGATTGATTTTATTTGATGAGGACAAGGCAAAGGATGCAACCTTTTAACCTTGGTGATTGATTTGGTTTGACAATAAAAAATATAGTGAACAAATGGAATAAATCAATGGCCACTTAAGGTGGGCACACCCTTGCGCAAACGCAGATGAAAATATAAAAGATATAAGATGATCCTTCATTTAACTATTTGTGAATCCATATATATTAAATTTAACAAGCTTGGACGTCATAGCCGACGTATACTATATTTGGAGTGTAACATGACTCCCCTCCTCGGAAAGCTTTGTCCTCAAAGCTGGAAATGTCTGGAAAATACTTTCAGGTTCCCATGTGGCATCTTCCTCTGGTAAATCTTGCCATTTAATGAGAAATTCTTGAATCTGACGTGATCTCAGTCTTCGGGTTCTATGTTGTAGTATATCTTCAGGTTGGAGATGTATGCGTCCTTCCTCATCGAGCACTGGTAGGTCTGATTGACTTTGTACTTTCTGGCCAATTACTTTTTTGAGACATGAAACATGAAATACCGGGTGTATTCGTGATGATGTAGGTAGCTCTAATTGATAGGCTACTTCTCCAATGCGGCGCACAATTTTGTAGGGACCATAGAATCGTGGAGCCAACTTTTGGCTGGACTTTATCCTTAACGAGGATTGTTTGTAGGGTTGCAACTTTAGGAACACCCAATCACCTATATTAAAAGTTCTCTCTGATCGGTGCAAGTCTTGTTGTTGTTTCATACGATTACGTGCTTGGACTAAATTCTCTTTGAGGATGGTGAGTGTAGGCTGCCTTTGTTGGAACCAATCATCCACTTTGGCTACTTTGGATGATCCATGTACGTAATCTGCGATTGTTGGAGGTTTGGTGCCATACAATGCTTCAAATGGAGACATCTTAATTGAGTAATGGTAAGAAGTGTTGTACCACCATTCTGCCAATGCTAACCAATGGCTCCATTGGTATTGTTTATCTTGAGCAAAACATCTTAAGTACGTACCCAAACATTTGTTAACTACTTCTGTTTGACCATCTGTATGTGGATGGTAAGCTGAAGACATGTTCAATTTGGTACCACTAAGGCGAAATAACTCCCTCCAAAAGTTACTAGTAAAAATGGGATCTCTATCACTTACAATATTTTTTGGCATACCATGTAATTTGAAAATTGAATCCATAAATACCTTTGCCACCTTGCTTGCGGAAAATGGATGTTGTAAAGCACGAAAGTGAGCGTATTTGGATAACCGGTCTACGACGACGAAGATTATTGTCATGCCTTCTGATTTTGGAAGACCTTCAATAAAATCCATGGATATATGTTCCCACTAGCGTTTCGGGATGGGTAATGGTTGTAATAATCCTGGTGATTTGACTGTTTCTCCTTTATTGCGCTGGCAAACTTCACATTCTGCTACCCATTGTTTGACTTTCGCTTTTAATCCTTTCCAACAAAATGATTGTTTGACCCTTAAATATGTCTTCAAAAATCCTGAATGTCCTGCTGATGGAGAAGCGTGTGATTCGTCGAGGATCTTTGATTTGAGTTCTGAATTATGTGGAATGTAAATGCGGTTCTTCTTCCGGAGGATTTTATCTTCATAAGAGAACAAAGGGTGTTTGGAGGACCCTATAGATAATTCATGAATTATCTGGGCAGTTTCACTATTGGACAACCATTCATCTTGTAATTGATTTACCCATTGGGAGCAAGGACCTGAAATAGCATTAATGACTACTTCATCTTCATATTTTCTGGACAGCGCATCGGCGGCTATATTTTCCTTCCCTTTCTTGTATTCGATAACGAAATCATAGCCCAACAGTTTGGTTAACCACTTATTTTGTTCCGGATAAGAAAACCTTTGCTCCAAAAAATGCTTGAGGCTACTATGATCTATTTTTATAATGAAGCGGCTACTGATTAGGTAGTGTCTCCATTTTTCTACTGCATGAAGAATAGCCAACATTTCTTTTTCGTATGTTGATCTTCCCAAATTTTTCTCGGAAAGCTGTTTACTTTCAAATGCCAATGGATGACCTTCTTGCATTAATATAGCCCCAATTCCTGTTCCTGATGCATCACATTCGATAATAAATGGTTTGTGAAAATTGGGAGTCGCTAATACTGGAGTTGTACACATGGCTTTCTTAAGAGCTTCAAAGGCTTGAGTGGCCTCTTCTGACCAACGAAAGGCATCCTTCTTTGTAAGTGCGGTGAGAGGTGCTGCAATCTTACCATAATTTTGTACAAACTTGCGATAGTAGCCGGTGAGACCCAAAAAACCACGAAGTTTCTTGATGGTTTTAGGTAAGGGCCACTCTTGAATTGCCTTAATCTTATTGGGATCGACTTTGACACCCTCATGTGAAACTATATGACCAAGATACTCGACTTCTTGAACACCAAATGAACATTTGGAACGTTTAACAAATAATTTTTCTTTGTGTAAAATGTGAAGGGCTTTATCCACATGATGTAAATGGTCCGTCCATGTTTTTTTGTATATGAGAATATCATCAAAAAAAACTAACACAAACTTACGGAGGAGTGGACGAAACACTTGGTTCATGAGACTTTGGAATGTGGATGGTGCATTAGTGAGACCAAAAGGCATGACCAAAAATTCGTAATGACCTTCATGAGTACGAAAGGCCGTTTTGGGAATATCTTCTTCTCTAACACGGATTTGGTGAAAGCCAGAGCGAAGGTCTAATTTTGTAAAAAATTTTGCCCCATGCAACTCATCTAATAGGTCATCTATGACGGGGATAGGAAATTTGTCCTTGATAGTGAGTTTATTGAGAGAACGAAAGTCAGGACACATACGCCAAGAGTTATCTTTTCGTCTAGCCGGGACTACGGGTGAGGAATAAGGACTAGTGTTGTGACGAATGACTCCATGATCCAACAAATCCTGAACGATCTGTTCGATTTCTATCTTTTGTGGTTGAGGATAGCGATAAGGACGACTGTTAGGTGGGACACTCCCTGGCATCAAATGGATGGCATGATCATGAGATCGTTTAGGTGGTAATCCTTGAGGTTCTTGGAAAACCTCTTCGTAATGTGTTATGATATCTTGTAACTCAGGTGCAATAATATCCGAAGTTCTTGAAGATTGTTTTTCCAAACAATTAATTTGAGCTATAAACCCATATCCACCCTTTTTTAACATCTTCTCCATACTATGAGAGCTCACCATTTGTGATGGAGGAGTAGTAATGCCTTGTAAGCGAATGACTCGTCCATTTTCCTTCCATTCCACAAATAATTTTTTGAAGTTGAAACTAACTGTGTCTAATGTTTCCAACCATTCAACTCCCAAAATGACATCAGAGTTCCCTAAATTCATGACAAAAAGGGATCCTAACCAGGTATAAGTTCCCATATTTATGGAAACTTGAGATGTGCGACCAACACATTGTGCGTTCACCCCGTTGGCCACTAGAACCTGGAATTTGTCTTTGTTGGAAGAGTTAATGAATAAATTCAAAGCTTTTGCTGTTTTGATGTCGATAAAATTGTGGGTGCTACCAGAATCAATTAGCACATTCACCTTTTTCTGGTGGAGAAATCCTGGTACCTTGATGGTATGGTGGGCGGTTAAACCCATGAGAGCATGCACTGAAATTGCCATTGTATCCTCTTCTTTTTCGTCTATAGTACACGGTAGGTCTTCTGGCATAGGTTCTTCTGATTGGTAAGGTTCATCTTCTTCTCCTTCACAATGATCACCTTCAATATGAAAGTTTTGTTTTTGGGCACAAGCTTGTTCCCTGGGGTGATGAGTGCGACATTTATAGCAAAAATATCTTGATGGTTGATCATTTCTACGAAAGGAATTGTTGCGATATGAGGGACGACTATATGTTTCCCATCGTGCAGACAACTGATGTCTCTTCTCGGCCAACTTGGCTATTCTTATACAACTGTTCAACAAGGTTGGATCGTGCATGTCTACCTCCACTCGAATACTTTCTTTCAAACCATTGCGAAAGGCACCTACCACTGTGTCGGGACTAAGGTCTGAAGTGTATGGTAGTAAACTGGTAAACTCCGAAATGAATTCACTAATTGACCCTTCTTGTTTAAGAGATAACAATCTTATTGTGTAGGATGATGTAGCTCCGTCATCAAATCTTTCTAAAAAAGAGGTAGTGAATTTTCTCCAAGTAATAATAGCTTCATTCTCTCGTTTAAGCCATACAAACCATTGGTAGGCCTCAGTGCCTAATTTTGATGCGGCGAAAGGAACTCTATCAATTTCCTTAATTTGATATAAGTCAAGGATGCCTTCCATTTTGGCTAACCAACCACGAGGATCATGACCTTCAAAAGTGGGCATATCAATTCGTGGAAAATTAATATTAGGGCCTCTTGGTTGGTGATAACCCGTGTCCCTTTCTTGATTTTGGTTATACCCCTGTCTTTGATAGGGATCCCTGTAATTATCCGAATCACCCTGTTTTTGTTCCCAATCATCATTAGGATCGACAGTTTCTTCATTCCGTTGGGCATGGGAGTGATTTTGGGGATTAGTATTAGGATTAGGTTGTTTTTGTGCTTTCACAAGGTCTTTTAGGAGGATACCCATTTCGTTCATACCCTCTAGTAAGCATCGAAGAGACTCCCTATCAGACATGGCTGAGTTACTTGAGTTTCCTTGTGTGATGTTTTCGTGAGTTGGGGAAGGATTAGTAGCCATAGGATCTACTAGTGGATGATGTGGATTATAACTACCAATTTTAAAAGGAGAAAGAGAATTTTTTGTACCTGGGCTGCGATTAGGTCTTCTTGTGTTGTTATTGGTCGTCTTCGAGCTTGATAATCGACCGTCAGGTCCTTTGGTCCAGCTTTTACTCATGCACTGTTTAAACCTTCCGGATTAGTAATCCTTGATCTGCAAAATTTGGTTATCTTTTGGTAAAAAATTTGGTGTTGATTCCGCCTTAATTGCCACTCCAACTGCGACGCGAAAGTTGATGTTGTGTGCTCCGAGGACACTAGACACGACTCACAAAAAAAAAAAAAACAAACAAAAAAAAAAAAAACAACAAAACAAAAACAAAAAAAAACAAAAACAAAAAAAAAACACACAACACAACCAAACGACAAAAAAAAAAAAAAAAATAAAACCAAAGGATGCAACCTTTTGAACCTGATGATGTATGATGTATGCCCCTGCATTGAATTATGTATGGGGAGAAGATAAAGTTACCCCAATTTTGAATGACAAATGGGAGAGGGTGAAGTTGCCCTCGTGTTGAATGATGGATGGGGATAAGATGAAATTTTCCCTATTTTGAATGATGGATTTGAGGGATAGGATGAAGTTGCCCCCGCATTGAGTGATGGATTGGGGGAAGATGAAATTACCCCTAATTTTTGAATGATGAATGGGGAAATATGAGGTTGCCCCAATTTTGAATGATGGATAGGAGAGGGTGAAGTTACCCCCAGCTTGAATGATTGATGTTGGGGAAGATGATGTTGCCCCAGTTTTGAATGATTGATTGGAGAGGGTGATGTTGCCCCAATTTTGAATAATGGATTGGGAGCAGATGAGGTTACCCCCAACTTTTGAGTGATGGTGAATGGGGAAAGATGAAGTTACCCCCAATTTTGGATGAAATTTGGATGATTTTGGGATTAAGAGCTTCAATTCGTAGGTCGGAGGGGTGAATTGAACCTGAAATCGTAGGTTGGGGGGCGAATTGGACTTTTTGACCCATGTGCAGTATTTTGGCAATTTAGGAGACCAACTGATGTCATAATTGGATAAATATTATACCATTGGAAAGCTCTTTTCAATATTGATCTAATGGTGAAAGTTTTGGGAAATTTGGAGATGATATGATGTGGGAAAGGTTGGTTCAAATATGACCCTTATTTTGGAAGTGATGAATGTGCGATTTCAAGCCTTTTGAAAGGGAAAATTGACATTATTAGTGAAATGGTTAATGGATGATGGTGGAAGTGGAGGAATGGGTACATCTCAATATGGTGGTTAGTGTTGATTATGAGTAGTGATGCTAATCATGCCAACCATTCCATAGGAAGGAATATTATGATGTACATGATTGACCTACCTTGATTGGGCTTATTGAGTGGGTTGAGTGTCGTAGGGATTAGTCCCCCTGTGTTCAGGTAATGTGTTATGATTATTACCTAAATTTTGATTTTGTGGTATGATGGGGTTTGAAACTTGAACAATACCATGATCGATAAGGTCCTCAACTAAGTCATGAAATGTGTGACAAGAGCGAACGTCATGACCCGACTGGTGATGGTAAACACAAAAGGCATGTTCGATGTGTCCACGAGGGTTGGGTCAATTTGGATCTACGGGTCGAATATCTGGTAATGTAACATGACCAGCCTCAAACAACCTTTGGAATAAGGTAGGTAGAGGCTCAAAAAGTGGAGTCCAATCATGATGTCGACGTGGAGGACGTGGACCATGAGCTCATTGTGGTTTGGATGGAGGAGGCACATTAGTATGAGATAATTATTGTTGTGGAGGAGGAGGTTGTGAGACTGATGAAGAATATGGAGAGGTTACATCTACTTGATTGGTCTATGGTGGCTTCGAGAAGGGTTGATTCGGTGTGTTGCAATTGAAGTGAGGATTTGCAGTGTAAGATGACTTTTGTTGAAGTTTGATTTTACCATATTGGACCTTGATGTCCTCGATAACCTTTGCCTATGAAATAGCATCTTCAAAAGTGTAGCTTTGGTGAAGTTGGAGGGATGTGGAGATGTGTTTATGGCAACTCTTGGAAAAGAGTGTCACTAGTTCTATGGTGGGGAGGCTATGGGCGAGGTCATGGATAATCGCTCTCCATCTAGCAACAAACTCCGTAATGGGTTCATCGTCTGCCTGTCGTAAGGCGTAGACATCAAAAAATGTGGTCTTTTTCTTGATGTTGATGGAAAAGTGCTCTAAGAAGGAATTGGCCAGCTGCTCAAAGGTATACAGGCTATGGCATGGGAGCATGTTGTACCAATCCAGTGCTGGCCCAGTGAGGGACAGGGAGAAGGTACGCAGCATAAGAGGATTACTACTATGAAGCTGGTAGTAGGACGAGCGGTAGTTGCTCACATGTTCTCTCGGGTCTTCCTTACCTCTATACTTGTCAAATTTTGGTATTTCGAAGTGATAGGGATAGGGAGGAATGGGAACTTATGGGTGAACTGGCTCATTGCATAGTTCATCGTAACAGGGCTTTTGTGGCCCATAGCTAGAGGTGCGTAGGTTCAACATTTTGACTTCATCTTGTAAGAGTTGAAGTTTGGGTGTCATAGGAGTCGAGGGTTGGGCTATGGTAGGCTGACCCTGTGGATGTGGTGGATATTGGTATTGTTGTTCTTCACAATACTATGGGGAATACTGTTGTGCCTGATCATGATAAGGTGGGTACTGGGCGACATGTGTTGTCATGTCTATGGGCACACTAGGTTATGGGGTAGGTGTCTGTTGTGGGTAGTAATACTATGACTATGAGGCATATGGTTGTGGCATAGGTACTTGTTGGTTTGGAGCCTACTATACTGGTTGAGCCATGGGTGGTGATGACCAAACTGGAGGAGGTGTAAAGAAGCTAGGTGTAGCTGGTGGTAGTGTAGGTATCGGTACTACTAGCACTAGGGGTGGTCGAGATGAGGTATCAAAATATGGGATCTATCTCTACCCTAGAGGGTAGGAAGTAGGGAAGCTAAACTATGTGGAATAATTTGGTTGAGTGGGTGGATAAGCTGTCGGTGTCGGTCCATAGGTAGGAGGGATATTGGTAGTGGGAGCCTAAAAAGGAATAGGTGGTGGTATCCTAAAGGTCGTCGTAGGCAAAGGTGGCTCTAAAGGTTGGGTATCATACCCTTCGAATACCTAGGATATTGGTGGAAAAGCTACTAAAAAAGTGGGATAAGCTATCAAAGTAGGAGCTTGGGTTGAGGGGAAAGTATATGTGTACACCCCCACTTGGGTTTGTGCATCTTGTGTCTAAAGGGGCTGCTGGGAGGTACCCTCAGATATGGTGAAGAATGGCTCTTGGGAAGAGGATGGTTGGTACTCTTGTGAAGAGTATGGGTGTGAGGTTTGAGGGAATGTTTGCGGTTCCTATTGGGTAGGGATTTGTTGTGTAGTTTGGAAGGATGGTTTCTGGATTCCTACAATGGAGGAGGATGGGTCAGATACCATTCCTATGATAGGGCAAAATGATGTGACCTCAGGATGGGTATGGTTTAGAAGGGAGGAATCATTCTCAAATAGGGATTGAGATAGATTTTGGAATAAGGGATGTGCGAAGGTGGGTGAAGTAGGCATGACCTCCTCATCTATGGTGAAGGATGGAGGAGGTTGTCCTGGTGCTGTGTAGATCACATGGTCACAGAACATGGTCGGTGGGTTAGGTGAGGATGGGGCTGAAAGGAGTGGGTAATCCTCTACGAGTGAAGTAGCAAGGATTTCACTCAAGGTTGACGTCTCATCATGAGGCATCATGTGTGTGAATTGTACATCGGATTCTATGCATGAATAATATGTGTCTATGATCTTCTCCTTCATGATCGAAGGAGTAAGAGTGGACTGACTAGAGGAAGGGGGAGGCCATTCCTCCATAGAGCGTGCTTGCTCATGCGCTCTACTATGGGTAACCATAGGCATAGTGGCATGTGAAAAAGGGATTTTTAGGAATAAACCCTGTGTGATGTAGACTCAACTGTGTCTAATGTAAGTGTGAAGTAAGTGACATGTTGTGTGTAGAAAAACAATATATAGTGCAATGTGTTGATACCAGTCTGTGATCATGCAAACAATGGTAGACCAGAATCAATTCTAAATGTTGAGAAAGTAAAAGTGTTCTATTCATTTTGTGTGTTGTAATGTTGATACTCCCTATGTAGAATTATAGGTAATGGAGTGAATACTCTAGCAAGTCGGGAATGTCGTCAATATCAAACCTCCTGCAACACCCAAAGATGCACAGGATAGAATGGTACTGCAACGTGCAAATGGTGACCTGTATGGAAGGTGTAGTAAAATGATATCCTAAAGGGGTGGAACTCACTATGCTGAAGTGAGTTCACAATATCCTCTCACAAAAAGAGGTGGTAATGTCTATGATGTGCTAGGCATGGTCAACAACCCCATGCGTTCGCTTCACCCTCGATCGGGCTTAGTCAATAGCGACAGTTATCGTATCCACAAATTATATGAGCCTTGTGGATGAAGGCGCTAATCCTATCCCACTCTGTAGGTAACCGCTGGTGATGAAATCCAAGGCCCAATCACAAAAGTGGGGGATTTTTTGGTGATGAAATCTAGAAAACCACTCCTATGGGGCTGCTAGGTGTCTAGGGGGTGAGTTGATGGAGAGTGTAACTCGATCCACACTAGTCTCGAGCGATGGATTGGGGATGAAGTCCAATCTCACCACTTGTTTAAATACCATGTGAGTGTGTGTGGGTTTGTGTTTTGCTAACGATGTATGCAAGGTAAGAAACTAACTAGTTGCCTTTTCAAAAGAAAACTAATCCTAATGCCTTTTCGAAAGCAAATGATTAGATAACTTGTATTCTTTGTAAAGAAATGGTCTAGTCCTAAATGCCTTTATAAAACAAATTAATCTACTTTGCAAAGCATAGAAACATGCAATCCAAGTGTGTGAAATAAAGGGGATTAGGAAACCCTAACTTGAACTTTAGAATGCAAAATTCTTTCAAAAATGTAAGAGGGGATTAGAAACCCTAATTTTACTTTAGAATGTAAAGTTCCTTTTAGCAATGGAAGCTATCAACGAAGGAAGAACAACTTAGGCTTATGCTATATACAAAAATAAAAGACAAATGAAAATTTATTTGAGAAATAAGTTTTGTGAAGTTGTTGGAAAGTTGCAGGTCCTAAAAATTTCAAAAACCCTAATGCTTTAACACTTTGCAATGAAAACAAAACTATACCAAGCAATGGTCATTCAACTAGCTAAAGGATTTTTGCTTCCAAAACTTGCAACAGAGGTAGAAAAAGTGAAAATACCTGCATTATGATGCTAAGGGGGGTTTTCTTGGCCCCTGAAGAGATCACCCTAGCTGATTTGGGGGTTTTTGAGGCTTTTGTGCTCAAATCGCCACCCGAGGGCGAATTTGACCCAAATCGTGACCCGGGGGGTGAATTCAGATTGGTTCATGGGGCGAGGGGTGAATCAGGTTTAGAGGCTTCAAATCAGAGATCTGATGGCCTAGGATGGTTCCTAGGGCTTTGGAGGTCTCAGTGGAATACAGTTTTGGTACCTACAAGACACAAAAATAGAGGACAATGTTAGATTTATAAATAAAATGAATCTAGCACTATCCATTGTGGGGGTCCCATCGGGCGTGCCAGAATGAAATGACCATAAGTTGAAATTTGATCTAACAACAAGTAATAAACACAAGTCATTCAGAAATATATATTTTATTCATGATCAATTTTGTATAGGTTACAAATAGGGAGGATTTCCCTTTTTCCTTTCATGAATACACAATAGGCCTGATGCCTTCTTCTGATGTCCCTCAGTGTAGGTGGGCTTCTTTGTATGTGGGCCACCGTCGGGTTGTAGTTGTAGCTACTTTCCCTCCTTGCTCCTGTGCTAGGCCTACAAAAGGGTGTTAGTGTGTTGGGGGGCTTGCCTCAGTCAGGCCCCATATTAAGAAAGACAAATCGACTATAAAAACATGATAAAAACTGAAATAAATGATGCAAAACAACATAAAAAGACCAAATGAAGCTTACCTCCAAGATTTGGGTTGATTCAGGTCCTGTAAACCCAATTAGCCCCCGGGGGGTGAATTGGTGCCGGATTCACGGGGCGGGGGGCGAATTGCACCTAGAGTGGTCTTTTTCAGAGATCCTTCGGTGGACAGGCTCATTTGTTGTTGTAATGTTGATGTGCAGGTTCAAATATGCTTTGCTATATGCTTTGGTATGCATTTTGGCAATATTTATGTGCTTTGGACATGAATGGAGAGCTATGGAATTAGGGGTTTAAGACCCACTATATATAGAAAATGGTAAGGTGTAGGGGGGAGGGTTAAGGAAGCTAACCCTAGGATGAAGTCTAACCAAAGTTAGGTTAGGGTTTGTGACATGGAAGTCTCCTATTCCTCATAGAAAATATCCTATCCTCACACATGTGTGAGGAAGGATTAAGGCTAATTAGGGTTAGGAGGTCTTAAGTCAAATTAGGGCTTGATTAGGGTTTCTTAGGAAAATATCTTAGCTAACCCTAATTACACACATGTGGGAGGATGTAATTAGTTTTAATTAAGGATTAAGGGTTCTTTTAATCAATTTTGCCCTAAAAAGGTGACTTAAGTGAAGTCAACATTAAATTAGATTTTTGGAATTGACTTGTTAATTATTTTGGTCAATTAATACCCCGTGGGGGCCTCAATTGAGTGCAAATTGGTTGTCGGATGATATCCCAATGCACGGGATGTGATTTTGAAGGCTTATTAGGGTTTTGGACCTGAAATCCGATGACATGGTATATATGGAAGTCTACATGCTGCTATGGCGAACTACGGCAATCTACGCATGACTACAATAGCCTACAATAGCCTAGGGATATCTGGAATCACCTATGGATACGTAGAAACAACAATGTGTGACTTTTGGGTGTCTACAATTACCTATATGAGCAAATTCTAAATGGGAATTTTCTTGCATTAGCTACCTTACAAAAATTAAATAACTAAACCTTGCTAAGATCATCATATGCATATCCTCATTGTTCCACTACTATTGATTCATTAATAACAACTGAAAAGGGGAACTAAAGCAAGAAGTTACATGAAAAAATTATCAAATATCAAACAATATTCATAATAGGTAATGTATTATTTTGGTTGATACAATTTAGATCACTAATGTAAGTAGTTATAGGTAGTCAATACATAGGTAAACATTATATTGAAAATATGCTAACACAAATAGCTAAGTAATTAGATACAAGCATATGTAAAATAAATATATGGATATATGCAAAAAAATGATTCTAAGAATAATAGTTTTCTAAATGTATGATGTTCATAGGTTCTTTAAGTTCTTTATCATTAAGCATTGCAAGGTAATATGCACCTAAACCATACTTGGTGGTGATTATGAATGGATCTATCCAATTAGAATCCAATTTAGATTTGAGCTTGGTTTTAGTGTTGGTATTATTTTTGTTTTCTTAAAAAACCAAATCACCAACTTCAAAGGAACAAGGTCCTACAATTTTTCCATAGGCTATTCTAAGCCTTTATTGTCAAAATTATAATTTCTCTAGGGCATGGATCCTCTCTTCATTGAATAAATTCAATTGATTAAGGTTGTATATATAATACTCATCACCACAAACACATATTACAAAATAATTTACAAGGATGGAACTTTAGCCTCAAAAGAGAATATAGTCTTCACACTATAAACCAAGGCATAAGGGGTCACACTAGTCGGGATCCTAAAAAATAGTATAAAATACCCAAAGGAATGGATTGAGTTGAAGATGTTAGTATTTTTCAATCTTGTTGACAATATTCTTGAGGATTTAAAAAATGTTTTATTCAAGAATTCAACTTGACTATTACCTTGAGGTTAGTTTGATATCAACCATTTATGTTATTTGTGATACTTTGCAAATATCTTTTGGGTATCTTTGGTTTTTAATAGCATACCATTATTGAATATAATGATGAATGGGATGCCATAGTGGAAAATTAGTTGATTTTGGATAGATTTGGATTCTTAGACTCTAGTTATTAAGGCTACAAATATAGCTTCAACCTACTTTGTGAAGTATTCAACTATAATTATGATGGACTTATATCCATTAGATGTGGGATTGATTTTACCAGCTATATCCAATCGTCAAATGGAAAATGGCCATGGTGAAGTATTGGGTTGCAAGGATTGGTATAAAGGATAGATAAGATTGTCATGTTTCTGATACATCACATCCCTTGATGTAGTCACAATATTAATTATCCATGGAGGGCCAATAATATCCCATTTGAACAAGTTTCTTAGTGACAGTGACCCCAATAAAGTTCCCACTAAAAAACCCATCATGGATCTCTTGGTTTACCTTTTTGGATTTAGCATGGTCTAAAAATATAATAAAGATACTATCAAGAGTATAATAATACAAGATATCACTAGTTATGATGTATCTATAGGATATTTGCTTAATTTTATTTTATTTATATCAATTCAAACCTTTGTAAAAAGGGTAAACTTTTAGATAACCATAGATGTCCTTATACCAAGGACTAGAAGATGAGGTGGCTTCAATGTTAAATGCTTTTAAAGGAATTAAATTGGTTTCTATAGTTGTGCACTCTATAATTTACATGATGATAATTATAGCTTGTTTATCATTAAGCTTCAATGGGATTAGAGGTTTTGCAAAACATATAATATATGTATGATAATTACTAGATCTACGGATGGCATCAATGGTGACTTTATCAAAAGTGACCATTAATTTATCAATAATTTTCTTATAACACTTTAAATTGTCATATGTATTTTTACAAGCACCATTACCCTAATTGATGATCAGTTGGAAATATTCAATATATTAAGGATAGTTACATTAAGAGCTTGAGTGATGCCAAATTCTAATATAAGATCTTCGTACTCTACCATATTATTGATAGAAGATAATTTTATCTTAAGTATAAAGGGATGGTTTGCTGCTAAGGATTAACTAGAATGATGTCACAATCCACCTTGGTAGGACTTACTACTTAAGTTGGACTATGTATTAGTGAATGATATTTAATGCTTAGCTTTGTTGTTTTGATGGATATGTGTAAACACCAAAATATAGCCACTTGTCATCCATATGTGTCCTCCAATCATAAGCCACCCATTATATATATATATATGTATGTATTTGTTTAATATATATTTAAATATTAATATTTTATATATTATATTTATATATAATATATATATATATATATATATATATATATGTATTTATATAAATTAATCCTAGCCCTCCATCAAATTTAAATATTAACCATCCATCCATCTCAATCCATGCCACTTGTCGAGATTTAATCTCCACCCTTATTTAATTTTTAATCTTGGACACACATTTTGTGTCATCAAAACCCTAACATGTCTATAGAGGGGAAAACTGCCCTACCACGTACAATTCCCAAACAAAAGGTTGGATCCGCAAGGAGAGAACCTTTTGTGGGGTGAACCACGGGGGTATGTTGTACTCTACACTCGGTGCTAGGGGGAAGGGTTCACCAGGAATGGTTTAAGGACTCGCTCCAAGTCCTCAGGATATTCAAGAATGTTTGATGTATTCAGTTTTAAGAAAAACACCTAAGTTTGGCCTTTCTAGATCTAAGCTAGGAAAGATAAAGGACAATGCAAAATATAATAGTAGAAAATAGAATGCAAGCATACAAGAGCTAACCTAATATGATTCTTTATTTTGAATGCTCACTAACCTAGGGTTTATTCCAGAAAACCTTTAAAGCAGACAACACACAAAATAAATGCACAAAAATTATCCCTAGATGCAAACTAAATGCTTTTCACTTTCAGATGCCTAAGAATCAATAATTAGATCAGATATTCAACCAATAAAATGATTAGAGCACTTATCTAGATTGGTGGTTGATTTAGCTTTTTCTGCCTCTTGTCCAATGATATCAAAAATACCTGTTTCTGCAAGATAACTCATAAAACACTTGAAAATGGGATTAGCATTAGGGGGCCTACTTAGGCCATTGTGTAACAGTCCTTGGAGGTGCAGCAGTCAAGCCCCCTAGGTCCTTTTAGATGACCTTTTAACACAAAATCAAAAATTGACCTTTGGAGAATTAATCATAAAATAAAAATGCAGTAACAGAAAATAGAAAATAGAATGCAGTAGTATGATCTAGATGCCAAATGGAATGCAATAGTGAAAATAGAATCTTGAAATTACCCTCGGTGTGCTCTCGAGAAAATCATGCCTCACCTAGAGTGGGCGTGATAACATAGCAGCAAAGTCATGCCCTACCTAGATGAGGTGTGATCTCACTTCTACATACTAGTTTACCCTAATCTAGGCAAGTGAAGTCATACCTCGCTAATATCAGGTATGATATCACTACAGACTAATGAAAAATAAAAAGTGAATGTAGGAAGTGAAATAAATACTAGAAACTAAGTAAGCAAACCCTAATGGACATCGTAGAAGCAGGAAAACAAAATTGAAGTATCCAAGTGGGCACTCTATCTCTCCAAACCACACCATGAATCCACCAAGTCACACAACAATCCAATCCAATCCATGCAATAGAAGATCAAATCTAAAATTTGCACTTCAGGGTTAGCTTGTAGTAGAAGAAAGCAAAGGAAGAAGAGCGAGCTATCATAAAAATTTTGAGCTTAATCAATAATCAAAATTTCACATTAAGATCGCATATCATTTTCTCTTAAGCAAGAACATCCTTCCTTTTATAGATGAAATCGGAGGGAAAAAGGTAAGCAAAATAAACCCAAAGCCGATGCCAAAACATGTTGGAGGGTTTAAACCTAGGTCTAAACGGGCCAAAAGAATAAAATAAAAATTAAATTAAAAACAGTGAAGTCGCACCCCATCCTAACGGGGCACGATATCGCTTGCGAAGTCGCACCTCATGAAGATGGAGCACGATTTCGCTAAAGGCACTAAAATAAGAAAGGCTGAGGGAGAAGAGGTCTATCCTTGCCTTAGGCAAGGGTTAGGGACCTCTTAGGGGTTACAAGGAAGATTACCCACTGAAAGTGGGTCAATTTTCTATGTCTACATTTTACCCCCTCTTTGATGCATTTATGGCCTATTAAATGCATCAAAGAAAGGATGTAGGCACACACACTAGGAAACAACAACAAGCAAAAATGGGATGGTTGGTTAGAAGAAAGGAGTGGTGCAAAAATAGTGTCATTCTAAACACTTTTAATTTTACATACAAATCGAGGCATTAGGGACATTAATACCTCTATAGGTTAGGGTGCCCCCTCGAGTTTTTATGAAAAAGTAATATTTCATAAAAACTCAAAAGAACTAACATAGAAGAAGAGAGAGAGAGAGAGAGAACAACCAAGAAAGAAAGGGGTAAAAAGAAAAAAAAAATAGGGTTAAAAAGGTAAAAAGGGGTAAAACCCTAATTCATTTTTACCGCAAAGAGGAGAGAAAATAGAGCTCTAGGAGAGAAAATATGATGGTACTTCCAGTTCACCGAGTGACGATCATGAGGGGAATAGGGCACGAGAATGGGTAAGGATCACTTTTGACTCTCCTCATGCATAATTTTATCTCATTTTTCATAATTTAATTAGGGTTTTGAGGGATTTTTAGGAAATCATCATAAAAGATTTTTGCCATGACCAGGTGATTTTGTGCCATATTTTCTGGGGCATGGTGAAATCATCACCAAAAAATGAGCATGATTTCAAAATCGCCCCTAAAAATAGAGCATGATTTGAAAGTGAAGTCATCGCCCCAAAAATGGGATGCGACTTTGCAAAAACTAAGGAAAAAAGAAAAAAAAAGAAAGAGAGAAAAAGAAGAAAAGAAAGAAAACAAGTAAACCCAAAGTGCAATTTTTGAATTGGAATTACCGTATGCTTAATAAATGATGTTGAATTAATTTTAATTCCTTTAATTTTATTATGGAACTAATTAAATTTTATTTTGTGAATGCAACTAGGTATTCTCGAGAGTCGAGAGTGGTGGGTAGGGGCTTTGGAAGAGTTGGATGCTCTAGGGTAGGTAGAGAGGACTAGACTAGAGGTGGTGGGGCTAGACCATGTGGTGAGGATGCCATGGATAGAGATAAATAGGGTGATGTTGACCACCCTAGCAGAGAGGTGGTATCCGAAGACTTCCACTTTTTGATTATCGATAGGGGAGATGACCGTCACACTAGAGGATGTGTGGTAGATTTTGAGGATCCCCATCAAGGGGAGAGAGGTCTATGGAGCATGAGGGAAGGTAACCACTCTTCAATAGTTTTCTATAGGTTTTACCCACTAGGTGCGAGAGGGCACCATAGTAGTTGATGACCTAGTCGGCCGCTACGAAGTGGACCCTCTAACTACTATGCTCATAAGGGTTGTGGTTGGTCTCTTGACATGCCACACTAGAAGATGATACTTGCCATGGGTACTAGTGGGAGTAGTAGTAGACATGCGATATCAGGGGGTTTGATTCGCATGGGGCCCTTATGTGTTGGCCACTTATATAGGATATTGTACAACATCATGTATAAGTGGCGTACAAGACTAGTGTGTATGACTTTGCTCTAGGTGTGGTGTTGGGAGCACATCATGGTGTAGAGACCATTAGCACTACCAGGACCATTACCAACCTAGAGTGGCCAACAACATACAGATGGTCGAGATCCCTAGAGAGGACCATGAGGGCCTATGTAGGGAACCTACCACTAGCTAGGTGGGTGATCGATGAGCTTTGAGATACGTAGCTCATATAGAGACCATGGAGGCTTCACCCTAGCTGGGTAGATGATAGGATAGAGCTAGCGAGGGTGAGGAGGATCAGATGGCTGAGGTCAGAGAGGGGAGAGCCAGAGGTACTCAGGTTTGATCGAGTCCTATGATAGTTTGAGATCTTATAAGGAGTCCTAGACCTAGGGGACTACTAGTACCAGAGGGTGACCCAAGACCCAGTAGGGGTTGGAGGTGAGCCAGACCTCACTAGATGGGCTGAGGAGGACATAGATGATCCTCCTTACATCAACCCAGGGGTAGGCGATGTAGGGGTGGCCATCGGGTATAGGTGATGGTACAGAGGAGTCATGCCCTAGAGGATCTCCCCACCCATACTAGTATAGAGGTACTAGGTGATGGACCTAGGCATGCAATGAGTATTCTGAGAGGTAGCTCATAGGGCCATAGAGAGGGCACAATAGGCTCCTATTATGCCGAGATAGAGGCTGACATGGGTCCAGATCCAAGTGGTAGAGGAGACCATCCCAATAGTAGGGACCAAAGAGGGAGGAGCGAGAGATACCCCCACATAGAAAAAGGGCCATAGGTTAGATACCCTAGGGAGGCATCCACATCAATAATGATAGGAGGCTAGAGCCAGGGGATAGAGGAGCTATAGGTACAACTAGCTTCTCTACAGACATAGATGGTCCAACTATAGGTTGAGAGGGACAGGCATAGGTAGAGGCTACCCAACTTTAAGGAGAGGTGGCCCAGCTGGATGGAGAGTGCCAATGGGCTAGGGCTGAGGGGATGGCTATCATTAGGAGCAGCCAGGTAGGGGATGCGGTGCAGCTCCTTCAGGTAGAGCTATAGTGGATAGGTGATAGGTTGGAGGTAGCTATTCATAGGGCCACATTTTTTGAGGTAGCTTACTATGTAGCTATCCCTCTAGAGTGGAGGATGGAGCCTCCTCTATCCCTTTAGTCAGTGAGCAGATCATGATCCCGATCATGGGCACCGATGATATCTCAGAATCGATGTATATGAGGTTACCTCCACCTTAGAGAGGGCTAGAGGGAGTTGTATCTCAAAGCTAGGAGAGGATAGGCTAGGGATCGGGATGACACACTAGTTTTTTATTGTGGTGTGCATCCCTAGGTTGAGTGTACCGAGTCTAGATTATGGTACACCAACCTCACATGATGTACTCTTTTTCCTACGAGTAATACATAGCTACGGATATTATTATGATTTTATGTGTTCTATGTGTAATGATTTAATGCATGTTTTTATATGTTTTGCTTATTTATTTTAAGTGTTTTTATGTATGCAAACTATCCTAATGCAAACTACATGAGGATGAATGAATGCAAAAGGGAGAACAAGAAGGAGGAAGAAAAGACAAGAGAAAACAAGAGAAAGAAAGAAGAGAAGAAATAAGAGAGAAGAAGAAAAGAGAAGAAAAGAGAAGAAGAAAGAAGAAAGAAGAAGAAGAGAAAATAGGGGGTCCAAAGGTCAACCATCAAAAAAGGAGAAGAATGAATGATCCATAGTATAAGACTAGCGTAGGTTGCAAAGAACCAGTGTAGCTAGACACTATAGATCATATTAACGAGATAGCTAGACCCGCTATGGGTATAGCACTTGCATTAATGTGAAAAAGTGTGTGGAGTTTTGACCCACTATGGGTGGTTGCTCCCTTATTGACTATTGTGAGGTGATTACCCACTAGGATGTATGTCGAGGTCTACTAAAAATGACCAAGGAGCTTATCCTGTAATGGGGTGTTGAGCCTATTGAGTCAAAAGAGAGTATGACCCGATAGAAGATCATAAATAGTGCAATACCCACTAGGATGTATAAATATCCCATGTGGGGTGTAATATATATAAAAATAGTATGCAAGTGCTATCCCAGATTGGGACTTTGAGAAAGACTTTGTGCAACAAGAGTTTTCAGCATAATGAAGGAATCGAGAAAAGGAGAAGAAGTGATCATAAGAAGAAAAGAAGAAGGAAGGAAAGAATCCCTAGGGGGATCTTGCTAGGCATCAGAGTCCTAGTGAGAAGTGCAATGCATGTGAGCTATGACCTAACTAGGTATCATCACATGCCATTGTCGCAAGATCCCAAAAATCTATATGAGCAAGTAGTCATGAACAATCAATCATGCATTTATGATAGGCAAACATGCAAGGTGTTAGGTTAGATGTCAAGAAATCATGCAAGGATGACAAGCAATAATGCAATATGGAAACAAGTATGAAATGAAAATAATACTATATATATATATATATTTTTATGGAGAGTTAAAATCAATGCAAAGTCTAAATGCACCATACATCTTATCAAAATAAATAGGTGTGCCATGAGGTGTTGGATCGAATACATCCTCAAAATCATGGAGAAGCTCTTTTAAGGCTCTTCGTTCAACATCCATGGCACGATAATCACAACATTTCCTAATAGCACCATTCTTTTTAGCATAAAAGACATCATACAAAGATTCATCATTTTCTTGAACAGAAACAATGTTATTTTTAGAATGGACAGAATCAACCATATTACAAGACATTATCTTTGGAGGAAAAGAAAAATTAACACTTTTATTATCATCTATTGACAACTTTTGATATTCCATATATTCTGCATAAGTCATAAGATGGTCATCATCCTCAAAAGGTAGAGGTTGATTCTTATTAGGTATAAAACCTATACCACATCTCCCAGGCCAAATCTCAACATCCAAGGGTTCTTGAATACCCTTATGTTGTGGTCCCAATCCTTTACCTACATATCCCATACTAGACAGGATCTGCTTAGGAAGGGGATAATCATTAGTGAGATAGCATTGAGCAAAAGAGCGCTCATTGAGAGATGGGTTGCTACCATGGAGCTTTTCTTTGGAAGCCATACCTCCAAAGATGAAAGCACACATGCCAATGTGTATAACATCACCCTTCTTATGAGGTAAGCCCATAGTTTAGGGTGAAGGTGGTAGCTTGGCTAGATCCAGAAGAGGCTCTTGAAGAAACTGATTATCATGATCCAAGGAGAAAGAATGGGTTTTATGTTCCTCACTCACTTTTAAACTTTGAAGATGCTCAGAAATTTGAGATGAGGAACATGGAGAAATTGTTGAAGAAATAGAAGGACAAGAATAAGAATCTATTTGAGCTAACTCTATATTTGAACAAAATTCAAATGGTCGAGGGTCACCCGGAATGGTGATAACTTGATTCTTGAATTCAAACTTGAGACACTGATGAAAAGTAGAAGGGACAACCTTCATAGCATGGATCCAAGGTCACCCAAGAAGAAGATTAAAATATGCAGGACAATGTACCACATAAAACAAAGTATCCAATATTCTCGGCCCTACTTTTAAGGGAAGAGATATGACACCACAAGCCTCTTGGGACTCATTGTTGAAAGCTTTAATGATGATATCAGTTTTTGTTAAATCTTCCTCTTTTAATCCAAATTTTTGAAAGAATTGATATGTACACAAATTGAGGGATGAACCATTATCAATCAAAACTCGCTTGATAAGGGTATCCCCAATAAGTGTGGTGATGTAAAGTGATGAATCTCCATGTAAGTTTGAGGAAGGTTTATCATCATCTGAGAATGAGACATGATGTATCCCAAAAGAACCTACGGTGTCAACTATGGCATCAGGAGGGATATCTAGGAAAATAGATTGTTGTAAAAATTTTATTAAAGCATTTTTGTGATCGGGAGAAGTCTACAAAAGTTCTAACACTGATATCTTTGTTGGAGTACTAGCTAACTACTTCTGAAGATCAAATGAAACCTGTGACTATGGTCTCAACACTATAGGTGGAATCCTTGTAGCTGAATCTCTTCTCTGATTCTCCTTTAAAACTAAACTAGGTTGAGATACTGAACTCTATCCTTGTTGATGTTGTTGATTCTGAGCCTGTTTCCTTGTAGTTACCCCAACCATACCAACCACATTACTATGGCGTAGGGAATCATCTTGATGAGCCACCTGATTGGTTGTTTGTTGCTCATGCTTTGGTAGGGGATCCTTAAATATCCCCATGTCTTGATTTATTGTTGGAACTTGTTGAGTAGGAGTTTGATTACTTGTTGATTGGAGATTTCCTAAATCAATGCATCCTGCATCAATCAAATCTTGAACCACATGCTTCAACTTCTTACAAGTGTTCGTCCAATGTCCTTCTACCCTATGGTAAGTGCAATATTGATTTACCTTATACCAATGAGTTGTAGTATCTGGCTGTCTTACTAGAGGTAATTCTATTGCCTTAGCATCCAATAATTGTTTTAAAATTGCTTCCATAGGGATATTAAGTCTTGTGAAATTCCTTTGAGGAGGCTTCTGAAGTACAATATTTTGTAGGTTGTTATTGACATTGTTAACAGGCCTACTATCACTATTGCCTCCTATATGCTTATTCTTAGGTTGAGACTTAATTGGCTTATCTTCTTTAACCTTAAGTTGACCTCTTCTAATGAGAGCTTGTTCCACTTTTCTTGCTAACTCAATTGCTTGATCTAAAGATGTGACAGTAGTAGTTTCTAGAGCATAAGATAATTGTTCTTGTAAATTACCAATAAATATATCAAGCATATCTTTCTGAGACACAGGTTGTCTTAATCGGCCAACTAAACTTCTCCAACGAGCTAAAAATTCTGAAAAGCTTTCTTCTTTACTTTGTTTTAAATCATATAAATCTCTCATAGTCACTTCCTTTTCAATGTAAGCACTAAATTGATGAACAAACATCTCTATAGTCTTCTCAAAACTCTTCAAAGAATAGTTGGGCAATCGATAATACCATTCTAATGCCACTCCAGCAAGACTCTTTGGAAATGTTTTCAATAAGAGCATATCATCATAAATAAGATCATGGCAAGCTATTCTGAATCCTCTTAAATGCTCTATTGGATCTTCAGTCCCTTTATAGATTGGAAAACTGGCATAGAAAAATGCTTAGGATAAGGTCTAGCAGCAACAATAGGATCCAATGGTTGACTACACATTTCTTTATAACTGTATGTAAACCCTGAAGGTTGAATCATATCCATCCTTGAAACCAACTGATTCACTACACTTGCCAAATTTTGCATCTCTGAATTACTATGTATGTTTCCCAGACTTCCCAAAGGAGGAAAGTATGCATGTTGAAACCTTGATGTTTGATTCAAGTTTTGGATACTTTGGTTGTATGTGGCACTTTGTGGATAACTAAAATTTGGTGGAACAGAAGCAATGGTGTTGATATTAGAGGATGAAGGAGGAAATTGAGAATAATTTTTTGGGCCATTACTAGTTAGAGAGACTTGCAGATTCCCTCCAACATTGGTGGTATTAGTAGTGGCACAAGTCACTTGGTTCTTAAAATTGTTTTGATGCAAGGATTGAGATGTAGGAATGCCATGATGAAGCAAAGGAGACCTATTGGGAGGGGAAGGAGTAGCATCCTCTTTTTCAAGATGAGCTTCTCGTTCTACATATTCCAATAGTTTTTCCTTATGAGCTTTCATGAATTCCCAAATGTGATCAAATGATGAAAAGACATAACTACCATTAGGTCCAACAAAAGGATCAAGATTAGTTTTAGTTTCCATGTCTACCTCTTCTTGCTCTTCTGGATCTACATTAGGGTCTTCCCTATCAATATGATCATCTTCCAAAGGAACATAATCAGACTCTAGTTGTTTCCTCTGACTTCTAAGGAAAGGAGCCATTAGAAGTAGTGAAAAACAAATAGGGGAAAACACTAACAACAAATTTTAATTACTTAAATATTTTTCAAATAGAATTAATGATCTTGCTTAGTGTTTGAAAGAAAAGGAGGTGTTCACATCGGGTTCACCAAATATGTAGAGGGGGAAAACTGCCCTACCACGTACAATTCCCAAACAAAAGGTTGGATCCGCAAGGAGAGAACCTTTTGTGGGGTGAACCATGGGGGTATGTTGTACTCTACACTCGGTGCTAGGGGGAAGGGTTCACCAAGAATGGTTTAAGGACTCGCTCCAAGTCCTCAGGATATTCAAGAATGTTTGATGTATTCAGTTTTAAGAAAAACACCTAAGTTTGGCCTTTCTAGATCTAAACTAGGAAAGATAAAGGACAATGCATAAAATATAATAGTAGAAAAATAGAATGCAAGCATACAAGAGCTAACCTAATATGATTCTTTATTTTGAATGCTCACTAACCTAGGGTTTATTCCAGAAAACCTTTAAAGCAGAAACATACAAAATAAATGCACAGAAATTATCCCTAGATGCAAACTAAATGCTTTTCACTTTCAGATGCCTAAGAATCAATAATTAGATCAGATCTTCAACCAATAAAATGATTAGAGCACTTATCTAGACTTGTGGTTGATTTAGCTTTTTTACCTCTTATGTTGGACATTTTATAAGTCATCATTAATGTCAAGGAATTCGGCAAGAAATAAAGTCGTCAAAGTTGTCACTAATATCCAGGAAGAAGCTTCAACAATGCAGAAGTTAAAGGCAAAAGGGCTCCATAATATTTTAATATTATATGAGAGCATAAGTTAAAAAGGGTTTTCATAAATATCCAAGGAGGCCTATTGCAAAGTTCAAAGGAGGTCTAATATTTATTTTATAAAATATTTAAATTCAAAAGGAATTTAAATTTTATAAATAAATATCATCAATACAAAGTTGTGCAATAAAAGAAGGCCTTAAAAGCCAAAGGTTATAATTATAATTTATAAAATTTAAATTCCTTGAATTTAAATTATTTATAAATTATAAAGGTTAAATGCACCGACGTCATCGAAGAATTTGGAGCACCGACGTTCGAAGACTATGGAGGCATCATGTATAAAAGGGTGGCCAAAAGACTTTACAAATCATCCCTCATCGATTTAATTAATGTGACCAAGGAAAATTTGCATGTGTGAATTCGAAGGTAAGAGTGAGGAAGAAGACGAATGACTTTTTGTCTTATGCGCAAGGGTTATAGCGAGTAAGGTTTCAGTGCTCAAGACACGTTGGACACGGTGGTCCATTGGCAGTGCATGTTTTTCTAAGGCGTTGTGGGGAGACGGACCCGTGTTCGAATCCCGTTGAGTATGTGCGCAAAGGGGAAAGGTTTCTTGCTTTATGTTCTTTCGATTAAGGTGCCAAGGAAGGAATAAAGTGCACGTAGAGCCTTTTGGTTCTCAACATGCATTGAGCGCACATGGTTGTGGAGCCCATGACTAGGGCATTCATGGAGGCAGAGGTTAAGGGTTCGAAACCCGTGGAGAGGCAAAGGTAATTTTTGTTTATATTTTTAATTGCCTAAAGTTTAAATTAAAACATTGTATTAGGAGTTATAAGGGGTGTTAAAAGGTTTTTAATTAGGAAATAAATTAGTGGTTAGGAGACATAAGGGGTGATAGTAAATTGTTATGTGTTGAATTGTGATTTATAAAAAGGGAAGATATTATTTTAATTGGAGTAATAAGGTGAAAAATTAGTTTGAATTGAATATCCATAAGGTGTTTTCTAAAGACTTATTTGTGGGTGTTAAATTTATTTTTGAGATTGTGGAGTTTATAAGGTGTATATAAGACTTGTTATCTTTGTATGAAAAATAATTATTGAGCAAGTATTTACAAGGGATTTAAAGTGAATATTTTGCTACCTAACCATTGAAGTTGTCAAAGAAAAATTGAGTGTGATTGAAACAAGTTTTGAGATCTATTCTTCTATCTCCAAGAAAAAAGGTATGGGCAAATTCTTCCTTGGTTGAGTTGATTGATTGGTTTTCTAGAAAATAAAGTTTGGAGTGAAAAGGACTTGATTAGGGTTTCCTTTTAGAGAGTGTTTGAGTTAATGCTTCAAGGTTTTCTGGAATAAAGAGTTGTGATTAAAACCTTGTTTTATAAGCATTGTTGTTGAAGCCATTGGTTGTGTGAAGAACTTGAGTTAGGGTTTTGAAAAGAACATGAGTATCATTGTTATGTGAAGATTGTTTTATGAGCATTGTTGTTGAAGAGAGTGTTGGAAAAAAACTAGAAGGTTTGAAAGATAACATGAGTATCATTGTTATGTGAGATTTGTTGTTGAGCATTGTTGGAAATATTTTGAGTTGGTGTTTATATGCTTGGACTAGGGTTTGTGAGAAAGGGTTGTTTCATTGAGTGATTGGTTGAGTAGAGTTGGTTGAGCCTAGTCAAGTGGATGTGTGAAGTGATTGTTCAAGTTCCATAAAACAAACTATTCTATATTCTGATTTGAGTTGAGAAAGTGATTGAGCATTGAGTTGAAACATATTGGGTCTCTAACAATTCTCTTTATGTTTCTATGAGATTGGTTAAGTTTTGTGTGAGCTTATTGAGCAGATTTGGACAAGTTCTGTGTGGACTTGTTGAGCAGATTTGGACAAGTTCTATGTGGACTTGTTGAGCAGATTTGGACAAGTTTTGAGTGGACTTGTTGAGCAGATTTGAGCAGGTTCTGAGTGGACCTATTGAGCAGATTTGAGCAAGTTTTGAGTGGACTTGTTGAGAAGATTTGAGCAGGTTATGAGTGGACCTATTGAGAAGATTTGAGCAAGTTCTGAGTGGACTTGTTGAGCATATTTGAGCAAATTTGAGTGGACTATGTTTAGTGCAGATTTGAGATAGAGATTTGGAGGTGATAGAGTAGAGAGGATAATAGTCTCCAGTGGATAGAGATCCATCAGCCAGGGTAGTGAGGATAGGTCTTCTGAGTGGGGACAAGAGTCTTTAGTGGAGAGAGATCCACAAGCCAGTGTAGTGGAGGCAATAGTCTTCTAGAGGATCACCAGCCAGAGCAGAGGAGAAGGAGTTCTCCTATGGATAGAGATCCATAAACTTGATTTAGGGGATCAACATCTCCTTTGGATAGAGGTCCATAAACATTGTAGGGAAAGGATTCCCAAGAGAATTTATTTGAGAAAAATTTATAAGAAATATTTTCTTCGTGGAGGTAGCCATCATTGGGTGAACCACGTAAAATCATGTCTCTCATGTGTGTGATGCTTTATGTGATGTTTACTACTTTAATATTGTCGATGATATTATTTGGATTAAAAAGCAAAAAGTTTTATTGTATATTATTCACCCCCCTCTCAGTATAAGCACATGTTCTTCAATTGGTATCAGAGTGGGTCTCTCCATGAAAAGACTAACATCTTGGAAGAGGATCCATCGGTAGCACACATGACTTTAGAAAGTGAAGAAGAGACTATGTTTGACATAAAAGAAGAATTCTTTGCTGCTCTCAGAAAATTGGAAAGACTTAGAGAGAAAAATTCAAGCTTGAAGGAACAAGTTCAAGAAGATGAAGAAGCAAGGATGGAACTTATACAAAATCTCACAGAACTCAAGATTAGGGTGGAAGAAGGAAAGAAGATTGAGCAAGATATGACAGATCTATTGAGATCTAGGGAAACAAAATGTGAAAAATTGGAAGCAAAAATTGTTCTCCTAAGGAATAAAGTTGAAAGGACCAAGGTACTACAAGATACAGAATATGAGAAATAGAAAGAGGAATCAAGTCTTCAGAAAGCAGAAACCTCAAACAAGGATAAGCAAGCAAAGGATATCAGAAAGGAAGAAAGCAAAGGAGAACCCTGGATAAGAGTTAATCACAAGAGAAAGATGACTTCTCCACAAATTCCAAGACATCCAAACAGGTTACATAATTTCTTCCATGGTCATTGCTTTTCTTGCAATAAATATGGTCATAGAGCTGCACATTGTATTCATTATGCAAGATACAATAGAAATTTCAATTCCTTTGCACCTCTCATGGATGATGATGTTATATGTTACAAATGCAATAATTTTGGGCACAAGGCTAGATGGTGTAAAATGATACTTCCTGAGTCTAGAAAAACAATTTCAACAACTAGGAAAGATGAAAAGGAAAATGTTAAGGCTAGATCAATGTTAGTGCAAACAACCCTTCATGCTCAGGATAAAGAAGAACAATGGTATCTTGATAGTGGTTGCTCTAGTCACATGATAGGAGACAAAGACAAATTCATTGTACTAAAAGAAACAAATAGAGGATCAATAAGTTTTGGTGATAATGGATCAACAAGGATTGGTGGAAGAGGAACTCTAAGTTTAGACAATGGAAAAACAAAAATAGAGAATGTTTTGTATGTTAAAGGATTAAAACACAATCTGCTGAGTATAAGTCAACTTTGTGATCAAGGATACATGGTTACTTTCCATCCAGATAGATGTGAGATAAGGAAATCAGAAACTAGAAAAATCATTGCCAATGCAAGAAGAACCCCAAACAACTTATACATGCTCAATGAGATCAAAGGGGAAAAGTGCTTTCTATCACAAGAATATGAGAGTTGGTTATGGCATAGAATATTGGGTCACTTGAATTTTGACAACATAGTCAATATAAGCAATAAACAGGCAATTAGAGATTTACCCAAAATAAGAAGACCTCAAAACACAATTTGTGCACCCTGTCAACATGGAAAGCAAACTAGGACAACCTTTAAGCCAAAAGGTTATATGTCATCTGAGCCATTGAGCCTAATACATACTGATTTGTGTGGTCCTACCAGAACACAAAGCATTCAGGGTGAGAGTTACTTTATGTTGTTTATAGATGATTATTCCAAAATGGTTTGGGTAACCTTCCTAAAAGAGAAGTCAGAGGCCTTTGAAAAATTCAAAGCATTCAAGGAATTGGTTGAAAATGAAACAGGCAAAAGGATTAAGTGTCTAAGATCTGATAGAGGAGGAGAATTTACTTCAAATGAATTCATAGAATTTTGTGAACAACATGGAATCAAGAGAGAGTACTCAACAACAAGAACTCCTCAACAAAATGGGGTAGTTGAAAGGAAAAATAAGACTGTTGAAAACATGGCTAGAGCTATGTTAAATGAATCTAAGTTATCAGATGGTTTTTGGAGAGAAGTTGTAAACACAACAGTATACATAATCACTAGGGCTCAAATGAGGGTAAATCATCACAAGACTCCATATGAGCTTTGGAAAGGAAGACCTACCACTGTAAAACACTTCAGAATTTTTGGAAGCAAATGTTACATAAGATGGGAAGATCAAAACTTGGGCAAGTTTGATCCAAGATGTGATGAGGGAATTTTTCTTGGTTATTCCACAAAGAGTAAAGCCTACAGATGCTTCAACAAAAGAACACGCACTATGGTGGAAAGTATAAATGTAACAATTGATGAGAAGATAGATTCAAGAGAACCAGTTCAACAAATTGTGTATCAAGAAGATGGATGTTGTCAAGAAGAATTTTGTGAGGAATCAGATAAATAAGAAGAAGAAACACAAAGACTTCTTCCCAAAACTCCATCCAGGTATGTACAGAAACATCATCCAAAAGAACAGATCATCGGGAATCCAGATGAAAGACAGACAAGGAGAAGAATAATAAAACCATCTCAACAAGCAAATTTTTCTTTGCTATCTAAGATTGAGCCAAAAGACTTCACTCAGGCAAGTGAGGATGAATTTTGGGTTAAGGCAATGAATGAGGAATTGGATCAGATAGAGAAGAGAAAAACTTGGGAACTTGTTCCATGACCAAAGGACAAAAATGTGATTGGCACAAAATGGGTATTCAGAAACAAATTAAATGAAGATGGACAAGTGGTCAGAAATAAAGCAAGGTTAGTATGCAAAGGTTATGCACAGGTAGAAGGAATTGAATTTGATGAAACTTTTGCTCCAGTTGCATGACTTGAAGCTATAAGGATGTTTTTAGCCTTCTCAAGTTTCAAGAACTTCAAGGTATATCAGATGGATGTCAAGTCAGCATTTCTAAATGGGGTTCTAGAAGAAGAGGTTTATATTGAACAACCAGAGGGATTCATACTAGCAGATAAACCAGATCAGGTATGCAGGTTGAAAAAGGTATTGTATGGTTTAAAGTAGGCTCCTAGAGCATGGTACTCAAGATTGGATAAGTATCTTCAGGAATAGGGATTCAGAAAAGGAATAGCAGACAATAATTTATATATCAAAAATGAAGGGAGTGATCTTCTAATAGTGGTTGTTTATGTTGATGACATAATTTTTGGGGGAAACAATGATAAGATGTGTAAAGAATTTTCTAAGAACATGCAAAATGAATTTGAGATGTCTATGCTTGGTGAATTATCCTTCTTTCTTGGACTTCAGATTTCACAATCAGAAAGGGGAGTGTTTCTCTCACAAGCCAAGTATATAAAGGAAATGTTAAAGAAATTTAGGTTAGAAGATTGTAAACCGGTAAGTACTCCCATGGTCACAGGATGCAAGTTGAGTAAGGATGATGAATCTCTAGAGGTAGATCAGAGATTATACAGATCTATGATTGGCAGCTTATTATATGTTACAGCTACAAGACCAGACATAGTATAGTCAGTGGGATTAGTGGCAAGGTTTCAAGCAGCACCTAAGGAAACACATGTGGTAGTAGTAAAAATAATTTTTAGGTATCTAAAAGGGACTATGGATTTTGGGCTTTGGTATCCCAAAAGTGATAGTTTCACACTAACAACATATATAGATGCAGATTGGGCCGGCAACATTGATGATAGAAAAAGCACAAGTGGAGGAGCATTCTTTCTTGGAGAATGTCTAGTCTCTTGGTTAAGTAAGAAGTAGGTTTCAGTATCTTTATCTACAATAGAGGCAGAATACATTGCAGTAGTAGCTAGTTGTACACAGGTGTTATGGATGAAGAGAACTCTAGAAGACTTCAAGATAAAGCATGATCATCCCATTCCTATACTATGTGATAATACAAGTGCCATAAGTATCTCAAAAAATCTAGTAATGCACTCCAGGACAAAGCACATTCCGATTAAGTATCATTTTTTGAGAGAACAGGTGACAGATAAATAGGTCATATTGGAATATGTCACTACAAAGGAACAAATAGCAGATATTTTCACTAAGCCACTTTCAAAGGAAACTTTTGAGTATCTTCGAGGAAAATTGGGAGTGAGACTCCCACCCCAGAATTAACCACCTCAATAGAAGGTGGGGGAGGGGCTAAGCTAAGAGGCTCATTCTTAGCCCCGAGCCCCAAAGGTGACCCTTTGCCATTGATGTCAAAGGGGGAGAGATTTGAGTAAGGGGGAGAGACTTGATATTTGAAGAGAGCATTGAGCCAGGGGGAGCAATGTCCCAGGGGGAGAAGAATAAAAGAAAGGTCAAGTTTTCGGTAAAAAGAATTTGGGTTGCCATCAATGACAAAGGGGGAGATTGTTGGACATTTTGAGTCCCTAAGTCAAAGTTGTCATTGATGTCACCAGATGAAGTCATCATTAATGTCAAGGAATTCGGCAAGAAATAAAGTCATCAAAGTTGTCACTAATATCCAGGAAGAAGCTTCAACAGTGCAGAAGTTAAAGGCAAAAGGGCTCCATAATATTTTAATATTATATGAGAGCATAAGTTAAAAAGGGTTTTCATAAATACCCAAGGAGGCCTATTGCAAAGTTAAAAGGAGGTCTAATATTTATTTTATAAAATATTTAAATTCAAAAGGAATTTAAATTTTATAAATAAATATCATTAATACAAAGTTGTGCAATAAGAGAAGGCCTTAAAAGCCAAAGGTTATAATTATAATTTATAAAATTTAAATTCAAATAAATTTAAATCATTTATAAATTACAAAGGTTAAATGTGTCGACGTCATCAAAAATTTGGAGCACTCGACGTTCGAAGACTATGGAGGCATCGTGTATAAAAGGGTGGCCAAAGGACTTTACATATCATCCCTCATCGATTTTAATTAATGCGACCAAGGAAAAATTGCATGTGCGAATTCGAAGGCTCGGGTGAGGAAGAAGACAAACGACTTTTTGTCTTATGCACAAGGGTTATAGCGAGTAAGGTTGGTGCCCAAGACAAAGGTGGATACGGTGGTCCATTGGTAGTGCATGTTTTTTCTAAGGCAGTTGTGGGGAGACAGACCCATGTTCGAATCCCATTGAGTACGTGCGCAAAGGGAAAGGTTTTGTGCTTTGCATTTTTTGATTAAGGCGCCAGGGAAGGAATAAAGTGTGCATAGAGCCTTTTGGTTCTCAACGTGCGTTGAGCACACATGGTTGTGGAGCCCACGGCTAGGGCATTCACAGAGGCAGAGGTTAAGGGTTCGAAACCCGTGGAGAGGCAAAGGTAATTTTTTTTAATATTTTTAATTGCCTAAAGTTTAGATTAAAACCTTTATTAGGAGTTATAAGGGGTGTTAAAAGGTTTTTAATTAGGCAATAAAATTAGTGACTAGGAGAAATAAGGACTGATAGAAAATTGTTTATGTGTTGAATTATGATTTATAAAAGGGAAGATATTATTTTTAATTGGAGTAATAAGGTGATAAATTAGTTTGAATTGAAGATCTATAAGGTGTTTTCTAAAGACTTATTTGTGGGTGTTCAATTTATTTTTGATATTGTGGAGTTTATAAGGTGTATATAAGACTTGTTATCTTTGTATGAAAAATAATTATTGAGCAAGTATTTACAAGGGTATTTTGAGTGAAGATTTTGCTACCTAACCATTGAAGTTGTCAAAGAAAAATTGAGTGTGATTGGAATAGGTTTTGAGATCTATTTTTCTATCTCCAAGAAAAAAGGTATGGGCAAATTCTTCCTTGGTTGAGTTGATTGATTGGTTTTCTAAAAATAAGTTTGGAGTGAAAAGGACTTGATTAGGGTTTCCTTTTTGAGAGTGTTTGAGTTAATGCTTCAAGGTTTTCTGGAATTAAGAGTTGTGATTAAAACCTTGTTTTATAAGCATTGTTGTTGAAGCCATTGGTTGTGTGAAGAACTTGAGTTAGGGTTGTGAAAAGAACATGAGTATCATTGTTATGTGAAGATTGATTTATGAGCATTGTTGTTGAAGTGAGTTGTTGTGCAAAGAACTTGAACTAGGGTTTGAAAAGAACATGAGTATCATTGTTATGTGAGATTTGTTGTTGAGCATTGTTGGAAATATTTTGAGTTGGTGTTTACATGCTTGGACTAGGGTTTGTGAGAAAGGGTTGTTTCTTGAGTGATTGGTTGAGTAGAGTTGGTTGAGCCTAGTCAAGTGGATGTGTGAAGTGATTGTTCAAGTTCCATAAAACAAACTATTCTATATTTTGATTTGAGTTGAGAAAGTGATTGAGCATTGAGTTGAAACATATTGGGTCTCTAACAATTCTCTTTATGTTTCTATGAGATTGGATAAGTTCTGTGTGAGCTTGTTGAGCAGATTTGGACAAGTTTTGTGTGGACTTGTTGAGCAGATTTGGACAAGTTTTGAGTGAGCTTGTTGAGCAGATTTGGACAAGTTCTGAGTGGACTTGTTGAGCAAATTTGAGTAGGTTCTAAGTGGACCTATTGAGCAGATTTGAGCAAGTTTTGAGTGGACCTGTTGAGCATATTTGAGCAGGTTCTAAGTGGACCTATTGAGCAGATTTGAGCAGGTTATGAGTGGACCTATTGAGCAGATTTGAGCAGGTTCTAAGTGGACCTGTTGAGAAGATTTGAGATAGAGCTTTGGAGGTGACAGAGTAGAGAGGATAGTAGTCTCAAGTGGATAGAGATCCATCAACTAGGGTAGTGAGGATAGGTCTTCTGAGTGGGGACAAGAGTCTTCAGTGGAGAGAGATCCACAAGCCAGTGCAGTGGAGGTAGTAGTCTTCTAGAGGATCACCAGCCAGAGAAGAGGAGAAGGAGTTCTCCTGTGGATAGAGATCCACGAACTTGATTTAGGGGATCAACATCTCCTTTGGACAGAGGTCCATAAACATTGTAGGGAAAGGATTCCCAAGAGAATTTATTTGAGAAAAATTTATAAAGAATATTTTCTCCGTGGAGTAGCCCACATTGGGTGAACCACGTAAAAATCATGTCTCTCATGTGTGTGATGCTTTATGTGATGTTTACTACTTTAATAATGTTGATGCTATTATTTGGATTAAAAGGCAAAAAGTTTTATTGTATACTGTTCACCCCCCCTCTCAGTATAAGCACATGTTCTTCATCTTGTCCAATGATATCAAAAATACTTGTTTCTGCAAAATAACTCATAAAACACTTTAAAATGGGATTAGCATTAGGGGGCCTGCTTATGCCGCTATGTAAAAGTCCTTGAAGGTACAACATTCAATCCCCCTAGGTCCCTTATATGAAATTTTAATACAAAATTGGTAATTTATCTTTGGGTGATTAATCATAAAATAAAAATGCACTAATAGAAAATAGAAAATAGAGTGTAGTAGTATGATCTAAATTCAAAATGGAATGCAATAGCAAAAACAAAATCTCAAAATTGCCCCCGATGTGCTCTCAGGAAAAGTTGCACCTCACTTGGAATGGGTGTGATAACGCAGTAGCAAATTCATGTCCTTCCTATATGGGACGTAACCTCATTTTCATGGATTGGTTTGCACTAATCTAGGTAAGCGAAGTCACACCTCACTAATGTTGGGTACAATATCACTATAGATTAATGAAAAATAAAAAGTGAATCCAAGAAGCACAATAAATATCAAAAACTAAGTAATCAAACCAGGATGGATGTCACAGAAGCAAGCAAATAAAATTGAAGTATCCAAGCGGTAACTCTATCTCTCCAAACCATACCATGAATCCACCAAGTCACACAAAAATCCAATCCAATCCACACAATAGAAGATAAAATCTGAAATTCACACTTCAAAGTTAGCTTGCAGTAGAAGAAAGAAAAGTAAGAAAAGCAAGCTATCATAAAAATTTTGAGCTTAATCAATAATAAAAATTTCACATTAAAACTGTATATCACTTGCCTCTCATTTAAGCAAGAACATCCTTCCTTTTATAGACAAAATTAGAGGAAAAAAGACAGAAAAATAAACCCAAAGTCAACACCAAAACATGCTGGGAGGGTTTAGACCTAGGTTTAAGCAGGCCAAAACAATAAAAATAAAAATTAAATTAAAATTGGTGGTCACACCCCAGGATGATGGAGTGCGAGATTGCTCTGATGAAGTCACGCCCGACCATGATGGAGTGCAATTTTAACAAAGGCACTAAAACAAGTAAGGTTGGGGGAGTAGGGGCCTATCCTTGCCTTAGAAAAGGGTTACAGACCTCTTAGGGGTTGGTTCTAAGGAATATTACCCACTAAAAGTAGGCTAATTCTCCATTGCTTTCTAATCCTATGTTGATATTTTGGTATTCTAGGATCATCCTGGAGTCTATCTGGTTTTGTTGCTAGGAGCACCCCTTTGGGCTGGCCTAGTTTTGCTTACTACTCCTTTGAGATGTTTGTATTGATGATATTTTTGTAATAGGGTTTTGGGGCCCTTTAAAAACCCACTTATCAATCAATCTACCACACACACACACACACACATATATATGTATATTGTAATTAATCAAATGATAGATTAGTTAGGCAATTAATCTAAAGATAGATTAATTCATTATTAATATTTAGATTGCAAATTAATCCAATGATAGTTTAGTTTGGTAATTAATCTAATGATAGATTAATAGATGGGTAACTAATCAGATGATAGATTAATTTACCTCAATCCTTAGAATTGTAATTAATCAAAGATAGATTAAATTGGTATTTAATCAAATGATAGATTAATATTTAGTCTTGCAAATGAATGCTAAGACTTGCTAATGATGAATTGATTTATAACTAATGATGTATTAATGGTATTGATTTTTTTTTTAATATTTTGGAAATAAGTATGGGCTTCTTTTTCTTATGAAATTGATGAGTTTAGAAATATATGGATTTTGATTTAAATATTTGTGGAAAATATTTTGGAAAGAAGTATGGGCTTCTTTTGCTTATGAAATTGATGAGTTTAGAAATATATGGCTTTTGATTTAAATATTTATGGAAAATATTTTGGAAAGAAGTATGGGCTTCTTTGTTTGAGTATTGCTATATTGAACTACTTTGCATAGGATTGCAAGGCTTGTGTTTTAAAATATTTGTGGAAAATATTTTGGGAAAGAAGTATGGGCTTATTTTACTTATGGTTGTTATGCATTAGATCTTGTAGAATGCATTCATACCTATAAATGAGTTGTTCTTATCCCCACATTCCTATCAAACTATCATGGAGGCCAAGGAAAGAAGATGTCAGATCATGCTAAATTAATTCTTCATTATTTTTAAAGTTGTAGATGCAAATCGAACAACACCAAATAACTAAACTTAAATAAATGAACAATTAAAGCAAGATAAACACATGTGATTGCACAAAAATAAATTTGATTTTATTATTGTCGGGTGGATTCCTGATATTACAACCAAATATGCCCCAGATTGGGGTTTTTACAATGCTTTATTGCTCAATACAATAATCTTAATATGCTAGGGTTCTCCGAAACCCTAGCCAACAAATCAGGGTGGTGTCTTCACGCTCGATCGATCCCAACAGAAGTGAGTGGGCTTCAGATATCCTTTGGATGGACCACTCCAGCTTAAACAACTGCTCAATGCTTGTGTATCTCCAAACCTGCACACAGAGAATGACAAAATAGGATTAGTAGTAACTGTGAGGGCTCCACTGTGTGAGACCCTCAAAAATCAATAAAAACCCTAAATGCCAAGTAATAAACTGCATACAAATATGGAAATAATGAAAGTAGTATAACAATAAAATATTTACCTTGTTGAACTTGTCATTTTTTGATCTATAGTCGTTGTTGTAGGGAAATGGTGTGTGGATGCCCTAGCGACACCCGAGGGCTTCGCTAGTCTTCAGTAGTAGGTTTTGAGATACCTGTGGGTGCTCGATAGTAGCAAAAATGCTCGTGGGTGCTTGGGGATGGTGGAAAGTGCCCAGAGGTGCTTGGTGGTGGAAGGAAGCACCTGAAGGTGCTCGACGGTGATAGGGAGCACCTAGAGGCATTCGAGAGCTGAGGTGAAGATCTATAGAAGCAGATCTGGCTGAGCAAAATGGGTGGTGATGGATGTGGAGGCTAGGGTGAGCGAGGATGGATGGTGAGAGTGCTTGGATAGACTCAGAATGCTTAGGGAAAAATACTTAGGAAAACACTTAGGGGTTGAGCCATCAAAATGGCTCCTATTAATAATCCACACTAGGGTATGTTAGGGTTTGAGTGACACAAATTGTGTGGCTCAGATTAAAACATATCGGAGGGTGGATATTAATTTTGGGTGTGTGGCATGGATTGATGTGGATGGATGGCTAGGATTAAGTCAAATTGGATGGTTGGGATTTATTTACATATATAATATTTATATTTATTAAATATATATAAAATATAATATTAAAATATTAATATTAAACATATATTTAACAAATATACCTAAATATATATAAATAAATGGGTAAAATGGTGGGAAGACCTGGATGGATGACAAGTGGCTAGATTTTGGTGTCTATAGATGCCCCTTTTTGTACTACGTTGCATGAAACACAATGCAGTGCAAAAACACAAGACACCTGCTTGGGCTAGGTAGAAGCAACTTTCTCTTGGGATGGAAAAATGAGCTTGAAGATAAAAGAATTAAAGAATTTGGATTTGCGTAGCTTACCCCCTCAATTGGCGAATGAGTTTGCGGATGAATCTCATGAGCCAATTGAAAAATGAAAATGTGGATGATATGAATGATGTAAATGTGATACCATTTTTGCCCCAATGGGGAGAGGGGATTGGTGGATAATGTGGAATGATTGCATCTATTTTTCCCCAACAGATGAAGGGTTTTGTGAAAATGTGATGAAAATGTGTCTATTTTTCCCCAATAGATGAAGGGAGTTTTGCCAAGTGTAGATGCCATGATCATGTAAGATGTATCCCATTGTGGGAAAGTCAAAACCAAATGTGGTTGCCCCAAATTTGGGGTGATTCGATGCTGCTGAAGAATGTGCCTTTGGGCATCATTGATATGCAAGGATGAATATGCAAAGATAAAAATAGTCAACTTCGGAGGGCCAACTAGTGACTGTCAGATAATTCCTATGGTCGGAACCAATCACCCTAGCTAAGGCCAGTCACCATGATGACTATCAAGGAGATGTGAAATGATGAAATGTGATTTTGTCCATGTTTTAAGCCCCATGAACTAGGCCATCAATGATAACTTTTGTGCAAATTGTTCTTGGCAAGGTTTCATGCAAAAATGTGAAGTACCAAATGTGATTGTGATTTCGAACAAGGAGATATGGGATGATGAAAATGACCAAGTGTCCTTATGGTGATTTATTCATCTTACCGAATTGCATGGATGCAAATCATTGCAATCACCAAGTATATAGAATAAACCACTAGATACAAGGTTCACTTGAATTTTTGTTTGAACTTGGAAAATATGCAAATGTTATGATTGATGAGTGAAAATGATGTGGAAATGAAGTATTGATGATGAGAATGATGATTATGGTCATTTTGTGAAAATTTGGACCATTTTGGAATGTTTTGGAACCTTTTATGCGATTTTATGACTTTTGGTCGCAAATGAAAATTATGCATCCAAATCGGTTGTAACCTTCACAAAACCTATTAAGATGATGAAAATGATGTATGGATGCAATATGGAGTGATTTGGTGGGGGTAAGCCACTATTTTGCATTGATTTGATCTTTTGTCAATTTTGATGCCAAATATCGGTTGGCGCTTTCGACATGCATAGATGCCCATCGGTGTTTGGGTACTTTGCAAATGCCCTAGTGCACTTCAATGCACCAAGAAATACCCATGGGCACTTCAAGGTACCTGAAGCAGCTATAAATAGCTTGTAGGATGAAAATGAAGCTCATTTGTGCATTTGTGAGTTTGAGAAGTTGTATCTAGGAGAGTTGAGTGAAGTGGAGTGGAGTGAGGTGAAGTAAGGTGGGAACGAAAGCTATGGTGATGGAAGGGAGTGGATGTGGGGATAGAGCTGGAGTGTGATTTACTGAGGTAAGTCCCTTAAACTCTTTTTTTGTGCAAAGAATTTATGTTTTTTTTTAAACATGTATTAACAAATATTTTTGTGTTGTGTTGTAGCTTAGGATTTTGGAGGCTCAACACCGATTCTCACCTCTCATCCCTAGGATGAGGAAGGCATTGGTGAAGGAGGAGTGGGATTTTTAGAGGTTATGGGGCTAGAGGAGGTAGCCCAGATTGATGTGGTGAGGGTGGATGAGGGGTACCTCTCTACCTTGGTAGAGAGGTGGGATCCAGATAGGGGAACCTTTCAGCTCCCTACTAGAGAGGTTACCCTTACACTTGAGGATGTATACCACATCCTCAAGGTATCAGTGGAGGGGATTCATATCGAGGTTGGATGTGATCAAGGAGCAGAGATGAAGAAGATGTTTGGAGATAGTTGGCAGAGTGTGAAGGTGGAGTGTGGGGGTATTCCATACTTGTCCATGTATGTGGACAAGGAATTGGATGCCCTTCAAGCTTTGGTGATGTTCATGTTGGCCAACATCATGGCCCCAAATAATACTAGTTATAGGTTCCCTTGGAACCTAATAGGGTTGGTGAGTGATATGCTCACTACCTCTAGGTGTATGCATGGGCTCCTACCTTATTGGTGTAGGTATACCAGGAGTTCTATGAGGTGAGGAGGTGAGGGAGGAAGGGATTGGGATGTAACTTGCTACTATAGTGTTAGGGATGGGAGCATTTTAGCATGGCTCGATCGAAGGGTCTACCAATTATAGGCTTAGGTAGGGAGCAACCCTATGCTAGGAGATGGGTAGTGGTAGAGGAGGTACAATCAAGTCATCCTATGTAGATGAGTGAGTGGTACAAGGATTTATGGGTTGGATTGACATCCACCCAAGTGATATGGAGGCCATGGTGGGGTACCAGGTGGATAGGAGATGGAGAGCATCTATGATGGGTCAGGAAGGCTAGGTGGGTGGTTGGGAGGTATCAGAGTGAGGTTGAATATATTTAGTTCTCATGGGTACTCGATAGTTTAGCCTGAGGTAGGGGATTTTAGATGAGTCGATGCTCTATAGGAGGTATCAAGAGGAGATAGGGCTACCATGTGTTGAGCCATGGAGGGAGGCATACGAGGATGATGAGGAGATAGATCTCCCTAATATGGATGATGTAAGGACTACTATAGAGTATGATGCATGGTTCACTACACAACCACCATGGGCACTGACTCTAGTAGCAGTTGGTGGATATGGGGATGAGGTGGAGGAGACCCATGAGGCTCCCAAGTGATAGAGGCACCTTCAATCTGATAGTCAAAGGAGGAGGACTAAGGGTGCGATGAGGTAGGCTCCCAAGAGTGGAGGAGATGATAGAGATGGGGATGATGTGGAGGAGACTCTAGATGGACCTCTAGGTTAGAGTGAGGAGGATTGGGTGAGGTTGGAGTAGTAGGTGGTAGAGCGAGATGTGATGGTGATGGCTCAAGATGAGAGGATCATGAGGCTCTAGGTAGAGCTGCTAGAGAGGGAGCATCATCATAATGTTGACATAGCATACCTTCGATCTCGACATAGGTATATCGAGGCTTTGGAGGATAAGTTGATGGAGCATCATATTCCACTTCCTAATCCTCCTACCTCATATATATCGAGGCTTCTAGGCATAGCGAGTCTAGGCATAGCTCTAGGTCTAAGGCTCCTTCTAGGTCACAGGGGTCCTCTTGGAGGGCTTAGCTAGTGCTTAGATGCACTTTTTATATATGAGCCTTGGTGCTCCATTGTATGTAGCCTTTTGGCACTCATTGTATATGTGATATTTATACATATATATACATGGATTTTACCTTTTATGTTATATGTTTTTGTGTGAATGCTTTTGTGGAATGTATGTTTATATGGATGATTAATGCAAGGTATGGAATGCACATGTTCTAATGATCATTCATAGTTTAGATTTTGCTTGGCCATGTTCTAGCATTGTTGTTTAATCAGGGGCACCAAACTTGGTGGCATATGGGGTGTATGACTCATGAAGTGACATGGATGTTGACATGGAAGAAGATATGGATGTTGATATGGAAGAACTGACTATTTTTAGAGACTCAGACATACTAGTGGCATCAAACAAACTCACTAAAACTACCTAATCCCTCTAGGACCAAATGTGTGTGCAATGAATTCATTTACCGAATCATGAGCATGGTAATGACTCGAGGTAATCAAGAACCAATGTGTGTGCAAGTGAGTTCATTAACTCATCTTGAGTAAATTGGGGGTGACCTATTATGGATGAAACCAAGAAGCTAGCTTATCCGTATGTGCGGTCAGAGGTCTCTTTAAAAGAGATGTGTCACCATGCATGAGCATACTCCACTACTAATCAAGCATCTATAGCTCCGGTGGAGGCTAACTCCATAGTCCAAGAATTTTGATCTCTTAAGTTTTGGGGATGACTACCTAACCATATGACTAGAAATGTAGTATGATCCTTACAACCCAATGATCAATGGTGTGTGATGTAAAATATTTAGAGCTTTGGAATATTCTCAACCAGTGTTATGGGATTTTTTCCTTACTACTCTTTCTTTCATTTTTGAATTGTGATAGTGGTGAAAACCACTATTTTTGTGGACTATGTTGCATGATGGGACAAGCGAGGATTACCCTTTTCACTTTGAGGTTCAAACCAAGTATGGTGTTATCCCTCTTTGACACAAGATGTTTTTAAGATGTGGAATTGTGTTTGGTTCAAGAATGTTTTGGAGTCAATTCCCAAAACTCAATATTTTCTTAGTGAAGATGTGTAATGGTCCTAAAAGAGAACTCGACATGTATTTTGAGGTTTCTTAAAACACTAGGAGTGGTTGAGTGACCAAAAACACCTAGGAATTATGGATATATGGAGGCAAATGACAATTTGACTTGGTGGAATTGTGTGGATGATGTTGTGAAGGTGCCCCTGATTAAGGCAACATGACTTTATTGGACCAATTCAATACCTTGAACTTAATAAATGATCCCTAATATGAAATGTGAAATGTGGAATGGAATGTATGAAATGCAATTTTATGAAATTATGATAAAATTTTTAAATGAAATGCAATTTTTTTATAAATGTATGCAAATGAAATGCAATATTTTTGTGTATTAGCCATGTATACATATATATAAATCACATTATGCATAGAATGCTCTCAAGTGTATAACATTAAGTGGTTCAGGTTCTTCCTCTCCCTCTAGACTAGCAAGCCTATAAGTACCTTTACCCACTCTTTGAGTGATAATGTATGGACCCAACCAATTAGCCATGAATTTATCATGAAGATGCGGTAATGCATTGGTGTTTTGTTGATTCTCTTTAAGGACAAGATCTCCTACTTGGAATTCATGTAGATGAACTTTGGCATTGTAAGCATGCTTTAGGTGGTCTTGATAAACTCGTAAATGCTCTAAAGCATTGACTCACCTCTCATCAAGAAGTGTGAGTTGGTCAAGATGTGCTTGTCTAGCAGTATCATCATCTATGAATTCTTGCAAAGAAATTTGCAAGGAGGGGATCTCAAGCTCAAGAGGTATGATTGCTTTGGCTCCATAGACCAATGAAAATGGTGTTGCCCTAGTAGGCATGTGGATGCTTGTTCGATAAGCCCATAATGCCAAGGGAATTTTGGTATGCCAATCTCTATGATTTTTGTTAACGAGTTTCTTGAGAATAGCAATTAAGGTCTTGTTGGTAGCCTCAACTTGTCCATTTGCTTGTGGGTAATAAGGAGTCGAGAAACTATGTTGGATGTTATATTTCTCGCAAAGTGCTCGAACATCCTTGTTCTTGAAAGACTTGCCATTATCAGAGATGATTTTTGAGGGGATACCAAAATGACAAATGATATGGTGAAGTATAAACTCCACAATTCTAGGTCCTATCATACTAGTTAGAGGAATTGCCTCAACCCACTTTGTGAAGTATTCAGTGGTTGTGATGATGAATGTATGTTATCCCAAGGAAGGAGGTGAAATTTTTCCAATTAAATCTAGACCCCATTGTGAAAAGGGCCAAAGGCTTTGAATAGGTTGTAAATCTTGTGATGGCACATGAGTTAAATTAGCATGTTCTTGACATTTCTTACAATGTTTAACATAAGTGCAATAATCACGTTCCATGGTGGGCCAATAATAACCCATGCATAAAATACACTTTGCGATGGCCATCCCACTAAAATGACCACCACAAGTACCATCATGAGCTTCAGCTATGGCTCTTTGTGCCTCAATAGACTCGAGACATCGAAGGAGGACTCCATCATAACCATATTTATACAACACATCCCCCAAGAGAACAAAATGAGCTACTTTTTTCTTGAAAGTGCATTTAGCAGTTTGAGACATGTCATATGGGAGTGTTCCAAACTTGAGAAAGGCTACTATTTGGCTTGACCAAGGCTCATATGGATCCGACTGGATAAAGCAAACATCCTTTTCATCCTTAGATTCAGCATGGACAATTGCAGATTTAGAGATCGTTGAAATAATAAGGGGTTGTACCTCTCCTAAGGAGTCTTTTGGAATCAATGATCCAAGAGAGGCCATTGCATCTACAAATCTATTAGTCGAACATGGCAAACTATCGATTTCATACCATTCAAATTTAGAGAGCAATTTCATTGCTACTTCATGGTAAAGTTTAATGGTAGGTTCTTTGCATTGGTATTCTCCATTGATTTGCTTGACAACAAGTTGAGAATCACCAAATATCTTGATACGCTTAATGCCCATAGCTATAGTTGATTGAAGACCTAATATTAAGGCTTCATACTCTATAGTGTTGTTTGTGCATTGGAAGTCAAGTTTGAATGATAAAGGGATAGGTACCCCCTAGGGTGTATGAAACATGACTCCAGCACCTTGACCTTTCTCGCACTTAGAGCCATCAAAGAATAATGTGATATCGATATCTTCCTCTAGAATGACATCTTCTTCTTGTTTGGTGACAACAAATACCGAATCATCTGGGAGCTCAATAATCAAAGGATGATCACTAGGTAGTGGAGCTTCCACAAGTTGATCGGCTATGACCTGACCTTTAATGGATTTTTGGCTAATGAATTCCAAGTCGAATTCAGTAAGAAGCATTATCCATTTAGTGGTGTGGGTGTTATTGTAAGTGTGAGACATCATATAACGTAGAGGATTTTCTCTAGCTATGACATATGTTGTGTGACTAAGCATGTAATGTCGAAGTTTCTTAGTGGTAAAAACCACTGCTAAGCACAATTTTTCTACATAAGCGTATCTAGTTTCATAGCTTACCAATGTTCGACTAATATAATAGACAACTTGCTCTTGATTTTCTTCATTCTTTTGTGCAAGCATTGTCCCTAATGCAAAGTTCATTGCTAAAACATAAAGATAGAATGGGACCCCTAGATGAGGAGGAGCTAAGATTGGCAGAGAAGCTAGGTATTGCTTAATGTCATCAAAGGCTTTTTGACACTCATCTATCCAAGAAAATGGCACCCCCTTTTGTAGTAGGTGATTGAATGGCCTGCATTTATCAGAAAGTTGTGCAATGAAATGATGGATCGATTGGATATTTCCTTGTAAACTATGCAATTCCTTTAAATTTGTTGGGGGAGGCATCTCTAAGATGGCCTTGACCTTGTTTGGATCCACCTCAATGCCTCTTTTGGAGACAATGAACCCTAATAGTTTTCCAGAGGTAACACCAAAGACACATTTCTTGGGGTTCAACCTTACATTATGCTCTAGTAGTCGATCAAAAACTTTCTCCAATACACCAATGTGCTCTTGTCGAGTTTTAGATTTTGCCAAGAGATCATCCACATAATCTTCGATAATATTATGCATATAGTCATGGAAAATGTATGTCATGGCACGTTGATAAGTGGCACCTACATTTTTAAGGCCAAAGGGCATCACCTTGTAACAAAAAGTTCCCCAAGGTGTAGTGAATGTTGTTTTGTGTTGGTCATCAAGATTTATTCGAATTTGGTTGTATCCTAAGAAACCATCCATGAGAGAAAGCATTTCATGGCCAGCACAAGTGTCGACAAGAGTATCAATATTTGGGAGAGGAAAATCATCCTTAGGACATGCTTTGTTAAGATCTCAAAAGTCAGTGCAAATGTGTATCACCTCATTAGGCTTACGAATGGGTACCATATTTGAGAGCCACTCAAGATAATCAATGGGTACAATGAAACCCACATCTAGTAGCTTTTGGAGCTCTTCTTTGACCAAGAGGGCAATGGTAGGATGCATCCTTCTAAGTTTTTGTTTGATCGACTTAGCATCAGGATGTAAGGTGAGATTATGGACAACCAAGCTAGGGTCAAGACCAGGCATGTCTTTATAGGACCATGCAAAAATGCCCTTCTTCCTCTTGAGGAGAGCAATTAATTGCTCTTGTTCATCATTGGATAAGCTTTTGCCAAGCTTGACAATTTGAGGGATTGTCTTTGTCTGAACTAAGGTCCACATCGATGGTATCTTCAATGGACATATGGGAACCTTCCTCAAGTTGATGGGGCGTAGGGATCAGATGAATGTCATCTAAGATGTCATCAAACTCTTCTGACTTTTCCTCATCTATGTCTGCCTGGAAAACCTTAGGGTTCGAAGGTGAAGGTGAAGGTGAAGGGAGGGGATGGAGGAATGTAGTTGGTGAAGCCCTTAACAATTCCTTAGACAAGACAAACTCAGAGAAGGATGGAGGTGAAGAGATCTGGTCCATATCAATAAGGCTCATGTCAATTGGAATTGGCTTTGCCAAATCATATGGATTATGGAGTGGGGTGAATAAGTCAACAGGATTCATGTTGACTTAAGGGAAAATGGATGAGGGAATGGATGGGATGAATGGAGCCTAAGAACCGATGCTAGGAGCTTGGTAAACCTAGACAACAACAAGCAACACAAATAAATGCACTTAACTAAATGCTATATACATGCAATGCAAAAGAAAATTTTTTATTTATTTTTTATTTTTATTTTTTTTTTTTTTATGTACATATATTACAATTTTGGCTTATGAAATGGATTAATGAGATGGAGGTGGTGGTTCACCGGTAGGGGAGGCTCATTCTTGTGGAAGAAGCAAGTGAAATATGGGCTCATGGATGGGGAACATTCTGAGATAAAACTCATCATGTTCGGTATGGGGAATGATGGGCTCTGATTCCTCTTTAGATTCATCAAAAATTATCGACATGAGTTTGAATTCTTCATATATTTCATCATTAGAGTCATCGAGGTGGAGGGCTTCTTCTCCTAAATTTAGATTAAGCCTTTGGAAGGCTTGTTCAAGAGAAGAGGTGGTGGAAAGTGGAGTGTAACCTAAGCCTGAATGGTCATGCATTTCTTGATATGGAACATCAATAATGTCATGCATTCCCTATTCATGCAATCCTAGGCCATGACCCTACCAATTAACTATGTGAAAATAATGGGATGGAAATCCTGACATGTTTTGTATGTTGGTAGGTGTTGGTTCTTTGGGTTCTTCTAGGGGAGCTAGATTTGATGAAGAATCAATCCCCCCATATACAAAATTTATGTTGTTGGGAGTTGAACCCATGTCATATACCGCTCCTATGGATAAAGGTGGGTCACGTGGGTGACCAAAATCCTTAGTGGTTGGAATGGTGAGTGGTGTAATGGTGATGTCTTGGACCACATATTCACCAATACCAGGATTAGTGAGGTGGACCTCGACTTGGGATGATGTGGAAGGACCATGATTGGATAATGGCTTGGGGAATGGTGGAGATGAAGATGTCTCACAATCCATCAACTCGACTTGTGAAACATTGGTTGATGGAGATGGATTGGATTGGGAAGGTTGTTGAATGGATGATGATGATGTGGAAGGTAAAGTTGTGGAAGGATGATGTTGATGATGTGGATTGAATTTGACCACATGTGCATGTAGTCAATGATGAAGATGATGGGGGATTGGTGATAAGGGGCTCCTCAAGAATGGGAGATTTTGATGAAGAAATGGGTGGAGTGGTAGATGGATTGGTTGATGGTGATAGGAAAAGGTGGGTGGAAGGAAGCATGGATTCATAAGGATTTGAGATGAAATTGTAATACTTAAATGGTTTGACATCTATTGGTATGCAATGTACTTGTCCCTCATGAATGTATTTCAAGCATTGATGTAGAATGGAAGGGACACATCTCATTTCCCTCATCCAAGGTCTTCCAAGGAGTACATTGTATGCCATGGATCCTTCCAAGATGTGGAACATAGTGTGCAACATTTTGACCCCCACTTCGATGGGCAAAACAATAGTGCCAACTATGGAACATAAAGCATCATTGAATGCTTTTAGGGTGAAATATGACTTGGTGATATGAGATGGAGGAAGGTTAAGATGATGAAGGGTAGATGTGGTGATGATATTAATAGAGGAGCCGGTGTCAATTAGAACTCTTTTGAAAGGCTTCTTGTCAATTAGAGCCATGATATGCAATGGAGGATCTACTGATTCTGATGAGATTGGCTTAATCTCAAAGTCATAAAATGTAATGGAAGGCTCCATGCATGTTTGAATGCTCCCTACAAAGTTGTTGAAGGCATTAGGATCTTGAGATTGTAATTCAATGGATTTTAGAATGTCCATTAATACCTCATGATGTGGGGGAGATTGTTGAATTAGCTCATATATTGATAATTTGGTGGAAGCCATATTTAGGCTTGTGGTTAACCGGCTACTCAATGAGATGACTGGTCATGGAGGATGATTGATGGGAGGAATGGGGGGATTTGGTTGGCTAGGAATATGAATTGGTGGGGAAGGATTAGGGAAAATTTGAATGGGAGGTGATGTGGTAGGTTGTGACACACTTGCTTGAGGTTGTTGCCTTGCATTTTGTTGGTTATTTTGTTGACCTCTAGTTACCACATGAATGGCACCTACAAAACCTTGGTATTGTTGGACATGGTTAACTTGATTGGGAGGAGTTTTGGTGTTAGCCCCTCCCATAGTTGGTTGCACCTCCTCATGATGAGGAAGTGGTGTTTGAAAAATACCAATATTTTGGTTTTGTTGAGCAAGGGGGTTGTCAAGCTTGATGGCCCCCAAGTCAATAAGGTCTTGAACTATGTCTTTGAATACATGGAAATTATTGATATCATGCCCATTTTGCCTATGGTAAGGACAAAATAAATGTTCTCGATAATGTTTTCCATATTTAGTGGGATCATCTGGTCTGATTTTGGGTAATGCAAGTTTATTTGTGTCGTACAACCTTCGAAAGAGGGAAGCATACGACTCGGCCAAGGGGGTGTATTGGTGATTCTATCGGATAGACTATCATCGGGGATGGTTTTCCATAGTTGGCACTATGCTTTGCATGGATTGAGATACTGAAGGTACCGCATGATAAGAAATTTGTTGTGGTGGTTGTTGCACTGATTGTTGTTGAGCCATTACTAGTTGGCTCATGACCACTTGATTGACATGATTAGGTTGATTGGTCGGAGTGGCCTATGTTGATTTTGATTGGCCAGAATAATTGCTTTTATATTGGCCCTTGTTTTGCCATTCCTTTTTTCTAGGCTTAAGTATGCCCTCTTGGATTTTTATCTCCTCGATGACACTAGCCTATGCTAGAGCTTCTTCAAATGAGTGATATGTCTATAATTGAAGCATCCAAGAGATGGGTTTTAAACAACTCTTGGTAAATAGTTTGATAAGCTCTTCCATTGGTAGGGTGAATGGCAATTTGGTAATGATGACCCTCCAATGGTTTCCAAAATCATAGATAGACTCATCGTCATGTTGTCTTAAAGCATAAACATCGGACAATGAGACTTTCTTTCTAACATTAAGGATAAAGCATTCAAAGAATTGGTCAACCAATTGTTCGAAAGTATAAATACTATGACTAGGCAATTGGTTGTACCACTCTATGGCATCTCCACCTAATATTTGAGGAAATGTTCTAAGCATGAGAGCATTGTCACTTTGGATTCTAAAGCATGAGTGTACAAATGTGCTTACATGCTCTTTGGGGTCCTCAGTCCCCTTGAATTTATCAAACTTTGACATCGTGAAATCTATCGGATATGGTGGTGATGGTACCAAAGGGTGAATGGGTTGGTTAATCAGCTGATGTAAGGTTAGCTTCTGGTTTGTCATACCAGGAGTATATTGTATCAACTGATCTATTTGTTGTTGCATGGCCTTGATTCTAGGGTCTTCCCCAGGAATGTGGAAGCCCTGAATCACCTGATGATTTTGAGAAGGTATGGTAGAAAAATATTGTGGGGTAACTAGATGATGATGGGATTGATGATGATGATTAGGTGAGGTTGATGGAAATTGATGAAGAGGATATTGATGATGAAGATATGGAGAATGTTGGAATGGGGATAATGCATGGGGACTATGGCTAGGTTGGCCTATGGGAATGGAATTGGTATGGTTTATGGGAATGGAATGGGTATTGGTATGGCTTGGTGGAGGAGTAGGGATGGAAACCATAGAATATTATGGTGTCCATGATGGACCTTGGTTAATGAGGATGGTCTGAGTAGAGTTTGGTAGAGGCTTAGGGTTCACTTGCACTTGTTGTTGAGCATCTTGATGCTTCTTGAGCAATTTGTTCAAATGTTCCCATGCTTCATGAATTTCTCTATCAAAAATGGAAGGTGTGGATGTAGATGGCATGGAAGATGTGGTTAGGGAATAAGTTACACTTGGCATGGTAACTTGGGAGGCTGGAACTTGTGAAGCAGCATTTACATGTGCTTCATACAAGGGATTAGTGTATGTGGATGTGTATGAAGATGGGATAGAAGTGCTAGGAGCACTTGTGTATTGGGGAATGGATACATGAGAGGAAGGTGCAATTGATGCCTCAAAAAGAGGGTTAGTGTACACCTGGGTAAATTTGGGTGGCTGGGAATGAGCAAGTTCCTACTGTAAAGTAGGATCTTGACTAGGGGAATCATGAATGGACTCTAAGACATAGTTAGCCAATTTGTAGAGAGCCTCTACTTTGGCCATGTCTATGTGGGTGATATTGTGGTCAATGGATGGTGAAGATGATTCGATTTGGGAAGGGAAGTGTTGGTATACCTATATGAAATATTAGTAGTCTGTACAATGTGTGATGGACCTGCAGATAAATCTGTCTATGTCACACTTGGGGAATCTACCATAGAAGTGGTGGGGAAGGTGGATGAATTTTCCATGGAATTGTTTTGATTTAATGCTTTCTATTGATTTCTTGTTAAGACCATAAGCAACTAAACCAAATACAAATTGTGTAGTAAAATGAAATGCAGAATTGAAACTTCACAAAAATCAAATTAAGACAAATCAATGCTAAGTTTGTTCAACAAATGTGTCTTACCTCATTCATTGATTATCTCATTTTAATGTGAATTCATTTTTAGATTTTGATTTCGTGTGTTTCAATGTGCTAATCTGAATTAGAAATGGGTGAATACTATGGCTTGGATAGGGCAATGAGATTCTTGTTGGTGATGAAATCCAACAAGTTTGCTTGAGGGTAATCTAAGGTGTCTAGGGGTAGAGATTGGTGGATGGAGATGAAAGCCACCATCACCAAATCTCAAGCAATGGTTGGTGATGAAATCCAACCACTACTGTTTAACGTGAAACGTGAAGTGTGTGATTTTTTTAAAGGTTTCCAATTCTCTATTGTGTACATACAATGTTAGAAAAATGACTACTTTCGATAGTCTAAATCAGAATCCAATATCCAGAATACCAATTTCTCCAAAGGATGTAAAGTACACCGCTTAAAACCACTCTCTAAACAGAGGAGGGTTCGTCTACTCCTCCACCTGGAATCACCCAAATGCGGGGATACTTTTGGTATCTTGACACTGTTCCTATTTAGACTTACAAAAATAGAAATATCTAACCCTAGGATGCAAACTAATGTATGCGCTTGATAGTTCAAATGCAAACAATAATGCAGCACACCAGAAAATTAAGAAATATTTAAGAAAAAATGTGTATTGTGCAACTACAAATGGATGCAACAACTAATCTAATGCCTAAATGCATACTAAAATGATTTTTTTTACCATATTTATTAGTGATGTTCTTTTTAATCCAGAAATCTGAAAAAAAATGTAAAATGCCAGAATACGTAAAAATAAAAAGTTAGGGTTTGATAGTAAACTTACAAAGAAGCCTACGTTTTTTCTTTAACTCTGTAAAATACCTCTGGGCATTTTTGAAATGCCCCTGGGCATTTTTGGATGACCCTCGAGCATCGTAGGGTATTCGCGCACCTTCTGCAACCTTTTGTGAACCTTCAAAAACCCTAATCCAGCAAAAATTGCATGAATTCGTGCTTCTAAAAATCCTACAAGATAAGATAGAAAATAACAAGTTAGTCAACAAAGTAAATCAAAATGAGAAACCCTTAGGGGGTCCCACCGTGATCACCATTTGTAGATGCAAATCAAACAACACCAAATAACTAAACTTAAATAAATGAACAATTAAAGCAAGATATGTTGGAAATTTGAGGTAATTTGAGGCAGTTTATGTTGTCATTTATGTCACATGGATCATTGATGTCACATGGATCACATTGAGTTTTGGTGGCCAAAATATTTCATAAATAAACATTTATGATATTTTGGAAAGCATGGCTATTACAGGGTTTTTGTGAAAACCAAGGTAGGCAAAATAAAAGGTTTTATTTAAAATCATGGATGGCATATTTGAAATGAGTTTTTCTTAAAACCTAGGTTGGATTTTTGTTTCGTCGAAGAAGGTGCCCCGATGAAGGAGATAATTAATTTTAAATATTTAAGTTTAAATTTTAATCATTTAAAATTTAAATTTAAAATTAAAATTAAAATTAATATTTTAATATTGTCGACGTCAAAAGGAGGAGGCAAATAATATTAATTCATAGCCTACGTCAAAATAAAAAGGTGGGCATATATAAATATGCCACTAAAATTTTTATTTTCTCTAAGTCCTCGATGAAGATAATCCGTTCGAAGCGCTAAGGGAGTAGAAGTGTTGTATTTGTTCTAAAACCAGCAAAGAGAAGAGGGAACAAAGGTAAGGGAGGTTCCTTACCTATCATTGTAGGTTCTTGTGGCCTAGTGGCAAGAGGAAGGTGCGTAAGGTGTTTAAGCGCCAGCAAATCCGAAGTTTGAATCCCATCGACACTGTTCTTTGCAAGGTAAAAAGGGAGAAGCTTTTGCGCACATGGTTTTTGAGGGGAAGTTCAGAGGAAGCAAGAAGGAGATCTTGCACTCTTGGTTTCTATGTGAATGGTTTTCTCACATGGTTTTTGGCACTGTAGTTTGAGTGGTGAAAGGGCAGCGACAAGGGATCAAATCCCGTTGAGGTTAAAGGCAAGTTATTAATTTTTCCAAGGTTGCCCTAGGAGAGATAAGGTTTGTGGTGCATGTTGTGAAAAGGAAAGATTTTTGGGGATTTTCCTTTTATAAGTATATCATATTATATATCGTTGAAAATATTATTTCGAGGGCTATTTGATTATTTTATTTAGAAGGAGAAATAAGGTGTACATAAAGATATATTTTTGTTTTTGTAAAAGGGTTCAAGTGAAGGTTGTTTTATTCTTTTTTAAGTGTGTTGAGTGTGGCAGATTTTCCAAAGCGGTTTCTTCATCTTCATAAAAGGTATGGGCACATTCTCCTATTGATTGTCTATGGTGGTTGATTTCTAAAATATCATTGGAGGTAAAATTATTGTTTGTGGTTTCCTTTTCAAAAGTGGTTTATTGAATGCTTCAAGGTTTTCTGAATTGAGAGTTGTGTTTAAACCTTGTTTTATAAGCATAGTTGTTGAAGCCCATTTGTTGTGAAATAACTTGAGTTAGAAAAGAACATGAGTATAATTGTTATGTGATATTTTTAATTGAAGATTTTTGGAAATATTTGAGTTGGTTGATACATACTTGGACTAGGGTTGTGTGAGGAAGAATTGTCCCTTGTGGTGATTAGTTGAGATTGAGTTTAGAACATATTGAGTCTCTAACAATTATCTTTATGGTTCTATAAGACTTGGGTTGAGTTGAGTTGAATAAGCCTATTCAAGTGATGTGTGAAGTGATTGTTCAAGTCCTATGAAAAAAACTATTCCATTATTCTGATTTGATTTGATTTGAGATTGAGATTAGAACATATTGAGTCTCTAAAAATTCTCTTTATGCTTCTATGAGTTGAGTTGAGTTGAGTTGAGATTGAGCCTAGAACATATTGAGTCTCTAAAAATTATCTTTATGCTTCTATGAGTTGATTTGAGTTGAGTTGAGTTGAGATCATTGTGGATAATTGTTGTCATCCATTGAAGAGTACATTGCTATTCATTGTTGAGTTCATATTTGGGCTTTGCCTTGATAGATTTGTGGTTGATATTTGAGTGCTACTTAAGCATAATTGGTTGAGTTTTTGAGAAGATATTTGGGATATATTTCTAGATAGATTTGTGGTAGTTTGTGTATGATTGATTGAGCCTTTGGGAAGGTCCTTGTGGATAATTTTGGGATAGCTTTATGGATAGATTTGTGGATAGATTTATGGACAAATTTTTGGACCGATTTTTGGATAGATTTGTGGATATATTTTGGGCAAGTTCTTGGTGAGCTTGCTAGAGCATATTTGGACAAGTTATTATTGAGCTTTCTAGAGTATATTTGGGTAAGTTCTTGATGAGCTTGCTAGAGCAGATTTGGGCAAGTTCTTTGTGAGCTTGCTTGAGCAAATTTGACAAGTTCTATGTGAGCTTGTTAAGTAGGTTCTATGTGAGGCTATTGAGCAGGTTCTTAGTGAGCCTATTGAAAGAGCTTTGGAGGTGACAGAGTATAGAGGACATAGTCTCAGTGGATAGAGATCCAACAACCAACATAGTTGAATACATATCTGAGTGAGGATTCTTCAAGTGGAGAGATGTCCACCAGTTAGTGCAGTAGAGAGACAGAGTCTTCTAGAAGATATCATAGCCAGAGAAGAAGAGGAAAGAGTTATCTTATGGAAGATATCCATGAACTTGATATTAGGGGATCAACATCTCCTTTGGACAAAGATCCATAAACATTGTAATTGGGAGTGATTCCCAAAGATATTGATTGAGAAAGTTTTAGTAAAATATTTTCTCCATGGAGTAGCCCACATTGGGTGAACCACGTAAATTGTGGTGTCTCTATTGTGTATGGTATTTTATGCATTTATTTGATTACTCCTATTGATACTGCTATCTATACACAACATAATATTGAATTGGAAGAAAAATTAAAAAGTGGTCTTATACTATTCACCCCCCTATCAGTATAAGCTTGTGTTATTCAATTAGTATTAGATCCGGTTCCTTCAGAAAGGCTGGCATTTTGAGGGTAGATTCTACAAGAACACAAATGGCTTCATAGAATGTATCATCTATAAATAAGGCTCCATTGTTTTATGGTAACAATTATGCTTTATGGAGCATGAGGATGAAGAACTACTTGATATCATAAGGATATGAGGTATGGAAAATGGTTGAAAAATAGTATAGGGTTGAAGGTGATCCTGAGGTAGATAAGACTATCAAGAAATTAGTTGAGATCAATGCAAGAGCAATGAATTGTATTTTGAGTGGGATTTGTGAGATAGATTTTGCAAAAGTCATGGTATGTACTTCAGCTAATGAAATGTGGACCAAGTTGCAGAATACTTATGAAGGAGATTCCAAGGTAAAGTTGGCAAAACTACAAACTCATAGAAAAATATTTGAGGAATTGAAAATGGAATATTTTGAAGATATTGCAAAGTTTTTACTTTGAGTTGATGAAATCACTAACACCATGAGAGGCCTAGGTTTTGAGATGAAATAATCAGAATTTACTCAAAAGGTTTTGAGATCACTTCCCATGAAATATGATTTCTCAAGGTTCTAGCAATAGAAGAGACAATGGATATCAATAAGCTAACAATGGAAGAATTGCAAGGTACTCTCACAACTTATGAGATGAGGGTAAGTAAGCATCAAGTTCCAATTAAAGATATTGCATTCAAGGCTTAATAAAAAAATAAAGAGAAATTTTCAGAAACAAGTAGAGTTCCAGATAATGATGAGGAAGCTAACTTCATCAAAATCAATAAGGACTCAAGGAATTTCAAGGATATAAGGAAAGTCAGATGCTACAAGTGTGGTTATCTTGGTCACTATGCATACAAGTGTCCACATGAATAAAATAGTGATGATGAAAAATAAGGTCATAGAATAAAAGAATATGGAAAGCATAAGCATGACAAAGATAACAAATTCAAGCAAAACAAGTATGAGAAGAAGACAAATTTTCGTAAGGCAAAGAAATATTACTACATTGTAGAAGCAAGTGATAGCTTAGATCATAGTGATAGAGACAAATCTGATGATGAAAAGGAAGAACATTTATTTCTAGGAATAGAAGGTGAAATAGAATAATGCTTTATGTGTGGTCAAAGAGATCACAGATCAGGATATTGCAATGGTTTCAATGATAGTGAAGATGAGATGACACATCAAGGAAACAGACATGGTCAAAGAAATATTGAGAGTTTGTTTGCTATAGAATATTATAATGATCTTAGCGACAGTGAAGATGAATAAGGGTTTTTCTATGGTATAAGAGAAGTATAAGAAGAACATTCACTCAAAACAGAAGAAGTTATACAAGATGATATTGTAAGAAATACAAATATCTCAGCTGATCTAAAGGAAGACTTCAATGATATCCATGAGCAACTACAAGAGGTTAAGGAGAATCTAAAAGAATTAAGATGTTCCATACATGATAATTTTGACCTATCACATGACTCAAAAGGTCAAGATATTTTCACTAAGAAGGAAACTTGCATTTTAGAGGCTATAGAGATGGATGCCAATTTGCTACTTGACACAAATGAAGAGAAAGAAGAGGAATATTCCAAAGCACCAAAGGTCTCATGTTCCAGGTTTGGGGAATCACACTCAAAAGGAAAGGAAGTTCTAAAATATGAAAGCAAGGAAGCTCCTAAGTCTTATGAAGAAAGCTTCAAAGTTCCTATGACTCAAAATATTCAGTTTGGATCTTGGTTTGAGATAGGTGAATCAAGTTCAAAAGAAAAAGAAACTCTTGAAAAGGAAAACAAGGAAGAGGATTTAGATACTACAAAGAAGGTTCAAGGTTACAATGCACAAGTTGAAAATGATCATAAGGATAATGGTCAACAAAGGTATGAGGAACCAAGGCATAAACAAAGGTATTTTCAAGGACATTGTTTTTCTTGTAATGGATTTCGACACAGGGTTATAAACTGCAGGGTCCATGGATCAAAGAAGATTTATTTTGCTAGAGGAAACTTCAAAGGAAGAAGGTATGGTTTTTAGGTACATTGCTTCTTATGCAACAAGATTGTTCATAGAGATTTTCATTACAAATGAAATGAGCAACATGGTTTTGGTTTTAGAGCTACATAATTTAGAATTCATGGTCATAATGGTCATGAAAACAGAGCTTCACAATACAGGTGTTGAGTGGTGTTTTCACCCAGTCGTGAAAACATACTCTCCGGTAGGATCCGAGTCCCAAATCCTCTGCTTGCAAAGAAATTACACAGATAATTTCTCCAAGGTTCCTTTTACGTTATCTTTTTAGACCAATGATGTTGTTTAATTTAAATGCTGGGAATACCTTAGTGCTGCAAGTGAATGTTAACAAGGGGCACTCTGGTTTATTCTATTATGAAATTACAATGGACTCTAGGTGAATTAATTTTTATGACAAATCTATTTTGATTTCGGGCTTTGGTAGTTCTTTCACATTTTCCTATTTTAAATGAGGGTAATTAAATGCGTGAAATAAAGAACTGAAAAGAAAAGAAAATAAAACAAAAAGAATGAACTAAGCTACGCTCAGAGTGCTACGATCTCGATTTGGCAAAACCGAAGATAATGAGGTTTTTGCACACAACCTAACCTATTGAACCTGCAAACTCGCACAATCCAGATAAGCCAGGTGTTGGTTTCTAGGGTCTTAGCTATAAATTTTCAGATTTAGGCATTCGCATGAAGCAACCGAGAGAACTCGCATTAAACTTCATCTATAAACCTAAAATCTAAAAAGGAAAGATAAACATTCAATCTCTGCATGCAAAAATAACTCCTCCTTTCTTGCCAGTGAGATGCAACTCTCTATAATTCTGTATTAAAATAAATGTATCAATTACAATGACAGAATGTCCCAGTTTTGATAAGACTAGAACAAGTGAAGGAAATTGCTCCAATAGCAGGCCCAGAATGGCTTGTCGCCTTTGGCTCTGCAACTCTGCTAGCAGCAACTTCCAACCCCTGTATCAATCTGCTCTTCTGATTTTATACCATCTGATACGGCTCTCTATTTTGCCCTGCGTCGCTTCGTTTCACCTCCCAGAATGCATCGCTTCGTATTCCCGCCTTTTCGTTGCTTTTGAATTTATGTTCGAGGCCAAAACGTTCGATATTTTCTGTTGACATGTAACGCTTCTATAACCCTGACACCTGTATGCCACGTGTTTCGTGCTTCCTATGCACGTTCTGTAATGGCCCCATGTAAATCATGACATTTTTATGCATGCAGCTTTGCTCCTTTGCTTTCATCGTGAAAACGCGACATGTCGCGATATCGTGACATTTTCTTGCCAGCAGCCTTGCCAATGCAACCTGTCACGAAATCATGACGTTTTTCTATTTCGAGCTATGAGGGCGCAACCTGTCGTGAAATCATGACATTTTTCATCTTCGTACGCCTCGACTGATTTTTTTTCGCTAAATCACGACGCTTTTAGTGCCTTGCCCTGTTTGACTGTTTTGACCATGATTTTGCGACATGTCGCGATTTCGTAACAATTTTCCATTTTGTCTTTCTCTCTCCTCTCTAGGCCACGACAGAGCAACATGTCGCGATTTCGCGACACTTTTTCATTTTTGGTCACGACGGAGCAACATGTCGTGATTTCATGACACTTTTTCATTTTGTCGCGACGAGCAACATGTCATGATATCATGACATTTTCATTTTTGGCCACGACGGAGCAACATGTCGCGATTTCGTGACACTTTTTCATTTTCGCCGCGACGGAGCAACATGTCACGATTTCGTGACACTTTTTCATTTTCGGTCGCGACGGAGCAACATGTCACGATTTCGTGACACTTTTTCATTTTTGGCCGCGACGGAGCAACATGTCGCGATATCGCGACACTTTTTCATTCTTGTGCAATTTTGCCTTTTTCTTGATTTTTAGCATCTGGGTCATTGAGATCTTCTTTGAAAGCATGCAAAAAAGGTGGGTCCCCAATTTTGGGGTGTGTTGTGGATCAGCCACAACAAATGGTGACTCTATTTGTCAAATGCTCTTGAGCATTTTAGTGAGAACCCTACCGGAAGTATACAAACTCGAAAACATGTGTTAGCACATAAGAAATATAAACAAATGCCCAAAGATCAGAAGTACATGAATCATCAGAATCATCAAGTATTAGCTCGGTGTGTGCAATGTATTTCATTCCCTATCGTTTGAAATTGATCAACATTCCATTGTGAGTTTTACATGAATGCATATGTGAGATTGTGAATGATTTGTGTAACCTGATAACTATGCTTAGAGATTTTGCTCTTGTAAAGGCCTAAACTTTCTAGTATCATGCACAAACATTCAAGATTACCAAACCCTCTTAGGATCCACTAATGAATTGCTTTATTATATCCCAAAGTTGGTTATGAGTCCCTACTATCTTGAACCCATGTGCAAGTGAACGTGAAATCAGAACTTTGGGGAATCAGACTCCCAACCTAACCGAGATGGGAGTTTAACCCTATCCTTACTATTCTGATTTGGAATTCATTACCTCACTTTGAGCAAAATAATTTAACCAATTATGGAAGAAATGGTCATGCTAGTCTAACCCTTTGAACAATCAGTGGTCTTGTTTTTTAGACAAGACATGTTGCCATGCATGGGCATACCTAACCCCATAATCCAAGACTTACCTTCATTTCTTTGGACCTTGGGGATGACTACCCATCCTTTGCAGAGGACAAGTAGTACGATCCTTCCAATCCAATATAAATATGAGATGGGAAAAATTAATTTTTTACTTCTTGGACCTTGGGGATGACTACCCATCCTTGCTAGGGACATGTAGTACGATCCTTCCAATCCAAGCTTTGGATAAAAATGGAAAATATTAATTTTATTGCTTAGACCTTGGGGATGACTACCCATCCTTTGTAGAGGACAAGTAGTACGATCCTTCCAATCCAAGATTTATTATGAAATGAGACATAGGAGCTTTGGGGAATCAGATTCTCAACCTAAGCGAGATGAGAATTTATGCCCTATCCTTACTACTCCATGTAGGTCAAATCAAAGCTTTGGGGAGTTGGATCCTCAACCTAAGTTCGATGAGGATTTAGCCCTATCCTTACTACTCTGATTTTAGGCTTTAAGCTTTATGGAAGTGGTCAAAACCACTGTTTTAAGGATCATGTTGCATAATAGGATAGACATGAAATACTTCTTTCGCCCAACCTTTTCTTCCAAGCAAGGTTTTGATCATTTTGCTCAAGATCCTTTTTAATGTGTATAAGATGTGCTTGGTTCTAGATATCTCAAGACTCAGTTTCCAACCTTAGGATTTTTTTCACATTTATGTTATAGCACAACCCTAAGAGGATTTGACACACTTTAATGATTTGTACCTGAGATGCATATGCAACTAAGATGGAATGTATATGTAAAGTGAGATGTAACATGAATGCATTATCTCTTGAATTGCAGATGAAATATTTGCCATACAAAACTGACTACTTCATGCATCACAAGTTTCAAACGATATAACTTAAAATGTTTGTGTTACTTGTGGAGCTTTTACAAGACAATTCCAATGTTTCATATTCTCCTAGTCTTAAGCATAAGTTGACATCTCAATTTTTTTTTCTCTCTTTTTTTTTTTTACAAAAAAAAAAAAACAAACAAAGCATGTCAATTGAAATCAAACACACAACTTAAATCATGATTAAACTAAGAATCCAAAAAATGAAACTTGAAAAACACAAACCAAAACCAAAACCCAAAAACAATCCCAAAAACAAAAACTTGAAAGCCCACACCAAAAAACCAAAAATTATATACACTATTGTACAAGATGATGCCAAGCTTGGACTATTACTTTCCTGGATCCCAAACATGATTAGAACATATCAAAAAACATATGACACAATACACATGCCAAATTTTGTAGGAATCCAACAACAATAAGATCAAACCAAGCAATGCAACAAATTTCAACTTGCCATGCTCACCATTCCACTTTGATTTAGTTCTATTACCAACATCATAGGTGAGAATCAAATCAAATTGATTAGACAATGGTTGGTATTCAATTTTATCTTGTCTATTCTTTAAAGTGCAAGTTTCATCGTTCCATTCATGATTTAGAAGTAGGCTTTCCTTTTCAAATGTGAGATGTTGCAAACAAGAGCCTATTTCTAAAAATCTTGAATTCAAATCATTTTCCAGGATTTTAAAGCAATCAAAATCATTCAAAACTTGACAAGCATCAACAAAATTTGGCATTTCCTCATTAATGATGTTAGCATCCAAAGGGACATCATGTAACCTATCACTTGAAATTTTTGTAGCTACTACCAAAGGTAAAGATTTCCCCTTGTCATCCATACTCAACCCATCATGATTAAAATTTACCATAACTTGATGAGTATTAGTAGCCTTTTCTTTTTTCTCGTTGTCTTCTTCATCGTCCAATACCTGTTCAAAAACACCAAAGTTAGGCACCCAATCAAACATGCGTCCATATTTTTCAAAACAAGAGCCTAATTTTTCAAGATATGTGTCACGTGACACCTTTCCACGATCAATGGCTTGAGTTGCCCCAAAATCCATATTTTCATTAAGATCATCAATAGCATCCAACCCACACCACTTAGGTTTTGTAATTTCATCATTTTGAGATGGCATAGACATTGTAGAAACAATAGGTGGATCAAGATTTTCGATTTCTTGCCCCCAAGGGGAACAAAAACAATTGATTCTCCTTCTTCATCCATGGTAGTAGAATCATTATCCTTCTCCAACCTTTGATGAGATTCCAACCCTTCTTCCAAAGCATTCTTAGATTGTACAGGACTTGTAATATCCTCATATGAAAGGGCAATTGTATTATCCTGCATATCAATAGGCACACAAATTTCATTAGAAGGTTTGGAGTGAGCATACTCTTCCCAAGAATCATAATGATCATCTTTCAAAATCAAATTGTGATGCTCAACTATTTCTTCATCATATTTTAATTCATCAACATATTTCTCATCAAATTTATCCTCTCCTTCCTTAGATGGTTCAATTACTTCCAAAATTGGGTTATTGCTTGTATTCAAATTGATAAGGTTATCATAATCCACATGTGTAACCCATGATTCATGTTTAACATAATTTGGAAGGTGTGAATTTCCTAGGCCATTACTTTCAACAATGTCATCCAATGTGTCATCCGAATCAGATTCATCCTCATAGAATTCATCTTTTGGTGAGTCAAGGGTTTCCAATCTGTCACATGTTTCCATACTAGTTGGATCTAGTACTCCTCCCTTGCCTAAAATCATATTCTTATGAAAATCATTGAAATTGATTTTAGCAACATCTTTTGAATCAAGATGAGTATTTTGAAGTTGATTCATACTTAAGAAAGATGGTTGATCTTGCATAGTAGGTTGAGGATTTTGAAATTGATTGAAGCTTGGGAATGATTGTTGATTCTGAAATTGATTCACACTTGAACTTGGTTGAGGTGGATAAATCATTGGGTGGGTAAAGGAGGTATTAAATGATTGAAGATTACATGATCCAAAACCCACACCATAATTTTGACAACTCAATTGTTGCTCAATTGCCATTGCTTGAGTATAGGCTTGTGACAAAGATGTGATTTGAGGCATCCCTCACAAATATGTGGACATGGGTGAGTCAAGAGCATTGATGTATATTTGGAGAGCCACTTCTTCTTGAAGAACATAAAATGTCACTAATTGCGTATATAATCCAAAGAACCTTTCAGAAAATGACTTCACATTTTCACTTGGTCCTTTTCTAATATAGGCCAACTGATTGTACATGAGGATTGGGTCAACTTGCTTTTTGTTGAATTGATTGAGAAATGTTGCCTCTAGCTGAGCCCAAGAAGTGATAGACCCTAAAGGCGGACTTGTAAACCAATCATATGCCACTTTGTCCAAGGTGTAAAGGAACATTTTACAAGCAACATCATCATACCAACTTGTTAAGTGATTCACAACAAATTTGAATGCTTGAATATGTTCTTCTGCAGTATTTGTCCCATTAGACAAAAATCGAGGAAGACATCTCTCAAAACCAACGGGCAAATAATGTTGAACTCCCGGTATATTCAATGGGCTACCTGTCATCCACGGTGTAAACATAGCCATTAGTGAATCTTAAAGAATATAACTTTAATACCCAAAAATTCCTTTTTATTTATTTTATTTTATTTTTTATTTTTTTAAATCAAATCAAATCATATTATTCCTGTATGAACAATCAAAGCGTTAAGAACAGTGCATAGCAATTCCTGTAGCACTTAAATCACAATAAAATAAACCGTTTCAGCCCTCCTTCTAGCGCCAATCTGTTGAGTGGTGTTTTCACCCAGTCGTGAAAACATACTCTCCGGTAGGATCCGAGTCCCAAATCCTCTGCTTGCAAAGAAATTACACAGATAATTTCTCCAAGGTTCCTTTTACGTTATCTTTTTAGACCAATGATGTTGTTTAATTTAAATGTTGGGAATACCTTAGTGCTGCAAGTGAATGTTAACAAGGGGCACTCTGGTTTATTCTATTATGAAATTACAATGGACTCTGGGTGAATTAATTTTTATGACAAATCTATTTTGATTTCGGGCTTTGGTAGTTCTTTCACATTTTCCTATTTTAAATGAGGGTAATTAAATGCGTGAAATAAAGAACTAAAAAGAAAAGAAAATAAAACAAAAAGAATGAACTAAGCTACACTCAGAGTGCTACGATCTCGATTTGGCAAAACCGAAGATAATGAGGTTTCTGCACACAACCTAACCTATTGAACCTGCAAACTCGCACAATCCAGATAAGCCAGGTGTTGGTTTCTAGGGTCTTAGCTATAAATTTTCAGATTTAGGCATTCGCATGAAGCAACCGAGAGAACTCGCATTAAACCTCATCTATAAACCTAAAATCTAAAAAAGGAAAGATAAACATTCAATCTCTGCATGCAAAAATAACTCCTCCTTTCTTGCCAGTGAGATGCAACTCTCTGTAATTCTATATTAAAATAAATGTATCAATTACAATGACAGAATGTCCCAGTTTTGATAAGACTAGAACAAGTGAAGGAAATTGCTCCAATAGCAGGCCCAGAATGGCTTGTCGCCCTTGGCTCTGCAACTCTGCTAGCAGCAACTTCCAACCCTAGTATCAATCTGCTCTTCTGATTTTATACCATCTGATACGGCTCTCTGTTTTGCCCTGCGTCGCTTCGTTTCACCTCCCAGAATGCATCGCTTCGTATTCCCGCCTTTTCGTTGCTTTTGAATTTATGTTCGAGGCCGAAACGTTCGATATTTTCTGTTGACATGTAACGCTTCTGTAACCCTGACACCTGTATGCCACGTGTTTCGTGCTTCCTATGCACGTTCTATAATGGCCCCATGTAAATCGTGACATTTTTATGCATGCAGCTTTGCTCCTTTGCTTTCACTGCAAAAACGTGACATGTCGTGATATCGTGACATTTTCTTGCCAACAGCCTTGCCAATGCAACCTATCATGAAATCATGACGTTTTTCTATTTCGAGCTGTGAGGGCGCAACCTGTCATGAAATCATGATGTTTTTCATCTCCGTACGCCTCGGCTGCTTTTTGTCGCGAAATCGCGACGCTTTTAGTGCCTTGCCTCGTTTGACTGTTTTGACCGTGATTTTGCGACATGTCGCGATTTCGCGACAATTTTCCATTCTATCTTTCTCTCTCCTCTCTAGGCCGCGACGGAGCAACATGTCGTGATATCGTGACACTTTTTCATTTTTGCACGGAGCAACATGTCGCGATTTCGCACACTTTTTCATTTTCGTCGCGACGGAGCAACATGTCGCGATTTCGCGACACTTTTTCATTTTCGGCCGCGACGGAGCAACATGTCGCGATTTCGCGACACTTTTTCATTTTCGGCCGCGACGGAGCAACATGTCGCGATTTCGTGACACTTTTTCATTTTCGGCCGCGACGGAGCAACATGTCGCGATTTCGTGACACTTTTTCATTTTTGGCCGCGATGGAGCAACATGTCGCGATTTCGTGACACTTTTTCATTCTTGTGCAATTTTGCCTTTTTCTTGATTTTTAGCATCTGGGTCACTGAGATCTTCTTTGAAAGCATGCAAAAAAGGTGGGTCCCCAATTTTGGGGTGTGTTGTGGATCAGCCACAACAACAGGGTTTAGGAAAGGAATGGATATGGAAATTATTTTAATAATGAATTCAATACATGGGCACCATCCAAAGGCTACAATATCAAGTGTTTCAATTGCAATAACTTTGGGTATATTGCAAAATGGTGTAGGACTCAATTCCAAATAGGTTCAAAGCAAGAAGGTCAAACAGGTTCTAGACAAGAAGATCAAGTAATTCATCAAGAAAAGAATATCAAAAAAACATGGAAGGAAGTTGATAGAGGAAAGAATCAATGTAATATGGGAGTAAAAGTACTCCCACCCCAAAATTAATCACCTCCAGAGAGAAGGGGGTGAGGGGGCTAAGCTTAAGAGTCATATATTTTAGCCCCATAGGTGTCCCTTTTGCCATTGATGTCAAAGGGGGAGAGATTTGAGTAGGGGGGAGAGCATTGAGTTAGGGGTAGCAACCTCTAAAGAGAGTATTGAGTTAGGGGGAGCAGCCTCCATAGAGAGTATTGAGTCAGGAGGAGCAACTTTTATTCTCAGAGTTGGTTTTTGCAGTGACTATGGTGATTTGCATTAGAGGTGTTGCCATCAATGACAAAGGGGGAGATTGTTGGAAATTTGAGGTAGTTTATGTTATCATTGATTTCACATGGATCATTGATGTCACATGGATCACATTGAGTTTTGGTGGCCAAAATATTTCATAAATAAGCATTTATGATATTTTGGAAAGCATGGCTATTTACAGGTTTTTTGTGAAAACCAAGGCAAACAAAATAAAATGTTTTATTTAAAACCATGGATTGCAGATTTGAAATGAGTTTTTCTTAAAACCAAGGTTGGCTTTTCGTTTTGTTGAAAAAGGTGCCCCAGTGAAGGAGATAATTAATTTTAAATATTTAAGTTTAAATCTTAATCATTTTAAATTTAAATTTTAAATTTAAATTAAAATTAATATTTTAATATTGCCGACATCAAAAGGAGGAGGAAAATAATATTAAGTCATAGCTGAAATCAAAAGAAAAAGGTGGGCATTATAAATATGCCACTAAAATTTTTATTTTCTCTAAGTCCTCTATGAAGATATTTCGTTCGAAGTGCTAAGGGAGCAGAAGTGTCGTATTCGTTTGAAAACCAGCGAAGAGAAGAGGGAATAAAGGTAAGGGAGGTTCCTTACCTATCACTGTGGGTGCTTGTGGCCTAGCAAAAATAGGAAGGTGTGTAAGGTGTTTAAGTGCCAACAGATCTGAATTTTGAATCCCGCCGATGCTAGTTTTTGCAAGGTAAAAAGGGAGAAGCTTTTGCACACGTGCTTTTTAAGGGCATGTTCAAAGGAAGCAAGAAGGAGGTATTGCGCTCTTGGTTTCCATGTGATCCATTGGATCACATGGTTGTTGGCACCATAGTTTGATTGGTGCAAGGGCAGCAACAAGGGATCAAATCCCGCTGAGGTTAAAGGCAAGTTATTAATTTTTCCAAATATTTTATTTTTCTAAGGTTGCCCTAAGAGAGATAAGGTTTGTGGTGCATGTTGTGAAAAGGAAATATTTTTGGTGATTTTCCTTTTAGAAGTATACCATATTATATATCATTGGAAATCTTATTTTGAGGGCTATTTTATTATTTTATTTAGAAGGAGAAATAAGATGTGCATAAAGAGATATTTCTATTTTTGTAAAAGGGTTCAAGTGAAGGTTGTTTTGTTCTTTTCAAAGTGTGCTGAGTGTGGTAGATTTTCCAAAGGGGTTTCTTCATCTTCATACAAGGTATGGGCACATTCTCATATTGATTTTCTATGGTGGTTGATTTCTGAAATATCATTGGAGGGAAATTGATTGTTTGTGGTTTCCTTTTCGAAAGTGGTTGATTGATTGCTTCAAGGTTTTCTGAATTGAGATTTGTGTTTAAACCTTGTTTTATAAGCATAGTTTTTGAATCCCATTGGTTGTGAAATAACTTGAGTTAGAAAATAACATGAGTATCATTTTTATGTGAGACTTGTAATTGAGCATTGTTGGAAACATTTGAGTTGGTTGATACATAATTGAACTAGGGTTGTGTGAGGAAGAATTGTCCCTTGTGGTGATTAGTTGAGATTGAGTTTAGAACATATTGAGTCTCTAACAATTCTCTTTATGGTTTTATAAGACTTGGATTGAGTTGAGTTGAATAATCCTAGTCAAATGATGTCTGAAGTGATTTTTCAAGTCCTATGAAACAAAATATTCCATTATTCTGATTTGAGTTGAGTTGAGATTGATATTAGAACATATTGAGTCTCTAAAAATTCTCTTTATGCTTCTATGATTTGAGTTGAGTTGAGTTGATATTGAGCCTAGAACATATTGAGTCTCTAACAATTCTCTTTATTCTTCTATGAATTGATTTGATTTGAGTTGAGTTGAGATTATTGTGGATCATTGTTGTCATCCATTGAAGAGTACATTGCCATTCATTTTTGAGTTCATCTTTGGGCTTTGCCTTGATATATTTTTGGTTGAGCTTTGAGTGCTACTTAAGCATGATTGGTTGAGTCTTTGAGATGATATTTGGGATAGATTTATGGAAACATTTGTGGCAGTTTGTGTATGATTTATTGAGCCTTTGGGAAGGCCCTTGTGGATAGTTTTGGGACAACTTTGTGGATAAATTTATGGACATATTAGTGGATAGATTTATGGATAGATTTTGGGAAAGTTCTTGGTGAGATTTTTAGAGAATATTTGGACAAGTTCTTATTGAGCTTGTTGGAGCAAATTTGGGCAAGTTCTTGGTGATATTGCTAGAGCAGATTTGGTCAAGTTCTTGGTGAGATTGCTTGAGCAGCTTTGACAAGTTCTATGTGAGCTTGTTAAGCAGGTTCTGTGTGAGACTATTGATCAGGTTCTTAGTGAGCCTATTGATAGATATTTGGAGATGACAGAGTACAAAGGACAGAGTCTCAATGGACAGATATCCAGCAGCCAGCACAGTTGAAGATAGATCTAAGTGAGGAGTCTTCAAGTGGAGAGAGGTCCACCAGTCAGTGCAACATAGAGATAGAGTCTTCTAGAAGATTACATAGCCAGAGTAGAAGGGGAAAGAGTTATCCTGTGGAGGAGATCCACAAAATTGATATTAGGGTATTAGCATCTCCTTTGGATAGAGATCCATAAATATTGTAATTGCGAGTGATTCCCAAAGAGATTGATTGAGAAATTTTTAGTAAAATATTTTCTTCGTGGAGTAGCCCACATTGGGTGAGCCACGTAAATTGTGGTGTCTCTATTATGTATGGTATTTTATGCATTGCTTTGATTACTGCTATTGATACTACTATCTATATAGAACATAATATTAAATTGGAAGAAAAAGTAAAAAGTGGTCTTATATTGTTCACACCCCCTCTCAGTATAAGCTTGTGTTCTTCAAGATAAACATGTGTGCTTGCAAAAAAATAAATTTGATTTTATTATTTCTAGGTGTATATTACAACCAAATACGTCTCATATTAGGGTTTTTACAATGCTTTGTTTCTCAATACAATAATCTTAACATGCTAGGGTTCTCTAAAACCCTGGCCAAAAAATAAATGTGGTGTCTTCATGCTTTATCGATACCAATAGAAATGAGTGGGCTTCAGATATCCTTTGGATATATTACTCTAGCTTAAACAACTACTTGATGCTTGTGTATCTCCAAAACTACATATAAAGAATGACAAAATAGGATTAGTAGTAACTATGAGGGCTACACTATGTGAGACCCTCAGAAATCAATAAAAACCCTAAATGCTAAGTAGTAAACAACAAACAAAAATGGAAATAATGAAAGTAGAATAAAAATAATATATTTACCTTGTTGAACTTACCATTTTTTAATCCATAGTTGTTGTTGCAGGGAAACAGTGCGTAAATACCCTAGCAACACCCAAGGGCTTTGCTAGTCTTCAATAGTAGGTTCTGAGATACCCGCAGGTGCTCAGTAGCAATAGTAAACACTTATGGATGCTTGGGGTTGGTAGAAAGCATCCAACAGTACTTTGCAGTGGAAGGAAGCACCCAGAGATGCTTAATAGTGATAGGGAGCACTCAGAGGTATTCAGGAGCTGAGGTGAAGATCTACAAAAGTAGATCTAGCTAAGAAAAATGGGTGGCGATGGATGCAAAGGCTAGGGTGAGCAAGGATGAATGACAAGAGTGCTTGGATAGAATTAGACTGATTAGGATAAAATACTTAGGAAACTTAGGGGTTGAGCCATAAAAGTGGCTCCTATTAATAATCCACACTAGGGTATGTTAGGGTTTAAACGAAACAAATTGTATGGATCAAATTAAAAAATATTGGAGGATGGATATTAATTATGGGTGCATGACATAGATTGATGTGGATGAATAGCTAGGATTAAGTCAAATCGGATGGTTGGGATTTTTTTACATATATAATATTTATATTATTAAATATATATAATTTATAATATTAAAATATTAATATCAAACATATATTTAACAAATATTCCTAAATATATATATTTAAATGGGTAAAATGGTGGGAAGACCTGGATGGACAATAAGTGTCTATATTTTTGTGTCTATAAAAGTATTGTTGAAAATCACTCTTGGTGAAAAATAATTTATTGTAATGGAAGCACAAAATATTCTTTTGTAATATACACTTTTAATTGGATGACTATATGGTGCCATGTTAATGAATGGTTTTATGGTTCTTATCCATGCTAATGCTTTGATCTAAAGGTTAGTTAGATTTATTTTGCAAGCTTAAGATAATTAGTTTTGCTTCCATCCTAGAAGATGCTTTTGTTTTAATGCTTGTAGAGTGAGAGAGAGAGAGAGAGAGAGAGAGACAGAGAGAGAGAGAGAGAGAGAGAGTTATCCATAGTCTTAGGTGTTTCTTTGGGAAGGGATCTAAAGTTAACCTTGTCTTAAAATATCTTTTAACTTGGTTTGTTTGTGGGTAGCAACACCTAGTTCTTGTGTCCATGAGAAGATAATCATGCAGAGTGATTCTTGCTTAGAGATCCATCATAGATATGGGGAAGACAAGCATGAATTTTAAAGGATCACCACGAAGGTGCAGTTAAACTATACTAAGTCATTATGCCTGATGGACCCAGTATAGACTGAATTATGGCTAGAAGAAATAATTGGTATCCTCCTCTCTAAACACTAAGAAGGGATCATCCTAACACTAGGGTCAAGAAGTCTGCATTCGAATAGAGTGCCAAAAATATGGAGAGAAATTTTAAAGCATCCTCTATACCATGGAGGTATATGAGGTAAACCCTAGTTATCTATGGAAGCTTGGCCTCTCCTATCCACTTGAGTGATGTCTGCAACATCTTAGACTCAAAATGTGGGTATATCTAGTCCTATGTGTATTACATGGATACTCCTATAAATCTTATTAAGTTAAAAAAAATGCTCTCAGATTCGTTATATTTTGGGGTTGTTACAAATTCCACTCAAACACAACATGCCATAAAAATATAGGGTCTAGGAATTTATCCTTTCCTCTTTAAAGCTAATTTTAAAGATAAATTTATTAATGAAATCTACCACTAATGGTTGGATCACTTATAGAGGTGCATCTACTAATTAATCAACAATTACCTAATCCTTCACAAATTTGTAGCTAATGAACTCTAAATAAAATTTTATAAGCCTAATAATGCACTTAGTAGTTACTCCTAATAAATATGGTTTTGACATAACATATCACAATGTATTATGATAACAAAGGTCTTATGGCTAAGCATATAATGTATAACTTTTTAGGAGATAAAAACTATAGTTAGGTCAATATTTTCTAAAGGGATACATTTGTTCTTATAATTGTCTAAGGTTTGACCAATGTAGAAGATGGTTCTTTCTATATTTTTATCATAATATTAGGTTAAAATATCACCTAAGGTATAATTGGTGATAGTTATGTAAAGCAAAAGCAATTTTTTAAGATTGGGTAGGATAAGGACTAGAGATGATATGAGATAGCACTTTATGGCATCAAACACATTCTAAAATTTATCCTCCCATTTGAATATCATATCCTTTCTATTAGGTTTGATAAAATACTAATATTTATCAACAATTTGAGAGATTGATATCTTAATGGTTTGTATTTTTCCTTGAAGGATACAAAATTATGTTAATAATCAAGGGGTGGTATATTAGTAAGAATTTATATCTTATAAAGATCCACTTTTATTCCTCTATGAGACATGATAAATCTTAGATTTCTTCTCTATTTTACACCTAAAGATATATTTTTTAGGATTTAGGCATACCTTGCACTATTCCAACCTTTCAAAGATGCATATAAGGTCTTCGATATGATATTTATATTTGAGAGATTGACCAAGAAGATCATCAATATAAACTTCTACAACATCATGTGTTATGTCATGGAATATGTAGGCCATTGCTCTTTGGTAGGTAGCTCCTTTGTTATTTAATCCAAAGGGTATGAGTTAGAAGAAAAAGGTTCCCCATGGTGTTGTAAAGGCTATCTTGTGTTTGTCCTCAAGAATAAATTTGATTTGATTATGATGGCAGTGCTTCAATAATTTGCATTATTACTTTGAAGATATTTATATACAATTGCCTTACCCAATATATTATAATAGGATATAACTAAAAAACAACCACCTTCAACCACTAGTGTAATCATGGAACTTGTGTTGAGTGGTTACAACCACTCAAATTACAATTATGTTGAACTATGATGGTAATAGTTCCTAACATTTCCATATTATTACATCATAATTTAGATTTTATTAGAGATAAAATCTCAAGATACCTCAAACTTAACATGTGCAAGTGACTTGGTGAATATGTATGCATATTATTGTTAAGTAGGAAAAATATGAGCTGAATATTGTATTTTTGAATACTAAACTTCAATGTGTTTGGTGCACTTGTGGAATACTATATTATGAACAAGTTATAATACACCTTGATTATCACAGTACATGGTTGTTGTTTTAGTTTATGGTACACCCATACTTGCTAGCATACATTTCAATAATAATACCCCATAGACAACTCTTATAAAATGATATTTTTATTTTGTGGATAATTGAGCAACTATTTGTTTTCTTACTTCTCCATGATATAGGTTCAAATTCCTATTCCTATTGGGATACCATAGTGGTACATATTTGGGTTCTCATCCAGGAGACCCAAATTAAAACCACCATATAAGATATTGAGACCCTTTCAAATCCCATGCTTTACCCTAAAAATTTATGGTAAATTTTAATTATTTTATATTAATGAGACCTTGGTTCAATGGTTTATACATATGGATGACGTAAACCACACCAAGATCAAATCTTGATGGCACCAAATAGGCTATATAGATCAATGTGACTAAGTTTATGTAAAATGGAATGAAAAGCTCTTTTAAAATCCTACTTAAAAATTATATAGGTTTAGATCCCAAAAAGAATACATATTTAGAAGTGCATTTTCAATCATCAATACGTCTTGCATAGTATGCATATTTGTATCCAATTAAGAAGAATTGACCACTCTTCTTAAATTCTAAATCATACTCAATGGTACCATGGATATACCTTAATACCATTTTTGTTTCCATCTAATGAGATATTTTTGGTTCTTGCATGAATCATGAGGTAAATTATTGCAAATTTTATATTTGATCTACTGTATGTTATGTAAATGATACTTCCAATCAACTATTGATAAAGAGTTGCATTCACTAATGGAGAGGAGTTATATGGTGAGATTTGTAGCCCTAGTTCCATAGAAGTAATCATGGGATTACAATCATTTATGCAATAATTATTAATAAGTTTCTTGATTTATTTGGTTCATGAGACAAATATAAAATGATGTGTCTACCATACCTCCAATCCTAGACAATAGTACGATAGTCCAATACCAGTCATGTCAAATAGTATTTTCAAGTCATAATTTGCTACAAGAATCATTTTCTCAAAAATTCCTATGATAACCAAATCATTCGCATAGACAATGATGATCACAACTCCCCCCTTTGTTCCTTGTGGTACAAATTTGGATCATATGTATTTCTCTTGAAACCATATTTTTAAGTATTCATCTATTTCTATATACCAAGACTGAGGAGCTTTTTTGCGACCATAGAGAGATTTGATCAAATTACACACTTGTGTTTCTTGTCTAGGTGCAATGAATCCATCTAGTTGAGTTATTTACACTTTAATTATCCATTAAGGAAGATACTTTTGACATCCATATGATGAATCCTCCATCCACACTATGCAACTAGATCAAAGAACATTTTTATGGTCTTTATATTTTCTATAGGTGCAAATTTTTATCCATAATTGATGCCTTATTTTTATGCATAACCCTTGGCTACAAGTCACACCTTGTATTTTACAATACTACCATATGATTTATATTGACCTTAAAAATCCATTTGCATCCAATGGCCTTCTTCCTTGATGGAAGATCAATAATCTGCCAAGTCTTGTTCTTTATTAATGCTTGATATTTAATATCCTTAGTATTATTTCATGAATTATATTGAAGAGCCTTTTGCACTATGGATGGTTTAAGAGTTTGTACAATAGTACCCATTAGGGTTGTATTTACCTCATCACAAGCCATACATGTCCTCGGTCCTACGGTAGATGTGTCTAGAACTCCATCTATCCCTAAATTTGTTAATGTGCTAATGTACCATTTGGATACTATTCATGTGTCGTGTAGTAGATAATATTGGTCTACATCTCCATCATTATCTTCATTATTATTGTCCCTAGAAAATTCTTCTTTAGCATCTTCTTCATATTCATTACTTTTAATTTAGAATAGATTTGAATCTTCTTTATATTGTGCTAAATATTACTAGAATATATTTGGATGAAGATTCCTATGGAGAGGATGAGGGTGACTTATATTTCTCATAAAAAATGATATAACAACTAATATACAAGTTTTTGGTAGCTAAATCAAGTAATTTGTATACTTTATAGAATTCATTAACAAGTCTTCTCATCCATTTTTTGTCTCTTCTCCTTTGGGATGTTTATATATGTTGTATAACCAAAAACACAAAGATGATAGACTGATGAATTCATCCCAATCTATGCTTCTTCTAGAGTGATGTGATCAAGTGATGTAGTGGGGGCATGATTGAACAAGTAAATTGTTGTATGTAGTACTTCTAACCAAAATGAGGATGCAAGTTAAGAATATTTCAACATGCAATGAACCATTTTAATAATGGTTCTATTTTTGCATTTAGAAAAACCATTTTGCTATAATGTGTAAGCAAATGTTAATTATTCATGAATTCCATATTTCTTAATGAAAGATAAAAAAATTGTTACTGGTAAACTCCCCTCTCAATCTAAGCAAAGTACATGGATATGACAACTTGTGAATGTCTCAATTTGAGCCTTAAACTATTCAAAGTAAAACAATACTTCAATATTGTTCTACATAAAGGGTACCCACATTTTCCAAAATCCCTAAGAGGTCCAACCCTAGAGTGGTATGATCACATATCTAGGGATTCCATAAAAATATTTAGGCATCTAGTTATGATATTTGTGAAAATATATGTTGAGGAATTAATCACAATAAATGACCTATACTAACTTAGAAAATCCAATGATGAAAGTATTGCTAACCTTCTAGGAATCTAGAGATCTCTAGTCATGAATTTACAATATGTATTTCCACCAAAGGATCTACTAGATATCTTTATCTCTAACCTTCAAGAACATGTAGCCTTTCATCTAGAAATGTCTAATGTGTTGTTTTTTGAAGATGTGATAGACATGTAAAAAAGAATAGAAAATTTCCTTGTAAAGTAGGGATAGTTTAAACCTAAAACAACAAAGCAAGAGAAGTCACATTCCTCTCTAAAACAAAAATGATAGTACAAAAATAAACATGTTTTAGGTTATGGAGTTAATAATTCTTAGAATAAACCCATTAACATAAATATTGCCAAAAACTTAAATATAATCATTCTTGGTAAATCAAATCAATAAAAAGCCTAAAAAATGTACACTAGATTAGATGAACATTCAGTGGTCTTAGAACAAATTCTTATTTCTAAAATTCTAGAGATCCCTCCCATTAAAATTTTTGAACCTAGAAGAGAAAAAATCATTGGTTTAGTCCATATGAGTATTGTGTATATCATAGAGTTAATGATCATCCCACTAATATGTGTAAGGGCCTAAAAACTATGGTCCAAACATCATCAATAAGGACCAAATTATTATTAAAGCTTTGAACCACAATCACAACCTAACCTAGACTTGGGTATTTTTCAAAATCCACTTCCTAATCATGTCAATGAAAACCAACAAAGCTAAATTAATAATAATAATTATCACAATGTACCCCATACCAACCAACGAGTGATGTGTAGTATTTATTCATCTTATCTTATTAACCATATCTTACATGTTTGTGTTATCACACCTTATTGGTCACATCTATAATGACCCCAAAAACTAACCCCAATTTTTTTAATGGTTTACATTAAACCATAATTGTTGGGCATTGAATTCCATCAAGTTTTACTCAACAATGTGGCTATCTATCTTCCTACTTTCTATCCAGGCTTGCACCCGATAGCTACAACTCAACACTCAACATTGGATGGACCAAAATAGAGTTTTTGATCCAACCTCTAGAGTAGGCTGGTTCCTTGTCAACTTAAATAGGATGTTGACACAATTATGCTCACTTAGGGTTTTGATATTAGGGTAAGAAAAGGTTAGGGCTAGAGAGATGTGAAAAATAGTGGATGGATAGGCTAACAACATTGCACTACAACAAAAAGCTCCAAAAAACCAATCTAAAGACACATTACTCAGATCAACATTATCCCAAATTAAATGTACTTTCATTCATTAAAGAACAACAGAGAAATATTATAGACAACAATTTCAATATCTAAACAATGATAATCCAAATAACATAATTCACCAATATCTAGATTTTACATAAATGCACTCCCTAAAAATAAATATCAAACTCAAAAGTAGATTTCAATTACCCTAACAACTAGTAATCCATTAATTTGGCACAAACTAACCATTCAAGTATTCACAAAAATGCAACTAAAGAATTTGAACCTTTGATATCGAAATATGAAGACACAAAATTTGAGGCGAAGATCAATGTAATGCTCCTTTCATTAGCCCTTGGGAATATTTATAGTAGCATAGGAAAACACACTAGAGCCGACCCTTAGAAATGAGGGTTCAACCTCTATTTATAGTTTTGCAAAATTAAAATTACAAGGAACATTACAAAGATTTAAATTTGATAGCTCAATAGAGAGTTCTTGCTGGCATTCTCTTATTGGTTCATCCTCCGAGAAATCCACTACAAGTGGACCACCATGGTAGCTCGAACCATCTGCAACTTGTTGGTCATTTGGATGCTAACTGGAGTTCTGGCCATTGGAGAGTGTGTATGCATCGTTGATCCTTCTTGGAAGCCCTCTGCCATCGTCGATCTGTAACCGTATCTGGTTCTATCTTCTTGAAACCCTCGATGCTTCGACTTCCTCCTCCAACTGACTATCATAGCTTCGATGAGAGATTACTTTTATACTCTTTAGATTTCTTAGAAAAATATCCATCATTGATCTCCCCCATTGTATGGCTATGATTTAATCTGATATAAGCTTGTTACAATGGCAGGGGAGAACACAACGCCATTCCACTTTAAAAAACTAATGACATCATATTTTATGCCTCAAAAACTATGGAACACCAATCCGACATTAAAATGCTCTGAAAGTGAAGCGGGATGAAATCCACTCTTTATCCTTCATTTTCCTTATTTAGCGATGAAACATTTGCCAATCCGCACAAAAATTGATGACATCATATCTCCTTTGAAACTTCTGTGGATTCCATTCTGGACCAAAGCAAGTATATTGGTCAGTGAACACCATTTCGGGCCTATTGCAATGCAAAATGACTCTTCCTCCAATCCGCACTGACTTTAGAGTACATCGTTGCTTGTTGTCATTCTGGAAGAGAGTTAGTCAAAAATATGCTTTGTCATGAATCCACATCTTCTATGCTTAGCTTTCTACCTTTTGTCACCATTTCGGACAAAAATATTCATTGCGCTCTCCAGAATCGGGCTTTCCAACACTTAGCCGCTCACAAAGTATTCAAAATATCAAGTTGTCACCAATCCACACTTATTTTACGCTGACATCATCCTTCTTCAAAAATTTTTATGGATTTGGGATGCGTCGCCAGTCCGGAGCCAAGAACAAAAGAAACTTTGCGAAATCGCTCCAAGTGTGAAAATTTACCAAGTGTTGGGCGGACTCATGGCCTTTTTTGCGGATCCGCTCCAAAATACACTGCAAAGTGTGCGGATTGAGAACTTCATGACTTAGGCAAAATTTTCAAAATTTTCCTAAGTATGTGGCCATTTTGGGCCTACATTCTGGTGCCTCCTAGGTGGATTTTCTTGCAAAGCCATAGAACTTAGAGTCTTATCCATTGGGTCTTAGGAGTCAAAAAAGCTCATCTTCAAAAATATGCTTTAAAGAATAACCTCCATACAAACATTACCCTCTGAAAAATCTAATAACTTGTTTAGAGGGTAAAGGTTCATATAGAGATGATGCCAAAAACATCGTGACTCATCCGCTTATAAAGAGAGTATACCAAAAATACAGGCTTGTTGCCATTGTCTTCAAAAATCAGGCATAACTCTACTCCTTTTATAAGGCCTTATTACAAAAAATGCCTTCACACAAAATCTGCTGCTCTTTGTGCCTCTCTAGGCTTCATGCCTTTATTGCTTATTTCTGACAATTGTCAGAGCAAAAAACAAAAATGCAAAACTTGCACATATGTACAAAAACAAAAACAAACTAAGTGTGGGCCCCTTCCGGGCCTATAACAGCTCCATCCTGGTCTTCCTCTTCATGGGCCTCTTCCTCGGCCTCTTCTTCATTCTCTTCTTCTTCTTCTTATTCTTCTTATTCTTCTTCTGGAGAAGGTTCCTTTTGATGCCTTCCTCCAGAAGAATCACCAAACAGCTGAATCATCAATTTTAGAGATTGTAAAGCCTATTTCCAGGCTGCTTCAAAGGGGTTTGATGTCTCTTTGAGCTGCTTATAGACATATTGTAATTCTCCAATGTCCTCATAATTAGTAGCATTCCCTCTGTTTACTAGATCTTCCATGAGATCTCTTAATCTAGTAAAATTAACAATTAATTGGACAACTTGTTCTTGGGGTAGTGGCTCTTCAAGAGAATCAATTCCAGATTCATCCTATAAATTTTCATTGATGCTTTTCTGGATCTCTTCCATGGATAACAAGTTGTGATCCTCCATCCATAGGCCTTTGAAGCCAACTTGAATCATTTATTTATTCATATCAACAACATCCCTAATCACTCCCTCAATCTTGTCAAACAACAACTAGGATTTCTGAAGTGCCCTATGCTTCTCAACCACAATTTTAGTAGCAACTTTGGTGAGATTCCATTCTTTATTGGGAATTGGTTTAGCAGAATCACTGAGTCTGCTATCAACCAACCTGTACATTTGTTCTACTGGAATCACCATAGGCTGCAACTCTCTGGTGATCTGATCTAGATCTTTCTAAACATTGGGGAGTAGGTGGCTGGCATCATCAAGATAATCAATCATGAGTTGAAGCCCTAAACATTTTTCTTGGACTTCAGAGAGCATATCTTTTCTAATATTCTTCAAATCAGCCTTGGAAAATCTAGAAGACTTAGCTTTCTCAAGTTGAAGCTGATGTCTCAAAATTTGAATTTCTTTTGCTTGTTCTTCATTCAACTTCATTTGCTCTCCTAGTTGATCCTTGAGCTTATTGGCCTCTTGGAATTTTTCTTTCCAACCCTTGACCTCTTTTTTTAGAGCCTTTTCTACTTCCTTCTGATTTCTTAGAGTCTTTTGAAGCTTTTCAATCTATTGCTCCAGTTTGCTCACCTTCTCTCTGAATATATCATTTTTTACATAGAAGGTGTCTAAGTGGGCTCTGGATATGATCAACTCATCTTCTTCAGGAAGATTCTCAATATCTTCTATGACCTCCTCCACTCGATAATATTGGACAGTCATTTCATTTTCAGGCTTATTTACAAGTGGAGTCATAGATCTAGATATTCTCTAGTGAGACACTAGATCAACATACATGCTTCTTCTTCTAACAACCATCCTACTAGAAGGCTTAGAAAGCTTCTCTACCTAGAAATCATTTGCTCTCTGTGTGGTTGCCTACCCTTTTGGTAAAGTGATAGGACTTAAAAAACTAGCAGCTAGGGGAGATGAAGATACTAGAAATGAAAGGGTAGACTAAACTATTGACAATTGGGGTGTGGGAGTACTCACAATAGTCTCTGTAATGATAGTGGACTCTATAACTACTATTGTTGTTGCTATTGGTAGACTCATAGGAATCGATGCAAGACTAACAACAGAATGAATGGTGGTACTTTAAACGATGTGTCCCTTTGATGGTGGTGGTGGTAATAATGAATATGAAATTATGGGAGATGATGAAGTGGGAACCTCATATGTTGGAAGTGGGATTTGGGGTGACTGTGGGGGAACAAAGGTGACTTGTGCTTCAGTGACAACCAATGAAATATGGGGTGGACTACAAGAGGGAGAAGGTACCTTTATCACATTCTCTTGATCATAAAGGGAGGGAGACTTCTTTGGGGATTCAAGAGGATGTAGAGGAGAAGATGGATTAGAAACCATACCTTTACCTACAGATGTAGGGTGCTCTTGCTCCACCTCTATTTCCTACTGTTGCTCTTGGTGAGTCAATTCTTCTACAGCAAAAATAACTACCTCTTTTACAATTTCCTCCATATCCAATCTCTACTTCTTTGAAACCTTATTTTCTCTTCTCTAAGGGGCTCTTTTAGTTCTTCTATGGATCAATTGAAAGGAAGCCATCTCACTCTCAGAATCTACTTTTGATACATCTCCTTGTACTGCTCCAGAAAGTAAGACTTGCTCAAAAATAGGATGCAATTCTACTGATGTTGTAGGGGTAAAAGAAAGGGGGGTGAACCTAAAACTCTCATCCTTCTTCCTCCAGTCAATATTTGTGTCTAGAGGCTGACCCCCTAGAGCTAAGCATTTAGGCCTAGACACTACTTCGATGACTGGAGTACTGACAACTTTTTCACTAGAATATTGCATTTTACTCAGAAGTTATGCTCCTTTAGGAAACTTCTCCACTTGTTTAGTGGTAGGATGAAAAGTTTTCAAGACCTCAGCTACTATCAAAGGAGTTTCCTGCTCCTCTGTAGGGGCTTCCTAATATGTGGGTGGAGAGAGAGATTCAAAACCTGCCTGGGACCTTTCAACTATCAACACTATGTTTCTAATGTCCTTCTACTTCTAGGTTTTGATATTTTCATTATATTTCTTGGAAAACTCTTTATCAATATTCATGTCGAACTTAGACTTAGGTTTTCCAATTTCAATTCTCATTCTCCACCAATCTGATATCTTAGCTACATTCCATTGCTCCTCTTCCTCAATTTCTTCAGCAACATCCTCCTCGGGATGAGGGTCCTTTTTATTTGAGGTTTTTCCTTCCATGTCACAAATGGTGGCTTCTATAAGCCGATGACTCTTCTTCTGGTTAGGGTCATAATAAACAATATGCTCATAGAAATCCAACCACGGAGGCATTTGACCCATATTCGACACATTCCACTCTAAAAGAGCGGTCTCATCATTATTTATGCCTTGTTTGAAATGAGCCCTAGGCCTCTTTTCAAATTTATAAGCCTTCTCTCCATTTAGGGCTACATTTCTTGTAGTGAAGATACCATTAGGGTCATAACTCCATCTTTGGGGGATATAAAATAGACCTAACCTATCAAGGTATTGGTCAATTAGTTGAATCTACCCCTTCTTTATGATGGTAATGTCCTCCATAGTGTGATATGTAAGCAGAGATTTTATCTTTCTCCTAGAACCATAATGTAAATCAATATACTCTACCTGCCTCAAATATTCCAAGGCAAAGAGCCTTTCTGTAACAAAATGGGGCAGGAGAAAAGGTTTACCCATGAAACCATACAATCTGATAATTGTGCCCTCAGTCAACAAGTACCAATCTCCTTCCTTAGCACCCTTTACTCTCAGAATTTTCTTTGCCAAGGGTGGAAATCTAGGGCACTCTCCATACATTATTTTCAAGGTGGGTCCAAGAAATTCCAAGTTAAATCTATAGAAAGACTCACTACTTCTCAAATGACTTGTCCAGTAATAAACCGGCAGGGGTTCTCCATCATTGGTTTTGTCCCTGACCGGAATCCAAGGCATCTGGTCCTTAATGGTAGCATAAAACATCCATACCAGACTTGAGAAATACCTAAAACTAGGAGCATCAAAGCCCCTTTTCATCCTTACCAATTGTTCATATATCCTCTATGCAAGAAAAGTTGACCAATCAAAATAAATCACCCTAGTCCCTTTTTCCTCCACACCTTTCTCATACATTATTTCGTTGGAAATGTAGTAGGCTATGGAAAATTTCCAGTCATACACCCATCTATAGGAATATAGACCCTCCATATAGGCTAACATAGAGAACAGTAAAGGGTTAGAAAATTCGTCGATAAGAATGAGCTTAGAATTGAGCTGCTTGTAAACCCATCTCCTAAATGACTCTTACTCATTCACTCACTTCTCTAGGGAATAATACCTGACCTATTTAGTTACCTTAAATTCCTTAGGTTTTATAGCTGGTTTTGACCCTAGGGTAAAAATATTGTGACAAAAGAAGATGATGATATTAAAGAGGGTTTTCCCTTTGTGAGTTTTCACTGCTTTGGCCATTAGGCCATAAAATTTAACTGTTGTAGCTATTAATTTTGGACAGGGATGAACAGAATCACAAATATAAAAGGATAATTAATAAATAATAACACATCTACCTTCTACAAACAAAGAAACTCTCTTCTTGTATCTATCATTAATGCTCATCCTAAGCTTTGTTCTCTCCATAAGGACCATCTTCGTATCTACCATATCTTCTACTCTATCAAAGTATGGAGGCACTACCTTTCCCTCTAGATTATTAAACTCTTGGACATCCTCTAAATCCATATTGGAAGCAAAAAAACTTTACTCCCTCTATAATTCATAGAAAAATATCAGAGTATTGTTTCAAACTGTACCGCTTGGTGGATGCAATTAGCTTCTGGATGAAGATTGTGTGTGCTTTTTTATTTCTTTTATTTCCTGTACCACGTGTATCTTCCACCATTAATGCAGTTACTATGCAATCTTCCCATTGGCACACTTTCCAACTTCCACTTATTCATCTCGATAGCTCAATGGTGGTATTCTAAATTTTCATTAGTCAAAAATTCAAACAACACTACCACCTCACTGCATCTCTTTAGCTATTCTTTGGTTTGAGCATGATTTAATTAGCATTAAATATGGGATCATTATTTCCTCTCCACGTGACATGGTTGCAAAGTTATTGGTTGGCTCCACCTTGGTTTTGAAACTGGTGAATAAGAGAAGTCATTAATTTTGCTAACACTTAGCCAATTCCATGCACGATTTTTCACCTTGATTCCACTCCGATACACTTTAGCTTGGAAAATCCTCAGATTGGAAACCCTTTTGTTTCTTTTGATACTTGGTACTCTTAATTATGTGAGAAAAGGGTACTTGCACCATTCCACTAGGATCTTAGTACATTTTGATGTGGATTCAGAAGCGCTCACCGTTCTGCTAGAAAATACATGTATTTGAGTGCGGAATGGGACCTTGCCAAATATTTTTCAACACTTAGCCATTTTTTCAAGAATTTTTATTTGAACTTGTACAAAGTGTAGAAATAAATGGAAATACAAAGTGCAGAAAGAAAGAGAAATAATAATACAATTGTTAGAGTAAATATTCCATCATTTGGATATTTTACCCTTTACCTACATTAGGTAGATTTTATTTACTACATGGTAAAAAGTAGCTTGTTACTTTTTACCACTAGTATTTACTTTTACTACTAGGTTAGTTACCTTTTACTATTTACTATTTACCTTTTGGATATTTATCTAAATATCCTAGGTTAGTCATAGTCAATTTGACTATGTAGTTAGTTGTTAGCATATTACTCTCCTAACACGCTCTATTAGCGTTATTTGTGCTATTTGGTTAATATTCCTATTTTGTAACTTATATAAGGCTACGACATTCCAAGTCTAGTCTAATGTTGAATTATTAATTTATTTCATTTTGGAGCAAGTTATTCTCACATTGGCATCAGATCCACAGAGGGAGGAAGCACTGAACTGGACAAGACAAGAGACGTTCCAAGCTGGACAAAGCAACTCTCGTTCCAAGGAGTAGGATTTGATTTATTCATGTTCATTAATTAATATTGTAATCTCATAAGGTTGTTTTTTCTTGGTAGCTCCACCATTCTCAGGCCCACAGAGCCTTCGAGGAGGCAGGCAACCAGACGACTAAGAGAGGGTAGGAGCACCCTCCTTAAACTGCCAACCAGTCTTTGGTCGACCACTCAACGAGGGCAGGAGCGCCCTCTAGCGGTCGAACAAGGAAGACCGACCCGCTTGAGGTAGCCACCTAGATAAGAGGGTAGAAGCGCCCTATAAATCTAAGGGCCAACCCCTGTCATATCAAGACCAGGATACTGATAGTGGGGACCACCCATGATACATTGTTAGGTGTACAAAATCTGAGGGTAGGAGCGCCCTCGGATCCAAGGTAGATCCTACCGATCGGCATGCACCAACCTAACATTGATAGGGCAAGAAACCTATGGCTACGCGACAACTGAGATAGAGCCCTAAGCTAGAGGTGACAGGTGGAGGCATGAGGTGGCATCAAATAGCTGACTGGACACATACAGACATGACACCTAACACTAAGAGCTGATTGGACCTGATGAAGTGGACACATAAGATGTGACACGTGACGTTGAGTGCTGACTGGACATGACGAAGCGGACACATACAGACATGATATGTGGCGACAAGCCATGTGCCACTGGACCTGAAATTGGGTGACAACATGACATACTAGCCACGTGTCACAATGCTAATAGTCCATGTGGCTGGTAGCAAAACCAGCCACACGAGAGTATGACAAACCCGCAGGCAGTCATAGCGCTATACACGCTTTTGCTCTTTTAAAGAGAAAAAACATTGCCTTCTAGGCAATGTGGGACTAAAAGTCCCGAAGGAAATTTAATTTCCTTCTATTAAAGCCAAAAGAAGGCTTTAAAGGGCACGACTGGTGCCTTCCTTCCCATCGGGCCCTCTAGCCCGACCGGTTGATCGGGCCGGGCTAAGGCCCTAGGTGGGGAATCAAGGGTTCGACTCCCACCGGGAGTCAAAAGGCATTCTTTTGCCTTATAAAACCAAGGTAAATAATTTTTTTTCTTTAATTTCAACTTTATTTAAATTTAAATTTTTTTTTTTTATATTTGATTTAATAAATTAACATATAACTTATGTTTTAACAAAAAAAAATCATTTTTTTTTAAATTTGATTTTTTTTTAATAAGACATTAGTTTATTTTTTTATTAAATTAAATTATATGATAAATTTTTTTATTTAAATTTTGCAAATTAAAGAAAAGAGGGTTATTTTTTTTGCAATTTACAAATCAAAGGGGGCTTTTGTTTTCTCTCAAAAAGGGGATATAAGACATTTAAGAGCACCATTATTCTTGCAAAATTAGGAAACCTACACAACTTCTCAAACCTTGTAATTTTGCAACATAAAAAGGGGATATCAGACATAAAATTGCACATTTTTTTTTGTAAACTTGAGAAGAATTTGAAACCTTGGGTCCATCAAAACCAAGTCGTTTGTCGACTGGTCTGGAAGCCTTTCAAACGTGGGTCGTGTGTCGACTTGTCTTGGAAGGAGTGCTCATTATTTGTTAATTTTGCAAAATAAAGGGGGAAGACAACATTGTACTTATTTTGCAAAATTGTAAAACAAAGTAGGAGACATAAAAATATCAATTTTTTCTTGCACAAACAATTCACATTTTTTTTGCAAAATTTGGAAATAAGGTGCATTCTCGATTTTACTCGACACCTTCATTTCAAAATTGGCAAAATAGGTGCATTTTCGGTTGCATCCGACACCTAAGTGATAATAATTTTGTGGGAATTCTTGTTTGATTATTGCATTTTCCTTTTGCAATTATAAGTCATAGAATCAAGAACACACCATACCCCAAAATTTCACAAATTTGTGTAACTCAAATTGCACAATTAGAAGCCATTTCTAAAAACTTGATATATTCTCCTAAATCAAAACAAAACCCCTAATTCACTCTTATTTGTTTGGCTTAAATTCCTCCAACTTTTCATCCTTTTTGAAGGGTGTTAAGGCAGGTGCCATTAAATAGTTGTTTGAGTGAATTAAACCTTTCAAACTCTTATGTGTTTGGCTTAATTTCCTCCACCTGATTATCTCTCTTCAAGAGAATCTTCAGGAAGGTGCCATTAAATACCACTTGAGAGTGACAGGAATATCATCTTAGTGCATTGTAGGACCTTCCTCATGGCAACAATTAACAAATACTTGAGTGAATCTCAATTGCTAAAAGGTCATAACTATACAGCTTGGAAAACTAAGATGAAAGCCATTTTGACTGTAGAGGACTTGTGGGACTTAGTTGTTGGCACTACACCACGACCCACAACAACAGGAGCTGATCAAAGAGAATGGGATAAAAAGAACAATCGTCTACTCATGTTAATCCTTCTAGCCACTTCTGATGAGGTACAACCTCACATTAGTGAGGCAAAGAATGGAAAAGATGCATGGGATTCCTTGTCCACCATTTTTGAAGGAAAGAATCAATCCACGGTTCTCAACCTTCAAACCCAACTTCATACACTGCATATGAAGTCGGGTGAGTCAGTAGCAACCTTCCTCTGCAGAACTGCAGAACTGAAGACTAAGCTTAATGCTTTAGGGGCCAAAGTTGAGGACGCCATTTTGACTTCAGTTATCTTGAGAGCCCTTCCTGAATCCTACAAAAGTTTGATTACATCCCTTTCTGTTTCACAAAGAACTCTCACCTTTGTGGAGTTAGTCAATTTGCTTCAAACTGAGGAAGCTAATCAACTCCAAAAAGATGAAGCATCTAATAGTGCACTTTATTCACACAATAAGGTTGAGAAGAAGAAAGAAAACTATAACAAGGGAGGATCATCCTCAAAAGGTAAGGGAAAGAAATCTCAAAAACGGTTTTGCTCATATTGTAAGAAAGATAACCATGACACCAATCGGTGTTGGTTCAAAAACAAGCAAAACAAGAAAGACAAAGGCAACATTGCTAGTGAAGTGTCTAATTCAGATTCTGATTCTGGTTCAGAAAAAGCACACAGAGTGCTCATTGCTAAAACAGTATTGTAGAGGGAAAACACATGTTTGTCACATTGGGCAAAGCACCATTATCCTCTCTCTCTTTTTTAGGCTTCATAGAATAGCATAAGTTTTTGTTTGAAGTTCTTACAAATAAGGGGTGATTTGTACCTCTTTTAGGCTTCATAAATAGCAAACTCTTAATGTTTGAAGTCCTTGTAATAAAAAGAAGAGACTTTTTATGGTGTAAAATTGCCTAGGAGGCAATGTTTGTAAAAATCCTTCACAAAACTCTTGAGTTGCACATCTTTTGTAATTAAGGGGGGATATACATTTCTTTTCTTCACAATTTTTTGTAAAAAGGGAAGAAGACTTATAAGGGTGCATTTTCGGCTGCGACCGACACCTTAGTCACACTTCTTTCAGAAATTAAATACAACATGTTTTTGCAACGAGAAGGGGGGAACTTATAAGGGTGCATTTTCGGCTGCGACCGACACCTTAGCAACCTTATCTTTTGCAAACTCATATTGTAAAATGAATGAATCTCGTATGAAGTGATCTACTCTACTACACCTAGCGATTGCAGCAGCTGGTTACCCATGCAATTCGGTTGGATGATGTGATTACTATAAGGACATTCGTTGGTGTGAAGACAAAGTGAGGAATGACCCATTTTTTTGCTTAGAAGCAGCCAGAGTACTGTGACAGAGCAAGAACCAGCAGATCGACATCCTTTTCATTGTATTGGGGCAGTTATATACTTTACCCAAATATTGTTGTATTAGAGGAAATGTATGTATTACCCAAATAATGTAATAAGGGGGGATGTTAGAGTAAATATTCCATAATTTGGATATTTTACCCTTTCCCTACATTAGGTAGATTTTATTTACTGCATGGTAAAAAGTAGCTTGTTACTTTTTACCACTAGTATTTACTTTTACTACTAGGTTAGTTACCTTTTACTATTTATTGTTTACCTTTTGGATATTTATCTAAATATCCTAGGTTAGTCGTAGTCAATTTGACTACGTAGTTAGTTGTTAGCATATTACTCTCCTAACGCGCTCTGTTAGCGTTATTTGTGCTATTTGGTTAATATTCCTATTTTGTAACTTATATAAGGCTACGACATTCCAAGTCTAGTCTAATGTTGAATTATTAATTTATTTCATTTTGGAGCGAGTTATTCTCACAACAATGTATATACATATGTTACAATGAGCTCATATTTTACACATAGTATAGCTTGAGATGAAAACCATTTATTGGAATCGGCTATATGTTCCCTTCAGGATCTTCAAGCTGGAACACATTGGACTCCTTGGTCTCTACTATTTTGAATGGGCCATCCCAAAAAGAATCAAACTTTTCATGCTTGCCCAATTTTTCTCTATCAAAATTCCACCTGAGAATTGCATCTCCAACCTAGAATTTTTTGAATCTAGCTTTCTTATCAGACCATGCCTTGATATCTGAGGAATGCTTCTAAAAATTATTATATGCTTGAGCTCTATTCTCTTCCAATTGTAGTAAGTGATTCAGCCTGGTTTTTACCGGATCTTCCTCTGATTCCTCCTCTATATTGACAATCTTAAGTGCTGGAATCTCCAAATGGATGGGTAACACTACCTCTTTGCCATATACTAGTTTATAATGGGAATTTTTAATGGAATTATTTATAGTAATCCTATTAGCCCACAAATCTTAGTCTAGCAAAAGATGCCAACTTCTTTTATTTCCTTTAAGTGATTTCCTCAAAATCCTTAACAAGTTTTTGTTGGTAGATTTTGCAAGTCCATTACCCTGTGGATAATAATTTGAAGTATTTTTAAGATTAATGCCATACTTGCTAGAAAATTCAATATACTTGGCTCCTATGAAATCTAGGCCATTGTCACTCACCAAGGCTTTTGGAACCCTAAATCTAGAAATCAAATTTTCCATGAAATTGATCACAACATCTTGATCTTATTTCTTAGTAGGAATAGCCTCTACCCATCTGGTAAGATAATTTGTGGCAGTTAAGATAAACTTATGCTCTGCTAAGGAATTATGGTTAATAACCCTTATGAAGTCTAGTCTCCATTGTTGAAAAGGTTCTTCAACTTGTATGGGCTTGAGGAGAATGAAACATTCCTTGTCCTTCCAACATATCTCTGATATTTGTGATAGGCCCTGGTGACCCTAAAAGCATCAATAAATATAGTAGGCCAATAATATCCTGCCCTTATGATTTTCAAAGTTGTAATCCTTCTTGAGCTATGTCCACCAGTTGGTCCTCCATGGAACTCTGTAATGACCCTCTTTTTCTGATCATATTTCAAGCACTTTAGAAGAACTCCATCCATTTTTTTTTTGTACAGGTCTTCTGGTAGTAATACATATTTTAAAGCGTGAAGCCTATATCTCCTCATTTGGGATGTATTTATGTTGGGGGGAATACAATAGTTTGGAAATATTTGATCATCTGGTCTACCTAATCATATTTTTTAGTTTGTACTCCTTCCATCTGATCTTCTTGTGTTGCTTGACAAGTTGTCACTTCTGCTAATGTTGCAACCTCTGTTATACCTTGGCATAGGGATCTACCTCTCACAAATTTGGTTGGATGTATTTCTACATCATGCTATTGGATTTTTGTAATCCAACCAACTCTTTTATCTCCTAGTTCACCCTATAGGATAAAACTTCTTACATCTGGATGAACCACATATACTAGGGTCTTACTTTGTACCAAGTACTACCTGAACTTCTTCATTGACTTCATCATAGAAAGCACTTGTATTTCAATGAAGTTATGTTTTACATGGTAGTCATGGAGTTTCTAGCTCCAAAATAATACAGGATGCTCTTCACCCTGATCATCCTTTTGAGTAAGCACTGAGGCATAACTTTCTTCAATGCCATAGGTATAAAGGATAAAATCTCTACTAAAATTAGGATTTATCAGCACTGGGGCTATTGCAATGGAATGATTGATAATATTAAAAGTTTTTTTTCTAACTTTAATCCATTTGAACTTAGTATTCTTCTTGAGTAACTCAGATATAGGCCTGAATTTTTGTGCAAATTCAGAAATGAATTTCCTAAAAAAATTGATCTGGCCCAGAAAATACTGCAAAGTCTTCTTGTTTGTAGGAAATGGAAGATCCAGAATGGCTCTAGTTCTCTCTGGATCTATGGCCATACCTTCTTTTGATACCAGACGACCTATCAAATTTTTTTCATGAACTGCAAAGAATGACTTCTTATGATTGAGTGAAATACCAAATTCTCTGCATTTTTGAAAAACCTGCTCTAGGTACGATAGGTGATCTTGCTTATCTTGGTAAAACATAGTCATGTCATCTAAGTAAATAAGAATGACTTTGTTGATCAGTGCCCCAAAGGCATAATTCATGGCTCTCTTAAATGTGGCTCCCATACTGGACAACCCAAAAGGCATTCTCTGGTAGGCAAATGTGTCCCATTTCATGGTGAATGTTGTCTTATACTGATCTTCATCTTTCACCCAAATTTTATTGTATCCAAAGTAAACATCCAGTAATGAGAACATCTCAGTCCCTATCACTACCTATAGAATTTGATCAATATGAGGGAGGGGATAGTTATCCTTAAGGGATTCTTGGTTATGATTTTTGAAATCTACACACAAGCGTATATCACCATTCTTTTTTCTCATGGGTACCAAGTTGGCTATCCATGTTGAATGTTTTATTGGATATATGATTTTAGCCTTTAATACCTTTAATAGCTCCTCTCTCATGATGACTTCAATTATTGGATTTATGGGCCTTTGCTTCTACATAAAAGGCTTGGCATCAGGCTCTATCTCAATAGTATGTTGAATAACCTTTTTGTCATACACCTTAAGGTCTTCATATGACCAAGCCACAATATCTTGGTATTTTAAGCATAAAGCTTTGATATCTTCTGCTTCCTCTGGTGAACATTTGAATCCAATATTGAGCTTCTTTTCAATATTGAATTTGACTTCTTTATAGATTTTTTCATTGACTTTCATTTTTCTGGTCTTTTTCCTATCCTCATCGTCAAATAAGCTCTCTAGGGTGACCAATCCTCTAGGAATGTAATTTTTCCTTAGTTGAATGATATCTTGCTGGTCAATTTTTTCTAGATTTTCCTCTTGGATAGTAGATAGGCATGCTTCTCTTACCAAAAAGTTAATTATCTGCTCATCACTTTCAAAAACCTACCATAAAATCTGCTTGTCTGGTATTGTAGGTTTGAAAATTATTTTAATTCCATTGGTTCTCTTGACCCTATAGTCTACGACAAGGTTGAAGTTAGCTCCCTTCATTGCTAAGGAATATACCAGTGTTCTTTTCTCTAGGAATAAAATTTAAATTTATGGCATCAAAGGATTCCATCAGATCCCATACCCTATTTCTGTAAGCTTTTAGATAATGGTGCTTACTATTGCATTTTTTTCTTACAGGATGGACTGTTAACTCGGAATCACCATATATGCTTAAAATATTAATGCCCATGCTTTCTACTTGTATCAATCCAAGGCATAGGGCTTCATATTTTGTAGCATTATTTATACATGACCATGTTAGTTTGTAAGCAAAATTCTTTATCCCCTCTAATTGGGATTGTAAGACCACACCGGCTCTTGCATCATTTCTGCATTTGGCCCCATCAAAGTGCATGATTCATGTTTCTTTTTCTCTCAGGGACTGATTGGATATAGCAGGGATTTTATTTTATAATTCAGTTGAGATACTATATGTTCCTATACCAGTTCCAAACTGACAGTGATCTTCTTTGAAAGGCAACTCATCCTCAATATCCAATTCTTCGATGTTTTCCACCAGCTCAAATCCTTCAAGGGGATTAAGGTTACACATGTCTTCTTCAATATTTTCAATATGATAGGCTACCAGTTTTTTAAGTGTTATTCTTATTCTCTTTCCTTTGAAAGGAATTACCATACTAGAATAATACATGTACATACATCCAACTAGTTTTGTAGTAAACTCATTTGAAAGGCATAATTTAAAGTAGGGTTCTAGATCAACCACAACTATTTCTTGTACTATTGTTACCTTAGGGGCTTTGTGCAACCTTATTAACACATATTTTATGACTCCAACTGTCTTAACAGGTGTCCCATCTAATTGTAATACTCCAAGAAAATATCAAGTATACTCCATACCCATTTCTTCATAGACTGCTTTAGGCATGACTGTATTTGATGCTCCTGAATCAATCATACAATTTCGGACTACCCAACCTTCCATCCTCATGGATATATAGAAAGGAGGGGGATTATTCTTTAAAATAGTAGGTGATATTTCTTTCTTTTCTAATGGCATACTAAGGATTGTAGTGGCCCACCTATTTTGTGGATACTTGTTGAGGTAAGCCTTAAGCAGATTGATCTGACCATGAATAAATAGAGTGTCATACAGGCTAGATTTTGATGGAATCTTTTTCATATCTTCAAAAATATTATACTCGGATTTAGTCAAGGAAGGTCTTTCAGACCTTCCTTTTGGCTCACCATATATCCCTTTATATTGTTGAGAGGCTTCTACTCTCTGCCTTTTGGTAATAGAGGGGAATTTAAGCCCTTCTTGAGCCTCATCCTTAGATTTTATTTGGTCTCTTTCAGTTTCCTTATCCAGCCTCCTAGGAAGATTGTTTGTCTTCTCTTTACCTTTAGCTTGAGGGATGGGTAAAGTATCACTGCTTTGAAGAAGGGAATCAATTATTTTTTGAGAAGGGACTTGGAATTGGCCCATTATTAGGGGATCTACTTGTAAGGCTTTATTTCTATACCTTGTCATAATAGAAATTGGGATTTCTTCATCCAGCTCTTGTCATAATAGTAATTGGGATTTCTTCATCTAGCTCTCTTCCAACCATGATTTGATCAGACTGCCATAACATGTTTACTATCCCCTTTTTATTTCTTTTAGCTTGATCCATAGCTTTTTGGACATGGTTTTGGTACATAACACAAGACTATGATTCATGGGGATTATTGCATACTAAACACCAAATATTAGCAAGAGTAGTATCTGAAGAATATTTTGGCTCCTCATATGTTGCACTCACCTTTACCCCAGTACTGTTAGTAGGACCAGGTCTCTAATCATTGTTCATATATGGAAACCTCATCTATTGTAACCTTTCTTGGTCTCTTTTTTGAATTGAATTTATTCTATTACTCAGAGTTTTCATAGTATTTTGTATATCAAGAATAGCAAAAAACTCATGAGATGGTTGAGAATGAAGGGGAGGAAAAGGAGCTACAGAGGATGTTGGATTTGGTTGAGGGATTGCATTCATTTGTGGAGATGGAGATGATAAATAAAGGGGATCCATGTAAGAAGGGTTTGTAGTTTGAATTTGGCTACTAGTGGTTTCTGTGTTATAAGGTAGCACATTTTTGAGGGGGAGTCTTCCCACATTAATTAGGATGTTCTCAGCATGAATTGCTACATTATAAAATTGGGGGAAGATATTTACTCTAGATTGCTATATTTGTAACCCTAGCTCTGATCCAAGAGCTTGGATATAATACATATATGCCAAACATGTAGTTGGTCTGGTTGTGGGGGGAATTCTTTTCCATGTTCTGCTAAATCTCAAATTAAAATTTGAGATAGTTTCTTGCTGAGTTTTCTACATGGATGTAAACTGGTTAAGTAGGGATAAAGGATCAACAGATTCATTAAATTCTTCCAAAAAAGGCTTGGATAAGGCTTGGATAAGGCTTTCCATGAAGTGATAGTGTTATCTTCCAGGGTTCTAAACCAATGTAATATCTTTTCTCTAAAGGACAGGGCTAGAATTCTTACAATAATATCCTCCTATTTTATGTTGTGAATTACTGCCAGATTCAAAATATCTTGACATTGCTCATAGGCTATCTTCTCAGATCTATAATAAGAGGGATTAGCCTTGGATACAGCCTGGGGAATGGCATTCATTTTGGCTAATCTCAGGGGACCAGTTGTATTCTAGTTGGGGTATTTCTATAATGGCTGATTAGGGGCCATATTTTATACCATATTTCCAGATGCATATCCTAATGGAGGGACTATTGGGTTAACTACAAGGTTTCCTTTAGGAAGCTCCTCTTCTAAGAGGAAGTCTTGATTCAAAATTTTGATAATCATAGACCCTCTATAAGGTAATTCGTAATAAAAATAGGAGTCAAGGTTATTCCTTTTGAAATACTTGGTATACATGAAAGGACACTAGTCTACAGGGGTAATTCCTTTTATGGGTTTAAGGACCAGGGAGTCGCTAGGTAAACTTGTTATTCTTTGCTTATAAGGTTAAGATAATTCACCAAATCTTGATTCCTTTAGGTAGAGATAAAAAATAACTCATATTATGTGTTTCGTGTTCCTTGTGAACTGGTCCTATCGAGTATGCCAAAAATTGTTGGGCACTGAATTGCATCAAGTTTTACTCAACACTATGGCTATCTATCTTCCTACTTTCTATCTAGGCTTGCACTCGATAGCTACAACTCATCACTCAATATTGGATGGACCAAAATAGAGTTTCTAATCCAACCTCCAAAGTAGGCTAGTTCCTTGTCAACTTAAATAGGATGTTGACACAATTATGCTCACTTAGGATTTTGATATTAGGGTAAGAAAATGTTAGGGCTAGAGAGATGTGAACAATAGTGGACAGATAGGCTAAAAGCATTGTACTACATCAAAAAGCTCCAAAAAACCAATCTAAAGACACATTACTCAGATCAGCATTATCAGAAATTAAATGTAGTTTCATTCATTAAAGAACAACAGAGAAATATTACAGGAAACAATTTTAATATCTAAATAGTGATAATCCAAATAACAGAATTCACCAATATCTAGATTTTACAGAAATGCACTCCCTAACAATAAATATTAAACTCATAAGTAGATTTTGTTGGACATTTTGAGCTCATTTAGTTGTCATTGATGTCAAGGTGAAAAGTTGTCATTGATGCCAAAGTGAACACATGAAGCTATCATTAACACCATGGAGTACATCATCATTAACACCAGGAAGCAATGCAAAGAGATGGAGAAAAGTTGTCCAAATATGTTTTTATAAGGGTTTTTGTTAAAACCATGATGGCACATTAAAAGGTTTTTTATTAAAACCATAATGATAGTTCTCTAATATTGTGATGGCAGAATTAAGGTTTTTATTAAAACCAAGGTGGCAAAATTATTTTTCATCAACCCAGTGAAGTGCAAATGACAATTTGATATTAACTCAATGAGGGCTTTAATTTTTTATTAAAGTCTAAAGTTTATAAATTAAATTTATAATATTTAAATTCTTTTGAATTTAAATTAATTATAAATTATAATTTATACAAGCCGACGTCATCAAATCGAATCATCCACCGACGTTGTATGCAAAGAAAATGAAAGGTATTTAAACCCTAAGACAAACCTTAGGGAAGCAAGAGATCAAAATCCGAATTTGAACATAAGCAAAAATCTGAAGCCTCCAAAATTTGTGAGTGGTGTATTGTCGAAATAGGACAACGCATTGTAATCAGGGTAGAGCATCGTGATCGAGGTAGCACATGGTGTTCGAAGCAAGGGACAATGCAAAGGGAGAAGCGCTCATAGTCTAGCTTGGTGCTAGATGTAGGAGAAGGCCAAAGGCTTTGAAGCCTTTGTGAAAAGGCTTAAGCAACCTTAGGGCTTAAGCTAAGCACGTGGAGTGCTTAGCTCACATGGCTAGCTTGCCGTAGCTAAGGCGCCAGTCATGGAGAAGGCGCAGGTTCGAAACTCCAAAAATTGTGGAAAGGGGATTCACCAAAGGTTTTTATAATTTAATTTTTTATTTTTGCATAATACTAAGGTTTAGGAGAAATAAGGGAATATTTGTGGTATTTGATTATTATGCTAAGGTTTTAGGGGTGTATGTGGAATTTGATTAATTGTGCTAAGGTTAGGGAGTTATAAGGTGATATTAATTTATTTACCTAAGTGGTAAATAGGTGCTTTATTAAGGTAAATATTATTTTACCTTAGGAGATAGAAATTAAGTTGGAATATCAATTTTGTGAAATAGAAAAATTGAAGAGGAAATTTTTGTGAAGATATTATTGTCAAATATTTCTATTGAGAAGGAGATATAAGGTGTATTATGAAATTGAGCTATTCTTGTATTTTGTGAAGTATAACACTTGTTATCTAACCCTTGGCACTTGGCAAAGAAAAAGATATTCCTGAAGGCAATTTTTGAAGATCATCCTCCAATCAAGAAAAAGGTATGAGCATATTCTTCCATAGTTGAATTGATTGATTGGTTTTCTGGAAAATAAGTTTGGAGTGAAAAGGACTTGGTTAGGGTTTCCTATTGAGTGTGTTGAGTGATTGCTTCAAGGTTTTCTAGAATAAAGAAGTGTGGTTAAAACCTTGTTTGATAAGCATTGTTGTTGAAGCCATTGATGAGTGAAGAACTTGAACTAGGGTTTGAAAAGAACATGAGTATCATTGTTATGTGAGAGTTGTTTTATAAGCATTGTTGTTGAAGCCATTGATTGAGTGAAGAACTTGAACTAGGGTTTGAAAATAACATGAGTATCATTGTTATGTGAGAGTTGTTTTATAAGCATTATTGTTGAAGCCATTGATTGAGTGAAGAACTTGAACTAGGATTTGAAAAGAACATGAGTATCATTGTTATGTGAGATTGGTTGTTGAGCATTGTTGGAAACATTTTGAGTAAGTGATCATATACTTGGACTAGGGTTTGTGAGCAAGGATTATCTCATTGAGTGATTGGTTGAGTAGAGTTGGTTGAGCCTAGTCAAGTGAATGTGTGAAGTGATTGTTCAAGTTCCATAAAACAAACTATTCTATATTCTGAATTGAGTTGAGAAAGTAATTGAGCATTGAGTTGAAGCATACTGAGTCTCTAACAATTCTCCTTATGTTTCTAAGAAAGTGATTGAAAGTATTTGAGTAGATTTGAGGTAAGTCTTTGAGAAGACTTGTGGACTTGTTGAGCAGATTGGACAAGTTTTGTGTGGACTTGTTGAGCAGATTGGACAAGTTCTGTGTGGACTTGTTGAGCAGATTGGACAAGTTCTGTGTGGACTTGTTGAGCATATTTGAGCAAGTTCTATGTGGACTTGTTGAGAAGATTGGACAAGTTTTGTGTGGACTTGTTGAGCAGATTTGAGCAAGTTCTGTGTGGACTTGTTGAGCAGATTGGACAAGTTCTATGTGGACTTGTTGAGAGAATTTGGACAAGTTCTATGTGGACTTGTTGAGCAGATTGGAGCAAGTTTTGTGTGGACTTGTTGAGAAGATTTGAGCAAGTTCTATGTGGACTTGTTGAGCAGATTTGAGCAAGTTCTATGTGGACTTGTTGAGCATATTTAAGCAAGTTCTATGTGGACTTGTTGAGCAGATTTAAGCAAGTTCTATGTGGACTTGTTGAGAAGATTTTTGGTGCAGATTTGAGGATAGATTTGTACCAGACCAGAGATAGAGATTGAGCAGATTTGTACTAGATCGAAGGACTATGTTTAGTGCAGATTTGAGATAGATATTTGGAGGTGATAGAGTAGAGAGGACAGAAGTCTCCAGTGGATAGAGATCCATCAACCAGGGTAGTGAGGATAGGTCTTTTGAGTGAGGACAAGAGTCTTCAGTGGAGAGAGATCCACAAGCCAATGTAGTGGAGGTAGTTGTCTTCAAGAGGATCACCAACCAGAGCAAAGGAGAAGGAGTTCTCCTATGGATAGAGATCCATGAACTTGATTTAGGGGATTGGTGTCTCCTTTGGACAGAGGTCCATAAACATTGTAATAGGGAAAGGATTCCCAAGAGATTGATCGAGAAAATTTTAGTGAAATATTTTCTCCGTGGAATAGCCCACATTGGGTGAACCACGTAAATTGTGGTGTCTCTATTTGTGTGTGGTGATTTGTGCATTGCTTTGATTACTGCTATTGATATTGCTATATTTACATTGCATAATATTGATTGGGAAAGAAAAAGTAAAAAGTGGTCTTATACTATTCACCCCCCTCTCAGTATAAGCTTGTGTTCTTCAATTGGTATTAGAGCGGGTTCCTTCAGAAGAGTTTAACAACTTGAAGGAAAATCTAACAAGAACACAATGGATTCTAAGAATGTGTCCTCAGATAATTCAGCACCAATATTTTATGGAAGTGACTATATATATTGGAGTTTGAGAATGAAGATCTACCTGATGGCTCTTGGCAATGAAATTTGGGAAGCAGTTGAATTTGGATACAATCCCTTGATTAATCCTCCTACAGATAAGGAAGGTAAGATCCTACAACATTACAATTCAAAAGCAATGAATGCACTTTTGAGAGGTTTGCATAGAACATAGTCTATGAAAGTTATGCATTGTCAAACTGCAAAAGATATGTGGGATAAGTTGCAAAATATTTATGAAGGAGATAAGAGTGTCAAGAAAGCAAAGATGCAAAATCTCAAAGGACAATTTGAAGAATTAAGAATGAAGGATGAGGAAAACATTAGTACTTATCTACTTCGAATTGATGAGGTTGTTAATGCTATGCAAGGACTTGGAATGAATATTGATGAATCAGATGTTTGTGATAAAGTCTTAAGAACTCTTCCAAAGAGATTCAGTGAAAATGTTTCTGCTATAGAAGTGTCAATGGATGGTGATACTTTGACAAGAGATATGTTGCTTGGTATGCTCACAACATTTGAGATAAGAACAAAATATCCTATTCCCCAGAAGGAAGCAACATTCAAAGCAATCAAGAAGACAAAGGGTAAGAAGTCAGAATCAAGTGATGAGTCATCCAATGATGAAGAAGCAAATTATGGCAGAAGGAATAAGGATTCAAGAAAATCTAGAGATACAAGATCTGTTAAATGTTTCAATTGTGGAAGGTATGGGCATTTTGCAACAGATTGTCAAGAAGCCAAGAATAACAATGATGAAGAAAAATAGGATCATAGGAACAAGGAACCAAAAATATATAGGCACCAAAAGAAAAGCAAGGATGGACAAAGCAGACAAGGAAAGAAGTTATTTCAAAGACAAAAGAGGAGCTACTATGCGGATAAGGCAAGTAAGTACTCAAGTGATAGTGATGCTAGTTTTTAGACAATGATAGAGATGAAGTTCTTTTTATGATTGAATAAAAAGAACCAGTTAAGAAAAGGACTCCAATAATTCTCAAGTGTTTTAGATGTGGTAACTTTGGACATCTTGAAGATAGTTGTACAAGAGATGGTTATAGTTTTATTGATGATGAATATGAAGATACACTTGAAGGACCAGAAGATAATATTCTAATGGCACTAGAAGAAGGAGAAGGTGATCCTATAGAATACAAGCCAACAGAGAATAAAGATATGGACAAAGGTAAAAAAATAGAGGAATATTCAGAAAAGGATGGATATGATCTCAAGGGAGAACTTATTTATGCCCTTGACACGGTAAAGAAGGTAAGAAAGCAACACTCTAAACTTGAAATTCAGTTTCAAGAATGTGATGAAGAAAGAAGATTGCTTATGGAGGATTTAGAAAAATCAAAGGCTAAGGCAAAAAGGTTCAAAGATAAGTTAGAAGCAAAGAGCTTAGAATGTGAGAAATTAGCACAAGAAGTGGCACTACTAAGAGAAGATTTAGAAGACTCCAAGGTCAAGATGAAAGGGTTTAAAAATAGCTCAAAGAACTTGGATAAGTTCATCAAGATACAAAAGCCTACATCAAGCAAGACAAGTCTTGGATTTGAACAAGTTCAAAAGAAATGGGAAGGAGAGTCAACCTCAAGTTTTGGAGGAGAAGATACTTCAGATGAAGATACTTCAGAAGAAGACAATGTAAGAGAGAGTGAGACATCTAAGGATGAGTTGGATAATAGAGAGTTCAACAAAAATAGGAACAATGCACAAAGAAGATACAGATGGAACAACAATCAGAATAGGTTATACAAATGGAACAACAATCAGAATAGGTCAAGAGAGACTAGGAGACCAATGAGGTCAAGACAAGGAAACTTCAATGGAATATGCTTTTCATGTCACATGTTTGGGCACATGGCTTCACAGTGTAGGACACAGGAAAGACAAGAATATGGGAATAGATAGCTTTTCCATGGGTATTGCTACTCATGTAATCAGTTTGGTCACAAGGCAATAAATTGCAGGGTTCATGATAGAAGAAGGTATAGCTTCACTAGGAGAAATCCTAAGACATTTGTACCTCCAAGGAATAATAACATTAAGTGTTATAAGTGCAATAATTATGGTCACACAACAAAGTGGTGTAGAGCAGATATTCCAAAAATAAGTATGAACAAGAACAGAACAGGAACATGGATATGAACAGGAACAAGAATAGGAACATGAATATGAATAAGAACAAGAACAGGAATATGGACATGGATAGGAATATTGAAAGAAATAGTCAGAGGAATCAAAAGAATCAGATAAAAATAAGAGAGTATAAAGGTAAATAACAGTGCCTTCTAGGAGTAGAAATACTCCCACCCCAGAATTAACCACCTCAAGAGGAGGTGGGGGAGGGGCTAAGCTAAGAGGCTCATTCTTAGCCCCGAGCCCCAAAGGTGACCCTTTGCCATTGATGTCAAAGGGGGATAAATTTGAGTAAGGGGGAGAGATTTGGTATTGGAGAAAAGAGGAGAGAGCATTGAATTAGGGGGAGCATTGTCCTAGGGGGAGTAGAACAAAGGAAAGGTCAAGTTTTCGGTAAAAATAAGTTGGGTTACCATCAATGACAAAGGGGGAGATTGTTGGATATTTTGAGCTCATTTAGTTGTCATTGATGTCAAGGTGAAAATTTGTCATTGATGCCAAAGTGAACACATGAAGCTATCATTAACACCATGGAGTACATCATCATTAACACTAGGAAGCAATGCAAAGAGATGGAGAAAAGTTGTCCAAATATGTTTTTATAAGGATTTTTGTTAAAACCATGATGGCACATTAAAATATTTTTTATTAAAACCATAATGATAGTTCTCTAATATTGTGATGGCAGAATTAAGGTTTTTATTAAAACCAAGGTGGCGAAATTATTTTTCATCAACCCAGTGAAGTGCAAATAGATGAGGCCTGGAAATGCCTCATTTTGGTTAACATATAAAAACTGCCATATTATTAAATATACAAATTTAAATTGCCAAATAGTTGATTAGAATATATTCATTGTTAATTGTTTACATGATTTTATGTTAGAAATATTATACCCTTGTTTTGACTATTTTAAACATTTTACTTGTAAAAGGTCAAAAATGAGTATCATATCAATTTTGATGTCATACTATAGTAAAATTACATTCTGATGACATAGATAGATTCCTCTCATCAAGAAATACAACTTTTCTTTTTAAATAAAGTCAATCCGAGCTGTAGATAAAAAGTTATGTAGGTTACATCATTTTGGAGCTCATGCCTTAGTTTTATTTCTTTGTTAACAGGTGCAAATATGAGTTAAGGGGCATATTTGTGGATCTACTGGGAATGATCCAAAGCAATTTAAGGAAAAAAATTCATACCAATTATATTTCATAATTGAGAGAACACATGACCCAAATTTTAAGGCATATGAACAAATAATATGGAAGTTATGAGGCCCACAAAATGATAGTTTCACACTTTTTGACTGCTGGAAATTTTGGTAAAAATCTGTGTTAGAGGCCAACTTGACAGCATTGCTGGGAGTAATTCCTGAAGAGTTAAGAGCTAAAACTTGAAACAGTTGTAATTCATACAACTAAGAAGATGTGGGTAAAATTTGGTGTACATGGGAGTTACGAGGCAAAAGTTATAAGCACTCCAAAAGGGCAACTGGGCATGTTTTGACTGCTGTAAAAAAATAGGTGACAGTCCATACAAATTCTAGCCACCTGTCATTATGAAGGAAATCATGGAATTTTTTAATTAAATATGTGAGAAACACTTGGAAATAGTTAAGGGAGGGTAGAAGTGACTCTTTCTCCACTTGCCAACACTTCCTCGTGATCCGAATAGGAGCAACTAGTCAAAAATATTGAATTGTAGGAAATCTGGAAACAGTCATACAAATTACAGCTAGCTATCAATAAATAGCATGACTTGGAATTTTTCAATTCTAGCATGTAAAATCTATAGAATTGGTCTTCTGGGAATGAAGGAAGACTGTTTAGTCAATCAAAACCACTTTCTTACACATATGATGCATGGATAAGTGCAAAATTGTTACACTACCTGATATTTTGGAGCAACTTCGGAATGAGCAGAACAAGACTAGTTTTGGTCAAAACTATAAACAAAATGGTCAAAAAGGTGTAAAATGGTGAAATGAAGATGGATCTAGCTGTATGAGGAGTTTTCTCACCCCTTCCAATGCATTTCTCCCAATGGATAACACACAACAAGGAAAATGAATATGCTACAACATAACAGTTTGCTGCATTTTAGGAAGACTTCTTCAGAACAGTTGTTAAATCCCTCAAAGGCAACAACAGAATGGATTGGCATATGTAATAGAATGTTATAAATAATAGACTCTCATGTTGGTTGAGCCAGGTAGAGAGGTAGAGAGGTAGAGAGGTAGAGAAGTAGAGAAGTAGAGAATAAGGATAGGACTTGTGGTAAGAAAGTAGATCTATGGCAAATTGTAATTTTTAGTAGGTTTTCCTGCAAATATTGTAATGTTGCTTGAGACTAAATAAAGTGTAGGATTTCTCATTCATCTTTTGTACCATTAAATATTTGAGTGTTTAAGTAGTTAAGAGATTTTTTCTGCCTTCTTCTGGAACAGGGGAGTAAGGGCCACTTCCAAGTTTAGAAGAAGGCTTATTGGTGACAGGTTTTTTTGCAACTTTTGCTACAGCAAATTAAGCAGAGACTTGTCATATTTTATTTTCTGTTCTTAACTATGTTTTAATAAATGCAAGTCATATTTTTAGTAGTAGATGTGTGTGCATGGCAGCTGACCACCTAGCATAAGTTTTTTTCCTGTTTTCATCAGTTATTTCTAGCATTTTGATATTCTCCATTGTGTAATTAATTAGTTGAGTGTGCATTTCAATTCTCCAATTCTTTTCATTTCTGTTATTTCCATTCTGCTAGTGTCATTAGAATTAAATTTTTACAAGTTGTTATTTCTGTCATTTTTATTTTGCAAAGAGTAAATAGGTTTTATTCCTGTTATTTTAGATTTTGTAAGGGTAATTAGTTTTAGTTTTCTGCAACCTTTCCATTTTTGCACTTCTTCTTCAGCAAATGTAATTAATATTCTAATTCAGTTCATAAGACTAGTGGTGACACCATAAACCCCCAAAACTGACTTGTCTCATCAATAAAGCCTATTTTTTTGAATGAGCTAATTTTCAAGCTGTCTATATCTCCTTTTGTATATAGCCTTGGACATCGCCCTGGATTTACAATTATAATAATTAAATGGTGTGATTGACGACACTCATCATTTTTGGCACCGTTGCTGAGGAACACAGTGTTGTTAGAAGGTAAAAGCAGCCCAATAATTGTTAATTGTGGTAAGTTATGAAATATAGAGTGAAATATGGATAAATGACTGGTATAAGTAATAATTTTTGGTAAATTGCATTTCAGCCCATTTAGAAAATAAGAAAGAAACCATAGGAAGAAATTTTTTTACAAGAGGTTGAAATTATGTCAAAATTGTCTAAATTTCTGATTTCCAAAAATGTTGGAATTTTCAAAGAATCACAATCATCCACTTTAAGAACTATAGGATCCTTTGGGAAATTATTACAAGAAAGAAAAATCAGTAGTTCAACACCATTTTCTCTTGAAAAATCCATACACTCAGGAAAATTTGACAAGATTTATAATTATTTTTGGGAACCTATAATGGAAATGTCACAAGAGAATCTAGGGAGAGCTAGTAATGTGTTCTATCCTAGTACAACTAGTGCACCTGCCTGAACTTTTCAAAATCCCATTCAATTAGATCTTAATCAATATGCTCCCATGAAGGCCATTTCACCTTTAGTGTTACCAACTTTCAATGGAACTACATCTGAAGATCCTGATATGTTTTTGTTTGAGTTTAAAATTGTATTTCAAGCTCATGATTACACTAATGATAATAAAAAGCTCAAACTGTTTCCTTCCACTCTTAAAGAGTCAGCTCTATGATGGTTTATCACCTTAGCACCTGATTCAATTAGAACTTGGGATGATATGGAAAACATATTCTTGGAAAGATACCAAGAATATTGTCAAGTCAAGAATCAAAATGAGGAATTTCTTACAATGAAACAAGAGGAAAATGAAATCTTAGAAGACTATCTAGACATATTTTATTTTGTTCATAAGAGATATGGAAGTGTTGAACCTGAAATTTGCAAAGTCATATTCTTAAGGAGACTGCAAGATAAATTTAGGGATGCATTGGATATCTTAGGAAAAGGAGATGCAAATGCACTTGAATTTTAGGAAATCATTAAACTTTGTAAAAATTATTCTCATTCGAGGCATAAAAAAAAAAAAATTGGTAGTAACACAAATGATTTGAAAGAATGCATGAAAGAAGCTGATATTTTAGTACATCTTGATAAAGCAGTAAATGAAAAAAATGAATCTATTGAACCTTCAATCATCTATTGTTCAAAATGTAATGAGAAGCAACACTCTTTTCATGATTGTGCTTTGAAAAAAATATTTATAACTGCTACTTGTAGCATTTTTCAAAAAGGAAACCCCACAAATCAATGTAGTTTGTTACTACTTGAATGGAAGGAAGGTTGCATCATTGTTGAAAGCTTTTAGCTGAAAAATATGTTTTCATACAAAAAAATTGACACGTTTTTGCAGAATAAGGATTGTTCTTATCTAGAATGAGAGAAATTCTCTCACATTGCAACCTCATGAGATACATTCTATCTTATTGAAGCCCTTGAAAATATGGAAATTGGTTGAAAACCAGAAATGATAGCCTCTTCTGATAAAAAAATGAAAAAAAAATGAAACAAAAAGAAAAAAAAAGATGAAAAAAAAGGAAAAGAAAAATGAAAAAAAAAGAAAGAAAAAAAATGAAAAAAATGAATAATTTGGTAGTGAAAACCTTCTCAGAGGTGCTGCTGAATTGGCTTGCATGAAAACCGATTTTTCGACGTGCATTGCCTTGTTGATCCATCCATCATTGTTCCACCATTGTACAAATTTCACACTGCACATGTGTTATGTTTATGTTTTTAGATATCTTTCCAACAATCATCAGAAGCAGCTTGTAAGGTGCATGATAAAATTTCAGGATAGTAAGGTATGTGTTTCTTGCATTCAGTCATAGTAAGCATTTAGCATTTAATATATAATAATCGGTATTTGGCATAAACTATTCATATAATATTGGCAAGTTAAAAATTTCAAGAAACACCCCCTTCTTCCCTTAGTTGCATGGAAAATTCAACACTTGAAGATTTTGTTTTACTCCTACTACAATAAATTCCGAAGCATCTTCGAACAACGGTCTCATTCTAAAGTAGGCTTCAAACCGAGACAAAGTGTGCCAAAAATTCTTGCAAATGTTGCAGAACAATAGGGCACATTAGAAATTGCAAAGGAAAAAAATAAAGAGCAAGCATAAAAACAAGAAAAAAAAGAAAAAAAAAAGAGAAAAAAAGAGAAAAAAAAGGAAAAAAAAGTTGAAAAATTGCAAGGTTGTATACAAAAAATGAAATACTTGTGCTAATTGAAAATATTTAGTACAAAAAGAATAAAATTCTCAGGTGGCAAAATATGTTTAACAGGATAAAATCTGCATATTACTAGGCCTATTGGGATGCATGAGGGCATGCATCAGTTCAAGCTAGGGGGAATGATGAGGCCTGGAAATGCCTCATTTTGCACTATGGTTAACATATACAAATTGCCATATTATTAAATATACAAAGTTAAATTGCCAAATAGTTGATTAGAATATATTAATTGTTAATTTTTAACATGATTTTATGTTAGAAACATTATACCTATGTTTTGACTATTTTAAACATTTTACTTGTAAAAGGTAAAAAATGAGTATCATATCAATTTTGATATAATACTATAGTAAAATTACATTCTTATGGCATGGATAGATTCCTCTCATCGAGAACTACAACTTTTATTTTTGAATCAAGTCAATCCGAGCTATAGATAAAAAGTTATGAAGGTTACATCATTTTGGAGCTCATGCCTTAGTTTGTTTTCTGAGTTGTTAACAGGTGCAAATATGCATTAAGGGGCATATTGATGGATCTAATGGGAATTATACAAAGCAATTTAAGGAACCAAATTCATACCAATTATATTTCATAATTGAGAGAACACATGACCCAAATTTTAAGGCATATGGACAAATAATCTGGAAGTTATGGGGCCCACAAAATGATAGTTTCACACTTTTTGACTGCTAGAAATTCTGGTAAAAATATGTGTTAGAGGCCAAATTAACGGCAATGTTGAGAGTAATTCTTGAGGATTTAAGAGCTGAAAATTGAAACAGATGTAATTCATACAGCCAAGAACATGTGGGTAAAATTTTGTGTATATTGGAGTTACGAGGCAAAAGTTATAAGCACTCCAAAAGGGAAGTTGGGCATGTTTTGACTGTTGTAAAAAAATAGGTGATAGTCCATACAAATTCCAACCACCTGTCACTATGAAGGAGGGCATGGAATTTGTCAATTAAATATGTGGAAAACACTTGGAAAGAATTGAGGGAGGCTAGGAGTGACTCTTTCTCCACTTTCCAACACTTCCACGTGATCCAAATAAGAGCAACCAGTCAAAAATATTGAATTGCAGGAAATCTGGAAACAATCATACAAATTCCAGCCAGCTATCAATAAATAGCATGGCTTGGAATTTGTCAATTCCAACATGTAAAACATATATAATTGGTCTTCTGGGAATGAAGGAAGACTGTTTAGTCAATCAAAACCACTTTCTTACACATCTGATGCATGGATAAGTGCAAAATTGTTACACTACCTGATATTCTGAAGCAGCTCCAGAATGAGCAGAATAGGACCAGTTTTGGTCAAAACTATAAATAGAATGGTTAGGAAGGTGGAAAATAGTGAAATGAAGATGGATCTAGTTGTATGATAATTTTTCTTAGCCCTTCCAATGCATTTCTCCCAATGGATGACACACAACAAGGAAAATGGATATGCTACAGCATAACAATTTGCTGCATTTTAGGAAGACTTCTTAAGAACAGTTGCTAAATCCCTCAAAGGTAGCAACAGAATGGATTGGCATATGTAATAGAATGTTATAAATAATAGGCTCCCATGTTTTTTGAGCCAGGTAGAGAAGTAGAGAAGTAGAGAATAAGGATAAGACTTGTGGTAAGAAAGTAGATCTATGGCAAATTGCAATTTTTAGTAGGTTTTCCTACAAATATTGTAATGTTGCTTGAGACTAAATAAAGTGCAAGATTTCTCATTCATATTTTGTCCCATTAAATGTCTGAGTGTTTAAGTAGTTAAGAGAGTTTTTTTGCCTTCTTCTGGAATAGGGGAGCAAGGGCCACTTCCAGGTTTAGAAGAAGGCTTATGGGTGACAGGTTTTTCTGCAACTTTTACTGCAGTAGATTAAGCAGAGACTTGTCATATTTTATTTTTTATTCTTAACTATGTTTTAGTAAATGCAAGTCATATTTTTAGTAGTAGATGTGTGTGCATGGTAGTTGACCACCTAGCATAAGGTTTTTTCCTGTTTTCATCAGTTATTTCTAGAATTTTGATATTCTCCATTGTGTGATTAATTATTTGAGTGTGCATTTCAATTCTGCAATTCTTTTCATTTTTGTTATTTCCATTCTGCTAGTGCCATTAGAATTAAATTTCTGCAAAGTTGTTATTTTTGTCATTTTTATTTTGCAAAGCGTAAATAGGTTTTATTCCTATTATTTTAGATTTTGTAAGGGTAATTAGTTTTAGTTTTCTGCAACCTTTCCATTTTTGCACTTCTTCTTCAGCAAATGTAATTAATATTCTAATTCAGTTCATAAGACTAGTGGTGACACCAGAAACCCTCAAAACTGACTTGTCTCATCAATAAAGCCTATTTTTTTGAATGAGTTGATTTTCAAGCTGCCTATATCTCCTTTCGTATATAGCCTTGGACACCGCCCTGGATTTACAATTATAATAATTAAATGGTGTGATTGACGAAACTCATCACAAATGATAATTTGATATTAACTCAATGAGGGCTTTAATTTTTTATTAAAGTCTAAAGTTTATAAATTAAATTTATAATATTGAAATTCTTTTGAATTTAAATTAATTATAAATTATAATTTATAAAAGACAATTTCATCAAATCGAATCATCCACCGACGTTGTATGCAAAGCAAATGAAAGGTATTTAAACCCTAATACAAACCTTAGATATGCAAGAGATTGAAATTCAAATTTGAACATAAGCAAAAATTTGAAGCCTCCAAAAATTTGTGAGTGGTGTATTACCGAAATAGGACAGTGCATTGTAATCAAGGAAAAGCATCATGATCGGGGTAGCGCATAGTTTTCTAAGCAAGGGACAGTGCAAAGGGAGAAGTGCTCATAGTCTAGCTTGGCGCTAGATGTAGGAGAAGGCCAAAGGCTTAAGCAACCTTAGGGCTTAAGCTAAGCACATGGAGTGCTTAGCTAACACGGATAGCTTACCGTAGCTAAGATGCTAGTCATGGAGAAGGTGCAGGTTCGAAAATCCAAAAATTGCATAAAGGGGATTCGCCAAAGGTTTATATAATTTAATTTTTTATTTTTTCATAATACTAAGGTTTAGGATAAATAAGGGAATATTTGTGGTATTTGATGATTGTGCTAAGGTTTTAGGGGTGTATGTGGAATTTTATTAATTGTGCTAAGGTTAGGGAGTTATAAGGTGATATTAATTTATTTACCTAAGTGGTAAATAGGTGCTTTATTGAGGTAAATATTATTTTACCTTAGGAGATAGAAATTAAGTTGGAATATCAATTTTGTGAAATAGAAAAATTGAAGAGGAAATTTTTGTGAAGATATTATTGTCAAATATTTCTATTGAGAAGGAGATATAAGGTGTATTATGAAATTGAGCTATTCTTGTATTTTATGAAGTATAACACTTGTTATCTAACCCTTGGCACTTGGCAAAGAAAAAGATATTCCCTAAAGGCAGTTTTGAAGATCATCCTCCAATCAAGAAAAATGTATGAGCATATTCTTCCATAGTTGAGTTAATTGATTGGTTTTCTGGAAAATAATTTTGGAGTGAAAAGGACTTGGTTAGGGTTTCCTATTGAGCGTGTTGAGTTATTGCTTCAAGGTTTTCTAGAATAAAGAAGTGTGGTTAAAACCTTGTTTGATAAGCATTTTTGTTGAAGCCATTGATAAGTGAAGAACTTGAACTAGGATTTGAAAATAACATGAGTATCATTGTTATGTGAGAGATGTTTTATAAGCATTGTTGTTGAAGCCATTGATTGAGTGAATAACTTGAACTAGGGTTTGAAAATAACATGAGTATCATTGTTATGTGAGAGATGTTTTATAAGCATTATTGTTGAAGCCATTGATTGAGTGAAGAACTTGAACTAGGATTTAAAAAGAACATGAGTATCATTGTTATGTGAGATGGGTTGTTGAGAATTGTTGAAAACATTTTGAGTAAGTGATCATATACTTGGACTAGATTTTGTGGGCAAGGATTATCTCATTGAGTGATTGGTTGAGTAGAGTTGGTTGAGCCTAGTCAAGTGAATGTGTGAAGTGATTGTTCAAGTTCCATAAAACAAACTATTCTAAATTTTGAATTGAGTTGAGAAAGTAATTGAACATTGAGTTGAAGCATACTGAGTCTCTAAAAATTCTCCTTATATTTTTGAGAAAGTGATTGAAATTATTTGAGAAAATTTGAGGTAAGTCTTGAGAAGACTTGTGGACTTGTTGAGCAGATTAGACAAGTTCTGTGTGGACTTGTTGAGCATATTGGACAAGTTTTGTGTGGACTTGTTGAGCATATTGGACAAGTTCTATGTGGACTTGTTGAGAAGATTTGAGCAAGTTTTGTGTGGACTTGTTGAGCAGATTGGACAAGTTCTGTGTGGACTTGTTGAGCAGATTTGAGCAAGTTTTGTGTGGACTTGTTGAGTAGATTGGAAAAGTTCTATGTGGACTTGTTGAGCAGATTGGACAAGTTCTGTGTGGACTTGTTGAGCATATTGGACAAGTTCTATGTGGACTTGTTGAGCATATTGGACAAGTTCTGTGTGGAATTGTTGAGCATATTTGAGCAAGTTCTATGTGGACTTGTTGAGCATATTTGATCAAGTTCTATGTGGACTTGTTGAGCATATTTAAAAAAGTTCTATGTGGACTTGTTGAGAATATTTAAGCAAGTTCTATGTGGACTTGTTGAGCAGATTTAAGGATAGATCTATACCAGACTAGAGATAGAGATTGAGCAGATTTATACTAGATCGAAGGACTGTGTTTAGTGTAAATTTGATATAGAGATTTGGAGGTGACAGAGTAGAGAGGATAGACATCTCTAGTGGATAGAGATCTATTATCTAGGGTAGTGAGGATAGGTCTTCTAAGTGAGGACAATAGTATTTAGTGGAGAGAGATCCACAAGCTAGTATAATGGAGGTAATTATCTTTAAGAGGATCACTAGCCAGAGCAGAGGAGGAGTTATCCTATGGATAGAGATCCATGAACTTGATTTAGGGGATTGGTGTCTCCTTTGGATAGAGGTCCATAAACATTGTAATAGGGAAAGGATTCCCAAGAGATTGATCAAGAAAATTTTAGTGAAATATTTTCTCCATGGAATAGCCCACATTGGGTAAACCACGTAAATTGTGGTGTCCCTATATGTTTGTGGTGATTTGTGCATTACTTTGATTATTGCTATTGATATTGCTATATTTACATTGCATAATATTGATTTGGAAATAAAAAGTAAAAAATGGTCTTATATTGTTCACCCTCCCTCTCAGTATAAGCTTGTGTTCTTCAGATTTCAATTATCCTAACAGGTAGTAATCTATTAATTTGGCATAAACTAACCATTCACGTATTCACAAAAATGCAACTAAAGAACTTGAACCTTTGATATTGAAATATGAAGACACAAAATTTGAGGCAAATATCAATGTAATCCTCCTTTCATTAGTCCTTGGAAATATTTATAGTAGCACAGGCAAACACACTAGAGACGACCCTTAGAAATGAGGGTTCAATCTCTATTTATAGTTTTGCAAAATTAAAATTACAAGGAACATTACAAATATTTAAATTTGACAGCTCAGCAGAGAGATCTTGTTGGCATTCTCTTATTGGTTCATCCTCTAGGAAATCCACTGCAAATGGACCACCATGGTAGCTCGAGACGTTTGTAACTTATTGGTCATTTGGTGCTAACTAGAGTTTTGGTCATTGGAGAGTGTGTATGTGTTATTTATCCTTATTGGAAGTCCTCTGCCATCGTCGATCTATAACCATATCTAGTTATGTCTTCTTGAAACCCTCGACACTTTGGTTTCCTTCTCCAAATGACTGTCATAGCTTTGGTGAGAGATTACTTTTATACTCTTTATATTTCTTATAAAAATATCCATCATTGATATTCCCCATCATATGGCTATGATTTAATCTGATATAAGCTTTTTATAATGGTGGGAGAGAACACAATGCCATTTCGCTTTAAAAAACTAATGACATCATATTTTATGCCTCAAAAACTATGGAATGCCAATCCGATATTAAAATTTGATGACATCATATCTCCTTTGAAAATTTTGTAGATTTCATTCTAGACCAAAGCAAGTACATTGGTTAGTGAACACCATTCCGAGCCTATTGCAATGCAAAATGACTCTTCCTCAAATCTACACTAACTTCAAAGTACATCATTGCTTGTTGTCATTCTGAAAGAGTGTTAGTCAAAAAATATGCTTTGTCATGAATTTGCATCTTCTATGCTTATATTTTTGCCTTTTGTCACCATTTTGGGTCTAAATGTTCATTACGTTCTTTGGAATCAGGCTTTCCAACACTTAGTCACTCACAAAGTATTCAAAATATCAAGTTTTTGCCAATTCGAACTTATTTTACACTGACATCATCCTTCTTCAAAAAAAATTATGGATTCGAGATGTGTCGCCAGTCCGGAGCCAAGAACAAAATAAACTTTGCGAAATCACTCCAAGTGCAAAAATTTACCAAGTGTTGGGCAGACTCAAGGCCTTTATTGTGGATCCACTCCAAAATACACTGAAAAGTGTGCAGATTGAGAACTTCATGACTTAGGCAAAATTTTCCTAAGTATGTGGCCATTTTGGGCCTACAATAACATTACAGATAAATTCCATAGAAGCTTCTAACCACATTTCAAGTTCTAGATGTTACAGCATCCCTTGGGTGGACAGGAGTGACCAAACTCTTATGAAAATTCTAGGATTTATCTTGTACACTATCCATACAACTTAAAGGATACCTTTGAGTGGTCACCCCATTCCTTTCTCTCTTTTGAAGGAAAATTTGACCACAACATGTGGATTAACCCTATCTCATTCATATAAGAAAAGGGATACCAATTCCCTTGCTAGAAATTATTCTTTACTAATGCATTAGGCATAAGCTTCTTTATAGTTTTACACACACTCATCTAGTATAAAACTATTGTGCACCATTAAACTTGTTAATATGATAGTTTAATGGAGGTGATTATCACCTATGTGGCATCTTCCTTTTGGTCACCCATCAATCAATTGGGGTTACCAATGACTACCACACCAAATGACATCCCCCATAGGAATTCTTCCTCTTTCATTTGGGTTCCTATGACTATCATTTGCATGATATCTCTCTCACATGGGTATCTCACTATCTATTGGAGAATCCATCACTAGGATTTAGTTACAATGGAATTCTAAGCTCACCATATTTGGAGCACACCTCAGTGATCTATTACTAAAGTGCCCATTGTAACCCTAAGGGATTATCACATCACGTCTACCTTAGTTCTGGTCCTAACCTTAAGGGTTCAATCAAGTTGGAATTTTATGGGTAACTATCTCTTAAGGTAGTTTCCCCATACCCTAAGGCAAATCTAATAAAATAAATATAGCCTTATATTTCATTCATTTCAATTTTAGAAACCACAATTGTATAATCCATATTATTTTGCAATAAATAAGAAAAGTTATTCATCTATATTTCTTTACAATGTTACTTTTTATAGAAATAAAATAAATCATTCCAATTATTTTTCATATTCAATTCATAGCAATAGATCATTGAATGCTTATAACAAACCATAACAAGTTCTGTAAAAGGTACACAAATGACACATCATGTATCCTAGGAAACCCTTTTGAGAAAAACCTAGCCTTAAAAGTCCATCTTTATTTCCATTGCAAGTCTATTAGTCATTCTAAAAAAAGGAATCCATTATTCCTTTTACCATAGTTTTAGTTTGTCACATAAGAATCTTCACAATTCTTATATTCTATCATTACAAGAAGTTTGCAAATTCCTTTTTACAAAAGCAAAGGAAACCCATAATTTCCCTCTCATTAAACTCCATTCATCTCATCAATTCACTAGTACTCAAGAGTCCATTCCCTGAGTAATTTCTTACAAAGGAGTAATTGTGGAACCCCCATAAGTTTCTTTATTTTTATTGGGTCCCATGCCCAATCCATTATTTAATTATATCATACAATAGATTTCTCTTTTCATAAAATGAATATCATTTTCAACATAAGGAATTCATAATTTCTTTCAAAAAAAATATAAAAGAATCCTAATTTATTTCTCTAAATCTAACACAAAGGAATCCATAATTTTATTCCAAATTATGTCCCAGATGAGCTAGTGTGCTATAGTAGACATCAGGAGGAGATAGGGCTGCCATACACAGAGCCATGGAGGATGGCCTACAAGGATAATGAGGAGATGGATCTCCCAGATGTGGAGGATGCGAGGACTACCATGGAGTATGATGCATGGTTTGTGGCTCAACCACCATGGGCACCACCTTGAGGAGTAGCCAATGGGTATGGTGATGGTGAGGCTAGGGATGAGGGGACCCAAGAGGCCTCCAAGTGGTAGCAACATCTTCAATCAAATATTTGAAGGATGAGGACTAAGGGTGCTTCAAGGTAGGATCCTGAGATTAGAGGAGATGGTGGAGATAGGGAGGATGCAAAGGAGGTTTTGTATGGGTCTCCAGATCAAAGCATGGAGGATTGGGTATGGTTGGAATAGTAGGTGGAAGAGTGGGATGCGAGTATTATGAGGCTCCAAGTAGATCTAGCAGAGAGGAAGTGCTAGCATAATGTTGATATAGCACATCTTCAGTCTCAACATAGATATATTTAGGTCTTGGAGGATAAGTTGATAGAGCATCATATCCCACTTCCTAATTCTCCAACCTCATCTATCTGTGAGGGTGCTAGGTGTAGTGATTCTAGGCATAGCTCTAGGTCTAAGGCCCTTCCTATGTCACAAGGGTCATATTTAAGGATATAGCTAGTGCATAGATGCACTTTTGTATATGAGCCTTGGTGCTCCATTATATGTAGTTGTAGACACCAAAACAACACCAATCCGATTACGGGACAGTGCTTTGGTTATTTCCCATTTGCTTTCTTCAACCGCTCCGCCTTACCTGGTGAGAAGGCCCAACTATCGAATGTATCCTCCAAGTCCAGCTCAGGTTTGAGCTTAAGCAAATGTTGCTTTAAGCACTTAAGCAAATGCTGCTTTAAGCACTTAGGCAAATGCTGCTTTTAACACTTAGGCAAATTCTGCCTGTCGTGATATCGCGACGGTCGCGACAGTCACGACGTCACGCTGTCGCGATATCGTGCTGTCGTGACGTTGCGACTATCGTGATATCGCGACTGTGTGACGTCGCGACCGTCACGATATCATGACAGTCGTGACGTCACGCTGTTGTGATATCGCGATAGTCGCAACATCACAATAGTCACGACATCGCGACAGTCATGATGTCGTCATGCTATCGTGATATCGCGATAGTCGCAACATCGTGACAGTCGCGACATCATGATAGTCACGATGTCATGCTATCACGATATCATGACAGTCGTGACATCACACTATCGTGATATCACGATAGTCATGACGTCACGCTGTCGTGATGTCACGACTGTCATGATATCACGACAGTCGCGATATCGCGATAGCTCCTACCCTGTGCCTTATTTCTTTTCTTGGTGTCGCGATATCGCGATGTCATGATATCGCGACAATACTCCGCATTTATGCCTGGGTAGACTTTAAACCAACGAAGGTGGATTTTAACCAATAAAAGTGGATTTTAAACCAACGAAGGTGGATTTCAACCAATTAAAAGCGGACATCAAACAGATAAACATGGACATTAAACAAATAAGCATTAAACGTTTGAAGGTGGACTTTAAACAACTGGAAGTGGAAGTCAGTCAAGTGCGTGGGCCGTTGGAGGACTGTCATAGTGGCATTCATGAAAGCCCGAGTCATGGAGGACTTTCCTCTCTCGTGGGGAGACATGACCGCCACATGGCACCTATGACCAACACATGGTGCTTATGCATGCCTATCCAAAGAGACCCCCTGGGTCTATAAAATGGTGAATTTTTCCACCCAAAAGGGAGAGGAGAGAAGAAACATTTTGAAGCAGCGAAGCCCTACTAGTTTACCGCTAGACGTTTTAAGCCTCAATTCACGTCACCCGCATCCATGATTTCTTCTGCAAGGGAGGTCATTGGGTGCTTACGGAGAACATGAATCTGGATCCATGGATTCATCAACTTTCCGACAAAGCTTACTGTTATTCTTTTATTTCTTTAGCACTATGATTTTAGACGTTGATTTCAAGCATGCAGGCTTTATTTTAACACAGTGTATTATCATTAATCATTAATCATTGATTTTGATTAAGTATGTTGATATTAATCATCGCTTGAGGGGATAGTCACACTTAGTCACCAATCAACAAACACACACCCAATCAGGGCATTGGCATGCATTCAAAGAATCACTGACAAAGACAATCACGCTCCTGCTTGGGGCAGTAAACAAGCAACAACCACAAATTGATCAAACGTGATCAAACGCTTGGCATTCCCAAAGCATGAACTCAAGGTTCCCCCATGGATAAAAGGTTGTGCCCTTTGCCTATTCATGACTGATCAATGTCTAAGTTCAAGTCACACCTCACCAAAATAGGTTAATACATGAAATCAAATTCCTTAGCTCGTTAGAGGCAAGGATTCAAGAATGCATCCTCTTTCCATGCTTGGGGCATCACAAGTTGTTTGGGTTACTGAGAAACCCTAATCACCAGTGCTTTGGTTATTTATTTTTGCTTAGCACTGCGTCACCTGCAGCGCTTCTCAAAAAGGGGCATTTGTAGACACCAAAACAACACCAATCTAATTACGGGACAGTGCTTTGGTTATTTCTCGTTTGCTTTCTTTGACCTCTCTGCCTTCCCTGGTGAGAAGGCCCAACTATCGAATGTATCCTCCAAGTCCAGCTCGGGTTTGAGCTTACGCAAATGCTGCTTTAAGCACTTAGGCAAATGCTACTTTTAGCACTTAGGCAAATTCTGCCTATCGCAATATCGTGATGTTCGCGATATCGTGACTGTCGCAACATCGCACTGTCGTGATATCGTGACAGTCGCGACGTCGCGCTATCGTGATATCGCGACTGTCGCAATATCGTGACAATCACGATGTCATGACAACAAGATGTCGTGACAGTCATGATATCACGACCATCACTATATCGCGACAGTCATGACATCACGACAGTCGAGACGTCACGCTATCGCAATATCATGACAGTTGCGATATCGTGACAGTCACGATATCATGACAATCGTGACGTCATGCTATCACGATGTCGTGACTGTCGCGATATCATGACAGTGACGATGTCGCGCTATCACGATGTCATGACAGTTGCGATATCGTGACAGCTCCTACCCTTCTCCTTATTTCTTTTCTTGGTGTCGCGATATCGCGACGTCGCGATATCGCAACAAAACTCCGCATTTATGCCTGGGCAGACTTTAAACCAACGAAGGCAGATTTTAACCAATAAAAGCGGATTTTAAACCAACGAAGGTGGATTTCAACCAATTAAAAGCGGACATCAAACAGGTAAATGTGGAAATTAAACAAATAAGCATTAAACGTTTGAAGGTGGACTTTTAACAACTGGAAGTGGAAGTCAGGCAGGTGCATGGGCCATTGGAGGACTGTCACAGTGGCATTCATGAAAGCCCGAGTCATGGAGGACTTTTCTCTCTCGTGGGGAGACATGACCGCCACATGGCATCTATGACCAACACATGGTGCTTATGCACGCCTATCCAAAGAGACCCCTTGGGTCTATAAAATGGTGGATTTGATAGCACAACGTCGCAACAGTCGCGACATCGCGACTGTCGCGATATCGCGACCGTCGTGATATTGCGATAGCACGACGTCGCGATCGTGACAGGCAGCATTTGCCTAACTATTAAAATCAACATTTGCCTAAGTGCTTAAAGTAGCATTTGCTTAAGTGCTTAAAGCGGCATTTGCTTAAGCTCAAACCCGAGCTGGACTTGGAGGATACATTCGATAGTTGGGCCTTCTCACCAGGGAAGGCGGAGCGGTCGAAGAAAGCAAACGGGAAATAACCAAAGCACTGTCCCGTAATCGGATTGGTGTTGTTTTGGTGTCTATAGATGCCCCTTTTTGGGAAGCGCTATGGGTGACGCAGTGCTAAGCAAAAATAGATAACCAAAGCACTAGTGATTAGGGTTTCTCAGTAACCCGACCAACTTGTGATGCCCCAAGCATGGAAAGGGGATGCATTCTTGAATCCTTGCCTCTGACGAGCTAAGGAATTTGATTTCAAGTATTAACCTATTTTGGTGAGGTGTGACTTGAACTTAGACATTGATCAGTCATGAATAGGCAAAGGGCGCAACCTTTTATCCATGGGGGAACCTTGAGTTCATGTTTCGGGAATGCCAAGCGTTTGATCGCGTTTGATCGATTTGTGATTGTTGCTTGTTTACTGCCCCAAGCAGGAGCGTGATTGTCTTTGTCAATGATTCTTTGAATGCATGCCAATGCCCCGATTGGGTGTGTGTTTGTTGATTGGTGACTAAGTGTGACTACCCCCTCAAGCGACGAATCGATGAGGGAATGACCGCCATGAGAAAAGCGACGAGTCGCTTGACCCGAGGTGACTTAGGTTAGGTTGCCTTCAAATGTTTGTCCGTTGAATGTGCAAGCAGTTTTCCGACTTTTGGATTATTGTTGTTGGGTAAAAACCCTTTTGGTGATGCCATAATGGGGTGAAAGTGTCGAAAGTCCATCTTCCCGTGGAGCGGTCCGGCTATGGTAGCCTTCTTGGGGAAGTAGGAGAGTGACAATTTGAGCCCCGACATCGATTTTGCTATGCCAAGAGGTTAAGTGCAAGAGCACTTGTGTCTGGCAATGTTTATTGCTTTGTTTGTTTGTGTTGCATTTTTTTTTTTTTTTTTTTTTTTTGTTGTTTTTGAGTGGGTTTTGACCCTTTTGTGACGTCGTTTGGGGGTGAAATTGGCCAAAATCCGTCCTCCCGTGGAGCGGTCCGGCTATGGTAGCCTGGTTAGGGAGTAGGATAGGGACAATGTAAACCCCGACATCAATTTTCTATGCCAAGATGTTAAGTGCAAGAGCACTTTTATCCGAAAATTTTTATTGCTCTTTTGTTGTGTTGCATTTTTGTGATGTTTTTGTTGTTTTGATTTTCTTGCTTTGTGTATATGTCATGATTTTATGTTATGCACAATGATTGATGTTGATGGATGCATGTTTATGGTGACGTATGCATATGGTATGATAAATGCGCATGTTGTTGATTCATATGTGATATGAAGAAATGAAATGGATGAATGGAATTTGTGATGTTTGGCTATGGTACCATAGACTCGTTTAGAACTCTGTTATTTGTTTTTAGGCGATTGCTGTGATGAATGACTTTGTATGTATACATGTGGTTTTTCTTTTTTTGTATTTTCTGATGGTATGGCAAAGATGAAAAGTAGCGTAGTTGGTTTAGAAATGTAGCTAAGGTTTTCTGAGACTCAGACGGTTTTAACTCACTAGCCATGACTGTACTTTATCTTACAAGACTTTTGAACAAGGTATGAATCAGACTTGTTTTTGACCAAGTTATTTCACATCCCTGTGTGTGCAATTGAGTTCATTTATGTGGTATTCATCTGGATACCGCCAGCGCCAGATAGGTTGTCAACCAAACCTGTACTGAGGATCACCTAATTAGCTCCACTAACTCCTTTATTGTATTTAGTCGATTAATCTGCGTTGTTTCTAGGATACCATAAGCTAGCTCATCCACATGCAAACATTGATCTCGTACACAAGTTAATGTGACGAGATATATCGTCATGCGGGAGGTTTACCGCCAGATGACCAATAGGTCGTCAACCAAACTGGTACTGAGGCTTACCTCATGACCTGTCGAAATGTCGAGAGTTCCAGGGATTCAAGTTCGACTCCCTTCTTTTCTTCAATTGTATTGGGATACTTGCTCGATTGTAGTGATAAAAATCACTGTTTATTTTTATATATTTTTCTTTTGAGCAAGGGATTGGGATATGGAGTGACGAGAATCACTATTGTATGTGCCTTTTGATGTGTGCACTTTGGGATGTCAAATTTTTGAGTTTTGACGTTTGCAAATTTTGGGATTCTTGGGGAATTGGGTAGGGAGGATGCTTGTCCTTTTGCCAACTCTCAGCATTCTTTGGGTCATTTACATAGGGGGATAAGCAAGATAACCATTTCGCTTATGGTGACCTAGATTACTATGTAGGTTTCATCTTTCGTTCGTACAACTCAAGAATTGTTTTAGTGTTTTAGCTTGTGATGGGATGTTACGTAACAAGGCGTATTTCAAGTAGAACTCTACCTTCGTAAAATCTCTCTGACTTGGTACAGTACGTGGCTAGAAAGCACAATGCCGACTGAAAGACGAAAACTCTTGATACATTACGAAACCACTGACTCTATTGTGGTAAACAACAGTTAATGTTGTTTGTTTGTTTGTTTTGTAAAATGGAAAAGTATGGAACAAGATGGTTTAGCAGAATAATTACAGTCTATGGTGCCTTTGACTTGTACGACCACAAATGTGTATTGGTGTGATGCTTAATGCAGCTACATATTTTTGTATTTTTGATGGATTGATTTTGATTATGAAGATGAGATGTGAGAAAAGCTCTCTATTGATGAATTTGAGCATGCCTTGAAATGAGATTCAAATTTTTGTTGTTTTTGATGATTTTTGTTGTTTGTTTTTTTTTTTTTTTTTTTTGATGGTGACCAAGGGATTTCGAGAATCCTTTGGGGCCTTTTTGGGGTGACCAAGCGATTGTGGGAATCCTTGGAGCTTTTTGGTTTGACCAAGCGATTTCTGGAATCCTTGGAGCTTTTTGGGATTGACCAAGCGATTGCGGGAATCCTTGGAGCTGCTTTTTGGGCAAGTGCCCATTGGGAGACCGTGGGATCCTGGAGCTGGTTGCACCAAGCGATTGCCAAGTTGACTGGAGCTTTTTGGGATTGACCAAGCGATTCGGAATCCTTGGAGCATTTTTGGATTGACCAAGCGATTCGGAATCCTTGGAGCTTTTTGGATTGACCAAGCGATTACGGGAATCCTTGGAGCTTTTTGGATTGACCAAGTGATTGCGGGAATCCTTGGAGCATTTTGGTTTGACCAAGCGATTGTAGGAATCCTTGGAGCATTTTTGTGATTGACCAAGCGATTTCAGGAATCCTTGGAGCATTTTTGGATTTGACCAAGCGATTATAGGAATCCTTGGAGCATTTTTGTGATTGACCAAGTGATTTTAGGAATCCTTGGAGCATTTTTGGGATTGACCAAGCGATTTCAGGAATCCTTGGAGCATTTTTGGGATATGGCTCTCTTAGATATAGAATGGTCGCAAATGACTGATATTCAAGGGTTCTGTTTCCTTGATTCCATCAAGAGAGGCTAGCCGGTACGTCCCGGGTCCTATTTTGCTATCAATGACATATGGACCTAACCAATTTGCCGTGAACTTGTCCCTTAGGTGGGACGGCAAATTAGAGTTCTGTTGGTTTTCCTTCAAAACCAAATCACCAACCCGAAAGTCCCTTAGGTGAACTTTCATGTTGTAAGCTTTCTTAAGCCGCTCTTGATAGATACGTAAGTGCTCGAGAGCATTAACGCATCGTTCGTCAAGCAACGTAAGTTGGTCTAACCGGGCCTGCCGCACAACGTCATCATCGATGAACTCCTGCATTGATATGCGCAGGGAAGGAATTTCCAACTCGAGAGGCATTACTGCCTCGGAGCCATACACGAGCGAAAACGGAGTGGCCCTAGTTGGCGTCCGAATGCTAGTGCGATAAGCCCAAAGGGCAAGTGGAATTTGGATGTGCCAATCCTTATGACTGTCTACGACCGTCTTTTTAAGGATGGCAACTAGCATTTTGTTTGACGCCTCTGCTTGCCCATTTGCCTGTGGATAATAGGGTGTCAAAAAATTGTGCTGAATTTTGTACTTTGTGGTCAAAGCACGCACGTCTTTGTTCTTGAATGATGGCCCATTATCCGAGATTATTTTGGATGGAATACCAAAATGACATATGATGTTATGCAAAATGAACTCCACAATGCGGGGTCCTGTCGTAGAGGTCAGCGGAATTGCTTCCACCCACTTGGTAAAATACTCTGTGGCCGTTATGATAAACGTGTGATGGCCTGACGACGTAGGGGAGATCTTTCCAATTAGATCGAAGCCCCACTACGAAAATGGCCAAGTAGACTGGACTGTCTGCAAGGCCTGGGAAGGTACGTGCATCAAATTGGCATGATGTTGACACTTCACGCACTTCTTGACATATGCGCAACAATCTCGCTCTAAAGATGGCCAATAATAGCCCATGCAAAGAATGCGCTTTGCAATGGCCATACCACTGAAGTGGCCACCACATGTACCATCGTGCGCTTGGGCGACTGCCCAAGTGGACTCTTGTTGGTCCAAGCAACGAAGGAGGATCCCTTCATAGCTATGACGATACAAAATGTCTCCTATCAAGACATACTTAGCCGCTTTCTGCTTGAATGTTCATTTTGTGGCATGCGTCAATCCAAGCGGGAGATTACCTAACTTGAGGTAGTCTCTAATGGGTAAATACTAGTCCTGTTGATCGAAAACCTCGATAGTATGAACAGCCAATCCCTTTTGAAGTTCCTCCCTAACAAATGCTGAGCGGGATAGAACTTGTAAGAACAGCGTTGTGTTGCTATTAATGGGAGTAGGGGAGAACAAGGACCCCCAGTTGGCATGTTTCAGACGATCATGGATTCGAGAGAACTTATCCGAGGATGGTTCAATCTGGATCATGTGGATTCTTGACGTCAAGTCAGAGCTTGCACGCTCCATCGTGGATTGCGATAAGGTTTTGACTTGAATGGTTGTCATATCACCGGAAAGGTCTTGCGGGATTAGTGACCCCAAGGAGGCCATTGTGTCCGCAAAATGATTCGATGACCGAGGGAGTGCCTCGATGTCGTACCATTCAAGTTTTGCCAGGAATTTGTCCACAAGGGCTTTATAAGCCTGCAGAACCGGGCATTTGCATTGGTATACCCCTTTGACTTGATTGACGATTAACAGCGAATCACCAAAGATGTTTAGTCATTTGATGTTCATGGCGATTGTTGTCCGAAGACCTATGAGCAAGGCTTCATACTCTACATTATTGTTGGTGCATGGGAAATTTAATTTAAATGACGAGGGCATTGGAGCGCCTTACAGTGTGAAGAATACCATTCCCACACCACCACCTTGCTCACATTTAGAACCATCAAAAAATAAGGTTATGTCAGCTTGTGACTCAGGCTCATCAGAATCTGGCGATTCCGAGACATGGAAGACCCCATCATCGGGTAGTTCTATGACCAGAGGCTGATCGTCTTCAAGAGGAGCCTCTGCTAGTTGATCGGCTATGACCTGTCCTTTGATAGATTTCTATCCAATAAACTCTATGTCAAATTCTGTCAACAACATGATCCATTTTTCCGTGCGACTACTATGATAAGTACGACTCATCATGTATCGCAATGGATTCTCCTTAGACACAACATACGTAGTGTTGCTCAGCATGTAGTGGCATAGCCTCTTGGTAGCAAACACCACTGCCAAGCAGAGTTTTTCAACGTATGCATAGTTAAGTTCGTAACTGACCAGGGTGCGGCTAAGATAGTAAGTAGCCTATTCTTTGTGAAGTTCATTCTTCTGGGCTAGCATGGCGCCCAGTGCCACCTCAATGAGCTGAGATGTATAAGTAGAACGGCACTCCTGGTCTAGGTGGTGCCAATACGGTGGCGAAGCCAAGTATCATTTGATTTCATCAAAGGCTGATTGGCACTCGTCATCCTAGTGAAATGTAACCCCCTTGTGCAATAATTTGTTCATGGGTCGACACTTGTCAGATAACTACGCTATGAAGCGCTTAATCGACGCGACCTTTCCTTGCAGACTTCTAAGCTGCTTAATAGTAGTTGGGGGAGCCATTTCAAGGATTGCCTTGACTTTCTTTGGGTCCACCTCGATGCCTCGCTTTGAGACTATAAAACCCAAGAGTTTTCCAGATGTTATGCCGAATACGCACTTCTTGGGATTCAGTCTGACCTTATGCTCTATGAGGCGATCGAGGATCTTGCTTAAGTCATCGAGATGATCTGAGCGCAAAAGAGACTTGGCTAACAAATCATCCATGTAATCTTCCAAAGTTTTATGCATGTAATCATGGAAGATGTACGTCATGGCACGTTGGTAGGTGGCGCCAGCATTTTTAAGGCCAAAAGGCATGACCTTATAACAAAATGTCCCCCAAGGCATTGTGAACGCCGTTTTGAGTTGATCCTCAGGATTGATACGAATCTGATTGTATCCTGAGAAACCATCCATGAGGGATAGCATTTCGTGACCTGTTGTAGCATCTACCAACGCGTCGATGCTTGGCAAGGGGAAATCATCCTTAGGACTCGCTTTGTTTAGATCTCAAAAATTAGTGCATATGCGAATCCTCCCGTCGGGATTTTTGACGGGCACCATGTTGGACAGCCATGGCGGATAGTCCACGTAGATGACAAACTGTGCATCCAACAACTTTTGCAATTCATCTTTGACCATCAAGGCCACTGTTGGGTGCATCTTTCATAGTTTTTGCTTAATTGGCTTGATTGTCAGGTCAAGCGTTAGATTATGCGTGACTAGCTACGGATCTAGTCCCGGCATGTCTCTGTATGACCATGCAAAAACCTCCTTCTTCGCTTTGAGAAGGGCAATGTAGTCGGCTTGCTCTTCAGGGGATAAGCTTACCCCCGGCTTGATAATCTATGGATTCATTGGGTCTAAGCCGATGTCTACGTCGATCGTTTCCTCGATCGACATGTGGGATCCGTCCTCCAACTGATGTGGAGTTGGGATCAAATGGATATCATTAGCTGAGTTTAGATCTACGTTTGGAACCTCGGGTCCCTCTTCAGCTTGAAAAATATCCTGAGTTGTCCCTGGGGTAAAATGAGGCATTTCACCGAAAGGCCAATACTCGATGGGGAGAGCGGTGAATTGACGCGATCCCAGTCGATGGCATCTATGTCTAGATGCAATGACCATTCTGGATCGGCCGGATTGCGGATGGGTGCGGTCAAATCAATGGAGATCATGTGGATGAAATGAATTTGGTCTCCATTACCGTGGGTGTGATAACTCGAACATTCTGGATGCTCCCTATGCTCTGGATCTGGCTCTGTAGGGACGGGCATGAACGGATCGGCCCTATGTGTTGATAGGAAGACGGGGTCTTCCCTCGACATTGATGTCATTATAGGGTCACGGGGTGGACGATGCTCGTTGTGAACTTGGAGCCATTGATCCAACACTTGGTCCCACCCTGCTGGGTCTATGTACCATTCATGCCCTAACCTTATGCCTAGTTGTGCCATCAGTTGTTCATGGGTTACAGGGTGATTGTGCCGTCGTGCATGATTAAGATAGTCCATCTCAGTTTCGTCTATGTAATCATTGTCGGTGATCCAAAGGCCCTCATTGGCCCCGATAGCTGTCTGTGCCATATTATGCTCATCTTGTTCGAGCAAATTAATCTGATCCCATTGCGGTTGTTCCACACTTGGTGGGGGGACCTGATTTTGACATTGCACTGGTTCAATTGGAACCTCCAAAGGGAACAATTTCGAAAAGATATCTGGACACTGTTTATGTTCTCCTTGGAAGTTAGTGTCCGAACTCTCACCTCTCTCTATCAACAGAGAAGGGTTATTGTTGTTACCAAGGGTGGTTGTTGACCATGGGAGGTAGTCTCCCAATGTGTACGTTGTGTTTGGGTTGGCATAAGGATCTGATGCCAATCCACCCTTGTCGCCTATTCCTAGGCCTTGCATGTTTTCCACCAAGATGTCTAAGGGCAGGGGGTGGTTGAACCCTACTCCCGACTTATCATAAGGCATTTGATATCTTGGCTGGCAAAGGACACGCACCCCTTGCTCATACCTACCTAACCCGTATCCGTGCCAATTGCATTGGCCTAGATATCTCAGAGCGAAGTTTGGGTTCGACAGATAATTGATGTTTTTGACAAAAGGTTCTTCGTCCTCGTCCTTTTGCTTGCATGGTTCAACACCATGATCAAGGCCCCCATACACAAAATTTGTCTGGTTTGGTGGGTAACCTAAAGGAACAATTGTCCCTATGGGAAGGCGAGGTCTCCCCATGTCCTGCACTATTTCTAGCGCGGGCGTTGCTACAACATTTTGCACTAGATATTCTCCCAGGCCCGTACTGGCCATTTCAACAATAATTGTTGACGATTGAGAGGGAGGAAATGGAAGGCCTTCTTGAGTCCATTCCATGTTGGGTGGATTATGAACCTCAGCTTCCATTGTGCTAGGTATTTCTTCTATTGAGACAGTTGATATCGTTGGCAACACCTCTTCTAGGGGTTGAGCCTCTTCCAAGATCTTTTTTCCTTTGTCCTTCTATTTAGCCATGACAGGTGGCATTGGTAATGAAGGAGCAGATGATGTAGATGCACCTGGCTGGGGTTTTGATGGATTAGTCATCCGTGGTGCCTACGGCATCGGACCCTGTCTAGATGGATTTAACTGGAAATCCAAGTGCGTCGACGGGAGGGTCGATTGCGGCATCAAATGCACTGCATTGCAATATTTGAAGGGTTCTAAGTCCATCGGGACTACATGTATTTCTCCTTCAAATGCATACTTTAGACATTGGTGAGCTATCGAAGGGACACACTTCATGTCCCCGATCCATGGTCGCCCTAGCAGTATGTTGTATGCCATCTCGCCTTCCAAAATGTGGCACAATGTGGGTATCGTCTTTTGTCCTACCTGGACGGGTAGAACAATTGTGTCGACTGTCGAGCATATTGCATCGTTGAATGCTCGTAGTGTGTATGTTGAAGCCGTGATATGAGAGGCTGGCAGCTTCAGATGTTTTAATGCTGTAGTGGTAATGATGTTACTGGATGAGCCAGTATCTACCAACACTCTCTTGTACGGGATCCCGTTGACCCGCGCGATAACGTGCAGGGGTGGATCTGCCATGTCATTTGGTACTATTTTAACTTCATCCTCTCTGAAGGTAATGATCGGCTCCGTACATCGTTTTACATGTCCTACGAAGTTATTGAAGGAATTTGCTTCGTGAGGCTGTAACTCGATGGCTTTCAGAATTTCCATGAGAGCTTCTCGATGGGGCGCTGACTGCTGTATAAGCTCATAAATGGAAAGCCTAGCCGATGTGGTCCGCAAACTCTGCATGAGTTTGGTCCGTATCGTGACCTCGGGTCTAGGTGGAGGCAATTGCACAGTGGGTTGTTGAGGTTGCGACGTTGAAGGAACTTCTCTTGTAGCTGCCTCCGGGGCAGCTCCTGGGTATTTCTTGTTCCTAGTTACTATGCTGATCATTCCCACATATCCTTGCATGGGGAGATTTTGTCGCACCTCATTAACCTGAAGAGGTTTTTCCTGTGCCTCATGGGCAGGCAAAGGGTCCTTGAATACCCCCATCTGTTGATTATTTGGCGCTATGGGGTTGTCCACTGCCAATGTTTGATTATCAATCAAATCTTGTATCAGTCCCTTGAATTTCCAACATGCGTTTAGGTCATGTCCCCTTCGCCTATGGAACCTACAATATAAATCCTCCCTGTATCCCTTAGGCTTGGGAGCGTTAGGATCTATGTTTTGGATTTCTGGAAGGGTGATTAGATTTGCCGTTGACAAGCGGTCAAATAGGGAGTCCCTGGACTCCGTATAAGGGGTGAATTGTCGCCTAGGGCGACGCTGCTGATTTTGCTCCTGTCTTTTATTTTCTCTTTCATAATTAGGAGGCACTGCTCGATAATTAGCCTTTTGAGGCTGTATTTCTTGCACGGGCTTGGGGACATTTATCGCGACTTGATTAACCTCAGCGGGTTTTGGTTGCGTAGTCCCTGTCTTGGTGTTTTTGTTCCACTCTTTCTTTTTAGGCTTGGCGATTGCGCCCTCACCTATTTTGATCTCTTCTATAACTCTGGCTTGCGCCAAAGCTTCTTCTAGGCTGGCATATTGTTATAGCTGCAATAGCCCAGAGATCGATTTCAAGCAACTTCGAGCAAACATCTGTGTGAGGTCAGACATAGGGGGAAGGTAGGGTAGCTTAGAAAGCAAAGCCCTCCATCGATTCCCGTATGCTGCCATTGTTTCTTCCTCATATTGCTTGAGGCTGGCCAGATCACTCAGTGATGCCTTCTTCTTGGTGTTGAAGGCAAAGCGTTCAAGAAATGCATCTACTAATTGATCCAGGTTATTTATGTTGTGCTTCGGTAACTGTGTGAACCAATCCGAGGCAGGGCCCATGAATGTGGTTATGAATGTCCTAAGCAACAATGCATCATTATCCTGAATGCCGAAGCATTGGCTCAGGAATCTTGTGACATGCTCTTGAGCATCCTCTTCACCTTTAAAAACTGCCAATTGAGGCAACTTGAAATGTTCGGGGTAAAGAGGTGTGGGCACTGAGGGATGCACTGGATGACTGCGGAGTTGACGTAATGTGGGTTTTTGATGCCCAGAAGCTTTTGTCTCCACAGACTCCAAATGCTCTAATAGCGCTTTGTATGCATCGAAAGATTTAATCTCTTCCTCTGTAACTCATTCCCGTTGTGCGTTACGGGCAACTAGGGGCCTATGGAGGGGTGGCTGGATAACACCTCCTCTGCCTTGATAGGGCATTTCGGCCCGTTCTTCTTCTTCATACTCCTCATAAGCTTCTCGAGGAGTTATTGGGCGAGCTCGATGAACAGGAGTGGGCACCCGCGAAGGGTGCTCATTGTGGCCTCCCGCTCATGTCTCGGGTGTCTTAAAGGCACCTCTTGGCGAGGTCTTGGGGACCTATCATGCACTATGAGGTTGTGCCTCTCGTACCTTTCTGCCCTCTGCGTTTGGGGGGTCTGAACCTTTTCAGGCACAGTGGTGTGGAGCAGCTCATTTGTTTGGCACCGAATGCGCTCTTTATTAAGGTGATATAATTGTTCTAGCTGCTGTTGATCCTGCTCAAGTTGCTTGATCTGCGCTTGGCGGGCGGCATGTCTAGCAAATGATAAGTCAATTTGCTCTGTTGTTTTAATTCTAGGAGGCTTAGTCACCTTTTCGATGTATCTATCTTGGTTCTGAGGATCCGGGACTTCTATGTGGCGCTTCCCTCTGTCGAGATTAGCGACATTTACTTGAGGCTTCGGCCTTAATGGGTGATCATGATATCTAGCAGGTGCGAAAGCGCAAGGCTCCCGCATTGTATGTTGCTCTCGAGGAATGCGATGATCTTCCTCGTTCTCCCTTTCATGGGTGTGAAAGGGGCGGGCAGAGTTAGCTCGCCCTGTGTGGAGAGCCCTGCGCTCTGGGTTTTGTCTTTCAGTTCTAATGGGAGGCAAAGGAGAGATGTCGTATTCACGTTGTCTCTCTTCATGGACACTGTGCCTCTCTAGCGCTTCATCGCGCTGTGGCCACTCATATCTAGCCTCAAAAGGCGGTCTTCTATTTGCGTTGAGTGTCACACGTAAAGGTTCTTCCCGAAAGGGGCTATTCTGAATGGGCGTATCCCCCAGAGGGGTGTCCCTATAATTCCACCTAGACATGGAATGATGTGGATTCTCTTGTGGCCCAGACCGCCAAGGCGGTATGACCAAGTCTTCAGGACTAAAGCGAAGGCGACTTGTGCCTGCTTCTTGTGTACCTTTCGGAGCTTCTGCCCTTGATTGGGCTTGGCTACGGGTGTACACCATTGTGGTGCTTTTCTACTAGCTAAACAGATTTTTATCTTTTTGTTTATGATTTTTTTTTTTTTTACACTAAGCAGAAATGAACACACACATACACAAACGGTGATTATCTCTTTTAAAGATTAATGGTGTGTCCTAGACTGGTTTTAGTGTGTTTTGATGATTTTGTTTTTGTTTTTGAATGTTTTTGAAGAACGTTTAAATGCATAATGAAGGCTCATATAACTCCCAAAATGGTCGCCCCTTCAATATACCAACCAGGCCGATATACCAACCTCTCTATATACCCGCCCTTACGAGAGGGAGACTATAGGTACGTGAGAGCAGATGGTACGTGGTACGTAGGCGGTACGAAAGGGGGATTGTCCTGTTAATGGCACCTACCATAGAAGACTTATCCTCGCGCGCTGGGAATCACCCCAGCAACACTCGGTCAGCTTTCGTCAGGATTTACGCCTAACAACAGTGACAATCGGGGTAATGGATGCAAAATCAAGCCAAGGTGGTGATGAAATCCACCGATGGTCTTGATCAAGGGCTAGGGTTTTACGACCAGCTCCTTGGTTTAATTTTACCACGTGAAGTGTGTGTGGTTCTTTTTATTTAAAAAATAAAATAGGCAGCAACCTCTTTCCCTAAGAAGGCAAACATGACAGAAAACAGAAATATCACAGCAGAAAATGACAGGGACAGTTAGAAACCGTTACCTCTTTTCCGCCCAAATCGACTGTCTTTCCCGCCCAAATCGGCTTTTTCTGATTTTTGGCCCAGTACCTGCAAGCATAAAAACATAAATTTCGATCAGTTCTTTGATCTCAAAAATGCAGGGAACAGGGTCCCACCGTGATCGCCATTGAAAGCACGAGATTCCGAAAATAAAAAGAAAATTATGCCACAAGAACAAGAAATAACATATGCAAATCGACACAAGATAAAAGCAATGGAAATATGGTAATCTCTTTTATTGATACGCTTTTACAAATTGTGTTACAATACATCTCCTTCCTTTTTAAAGGATAGGAGAGTCAGATGTGTTTCTTGTCGCAAGATTCACGGCTAATAATCCTTCTTCCGCGTGCCCACACGTGAGATGGGCGGATCAAAATGTCGTCGCCGCTATTGTAGGTGATTCTTTGCTCTTTCTTGCTCCTCTGCTATTGGAAACCTACGTACAAAGTGAAAGCAAAAGGTGTTAGTAGCACCTGTATCAAAAATAAAAGCATTTGATCCTCGAAACAAATAAAACATACGTGCAAAGAAAATGATTAGAACAACATATTTGAATTAACTCCCGAAATCATGATAAAATGTAACATTCGTGAAAGTGAAATGAAATAAAACCTGCATGTTGATATTTATCGACAAATTAATTAAAACAACGGATTGCAGAAATAAAATAAAATGAACTAAAATAAAACCGAAGACGCATGCACAAAATTAAATAATATCAACATACTTAATCAAAATTAATGATTAATGATTAATGATAATACGTTGTGTTAAAATAAAGCCTGCATGCTTGAAATCAACATCCGAAATCATAGTGCTAAAGAAATAAAAGAATAACAAGTAAGCTTTGTCGGCAAATTGATGAATCCATGGATCCGGATTCATGTTCTCCGTAAGCGCCCGATGACCTCCCTTGCAAAAGAAATCACGGATGCGGATGACGTGAATCGAGGCTTAAAACGTCTGGCGATAAACTGGCAGGGCTTCGCTGCTTCAAACGTTTCTTCTCTCCTCTCCCTTTTGGGTGGAAAAGTCCACCATTTTATAGACCCAGGGGGTCTCTTTGGATAGGCGTGCATAAGCGCCATGTGTTGGTCATAGGTGCCATGTGGCGGTCATGTCTCCCCACGAGAGAGGAAAGTCCTCCATGACTCGGGCTTTCATGAATGCCTCTGTGACAGTCCTCTAACGGCCCACGCACTTGACTGACTTCCACTTCCAGTTGTTTAAAGTCCACCTTCAAATGTTTAATGCTTATTTGTTTAATGTCCATGTTTATCTATTTGATGTCCGCTTTTAATTGGTTGAAATCCACCTTCGTTGGTTTAAAATCCGCTTTTATTGGTTAAAATCCGCCTTCGTTGGTTTAAAGTCTGCCCAGGCATAAATGCGGAGTTTTGTCGTGATATCACAACACCAAGAAAAGAAACAAGGCGTAGGGTAGGAGCTATCGCGATATCACGATAGTCGCGACATCGTGACAGTCATGATGTCGCGATAGCACGACATCGTGATAGCGTGACGTCGCAACAGTGCGACGTCGCGATAGTCACGACAATCACGACTATCACGACGTCAGGACTGTCGTAATGTCATGACAACACGACGTGATAGTGCAAAGTCACGACTGTCATGATATCATGACTGTCGCAATATCACGACAGCACAACGTCACGACCGTCACGTTATCGCGACAGGCAGCATTTGCCTAAGTGTTAAAAGCAGCATTTGCCTAAGTGCTTAAAGCAGCATTTGCTTAAGTGCTTAAAGCAGCATTTGCTTAAGCTCAAACCCGAGCTGGACTTGGACTTTCTGTACCACCTATGTACCATGTACCATCTGCTCTCACGTACCTATAGTCTCCCTCTCGTAAGGGCGGGTATATAGAGAGGTTGGTATATCGGCCTGGTTGGTATATTGAAGGGGCGACCATTTTGGGAGTTATATGAGCCTTCATTATGCATTTAAACGTTCTTCAAAAACATTCAAAAACAAAAACAAAATCATCAAAACACACTAAAACCAGTCTAGGACACACCATTAATCTTTAAAAGAGATAATCACCATTTGTGTATGTGTGTGTTCATTTCTGCTTAGTGAAAAAAAAAAAAAAAAAAAATCATAAACAAAAAGATAAAAATTTGTTTAGCTAGTAGAAAAGCACCACAATGGTGTACACCCGTAGCCAAGCCCAATCAAGGGCAGAAGCTCCGGAAGGTACACAAGAAGTAGGCACAAGTCACCTTCGCTTTAGTCCTGAAGACTTGGTCATACCGCCTTGGCGGTCTAGGCCACAAGAGAATCCACATCATTCCATGTCTAGGTGGAATTATAGGGACACCCCTCTGGGGGATACGCCCATTCATAATAGCCCCTTTCGGGAAGAACCTTTATGTGTGACACTCAACGCAAATAGAAGACCACCTTTTGAGGCTAGATATGAGTGGCCACAGCGTGATGAAGCGCTAGAGAGGCACAATGTCCATGAAGAGAGACAGCGTGAATACGACATCTCTCCTTTGCCTCCCATTAGAACTAAAAGACAAAACCTAGAGCGCAGGGCTCTCCACACAGGGCGAGCTAACTTTGCCTGCCCCTTTCACACCCATGAAAGGGAGAACGAGGAAGATCATCGCATTCCTCGAGAGCAACATACAGCGTGGGAGCCTTGCACTTCCGCACCTGCTAGATATTATGATCACCCATTAAGGCTGGAGCCTCAAGTAAATGCCGCTAATCTCGACAGAGGGAAGCGCCACATAGAGGTCCCGGATCCTCAAAACCAAGATAGATACATCGAAAAGGTGACTAAGCCTCCTAGAATTAAAACAACAGAGCAAATTGACCTATCATTTGCTAGACATGCCGCCCGCCAAGCGCAGATCAAGCAGCTTGAGCAGGATCAACAATAGCTAGAACAATTATATCACCTTAATAAAGAGCGCATTCGACGCCAAACAAATGAGCTGCTCCGCACCACTATGCCTGAAAAGGTTCAGACCCCCCAAACGCAGAGGGCAGAAAGGTACGAGAGGCACAACCTCATAGTGCATGATAGGTCCCCAAGACCTCGCCAAGAGGTGCCTTTAAGACACCCGAGACATGAGCGGGAGGCCACTCCCAGGAATGACGATGGGCACCCTTCGCGGGTGCCCACTCCTGTTCATCGAGCTCGCCCAATAACTCCTCGAGAAGCTTATGAGGAGTATGAAGAAGAAGAACGGGCCGAAACGCCCTATCAAGGCAGAGGAGGTGTTATCCAGCCACCCCTCCATAGGCCCCTAGTTGCCCGTAACGCACAACGGGAACGAGTTACAGAGGAAGAGATTAAATCTTTCGATGCATACAAAGCGCTATTAGAGCGTTTGGAGTCTGTGGAGACAAAAGCTTTGGGCATCAAAAACCCACATTACGTCAACTCCGCAGTCATCCAGTGCATCCCTCAGTGCCCACACCTCTTTACCCCGAACATTTCAAGTTGCCTCAATTGGCAGTCTTTAAAGGTGAAGAGGATGCTCAAGAACATGTCACAAGATTCCTGAGCCAATGCTTTGGCATTCAGGATAATGATGCATTGTTGCTTAGGACATTCATAACCACATTCGTGGGCCCTACCTCGGATTGGTTCACACAGTTATCGAAGCACAGCATAAATAACCTAGATCAATTAGTAGATGCGTTTCTTGAACGCTTTGCCTTCAACACCAAGAAGAAGGCATCACTGAGTGATCTGGCCAGCCTCAGGCAATATGAGGAAGAGACAATGGCAGCATACGGGAATCGATGGAGGGCTTTGCTTTCTAAGCTACCCTACCTTCCCCCTATGTCTGATCTCACACAGATGTTTGCAAAAAGTTGCTTGAAATCGATCTCTGGGCTATTGCAGCTGCAACAATACGCCAACCTAGAAGAAGCTTTGGCGCAAGCCAAAGTTATAGAAGAGATCAAAATAGGGGAGGGCGCAATCGCCAAGCCTAAAAAGAAAGAGTGGAACAAAAACACTAAGACCGGGACTACGCAACCAAAACCCGCTATAGTTAATCAAGTTGCGATAAATGTTCCCAAGCCTATGCAAGAAATACAGCCTCAAAAGGCTAATTATCAGGCAGTGCCTCCTAATTATGAAAGAGAAAATAAAATACAGGAGCAAAATCAGCAACGTCGCCCTAGGCGACAATTCACCCCTTATACGGAGTCCAGGGACTCCCTATTTGACCGCTTGTCAGCGGCAAATCTAATCACCCTTCCATAAATCCAAAACATAGATCCTAACGCTCCCAAGCCTAAGGGATACAGGGAGGATTTATATTGTAGGTTCCATAGGCGAAGGGGACATGACCTAAACGCATGTTGGAAATTCAAGGGACTGATACAAGATTTGATTGATAATCAAACATTGGCAAGTGGACAACCCCATAGCACCAAATAATCAATAGATGGGGGTATTCAAGGACCCTTTGCCTGCCCATGAGGCACAGGCAAAACCTCTTCAGGTTAATGAGGTGCGACAGAATCTCCCCATGCAAGGATATGTGGGAATGATCAGCATAGTAACGAGGAACAGGAAATACCCAGGAGCTGCCCCGGAGGCAGCTACAAGAGAAGTTCCTTCAACGTCGCAACCTCAACAACCCACTATGCAATTGCCTCCGCCTAGACCCGAGGTCATGATACGGACCAAACTCACGCAGAGTTTGTGGACCACATCGGCTAGGCTTTCCATTTATGAGCTTATACAAGCAGTCAGTGCCCCATCGAGAAGCTCTCATGGAAATTTTGAAAGCCATCGAGTTATAGCCTCACGAAGCAAATTCCTTCAATAACTTCATAGGACATGTAAAACGATGTACGGAGCCAGTCATTACCTTCAGAGAGGATGAAGTTAAAATAGTACCGAATGACATGGCAGATCCACCCCTGCACGTTATCGCGCGGGTCAACGGGATCCCGTACAAGAGAGTGTTGGTAGATACTGGCTCATCCAATAACATCATTACCACTATAGCATTAAAACATCTGAAGCTGCCAGCCTCTCATATCATGGCTTCAACATACACACTGCGAGCATTCAACGATGCAATATGCTCGACAATCGGCACAATTGTTCTACCCGTCCAGGTAGGACAAAAGATGATACCCACATTGTGCCACATTTTGGAAGGCGAGATGGCATACAACATACTGCTAGGGCGACCATGGATCAGGGACATGAAGTGTGTCCCTTCGATAGCTCACCAATGTCTAAAGTATGCATTTGAAGGAGAAATACATGTAGTCCCGATGGACTTAGAACCCTTCAAATATTGCAATGCAGTGCATTTGATGCCGCAATCGACCCTCCCATCGACGCACTTGGATTTCCAGTTAAATCCATCTAGACAGGGTCCGATGCCGTAGGCACCACGGATGACTAATCCATCGAAACCCCAACTAGGTGCATCTACATCATCTACTCCTTCATTACCAACGCCACCTGTCATGGCTAAATAGAAGGACAAAGGAAAAAAGATCTTGGAAGAGGCTCAACCCCTAGAAGAGGTGTTGCCAACGATATCAACTGTCTCAACAGAAGAAATACCTAGCACAATGGAAGCTGAGATTCCTAATCCACCCAACATGGAATGGACTCAAGAAGGCCTTCCATTTCCTCCCTCTCAATCATCAACAATTATTGTTGAAATGGCCAGTACGGGCCTGGGAGAATATCTGGTGCAAAATGTTGTAGCAACGCCCACGCTAGAAATAGTGCAGGACATGGGGAGACCTCGCCTTCCCATAGGGACAATTGTTCCTTTAGGTTACCCACCAAAACCAGACAAATTTTGTGTATGGGGGCCTTGATCATGGTGTTGAACCATGCAAGCAAAAGGACGAGGACGAAGAGCCTTTTGCCAAAAATATCAATTATTTGTCGAACCCAGACTTCGCTCTGAGATATCTAGGCCAATGCAATTGGCACGGATACGAGTTAGGCAGATATGAGCAAGGGGTGCGTGTCCTTTGCCAGCCAAGATATCAAATGCCTTATGATAAGTCGGGAGTAGGGTTCAACCACCCCCTGCCCTTAGACATCTTGGTAGAAAACATGCAAGGCCTAGGAATAGGCGACAAGGGTGGATTGGCATTAGATCCTTATGCCAACCCGAACACAACGTACACATTGGGAGACTATCTCCCATGGTCAACAACCACCCTTGGTAACATCAATAACCCTTCTCTGTTGATAGAGAGAGGTGAGAGTTCGGATACTAACTTCCAAGGAGAACATAAATAGTGTCCAGATATCTTTTCAAAATTGTTCCCTTTAGAGGTTCCAATTGAACCAGTGCAATGTCAAGCGAATCAGGTCCCCCCACTGAGTGTGGAACAACCACAATGGGATCAGATTAATTTGCTCGAACAAGATGAGCATAGTATGGCACAGACAGCTGTCGGGGCCAATGAGGGCCTTTGGATCACCGACAATGATTACATAGACGAAATTGAGATGGACTACCTTAATCATGCACGATGGCACAATCACCCTGTAACCCATGAACAACTGATGGCACAACTAGGCATAAGGTTAGGGCATGAATGGTACATAGACCCAAGCAGGTGGGACCAAGTGTTGGATCAATGGCTCCAAGTTCACGATGAGCACCGTCCACCCCGTGACCCTATAATGACATCAGTGCCGAGGGAAGACCCCGTCTTCCTATCAACACATAGGGCCGATCCGTTCATGCCCGTCCCTACAGAGCCAGATCCAGAGCATAGGGAGCATCCAGAATGTTCGAGTTATCACACCCACGGTAATGGAGACCAAATTCATTTCATCCACATGATCTCCATTGATTTGACCGCACCCATCCGCAATCCGACCGATCCAGAATGGTCATTGCATCTAGACATAGATGCCATCGATTGGGATCACGTCAATTCACCGCTCTCCCCATCAGAGTATTGGCCTTTCGGTGAAATGCCTCATTTTACCCCAGGGACAACTCAGGATATTTTTCAAGCTGAAGAGGGACCCGAGGTTCCAAACGTAGATCTAAACTCAGCTAATGATATCCATTTGATCCCAACTCCACATCAGTTGGAGGACGGATCCCACATGTCATTCGAGGAAACGACTGACGTAGACATCGGCTTAGACCCAATGAATCCATAGATTATCAAGCTGGGGGTAAGCTTATCCCCTGAAGAGCAAGCCGACTACATTGCCCTTCTCAAAGCGAAGAAGGAGGTTTTTGCATGGTCATACAGAGACATGCCGGGACTAGATCCATAGCTAGTCACGCATAATCTAACGCTTGACCCGACAATCAAGCCAATTAAGCAAAAACTATGAAAGATGCACCCAACAATGGCCTTGATGGTCAAAGACGAATTGCAAAAGCTGTTGGATGCATAGTTTGTCATCTACGTGGACTATCCGCCATGGCTGTCCAACATGGTGCCCATCAAAAAGCCCGACGGGAGGATTCGCATATGCACTAATTTTTGAGATCTAAACAAAGCGAGTCCTAAGGATGATTTCCCCTTGCCAAGCATCGACGCATTGGTAGACGCTACAGCAGGTCACGAAATGCTATCCCTCATGGATGGTTTCTCAAGATACAATCAGATTCGTATCAATCCTGAGGATCAACTCAAAACGGCGTTCACAACGCCTTGGGGGACATTTTGTTATAAGGTCATGCCTTTTGGCCTTAAAAATGCTGGCGCCACCTACCAACGTGCCATGACGTACATCTTCCATGATTACATGCATAAAACTTTGGAAGATTACATGGATGATTTGTTAGCCAAGTCTCTTTTGCGCTCAGATCATCTCGGTGACTTAAGCAAGATTCTCGATCGCCTCATAGAGCATAAGGTCAGACCGAATCCCAAGAAGTGCGTATTCGGCGTCACATCCGGAAAACTCTTGGGTTTTATAGTCTCAAAGCGAGGCATCGAGGTGGACCCAAAGAAAGTCAAGGCAATCCTTGAAATGGCTCCCCCAACTACTATTAAGCAGCTCAAAAGTCTACAAGGAAAGGTCGCATCGATTAAGCGCTTCATAGCGCAGTTATCTGACAAGTGTCGACCCATGAACAAATTATTGCACAAGGGGGTTACATTTCACTAGGATGACGAGTGCCAGTCAGCCTTTGATGAAATCAAACGATACTTGGCTTCACCGCCAGTATTGGCACCACCTAGACCAGGAGTGCCATTCTACTTATACATCTCAGCTACTGAGGTGGCACTGGGCGCCATGCTGGCCCAAAAGAATGAACTTCACAAAGAATAGGCTACTTACTATCTTAGCCGCACCCTGGTCAGTTACGAACTTAACTATGCATACGTTGAAAAACTCTGCTTGGCAGTGGTGTTTGCTACCAAGAGGCTACGCCACTACATGTTGAGCAACACTACGTATGTTGTGTCTAAGGAGAATCCATTGTGATACATGATGAGTCGTACTTATCATAGTAGTCGCACGGCGAAATGGATCATGTTGTTGACGGAATTTGACATAGAGTTTATTGGACAAAAATCTATCAAAGGACAGAGTCATAGCCGATCAACTAGCAGAGGCTCCTCTTGAAGACGATCAGCCTCTGGTCATAGAACTACCCGATGATGGGGTCTTCCATGTCTCGAAATCGCCAGATTCTGATGAGCCTGAGTCACAGGCCGACATAACCTTATTTTTTGATGGTTCTAAATGTGAGCAAGGTGGTGGTGCAGGAATAGTATTCTTCACACCGCAGGGCACTCCAATGCCCCTGTCATTTAAATTAAATTTCCCATGCACCAACAATAATGCAGAGTATGAAGCCTTGCTCATAGGTCTTCAGACAACAATCGCCATGAACATCAAATGACTAAACATCTTTGGTGATTCGCTGTTAATCGTCAATCAAGTCAAAGGGGTATACCAATGCAAATGCCCAGTTTTGCAGGCTTATAAAGCCCTTGTGGACAAATTCCTGGCAAAACTTGAATGGTACGACATCGAGGCACTCCCTCGATCATCGAATCATTTTGCGGACACAATGGCCTCCTTGGGGTCACTAATCCCGCAAGACCTTTTCGGTGATATGACAACCATTCAAGTCAAAACCTTATCGCAATCCGTGATGGAGCGTGCAAGCTCTGACTTGACGTCAGGAATCCACATGATCCAGATTGAACCATCCTCGGATAAGTTCTCTCGAATCCACGATCATCTGAAACATGCCAACTGGGGGTCCTTGTTCTCCCCTACTCCCATTAATAGCAACACAACGCTGTTCTTACAAGTTCTATCCCGCTCAGCATTTGTTAGGGAGGAACTTCAAAAGGGATTGGCTGTTCATACTGTCGAGGTTTTCGATCAACAGGACCAGTATTTACCCATTAGAGACTACCTCAAGTTAGGTAATCTCCCGCTTGGATTGACGCATGCCGCAAAACGAACATTCAAGCAGAAAGCGGCTAAGTATGTCTTGATAGGAGACATTTTGTATCGTCGCAGCCTATGAAGGGATCCTCCTTCGTTGCTTGGACCAACAAGAGTCCACTTGGGCAGTCGCCCAAGCGCACGATGGTACATGTGGTGGCCACTTTAGTGGTATGGCCATTGCAAAGCGCATTCTTCGCATGGGCTATTATTGGCCATCTTTAGAGCAAGATTGTTGCGCATATGTCAAGAAGTGCGTGAAGTGTCAACATCATGCCAATTTGATGCACGTACCTTCCCAGGCCTTGCAGACAGTCCAGTATGCTTGGCCATTTTTGTAGTGGGGCTTCGATCTAATTGGAAAGATCTCCCCTGCATCGTCATGCCATCACACGTTTATCATAACGGCCACAGAGTATTTTACCAAGTGGGTGGAAGCAATTCCGCTGACCTCTACGACAGGACCCCGCATTGTGGAGTTCATTTTGCATAACATCATATGTCATTTTGGTATTCCATCCAAAATAATCTCGGATAATGGGCCATCATTCAAGAACAAAGACGTGCGTGCTTTGACCACAAAGTACAAAATTCAGCACAGTTTTTTGACACCCTATTATCCGCAGGCAAATGGGCAAGCAGAGGCATCAAACAAAACGCTAGTTGCCATCCTTAAAAAGACGGTCGCAGACAATCATAAGGATTGGCACATCCAAATTCCACTTGCCCTTTGGGCTTATCGCACTAGCATTCGGACGCCAACTGGGGCCACTCCGTTTTTGCTCGTGTATGGCTCCAAGGCAGTAATGCCTCTCGAGTTGGAAATTCCTTCCCTGCGCATATCAATGCAGGAGTTCATCGATGATGACGCTGCATGGCAGGCCCGGTTAGACCAACTTACGTTGCTTGACGAACGACGCGTTAATGCTCTCGAGCACTTACGTATCTATCAAGAGCGGCTTAAGAAAGCTTACAACATGAAAGTTCACCTAAGGGACTTTCGGGTTGGTGATTTGGTTTTGAAGGAAAACCAACAGAACTCTAATTTGCCGTCCCACCTAAGGGACAAGTTCACGGCAAATTGGTTAGGTCCATATGTCATTGATAGCAAAATAGGACCCGGGACGTACCGGCTAGCCTCTCTTGACGGAATCAAGGAAACAGAACCCTTGAATATCAGTCATTTGTGACCATTCTATATCTAAGAGAGCCATATCCCAAAAATGCTCCAAGGATTCCTAAAATCGCTTGGTCAATCCCAAAAATGCTCCAAGGATTCCTAAAATCGCTTGGTCAATCCCAAAAATGCTCCAAGGATTCCCGAAATCGCTTGGTCAATCACAAAAATGCTCCAAGGATTCCTATAATCGCTTGGTCAATCCAAAAAATGCTCCAAGGATTCCCAAATCGCTTGGTCAATCCAAAAATGCTCCAAGGATTCCTAAATCGCTTGGTCAATCCCAAAAATGCTCCAAGGATTCCCGCAATCGCTTGGTCAAATCCCAAAAAGCTCCAAGGATTCCTGCAATCGCTTGGTCAATCCCAAAAAGCTCCAAGGATTCCTGCAATCGCTTGGTCAATCCCAAAAATGCTCCAAGGATTCCCGCAATCGCTTGGTCAATCCCAAAAAGCTCCAAGGATTCCCGCAATCACTTGGTCAAACCAAAAAGCTCCAAGGATTCCACAATCGCTTGGTCAATCCCAAAAAGCTCCAAGGATTCCCGCAATCGCTTGGTCAATCCCAAAAAGCTCCAAGGATTCCCGCAATCGCTTGGTCAAACCAAAAAGCTCCAAGGATTCCCGCAATCGCTTGGTCAAACCCAAAAGCTCCAAGGATTCCCGCAATCGCTTGGTCAATCCCAAAAAGCTCCAAGGATTCCCAATCGCTTGGTCAATCCCAAAAGCTCCAAGGATTCCAACAATCGCTTGGTCAAACCAAAAAGCTCCAAGGATTCCCGCAATCGCTTGGTCACCCCAAAAAGGCCCCAAAGGATTCTCGAAATCCCTTGGTCACCATCAAAAAAAAATTAAAAAAAAAACAACAAAAATCATCAAAAACAACAAAAATTTGCATCTCATTTCAAGGCATGCTCAAATTCATCAATAGAGAGCTTTTCTCACATCTCATCTTCATAATCAAAATCAATCCATCAAAAATACAAAAATATGTAGCTGCATTAAGCATCACACCAATACACATTTGTGGTCGTACAGGTCAAAGGCACCATAGACCGTAATTATTCTCGCTAATCCATCTTGTTCCATACTTTTCCATTTTACAAAACAAACAAACAAACACCATTAACTGTTGTTTACCACAATAGAGTCAGTGGTCTCGTAATGTATCAAGAGTTTTCGTCTTTCAGTCGGCATTGTGCTTTCTAGCCACGTACTGTACCAAGTCAGAGAGATTTTACGAAGGTAGAGTTCTACTTGAAATACGCCTTGTTACGTAACATCCCATCACAAGCTAAAACACTAAAACAATTCTTGAGTTGTACGAACGAAAGATGAAACCCGCACAAGTAATCTAGGTCACCATAAGCGAAACGGTTATCTTGCTTATCCCCCTATGTAAATGACCCAAAGAATGCTGAGAGTTGGCAAAAGGACAAGCATCCTCCCTACCCAATTCCCCAAGAATCCCAAAATTTGCAAACGTCAAAACTCAAAAATTTGACATCCCACAGTGCACACATCAAAAGGCACATACAATAGTGATTCTCGTCACTCCATATCCCAATCCCTTGCTCAAAAGAAAAATATATAAAAATAAACAATGATTTTTATCACTACAATCGAGCAAGTATCCCAATACAATTGAAGAAAAGAAGGGAGTCGAACTTGAATCCCTGGAACTCTCAGCATTTCGACAGGTCATGAGGTAAGCCTCAGTACCAGTTTGGTTGATAGCCTATTGGTCACTGGCGGTAAACCTCCCGCATGACGATATATCTGTCACATTAACTTGTGTACAGATCAATGTTTGCATGTGGATGAGCTAGCTTATGGTATCCTAGAAACAACGCAGATTAATCTGACTAAATACAATAAAGGAGTTAGTGGAGCTAATTAGGTGATCCTCAGTACAAGTTTGGTTGACAGCCTATCTGGCACTGGCGGTATCCTGATGAATACCACATAAATGAACTCAATTGCACACACAGGGATGTGAAATAACTTGGTCAAAAACAAGTCCGATTCATACCTTGTTCAAAAGTCTTGTAAGATAAAGTACAGTCATGGCTAGTGAGTTAAAACCGTCTGAGTCTCAGAAAACCTTAGCTACATTTCTAAACCAACTGTGCTACTTTTCATCTTTGCCATACCATCAGAAAATACAAAAAAAGAAAAACCACATGTATACATACAAAGTCATTCATCACAGCAATCGCCTAAAAACAAATAACAGAGTTCTAAATAGGTCTATGGTACCATAGCCAAACATCACAAATTCCATTCATCCATTTCATTTCTTCATATCACATATGAATCAACAACATGCGCATTTATCATACCATATGCATACGTCACCATAAACATGCATCCATCAACATCAATCATTGTGCATAACATAAAATCATGACATATACACAAAGCAAGAAAATCAAAACAACAAAAACATCACAAAAATGCAACACACAAGAAACAGCAATAAAGACATTGTCCGAAACAAGAGTGCTCTTGCACTTAACCTCTTGGCATAGCAAAACTGATGTCGGGGTTTACATTGTCCCTATCCTACTCCCTAAGAAGGCTACCATAGCCGGACCGCTCCATGAGAAGATGGATTTTCGACAAATTCACCCCCAAACGACGTCACAAAAGGGTCAAAACCCACTCAAAAACAACAAAAAATGCAACATAAACAAAAAGCAATAAACATTGCCAGACACAAGTGCTCTTGCACTTAACCTCTTGGCATAGCAAAATCGATGTCGGGGCTCAAATTGTCACTCTCCTACTTCCCCAAGAAGGCTACCATAGCCGGACCGCTCCACGGGAAGATGGACTTTCGACACTTTCACCCCATTATGGCATCACCAAAAGGGTTTTTACCCAACAACAATAATCCAAAAGTCAGAAAATTGCTTGCACATTCAACGGACAAACATCTGAAGGCACCCTAACCTAAGTCACCTCGGGTCAAGCGACTCGTCGCTTTTCTCATGGCGGTCATTCCCTCATCGATTCGTCGCTTGAGGGGGTAGTCACACTTAGTCACCAATCAACAAACACACACCCAATCAGGGCATTGGCATGCATTCAAAGAATCATTGACAAAGACAATCACGCTCCTGCTTGGGGCAGTAAACAAGCAACAATCACAAATTGATCAAACGCGATCAAACGCTTGGCATTCCCGAAGCATGAACTCAAGGTTCCCCCATGGATAAAAGGTTGCACCCTTTGCCTATTCATGACTGATCAATGTCTAAGTTCAAGTCACACCTCACCAAAATAGGTTAATACTTGAAATCAAATTCCTTAGCTCGTCAGAGGCAAGGATTCAAGAATGCATCCCCTTTCCATGCTTGGGGCATCACAAGTTGGTCGGGTTACTGAGAAACCCTAATCACTAGTGCTTTGGTTATCTATTTTTGCTTAGCACTGCGTCACCCACAGCGCTTCCCAAAAAGGGGCATCTGTAGACACCAAAACAACACCAATCCGATTACGGGATAGTGCTTTGGTTATTTCCCGTTTGCTTTCTTCGACCGCTCTACCTTCCCTGGTGAGAAGGCCCAACTATCACAATGTATCCTCCAAGTCCACTCGGTTTGAGCTTAAGCAAATGCTGCTGTAAGCACTTAAGCAAATGCTACTTTAGCACTTAGGCAAATGTTCCTTTACCTTAGCATGCGCTATCGCGATATCATGACGGTCATGATATCACGACTGTCGCAACATCACGCTGTCGCGACATCGCGATAGTCGCGACATTGCGACTGTCGCGACGTCGCGACTGTCGCGATGTCGTGACAGTCGCGATATCGCGATAGCTCCTACCCTGCGCCTTGTTTCTTTTCTTGGTGTCATGATATCGCGATGTCGCGATATCGCGACAAAACTTCGCATTTATGCCTGGGCAGACTTTAAACCAACGAAGGCGGATTTTAACCAATAAAAGCGGATTTTAAACCAACGAAGGTGGATTTCAACCAATTAAAAGCGGACATCAAACAGATAAACGTGGACATTAAACAAATAAGCATTAAACATTTGAAGGTGGACTTTAAACAACTGGAAGTGGAAGTCAGTCAAGTGCGTGGGCCGTTAGAGGACTGTCACAGTGGCATTCATGAAAGCCCGAGTCATGGAGGACTTTCCTCTCTCGTGGGGAGACATGACCGCCACATGGCACCTATGACCAACACATGGCGCTTATGCACGCCTATCCAAAGAGACCCCCTGGGTCTATAAAATGGTGGATTTTTCCACCCAAAAGGGAGAGGAGAGAAGAAACATTTTGAAGCAACGAAGCCCTACCAGTTTACCGCCAGACGTTTTAAGCCTCGATTCACGTCATCCGCATCCGTGATTTCTTTTGCAAGGGAGGTCATCGGGCGCTTACGGAGAACATGAATCCGGATCCATGGATTCATCAATTTGCCGACAAAGCTTACTGTTATTCTTTTATTTCTTTAGCACTATGATTTCGGATGTTGATTTCAAGCATGCAGGCTTTATTTTAACACAGCGTATTATCATTAATCATTAATCATTAATTTTGATTAAGTATGTTGATATTATTTAATTTTGTGCATGCGTCTTCGGTTTTATTTTAGTTCATTTTATTTTATTTCTGCAATCCGTTGTTTTAATTAATTTGCCGATAAATATCAACATGCAGGTTTTATTTCATTTCACTTTCACGAATGTTACATTTTATCATGATTTCAGGAGTTAATTCAAATATGTTGTTCTAATCATTTTCTTTGCACGTATGTTTTATTTGTTTCGAGGATCAAATGCTTTTATTTTTGATACAGGTGCTACTAACGCCTTTTGCTTTCACTTTGTACGTAGGTTTCCAACAGCAGAGGAGCAGGAAAGAGCAAAGAATCACCTACAACAGCGGCGACGACGTTTTGATCCGCCCATCTCACGTGTGGGCACGCGAAAGAAGGATTATTAGCCGTGAATCTTGCGACAAGAAACACATCTGACTCTCCTATCCTTTAAAAAGGAAGGAGATGTATTGTAACACAATTTGTAAAAGCGTATCAATAAAAGAGATTACCATATTTCCATTGCTTTTATCTTGTGTCGATTTGCATATGTTATTTCTTGTTCTTGTGGTATAATTTTCTTTTTATTTCCGGAATCTCGTGCTTCCAGTAGCTTTTTGGCACTCATTGTACATGTGATATTTATACATATATATACATGGATTTTACCTTTTATTTTATATGTGGTTTTGTGTGAATGCTTTTTGTGGAATGCTTTTTATGAATGCCTATGTTATATGGATGATGAATGCATATGATATGTTATGGATGATGAATGCATATGATATGTTATGAATGATTAATGCAAGGTGTAATGTATGGATGATTAATGCAAGGTGCATGTATGCATGATTAATGCAAGATGTAATGTATGGATGATTAATGCAAGGTGGTATGTATGGATGATTAATGCAAGGTGATATGTATGGATGTGCTATTGATCATTTATGTTTTCGATCTTTCTTGGCCATTTTCTAGCATTGTTTTTTAATCAGGAACACTAGACTTGGTGGCATATAGGATGAGTGGCATATGAAGTGACATGGATGTTGACACAGAAGAATATATGGATGTTGATATGGAATAAGATATGGAATTTTATATGGAATAAGATATGGATGTTGATATGGAAGCATGACTATTTTGCAAAGACTCAGATAAACTAGTGGCATCAAACAATATCACTAAAAACTACCAAGTTCATCTAGGACCAAATGTGTGTGTAGTGAATTCATTTACCGAATCAAGATGATGGTAATGACTTGAGGTAATAAAAAACCAATGTGTGTGCAAGTTATTTAATTAACTCATCTTGAGTAAATTGAGTAAACATGTTATGGTTGAAACTAAGAAGCTAGTTTATCCGTATGAGTGGTCAGAGGTCTCTTTTGAAAGAGATATGCCACCATGCATGAGCATACTCCACTGATAGTCAAGTGTCTATAGCTTTGGTGGAGACTAACTCCATAGTCCATAATTTGTATTTTTGATCTCTAAAGTTTTGGGAATGATTACCTAACCATCTAACTAGAAATGTAGTATGATCCTTGCAACCCAATGATCAGTGGTATGTGATGTAAAAGATTTAGAGTTTTTATGAGAGATTTTCCCTACTATTTATTTTATTTTTGGCATTGTGATAGTGGTGAAAACCACTATTTTTGTGGACTATGTTGCATGATGGGACTAGAAAGGATGACCCTTTTCACTTTGAGGTTCATAACAAGTATGGTGTTATCCCTCTTTGACAAAAGATGTTTTTAATATGTGAATTGTGTTTAATTCAAGAATATTTTGGATTCAATTCCAAAACTCAAGATGTTCTTAGTGTATATGTGCAATGGTCCTAAAAATAAATTGACATGTATTTTTGAGGTTTCTTAAAACACTAGGAGTGGTAGAGTGACTGAAAAAACTTAGGACTTGTGAATGTGTGGTTTGTGTGAATGGTAATTGGACTTAGTGAAATTGTGTGGATGACTTTGTGAGGGTGCCCGTGATTAAGGTAACATTATTTTATTATACCAATTGAACTTGAAATTAATAAATGACCCTAATATGGAATGTGAAATGTGGATGTGAATGCAATGTATGACATGCAATTTTGTGAAATGTGAAATGCAATATGAAATGTGGGTGAATGCATTGTTTTTGTAATGTATATGCAAGTGAAATGCAATGTTTTGAATGATATGGATGCAAATGTTTTTGTGTATTAGCCATGTATATATACATATATAGTAATCAAATCATGCATAAAATGCTCTCAAGTGTATAACATTAAGTGGTTCGAGTTCTTCCTCTCCCTCTAGAATGGCAAGTCTTTAAGTATCATTACCCACTCTTTGTGTAACGATATATGGATCTAACCAATTAGCCATGAATTTATCATGAAGATGCGATAAAGCATTGGTGTTTGTTTGGTTATCTTTAAGGACAAGATCTCCTAATTGGAATTCTCGTATATGAACTTTGGCATTGTAAGTACGTTTTAGGTGGTCTTGATAAACTCATAAATTCTCTAAAGCATTGACTCACCTCTCATCAAGAAGTGAGTTGGTCAAAATGTGCTTTTCTAGCAGTATCATCATCTATGAATTCCTATAATAAATTTGCAAGGTGGGGATCTCAAGCTCAAGAGGCATGATTACTTCATCTCCATAGACCAATAAGAATGGTATTGCCCTTGTAGCCGTGTGGATGCTTGTTCGATAAGACCATAATGCCAAGGGTATTTGTGTATGCAAATCTTTATAATTTTCTTTGACAAGTTTATTGAGAATAGCAATTAAGGTCTTGTTGGAAGCTTCAACTTATCCATTTGCTTATGGATAATAAGAAGTCAAGAAACTATGTTGAATGTTATATTTCTTTCAAAGTACTCGAACATCCTTGTTCTTGAAAGACCTGCCATTGTCTGAGATTATTTTTGAGGGTATACCAAAATAATAAATGATATGATGAAGTATAAACTCCACAATTCTATGTCCTATTGTGCTAGTTAGAGGAATTTCCTCAACCCACTTTGTGAAGTATTCATTGGTTGTGATGATGAGTGTATGTTATCTCGAGGAAGGAGAGAAAATTTTTAAAATTAGATCTAGGCCCCATTGTGAAAAAGGCCAAAGGCTTTGAATAGGCTATAAGGCTTGTGATGGTACATCAGTTAAATTAGCATGTTCTTGAAACTTCTTGCAATGTTTAACATATGTGCAACAATCACGTTCCATTATGGGCCAATAATAATCCATGCATAGAATACATTTTGCAATGGCCATTCCACTAAAATGACCACCACAAGTACCATCATGAGCTTTAGCTATGGCTCTTTGTGCCTCACTAGACTCGAGATAACAAAAGAGGACTCCATCATAACCATGTTTATACAATATGTCCTCCAAGAGAATAAAATGATCTACCTTTTGCTAGAATGTGTGTTTGGAAGTTTGCTACATGTCATATGGGAGTGTTCCAAACTTGAGAAAGGCTACTATTTGGCTTAACCAAGGCTCACATGGATCTTACTGAATAAAGCAAATATCCTTTTCATATTTAAACTCAACACAAACAATTATAGATTTAGAGATCATTGAAATTATCAGGGGTTGTACCTCTCCAAAGGAGTCTTTTGGAATCAATGATCCAAGGGTGGCCATCGCATCTAAAAATATATTAGTCGAACATGGAAAATTATTGATTTTATACCAATCAAACTTAGAGAGCAATTTCATTGCTACTTCATGATAAAGCTTGATGATAGGTTCTTTGCATTGGTATTCTACATTGATTTTCTTAAGAATCACCAAATATCCTAATACGCTTAATTCTCATAGCTATAGCTGACTAAAGATCTAGGATTAAGTATTCATACTCTGTAGTGTTGTTTGTGCATTAAAAATTGAGTTTGAATGATAAGGGGATAGGTACCCCTTGTGGTATATGAAACATGAATATAGCACCTCGATATTTCGTGCACTTAGAGCCATCAAAGAATAGTGTGATATCAACGTCTTCCTTTAGAATGGCATCTTCTTCTTGTTAAACGATGGAAAATACCGAATCATCTAGGAGCTCAATAATCAATGGATGATCACTAGGTAGTGGAGCTTCTACAAGTTGATCAGCTATTACCCGACCTTTAATGGATTTTTGGCTAATGAATTCCAAGTCAAACTTAGTAAGGATCATTATCCATTTAGCGATGTGGGTGTTGTTGTAAGTGCGAGATATCATATAACGTAAAGGATTTTCTCTAGCTATGACATAAGTTGTGTGGCTAAGAATGTAATATCAAATTTTCTTAGTGAAAAAACCATCGCTATGCATAGTTTTCTACATAAGCGTATCCAGTTTCATAGCTTACCAATGTTCGACTAATGTAATAGACAACTTGCTCTTGATTTTTCTCATTATTTTGTGCAAGCATTGTCCCTAATGTAAAGTCTGTTGCTGAGATATAAAGATAAAATGGGACCCCCATATGAGGAAGAGCTAATACTGGTAGAGAATATAGGTATTTCTTAATGTCATAAAAGGATTTTTGGCATTCATTTATCCAAGAGAATGACATCCCCTTTTATAGTAGGTGATTGAATGGTCTACATTTGTTAAAAAGTTGTGCAATGAAACGATGGATTGATTGGATATTTCCTTTTATACTATATAATTATTTTAAGTTATTTGGGGAAGGCATATCCATGATGTTCTTGACCTTGTTAGGATCCACCTCAATGCCTCTTTTGGAAGATAATGAATCCTAGAAGTTTACCCGAGGTAACACTAAAGACACGTTTCTTGGGGCTCAACCTTACATTATGCTCTAGGATTCTGTCAAAAACTTTCTCCAATACACCAATATGTTCTTGTTAAGTTTTTTATTTATCCAAGAGACCATCCACATAGTCTTCAATAATATTATGCATGTAATCATAGAAAATGTATTTCATGGCACGTTGATAAGAGGTTCCTACATTTTTGAGGCCAAAGGGCATCACCTTGTAACAAAAAGTTCCCCAAGGTGTAGTGAATATTTTTTTATGTTGGTCATCAGGATTTATTCAAATTTGGTTGTATCCTAAAAAATCATCCATGAGTGAAAGCATTTCATGGCCAAAATAGGTATCGACAAGAGTATCAATATTTGGAAGAGGAAAGTCATCCTTAGGACATGCTTTGTTGAGATCTCAAAAGTCAATGCAAACATGTATCTCTCTATTAGACTTAAAAATGGGTACCATGTTTGAAAGCCACTTAGGATAGTTGATAGGAACTATGAATTTCACATCTAAGAGTTTTTGAAGCTCTATATTTACCAAGAGGGCCATGGTAGGATGCATTCTCCTAATTTTTTGTTTGACCGTCTTAGCATCAGGCTGTAAGGTGATATTATGGACAACCAAACTAGGATCAAGACCAAGCATATCCTTGTAAGACCATGTAAATATACCCTTCTTCCTCTTAAGGAGAGCAATAAATTGCTCTTATTTGTTAGGTGAAAGACTTTTGCCAAGCTTGATAATTTAGGGATTATCTTTGTCTGAAATAAGATCCATATCAATGGTATCTTCAATAGACATCTAGGAATCTTCCTTAAGCTTATGGGATGTTGGGATCAGATGAATATCATCTAAGATGTCATCAAAATATTTTGGCTTATCCTCATCTATTTATGCCTAGAAAACCTCGAGATCCAAAGGTGAATATGAAGGTGAAGGCATAGGGGATGGGGGAATATAGTTGGTGTAATCCCTTAACAATTCCTCAAATAAGACAAATTTTGCAAAGTATGGAGGTGAGGAAATCCAATCCATATCTATAAGGCTTATGTCAATTGGAATTGGTTTAGCCAGATCGTATGGATTGTGGAGTGGGGTGAATAAATCAATAAGATTCATGTTGACTTATGGGCAATGTGGATAAGGTTATATGGAATGAATGGGACCTAAAAACTGGTGCTAGGATCTTGTTTAACCTAAATAGTAGCAAGAAACACAAATAAATGCATTTAACTAGATGATATATACATGCAATGCTGAAAAAGAAAACATGTTTTTGTTGATTTTTTATTTTTTATTTTTTTTGGTAGTGGTGAAAACCACTATTTTTGTATTATGTACATATGTTACAAATTGCTTATGAAATAGATTAATGGAATGGAAGTGGTAGTTCACAGGTAGGGGTAGCTCACTCTTGTGGAAGAAGCAAGTGGAATATGGGCTTATGGATGGGAAACATGTTGAGATAAAACCCATATTGTTCGGTATGGGGAGTAATGGACTCCGATTCTTCTTCAGATTCATCTAAAATTATTAACATAAGTTTGAATTCTTCATTGATTTCATCATTTGAATCATCGAGATGGAGGGCTTCTTATCCTAAATTTGGAAGCCTTTGGAAGACTTTTTCAAGAGAAGAGGTGGAGGGAAGTGGGTGGAAATATAGACCTGAATGGTCATGCTCCTCTTTATATGGAACATCAATAGGTTGATTCACTCCATGTTCATTCAATCCTAGGCCATGACCTTACCAATTGACTATGTGAAAATATCAAGATGGAAATCCTGTCATGTTTGGAATATTGGCTAGTGTTGGTTCTTTGGGTTCCTCTATAGGACTTGGACTTGATGAAGAATCAATCCCCCATATACAAAATTTATGCTATTTGGAGTTGAACCCATGTTATATATTGCTCCTATTACTAAAGGTTGATCACATGGATGACCGAAATCCTTAGCATTAGGGATGATGAGGGGCATGCTGGTGATGTCTTGGACCACATATTCACCAATACCAGGATTGGTGAGGTGGACATTGACTTGGGATGTCATGGAATAGTTATGGTCAGATGATGTCTCAAGAAGTGATGAAGATAGAGATGTTTCACAATCCATCAATTTGACTTGTAAAATATTAGGTGATGGTGATGGATTGGATTGGAAAGGCTATTAAATGGATTATGATGATCTGGATGGCAATGATGCTAATGATGTGGATTTATTATGACCACATGTGCATGTAGTTAATGATGAAGATGATGGAGTTTGGAATCTTGATGATGATTAGTGATAGGGAAATCCTCAAGAATGGGATCCTTCGATGAAGAGATTGGTGAAGTGTTATATGTATTGGTTGATGGTGAAAGAAAAAGGTGAGTGGAAGGAAGCATGGACTCATAAGGATTTGAAATAAAATTGTAATACTTAAACGTCTTGACGTCCACTGGTATGCAATGTACCTATTCCTCATGAACATATTTCAAGCATTGATGTAAAATAGAAGCAACACATCTCATTTTCTCATCCAAGGTCTTCCAAGGAGTACATTGTATGCCATGGATCCTTCCAAAATGTGAAATATGGTGTGTAATGTTTTGACCCCTACTTCAATGGGCAAAACAACAGTGTCAACTGTGGAACACAAATCATCATTAAATGCTTTGAGAGTTAATGATGACTTGGTGATATGAGATGGAGGAAGGTTCAAATGATGAAGGGTGTATGTGGTGATGATATTGATAGAGGAACCGATGTCAATTAGGACTCTTTTAAAAGGATTCTTGTCAATTAGAGCCATAATATGCAATGAAGGGTCTATGAATTATGATGATATTGGATTAATCTCAAAGTCATAGAATGTTATGGAAGGATCCATGCATGTCTAGATGCTCCCCACAAAGTTTTTGAAGGTATTTGGATCTTGTGACTGTAGTTCAATAGACTTTAGAATGTCCATTAATGCCTCACGATGTGGGGGAGATTTTTGGATTAACTTGTAAATTGACAATTTAGTGGAAGTCATCTTTATACTTGTAGTTAACCAGCTACTCAATGAGATTAATGGTTAGGGTGGACGATTGATGGGTGGATTTGGGTAATTTTATTGACTAGGTATATGGATGGATGATGAAGAATGGGAAAACTTGGATGGGTGGTGATGCGGAAGGTTGTGACACACTTTCTTGAGGTGGTTGCCTTTGTTGGTTGTTCCTTTGACCTTTAGTGACCACATGGATGGACCCTACAAATCCTTGGTATTGTTGGATGTGATTGACTTGATTAGGAGTAGTTTTGGTACTAGCCCCTCCTACATTTGGTTACACCTCCTCATAATGAGGAAGTAATGTTTGAAATATACCAAGGTTTTAATTTTGTTGAGCAAGGGGATTATCTAGCTTGATTGCCCCCAAGTCAATAATATCTTGAAGTATGTCTTTAAATGAATGGAAATTATTAATGTCATGCCTATTTTGCCTATGATAAGAATAAAATAGATGTTCCCAATAGTTTTTACTATGTTTTGCGAGATCATCAGGTCTTATTTTGGGTAATGCAAGTTTATTTGTGTCATATAAACTTTGAAAAAGGGAAGCATATGACTCGAATAAGGGGGTGTATTGGTAATTTTGTCGGATAGACTATTGTCAGGGATGGTTTTCCACAACTGGCACTATGTTTTGCATGGCTTGAGTTGTTGAGGGTACCACATGATAAGCAATTTATTTGGTGTTGGTTGCACGGATTTTTATTGAGCCATTACCAATTGGCTCATGACCACTTGATTAAATTGATTGGGATGAGTGGCTGGGGTAACCTATTTTGATTTTGGTTGGCCTGAATAGTTGATTTTGTATTGGCCCTTATTTTGCCATTCTTTCTTTTTAGGCTTAAATGTACCTTATTGTATTTTGATCTCCTCAATGACACTAGCCTGAGCTAAAGATTCTTCAAATGATTGATAATTATGTAGTTGAAGCATCCAAGAGATAGGTTTTAAGCAACTCTTGGTGAATAGTTAATTAGATAATCCATTGGTAAGGTGAATGGCAATTTAGTGATGACAACCCTCCAATAATTTCTAAAATCGTAAATAGATTCACCATCATGTTGTCTCAAAGCATAGACATCAAACAATGAGATCTTAAATTTAACATTTAAGATGAAACACTCAAAGAATTTATCAATAAATTGCTCAAAAGTATAAATACTATGGCTTGGCAATTATTATACCATTCTATGGCATCTCCTCCTAATGTTTGAGGAAAATTTCAAAGCATGAGAGCATTGTTGTTTTGAATTCTAAAGCATGCATGTACAAAAGTGCTCACATGTTCATTGAGATCCTTAGTTCCATTAAATTTATAAAAATTAGGTACTATGAAATCTTCCAAATATGGCAGGGATGGTACTGAAGGATGAATGGGTTGATTGATCAATTGGTGTAAATTTAGTTTTTGGTTTGAAAAACTAGGAGTATATTGTATCAATTGATCTATCTATTTTTGCATGACCTTAATTCGAGGGTCTTCCTCAAGAATGTGGAAGCCCTAAATTACCTGATGATTTTATGGTGGAGTAGATAAATATTGTGTATGTTGAACATTTTGAGTAGATGTGTTATCATTGATGTCAAGAGTGTGTGGTCATTGATGTTAAAAGTCAGTTTCAGTGATCAGTGTGAGGAGAAGCAATTCCATAATTAGTGCAATTAGTAGATTCCATTTCTAGTTGGTTAGATCTGGTTCCAGGTAGTCAGATGTGGTCCAAAGTGCAAAGAAGAGACCTAAGCAAATAATATTATAATATTTTATTATAATATTTAAAAGTAAATTTAAATTAATTATAAATTAATTAATATAATTTTATTAATTAATTTAAATAACTTTCAAAATTTAATTAAGTTAATTATAAATTAATTTTTAATTTAATTAAAAATTAATTTATATGAATTTAAATAACCCTAAAGAGGGTTATAGGGTTAAAATGAAAATCAAATTTCATATTTGATTCAAGCATCGATGTTTATGGCACAAGAGGCATCATGTATAAATAATGGCAAAGACATTTGCCTTATCTCCTAATGGTATCAATTGAATCTCCCATGATCCATCAAATTCATGCGCAAAAAGGGAAAAATATTTTCCATGTTTTTCGAAGGGTCTCCGGTGGTGAAGGAATAATGATGAGGCCAGAAATTGCCTCATTCATAGACCATTTTTGGATATTTCATAAACTATTTGATAGACCTTATGCTATGTTTTTGTGCTAATTTTGATGATGGAATGCATTATGTATTACTATTTACATGTTTAGATGTTCAGGAGCATAGCACTCTGTTTTGACCATTTTTTGCATTTTTTGCACTATTTTAGCTGATTTACCTAGCAAATAAATATTTATTTGAATATGCAATAATGTATGTTGATGTGTATTCCATTCTGGGATCATGTTATTTGTTTTCCTTGCCTTCTAACCTATTCAAATTGCAAAAAGGTGCCAAAACCTGTTCAAACTAGGTTGACTATGCAAAAAATAGAATTTGACCATACAAATTCTAGCCAGCTATGCATAAACAACATGGCTTGGAATTTGTCAATGCCAGCACGTAAAACCTATGGAATTAGTCTTCTGAGGACTTAAGAAGACTACCTAGTCAGTAAAACCCATCATCCTGAGCAATTGATGCATGGATAAGCGTCAGAACTGTTACACTTCTTGATATTCCGGAGCAAGCTCTGGAATGAGCGGAGCAGAACTAGTTTTGGTCAAAACTATCAACAGAATGGTCAAAAAGGTGGAAAATGGTGAAATGAAGATGGATACAGCTGTATGAGAGGTTTTATCACCTCTTCCAATGCATTTATTCCAATAGATTGTACCCAACAAGTAAAATGGATAAGCTACAACAGAACAATTTCTTGCATTTCAGGAAGACAACTTCAACATAATTGTTGAATCCCTGAAAAGTAGCAACAAAATGAATCCACATATGTAATAGAATAGTATAAATAACAAGCTCCCATATTGGTTGAGCATATAGATAGACATTTGCATAGAAGTATAGGAATAGAATAGTTGTTTTAGTTGTAATAGAGTAGTGATTCTACAGGATTTTTCCTGCATTGTTGTAATGTTATTTCAAATTCAATAAAAAGTGTAGTTTCTTCATTCAATTTAGTTTCTTGAGTGAATGTGTGAGAATTAGGTAGTTTAGAGTAGTCTTCTTGCCTTCTTCTAGATCAGGGAGCAAGGGCCCACTTCCAAGCCCAGGAGAAGGATCAACTTTTGATAGTTTTTGTTCATTTCTTGTTACAGTAGGTTAGCAGAAACCTGACAATTTCCATTTCATTTGTTAACTGTGTTGTTTGTAGATGTATGAAATGTGTGTAGATGCAATAAAGTTGATCACCTAGTATAGGATTTTGAATCTTACAACACTTTTTGAAATTTCCCTATTTTTAGCAATTATTTCTAGTTCTTGGCATTTCCATTTGTGTTCATTGATTTCTATTTGTTTCATTTCTACAACATTTCATTCCAACATTTTAATTATATTAATGTAATTAGGAGTTACTTTCTATCATTTCCATTTTGCAAGCATAAATAGGTTTCATTTCTATTATTTCTGATTCTGCAAGAGTAATTAGTTTCAATCTTCTGCAATCTTTCCATTTCTGCAATTTTGTTTCAACAATTGTAATTAGGAGTTCAATTTAGTTCATAGGATTAGAGGTGACACCAGAAACCCCCAAAACTAACTGATCTCATCAATAAAGCCATTTCCTAAGTAGACTGACCTTCAAGTTGCTTACCTCTGCTATCATATACAACCATTGGACACCACCCTAGACTGACAATTATAATGATTAAATGGTGTGATTGATGACACTCATCATTTTTGGCACCATTTTAGGGAACCAAGGTGTTGTTAGGAGAAGTAAGCAGGCCAAGAATTGTTATCTTGGATACAAGTAATAGTTCTTGGAAACTTGTACTTCAGTTCATTTAGCAAATGAGCATGAATGCATAGGCCAAGAGATGAAAGAGGGAGGTTTATCAAGAACCAGCTCTTTTCCAGAAAGACGTTCTTCATGATCAGGATAAGACTTACTTGTGTATGAAATCCTTGAAAGACTTAAACGAGAATCATCTTCTTCATCAACTAAAATTTTGGGACCTTTGGAAGAAGAACTCTTAGAAGCACTTGCTTCCAGACATCCCTATGGACCTGGTCCATATGAACAAATTGTAGAAGTCAAAAGTGAGGGGGACACTATGGTAGAAGAACATGATAGGGATGTTATAGTTCTAGGTGAAAATCCTACTAGGAATTTTGAATATCCTATTCAGCTGAATCCTACTCAGAATGCTCCTATGAAAACAATTTCACCTTATGTATTGCCAACCTTTAGGGGAATTGTCTCTGAGGATCCTGACCAATTCTTGTTTGAATTTAAGGTTTTGTGTCAGACTTATGACTATGTAAATGATAATCAAAAACTGAAATTATTTCCATCTACACTTAAAGATGCAGCTTTACGTTGGTTTATGAGTCTTGAACCTGATTCAATCCGCACTTGGGAACAAATGGAAACTGTATTCTTGGATAAATATCAGGAGTATTGTAGAGTGTGGAATAGAAAGGATGAATTATTTTGGATTAAACAAGAGGAGGATGAGAATTTAGAGGACTATCTTGATAGATTTACCTTTATCCAAAAGAGATGTGGTCCTGTAGAATCTGACCTATTGAAGACTATATTTTTGAGAGGTTTGCAGGATGATTCCAGAGAAGTATTAGATTTAATGGGAAAAGGAGATGTGAACCAACTTGAGATTAATGATATTGTAGAGTTATGCAGAAATTATTCTCGCACTAGGCAAAGAAGGAAGAAGTGGAGTCCTAGTACTAATGATATGAAGGAATTAATGGAGGAAATGGCTAACATGAAAACTGATATTCTTGTCCAATTAAATTCTGCATTAGGGGAAAGAAATGCAAGATCTAACTCTACACCTCCTTTGGCTATCTATTGCCCAAGATGTAGAAACAAGCATGCCTTACAGGACTGTCCCCTGAACAGAACTTCCATCTCAGCTATTTGTGGCATTTTCTCAAAAGAGCACATGACTGATAAGTGTCATCTCTTGCCTCAACTCAAAAATATTTTGGAAACTCAGATTGAAGAACTTAATGTTATTGGGCAAAGGCAGGGAGGTAACTTTTCACAATATCAAAATACCCCTCACTTTCCTATAGGTTGGGGATAAACTCCTTGGAATATGCCATGGGGATATGCAGAACCACCTTCACAACCCTGGAATCAATCTTGGACATCTCCCCAAGATTGGTCACATCCACCCTGGAATCCTGTTAATCCACCTTGGACACAAAATCAACAATATGGGCAAATATGGGGGCAACAATACCCATCATATCAAGGGCAACAAAGGTATCAAGGACAAACTCAAAACCTACTGCCTACTCCTAATCAAAAATTTTAAGGAAGAGTGCAACCACAACAAGCACAATAGGTAAAACAACCTCCACTTCCAGCTCAACCTATGGCTAACCCAAATAATACCAGACAAGCAACCCCTATTTATGGAGCTGAGTCTGAAGAAACTACTATAGTTCATGTACTTGATTGTAGTAATATCCAATTGCATTCAGGGAAGGTCTTACCTGACCCTGCTCCACCCACCATTGAAGAAATTGATGGAAAACAAGAATCTTCCAACCAACAGTTACCAACAACTTTGGAAAAGGAGAAAGAAAAATCAAAAAATGTGCAGATGAAAGATGTACCCCCTACAGGAATGATACCATATCCTGAAAGGTTTGATAATACTGTAACTATCCCTAAATCAGAATTAGTCACAAAACTTAAGAAAATGACTATATCCCTTCCTTTGTTGCAAGCAATAAAGGATGTGCCATTAATTAAGAAAACCATTCAGGAGTTGTGTATTAAGAAACCTGGTAGAAAGAAGAAGGCCTTTCCTAAAACTATGCAAGTAGAAGGAAAATTGGCTGACCTGTTATCTGGAAAACTTGTTCCTCCAAAATATAGTGATCCAGGAAGTCCAGTTGTTACAATCACTATTGGTCTAGTTCAAATTCCAAATGTATTGATTGATCTTGGTGCTGCAATTAATGTAATGACTAAAGAAACAATGCAAAAACTGCAGCTCAATAATCTCAGTCCTACAACTATAGTTTTAGAAATGGCAGATAGGTCAGTTGCAAAACCAGAAGGAATACTGGAAGACATTTCCATTGAAGTTTCTTCTTGGGAATATCCTATAGATTTCCTAGTATTGCAGCCTAGAAATTCAGTTAATGGCTATCCCATCATTCTAGGAAGGCCTTGGCTTGCCACTATAGCTGCTTTTATAGACTGCAGATCTGGGGAAATGACTATTTCAAATGGCATTGATCTTAAAAATATTTCCCTTTATCCACCTGCCCAACCTTCAACAAAATTTTTTGGACAGATATGGTTTCCTGAGTCTGATGAAGAACAGGAAGAAACTGTTTCCACTCTAGCCACAATAATAGTAAAGGAACATATTGAGGAAATCAACTCACAAGAAAGAGAAATCTTTGAGGATGAAACTATCCTAGTTGAGACATTACAGGAAGAAGGACTTAAAGATGATCAAGTCCTTGTTCATCGCTTGTTGTGGAAGGATGAAGAACATACCTCAGAACATCTGTCATCCATTCCAATACAAGAAAGCTCTTTCACACTACCACATGGATGGCATCAACATCTTCTTACTTCTTTCACATGTCCTATGCAAGGAATGATTCCATAAGGTATCACTTTTGAAATAGAATCCAGAGTATTTCATACTTTGCAACCACATCACTGTCCATTAAATTCTTTAATCAACAAGTATGGAGCAGTCAACTCTATTCATCCAGGGATTAAACAAATAGAAGTACAACCAGGTAAAATTTTGAATATTAATAGTTGGTTGACTGATGAACAAGAAGCAAAGTTATTTGTTGTCCTACAAAAACATGTTCAGGATTTTGCTTGGAGTTACAAGGATATGACTGGAATTCACCCTGATGTGTGTACACATAGGATATACACTGAAGATGTTAAACCTGTGAGACAACCTCAAAGACGTTTGAATCCTGCTCTGAAAGATATTGTCAAGGAAGAAATTGAAAAACTTTTAGATGTAGGGTTCATTTATCCAATTTCAGATAGTCGGTGGGTTTCTCCATTGGTTATTGTTCCAAAGAAAAATGGGAAAATGAGAGTGTGTGTAGACTACAGAGAGTTAAACAAGGTCACACATAAGGACCATTTCCCATTACCTTTCATAGACCAAGTGTTAGATACCCTTGCTGGCAAGAAATTCTTCTATTTTCTTGATGGATTCAGTGGATATAATCAGATACAAGTTGCACCTGAAGACCAAGAGAAAACTACTTTCACATGCCCTTGGGGAACATTTGCTTATAGGGTCTTGCCTTTTGGTTTATGTAATGCTCCAACAACCTTTCAAAGAGTTATTTTGGCAATATTCTCTGATTTGACAAATGAAAGTGTGGAAATCTATATGGATGATTTCACAGTGTGTGGAGAAACTTTTGATTATACTTTAGAACAACTTGAAAAAGTTTTAACACGTTGTGAAACATACCATTTGTCTTTAAATCCTGAAAAATATTTTCTAATGATGGAGGAAGGGATTGTCCTTGGTCATCATATTTCCTCTCATGGGATTAAGGTTGATCCCAAGAAAGTGGAAGTCATCAAAAACCTTCCTCCTCCAAAAACTCAAACTGATGTAAGGAGTTTCTTGGGACATATTGGTTTCTACCATAGATTTATTGCAAATTTTAGTACCATAGCCAATCCAATGTTTGCATTATTGACTAAGGATTCTGAATTTACCTGGTCTAGTGAATGTCAAAAGTCTTTTGAAGCATTGAAAGAGAAGTTAACAACTCCCCCTATGTTGAGAGGACCTAATTGGGAACTGCCATTCCATATTCAGACTGATGCTTCCAATACTGCTATTGGAGCAGCACTAGGTCAAATTGAAAATGGAGAACATTATGCCATTTATTACATTAGTAAAAACTTGACAGGAGCTGAAAAGAACTACACTACTACTGAGAAGGAATTCTTAGTTGTGGTATATGCTATCAATAAGTTCTGACACTATATCATAGGATATCAGGTGTTCATCCATACAGATCATGTTGCTATTAAATACTTGATGAATAAACCTCTGGTTAGTGCAAGAATTATTCGTTGGTTAATATTGTTGTAGGAATTTGATATCACCATAGTTAATAAACCAGGGAAAGCTAATGTAGTGGCAGATTTTCTATCAAGATTGCCAAACACAGACATAGGGGAATTGGTTGAAGATGCTTTTCCTGATGAAAAATTATTTGCTATTTCTGTACAATCTCCATGGTTTGTAGATATAGCTAATTACTTAGCTACAGGAAAAATTCCTCTTCACTTTACTCCTAAACAAAAGAAATAGTTAATCAAGCAAAGTGCTTCCTTTAAATGGATAGGAGGTCTACTCTTTAAATGTAGTCCTGACCATATTCTACGTAGGTGCATCCGCAAGGATGAAGTGTATGACATTCTTCGTGCATGTCATGATGAACCATATGGAGGGCACTATTCAGTACAGAGTACAATTCAAAAAATCTTGGGTGTTGGCTACTACTGGCCATCCCTGCATAAGGATGTAAAGAAATATATCAGACATTGTGATGCATGCCAAAGAATGGGAAAGCCTACCTATACCAGTGAAATGCCATTGCAACCTCAAGTAGGTATAGAACCATTTGAGAGGTGGGGGTTAGACTTTGTAGGACCTATTGACCCACCTTCTCAAGGTAAGGTGCATATTTTGGTATGTACTGATTATGTGACTAAATGGGTAGAAGCACGTGCTTTTAAGCATGCACGAGAGGAAAAGGTTGTTGATTTTCTGTATTCACAAATTTTCCTACATTTTGGAGCCCCACACACTATTACCATAGATCAGGGACCTCAATTTACATCAAAGGTTGTTGAAGCCTTCACCAAACTATATGAAATCAAGCATAGGAAATCCTCACCTTATCACCCTCAAGCAAATGGTCAAGTTGAAGTGACAAATCGAGAATTAGAAAGAATCTTAACCAAAATAGTAGCTTCCCATAGGAGGAATTGGATAGATAAACTACCTGAAGCAGTTTGGGCTTACAACACTACATGGAAATCTACCACTGGATTTACACCTTATGAATTGGTTTATGGTAAAAAGCCTCTTTTGCCTATTGAATTTGAATTACTAACACTTCGAACTACTTTGGAAGTTGGTATTGATTTGTCATAGGCACAAGCAGACCGAATTTTGCAACTCAATGCATTGGATGAACTACGAATGGATGCATTGCACCAGACTGAGATGATTCAAGCACAACGAAAGTTGTGGCATGATAGTCACATTCAACAATGGAAATTTTAGCAAGGTGATTGGGCTTTGTTGTTTGACTCTCGTTATGAAGACTTTCCTAGGAAGTTGCAGACTAGGTGGCTTGGACCATATCAGATCGAAGAAGTGTTTGAAAATGGAGTTGTTCGCCTTTCACCCATTGATGATTCACGCAGAAAGTTAGTGGTTAATGGGCATCATCTTTGGATATATCATAAACCACTAACTAAGGATGAGTTTCTAAAGCAAGTGGAGCAATTGGATGTATGCATGTTGGAAGGAACCACTTCTTCCACAATCAATTCAACAGAATAAAAAATGATTAAAAAAATGAAAAAAATTAAAAAAATGAATAATTCAGAAAGTGAAAACCTCCTAGGAGGCACTTCTGAATTGGCTTGCATGAAAACTGGTTGTCCGACATGTTTGCCTTGTCAGATTCACCATCATTGTCCCATATGTTCTCACAATCATTGTTTTCTCTATTCTCAGAACTACACCTATCTTATTCAGTAGAAGAGTCAGCTGGTAGTCAGCAGAAACAGCCATCTGTACAAATGTAGATAAGTGGTTAAATCAGGTATGTGCCCTTTACATTTTAAACATTGTAGATAGTTAGTATGTAGTGTGTAAAGTCACTAATTAGTACATAAAGCATTCATAAGGTTTGATCCAAAAGATATCCATCTGGTCAATGGGAGATAAAACATTTTAGGCTATTTTAAATTTGAAAGAGCTTTGAAATAATGTGATTCTCCAAAATGAGAATACTGCTTAGCTTCGGAATGATGGAAGCTCAGAATGAAAAACTAGTGTTTCTAAACAAAAATAGCTTCAGAATAAAGAGGGTTTATGCTTCCGAATGAGAGGAATTTTACCCTGAAAGAATGAAGGGAAAGATGAAATGTCACGTGGCATAAAAGTATTTTTAATTTCACCATTTGAAGTTGGAAATAACAAATCATGGCACACATTCCAAGCTACGGATTTCAAGTTCAATGGAACAAGATCTTGGGAACCATTGCATGCTTCGTGATATGCAAAATCATTGGCACATGTAACAAGGCACTTTGGTAAAAGGAAAATTTACATGTTGTACATGATGAAGCCAACAATTAACTGCCACCTCAACAAATCATAACCATTTAATCACAAATAGCAGAAAAAGATAAATCACGTTCCTATAGGGAATAAGAGTCTACCACATGACGAGTAAAGGGGATTTAATTTTTCAAACACTTCAACACATTTCGAAGCATGTTCCTACACTATGAAAATTAAATTCCATAGCCCAAAACATTATAACCCCTTAGATGCAAATTATTCGATCCAAACCCAAGAAACCTATTTCAGAAGGCTGAGAGAAAACAGAGCACAAAAAATTGAATATGGGAGGCAAGAAAAATAAAATTGAGCCAAAAAATGTAGAATATCTACAGAGAGATCCTGAATCCTTACGTATCTTCATAAAAGGAGGATTGATGCCATTTTTGCATAAATTTGATGGACACTCCGAGGGTTGGTGGAAGAATTTGCACGCACTCTCAGAAACAACCAGGTAATCAGTGGCATGGCAATCCAGGTAACACCACAAATCTTGAGTCAAATCACTGAATTACCATTGCAAGGGTTACAAATTTTAAAAGCTAGTAAAAATACCCTAACAAAAATAGTTAATCAATTTAGAGAAGAACAAGATAAACCAATTGAGTTTCAAATGAATAATAATATTTGCAAAGGGGTAAAACGAACCAGTTTACAACACCCTTGGGGGGAAGTAGCAGTATGGGTAATCAGGTTTCTTACTTGTGATGGGCAATTTGCCATTTTTCTAGACACCATATTAGAATTTTAAACCATTTGAGGCATGGTGGTTCAAACCCAGAAGTCAGAGTAAATCTCCCTCTATATTTATACCAAGAGTTACAAAATATGGCCAAATGATACCAAGCAGGGAGAGGGACTCCAAAACACCATGGGCTCATTAAATTGATTTGTAAACATCATTTTAGGGGAAACCCTAGAAGCTTTGAAAGGTTTTTCTCTGCATGGAATGAATTGGAGGGTGAAAGCCCTGAATCTGAAGAGGAGGTAGAGGTTGAAAGCCCTAAATCTGAAGAAGCAGAAATTGAAAGATCTGAACCTGAAATTGAAACTGAATCCTCTAAAAAATAAATTCCCTCTTCACCACAGGGACCTCCATCCTCTAGGACCATAAAGTAAAGAGAGAAATAATCTAAATATAGCCCTAAAGGAAAAGGAAGGAAGGTTGCATTTTTTGAAAATGTAACTATTTTTCCAACACAACCCACTGAGCAACTTGGAAGTTCAAGCAGGGAAGAGCAGATGGAGAAGGAAACACCTAAAGTAGACTCTACTCCAGAATTATCAAAATCTATTCCAAAATCCCCTAAAAATATCAAACACAAACAATCTACTATTGGGTTGCGAAGGTCCTCTAGACTTCAAAAGAAAAAGTAATGGAGGAAGTAGTGGATATAGAGGTAGTATCACTATCCCAACAAGTGAGTACAGAAAAGACATTGATACATCTGTTGAAGGTATATTGCAGGGAGAAGTGCTTGTAGATGAGAGTGCAAAATACAAAAGAAGCATATATAGGCACAGAGGATGTAGAGGTAGGCACAACAATTACAAACATAGATACAACAATACCTACAAAGAATATCTCACTTGTTGATTATTCTGATTTGATTCTGAAGAAGAGTTCATAGCAGAGGAAGAGAAGGAAGATATACAAGAACAATTGCATGCTGCTAGAAGTGTCATTAAGACACAGATGGGTTGGATTGAACAACATGAAGCCTCTATCAAAGAAAAGGATAAGCTTATTGCTGATTTGCAGTAGGAGGTAGATGAATTAAAGGCTAGGTTGTCAACTCTAGAGCAACAACCTACAGAATCTGATTCTGAAGATGAGTTGGCTAGAATTCTATTAGAATTAGTAGAAGAGCATAGGGAGGCAGCCATACCTGAAGAAGAATCACCTATCAGAGGAGTAGAAATAGAAGAGACAACAACACAAATCTTCCAACAGGATGTCAGTATGATAGAACATGAAGATTCAAGGGCTTCTACAGAACAATCTAATAATTTGCAACAATAGGAAGCACAAACATCACAAGCAATAGTGGATGCAGTGGATGCCAATGAACAAGAATAGGTAAATGTGCATTCCCCTCAAGTTTCTATTGAATTAACTACATATGATTCACCTCAAATTGAAACAACAGAAATTGGGGTGCAAGTAGATTTACCCCTTATAGACACAACAAAAATTGGAATACAGGTAGATCTACCTCCAAAAGTGCAACAGATAGCCAAGCCCCCACAAATAGTTACACTAACAAAGTATAATGAGGATATAGCACATTGGATGCTTAAGTGTCAAGGAATGGAAGCACAAATTGCATCCTTGAAATCTATGGAACAAAAACTTGATGCTCAAAATGCACAAACAACTAAGTTGCAGGAACAGGTTCAGGATCTTTGTCAAATTGTAGAGTACTTAGTTCAGTGCAGAAGACCTGCAAGGTTTTATACTTTGATACTAAAAGAAAAATACCTCTACTGGAAATTAATGAGGATTATTTCCAATCTTCCTTACAAACTAGACACTACTGAAGAATTTGTAGAGACATATCTGCATAGTCCAGAGGAACAGAAGAATTTACTTTGTGAGTTGTTTCTACATAACTTCTTCATACCTGAGAATGTAACATTTTTGCCACATATCTTCATAGGAGATATCCAATTGAGAGCTTTCATATCTACATTGCAAAATCAGATGCATTGGGAGGAGGAGAAAAAGGCAAGCAAAGAAATGGAGTTGAAATCTGAACTACTAATAAGACCTTCCCATGCCAATTATAGGGTCTCCATAAATGAACATTTCACTATGATGAGGGAGCAGAGAATCAGAGAAGTTTATATAAGTAATCTTACTGATTGTGTAATGAGTTTTTAGGTCTTTTGTAACCAACATTTTGGTAATGCTCTATCAGCTTGTAAGAGCAGGTGGGGAGAGTTGTCAATATCACTTCAGAAAAGGGAACCTATCTCACCCAACAACTTGTTGTGGTCCAGGAGAAGAGTTGAGGGCATAGTGCAGGTCATCCAAAAATTAAAATATCATTGGGTAGGTTTGAGATATAGGTTGCCAACTGTTATAACTCCTGTTCCATATTTCTTTGATAATGATCCCCAACCAGATGAGCAGTTCCAAGAGTGGCTCAAGAAAATATAGGAAATCAGAGGATACTATCAGGTTCCAGGGTGAAAACTGAGTTATGAAGAATGGAATCTGGACATAGATCTCTGTGTTATTATGGCTTCACAGAATGCATGAGGACATGCATTACAATAGGTTGGGGGAAAATGATGAGGCCAGAAATTGCCTCATTCATAGACCATTTTTGGATATTTCATAAACTATTTGATAGACCTTATGCTATGTTTTTATGCTAATTTTGATGATGGAATGCATTATGTATTACTATTTACATGTTTAGATGTTCAGGAGCATAGTATTCTATTTTGACCATTTTTTCTGCATTATTTTAGTTGATTTACCTAGCAAATAAATATTTATTTTGAATATGCAATAATGTATGTTGATGTGTATTCCATTATGGGATCATGTTATTTGTTTTCCTTGCCTTCTAACCTATTCAAATTGCAAAAAGGTGCCAAAACCTATTCAAACTGGTATGACTATGCAGAAAATAGAATTTGACCATACAAATTCCAGCCAACTGTGCATAAACAACATGGCTTGGAATTTGTCAATGCCAACACGTAAAACTTATGGAATTAGTCTTCTGAGGACTTAAGAAGACTATCTAGCTAGTCAAACCCATCATCCTGAGCAATTGATGCATGGATAAGCGTCAGAACTGTTACACTGCCTGATATTCTGGAGCAAGCTCTGGAATGAGTGGAGCAGAACCAATTTTGGTCAAAACTATCAACAGAATGGTCAGAAAGGTGGAAAATGGTGAAATGAAGATGGATACAACTGTATGAGAGGTTTTCTCACCTCTTCCAATGCATTTCTTCCAATATATTGCGCCCAGCAAGTAAAATGGATAAGCTGCAGTAGAACAGTTTCCTGCATTTCAGGAAGACAACTTCAAAACAGTTGTTGAATCCCTGAAAAGCAACAACAGAACACATCCACATATGTAATAGAATAGTATAAATAACAAGCTCCCATATTGGTTGAGCATATATATAGATATTTGCATAGAAGGATAGGAATAGAATAGTTGTTTCAGTTGTAACAAAGCAGTAATTCTACAGGATTTTTCCTGCATTGTTGTAATGTCATGTCATAATCAATAAAAGGTGTAGTTTCTCCATTCAATTAGTTTCTTGAGTGAATGTGTGAGAATTAGGTATTTTAGAGTAGTCTTCTTGCCTTCTTCTGGATCAGGGAGCAAGGGCCCACTTCCAGGCTCAGGAGAAGGATCAACTTTTGACAGTTTTCTGTTCATTTCTTGTTGCATAGGTTAGCAGAAACCTGACAATTTCCATTTCATTTGTTAACTGTGTTATTTGTAGATGTATGAAATGTGTGTAGATGCAAGATAGTTGATCACCTAGTATAGGCTTTTGAATCTTACAACACTTTTTTGGAATTTCCCTATTTTTAGCATTTGTTTCTAGTTCTTGGCATTTCCATTTGTGTTAATTGATTTCTAGTTGTTTCATTTCTGCAACATTTTATTCCAGACTTTTAATTTTGTTAATATAATTAGGATTTACTTTCTGTCATTTCCATTTTGCAAGCATAAATAGGTTTCATTTCTGTTATTTTTGATTCTGCAAGAGTAATTAGTTTCAATTTTCTGCAATCTTTCCATTTCTGCAATTTTGTTTCAGCAATTGTAATTAGGAGTTCAATTCAGCTCATAGGATTAGAGGTGACACCAAAAACCCCCAAAACTGACTGATCTCATCAATAAAGCCATTTCCTGAGTAGACTGATCTCCAAGTTGCTTACCTCTGCTATCGTATACAACCATTGGACACCGCCCTGGACTGACAATTATAATGATTAAATGGTGTGATTGATGACACTCATTAAATAAATTGAATGGAGCACTAATACATAGCACCAAAGGTGCTGGTAGCATAGTTGGCATTGATGGAAGTGCTAGGGTGTGTGGCAAGCAAGGCATGCAGGTTCGAATCCCTTCGGTTTTATTTTTGGAAAAGTAGAGGGTACATATTTTTGAGCAAGCACTGAACAAGGGGTTAAATGGAAGCTTGCACCTTCCCTTCCCTGTGGGAGTGCTTAGCCCATGTGGTGGGCTAGCACCTTGATAAGGCACTCAACAAAGAGGTTTTGTGTTCAAAATACACCGAGGCCTTTTTGGTTGTGACAAAGGTATGCACTGATGTCATTTGTGTTGGTCGCTTAATTTCGAATGTGCTAAGGTTGAAAGAAAATAAAAATATTTTTATGTGCCTAAGGTTGAAAAATAAAAATATTTTGATGGTTTATGAGGTTTAATTTTTGCCTGAATTAATTTGGTTATTAAATGTTTTGAGGGAGATAAAAGGGTTGGCAAATATTATTGTTGAAAGGTTGATTTATTAAAATTGGATATTATAAGGAGCAATTTGAGTATGTATGATTTGATGATTGCTAATTTCAATAAGGATTAATAAGGTGTATTTGATATTGATTATTTGTGTAAATTGAGAAATATTTTGAAAGAGTGTTAGTGTGAAATTTTGTCATCTAACCATTGAAATTGGCAAAGAAGAAAATTGTTATTGAGACAGGTTTTTAAAAGTATTTCTACATCAAACAAAAGGTATGGGCACATCTTCCTAGTGAGTGATTGTTGAATGTTGTGAATGCTAATTTGGAGTGAAAAGAGTTTTTTCTAGAAATAAGAGTTGTTGATAAAACCTTATTTGATAAGCATTGTTATTGAAGTGATTGGTTGAGTGAAGAACTTGAAATAGGGTTTGCAAAGATCATGATTATCATTGTTATGTGAGATTGTTTTGATAAGCATTGTTGGAAATAAATGAGTGAGTTTTCATATGCTCAGACTAGGGTTTGAGAGCAAGAATTATTTCATTGAGTGATTTGTTGAGTAGATTTGTGACTGAGCCTAGTCAAGTAGTTGTATTGAAGTGATAGTTCATGTTATGTGAAACAAATTGTTTCATAATCTAAATTGATTTGAAAAAGAGGTTGAATGTTTATGAGTATGAAACATATTGATTCTCTAACAATCCTCTATATGTTTCTATGGTAAAAGAGAGATTGAAAGTGATTGAGCATTGTGGTGAATGTGAAGCATATTGAGTCTAACAATAAAATTTATGTTTCTGTGATATTGGACAAGTTCTAATGAGGACTTGTTGAGTAGATTTGAGGTAAGTATTAGAGAGAACTTGTGGATATATTTGTGTGAGCTTTTGTGGAAGCTTACAATATAGATTTGAGGATAGAGATTGTTGAGCAGATTAGACAAGTTCTAGAGATAACTTGTGGATAGATTTGTATGAGATTTTGTGGAAGATTACAATATAGATTTGAGGATAAATATTGTTGAGCATATTGGACAAGTTCTAGAGAGGACTTGTGGACAGATTTATGTGAGATTTTGTGGGATATTACAATACATATTTGAGGACAGATATTGTTGAGAAAATTGGACAAGTTCTAGAGAGGACTTGTGGATATATTTGTGTGAGCATTTGTGGAAGCTTATAAGGCAAATTTGAGATAAGCCTTTGAGAAGACTTGTGAGCAGAGTTGACTGATTAATTTTTTCAAACCTTAGGTTAAGGTTTGGAGCAGATCTAGCAGAGTTGATTTGTAATTGAATCAAGCTTTGTGTTAAGGCTTGAGATAGATATTGAGGACATATTTGTGCTAGACCGAAGGACTATATTTAGTGTAGATTTGAGGATAGATTTTGGTTCAAATTTAAGGAAAGGTTTGTGCCAGACCAAAGATAGAGATTGAGAAAATTTGTGCTAAATAAAAGGATTGTGTTTAGTGAAAATTTTAGGATAGAGTTTGGTGCAGATTTGAGGACAAGTTTGTGCCAAACTAGAGACAGAGATTGAGCAGATTTGTGCTAGACTAAAGGACTGCGTTTAGTATATATTTGAGATAGATCTGAGAGTAAGCTTTGGAGGTGATAGAGTATAGAGGATGATAGTCTCTTATGGATAGATATCCATTAGCCATGGTAGTAAGGATAGGTCTTCTAAGTAGGGATAGGAGTCTTTAGTGGATAGAGATTCATTAGCCAGTGTAGTGGAGGTAGCAATTCTAGAATATCACCAGCCAGAGCTAAGGAGAAAGAGTTCTATTGTGAATAAAGATACATGAAATTGATTAGGGGATTTGTTTCTCCTTTGGATAGATGTCTATAAACATTGTAATATGGAAAAGATTTCCAAGAGATTTATTGAGAAAATTTTAGTGAAATATTTTCTTCGTGGAGTAGCCCATATTGGGTGAACCACGTTAAATTGGTGTATCTATTGTGTGTGGTGATTTATGCATTGCTTTGATTATTTTTGTTGATATTGCTATCTATACATGGTATAATATTGATTGGAAAGAAAAGTAAGAAGTGGTCTTATACTATTCACTCCTCCCTCTCAGTATAATCTTTTGTTCTTTAATTGGTATCAAAGGAGGTTCTTTAAAAAAAGTTTAATAAATTTAAGGAAAATCTTACAAGAACATAATGGCTTCTAAGAATGGGTCCTTAGATAATTCAACTCCAGTATTTTATGGAAGCTATTATGTATTTTGGAGTATGATAATGAAGATCCACCTTATGGCACTTGCAAATGAAATTTGGGAAGCAGTTGAAAATGGATACATACCACTAGCTACTCCACCTACATATAAATATGGTAAGCTTCTACATCATTACAATTCAAAAGCAACAAATACAATTTTGAGATGTTTACATAGAACAGAGTTCATAAAATTTATGCATTACAAATATTCAAAAGGAATTTGGGATAAGTTGCAAAGCATATATGAAGGAGATAAAAGTGTCAAAAAGGCAAATATAAAAAATCTCAAAGGACAATTTGAATAATTAAGAATGAAGGATGAGGAAAACATTAGTGTTTATATACTTCGTGTATATGAGGTTGTTAATTTCATGCAAGGACTTAGACTTGATATTGAAGAATCAGATGTTTTTGATAAGATCTCTCCAAAAAATATTTAGTGAAAATATTTCTTCTATAGAGGAATAAAAATATGGTGATTCTTTGACAAGAGATGTTTTACTTGGTATTCTTATAGCTTTTGAGATAAGAACAAAAGAGGAACCTAATCTCCAAAAGGAAGCAGCCTTCAAAGCTACTTAGAAGAAAAATGGCAAGAAGTCAAATTCAAGCAATGAGTCATCTAATGATGAAGAGGAAAATTATGGCAAAAAAAATAAAGATTCAAGAAGATTTAAAGATGCAAAATTTGTTAGATGTTTAAATTGTGGAAAGTATGGTCACTATGCAACTGATTTTCAAGAATATAGAAATAGCAATGATGAAGAAAAATAGGATCATAAGAATAGAGAATCAGAAAAATATAGGTACCAAAAGAAAGGCAAGGATGGACAAGGCAGACAATGAAAGAAGTTCTTTCAAAGGCAGAAGAGGAGTTACTATGTGAACAAGGCAAGTAAGTTCTCAAGTGACAACGATAATAGTTTCTTAGATAATGATAAAGATGAAGTTCTATTTATGATAGAAGAGAAGAAGTTAAGAAAATGTTATCAATAATTCTCAAGTGTTTTAGATGTGGTAATTTTGGACGTCTTGAAGATAGTTGTACAAATAATGGTTTCAGTTTCAGTTATGATGAATATGAAGATACACTTGAAGGACCAGAAGAAAATATTATAATGGCACTAGAAGAAGGAGATAATCCTATAGAAGACAAGTTAGAAGAGAATAAATATGTTTTCAAAGGCAAAAAAATAGAGGAAGAATCAGAAAAAGGAGAAGTTGATCTTTAGGGAGAACTTATTTATGCTCTTAACACATTAAAAAAGGTAAGAAAACATAACTCCTAATTTAAGCTTCAGTTTCAGGAATGTGATGAAGAAATAGGAAAGCTTATAGAGTATCTAAATAAGTCAATAGCTAAGACAAAGAAGTTCAAGGATAAGTTAGAAGCAAATGTCTTAGAATGTGAGAGATTAGAACAAGAAGTATCTCTACTAAGGGAAGAAGTAGAAAAGTCTAAGGATAAGCTACACAAGTTTGGAAAGAGCTCAAAGATTGTAGTTTTGAACAGACTCAAAAGAAACAAGAAGAGTCAACCTCAAGTTTTGAAGAATAAGAAACTTCATAAGAAGAAAGTGTGATAGAAAGTGAAACTTCTAAGGATGAGTTGGACAATAGAAATTTCAACAAGGAAAGAAACAATGCACAAAGGAGAAATAGATGGAACATGAACCAACATAGGGCAAAATAGACTAAGAGACCAATGAGGTCAGGGCAAGGAAATTTTAATGGAAGATGTTTCCCATGTCATATATTTGGGCACAAGGCTTCATAATGTAGGACACATGAAATATAGGAATATGGGAACTTCAAGAATAGGTAGTTATTTCATGGGTATTGCTACTCATGTAATTAGTTTGGTCACAAGGTAATGAATTACAGGGTTCATGATAGGAATAGATATGGCTTCACCAAAAGAAATACCAAGATATTTGCACCTTCAAGGAATAACAATATTAAGTGTTATAAGTGCAATAATGATGGATATACAAAAAAGTGGTGTAGATAATACAATCCAAAACCAAGTATGAACAAAAATAGTGATGAGGATCAACAAACATGAACAAAAAAAAAATTCCAAGGAGTTAAATTAGAATTATTTTCATAATGCTAGCCTAAAGGGGTAGAAATTACAATGCCAGACTTGTTCAATAGTGGAGCCCAATCCTAGATCGAAGACCATATTTCCAGATCCAAAATCCCCTTTTAAAATCTACCTTCCCCGCCCAACTGGCGGCTGACAAAATTTTAAATTCTACTTTCTCGCCCAACTGGCGGCTGACAAAATTTTAAATTCTACTTTCCCGCCCAACTGGCGGATGAACATTTAAATTCTACTTTCCCGCCCAACTTTTGGCTGACAAAATTTTAAATTCTACTTTCCCGCCCAACTGGCGGTTGATAAAATTTTAAATTCTACTTTCCCGCCCAACTGGCGGCTGACAAACACCAAGGCAAAACACTTAGAATTTTTTTTTTGTTTTTTTCTGTTGATGCAAGATTGCTCTGCTGCCACTGGATGCTCCTGCATCAGACACCTAGGGTAAGTTTGATAAGTGACCTCACTTCTTTGCTATTGGAGGAAAACCAAGGTGGTCAACCTCGAACTTGGATAGCCAAGTTGAATCTTCTACAGGCCTTCCCTTCCATTTCACTAGATATTCTTCATATTGTCTGTTTCTTTTAATTATGCCGATGTGGGTATCCAGGATTTCCTCTATCTCTTCTGTCACTGGAGCTAATTTTGGAACACTCCACAACTCTGCAACTAGTTCCTTAAAACTATCACCTTCATGATACTCTACCAAATTAGAAATATTGAACACATGTGATATGTTCAATCCACTCGGCAACTCCACCTCATATGCATTTCCTGAATATCTTTTCTGTATGATCCTGCATGGTCCAAACTTCTTCATTTTTAGCTTGTTATATGTTTTAGCAGGAAACCTCTCCTTTCTCAGGTGCACCATGACTTCATCACCAACCTAGAACTCCTTAAACCTCCTTTTTTTATCAGCATTTGTCTTGTACTGAGTGTTCATCTTATTGATGTGTTGTTTTACTTCTTCATGCAAATCCTTTAGTGCTCTATAAAGTTCTCAGCTTCAGCACTATTCTTTTCTCCCCTGTCCAACTTCCTCAACTCAAAAGCATTTCTTGGACTACTCCCATATACAATCTAGAATGGTGATTTACCAGTACTCATGTTGACAGTCCTATCCAGAGTAACTGGGGTTGTACAAGCTCTCCAAGCTTCAACAAAATTTGGGTCTTCAGGGTATAAACCCTTAAGTTCTTCAAACCCCACAACTTCCACTCTCATTATTGTCAACAAACTCTTTTCATCCATCTCCTTCAGTGGCTTTAGTTTATGGCGCACTCCTTCCTTTTTTAGGGAGTAAGTGTTGGCATGTCCATCATGGACTACATGGTGATCAAACTGCCATGGTCTTCCTAACAACATATGGCAAGCATCCATAGGCAGGATATCACACAATACCTCATCCTGGTATCTCCCAATATTAAACTTGACTAAGCACTATTCATTGACCAATGCCCTATGGTCCTTCTACAACCATGCAATCCGATATGGATGCGAGTGTCTCCTCCTCTCTAGCTATAACTTAGTAACCATTTCTTTAGAGACCAAGTTATCAGTATTGCCATTATCTATAATAACATTATAGACCTTACCTGAACATTTGTACCTTGTGCAGAATAGGCTCTTCCTCTAGTCTGGTTCCTTCTCCTCATTCAACAAGGTTCTCCTTGTGACCATAACTTCTCCTCTCTCTGCCTCCTTAGAGTACTCTGATTCAGCTCTTTCATCTACAATAGTAGCTCTGGCATTACCCGTTGGCCTCCTATTTGGATTCTCTTGGTGCTATGGACACTCATATGCTTGATGTCCTCCTTCTCCACAGTTGAATCAAGTTCCATGAAACCCTCTTTCTCCATTTTCTTGACCAGATATACCTCTTCCTCTTGGGTAGTTTTTTTGACCATGAGATCTGTAATCATTATCTCTCTTTTGATCCTGACTGCTACTAGCTTCTTCTTTCTTCTCATCTCGTCCTCCATATGTTCTTGCACCAGTTCTTTCTCTATGACCTCTTCCTTTCTGCTTACCCTCAAACCTTCTGTTAAGCTTCTCTTCAAATTTTAGAGCAAACTGGTAAGCATCCTCAATGGTGCTCATCCTAACTAGACTCAACTCTTCTTGAATACTGGTTCTCAACCCATTGATGTAACGGGCTACCTTCTCCTTGTTAGCCTTAGAATGGTTGGTTCAAATCAAGATCATGTAGAACTCATCGATGTATTCTTTGATAGACTTTCCTGACTGTCTCAAACTTTGCATCTTCTTTAGCAGATCCAACTCATAATCTACCAAAATAAACTGCCTCTTTAGCTTTTCCACCATTTGTTCCCATTTGGTGATCCTCTTTTTTCCCCTTCTATTTCTATCAAGTTGTACTCCTTTCCACCATATTCTAGCATAACCCTTCAGTGTGGTCTTAGAAAACTTGGCCCTCTTAGGATATTCAACCTCCTCATACTCAAAATATTCTTCCAAATCATTGATCCAATCAATCAAATCCTATGGATCAATATTTACAAAATACGTAGAAACCTCCATCTTCGGTCTCTTTCCAATATGAGATATGGCTCTGTATAACCTGGCTTGTGCAGGATCTACTACCTCTTCTTCTTCCTCAAACTGGTCCTCCTCTTCTTCAACTTCATTTTCACTGCCATATTCTCTCCTTGGCTCAAACCCTCTACGTAGATCCTGGTGTAAACTACCTCATGTCCGACGATCTATTTACACACTCAAGAACTCCCGCTCTGATACCACTTGATGAGGATCAAAAAACATGAACAAAAAAAAAAAATCCAAGGAGTTAAATTAGAATTATTTTCATAATGTCAGCCTAAAGGGGCAGAAATTACAATGCCAGACTTGTTCAATAGTGGAGCCCAATCCTAGATTGAAGACCATATTTCCAAATCCAAAATCCCCTTTTAAAATCTACCCTCCTTGCCCAATTGGCAGCTGACAAAATTTTAAATTCTACTTTCTCCCCCAACTAGCGGCTGACAAAATTTTAAATTCTACTTTCCCGCCCAACTAGCGGCTGAAAATTTAAATTCTACTTTCTCGCCCAACTATCGGCTGAAAAAATTTTAAATTCTACTTTCCCGCCCAATTGGCGGCTGATAAAATTTTAAATTATACTTTCCCACCCAACTGGTGGCTGACAAACACTAAGGCAAAACACTTAGAATTTTTTTTTTTTTTTTTATTTTTTGTTGATGCAAGATTGCTCTGCTACCACTGGATGCTCCTGCATCAAATAGGAACATGAAGATGAATAGGAACAGGAACACCAAAAGGAATCAAAAGGATTATATGAGAAGGAAAGTGGACAAAGGAAAAGACCAGTGCATACTGGGAGTAGAAATACCCCCACCCCAGAATTAACCACCTCAAGATGAGGTGGGGGAGGGGCTAAGCTAAGACACTCATTCTTAGCCCTAAGCCCCAAAGTTGACCCTTTGCCATTAATGTCAAAGGGGGAGATATTTGATTAAGGGGGAGAGATTTAATTTAAGAAGAGAGCATTGAGTTAGGGGAGCCGTTTACTATGGGGAGTAGGATAGAAAATGTTAAGAAAATTTGAAAAGATAAATGGGTTGCCATCAATGACAAAGGGGGAGATTTTTGGATATTTTGAGTAGATGTGTTGTCATTGATGTCAAGAGTGAGTGGTCATTGATGTCAAAAGTTAGTTTTAGTGAGCAGATTCAGGAGAAGCAGTTTTGCAATCAGTGCAATCAGTAGAGTCTATTTTTAGTTGGTCAGATTCGGTTCCAGGTAGTCAGATGTGGTCCAAAGTGCAAAGAAGAGACCCAAGCAAATAATATTATAATATTAAAAAGGAAATTTAAATTAATTAATATAATTTTATTATAAATTAATTTATTAATTAATTTTAATAACTTTCAAAAGTTACTTAAGTTAATTATAATTTAATTTATATTAATTTAAATAACCCTAAAGAGGGTTATAGGGTTAAAATAAAAATTGAATTTCATATTCGATTCAAGCGTTGACATTTTTGGCACAAGAGGCATTGTGTATAAATAATGGCAAAGACCTTTGCCTTATCTCCTAATGCTATCGATCGAATCTTCCATGCTCCATCGAATTCGTGCGCAAAAAGGGAAAACTATTTTCCATGTTTTTTGAAGGGTCTCCGACGGTGAAGGAATAAATCAAAGGGAGTGCCAATACATAGCACCAAAGGTTTTGGTAGCGCAATTGGCATCGACAAAATTTCTAGGGTGTGTGGCAAGCAAGGCGTGCAGGTTTGAATCCCTTCGGGTTCATTTTTAGCAAAGTAGAGAGGGCACATATTTTTGAGCAAGTGTTGAACAAGGGATTAAAGGGAATCTTGTACCTTCACTTTCCCATGGGAGCGCTTAGCCCACGTGGTGGGCTAGTGCCTTGATAAGGTGCTCGGTGGAGAGGTTTCATGTTTGAAACACACTGAGGCCTTTTTGGTTGTGACAAAGGTATGTATTTATGTCATTTGTGTTGGTCACTTAATTTTGGATGTGCTAATGTTGAAAGAAAATAAAAATATTTTTATATGCCTAAGGTTGAAAAATAAAAATGTTTTGATGGTTTATGAGGTTTAATTTTTTGCTGAATTAATTTGGTTATTAAGTGTTTTGAGGGAGATAAAAGGGTTGGCAAATATTATTGTTGAAAGGTTGATTTATTAAAATTGGAGATTATAAGGAGCAATTTGAGTATGTGTGATTTGATGATTGCTAATTTCAAGAAGGAGTAATAAGGTGTATTTGAGATTTGATTATTTGTGTAAATTGAGAAATATTTTGAAAGAGTGTTAATATGAAATTTTGTCATCTAACCATTGAAATTGGAAAAGAAGAAAATTGTGATTGAGACAGGTTTTTAAGGGCACTTCTACATCAAACAAAAGGTATGGGCACATCTTCCTAGTGAGTGATTGTTGAATGTTGTGAATGCTAAGTTGGAGTGAAAAGGGTTTTTCTGGAATAAGAGTTGTTGATAAAAACTTGTTTGATAAGTATTGTTTTTGAAGTAATTGGTTGAGTGAAGAACTTGAACTAGGGTTTGCAAAGATCATGAGTATCATTTTTATGTGAGGTTGTTTGATAAGCATTGTTGTTGAAGTGATTGGTTGAGTGAAGAGCTTGAACTAGGGTTTTCAAAGTTCATAAGTATCATTGTTATGTGAGATTTTTTTGATAAGCATTGTTGGAAATAAATGAGTGAGTGTTCATATGCTCAGACTAGGGTTTGAGAGCAAGGATTATTTCATAGAGTGATTGGTTGAGTAGAGTTGTGATTGAACCTAGTCAAGTAGTTGTGTTGAAGTAATAGTTCAAGTTTTGTGAAACAAATTGTTCCGTAGTCTAAATTGATTTGAGAAAGAGGTTGAGTGTTTATGAGTATGAAACATATTGAGTCTCTAACAATTCTCTATATATTTATGTGGTAAAAGAGATACTAAAAGTGATTGAGTATTGTGGTGAATGTGAAGCATATTGAGTCTCTAAAAATTCTCTTTATTTTTCTATGATATTGGACAAGTTCTAGTGAGGACTTGTTGAGTAGATTTGAGGCAAGTCTTAGAGAGGACTTGTGGACAAATTTGTGTGAGCTTTTATGGAAGCTTGCAATACATATTTGAGGAAAAATATTTTTGAGCATATTTACAAGTTCTAGAGAGAACTTGTGGATAGATTTGTGTGAGATTTTTTGGAAGCTTAAAATACATATTTGAGGACAAATATTGTTGAGCAGATTTGACAAGTTCTAGAGAAGATTTGTGGATATATTAGTGTGAGCTTTTGTGGAAGCTTACAAGGAAGATTTGAAACAAGCCTTTGAGAAGACTTGTGAGCAGAGTTTATTGATTGATTTGTTCAAACCTTGGGTTAAGGTTTGGAGCAGATCTAGCAGAATTGATTTGTGATTGAAACAAGTTTTGTGTTAAGGCTTGAGATAGATATTAAGGACAAATTTGTGCTAGAACGAAGGATTGTGTTTAGTGCATATTTGAGGATAGATTTTGGTGCAAATTTGAGGATAGGTTTGTGCCAGACTAGAGACATAGATTGATTAAATTTGTGCTAGATTGAAGGATTGTGTTTAGTGCATATTTAAGGATAGATTTTGGTGTATATTTTAGGATAGGTTTGTGCCAGACCAAATTCAAAGATTAAGCAGATTTATTCTAGATAGAAGGACTATGTTTAGTACATATTTGAGATAGAGTTGAGAGCAAGCTTTGGAGGTGACAAAGTATAGAGGATGATAGTCTCCAGTGGATAGAGATCCATTAGATAGGGTAGTGAGGATAGATCTTATAAGTGGGGACAAAAGTCTTTAGTGGATAGAGATCCATTAGCCAGTGTAGTGGAGGTAGCAGTTCTTCTAGAAGATCACCAGCCAAAGCTAAGGAGAAAGAGTTCTCCTGTGGATAGATATCCATGAAATTGATTAGGGAATTGGTGTCTCCTTTGGATAGAGGTCCATAAAAATTGTAATAGGGAAAGGATTCCCAAGAGATTGATTGAGAAAATTTTAGTGAAATATTTTCTCTGTGGAGTAGCCCACATTGGGTGAACCACGTTAAATTTGTGTCTCTATTGTGTGTGATGATTTGTGCATTGCTTTGATTACTGTTGTTTATATTGCTATCTATACATTGCATAATATTGATTGGAAAGAAAAGTAAAAAATGGTCTTATACTGTTCACCCCCCTCTCAGTATAAGCTTGTGTTCTTCAATGGAGTGACTAAATTATTAAGATATTAGTAATGATGGCAAGGTGAATTTGATGTAAATTGATGCATGGGATACTTATGATGAAAATATGAAAAATTATGAAACGAGGTTGATGTATGAAGATTATGGCTAGGTTGGCCAATGGGAATAGGATGGGCAATGGTATGGTTTGGTGGAGGAACAAGGATAGAAACCACAGAATACTGCGATGTCCATGATGGACCCTAGTTAATAAGGACAATCTAAGTAGAGTTATGTAAAGGCTTAGGATTCACTTGTACTTATTTTTGAGCATTTTGATGTTTTCTAAGCAATTTTTTTAGGTTTTTCCATGCCTCACTAATCTCTCTATCAAAATATAATGGTATGGAGGTAGATAGTATGGAATATGTGGCTTGGGGACAATTTACACTAGGTATGGCAACTTGCGAGGCTGAAACTTGTGAAGTAGCATTTATATGTGCTTCATACAAGAGGTTGTTGTAAGTGGAAGTGTATGAAGTGCTAGGAGCACATGAGGGTTGGGGAATGGAAAATATTGGAGGAAGGTGCAATTGATACCTCAAAAAGAGGGTCGGTGTATACCTTGGTAAAGGTGGATGGTGGTTGGGAATAAAGATGCTCCTATTGTAAAGTAGAATCATATCTAGGTGAATTGGGAATGGACTCTAAGACATAACTAGAAGACTTCATGAGAGCTTCTACTCTTGCCATGTCTATATGGGTAATGTTATGTTCAATGGTAGGGGAGGTTGACTCCTCTTGGGGCATAGCCATATGAAAGGCTATGGATGGTAAGGAATGTGAAGGACCTGTAGATAAATCTACCTATGTCACATTCAAGGAATCTACCACAGAAGTGGTTGGGAAGGTGAATGAAGGTTCCATTTGATTATCTTGATTTAATGCTTAATTTTTTTCATGTTAATACCATAAAGAAAATAAATCAAAATACATATTATGTACTAAATTGAAACACCCAATTTAAATTTCACAATAAAAACAAAACAACCAATGCTAAGTTTGTTTAACATGTGTGTCTTACCTTGTTCATTGGTTATCTCCTTTTAATGTGAGTTCATTTCTTAAGTTTTAATCTTTTGTTTTTCAAATGTACTAATATGAATTAATCAAATAAAGTTAAAAACTATGGCGAAGCTAAGGCAATGAGATTCTTGCTGGTGATGAAATCTAGCAAGTTTGCTCGGGGATGACCTAGGGTTTCTAAGGGAAGAAAAGTGGTGGATGGATATGAATGCCACTGTTACCAAATCTCAAGCAATGGTTGGTCATGAAATCCAGCCACTACATTTGAATTTAAATCATCCAATATTTGGTTCCTTTTAAAAATTTTAATTTTCTATTGTGTTCAAACAATGCTAGAAAAATAACCACTTTCAATGGTCTAAATCAAAATTTGGGGGGTTCGTTTATTCCTCTACATGGAATCACCCAAGTACAGGGATAATCTTGGTATATGAACATCATTCCTACTTAAACCACCAAAAATTTATATACCTAACCCTAACAATGAAAACTAATTATGCAATTTCAATTTATATGCAATCAGAATGCAATATTATTTTTTAATTTTTCACATAGCAAAAACTCAAAAATTTAAAATAGAAGCTGCCAATGGATGCACATGATTAATTTAAATCCTAAAATGCATGCTAATATGAATGTTCTTTTCCATATTAATTAATAAAAAAAATTATCTCAAAAACCTAAAAAAGACAAAACATCCAGAAAACGTAAACAAAAAAACTAGGGTTTGGTTAGAAGACTTACAAACGGCCTATGTATTTTTTCTAGATCTCTATAAAATACCCCTAGGCATTTTTAAAATGCACCTATGTATTTTTGGATGAACTCCAAGCACCACTGGGAATTTCACGCACCTTCTACAACTTCTTGCAACTTTAAAAAATCCTATATCCAATGAAATCTATGAAATATGTGCTTCTAAAAACCCTGCAAGATGATAGAAAATAGCAAGTAATTTAGTAAGGAAAAACACATATAGAAACCCTTAGGGGTTCCCACCATGATCACCATTTTAGGATACAAAAATGCAACACCAAACAATGCTAAATAAATTGAACATAAGGAAACCATAATTGCATAATAGATGATCTTATATTAATGGGAGGAGCCTAAAAAATCCATTATTACAATGTGGATCCTTGAATCCTTTTTTATACAAATTTACAAATGGCTAGGGTTCTTCGAAACCCTAGTAAACAAGGCGGGTGGTGTCTTCAGGCACATCCTTACTCCCAATAAAATTGAGTGGGCTTCTTGATATTTGATGTTGGGCCACTCCAACTTAAAAAGTTATCCAATGTTGATGTAGCACCTTCAGATCTGCACATAATGACACAACAAACTAGTAAAACCCTAAATATCTACTGCAAATGAAGTGAACAACAATAAAAGTGCATAAATAAAATAACAAATAATAAATTTACCTTACCTACTTGTTGTCTTATGATCTATGATATTTATTGTAGTTTGTAGGAGCAACGATGCCCTAACATCACTCGAAGGCTAGGAGGTCCTCAAAACACTTACGTAAAATGTCTATGGGTACCTAACGGCTGCAGGAAACACCCATAGGTGCTTGGGATTGGTAGGGAGGCACCTAGAGGCACTTGGCGATGGAAGGGAGGTGCTCAACAGTGATAGAAAGCACCCAGAGGCATTCAATGGCTGAGGAAGGATTCTGTAGAAGTAGATCTGGTGAGGGAAAATAAATGGTGATGGCTACGAGGGTTACTGTAAGCAAAGATGGAAGGATGGAAGCAAAAGTGGTTAGAGAATTTTTGGAACTCAGGGATTTACTTAGGCTTAGAGCTCAGGACTCAGGGTATTCAAAAACTTAGGCCAAATACTTAAGAACTCCAAAAAAACTCAGGGGTTGAGCCATTAGAATGGCTCCTATTAATAATCCAACCTAGGGCATACTTAGGGTTTCAATGACACTAATCATGTGGCTGAGATAAAAGCACATTGGTGGGTGGATATTAAATTTAGGTTGTGGCATGGATTGATGTGGATGGATGGACAATATTAAGTGAAATTATATGGTTGGTATCAATTCACTTATATAAATATATATAATATTATTATTTAAACATATATATATATATATATAATAAATATATATGAATAATAGGCAGAAATGGTGGGAAAGCATGGATGGAGGACAAGTGGCTAGGTTTTTATGTCTACAATATTGCTAAGGGGTACAAATATTGGTATATGCTTAAGATATCTAGAAAATAATTAGTCAAAACATTTTGGTAAAATAACACCACTAACCAAGTCATATCATGGAAATTTAATGATTTTTTCTCTTTCTTAGAAATTGATAACCCTTTTGAATTTATAATTTTATTTATGGCTAAAATAAACATGGTGTGATGTATTGGATAGGCCTAAGGGTATTTCATTATACATTGTATTTAATATCTTATAATATTTTATTATATAATCCTAATGGGCCATAGTTAACCTTGTTATGGTTAGACCTTAATTAATATATGTAATTAACCTAAAGCCCACTTGTTATGTCAAATTAGGTTAAACTCTATAATGTAATTTGGGGTTTGGGTATTGCTATAAATACTCCCCTCAAACTCCTGATTTCTTGGCAAAGTTTTATGCAATATTATCTATGGATAGTGATTGTTTATGGTTCCTACGGGAACCCCAATATATTTCATTCATTTTTATTTCTATCTAAAGTTTTAGTATATGTTTTGCTTCTATTTGTTTCTAAAAAGGATTGTGAATTCCATCATAGTATCAAATAATGTATGGAGTAGCATTGCTTGGTCATATAGAAGCACATTTTGGTGCCTCTGATTCTTCTTCCAAATGCTAGGGCAATTTCTTTCTCTAGGTTTTATAAAAATATATATTTTTTAAAACAAGTAATATTATATTTTTGTTATCTTATCTTTCCTTTTCAAGGATAACCTAATATCCCCTTCTTCATTTTCATAAAATTTCTATTTTAATTTTAAATGGTTTTATTTGGATCTTGGTAGTGAGAGCAAAAAAAAATTAAATTTTAATTTGTTTTCCATTGACACCTTGGTAGGAAAAGGATACAAAATTGTTCATGTTTTACAATATTGGCCAATCTCGAATGCACCTTCTGTATAAGGCATCAACTATGTTATGCATTGGAAAGCATGGCTAGAGTGCATATCATAGCATTTTTATGTCATATTGCTCGAATGGATATGAGGTTTAAATACTAAAGTACCTCTAGGTCCTCGTATATGTTTGCAAGGGTTCTTGGCTTGATGTTTCAGCTACTATATCCAACATGAATCCATGAAGGTTCGATTAGCAAAGTTTGTACTTTGGCATAGGGAATAATAGGTCATAGGTTCAATGCTCATCCTTACCCCTTTTGCATAGGCATTGGTTTTGTTAAGATGGAGCATGGTCTTCAAGGAGGTATTCCCATTTTATACAACTGAGAAATGGATGCCATATTGGATAATGACAATGTCTTGAGAGTGGGAGGATTAGAGGTCAAATCCTGCAAATCAAATTTTACCTTACAGATAGACCACAATAATTATTATTAAATCAAGGGCCAACTAGTCTCAATGGTAAACTTTATGACTTTGTTAGAATGAAATTTTTTAGAACAAGCACGTCCATGTTCAATTCATAGTATTATTATTTTATGAAAAATAGTGATGACTTGGAGGCCAATGTATCAAATGGAATGGTACCCTTTTATACCATAAATTATTTTTTTAAACTATATATACTTATCCACCCTATTATAAAAAGATAAGTGTTGTTGAAATGGTTCGATATTCTTGAATTGGTAAAAGATAAGTGGATGAAATCAGTAAAGCATGAGTTACCAAGTGGTAATAGGTGGTTGGATATTTTCTTCTAAGGTTTGGAGCTTTATTTTTAAATTTTTAGGGTCCATTTAAGGCAAATATTTTGAAGGCCATAACTTTTGTATATAAAAATGTTTTGAACACATTTATTCAAATCGCATAATTTTTTTATCTCTATACATTGGTGGCGTTAGTTCATTGATGTGTTATAGTGTTAGGGTCAAGTTTGTTAGAGTTAGAGTCTATTACATCATTTGGATCATGTAAATGTACCTTCCTAGGTACATACTTAGGACATTAGATTACTTTAGGGAGAAGTTATCTAGTTACTTTATGCAATGTAATAAATGCACAAGTGTCAATGTGCAAGTTGTAAATGTGCAAGGTGTCCCTTGCACAACTAGGTAGAGTGTTGGCCAAGGAATCTATCTTCCATTATAAAAGGGCCTCATTGTAAGAGTTTGATAAGTAAGTCAGTAGGTAGTAGTAGTAGTACTGGGTGACTCCATTAGTGATGGAGTACATTATAGTTTTGTAGCATCTTGCATGGAGTGTCCATTTCCTCCATAGCAATATTGTATTCATTTTTGTCATTTCTATTTATAGCATATTTTTGCAATCTCGTAAATTTACTTTCTTTTATATTTTTGCATCCTGTGATTGCCATCTCCCATTGCAATCTACCTCAAAATCTAACAATGGTATCAGAGCCATGGTAGGTCTAGTCATAGTAGAACTAGCTACTGTAGAGTGAGAGGAGAACCACCATTATTGTTGAGCCTAAATTTTTTGTGAACCTGATTTGCCATAGTGCACAGGCTCTTGCAAAAATCTTCAGAAGAATCAAGGTGGTAGGGAGAGCTTTGAGAAAGTGCTATTGCTAAAATAGGGCCAATCACCATAGCTTCAATTTTTGCAAACTGGATGTTCCATTGAATCCATTGCATGTGAATTTCATTAAGATCATCTGGTAGAATAGACTGAAAAGAGAAATTCTAAAATTCATTGGGCTTAGAGTCTTCCCACAGAGTTACAGAAAAAAACTCGTGAAGATAAGGACTCAACATTTGATCCACTAGTTTGATGAATCAACTAGTGAAGCTCATCTAAGAGATCTGAGAAGTTTACTATTGCCTGAAGTTTCTTTTATTATAGGGAACTAACCCTCAGATGATTGGGGCACCTCCTACAATAGAAATCTAGGAGATTTCAACTTTATTGCCCGAAGGTCGGAGTGCCTTCATAGTGCAGAGATTAGTTGTTGTAAAAAAGAATACTTCAGAAGAGACTCTAGGAGGAGTCATAGTGAAGTCTAGAGATTGAAGATCTCTATTGATAAAGTCAACTTCACAGCAGAAAAGGCCACAGAAGCCTTGATCTAAGAAAAGGCCATAGAAGCCTTAATCCTAAAAAGGCCATAAAAGCCTTGATCTAAGAAAAGGCCACAGAAGCCTTGATCCTGAAGAAGACTCCAGAAGAGAGTACCTAATTCAAAAGTAGATTCAGATTTTAGTACTAATAATTTATTGTAGGGAAAGGAGATTCAATAAGTTGGGAAACTTCCTACAAGAAATTTAGGAAGAGTATTTTCTTTAGAATCAATCCAGCACCTGAAGCAAACTTGAAGGTGAAGATATCTGGTGAAGATCTCATTGAAGAAACTTCTAATCTTGGAAGGACAAGAAGGACTAGGAGAGCCCTATTCAAATCCAGAAGTAATAGAATCAAGTGATCCAAGAAGGAGATCTCAATTCTAGAAGTTGAAGAAGAAGGTCTCAAGGAAGACCAAAGTAGTTATAGATTCAAAGACCTAGGAGAGGTCTCAAGGAAAAAGGCTTGGAGAGCCTTGTTGCTGAAGCAAGATCATCAAAAGAGTTCCTAGAAGAACTCATTGGAGAAATTATCCATCAAGGAGAAACTCTTTGATAAGGGAAATATTTGGGACAATTATCACCATCCAACAACAAGCCCAATCAGGAGAAGAAGAATTGGAAAGGAGTGCCAAAGAAGATACAGAAGACCTCAAGACATTCAGAGTCTTGAGAAGAAGAAGATCCTACTTGAAGTCAAAATTTGACAAGAAGACTTGAAGACAAAAGGAGTTTGTCAAAGCCGAGAGACTTGAATATTACCTTTCAAGAAGGCATAAATATTCCTCTGAATCCACAATAGAAAGGAGAAGATCAAACCACCAAACCCCAGGCTCATGAAAGAAAGTTTGAGATCTCTTTTTGGTGAAGGAGGAGTTGTTTGGAAAAGCTAAAAAAAGTTGCAAAAATATAAAGCAACAAGCTTGATCTACATTCTCTACAAAAGCTATCAAAAAGGTAAGCAATTATTGGTGCAAGTGAATTCATTAATCAGATTACTCATAATATTTGTTAAAGCACCTTATGTTAGATCAGAAGTTGCAAAGAGGAAAATTGTATTACAGTCTTCAAAAGTGCAAAAGAAAAGAAATTCTTTTTAAGGTTCATTTGCACAATTAGGAGTTGATTTATGAAGTTACAATCAACTACCTATCTTATATCTTGAAAAAGAAGACTAGATCCTACAACTGTGTTTGTAGTGAAATTCAAAAGAATTTATTCTAGATTATATTTGAAAGGTTGTAGTGGAATTGTTAAGAGCATTTTTGAGAAATTAGTGGAGCAATAAGGTGAATTTATTGTTACCATTTATAGTGCATCTATTAAGCACCATTCTAGTTAATTTTTTAACTAGTTGCTCTAAATTAGTTTGTGTTGTTAAGAAGCACAAAAATTAAAAAAATCTATAACACTTTAGTGGCCAAAAGAAGCCACCATTACAAGAAGAAATGTGGAGTAGAAAACCACCATTGAAATCCTTGAAGGAAGCCTCAAATCGAGACCTTGGAAGTCTCAAGATTCAAGGAGAATATAAGGATTTATTTTTTAGCATAGAGTGCAAGAATCCTCATTTCATTAGCTTGGATTGACTATCATCCAAAAGAAGCAAGAAGGATTATAAAAATTCTTCATTTTGGTGCAAGAATTACATATTACAAAAGGTACCTCTTTTGTTCCTTGGAAGAACAAAGGTATTACCATTTACAAGGGGGTAGAAGGATGTTCTTATCCAATAGACTTACGACCAAGGGAAGGAGCTATCAAAAATCTCACACAAGTAGTAGATTTATGACCAAAGGAAGAGCCACCGAAGAGCTCACACATCCTTGTTCAATAGACTTATGGCCAAGCGAAGGAGCTATCAAAAAGCTCACACGAACAATAGATTTGTAGCCAAAGGAAGAGCCATCAAAGAGCTCACACGTCCAAGAGTTGAGGTGTTTAAAAACACCATTTTTCCTCCATCAAATTCAGCCCTATAAGCAGCGCATCACCTGCAATAGTGGAGCCATTGAAAGAAGGTATTATCACTCATGCTTACATAGAAATAAGGGCAACATTCAGTGATAGGTTATCTACATAAAAGATAAAGCAAAAGGATACTCATTGGCTATTATAACCAACATTGAAGAAAGGTAGAAATCGGTATTAAAGACCTACAAACAAGTGCAGAGATAAGAGCTATACCTAAGGCATCCATTGAAGTGAGCATCCACCAAAAGAAGAGCTCGAAAGTGTGCCATAAGACCATGAAGCTATCCAGCTATAGTCATCCATCATCCTCACCAAGCCAAGATGCAAAAGAAAGCTTGCATACCAAGAAACATAGCAAGCTCACGTAGGGTGCAAAGATAAAGGAGAAATTAGGGTTGCAAGCTCATATTTGGAGTATTAGAAAGAAGGCTTGCATGCACAAGCCACTTGGCACAAACTCTCTACGTCTCCCAATGTTCAAGCACTCACCTAAAGGGAGTTACATTCATTTGGAGGGAGTTAAGATTCTTTGGAGGTTACCACCAACCTCATCATTGCCAAAGGAACGTTAAATAAGTCTATCTTGTAATGCTTCATGTGACACTTGTCATGAAGCCCATCCTTCTTAAGATGTCAATCTTGGAGAATGAAAGACACAATAGTGTGTGAAGCAGAATGCAGCCAAGAAAAGCAAGGGAGTAGTCAAATGGAGTTAAAGCATTGAGGTGAAATGGCTATACACCATTCAACGGTGTAAGGAAAACATTTAAGATATTGTCATAAAACCAATGAACAACACTTGCATTTGGAGAAGCCCTGCAAGGCATATCCTAAGATATATTTCACCGCTAGTGAAGGATCGTCAATCAAGGAATGAGTTTGCACTGGTCAAAGAGGGCTCTGACTACCCATGAGTGCTACGCAGCACGTAGCTACGAATCTATCGATGCACAACATTAAAGAGCGATTGAGGTAAAGGTTGATCTTTATGCTTGTTTTAACATAAGTTTTTTGGAGTTATAAGGGAACATTTTATCTATATTCAGCATTAGATATTCATTAAACAAGCATACTTCAGATTTGTTAATATTTGCAAAAGTTATCAAGGAGAAATAAGGGTTATTATTGTTATTTAAATTACTTGCAAATATTATTTTCTAATTTTTCCAAATTTGGGAGTTATAAGGAATACAACATCAAACTTAGGAATTGGAAATTAGAAAACATTAAAATCAACCAAAAGGGGTATTTAAAGAGGTTTATTAAAGTTTTCAAAAGTTGGGATTTTTATAGTGTTGTCTCAAAAACACTTAAAGGAAGAAAAATAAATACCAACTTCAAAACCTCTTCAAAGAATTGAAAATAGTGCTTAGTTCAATAGGAGTAATAAGGAGATAGAGAAGTTGTTTTTTGTATTTACAAAATTTTACAAAATCAACTTAAAATTGAACTACAATTTACAAAAGCACTATATTGATCATATATCCTATCCAAAACATCCTAGGGAGTCATAAGGCATTCTACAAAACTTGGTAATATTAGCATCCATAAAAAATTATCAAGTTCTAAATTCATTGGATAGATGTAAGCTTGCTACAAAACCTAAAAACTTATTAGGTTTGTGAACTCTCATCATTAGGGAGATATAAGGAAGTCTACATAACCTAAGGGTTAACAAAGGTTTTATCAAATCAAGCTTTTATATATTCTAAGGGTTACATATACCTTAATATTGGGAGCTATAAGGTATACTACTAAGATTCTATTAAATCCATGGATGAAATTCTAAGAAAAGCTTTCAATAATGAAGAGCTATTCCAAGAAGTAGAATTTTACTCTCAAAATTTAATAGATACTCTCGAAGGATACAAGTATCTATCAACTAGCAATAAAGAGAAATTCTCCTTATTTCTTAAGGAAGCCAGAGAAGGTAACTTTGCAGCCTTGATTAATTATCTCCATGAAATCCTCTTCACAGCATGGTGGAACTCACAAAAATTGATTATATTCTCACAAGAAGAGTGTCTAATGATTTATCTATCATTGATTGTGTTTGTACTTACTCAACACAAGAAGCAAGTCAGCAATAAGGAACAATATTATTGTGATGATCAACTAATTTTCCATGAAGCAAAAATTCCACTAGCTCCAATGCAGAATCGCAAAAAGAGAAGGAAGAAGAAGAAAAGGCATGCCAAAAAGGGACACAACACTACAAAGACTGAACCTATTGAGCACACTCAATTGAAAGAGGAACCTACAACATCATCTTACTCTACATCAACTGAAGAAACAAACTACTGGATGAATCTGATCACAGTAAGCAATGAAGGAGAATACCAGTTCCATTATCCAATGGAAGAAGATCCATATTGAAGACTAAAGTCTTCAGTACCCAAATAATGTAATACAGGGGGTGTTAGAGTTAGAGTCTATTACATCATTTGGATCATGTAAATGTACCTTCCTAGGTACATACTTAGGACATTAGATTACTTTAGGGGGAAGTTATCTAGTTACTTTATGCAATGTAATAAATGCACAAGTGTCAATGTGCAAGTTGTAAATGTGCAAGGTGTCCCTTGCACAACTAGGTAGAGTGTTGGCCAAGGAATCTATCTTCCATTATAAAAGGGCCTCATTGTAAGAGTTTGACAAGTAAGTCAGTAGGTAGTAGTAGTAGTATTGGGTGACTCCATTAGTGATGGAGTACATTATAGTTTTGTAGCATCTTGCATGGAGTGTCCATTTCCTCCATAGCAATATTGTATTCATTTTCATCATTTCTATTTATAGCATATTTTTGCAATCTCATAAATTTACTTTCTTTTATATTTTTGCATCTTGTGATTGCCATATCCCATTGCAATCTACCTCAAAAGCTAACAAAGTTGTAAAATATGGACCACAAATCCCTAGTTACTTGTGTTAATGGGTGAAGTTATAGTATCTGATCAACTCAATTAATTTATTGCTACAAATAAAAAACTTATGATGTATCTTTAACAAGCAAAAAATAATGGTTCTTGATGATGAATCTTAGCACCAAAAGGTAGAAGAGGCTCTAGGTTTATTTTATTTGTTGATTGAATTAGAATTTTTTTTCTATATCAAAGAAAAAAGTGACCCTATAAAGGTATGGTCAAAGTTGCATGAACTTTTTGGAAAGGTTAATACTATTGAAGTAATTCACTTGGAATTAGAGCTCTATTATATTAAGATAGCTAATTTTGATAACATTGAGGACTATATTATGAGATTCAAGGATTTGAAGGCAAATGTTACATATTCTAGAGGTAAAAAGAAAGATGATACAAAATGCATAAAAATTGTTCTTGCTAATCTCTCTCCTTCCTATTAGGCACCTATTAGTTCATATAATTGCTATGTTCTTGAAATCCCAAAAGACTCTTAATATTGATAAACTTTTCTCTCTTCTCTTTCACTTTTATGTTATAATGTGGAATTGTGGTGGTGGAACTTCTCACACATAAGCTCATGCAAAGGAATTCCAATCTAAGGAGGCTAAGATGCAGGGTCCCATGGGCAAGGATAAGTCTTTATAGATACCCAAATTTAGAATACCAAACTTTAAAACCTTCCACTAGGCATCAAATGAGACTACTAAGCATTTTAACCCAAAATTTTAAATCATTTTCCTATCAAAGTGGTATTTTTGGCATGGTATCACCAATGGAATTTTTATGGTAGTGTTTCCACCTTAAAATCCTTTCCCACCTGGAATTCAAAGGAAATTATTTTTCCCACCTAGTTGGCCTCCAACAATTAATTGTATGATATCATTGGATTGGATTTGCCAACAACAATTTAATGGCAGTAGTTTTACCTTCCAAGGACTAAATATTGGATTATTTATCCCTTTCAAGCCTCATGTAATTTATGGAACCATCCCCTCGGATACATTCCATATGGTCTTAGCACCTAAATTTTCCTTTCTTGGATCCACATCCTCCTACCTCAAGATTTAAAGTTTGAAAATTTTCCTTCCTATTTCCATCACCATGAATGCACTTAGCTCCATCCCCAAGGCCAAAAAATCTATAAATTGAAAGCTTGGGTACCCCTCATAAAAACACTCTCTCTTGGAGTATATTACATTATTTGGTACATGCTAATGTACCCCCATGGTACCTTCATGGTATATTTGTAAATAATAGATTAGGGTTGAGTCTATAGTTTAGAGTGTGAGTTATATTTCCCTTTTATGTAAGTGTGAATGTGCAGAAAATACACAGTGTTATGTAAAGTTGTAATGTGTAGGAAAAGAACAAGTGTCATGTTAGTTAGAGTGCAAGTGTAATTTAATTCTATGTGCACAAGTGTCTTATATGTATGATAACAAATATGTAATGTAAATATGTGCACAAGTGTCTTAGAATAGAGTGTGCAAGTTATAGAAGTCTAAGAGTCATGTATAGGTGTGAATATGTTATAGTGTCAAGTGTTCATAGAGTATGCAAGTCGTAAGTAGTCAAGCCAAGAGTCATGAGACTTGGCATATGGAGAGATATAGTCAAGTATCCAAATAGTCACACTACTATGGCTATATTATGGAGATAATGCTCCATAAGATAGAGATTCGTATACAAGGAGAACAAGCATTATCACTAGTTTGTAAGAGAAAGAGAAGCAATAAAGCTTGTATACATTTTGAGCAATTAATATTGTAAGTTATTTTACATGCTTAGTACATGTATGATTTAGGCTATTTACATTAATATTTTTTCATATTATTGAATGTTATTTGAATTATTATAAGCCTTGATATACATATTAATTTTCTCATATTATTCTACTCATTATTATTTTGATCTTTATATATTGTGGTTAACTTATATTATATTTTGAGAGATATAACTTGTGATATTTTGTGGTAGTATAATACTTTTAAATCCATCACTATCCATGCTAATAGGATTCTACAATTTTTTTATGCTCATTGCTCTTAGCTCTTATTTTTTATTTATCTTTCACCTTGGTGCTTGGAGGATTCATGCTTGGGAGAAAGAAGGAAATTTCATCTCATCTCCTTAGGTTTTTGCCTTCTAACCCTATTTGCATTTGTCTTGATTTGGATTACTAATAATTTTGTTAAGTTAATGATTACGATCCTTTGCCAATTTGTTTTTTTATCATTTTTATTATAAGGCATTTAATTTTTTGCTTCCTGTTTAGCTTTCATTGTTATGTTTTTATGCTTCTCCAAGTTATTATCCTTGTATCATCAACTCCTAAATGCCTTTAAGATGACCTTGCAACCTCAATTCCAACCACCGGTATTTTCATATTTCCATTTGGGCTCATAAGTAGAAACCTTGCCTATCCTCTATAGGTAGCGATTCTACAACCCATTATATTTGGTAAGGATTTTTGTCCTACTCTCTACTCATTCTAGACAACCTAGTATCACCATCTATGCACCCAAATTGAGTGTAGTCCTAATAGCTCAATCTAAGAATTTTTCATCTTTGTCTCTTCCTATTTAGTTACTCAAGGTAGAAAAATTATTGTCCCTATATAGGTAGTGATTTTACATAACCTGACTCCTTACCAACTAGTAGCCTATTTAGAACCTACTTAGGATAGACTTTACCCTGATACTACTTGTTTAAATTTGATTTTCATCCATTTAATCTTTATTTTGCACTCTAAATCCATTATTATTTTCTTCCACACCTACACATAGGGAAAAAAATGCTACTCCTAAAACATCAATAGTGATTCCACTAGCTACTACCTCTTAGACATACAAACATTATGTCACTCAACTCTCTTTCATTGCATGGTATCATTGCTTTCAATTTTTTGGAAGTTATCCCACAATTCATGTTCAATAATTTTATTAATTTATAGATTTTGAATTTTCTAAAGCACCTAGGGGGTCTAACTACTTAGCAAAGGAATTTATCTATTCTCCTTAGCCTAGATACCCCCTAAAAATTATCTTCCATTCAAGTTTGGTTCTATTTTGTAGGTATAGGTAGAATCACTAGTAGTAGTCTATAGAAATTAAATCCATGAAATCAAGTCTCAAGTAAAGTTTTTTATAGTCGATAAACCAGGTAACTCCCTTATTATTTTTACTTTTCTTCCCTTTGATAGCTAGGATTTGCTTGCTATTTTGTAGTGTTTTATAGTCCTTTAATTTTATTCTAAAAAATATATTGTTATATTTGATTGTCCCCATCCTGGATAATCATACCTCATAAGGAGTGATATAGTAAGGCCACAGCTGAGAGCATGAGTTTTGGCTTAATCAAGGGCATCTAGGAGTTTTCACAAGTCTATATCCTTGTAAGGATATGATCTTCAAGGTGCACTAGTTACTCAAATAAGGGAAACAGGATGAGAGAAAGTAAAATTAAAGAAAAAACAACTCAACAAAAGTAAAAGGGAATGATGCACCAAGATATCTACTAAGATTTCCTACAAAAATAGGTTTGAATGCTATGTGTCAATGATGGATACTTTCTCTCATTAACACAATGAGGTACAAATGAGAGTTACCAGTTATACACATGCATAAGAAGGTAGGTCTTACTTGAGATTCAATCAAGTGACTTGGTCCAAAAATAGACACAGGCTCCTCACATACATACACTTAATAAGACCCAATATTCAAGCCAAATATCATAGACAAATACACACACACAAAAATAGGTCTACAAGCTATGCCAAAATATAGACATAGGATCCTATGTATATATATATGCAAGTAATAATTTAAATATATTATGCTAGAAGGGGGGTTCAATATTTATCACAAGTCGCTTAGGAGCCACAACTATTTTTACAGAGAAATAAAAGGAAATCCTACAAATGCATGTAATTACAAACTTGTTGATCCTTTATAAATCTATTGCTACTCCTATTTATGTTATAGTATATTACATAATTTGGGTTATGTAAATGTACCACCTTTGGTACATAGCTAGAGTAGGAGTTTACTTTAGAGTAAAGTTAGTTGATTACCTTAAGTATTGTAATAAATGCACAAGTGTCTATGTGCAAGTTGTAAATTTGAATGTAGTCCACATGTACATGTCTTAGGTAGAGTAAGAGCCAAGGAACATATCTTCCTATATAAAGTTATCATAGTAAGTATACATGAGAATACATGAGAAAGGGGGAATATAACTTATAGAGAGTGTGTGTCATAGTTTAGGAGGATGGTACAATGTAGTATTTTCATTTCCATTCATGGAGTGTTCATGTCCTCCATTATATAGAAATGTACTATTTTTATCACTCTCATTAATGGTATATTATTCAGTTATTTAAAAATTTTCATTTCATTATTTTCTTGCATATTACTATACCATTAGTTTATAGTTATCTCAGATTAGTTATCCTACATATTTTGGTCGTTCTTCCTGTAATACTAGCCCATCAAAAGCTAATAGTGGTATTAGATCACATGGTAGAATAGATAGGAATTAGGGAGAGCCACAAAGAGATATTAAGAAAAATTTAAAATTATTAGTTCCAAAAAAATTTAGATTACATTTGGCTAGATTCTTTCCTCAAGGTTGTAGAAAAACTCATGAAGACTAGGACTCGACATAGATTCCACTAGATTGATAAATCAACTAGTGAAGATTCATCAACTCTAGATCTAAGAATTTTCTTCCATTACAATCCTAATACTTTATTGTAGAAAAGGAGATTCGAAGTGAGGTGGGAAGCTTATTACAAAAGAGATAGGAAGAATATATTCTTCAGAATTAATCTAGCACTATAAGAAACAATCAGAAGAACATATTTGGAGGCCTGAGGAAAATGTCATATTACTATAGATTGCAGACGTGCAAAGCGTAGAAGTAAAAAATACCGTAGGAGCCTTGTGATAAATTCAAGGGATAAAATAAGACTCCAATGAAGAGTCTTGGTGAAGATAGGATATTGATGATCTCCAGTGTAGATTGAATACTTCACCTTGAAGAAGCTACAGATGCCCTTAGAAGTTCTAGTTACAAAACTCCTAGATTTGAAAGAGTGGAGTTTGGTGATGTTCATTAAAGCCTACATATTGCACAAGGACTAGCAAGGTCCTATTATAGATTCTAGAAATAAAAAATATTAGAGATCCAAGAGGAATATCTCATTACCAACACTTCCATAGTAGAAGGTTGAAGGAAATGTCTCATTTGGAAGACCATAAGAGATGCAAGGTTAAAGACCTTGGTGAGGTCTCAAGGAGAAAGAAGGTGAAGGCTTGGTGAACCAAATTAAAGGAGATATATAGGAGCCCATTAAAGGAGTTCTTAGTAGAATTCATTAGAGAAATTTACCACCAAGAAGAAGTTTCTAATAAAGGAAGACTTTGGGATAATTATCACCATCTGACAACAAGCCCAATATTAGATATTTCGCAAGGAGTTTGTCAGATCTCAAAGGATATTGGTGAAGACATCAAGACTTTTAGATTCTTGAGAAGAGGTCCTAGATCAAATTTGAAATACAACAAGGAGGAGAATCAAAATAACCTACTACAGTTAAAGGGTAGCAAGTTAGAGTTTTTATTGAAGCTACAAAAAGGTGAGTTAAAGAGCTATTTAAGATAGCCAAGAATAGCTACAATTTCATCCAGTTAAGTACAAAAATTTGGTGAATTTAATCACCAAGAAATCCTTCTTCTATAGAAATCATTAAGGTAAGCAACTTGGGTGCAAATAAGTTCATTAATTAAACTTTAAATTAATTCCATTAAGCACCATATTTAAAGTTTTAAGAAGTTGCAAAGATAAGGTTGGATATTATAGTCTTCAAAAGAGTGCAGAAGGAAGGTTATTTTAAAGGTTAATACCTACACATTAAAATAGGAGTTAGATATATTTCGATAGAAAAAAATTTATCATCTTCCTATTATCTAGTTACAGCAAAGAAGAATACATTGAGTTATAGATTTTATAGTCCTCTACAAATATCAATTACTAAGTATATATTGTAAGGAGTAATAAGGTGATATTAATATTACACTAGTCTAGTTGTTCTTTAGATGAACTAAGTATGTTTAGGTTGCAGTGAAAATTAGTGCATACTTTCAAGCATTTTGAGGATTTAGTTATAGGATCAATAAGGTGAAATTGCTACACTCCAGTCACTCTTAAGAGCATCAAACCTAGAGATATTATTAATGCTATTTACCCTTAAGTTTTAAAGTATATTAAGATGTTATAAAAGGAAGTTTCAATGCACAACGTAGGGAAAAAATGAAGTGTCTAAAGACACTATTAAGCATCCAAAATATATTGTGTATATTGGTGAAAGTAAGTCACCAAATGAAGACAACATAACAACAATATTACTCTCAAGAAGTTCAAAGGTCGTAAAAATAAAGGAGTATATTTGGACTTCTATCCTAGTGCAATTTAAGGTACTAAACCTTAAGTATTACGAAAATTTTCACGTGCATGAGAAGCACCACTTTTGTCTCTTCAAACTTAGATAAGAAGGAAAAAATATTTAACTTTACAAGGGTATTCAAATATGGTTATAAAATAGTCATTCCAGCAAGGTATAAGGGTATAGTTCAAGAAAGATAAGAGACCCATAAAGGGGCTCACATTACTAAAAATATGAGGTGCCTAAAGGACACCATATTCATCATCGAATTGATTGCCTACAACAAGAATCTAGCCTACAACATCAAGACAATACAAGGAGGTCATTACCGATTGATATCTAAGAAAACAAGTAGCAATACTAAATAAAAGCACAAATAGGTAAGGTACAAGGAGTTTTACCTATGATAGATGAATTGCAAATTGAAACAAAGATCTATTTTCCACCATTGGAGTGTCATAGAATCTCCATCAAAGCATTCTTTATTACCTTAGCTAGAGCCACCCACACAACATACATGTTTGCTTGGAAAGAAGGCGTTGGAGACAAGTTATCAAGAGTGTTTGTTGGCAAGAGATATATAAGATATAATACATTGGAGGGAAGTTCTATATGTAGAAAATATAAGCACCACTTGTCACAATAATTCTAGTCATCCTCACATTCCTCAACATATATCCAAGAGAAGAGCGCGCAAGGAATAATCTAACATCTATCTTTTAGTGGTTACAAGCATCATTGAGAGGTTACTTACCATAATCATCATTGCAAGGATGAATGAGCATTGGTATCAAATTCTCACCTTTCAAGTAACTCTCAAGTACTACTTGTCCAAAGCTAAAAGGTATTTGCACTATTTAAAGCACCTAAAATTTGAGGGGAAATAAAAATTGGCACACAACTAAGCATTGAATATAGGAGTCAAAACGCTATTCCAAGAGGAGAGAAAGATGCTCGTTTGTATTTAAGAGCCTCTATCATTTGCAAAAGTGTGCAAGAATTTAGAATAAACTTTGGACACCATCAGAATGGATGAAGTACTCATCAAGAAGGATAGTCTAAAGATTTCAACATTGGAGTGGAAGCATATCTAAGAGCACGTTGAAACGAGGTGCATTATATACCATCATAAGAGGACATTCGATAGACCTATTATAAACTAGTGAAGAGATGCAATGAATATTGAGGAGGTTGAATTCAAATTATAGCAATCATCGATCTTATTAAGGTATTTTATATGGTTTAATTATTATGCTTTCATAAGGAGTAATAAGGGATAGCATAAGGTTGAAATCAATATTATCATTTGCATATGCAAAATCAACCTTAATCAATTGAAAGCATATAAAGGAATTCATAGTATTTCAAATCATTTAGTTGAAATACTTTAATATTTGCAATTAAAAACCATAGGATAAATAAGAGTTACTACTTGGGAGACAATATTATTGCAAATATTATCATTATCATTAATTTCTAATATTCCAAGTTTTGGAGTTATAAGGTCTACTACATCAAACATATACTATTGGAATATTAAACTATTAAGGGGTATAAAAGGAAGTTCATTATCTGCTTAAAGAAATTGGAATTATATACTTATACTTTTCTCATACTCATACTAAAGGGATAAAAGAAATCCAACCATAGATAACTTCAAATAGATAAGTGCATAGTTCATTAGGAGAGATAAGGTAAAATAGAAGTTGATTATTGATTTACAAAATATTACAAATTCAATTCAAAGGTGAACTATTACATACTAAACACTTTATCAAAACTTACGAAATAATAAAATCACTAGGGAGACATAAGGAATCCATCAAGTATCATCATGACAATAAATAAATTTATTCTTACAGAATTTCAACTACTTAAAGGTCCAAATTACTCCTCATGGAAAAATAAAGTGAGGGTAATTTTAATAGTTGAGAAGATTTGGGATATAGTCAAAGGAATAACTACTAAGTCTAATTCAGGTGATACAGAGATCCAAAAGTTTTAAGAGAGTGATGCAAAAGTATTAATAATAAAAAAAAATTTCATCACAGATAAAATACAACCTTACATTAGTTCAGTAGGAACATCTATAGAAGCTTGGAAAATCCTAGAGAAAATATTTGAAGGGAAAAATAAATATACTATCCCAAATATTTAAACTCAATTACATTCCCTGAAAATGAATAGTGGAGAAAGTATAGAACTATTCCTAAGGAAGGTAGTAGACATTAAAGGAAAATTATTAACCTTAGGAGAAAAGGTTGAAGATAAATTCCTTTTTCAAGTAACTATGAGAGCACTTTTAGATAGCTAAAAGCATCTAGTTACCTCATTATTATTTTTAGTAAATATACATCAATTGATGAGCTAATTAACATTCTTCAATAATATGAGGTAGAAAGCATAGTGAAAGTAATGCACCTTGTCGGAGCCATAACTTGTGAACCGTACGCCCGTTGGCCTTGAAATTTAATAGGTGGTTTTGTGTGTGTGTTTTGCATCAGGTGAATCTCCGATTGGCCTGAATCTCCAAAAAGGTGTTTTCAGGACCTAACTCCTCCATCTAGTGCCCCAAAATTAGCTTTTAGAATCCCAGGTTTTTTGGGTTTTTTTGGCTGTTAGAAGTTTATTATCTTTTGTTATACCTTAATTTGAGACCTAATATTTTAAATTAAGGTTTTTTATTGTAAGAGGGATATGTGCACTGAATTTGGGTGCAATATGACTCATTTCTATTTTTAGAAGTTTTTAGAAAGAAGATCTATTTTTAGCAGTTTTAGAAAAAAGACGTTTTTAGGGTTTCTTTGGTTTTCGGTTGCTATATGATGGATTGTAATATTTTGTAGAGGGGGTGTGAATTTAAGAATGAGAAGAATATCAATTTGCAGTTTTCTTCCATTATTGCATTTGTGTTATGTGATTGGAGTCCATTTTGTTGGTTTCTTGTAGTTGAGTTTACACCAGAAACATGAAATTACTAACACTACATTGGTTTCAAAAGATACTCCACAAGGAAATATAGCCTCATATTCAAAAGGATGAAGACCTTGGAATAATAGATATTGTCATGTATGTAGGAGAAAAGGTCATAGTACTAATTACTGTAGATTCAATCCAAGAAATCAAAATCAAGTAAATCAGATAAACTATGGAAGCTAACCAAAAAAATCATTCCTACCAAGATAATATCAAGCTCAAAATAATCCTCATCAGCAACAGACTTAGTGACCATATAATTATCCTCAATTGGAATATCAAGGAGGAAATCATAAGGTACACTTAGCTCAAAATATTCAAGAAATTGAATAACTAGAAGATACTATAGATATTCATAAAAATTTTATGAAGACACTAACTACTTGCTTGAACAAGACACAAACAACAGAGAAGGAGAGCTCAAGTCCTAGTACCAGATAGAAGATCCTTATTGAAGACTAAAGTCTTCAATATCCAAATAACATAATGCAGGGGGATGTTAGAGTATATTACATTATTTGGGTTATGTAAATGTACCACCTTTGGTACATAGCTATAGTAGGATTTTATTACCTCAAGTATTTTAATAAATGCACAAGTTTCTATATGCAAGTTGTAAATGTGCATGCAGTCCACATGTACATGAGCATTAGGTAGAGTAAGGGCCAAGAAATATATCTTCCTATGTAAATACCTCATAGTAAGTAGACATGAGAATACATGATAAATGGAGAACATAACTTATAGAGAGTGTGAGTTATAGTTCAGGAGGATGGTACAGTGTAATATTTTCATATCAATTTATAAAGTGTTCATGTCCTTGATTATTTAGAATTATACTATTTTTATCACTCTCATTAATGGCATATTACTGAGTTATTTGCAAATGTTCATATCATTAATTTCTTACATATTATTATACCATTAGTTTATAGTTATCTCATATTAGTTATCCTGTATCTTGTGGTTGTTCTTTATGTAATATTGGCCCATCAAAAGCTAACAATTTATAGATTACAAAGGGAGGGTTTTCCCTCCAAAACTCATGTAGAGATTTCTAGGTGGTTATCATTTTAGATACTGAGTCATGTCTTATCTGATTATTTATCCCTTTGATATCCTCTGGATTTGAATTTATGAATGTCAATTTATCCTAAGCCCTTGGATTAGCATCTACCATATTTATTGCCATCTATCCATTTTTGGGAATTTCCATACCTGGGTGCAGAAGATTGCTTTAATTAATATTATGGACCTTTGAGTTGCTTCTATCATGGCTCCTTGTTATTGTTGTTCTTTCTTAAAAATACAAGATATTTTTGTAGGAAAGGACAATCTTCCTTGAAGAATGTGCACCTTATTAGTTTGACTTTCAAGGCATCGATGTTGTCTTATTTGGGAGTTTTACTTCATCACTTAGGGTTTCTTGTATTAAGTTCTTCAAGACTTTTTTCTCTTGTACCTTTGTTAGAACTTTTGCTTCTTTCCTTTTATATATGACTCAAGAATTTTTTATATTTGAATATTTCTTGCTCATGAGATCTGACCTCTGATCATCGGGTATTTTTTATCAAGATTTTCTCATTTGTTTATCCACAAATCAAAATTTTGCTTTTGAAAGGTGTAGTGATTTATCACTACAAAAACTTAAAAGAAAAGGAAAAATCAACTTTAGGTTTTTGTTAATTTATTTATCTTTTTTCTTGCTTAGGCATCAAAATAAAATTGCATATAGACTACACTAGTCTAGTTTCATATGTACATTCTCTTGTACCCTTACTTGAAAGAAAAGAAGACTTGATTGCTTAAAACTAATAGTTTTCATTGAAAGCAAAGAGTCACATAGGTTAGCTCTTGTATGCATGCATTTTGTTGGAATTCATCTTAGTTTAAGAGTTATTCTTTTAGGATATTGAATTTAGTACCTGTTGGTCATCAAATCTGCATAGGAAAGGACTTTCGGTGGGTTTGCGCGCCCTGGACCTGCGACCAACATTGAAAGGCCGAGGGGAAGAGATGCCCCTCGTGCCGATCTCCAGAGAAAGGCCGGCTCCTATACTAATCTACTTTTGGGGTTTGAGACAAGAGTGCAGGAAAGAAATAAACAGGGTAAGGGTTAGGAAAAGAAATAAAAAAGGGTAAGGGTTAGAAGATGATGATTTAAGGTGGGAGAGAACAGGAAGCACGATTACTCGCTAACAACTCGAATAGCAACAGGAAATACCAAGAATAGCACGAAGGAAATGAAATGCCGAACTTCCTATGTATCCTCTGGACGGGTTCGCAGGGTTCTCCTTTCTCTCTCGCTGGAATTCAGGGTTCAGAGTAACAGCGATTGAGATAAGGGAATAACAGAAACCTCAATCCACCAGGCAGCATAAAAGAAAGCGACAAGGCGTTTTTCCTCTCCTATGTATCCTTCAGGGCAAATTTTAGGGGTTCAGTCCCCGATCGCACACCGGATTCAGGATTCAGAGTCTCAGTATGTGAACGAGAAAAGACAAAAGAATTAAGCACAGAAGGCAGCATAAAAGAGAGAAATAGAGCACAAAATATCTTTAGTATTAAACGTAGGACATCAAGTTACAACAGCTTTCTAGCAGAAATTTCCCCCCTTTTTACATTACATGCCTAGGTTTTTATAGAGGACCCGACCCTCTGAATCATTATTACAAAAATGGCGGAGTACACCCTCGGGCCCTGAGAAATCGGTGCCTCGCTGCTGCTGTGACTGAGCTTTCAAATCGGTTGCCAAAACTGGCAACTACGACTGGGTCAACCATGGAAATGTTCATTTAATGCATCGCCCGAGTGTCCCTGGCTTCTGGATGTTGTGCTTGAGTGATCGTTACGCCCGCCATGTTTTACTTCGAGGACTATTACGTCCCTTTCATTTGCCAAAAATGGTCAGCGGGCTTATCGGGCAAGAAAGGAGGTATTTATAAGGGGCCTTCGATCACCTTGGGAAGCTACCTGCCTTGGAACGTGGGCCCGAAAAGTGCTTCGCTACATCTCCGCCTCGTCGAAGCCTTGGGCCGAAGTAGATCTTCCTTGATTTGTTCTTCGCAAAATAATGCTTCGCAGAAACTACTTCGGGGATGTCGAGTGCCGAGCGGGCTCCATATTTGAAATGGGGTTCTTTGTCCTTTGCTGGTGAAACTGCTTCGGATGAAAAATGTTTTGGCCCGATTCTCTCTCAAAACTGCGGTTCGGGGAATATCCTCCCGAAGCACTCTTCTATTTTCGACACATTGTCATTTTGCTTCGGGCACCACTGCTTCGGGTGAAAACTGGCCGAAGTAGGTGTCGGGAATACTTCGGGCCCGAAGTAGTTCCCTTACCTTAGCTGATTTGGATTATGCTCTCCTCCTTCGACGAAGTCGCTTGGATGCTGCTTCGCAAAACTTCCGCTCGAAGCGGCTGTCGAAAATGTTTCGGGTGCGAAGCGTTATCTTTGTATTTTCTTCGACGAAATTACTTCGCAAGGTTTTCACCCGAAGTGGTGATTTGAAGTGCTTCGGGCCCGAAGCTCTTTTCACATTCTCCTCCTTTTCTTTCGACGAAGCAATTTTCCTTGGCTTGTTTGGTAGCGAAGCTCTTTCTTTTTTCATTTTATAAAAGGGGCGACAGGGAGGGTCAAAATTGTTGTAACTTAAAATAAAAGAAAACTTTCAACAAGGAAATATTATACAAAATTCTACTATTCTTCTACCCCTTGTATAATGTGACAAAAAGTGTCAACATTCTTGGTGGCTCGCGGGGTGACGAGCTCGCCTCGGCAAAAGAACCCTTTAGCTCTGGTCCATTGGGCTGCGGGGTCACTGGTTTCCCCCAGATTCTGCTTCTGTGGTCTGTCCCTCTTCTTGTTCCTCTTCTTCTTCTTCTTCTTCCTCTGGCGTGGCCTCTGGCTGTGGCGATGGTTCGAGGCGGTCACGGATGCGCTTCATCGTTCTTCGGACATGGGACCAGGCACCCTTTTGGAATGGCTCTCGATCTTGCAGCGCTTTGACCAAGTCATGAAATCGATTGATTTGCCCAACGTCAGCATTCTTAGCCCTGGTGAACAGGTCGTCGAGGCAAGCCATGATCTTACAGTATCTGAGGATGAAATCTATCACCTGCCCTTCTGCGATTGGTTCTTCCCAGCCATCGATCTTCGAGACATCGTTCTCGAACTACAGCCAGACTGGTTTGAGGTCATCCTTGCTGAGAAGATTTTCGTCATCGTCCGTGAAACTCGGGAAACCCAAGGAAGAAAGATCTTGAAAATAATTCATTGTGGCGCCTTGCTCATTGTCAAAAATGTCCTGGAGGCTTTTGGCTTTCTGAGCTTTTCGCACCTTGGAGAAAAAAGCGCGAACTGTGGCCTGGGCCGTGGACCAGTCCCTAGCTGTCCGGGTCATTGCAGTGACCTGCAGGTCCTGATATCTAGCATTCTGGATGTCGAACGCTAGCTTGAGTCGACTCCTGGATTTTTGCGTGACCTCATCGATGACTGGTCCTCCCTCGGCAATAGCCTACTATGCTTCGGTGACATACGTCAAAATTGAAAAAGCACTAGCGCACCGAGACCAGAAATTTTTTAGCAGGTGCGCACGAATCTCCTTAATTCTATCCCTGTCAAACAGCGTTGGACCCTCTTTTGCATACAGTGGAGCTTGCATCTGTGCGATTTTATCCTCCAGCTCTTTGGCCTTCAGATCACTCTCGGCCTGCTTCTGCGCTTGACTCTCGGCTGTAGACTGGAGCTGTTGAACCTGCTATTTTAGGTCGAGCGTCTCCTTCTTCATCAATTTACATTGCTCCTCAGCCTCTGCTAACTTGGAGCGGACCTTTGCCAGGTTTTCCTCTAGCTTGACATTGGCGGCCTCTGCTTCAAACCTGCGTTGGTTAGCAATGGTTGCATGTGCCCGAAAAGTCTCGATTCGGACATGCATAGAGGCCGATTCATTGTCAACATTCAGGTGTTCCAGGTCCTTAGGTGTCTCTTGATAATCGTAGTCCGCTGGAGTCATTTCATCCAGAGGCTTTTGTACCTTGGGGACCTTCTTGATTTTATGCACCTTTTCGGCCTCTAAATAAAAAACGGCGCATTTTTCAACTGATGTCATCGAGCGCCCTCTTCTTTTCCTTGCCTCCCTTAGTATTTGCTCAGTGTTTTGCCATGCTTGCAATAGCTTCTCGGCAAGGGGGCGGTCCTTAATTAAGGACATCTCTGATTTAGACAAGGCTAGATCTCCAGTCGAGGGAGTAAACAAATATAAAGAATGTGTGGGGGATGCCTCTCCAGAAGGCTCGACGACAGACGTGGTGGGACTCGGCGTTGAAGTGGGACCCCTGCTTCTGCTAGTGACCAGGGGAATGGCAGTGTGGAAGGGCGAAGTAGGGTCAATGGTCTTACCCTCGTCATAATCATGGGATGAGGCCGGACCAGCAATAGGTGACGTGTGAGGGGGTGATGGGCTATGCAGGGGAGACTGGTGAGAACTCTCAGCTGGAGTTTTGGCAAAAATGTGTGAGACTAGGGCAAGGGATGAAGAATGCGTACCTACGTGCCCTCCTGGATTTGTGGCAGTGGTGACTTTCGGTGCAGCCGCATCTTGCCTTTTCTCGGTTTCGGCACTCGACAGGGCTGTGACCTCGACATTTGCTTTGGATGGGTCTGATATCGGTCGCCCAGTGGAGGGGCCTACAAGTCTTGTGCGAGGTCGCTTTGGGTGTTTTGGGGGCACCAGGGTCTGTTCTTGTTTTTTCCTTTTCCTCCTCACCAGCGGTTGTTCTGACCCTTCAGTGCTCGAGTCGTGGCCACCTACAGGCCCCTGAGGTGATCTTGGAGGTGTAACTTGGGCCGTTTCCTTTCCCGAAGTAGTATCATCTCTTTTTGGGCTTTCGCCCGAGCCTGGGATAGCTGGAGGGATGAGGGTGGCGAAGGACGAAGGCTTCCACTTTCCAGCGTTGGCTTCATAGATTTCTGTGAAGTCCCTGTCCGTTGCCAAGAATCCATAAGAGTTCATTTTCTGTCGGTGGACCCTCATTATCCACCATTCTCTCAGTTGAGCCGCGTCCCAATCCTTTACTCCCTCCTTCAAGTCATCTTTCACTTTCTTCCAGAAGGTGGAGTTGGGGCTCGGGAGTGAATGCCGATCTGGGTCATATGCGACCTCCATTGGGTAGAATTCGTGCCAGGGAGGTAAGGATTCCATCCTCTCCAGATGCCACTCCAGATCCTTTCCCCGAGGATTATTTCTTTGTTTCACAATTTTGGGATAGGGGCAAACATGGAAGCTCTTGACCCGTATGTGGTCCCTCATCACTCCCAAAGGATCATAGAGCCATTGTTGGGGAATTTGGAGCAGGCCAAACTTGGCAAGCTTTTCTTCCAAGAAGACGTTCTGATTCAGGGCGAACACTTCGATAACTCCTATCCTGAGAGGGAAGTCACAAGTGTGGGCCCATTTTCGACCCTTGTCGTAGATGGCATTAGTTGCATCACTCTGCCTCGTGACTTCCATCGTGAATTGATACTCGGAGGGGTAAACTGGCAGTAAGAAGGGCTTCCCTATGAAGCCGAAGATGCGAATCACCAGCCCCTACGTTAGTCAAAAAATGTCTCCCCTCTTCTCCCGGACTACTTTGTTTCTCAAGCCGAGGGGGACTCGCGGGGAGGACCCTGTTAACATACACATGGCGGGTCCCAAGAATTGTTGATTAAAGGGATAGTAGGACTCCGATGTCAATAGTAGGGGAGTCCACTGATATACTGGCAAAGGACTTCCATCCTCGTCGCTTGCCGTAATGGCAATATGAGGAAAACTATTATGAACATGAAAGAAAAATAGCCAAACAAGAAAGGAGCAGGGCCCGAAGCGCTGGCTGGTCCCAACATTCTTCATGTTGGTGAGTTGCGCATGTAAGCCCCTGGCCACCCATTCTGCCCAGTCGACAAAGACTGGGTTGGTGCTGGGTTTCGAAGTATCGGGGGCATTGAACTCTCCTCTGGAAATGCACTCGACCAGGGACACCTGCCATGGATATACCGAAGCGTCGGTAGATAGGCCTGCCACCCATGCAATGATGGAGAAGAGGTCGGCATTTTTAAAAGCCTCCAAGGGAAGGGGCATTTGGGGCAATTTGCCCGAAGGGAGCCCGCTTTTGAGGCTTTGCTGCAAAAATTTGACCATGTAGCCAGCGAACGTGAACCTCTCCGTTTGTTCGCTTAAAACAATGTTGCAAACTATACATCCCTCGGGTGGACCCTGCTGTGGCGCAAAAGCTGCCTGCACATCTTCTTTCAAAATTGAAAATAACTTTCGGCCAGATGTGTCTAACACCTGTCTGGTGGCGGGCTAGTAATTCTGTGCGATGGCATTGATCAGCTCAGGACAATGGTGAGTAGGGGGCATCAGATACCAGTATATCTGGGAGTAGTAGGTTGCAGCTCGCATGCTCTCTGTCGAAAGCCTGCTTCTCATGAGCTCAACGGTGCTCCTGAGTTTAGCTACGCTCTTCGATAGCTTCGTATCCCTGATTCTTTCCCACCTGTCGACTGGTGGTTCTAGGGGTTGCTCGTCCTCAGAATCCTCCCTTTCTTCCAAGACACGTTTATCTGGGCGGAGGCCCGAATCAACGGGCCTTGGCTTCGGCATTTTTCCATGGCCTTTTACCTTTGGTTTCTCGGGGGCTACTACTTCTACCCCTTTTCCCTTCTCCTTGGAACTTTCCATCGTTGATGCTTAGGGCAACGGAATCTGCAGTATGGAGAAAATTGGCGTCGAAGCTTTAGAGTGCGAAGTGGAAAAGTTTGCAGGTTGGCAGTAGGGTCTGTATGAGTCGTTGAGCGAGTAATCCCTTTGCTACTTGGAGTCTGCGTTATATAACCATCGAAGACAACTACCCACATTTATGGCATGTGCCATAATTAATGCTGCACTTCTCACCTGAGAGATCATCGGTTCATCGGGTTGGCCATACGGTGGCGTAGTACACAGGGCCATGCATTGTGATGATTGCGGCTATTTTGGGAATGCAGTCGTCTGCCACCTAGTACCTGGGGGTGGACTTTTCTCTCAGTCGAGTCCCCTGAGGATGTACCTGATGCCTTTTTATTTAACTCACCTATTTCGGATGCCTATTGAAGGCGGCTGTCGGCACGCTCCTCTAGGCGAGCAATAAATGCTTTTGTCTTGTGCATCTTTTGGGTCAGCGAAGCCAAAATCGGAGCTGACATACTTCGCGGTGAACCTTTTGTGCCAGTTAATCCTTTATGCTTTGGGCCCGATGTGATTCCTCCTGCGCGAGGCTGCTCGCGAAGCTTGTTTCCCCCTTTTAAAAGTAGCTCGCTCGGACTCTTCTTAGGCGAACATTTTTCATACCTTAGTCGAAACATTGCTCGGCCAATCGTACTTTGCTGCGAACCACTTCGCATCCACTACTTCGCAAGCCAAGTTCCCAAAGGATTTTTTTTTTTTTTTTGAGTATAGCTGCCGAGGTAAAGCTCAACCTGAGTTTTTGAGCAGCTTTTTATTTAATAGCCAAACTTTTTACAATATTCACATAGGCTTGCGGCATAATAGGCATGCCGCCACCACAAACTCAGCTTCGGATATTTATCCGGTGAATCTGCAATGCCCGGACCAGATCAGATTGAACTTCAGTTGATTCTTGAAGTCCGGATGGCTCCTCCCCGAAGTTCTCCATGCTGCGAACAGAAAGCAATACAATAGTTCGTCGCTCCTGCCAGTACCTACGCTGCTGATGCAGGATGTGGCGAAGCAGTTCACCACATGAGGACCTTCTTGGGGTAATGGTTGTAGTGATGGCTGGAACCAGAATACCGAAGAGTTCAGTAACTGTGGACTGGGTACAAGTTCTTCCATCTCTTTGATGCTGTAATAGGGCTCTTTCGGCAAAGAGCAAACTTCTATGATCTCCTCAGGTTTAGCCTCTTGAGGTAAGCCTGATGGATTCTGGCTGAACACCTGCGTGCCATGCTCTGGGATACAAAAAGGGTGCAAAAACGTCCCCTCTTCATTCTCAGGCGCTACCACTTGAGCTTGTTTCTCTTCTTGGCCTGTCCTCTGATGGAGATTGCAAGCACCCATATTGTTCATCGTCGGGGCAAAGCTCGCAAATTGCCATGGTTGGACTTGGATGGGATCTGCCTCTTGAGCTCCACATGACTGCATCTCAGGCTTTTGCTCAGTATGAGGAGTCTGCCATGAAGAATACTACGTTGGGCAGACAGGAGAAGCGATTATCGAAGAAAGTGATGGGGCTTCTCCCCACTGCCACTTTCTCGATAGAAACTGCTCCGCTCGTACTGCTTCCTCAAAAATTTGAGGGAATATTTGTTCGCCTGATCGCAGCAAGAGGAGGCCTATGTTCGGGTGAAAAGCTTGAACATAGTAGAGGTGGGCTTGGGTGGGCGTTGGTTGAATCTCCCCTAGAACTTTCTTCCAAGTTCTACAGAATCGGACATTGAAGTCCGTGACGCTCTCCAAGGGTGTTTTCTTGATGGTGGAGAAGTACGTCAGAAGTTGGAAGGGATCCTGAGAGCCATCAAATGTTTTGAATAGTGCTCCCGCCAAGTCATCCCATGAACAGACGCTTTTAGACCCAAGCAGTCTATACCACTGTAGCGCCCTCCCTTCCAGGGACGCAGCCAGAAGTCGGACCATGACATCTTCATGGATTATGTCGTAGAGGAACGCTAAAGCAGCAACAACTTCAAGGTGCTCTCGGGCCATTCCCGTGGTGCCATCATATATTGTCAATGCCTTCAAGGCGATCTCGGGAATCTTGTGGTAGCTTTGAAGATTCAAGGGGCCTCGGTCATCCCAGCTGGGAAAACTTACCCCTGCCATTATAGCAGCGGTCTGCAGAGATCACGGTTATCGCCGCTAAGTCGGAGTCGCCAGATGAACATTCTTTCTCCGCTTGTGAGGTCAAGGCTGCTCACCGAACCTTGATTCCTCCGGGATATCTTCTTTCAGATTTGAAAGGCGCCTACGACCAGGAAATCTGGATCTTCGACTCAATCGAGTCGCCAGGTGATTTTATCAGATGAAGACAGGCCAGAGATTCACCGAACTCGGACCTTCTCAAAACATGGGGGCTCCTGGTTACGAAAACCAGGTTTAGGTATTGGTCTCCATGACTTCAGAGATTCTTAGTTAAAATAGAGTCGCCAGATGCTAAGAGTCTTTCGGTAATGAGGGCATCGATTCTCACTACTACTCAGAAGATGAGGCCGATCGAATCTCATCGGGAACTTGTTAGAACTACTGGCTCCGGTGAAGACGGGCTAGAAATTTTCTCAAATATGGGACCTTGGGTCCCATCGAGTGTGCCAAAAACTGTTGGTCATCAAATCCGCATAGGAAAGGACTTTCGGTGGGTTTGCGCGCCCTGGACCTGCGACCAACATTGAAAGGCCGAGGGGAAGAGATGCCCCTCGTGCCGATCTCCGGAGAAAGGTCGGCTCCTATACTAATCTACTTTTGGGGTTTGAGACAAGAGTGCAGGAAAGAAATAAACAGGGTAAGGGTTAGGAAAAGAAATAAAAAAAAAAAGGGTAAGGGTTAGAAGATGATGATTTAAGGTGGGAGAGAATAGGAAGCACGATTACTCGCTAACAACTCGAATAGCAGTAGGAAATACCAAGAATAGCATGAAGGAAATGAAATGCCAAACTTCCTATGTATCCTCTGGACGGGTTCGCAGGGTTCTCCTTTCTCTCTCACTGGAATTCAGGGTTCAGAGTAACAACGATTGAGATAAGGGAATAACAGAAACCTCGATCCACCAGGCAGCATAAAAGAAAGCGACAAGGCATTTTTCCTCTCCTATGTATCCTTCAAGGCAAATTTTAGGGGTTCAGTCCCCGATCGCACATCGGATTCAAGATTCAGAGTCTCAGTATGCGAACGAGAAAAGACAAAAGAATTAAGCACAGAAGGCAGCATAAAAGAGAGAAATAGAGCACAAAAGATCTTTAGTATTAAACGCAGGACATCAAGTTACAGCAACTTTCTAGCAGAAAGTTCCCCCCCCTTTTTACATTACATGATTGGGTTTTTATAGAGGACCCGACCCTCTGAGTCATTATTTAAAAAAAATGGTGAAGTACACCCTCGGGCCCTGAGAAATTGGTGCCTCGCTGCTGCTGCGGCTGAGCTTTCAAATCGGTTGTCGAAACTGGCAACTGTGACTGGGTCAACCATGGAAATGTTCATTTAATGCACCGTCCGAGTGTCCCTGGCTTTTGGATGCTGTGCTTGAGTGATCGTTACGCCCGTCGTGTTTTACTTCGAGGACTGTTACGTCCCTTTCGTTTGCCAAAAATGGTCAGCGGGCTTATCGGGCAAGAAAGGAGGTATTTATAAGGGGCCTTCGATCACCTTGGGAAGCTGCCCGCCTTGGAACGTGGGCCCAAAAAGTGCTTCGCTACATCTCCGCCTCGCCGAAGCCTTGGGTCGAAGTAGATCTTCCTTGATTTGTTCTTCACAAAATAATGCTTCGCAGAAACTACTTCGGGGATGTCGAGTGCCGAGCGGGCTCCATCTTTGAAATGGGGTTCTTTGTCCTTTGCTGGCGAAACTACTTCGGATGAAAAATGTTTTGGCCCGATTCTCTCTCAAAACTACGGTTCGGGGAATATCCTCCCGAAGCACTCTTCTATTTCTGACACATTGTCATTTTGCTTCGGGCACCACTACTTCGGGTGAAAACTGGCTGAAGTAGGTGTCGGGAATACTTCGGGCCCGAAGTAGTTCCCTTACCTTAGCTGATTTGGATTATGCTCTCCTCCTTCGGCGAAGTCGCTTGGATGCTGCTTCGCAAAACTTCCGCCCGAAGCGGCTATCGAAAATGTTTCGGGTGCGAAGCGTTATCTTTGTATTTTCTTCGACGAAATTACTTCGCAAGGTTTTCGCCCGAAGTGGTGATTTGAAGTGCTTCGGGCCCGAAGCTCTTTTCACATTCTCCTCCTTTTCTTTCGGTGAAGCAATTTTCCTTGGCTTGTTTGGTAGCGAAGCTCTTTCTTTTTTCATTTTATAAAAGGGGCGACAGGGAGGGTCAAAATTGTTGTAACTTAAAATAAAAGAAAACTTTCAACAAGGAAATATTATACAAAATTCTACTATTCTTCTACCCCTTGTATAATGTGACAAAAAGTGTCAACAGTATCCATAACTAAACTTAGGTGTTTGTAAAAAGAATAGGTTAAATTTAAATTATCCCCCATGCACAATAATTTACACATTGAGAGTAGGACCTTGTGGATTTAGTAGATGGATCCCTAAGTCTTGTGTGCCTATAGTATTCAAAAAAATGAATACCCCTTGAAGATACTATAAAATAGAGGGACATACTATGAACAATTGCTTACTGAAGCTATAAAATATTTATGCTAAGTTACTGAAGCAAGGTGGATGTTTTTTAATTGATGAGGGAGATTCAGATGATTTTTTCTCAATTATAGAGGTCCACTAAAGCATCCATTAAGGGGAGAACATATTATTAACACTAGTTTCTTCTCTCCTTTTCCATTCAATTTAGATTATAATATGTGTTGAGTTTATAATCTAATTCATGGTCAAAATCCAAAATTGTGTGATGTATTGGATAGGCTTAAAGGTATTTTATTATACAATGTATTTAATATTTTATTATGTAATACCAATAGGTCATGGTTAACCTTATTATGGTTACCTTATTTAATATTTATAATTAACCTAAATCCCACTTGTTATATTGGCTTCGGTTAAACTCTCTAATATAATTTAGGGTTTTGGTATTGCTATAAATACCCTTTCACATTCAAATTTTAATAGAGTGTTGTGCAATATCATCTATGAATAGTGATTTTTTATGGTGCCTATGGGGACCCTAATTTATTTCATCTCTTTTACTTTCTATATAATATTTGAGTATATATTTTTCTTCTATTCATTTCTAGAAAACACTACGAATTCCATCAAAACTAAGCAAATAAAATATGGAGACTAAGACCAATAGGATCAATTTTCATAAAATTATAGCCAAGAAATACCACTTAATTATAAATACTCAAAGCATACAAGAAATAAAATCAAACAATTATATATGAAATAAAAAGAAAATAGAATATTGAAGTTGTTTGAGTTAAAGAGGAAATCTATAAAAACCAGTGTGAAGGATTAGGGTTTTTTCCTAAAAATGTCTCATCTTTTAAGAGCCATATCTTCATGAAGAGTTATCCAATTTAGCTGATTATTGGACCAACTTGTGCAGAATTTGAATAGCTTTAAAATGAGTGGGAATATGCAAACATCCAAGAAATATTAAGGGAGATACAACCCTATGAATTCAACCATTTGGAACAAGGTCCATGATGATTTTTCAAGTCGCAAAAAGTAAAATTGCAAATTGCAAAGGATTAAGGTTTTTTCTTGAAAATATCTCGTCTTTTAGGAGCCATATCTTTGCAAAGAGTTATTTGATTTAGCTTATTATTGGACCAAATTATGTAGTATTTGAATAGCTTTAATATAAGTGGTCATATGCAAAATTCTGAGCAATATTGAGGGAGATACGATCCTATGAAGTCAACCATTCAAAACAAGGGCAGTGACAATTTTTCAAGTCATGAAAAATGAAATTGTAAATATTTTCCAACTAGGGTTCGAATTATGGGAAGAGTAATGAAGGGATAGTACTTCAGTGAGGCAAGATATTCTGTCCGGAAAAAGAATGTTTTAGCTAAGTTTTTTTCCCTTTATTTATCTTAGAAATTGTGCATGAAAAATTTATAAAGTTTTTATCAAATATTTTATTTGCTATAGGATTTTCATATAAATTTAAATAGATTTTGAGATTTAGTTTCATTTCCATGGATCAATTTATATTTAAATCCTTAGAATCATCTCTAGTGGTAGAGGTTAGTGAGCGCACCTCAAAGAGATCCTCATTGCTCCAAGATAGGGCAATTTTTGATAAATTTTATGGTATTGGCCAGGGGCTTTAGTCTTGGAAGTCTCTAGGAGTGATTCTATCATTTCTTACCAAAGGTTTCTTCCTAGCCATTTTTTGTTCTAGGGAAGAAAGATAAATAATTTTAAAATGGGTTCCTTGGTTTATGGGAAGAGCAGGACTCTTCCTTACTTGATGGTATGAAGGTTTTTTACCTAAAAATGTAAATCTATCCCTAGTACCAATCTGGGTTAGGATGTTTGGGTTACCCATTAAATTTTAAAAAATAGATACCTTCATGGCAATAGGAAATACTCAAGGATAATTCCTCGATATTTCATATACAAAAAAATATGGATTTTTGGCTATTTATGCTCAAATATTGGTCATGATTGATATAAGTAAAGCTTTACCAAAATCAATCATTCTTAAGTATAGGGATAAGATGTGGATCCAAAATATAGATTATGAAAACATATATTTTAGATGTATAAGATGTCATAAGGTGGGGCATATTGAGATATCGTGCCTTAAGAAGAGCCCAATAGAATCATTTGTAGAAAACTGCAAGAGAAATTTACAAATGGTTATGGATGAAGATGGTTTTCAACTTCCCAAAAAATAATCTAGAAAAATAGAAGAAAAAAATAGTGGAGAGCAATAAGGAAGAATATTGGAAGAAATACCAACTCTTTTGAGGCTTTATCCTATGAATAAAAAGTAGATCAAAACTTAGAGGACACAATACAACAATTTCAACATATTAGCAAGGAATTTTCTATTCAGTATGATCCTAATTTAAGGAAGAAAATTCTTGATGAAGCTAAGGAATGTGTCTCATAAGATTTTGAAGAATCTCTTGAAGTACCATGCACCATTCAAGAAAAAATAATTGGTAAATAAAATGCAGTTTTAGAAGTTAATACTTGTAGCTTTAAAATTTTCGCACTCCTTTCCTTTAGGCTAATGGATCTGCACCTAGAAGGGGAATGGAAAAATGCTAGTTCTACACCTTAGATGAGGGAACTTGAGGTCATGTCCTATTTGGTTATTTTTTGATGAATTGGTTAGGGTTCACCAGGAAACATTTATTGGCAGTTTCCATGCCTAGGATTGGGAGTTTGTTTGATGTGTTCTTTTATATTTGATCACAATCACCTAGTTTGGCCAAAAAAACAACTATGCTATACTAAATGCAATTTATTTTCAGATGAATATAGAATACAGTGAATTACATAAAAAAAATCAATGCAAATTCTTAATAGTAGAAAATATTTTATCCTCTTACTCAACCCAGATGTCTCTGATGTAGAGTTTGTTTACTTCTTGCAAGCAGGATAGAATGTTGTCGGGCGATATCAGAAATTCGATCAGAGATCGTATCCGTAAATCCAAATATCATCAAATCCGATCAATGATCAACAAGTCTGATCAGAGCAGAAACCTACAATTTCACAAATAAAAAGCAAAATAGAAACTTACAATGTGCTATGGACTTTGTGAAGTATGGATTAGGACATATAAAAGCTTATTGAATGTTGTACTAAAAGAAAATAATATGAAAATGGATTATGACATGCAACTAAGATAATTGAATGCAAGGATGGTGAACTCCAAGAATGATAACAACAATTTCTATACTATATGCAATAATGAATGATAAATATGATGCATAGAAATGTATATCTAAGACTAAAGGATGTAAACCAAAGCTTGGAGTTACCCCCAAGCAGCCTACAAAAAATATCAAATGCAGTAGGACAATATTGGATGCTAACCAAGTGAGATCAAATGTCTAATATCGAATCGTACCAACAGATGCACAATGATTGTACCTCTGAACCTACAAATATTTGTGAAAAGCATAGAAAATAACGAATGCTAAAGCAATACCTAAGCAACTAGCAGTCAAAATTCAGCCAAAAAGTCACGGGGAATTCAAGGGGAGGAATGCCTGATTAAATAGCCTAGGTAAGTTGAAGGAGTTAGGCCAAAAATAGAATAGGTTGTAACCTCTTCCAATATGGTGGTGATCAACAAATCCGATCCCGTAACTGTTGTGCAGTTAGGCAGATGGAGACAAAAAGCATTGCAACAGTTTTATCATTTTTTTATTTTGGTCTTTTTCTATTTTTGGACGAGATCAGACATACAATATTGTACATTAAATGGCTATCATGGATCAGACATCTGATCTCATCAAGATATAGCCGATCTCGCCAAGAAGGTGCAAAAATCGAGGCAAAATGGTAGGAAATTGCTTTAATTGATTTTTTGAATGTTATTGATTTAATGTGAATTAATATGAGTCAATTTTAGGGTGTTACATTTTACCCCCTCTTTAGCGAATTTTTTGAAAAAAATATGTTAAAGAAGAGAATAGCACGCTTTACGAGAAAGCAAAAATTTATTACAAAAATTATTAATGGTTTGAATTTTTATTGCAAGTTGCATTAGGTGTGATACCACCTTCAAGTTTTTACATCAAATTCTATGTTTTGGTGGAAAACTCAAAATTGTCTGCATGGAGGGTAAAATAATAAAATAGAAAAATAGAAAGAAAACCTAATTCATTTTGTTTTTATTGTTTTCTAGTTTTTGAGTTATGAGGAGAGAACTATGGCAGAAGCTATCCACCACACAGATGAAGTTTGAGTGGGGCCCGGGAGCATAAGAGTAAGTATCTTACACCTCCTTAGCTTAGGGATTTTATGTTTTGGCATTTAATTTAGGTTAAATTTATATTTTTAGGGCACAACTGTCATCGCGCAACAATGATAGCAAGATCGGATCGATATGAAAAAATCAGATCAATTTCGATAATATCAAATTTTCTGATATTGTCAAAATGAATCTGATCTTGGTCAATATCGGACCTATATATAGGCTCGATTTTCTAATTTTTAAGTTCGATTACGAACTTAATTATTTTTCTAATTTATTTTGTTAACAAAAATAAGCTTTGAAGAATAGGGAGTGGAGAATTCCAATCTCTAGGCAGACTTGGGTGCTCTCTCTAATTCTGAGAGAACCACTCTAGAGAAAGTTTGGCTTAGACATGTGGCATATATGCCACAAATTCCAATCGATTAGAGACTATTGACAGCATTAGAAAAGAGATGGTATCCAGAATCATCTTGTTTCTAGCTACCGATAGGGGAGATGGCCCCCACATTAGAGGATGTATAAAGGATCCTCATGGTGTCTATCATATACATGCATATATCTACATCTAGAAAAAAAAGGCTAGGTGATGTAGATATTGACTAGAGACCCGAGATTCATGCTCAAGAAGGGTGGGATCAGTATTAAGAGGCTCAAACAAATAGATAGAGTCTCTTGATTGATAGCTCTCTTTAGTGGTATAGTGGTAGGCCTTTTAGTATGTTATATCAACAAGTGCCACTTCTTTGGTAGAGGTTATCTACGACATGCAGGATCAAAGGGTATGATTTTCTTAGGGTCCATATATTCTCTACAGGCTATACAGGATACTACACAGGGTGGTCTACAAAGGGGGTAAGGCATTTGTACTTACCTCCTTTCTACAAGTATGGTGCTAGGAGAACCTGGCTATCAGTAGATGTGTAGGACTACCTTTGACATGGGTAGAGTATGGGAGGCCTAAGGTCGAGGATAAAAAACCTAGGGTGTTCTATAGGTATTTACATAGAGGGTGCCATGGGCGGGTTAGCCTCGATGTAGCGAGGTGGTTACTTGATGATCTGCTTACATAGGATATCTGGTGGAGATCTTGGAGAGCTACCAGGGTGGGGAGAGGATGGTTATGAGCTGTATCATGTGAGGTAAGTCATTTGGATACAGATGGAGCAGGGGGAGTTGGAGCTACACCACATGGATTGGGTGATGCACCAATTTGGATTACAGCAGGACATTCCTCAGTATAGGAATGTCACATTTTCTAGGGTGACTCAAGATCACACTACCATTAGTGGTGCTCCCAATATGGATTAATTTTTGGATCCTCATCCATATGATGAGGTAGTGGCCATGGAATAGGGAGACAATGCTAGGATGACTGAAAGATACCAATAGTGGTACACCCACATCCATCCTACATGGTTGACTAGGTCGAGGACTACTTTTCCAATAGTGGTGCATAGTTGACCAGTAGTAGCAGTCAAAGAGATAGGTACACCCTAGGAGAGAGGGGCCTTGGACTAGAGGTGGACATTAGGTCCAGGGGACATCTAGATCAAGGAGAGCTACTGGGATAGGAGAGAGATCCAGGGGTAATAGGGAGGAGAGGAGAGCATCATCTCAGCATGATAGGAGATCTAACTCATCCGAGAATGGCACCATGATAGAAGAGGGTGAGAGTAGTGAGATGGTGGCTCTACAAGCAGAGCTCAATGGTCTAAGGGAGGATAATGCAACTCAGAAGACCTAGATTAATTCTCTATAGGTAGAGGATGTGAGTTTGAAGGCTAGAATTTAGACTCTAGAGGTAGAGCTTGCACAGGCGTGGGCTCAAGCATAGGTGGGACAAGGATCTAGGGTTCCAGCTCCTACATATTCTCAATCGACTCACTCAAATAGGAGTGAATCAAGGAGAATGCTAGCTCAGGATATTTACCTAATGGGTTTTTATCAGGATTTATATTTTGTAGTAGTATATGTGGAGCAGAGATAGCCAAAGCCTACGATGCTTAAGATGCCTATGAATTTGAGTCACTTGAGATATCACTCGACTTCTAGGGATACTACTATAGGAAGGATGGGATTCCAACCACCATTACCCCCTTGTGGAGATGATGATCTTAAAATTTCTAGAGGTTCGATGAGACCATAGATGACATATGTATATAATTTTTTGTACTATATCCCTAATGACTGAGCATACCAATTTTGAAGATTTTGGCATACCAGTCAACTCTATTTTGTATACAGACTGTTGAGATATATATATTGATCTTCTTGTCTTATGTGATTTTGAATATATGCTTTCATTTTCTTATAATTTTTGAATTTCTTATAATCATGCTTTAAAATTTTAAATATCTTGACCATGCTTAACATAAAATAAAATGATTTTATTTTTGTAAAGTATGTTTTTGTAAAAGATATTTTTGTATGATGATAGAATTGATGGATTAGAAATGAACCTCAAAGGATGTTGCATTTTTATATGACCATTGGTGGAGAACAAATGCTTGCTAGGTCATGAAGCGTATCCTGTTACGAGGAAGCTTGTATTGCTAATAATAATAAAGTTTGTAGAGCTCAAGAGTGACCTTGAGGATTATGATGATGAAAGAAAATTTTGGTTTAAAATAAATTGATTATAAAAAAATAGGTTGATAAATATTATTTTTGTGATGGATATAAAGTGATTTAAGCATGAAAATTGGGAAGGATGACTTGTGCTAGGCATAGAATTCCTAGTGTGAAATTTGAGAAAAATAATTACTAGGAATTATACCATCATCGCGAAGTCAAAATGCAATGCATGATAAGATGATGTATGATTTTTAGAAATGCAAGTTCTTTTGGAATAAATCATTTTGTCACATGTTTGAAGATTTTTAAGATAATACACACACACACACACACACACACACATATATATATATATATATATATATATATATATATATATATATATGTGTGTGTGTGTGTGTGTGTGTGTAATTGTAAGAATGAAATGATATGAATTAATATGAATAGTGATAAACTAATGTTGTCTAAAAAATTTTAAAGAAATATTTTAAATTATTTCTGAGACAAAGTCAAATTTATCAAGAACTAGTGTGTGATGTGTGAGTTCATTCTTCATCTTGATTTATTATAATGATACAAAATCTCTCAAGGATCAAATGTGTGTGCTTTTGAAATTGATTTACCAATTTTGAGCAAGGTAATGATTTGAGCCAACTTTTATGAACCAATGTGTGTGCAAATGAAAGATTCATTAACCATGATTTTGTGCATGCCATTGTACTGAACTACTATGTAAGTCAAGTTGCCAAAAGCTAGCTAATCCACAAGCAAACATTGGTCTATACAAAAGAAGGTCACTAATGTGATAGACATATTGCCATGTGAAAGGCTTACCCAAGGCCATGTGGGTTGGGCACAAACCGCGTGTTATTGGGCTCACCTCATGGTTTTCGAATAATTGAGGAATTATAGGGATTCAAGCTCATTACCCCCTTCTTTTCTTTTGATTTCTTGGAGTAGGGATTCTTGTTCATTTTTTGAACAAGGGGATTTTATTTCTTTTTCTTTTCTTTCTTTTCTTTTTGCTTTTTTTTTTCTTTTTGCTTTTCTTTTTTGGTATACTTGCTCAAATTAGACAAGAAGCAAGGGATTTATTCGAGGAGGAGGGAGCTTGTCCTTTTGCCAATTCTTAGTATTCTAGACCATGTGCATAATAGGATAGCAAGGGAAAATTTTCACTTAAGGAACTAAGACTACTATGTAATATCCTTTTCAAATTTGCAACAAATCATTTTAAGATATGAAAGTGTGTTCTTGGTTCAAGAAGTAGCAATATCAGCTCCCAAAACTTAAAATTTTATTTAGTGAAGTAGTATTACTTTTTGGTACAAGAGAGATTTATAATCAAAGTGACAAAATCAAAATTTAGTAAATATGTGGATTAAGTGATTGGTTAAAGATAAATTTTGTGTTTATCCAAAATAAGATAATATATAACTTGAATTTTTGGAAAACAACACACACTGATGCAAATAATGAGAACTTAACAATAATTTGAAATATTTTTGAAATTTTATTTTCACGTTTTTTTATTTTTTGGTTGTTTTTTATGATAGTTGCAAACTGATGAAGAAGTTATTTACAATTATATACAAAAATGATTTTTTTTTATGCATAATATCTTTTGAGATGCATGATATTCATTGGCTCTTTGAGATATTTTCCATCCAAAGTAGCCAAGTGATATGCATCTGATCCAAATTTAGCAGTAATGACAAATGGTCCAAGACAAGTAGGTTGAATTTTACTTTTTAAATATTTTCTAGCATTAGTATTTTTTTGGTTTTCTTTAATTACTAAATCACCAACTTCAAAAGATCGATTATGAACATTATTTGCATATTATATTTTGAGTTTATCTTGGTAAGAGCAAATATGCTCTAGAGCATGAATACGCTTCTTGTCTAGAAGCTCAACTAAATTAGTCTACCAACATGATAATCATCTCCTACTTCAACATCTTGAAGTAGAAGAGATAGAGAAGGAACTTCTAACTCAAATGGAAAAATTGCTTCAGCACCATATACCAAGACAAAAGGTGAAGCACATGTGGGAGTATGAATGCTAGTTCAATAGGCCCACAAGGCAGGGTATAATTGCATATGCCAATCACATCCTGATTTATTTACCAATCTTTCTAAATATTAATTAAGGTTTTATTAGAAGCTTCATCTTAGCCATTTTCTTGTGGATAGTAAGGAGTGGACCATCAATGTTGAATCTTATATTTTTGTTAAATTTTTTAATGTCTTTTTTCTTAAAGCATGTTCCATTATCATATATGAGAGTTGAAGGAATGCCAAATCTACAAATAATTTGATTAAAGATGAATTTGGACACTTGGACTCCTGTGCAAGAAGCTAACGGTTGAAGAACATGTGCTTATACTGAGAGGGGGGTGAACAGTATACAATAAAATTTTTTGCTTTTTAATCCAAATAATATCATCGACAATATTAAAGCAGTAAACATCACACAAAGCATCACACACATGAGAGACATTATTTTACGTGGTTCACCCAATGCGGGCTACTCCACGGAGAAAATATTCCTTATAAATTTTTCTCAAATAAATTCTCTTGGGAATCCTTTCCCTACAATGTTTATGGACCTCTATCCAAAGGAGATGTTGATCCCCTAAATCAAGTTCATGGATCTCTATCCACAGGAGAACTTCTTCTCCTCTACTCTGGTTGGTGATCCTCTAGAAGACTACTGCCTCCACTGCACTGGCTTGTGGATCTCTCTCCACTGAAGACTCTTGTCCCCACTCAGAAGACCTGTCCTCACTGCCCTGGCTGATGGATCTCTATCCACTAGAGACTATTGTCCTCTCTGCTCTGTCACCTCCAAAGATCTATCTCAAATATGCTCAATAGGTCCACTCAGAACCTGCTCAAATCTGCTCAATAGGTCCACTTAGAACCTACTCAAATATGCTCAACAGGTCCACTCAGAACCTGCTCAAATCTGCTCAATAGGTCCACTCAGAACCTATCCAAATATGTATTGTAAGCTTCCACAAAAAGCTCACACAAAGTCATCCACAAGTCTTCTCAAAGACTTACCTCAAATCTGCTTAACAAGTCCACACAAAACTTGTCCAATCTCATAGAAACATAAAGAGAATTGTTAGAGACTCAATATGTTCTACACTCAATGCTCAATCAACTCAAATCAGAATATAGAATAGTTTGTCTTATGGAACTTGAACAATCACTTCATACAACCACTTGACTAGGCTCAACCAACTCTACTCAACCAATCACTTAATGAAACACCCCTTTCTCACAAACCCTAGTCCAAGCATATAACCACCAACTCAAAATATTTCCAACAATGCTCAACAACAAATCTCACATAACAATGATACTCATGTTCTTTTCAAACCCTAGTTCAAGTTCTTTGCATAACAACTCTCTTCAACAACAATGCTTATAAAATAATCTTCACATAACAATGATACTCATGATCTTTGCAAAACCCTAACTCAAGTTCTTCACACAACCAATGGCTTCAACAACTATGCTTATCAAACAAGGTTTTAACCACACTTCTTTATTCCAGAAAACCTTGAAGCAATTACTCAAACACACTCAAAAGGAAACCCTAATCAAGTCCTTTTCACTCCAAACTTATTTTCCAAAAATTAACCAATCAACTCAACCAAGGAAGAATTTGCCCATACCTTTTGCTTGACAAGGAGTAGACCACACAAATCTGCCACACTCACAATCACTTCTTTGCCAATCTCAAGAAAGGTTAGAAGATAATAATTTTCTCAATGAATCACAATACAAAATGATATCAAACAAAATACACCTTATCACTCCAACTTTAAAATAATATCCAACACCTTCATAATAATCTCTTTGGCAAAAGTCCCTTTAAAAATAAAATCAACACTCTTAAAGTCTTACTCCTCCAATATGCAAATATAATAATTAAGACTTTATTTAAAAATAAAATCAAACTCCTTATAACTCCAAATTTTATTAAAAACAATTTCCAACAAACACCAATTTTCAACTAGCAACCCTTTCAACTATTTCCAACTAGCAACCCCTTTTAACTCCCAACTTTAGGCAATATTAAAAATAATCAAAATTTAATTACCTTACCTTTGGAGGGATTCGAACCCTCAACGCAGCCCACGACCAACGCCTTAGCCATGGCTCCAACCATCGCGTGAGCTACGCGCTCGCTTGGAGTGTGGAAGCACCACGTGCTTCAAAAGTATCCTTGCCTTGCGTTTTGCAAAATGTGCGCCTCGCCTTTGGTGCCTTCAACCCAACACAACTTCCAAGCACAACCACCACATTTCAAACGTTGGTCTCCTTGCGTCCAAGCACTCTAGCCACTGCCCTCTTGCCACTAGGCCACGCTACCTAGATGGCTTCCAACTGATCTATGCCTTTCCTTTTATTTCTATTCGTTGGCATACACAAACACGAATTTTGCAGTCTTTTTCATGAGCTCCAATTCACATGCAATTTTTCATTCGAGCAAGGATAAAAATTAATGCCCCTTGGGCATGGTTTATATAATAATTTCCACCTTTGTTTGAATACGTCGGTGCTTCAAATTTTCTTTAAACCACGTGACGTCGGTGCTTCGAATTTCTTCCAACTATAGAACATGGGTGCTTTAGAATTTATTAATTTATAATTTATTTAAATTCTTTTGAATTTAAATATTATAAATTAATTATTTTAGAAACCTTTGGGCTTATTAAGTCCTTCTTCCTGGATATCAAATGACAACCTTGACAACTTTATTTCTTGACGAAGTCCTTGACATTAATGATGACTTCATCCAGTGACATCAATGACAACTTTGACTTAGGGACTCAAAATGTCCAACAATCTCCCCCTTTGTCATTGATGGCAACCCAAAAACTTTTTACCAAAAACTTGACTTCTTCTTGTGCTGCTCCCCCTGGGACATTGCTCCCCCTGGCTCAATGCTCTCTTCAAGTATCAAGTCTCTTCCCCATTACTCAAATCTCTCCCCTTTGACATCAATGGAAAAGGGTCACCTTTGGGGATCGGGGCTAAGAATGAGCCTCTTAGCTTAGCCCCTCCCCCACCTCCTTTTGAGGTGGTTAATTCTGGGGTGGGAGTCTCACTCCCAATTTTCCTCGAAGATACTCAAAAGTTTCCTTTGAAAGTGGCTTAGTGAAAATATCTGCTATCTGTTCCTTTGTAGTGACATATTCCAATCTGACATGTTTATTTATCACATGTTCTCTCAAAAAATGGTACTTAATCGGAATGTGCTTTGTCCTGGAGTGCATCACTAGATTTTTTGAAATACTTATGGCACTAGTATTATCACATAGTATAGGAATGGGATGATCATGCTTTATTTTGAAGTCTTCTAGAGTTCTCTTCATCCATAACACCTGTGTACAACTGGCTACTGCTGCAATGTATTCTGCTTCTATTGTAGATAAAGATATTGAAACCTGCTTCTTACTTAACCAAGAGACTAGACATTCTCCAAGAAAGAATGCTCCTCCACTTGTGCTTTTTTGTCATCAATGTTGTCGGCCCAATATGCATCTATATATGTTGTTAGTGTGAAACTGTCACTTTTGGGATACCAAAGCCCAAAATCCATAGTCCCTTTTAGATATCTGAAAATTCTTTTTACTATTGCCACATGTGTTTCCTTAGGTGCTGCCTGAAACCTTGCCACTAATCCCACTGATTGTACTATGTCTGGTCTCGTAGCTATAACATATAGTAAGCTGCCAATCATAGATCTGTATAATCTCTGATCTACCTCTGGAGATTCATCCTCCTTACTCAACTTGCATCCTGTGACCATGGGAGTACTTACCGGTTTACAATCTTCTAACCTGAATTTCTTTAACATTTCCTTTATGTACTTGGCTTGTGAGAGAAACACTCCCCTTTCTGATTGTGAAATCTGAAGTCCAAGAAAGAAGGACAATTCACCAAGCATAGACATCTCAAATTCATTTTGCATGTTCTTAGCAAATTCCTTACACATCTTATCATTGTTTCCCCCAAAAATTATGTCATCAACATAAACAACTACTATTAGAAGATCACTCCCTTCATTTTTTATATATAAATTATTGTCTGCTATTCCTTTTCTGAATCCCTGTTCCTAAAGATACTTATCCAATCTTGAGTACCATGCTCTAGGAGCCTGCTTTAAACCATACAATGCCTTTTTCAACCTGCATACCTGATCTGGTTTATCTGCTAGTATGAATCCCTCTGGTTTTTCAATATAAACCTCTTCTTCTAGAACCCCATTTAGAAATGTTGACTTGACATCCATATGATATACCTTGAAGTTCTTGAAACTTGAGAAGGCTAAAAACATCCTTATAGCTTCAAGCCATGCAACTGGAGCAAAATTTTCATCAAAGTCAATTCCTTCTACCTGTGCATAACCTTTGCATACTAACCTTGCTTTATTTTTGACCACTTGTCCATCTTCATTTAATTTATTTCTGAATACCCATTTTGTGCCAATCACATTCTTGTCCTTTGGTCATGGAACAAGTTCCCAAGTTTTGCTCTTCTCTATCTGATCCAATTCCTCATTCATTGCCTTAACCCAAAATTCATCCTCACTTGCCTGAGTGAAGTCTTTTGGCTCAATCTTAGATAGCAAGGAAAAATTTGCTTGTTGAGATGGTTTTATTATTCTTCTCCTTGTCTGTATTTCATCTGGATTCCCGATGATCTGTTCTTTTGGATGATGTTTTTGTACATACCTGGATGGAGTTTTGGGAAGAAGTCTTTGTGTTTCTTCTTCTTCTTTATCTGATTCCTCACAAAATTCCTCTTGACAACATCCATCTTCTTGATACACAATTTGTTGAACTGGTTCTCTGGAATCTATCTTCTCATCAATTGTTACATTTATACTTTCCACCATAGTGCATGTTCTTTTGTTGAAGCATCTGTAGGCTTTACTCTTTGTGGAATAACCAAGAAAAATTCCCTCATCACATCTTGGATCAAACTTGCCCAAGTTTTGATCTTCCCATCTTATGTAACATTTGCTCCCAAAAATTTTGAAGTGTTTTATAGTGGCAGGTCTTCCTTTCCAAAGCTCATATGGAGTCTTGTGATGATTTACCCTCAATTGAGCCCTAGTGATTATGTATACTATTGTGTTTACAACTTCTTTCCAAAAACCATCTGATAACTTAGATTCATTTAACATAGCTCTAGCCATGTTTTCAACAGTCCTATTTTTCCTTTCAACTACCCCATTTTGTTGAGGAGTTCTCATTGTTGAGTACTCTCTCTTGATTCCATGTTGTTCACAAAATTCTACGAATTCATTTGAAGTAAATTCTCCTCCTCTATCAGATCTTAGACACTTAATCCTTTTTCCTGTTTCATTTTCAACCAATTCCTTGAATGCTTTGAATTTTTCAAAGGCCTCTGACTTCTCTTTTAGGAAGGTTACCCAAACCATTCTGGAATAATCATCTATAAACAACATAAAGTAACTCTCACCCTGAATGATTTGTGTTCTGGTAGGACCACACAAATCAGTATGTATTAGGCTCAATGGCTCAGATGACATATAACCTTTTGGCTTAAAGGTTGTCCTAGTTTGCTTTCCATGTTGACAGGGTGCACAAATTGTGTTTTGAGGTCTTCTTATTTTGGGTAAATCTCTAACTGCCTATTTATTGCTTATATTGACTATGTTGTCAAAATTCAAGTGACCCAATATTCTATGCCACAACCAAATCTCATATTCTTGTGATAGAAAGCACTTTTCCCCTTTGATCTCATTGAGCATGTATAAGTTGTTTGGGGTTCTTCTTGCATTGGCAATGATTTTTCCAGTTTCTGATTTCCTTATCTCACATCTATCTGGATGGAAGGTGACCATGTATCCTTGATCACAAAGTTGACTTATACTCAACAGATTGTGTTTTAACCCTTTAACATACAAAACATTCTCTATTTTTGTTTTTCCATTGTCTAAACTTAGAGTTCCTCTTCCACCAATCCTTGTTGATCCATTATCACCAAAACTTATTGATCCTCTATTTGTTTCTTTTAGTACAATGAATTTGTCTTTGTCTCCTATCATGTGACTAGAGCAACCACTATCAAGATACCATTGTTCTTCTTTATCCTGAGCATGAAGGGTTGTTTGCACTAACATTGATCTAGCCTTAACATTTTTCTTTTCATCTTTCCTAGTTGTTGAAATTGTTTTTCTAGACTCAGGAAGTATCATTTTACACCATCTAGCCTTGTGCCCAAAATTATTGCATTTGTAACATATAACATCATCATCCATGAGAGGTGCGAAGGAATTGAAATTTCTATTGTATCTTGCATAATGAATACAGTGTGCAGCTCTATGACCATATTTATTGCAAGAAAAGCAATGACCATGGAAGAAATTATGTAACCTATTTGGATGTCTTGGAATTTGTGGAGAAGTCATATTTCTCTTGTGATTAACTCTTATCCAGGGTTCTCCTTTGCTTTCTTCCTTTCTGATATCCTTTGCTTGCTTATCCTTGTTTGAAGTTTCTGCTTTCTGAAGACTTGATTCCTCTTTCTGTTTCTCATATTCTGTATCTTGTAGTACCTTGGTCCTTTCAACTTTATTCCTTAGGAGAACAATTTTTGCTTCCAATTTTTCACATTCTGTTTCCCTGGCTCTCAATAGATCTATCATATCTTGCTCAATATTCTTTCCTTCTTCCACCCTAATCTTGAGTTCTATGAGATTTTGTATAAGTTCCATCCTTGCTTCTTCATCTTCTTGAACTTGTTCCTTCAAGCTTGAATTTTTCTCTCTAAGTCTTTCCAATTTTATGAGAGCAACAAAGAATTCTTCTTTTATGTCAAACATAGTCTCTTCTTCACTTTCTGAAATCATGTGTGCTACTGATGGATCCTCTTCCAAGTTATTAGTCTTTTCATGGAGAGACCCACTCTGATACCAATTGAAGAACATGTGCTTATACTGAGAGGGGAGGGTGAACAATATACAATAAAACTTTTTGCTTTTTAATCCAAATAATATCATCGATAATATTAAAGTAGTAAACATCACACAAAGCATCACACACATGAGAGACATGATTTTACGTGGTTCACCCAATACGGGCTACTCCACGAAGAAAATATTCCTTATAAATTTTTCTCAAATAAATTCTCTTGGGAATCCTTTCCCTACAATGTTTATGGACCTCTATCCAAAGGAGATGTTGATCCCCTAAATCAAGTTCGTGGATCTCTATCCATAGGAGAACTTCTTCTCCTCTGCTCTGGCTGGTGATCCTCTAGAAGACTACTGCCTCCACTGCACTGGCTTGTGGATCTCTCTCCACTGAAGACTCTTGTCCCCACTCAGAAGACCTATCCTCACTACCCTAGATGATGGATCTCTATCCACTGGAGACTACTATCCTCTCTACTCTGTCACCTCCAAATCTCTATCTCAAATCTGCTCAATAGGTCCACTCAAAACCTACTCAAATCTATATTGTAAGCTTCCATAAAAATCTCACACAAAGTCAGTCCACAAGTCTTCTCAAAGACTTGCCTCAAATATGCTTAACAAGTCCACACAGAACTTGTCCAATCTCATAGAAACATAAAGAGAATTTTTAGAGACTCAATATGTTCTACACTCAATGCTCAATCAACTCAAATCAGAATATAGAATAGTTTATCTTATGGAACTTGAACAATCACTTCATACAACCACTTGACTAGGCTCAACCAACTCTACTCAACCAATCACTTAATGAAACACCCCTTTCTCACAAACCCTAGTCCAAGCATATAACCTCCAACTCAAAATATTTCCAACAATGCTCAACAACAAATCTCACATAACAATGATACTCATGTTCTTTTCAAACCCTAGTTCAAGTTCTTTGCATAACAACTCTCTTCAACAACAATGCTTATAAAACAATCTTCACATAACAATGATACTCATGATCTTTGCAAAACCCTAACTCAAGTTCTTCACACAACCAATGGCTTCAACAACTATGCTTATCAAACAAGGTTTTAACCACACTTATTTATTCCAGAAAACCTTGAAGCAATTACTCAAACACACTCAAAAGGAAACCCTAATCAAGTCCTTTTCACTCCAAACTTATTTTCCAAAAATTAAACAATCAACTCAACCAAGGAAGAATTTGCCCATACCTTTTGCTTGACAAGGAGTAGACCACACAAATATGCCACACTCACAATCACTTCTTTGCCAATCTCAAGAAAGGTTAGAAGATAATAATTTTCTCAATGAATCACAATACAAAATGATATCAAACAAAATACACCTTATCACTCCAACTTTAAAATAATATCCAACACCTTCATAATAATATCTTTGGCAAAAGTCCCTTTAAAAATAAAATCAACACTCTTAAAGTCTTACTCCTCCAATATGCAAATATAATAATTAAGACTTTATTTAAAAATAAAATCAAACTCCTTATAACTCCAAATTTTATTAAAAATAATTTCCAACAAACACCAATTTTCAACTAGCAACCCTTTCAACTATTTCCAACTAGCAACCCCTTTTAACTCCCAACTTTAGGCAATATTAAAAATAATCAAAATTTAATTACCTTGCCTTTGGAGGGATTCGAACCCTCAACGCAGCCCATGACCAACGCCTTAGCCATGGCTCCAACCACCGTATGAGCTATGTGCTCGCTTGGAGTGTGGAAGCACCACGTGCTTCAAAAGTATCCCCGCCTTGCATTTTGCAAAACGTGTGCCTCACCTTTGGTGCCTTCAACCCAACACAACTGCCAAGCACAACCATCGCATTTCGAACGTTGGTCTCCTTGCGTCCAAGCACTCTAGCCACTGCCCTCTTGCCACTAGGCCACGCTGCCCGGATGGCTTCCAACTGATCTGTGCCTTTCCTTTTATTTCTATTCGTTGGCATACACAAACATGAATTTCACAGTCTTTTTCACGAGCTCCAATTCACATGCAATTTTTTCATTCGAGCAAGGATGAAAATTAATGCCCCTTGGGCATGGTTTATATAATAATTTCCACCTTTGTTTGAATACGTCGGTGCTTCGAATTTTCTTTAAACCACGTGACGTCGATGCTTCGAATTTCTTCCAACTATAGAACATGGGCGCTTTAGACTTTATTAATTTATAATTTATTTAAATTCTTTTGAATTTAAATATTATAAATTAATTCTTTTAGAAACCTTTGGGCTTATTAAGTCCTTCCTGGATATCAAATGACAACCTTGACAACTTTATTTCTTGATGAAGTCCTTGACATTAATGATGACTTCATCTGGTGACATCAATGACAACTTTGACTTAGGGACTCAAAATGTCCAACAATGGTATGGCTTCTACCTATTTTGTAAAATACATTGTTGTTGTTATGATAAATTTATGACCATCAGAGGAAATAGGATTAATTTTACCAATGATGTCTAAACCCCATTTAGAAAGGGGCCATGGAGAGGATATAGCTTGAATTTCCTAAGCAGGAGCGTGAACAAGGTCTACATGTCTTTGACACCTATCACAATGACACACATAATTATTAGCATCTTTTTCCATGGAAGGCCAAAAGTATCCCATTTGTAGGATATTTTTAGCAATGGCACTTCCACTAAAATGCCCTCCATAAGATCCATCATGGGCTTCACTTAATTGTTTCTTAGACTCTTCTAGATTGAGTCATCTCAAAAGGATGCCTTCAAAAGACCTTTTATATAGGGTATTGCCAATAATTATGAAGCAAACAACTCGCTTACATAATAACCTATGTTGGTTTCTATCTAATCCTTCTAGGAAGGTTCCTTTTTGGATAAAATTAAAGATGTCTAAATACCAAGGTTCTGGAGTTATTTCATTAATTAAAAACACATCCAATGGTTCTAGACAATACTTAGATGAAGCTAGCTCTTGGAGTTGGTGAATGATGATTGTAGCATATTCATCATCCAACTCCAAAGGTAACAAAGAGGCAACAACAACCATGGTATAAGCAACACGATTGCTAGTGTGAGGGATGGATCACAAAATTACTTTCTCAAATAAGGATATAAGTTTAATAACATATTATTTATAGGGATAAAGTTTCTCATATTGTGTCTTTAGTCTTCGGAGATTCTCAGCTTATGATAAATTAAATGAATGAAAACTTTAATTTTTAAGGTTAAAGTGGCTCGTAACCCAAGGATTAGAGCCTCATATTCTACAGTATTATTAGTGCAAGCAAATTGAAGTTTAAAAGACAAAGTAATAAGGTTCTTTTGTGGAGATATTAATATAATACCCACACCTACACCACTCATGCATCTAGCTCCATAAAAATACAAGGACCAAGATTTAGAAAGGTCTTGTTCTAAGTTAAGATATTCATCTAGAAATTCTATGGTTATAGGATGAGTAGATTCAAGAGGCGCATCAGCAAGTTGATCATCTATAACTTGGCCTTTAATAGATTTTTGGCCAATAAATATGAGTTCAAACTCACTTAGGGAAAGAACCCACTTAGCTATACGACCTGATAAATAAGGCCTACTCATCAAATACCTTAATGGATCAGATTTAGCAATAATAAATATCTTTTGACTAAGCATATAGTGGTGTAATTTTTGTGTAGAAAATACAACTGGTAAACAAATATTTTCTAATTGTGTATACTGGGTTTCATAGCTTATTATTGTTCTACTTATATAATAGGTGGCTCGTTCTTTCTTATCATCATCGATTTAAGCCAACATTGCTCCAAGTGCAAGTTCAGAAGCAGAAATGTACAAAATAAAAGGACAGTAAGGTTTATGAGGAACGCACACTTAAGGGTTAATAATATATTGTTTAAGGCCTTCAAATGCTTCTTTACATTCATCATCCCATTGAAATGAAATTTTTTTCTAAAGTAACTTAATAAAAGGTCAGGTTTTATCTGCCAACTTGTCAATGAAGCAGTGGATAGACTGAATTTTATCTTGTAGACTCCTTAATTTTGATATGTTTTTAGGTGGTGGCATATCAAGGATAGCCTTAATTTTAATGGTATCTATCTCTATGCCATGCATAGAAATAATAACTCCTAACAATTTTCCTTATTTGACCCCAAATACACATTTGTTTGGGTTTAGGTGAATCTTATATTCTCTTAGTCTATCAAACACTTTTCTTAGATCATCAATATGATTATCTTCCTTAGTTGAATGAGCTATAATATCATCCACATAATCATGTAGAATATCATACATAATATCATGAAAAATATATGTCATAGCTCTTTGATAGGTTGCTCCTACATTCTTTAAACCAAAGGGTATTACTTTCCAAAAAAATGTTTCCTAAGGTGTAATAAAAATAGTTTTGGGTTGGTCTTTAGGAGCTATTCTGATTTGGTTGTATCCTAAAAAATCATCCATGAGGGATAACATTCCACTCCCAGTTGTAAAATCTATAATCTGATCCATATTTGGGAGAGGAAAATCATCCTTAGGGCATGCAACATTTATGTCTCTAAAATCCATACACACTCTAATTTTAGTGGCCTCTTTCTTGGTTATTGGAACAACATTTGATATCCAATAAGCATAATCAATAGCTTGAACAAATTCCACATCCAAAAAAAAATTTAATTCATCCTTGACTAATAATGCTACTTTAAGATGCATTTTTTCTAAGTTTTTGCTTTACAAGTTTTGCATCAGGTTGCACTACTAAATGGTGCATGACCACAAAAGAATATAGGCCTAGAATATTTGCATATGTCCAAGCAAAAACATCATCATACTCTATGATAAATGGAATATATTGGTTTTATCTTTCTTCACTTAATTCTGCTCCAATTTTAACCAAACGAGGCTTAGCTTCTATCCCAATGTTAACTTGTAGAACATTTTCTACCACAATGTTTAAATCTCTTTCAAAGTTGGGTGGAGCGAGTGACACACCCATTTCTTGTAATTATTCTAAGGTTAAATTAGCTAATTATTCTTGTGGGGTTTTTGTTTGAACATGGGCTATGCATGGTATAGATCTATCAAAGAAAAATTTGTTTCTCAAAATTTCTTCAAAAAAAATATCATGAAAAATTTCTCCTAAATAATCCTTTGGTGTAGCAATCATTTCTGGATATGCTATTGATAACATGTTACAAGAATATATCCTTTTACTTGCTTTAAAATACTCTTGATGTGCTAAGTACTTGTTGGTCACGAATCCACCTAGTCATATAAAATGCGCCCTAGACCTGGCCAACATTGAAAGGCCGAGAGAAAGAGAAGTATCCCGGGCCAATCTCCAGAGAGGGATGGCTCCCAAACTAATCTAAACTTGTTTGAAGATAAGGGTGCGGGAAATAAAAGTACAAGGTAGAAGGAAAGTGTCACGATTTCATGACATGTTGCATTTTTGCGGGTATAAAGCAGAAAAGGAGCCAGGAGGAAGAAATGTCGCAATTTCGTGACATGTCATGGAGTAAAACGAAATGAAGACAAATTTTCACGATTTCATGACATGTCGCATTTTCATGACTGGTGGAAAGAAGAGAGAGTAGTAAGGTGAAAGTGTCGCGATTTCGCGACATGTCACATTTTCACGACCTATCATATTTTCACGACAGAAGCAACAACAAAGGCCCGATAAGGTTCTATTCGTATTTTTCTTCAAAATTGCATAAGAGAATGTGAGGAGAAGATAAGGATCAAAAGAAGTGATGTTTTAAAAGCTCTTCAACTAATTTTGAGATCGTGGTCAGAAAGGCTCCAAGATTAAATGTTTTGTTGTTTACCTATGTGCACAAGATGGGAGAACGGTTTATCATGCAGCTTTCGTAGCCACCAAAATTAAAGATGCCTCCAGTATTAAAAGATCTTGTTTGTGATCTCCTAACAACTTCAAGCTTGCCCCAAGAACAGTCATTTAATGAAGAAATATGGTCCCTTGTTTCTGTTTAATTTTTAGTTTTGATCCATAAAAGCAGGGAACGTGTTTTCTCTAAGGGGGATTGTTTCTCTTTTCAAGTGCATATTTTGTGGATCGCCTCTTCAAAATATGTTTTATGTTTTAAATGTTGTAATGTGAAAGAGAGAGGAAAGACCTCTATAAATACCAATGTAAATCTCAAGCAAAGGGAGGAGGACCTTTTTTGCAGAAATTGAAGCAAAAATCCTAGATGCATTTTGCTCTATTCTTAGTGTCTTTTGGATTTGGTGATCCAAACTATTGTTCATGTGATGCTTTCTGTGTGAATTACTTCTGTTTAGTCCAGTGTTAAAATATAAGTTGAATTCTACTATTTTGAATTTGGTTGTATTTTCATTTGAACATTTGGAGTATAATTGGAAGCGAACTTATGGTCAATGTTTGGTCCAGTTTCTATATGTGCTTTCTAAGAGTTAGTTGTTGCTTAGCTTCAGGATCTAGTTGAGGTTATTTTCTATTTGAGGTTGTTCTCCCCATCAACTATCGACTTCGGCCATATTTCCATCTCTTTCTGTTATTTCCCTTTCTTTTTGCATTTTCCATTTCTTTCCCGCACCCTTATCTTCAAACAAGTTTAGATTAGTTTGGGAGCCAGCCCTCTCTGGATATTGGCCCAGGAGACTTCTCTTTATCTCAGCATTTCAATGTTTTCCAGGTCTAGGGCGCATTTTATATTACTAGGCAGATTCGTGACCAACAATACTCTTGATATATTATTAGTTGATCATCATACTCAGATGGGAATGGTTGGGTTTTTGTAGGAATGTAACTAATACCACATCGGGCATGCCACTCCTCAATTTCTAGGGGTTCATGTATACCATTTTTGAGAGGTCCCAAACCTCTACCTTTATAACCCATGTTAAGCATCATTTGTTTTGGCTTTACATATCCATTAGAAAAATAACATCTAGAAAATCCATTTTGATCAATTGTGAAACTCATTTTAATATTAATTTTACCAAAATCATACCTTGCATAGATAAAGGCACAACTCCCCATATGATAAATGCTTCCCAATTTTTTTAGCAATCCCATCGTGCAAGGATATGGTGGTAATTAAGATAAAACAAGGGAATCTTGGGTAGCAAAATTAGTATGTTCTAAAGTTGTGAGTATTGAATATAAATCCAGGAATACTTCATCCGAAAGAGGATATGAAGTAGAAGGACTATCTTCTTTAGTTGTAGGTTTAGATGGTGTGGTTTTTGATACTAAAGGAGGACTAGGGTGTGTTGAATACATAGCAGGGCAAAATGGGACTCCTATTGGTTATGTCATAGCACACATGTCAAATGGTCTAATGTCACCATGGATAGTAACTAATTTATTTTTAAAGTCAAACTTAACACATTTATGTACTATAGAATGCACTACCCTCATTTCATTCATCCAAGGTTGACCTAGAAGGATGTTGTATGATGCGGGGCAAGATACAACAAACACAATCATATCTAAAATCCTTGGACCAACTTGCAATGGAATCAATAATACTCCACATGTTTCTTGAGTTTCATCATTAAATGCTTTGATAATAATTTTAGTTATTTTTAAATCTTCATTTCTAAATCCAAATATTTGAAAAAAAACATATGAATCTTCATTTCTAAATCCAAATATTTGAAAAAAATCATATGTGCATATGTTTAAGGATAAGGAGGAATGTCCTTATCCTGAAAATCTATATAATTGGTTCCATGAGAAATTATAGCATTTACCACAGCATTTGGTTCTATATTTTGAGGTACCATCATTTTTATTAAGGTACTCATTAATTCCTCTCTATGTATAGAGGAAGTTCTCAAAAGGTCTAGAAAAGAAATTCTAGCTGTGATATTGGCTAGTTGTTCATTAATGTCATAAGGAGATTTTTGTTGTGGATTTGATATATTATTTCTTTTTGTAGGTGCCTTTAATACAAATGGGGGTGATTTCTTATTTTGAGTTTGAGTTTGTGATTGAGAGTTTTTATTTTGGGCTTGTTATCTAGTGATGGCTCCAATAGTACCCACAATGTTATTTTTTTGTAAATAATCCAAGTGGGCTCTAGCATTTATTAGCTTGTTCATTTGAAAGTGTTTGTTGAGATGAAGGTCGATTGGTTATTCTTCTAGGGAATGGTTCTTCTAGAACTAATAAGTCTATGATGGGAATAATTTGATCTGACTCATCTTTAGAACTATTTGAATTATTTGAGGTGATGTCCATTTCACTTTCAGTTTTACTTTCTGTGTTTTCTGTGTTACTTCTTGTATCTTCTGAATATGAAGATTGAAAATATTGTATTGGTATAGTTGTAACTACAGATAGAGTAGGTACATAGGAGGTTTGCAAGTCTTGTGGAAAAAAGTTACTAATGGTTCCCACATACTAATTTGGAGGAGTAACATTATGATGTTCTAATTTATTTACAACCTCTTTTCCATGTTTAGATAAAGGATGTTGAAAAATATCTAGGCTTTGATTTGCATTTTGAGTTGGTTGTTTTTGGGTATTAGTTTGAGTATTATTGTTTGTGGTAAATTTTTGTACTTCCATTTTACCTTTATAAATCAAATCTTGTATCATATGTTTCAACCACTTACAAGAATTAGTTGAATATCCATCCACTTGATGAAAATTATAATGTAGATCATCCCTATATCCAACTATAGTGGTATCCGGTTGTCGTATCTCTGGAAATCGTATTAAACCTTGTTCCAATAATTGAGGTAAAATCATGGTTAAGAGTTGATTTAGTTTTGAGAAATCTCTTGGAGTTTTATCAGGAATATTTAATAAGAACTTCTTTACAGCTTCTATAGTATTGATGTTTGACATATTTCTACTATCATTGACTCCATCACCTACTACTTGTTTATTCTTCTATTGGTTTTTGGAAGTTTTATCTTCATAATTTTTCTTAAACTGTCCTCTTATGATAAGGGCATCTTCTACCCTTCTTACTAATTCTATAGCTTGATCAAAAGAGGTTACTATAGTTGTAGCAAGTTCATAGGATAATTGTTCTTGTAAATTACCAATGAAAATTTCCAACATCTCTCGGTGAGGTAAAGCAAAATGCAATTTTCCTAGAAGTTACCTCCATTTGGCTAGGAATTTAGCAAATATATTATCTTTCCCTTATTTTAAGTTATATAAATCCTTAATAGTGACATGCCTTTCGATGTATGCACTAAATTGGTGAACAAACATTTCCATTGTCTCTTCAAATTTTCTCAAAGAATTAGTTGGTAATTGATAATACCATTCTAAGGCCATGCCTCTAAGACTTTTAGAGAACATTTTTAGTAACAACAAGTCATCATAAGAAATATCATGATAGGCTGTCCTAAACAAGCAAATATGATCAATAGGATCTTTGGTTCCTTTATATATCGGGAGGACTGACATAGGGAAATATTTTGGGTAAGGTTGAGCAACAACGATAGGATCCAAGGGTTGACTACACATCTCTCAGTAACTGTATGAGGGATGGTAGGGATCTATCTAATCTAGATGTGAAGATAATTATTTAACCAAGGCTTCAAGTCCTTGCGGTTGCTCACTAAATTGATTTTTTTGTACCATATTATTGTGTCTTTGATGATATGGTTGTGTTGTCACATAAGGATTTCCAATAGAAATACTATTGTGTAAAGTGTTTGTGGGAACAATGTTATGGAACTTATATGGGATTATATTTTGTTGAACTTTCTATTGATGATGATTGGTATTTTGAATTTTCTTAGCTCTTTGTGATGTAGCTATTTGTTGATTAGGAGCTTGATAAGAAGAAGAATGTTGTTTCTGCTTGGAATTGGGTTGTGTAGCTGGTTTTTTATTTTTCAATTCTATGTTTTGATTGATGTTTTGAGATGGTACTGTTAGCATATCATATAGCATAGTGCATATAGTGCATAGTTTATTTCATTTATTGGTAGATTAAAATAAGTGCTTTAACTCTCTCCAATTAATGATTTGGTTTTTCAACCAACTCAGGTGGTTCAACCAACCGAACCACCCGATGAGATGTATATAACCTTCATCTTTATCAATGATCAAATTGCTTTGTTGTTCGTATTGTTTGCATAGTGTCTTATTTCTATATGGTATCAGAGCTAGGTGGAGATTAGGTGCACCAAGCCTGAGTGGAGGTAGAACAATAAATACAAAGGCCCACATGAGGCCCGAGTAGAGGTAGAGTAGCAGACACTCGCACAAGACCTAATGCCCACATGATTGAGTAGCAGACGCTCAGACAAGACCCGAGAACACAGAACATAGATCCTAGATTGTTGGGTAAAATACCTAAGAACATGATGCACATCAATTGAGGACCTGACTAGATGCTAACATGGACCCAACCATGGAACTAACCAGACATTTATGTGGACCCAATAAATGACATGTGGACCTGACCAGACACTGACGTGGACTCGATAAAGGACATGTGGACCTGACCAGACACTGACGTGGACCTAATAGAGGATACGTGGACATATTGAATGAATTGAATTGGATACTGACATGGAAGTGTTGGTGGTAGGATGAGGTGGTGTATTGCACACCATTCTAGATGGCAAAAGGATGATTGGGGAGGGGTGACTGCCTAAAGGTAGTCAACTACAAAGGTAGCCCTCCCACCTTATCAAGAGCATGAGTGCATCCACAGGATGCATGTGGGATAATCCCACATTTTTTTATGCTCTCCTCCCTGCCACTCTATAAATCCCAAGAGTTGGTATTTTCTTCCCAGTGCCTTAGGCAATGCATTTGGTTTACTGTGTCAACTATTGCGGACAAGGTCCGTGGTTCAAATCTTGCAGAAGACAATTTGATGCTCGATGATTTTTTTTTATGTCCGACGCCCATTTTTTGATGCTTGGACAATTCTTGACACCTTGCGCATGTCGTATGATGCCCTGGAGTGTTTTTTTTTATGCTCAGAGAGTATTTTTGACTCCCGAAGAGCATTTTTTTATGCCCAGAGAGCTTTTTTTGATGCTCGAAGAGCATTTTTTGATGCCTAGAGAGCATTTGTTTGATCCTTTGCAAGGGTCCAGGTACCATTTTTTATTCTTCCTTGTTTATTTTGCAACCAAAAAGGGGGATCACAGTGTTATTTTTGCAAAATTCTAAGACCAAGGGGGGAGATTAAAATTGATGGAAGTGAATCATTGATTAAACTGGTATTGTAATAGGTGCATTTTCGATGGTCACCGACACCTAGAGTAGATAAATTTGTGGGCATTTGTGATTGTATTTTTTTGCATTTAAATATTTTGTTTTCTTGCATTAAAACAATCACAAATTATAAAAAAAGACCCCAAATTTTAAACCTACTTGTGCAATTTATTGCACAACAACGTTCGGTATTTGTGATACCTCTGGCCCACACTTACAGGTAATGTTGTCATGCTTTGGGCTACTATATCCACCACCTAATATAGCTGCAACAATGACGTCTGAGCTTGTTCTCTATCAATCGTCGGGGAGAAATAAGGCAAACCAGTTCTATTGTTCACTCCATTTCATACCCACATCGTGATTGTTGTTAGGCGTAAATCCTGATGAAGGTTTTTCCAAAGTGTTTAGGGGAAGTTACGCCCCATGCATGAGGAATAAACTTTCTATGGTAGGTGTCATAAACAACACGATGCCCTTTCAATATCGCCTAAGTTCCATGTATCGTGCTGCTCATATATACTTATAGTCTCCCTCACGTAAGGGCGGGTATATATAGAGTAGTTTCGATATATAGGTCTGGTAGGTATAAAGAAAGGGAGACCAATTGGTGATATAAGGAACCTTCACAATGGCCACTGTTCACAAGTATCTCTCAGATTCACAGTTGTTGAAAGGTCCTAACTTTGTTCCATGGAAGACAAAGATGAGAGCCATTCTTCAGGTGGAAGATTTATGGGATGTAGTGACTGGCACTACAAAACGCCCTCAAACAGTAGGAGCAGATCAAGAAGCATGGGATAAGAAGGACAAAAGAGGTCTCATGTTTCTCTTGCTTGCTACTACAGATGAGGTCCAACCTCATATCTGTGATGCCAAAACTAGTAAGGAAGCTTGGGATGCTTTGATTACTATGTATGAAGGAAAGAATCAGTCCACTATTCTACACCTTCAAACTCAACTACATACCCTCAGTATGAATTCTGGGGAGACAGTTGATCTATTCCTTTGCAGAGTGGTAGAATTGAAAGCCAAATTAAATGCTATGGGAAAACCAGTGGATGATGATATCTTGAACTCTGTCATCTTGAGAGCATTGCCATATTCCTACAAGATGTTGATCACTTCCCTCAACGTTTTTGGTAGACAAGTATCTTTTGTGGAGTTGGTAAATTTGCTTCAGACTGAGGAGGCAAATCAGGTTTAGAAAGATGAGGTGCCAGATAATGCCCTTTCCACCCAACAAAGGGGTAAGAAACAAGGTCAGTTTCAAAAAGGGGGTTCTTCTTCCAAGGGAAAAGGGAAACAAAATCAATAGAAGGATAAACAATATTGCAAGATTTGTGATATGAATAACCATGACACCAACAGGTGTTGGTTCAAAAACAAGCAACAAAATGACCAACCTCCTAGGAAGAAAGGCAAAGAGAAATAGAAATATAAAAAGAAACATAAGCAACCTAAGGGACATGTTGCTTATGTTGACTCCAACTCAGACTCAGATTCCCTTGGGTTCGATTCAGATTTCGACTCTGAAAGAGCACACAAGGTGCTCATGACCCATACTTCATCTTCCCAGATAGATGTTGTATGGTATATTGATTCAGGAGCTAGTAAGCACATGATTGGGGACAAATCATGGTTTGAAACATTTGAGGAGAAAGAGGGTAAGCCAATCACAATTGCTGACAATCAAGTCTACCAAGTGAAGGGTGAAGGGGATGTTTCTATCACTCTTCCAGATGGTAGATGTCAGATAGAGAAGGTCCTCTATGTCCCTGGATTAGCCAATAATCTATTGTCTATTCCTCAGATGTTGGATAGAAATATGGATGTTGTGTTTCGAGTTGTGAAAGGCAAGAAGAGATGTTTTATAACCCAAAAAGGTAAACATGTCGCAACCGGCTCCTACAAGCATGGCTTGTTCATTCTAGATGCTCTTTCAACGCCTCATGTTGCTCTGGCTGCAACTACAAAGGAGGCCACTTCTCTCTGGCATAGAAGATATGGGCATCTAAGTTCAGGATATTTGCTCGAATTGCGCAAATATGAGATGGTGAGAGGACTTCCCCACCTTTCCTCCATCTTACCAGTTTGCTCGGATTGCTTAGCAGGGAAGCAACACTGGGTACCTTTTGAATCTAGCTCTTCCAGAGCTAAGAAACCTTTGGAGTTGGTACACACCGATCTATGTGGTCCTATGCCAACCAGTTATGGTGGAAAGAAGTATTTTCAATTGTTCGTTGATGATTACTCCTCGAAAGATGTGGGTTTTCTTCCTTCAATTGAAATCAGAGGTATTTTCATATTTTCAACACTTCAAGAAACTTGTTGAAAAAGAGTCAGGATGTTTCATCAAATCTCTCCACTCAGATCGAGGGGGGAATATACTTCCAAAGAGTTTTCATCATTTTTGAAAGAACATGGGATTAAGCGACAACTGACAACAACCTATACACCTCAGAAAAATGGAGTTGTAGAGAGGAGAAATCATTCCATTATGGAAATGGTTCGATGTATGCTAAAAGGAGCACATCTTGAGGATCAGTATTGGGTAGAAGCAGTAAATACAACATCATACCTCCTGAATAGAGCACCCACAAGAGCTCTACAGGGTAAAACTCCACAAGAAGCATGGAGTGGTAAGAAACCCTCCATTTCTCATCTAAGAGTTTTTGGATGTAAGGCATTCATGCACATCCCAAAATAGAGAAGGAAGAAGTTAGATGAGAAGACCCTGCAATGTATCTTCCTTGGTTATGATGAGCATTCAAAGGGATATCGCTTGATAGATCCTATAACCAAGAAAACACATATAAGTAGAGATGTAGTATTTGATGAAGCTTTCACATCCAATAATACCTCTACAATAGTATATCATGAGGATGATGAACCTAAGAAAGAAATTTCACCTCCTCAAAGAAAAAGATTCCAAAATGGTATACCAGCACATTGAGAGATTCCAAGTTGACATCACTTCCAGATCTAACTCTAGATCGACCTTGTACTCGCAGTATGACTCAACAGAAGAGGAGAAGCATCATCTTCAGAAGTTGATGAACTTTATCAACAGTTTGATGAACTATCTATGGATGCAGTGGAAGATAGAGAAATGGATATAGAGGATGAAAGGGTTTATCTGATAGCATTGGATGAAAATGAACCCACAACAGCTCAAGAAGCTCTTAGTAAGCCTCAATGGAAGGTTGCTATGGAAGCAGAACATACATCCCTCATGAAAAATCATACATGGAAGTTAGTAAATCTGCCTTCAGGAAAGAAGCCCATTGGTTGTAAGTGGGTGTTCAAAGTAAAGTATAAGGCAGATGGTACTATTGATAAGCATAAAGCCCATCTGGTTGCAAAGGGCTATGCTAAGAAAGAAGGCATAGATTATGAAGAGAATTTTGCCCCTACTACAAAAATGACTACCATTCGAGTACTGTGTGCCATGGCAGCCCAGTTTGGGTGGAAGTTACATCAGATGGATGTAAAAAGTGCCTTTCTGAATGGTGATCTACAAGAAGAAGTATACATGACCCAACCTGAAGGATTTTTTGTCGAAGGGCAAGAACAAAAAGTTTGTAAGTTGATCAAATCCTTGTATGGGCTGAAACAAGCTCCTCGAGCTTGGTACATCAAAATTGATAGTCACCTATTGCAACATGGTTTTCAAAGAAGTCCGTCAGATGTGAATCTCTATATAAAGAACAATGGTTCTGACATAGTGATTCTAGTGCTATACGTCGATGATTTGATCATAACAGGTAGTTCAGAAAGTATGATTGACATAGTGAAAAATGATCTAAAAACATATTTTGAAATGATAGATCTGGGACTTCTGCACTACTATCTTGGTTTAGAAGTAACTCAAAAGAAACATCATATCAGAGTTACACAAAAGAAATATGCCAAGACTTTGATTGATAAATATCGCATGACTGACTGTAAGTCAAAAGCTACTCCAATGGAAGCAGGACTTAAGTTATCTAGATATGATCAATCTCCACAGGTAGATGGCACTCTCTATCGTCAATTGATCGGGAGTCTCATATACCTAACCAATACCAGGCCTGATCTCAGTTTTGTTGTGGGTTATCTTTCACGGTTCATGCAGGAACCCAAGGTAAGTCATTGGAAAGCAGCAAAAAGAGTTCTACATTATGTCCGTGGTACAACATATTTTGGCTTGGAATACAAAAAGAATAACAAGTTCTATCTACAAGGATACACGGACTTCGACTATGTTGGATCCATTGATGATCGAAAATCAACTTCTGGATACATATTTCATCTTGGGTCTGGTCCTGTCTCTTGGCATAGCAAGAAGCAGCAGGTGGTTGCTATCTCTTCTACAGAGGCAGAATATCATGCAGCTAGTGGAGCAGTCTACGAGATAATATGGTTACGTCGCATTCTTACAAACATGGGTCTTCCAGAGAATCTTCCACTGCATTTGTTTTGCGACAATCAAGGTGTTTTGAACCTTGTCAAGAATCCAATTTTTCATGATCGCACCAAACACATTGACACTCATTGTCATTTTATTCATGATGAAGTTCCAAAGCACAATATACAGCTCCAATACATTCCCACTGATGCACAAGTTGCAGATATCTTCACCAAGGCACTTGCACGTGTTAAATTTGAATTGTTTTGCAATACTCTTGGTATTTGCCAATAATGTAATAAGGGGGGATGTTAGCATATCATATAGCAGAGTGCATAGTTTATTTCATTTATTGGCAGAGTAAAATAAGCGCTTTAGCACTCTCCAATTAATGAGTTGGTTTGCCAACCAACTCAGGTGGTTCAACCAACCGAACCACCCAATGAGATGTATATAACCTTCATATTTATCAATGATCAAATTGCTTTGTTGTTCGTATTGTTTGCACAGTGTCTTATTTCTATAGGTACAACTTGATCTTGCTTTATTCTATTTATGTATGTCATTGGGTTTGCATGTAGCCATAAAGTAGCTTCTAAAGTGGCCTTTGTTGAATAATCTCCCATTGGGAGTAACTCTTCTATCTTTATCACATGATTAATTTCATCTATATTGTTTTTTAGAAACTCAGAAAAGTGTTGGACAGATTTAAAGCTAACATTACCTTCAACATCCATATAAGGCTTAGTAGGATCATCTATTTCATCTTCTTCTCCATTATCATCCTCACCTTATTCTGCGAGTTTTTCATATTCAATTATTACCCTATTATCAAGCTTCTCATGATCTTGTTCATCAGATTTTATTTTTTTCCCTTTCTCAAAATCCTAGGTATTTTGTTTTATATTTTAGTGATATATATACATTGTATATAAATGCTTTAAATTATTGGGTATATATATTATATATATACCTATATGAATAATAATAAATATTATATTTTATTTTTGGTTTTTTGTGTTTTTGATTAAAAACAAAGTAGAAAATAGAAATTATAATATTCTAAATATTATACTTTAGTCTTCTTGAAAGAGTCTATAGATATCATTGATAGGTTCAAGCTCTTCAGGTGACATATAATTCTCTTCCTCAAATTGAAAGTTGGCTTTTAAAAATTTAACAAAATGGGCTATGGTGATACTATTAACTTTAGAGTTTTGCATATAAAAGTATATTTCATGACAATACTCATGGTAATGGACTACCCTAGGAGTTTTGTGAAATCTTCTCTTATTTTCCAAGACTATTTCTTGATCTTCTATGTGTGCTAGAAACTTGTGTATTGTTATAGCATTTTCAATATAATCATCAAAAGTATAAATAGTTGAAGAAACACTTGCTCTTTTATCTTTCAACCACCTCTCACATGCCCTTTGAATATCAAAGTAGTGAGAATCATTATCGGGCTTCGGGATTTTAGCTATGTCAAATATTTTAATTTGGTTAAGTCTTGGTGTATTGGATTTTATAATGTCTAATCTCTTCCAAAGTTCAGTCCACTATTCTTGAGATGGAATACTAGAATTTTCAACTATTAGAGAGATTTCATGTGTAGATAATAATTCTCTAACATCTATGCTTGTAGCTCTTCCTATGTTGAAATCTAACATCTATGAAATAAACCTAAAATGTGCAAGTTTTGATTAATGATCTTTTTGTTTTTTTTCTTGTGTTTTGTTTTGTAATTTTTATGCATTTTGTGTTTTATAAATTAGAATTATGCCTATGTTATTCACATTGGGTTCACCAAATAATGTAGCTCTAAATTTTTTGCACTCCTTTCCTTCAGGCTAATGGATATGCACCTAGAAGTGGAATGGTAAAATGCTAGGTCTACAGCTTAGAGGAGAGACACTTGAGGTCATGCCCTCTTTGGTGATTTTTTGATGAATTGGTTAGGGTTCACTAGGAAATATTTATTGGTAGTTTCCATGCCTAGGGTTGGGAGTTTGTTTGATGTGTTCTTTTATATTTGCTCACAATAATCTAGTTTGACCAAAAATTCAACTATACTATACTAATGCAATTTATTTTCAGATTAATACAACATACAGTGAATTACATAAATAAAATCAATACAAATGCTTAATAGTAGAAAATATTTGATCTTCTTACTCAATCTGGATGTTTGATGTAGAGTCTATTTACTTGTTGCAAGTAGGATCAAATGTTACCAAGCGATATCGAACGTCTGATCAGTGATCGTATATGCCGATCCAAATATCGTCAGATCCAAGCAATGATCTTTAGGTCCGAACAGAGAAGAAACCTACAATTTCACAAATAGAGAGTAAAACAGAAACTTACAATGTGTTGTGGACTTTTTTAAGTATGTATTAGGACATATAAAAGCTTATTGAATGTTGTACTAAAATAAAATAATATGAGTATAGATTATTACATGCAACTAAGATAATTGAATGCAAGGATGGTGAACACCAAGAATGATAATAGCAATTTCTATACTATATGCAATAATGAATGATAAATATGATGTTAGAAATGTATATCTAAGACTAAAGGATGCAAACCAAAGCCTACAATTTCCTCCAAGAAGCTTGCAAAAAATATCATATGGAGTAGGATAGGATCAGATTCTAACCGAGTGATATCGGATGTTCGATATCGAATCGTACCAACAGATGCACAATGATCGTACCTCTGAACTTGTAAAGATTTTTGAAAAGCACAAAAAATAATGAATGCTAAAGTAATACCTAAGCAACTAGAAGTCAAAATTCAGCCAAAAAGTTAGTGGGAATGCCTGATTAAATAGGCTAGGTAAGTTGGAGGAGTTGGGCCAAAAAATAATAGGTTGCAACCTCTTCCAATCTGGTGGTGATCGATAAATCCGATCTCGTATCCATTGCACAGTTAGGCAGATGGAGACAAAAATCATTGTAATAGTTTTATAATTTTTTTTCTGGTATTTTTCTATTTTTGGATGAGATCAAACATCTGATATCGTACATTAAATGACTATCATGGATCGAACATCCGATCTCGTCAAGATATAGCCAATCTCACCAGGAGGACACAAAAATTGAGGTAAAAGGGTAGGAAATTGCTTTAATTGATTGTTTTGAATGTTATTGATTTAATGTGAATTAATATGAGTTAATTTTAGGGTATTACAATACCTTTTCCATTAATAAGGAAATACCATTAAATGAGCAAGACAAGTCAAAAGCTTCTATAATAGAGCCAGGAGAGGATAAATATGTTGAAAAATAAAATTGTGAAAGAATATTAAGGAATAGAATAATAAGACCTACTCCTAATATAGGCAAGGTAAAAAGAGGAAAACCCTCAAATTATCAAGCAAGATCCAAGGAAGCAAGATCTAACATAGAGAAAGGAACACAAACTAAGTTGGTTGAACTTCTCTTTACCAAACAACAAAATGATATTGGTAATATGCAAGAGGGGCCAAAATCCCCTAATGAGACATGATTATCATCTCATGGAATATAAGGGGTGCTAATGCCTCCTCAAAGCATAGGTTTATTAGGGACCTATGTTTAAGTAATAAACCTGATATTCTATGTATCCAAGAAACTAAAATGATAAAAGAAGAAGTTTCAAAAACTATGAAAGCAGTTTGGATAAGATGTGAATGGGATGCTATGGATTCTGAAGGAGCGATAGGGGGAATTCTAACTTGTTGGAATCCTTCTAGAACCTCTTGTGTAACCATTCATAAAACTAGGTATTGGATAGCCTCTTTAATCACTTGCTACTTTACAGATATTCATTTCATCCTTATTAATATCTATGGCTACATCTCAGTCAGGTAGATAAAAATTTTGGAGTGGAATTGAAGCCTTTATGATTAGTAAAGACCAAGAAACTTGATTCATGATCATTGAATATTTTAATGCCATAAGCAAGTTGAATGAAATTTTTGGGGGAATTAGAAAATTGACACAAATTATGAAATATTTCTCATCGTTTATTCAAAACAATAATCTATGGGAAGTTGAGTTTGAAGAAGACAACTATACTTGGACCAACAACATGAGAGGCCAAAACCTAATAGCAAAAAAATAGATAGATGCATTCTCTTAAATAATTGGCTAGATGAAGGAACTTGTGCTAAAATTAATACCTTAACAAGTATTGGTTCAAATCACTAGCCATTAAGAGTTACAATGGCGGTAAGTGAATTCAAAAAATATCATATTTTAAATATGAGCAGATGTGGAAAGACCATCCTTAATTTGTTGATATGATAGCTCAAACATGGAATTTTTTAGGTAATGGTGGGTTGTATGCTCTTCCAAACCAAATTAAAGCTATGACATCTAGATTAAAAGAATGGAACAAGAACACCTTTGGAAACATTTTTGAGAAGAAATAAGATCTAAAAGATAAACTTTCAAAATTTCAAAAAGGTGATGATAATAATCCAAACTTATAGGAAAGGGAGTTGCTTAATGAATATTATAATTTTTGAGTAAGGAAGATAAATTCTGGAGATTAAAATCAAGATATACTTGGTTAAAAGAAGGAGATAAAAATACAAACTTTTTCATAGGATAGATATAGTACAGAGATCATCTTCTAGAATTAGTAGAATTAAATCTATAGAAGGGGTTTGAATTGAAGATCAAAGTGAAATTAGAAAATAGGTAAAGTCATTTTATCAAAATATTCTAGGTTCATAGGATACTGAAGTTATTAATGATAAAGTTCTTCAAGATGTTCCTTTAGTTATAACAAATGAATACAATAGAAAAATTATAGAGTCTATTACTCTAGAAGAAGTTCATTTAGCTCTTTTCTCTTTTAATAAGGATAAATCCCCAGGTCCAGATGGGCTCCTTGCATCTTTTTACCAATATAATTGGGATATAGTGAAGGATTATTTATTGGTTGTAGTGGAGCATTCTAGGGTAAAAAATTACATTCCCTATAAAATAAATGTAACTTATCTTACCCTAATTCCAAAAAAGAGGGATGATGAATTGTTTGATTATTTTAGACCCATAAGCCTATGTAATATGGCTTATAAGATTATTTCCAAAGTGATGGTGAATAGATGAATGCCATTGTTAGACAAAATTAATTTATAAGAGCAAGGAGGATTTGTGAAAGGGAGATAAATTTTGGATGGAATCATAGTAGCTCATGAAATTATACATTCAACAGTTTCAATAAAAGATAAAGTTATGACCTTAAAACTTGATATGAGTAAAGCCTATGATAGGGTTAAATGGGATTTTATTTTTTCAGTTTAGATATGTTTGTTTTTTGTAAGAAGTTATATGGATTAAAGCTTGTGTCTCTACAATTTCTTATTCAATTTTGGTCAATGGGTTAGTGATAGAATATTTTAAATCCAAGAGAGGCCTTAGACAAGGAGATCCTCTATATCCTTATTTGTTCATTATTATGGTAGAAGTTTTGAGTAGGAACTTAAATAAGGCTTACAAATATGGGCTTATAAGTGGACTTAAGGTTAGTAATAACATCAATAACATCACCCATCACCAGTTTGTAGATGATATAGCTCTTTTTGGAAAGGCAAGGATAAATAAGGCCAAAGCTTTGAATAACTTTTTAAAAGAGTACAAAAGAGCTTAAGGGTTAAAAGGTAATAGGACTAAATCCAAAATTTACTTCCTTAACACTTCTAATATTAAAGAAAGAATTTGCAGGTTGCTTCAAATGGAGGAGGTAAATTTACCAACAAATTCTCTAGGGATGCCTTTATTTGAGGTGAGAATGAGGATAGATTTATGGAATCTAGTTATTAGTAAATTTAAAATAAACTTCCAACTTGGAAAGGTAGATGGTTATCATTAGTAGGAAGAGTGTAGTTAATTAAGTCAGTCTTACAAGCCATTCCAACATATTATATGTCATTGTATTCTATGTCAAAACTGGTTGAAAATTCTTTAATCTATATTATGCGATCCTTTTAATGGTCAATTTTACATGATAAAAGGAAATTTTATTTGGTGAAATGGAGCAAGTTGTGTGATGATAAAACTAGGGGAGATATTGATTTAAGAGTTCTTACAAATGAAAACTTATCTCTTAGGGGAAAATTTATCTAGATATTGTACAAAGAGAGTCAAATATAATGGGTAAGAATTATTCTAAGTAAGTATGTTGATCTCAATGACCCAAGTTTAATATTTATAGCATTCTCTCTTCCAAGTGGTTCTACTCTTTGAAATGGCTTAAAAAATTTATTGATCTTATGATGAAAGGTTTAAGATGGGTGGTGGGAACTGGAGAAAAAAATTCTATTTGGATTGATACTTGGTATGATAACAAACCACTCAACTTAGATCCAGTTTTAAAACCTTGGATGAGATTTCTTCAAGATAAATATGGTGATAGAGTTTCAAACATTTTGTACAAGTATCGAGAAGGAAGATACAAATGGAAAGAATATTTTTTTACAAGTATACAAGATATTTATGTTAGGAGGAAATTAAGTAGAAAGATAACAACTATGATTATTCTGAGGGGTTCTATGGATAAATCGATTTGGGAGTTGAATAGCTTAAGAGAATACACAACTAGAAGGGGATATAATGTTCAAAACCAACATAATAAAAATATCACTAGAATATGGAGAGATATTTGGGATAGCTCAAGAATTCCTAAATTTAAAATGTTTGTTTGGCTAGTAGGTCATAGAAGAATTTTATCATGGGATAACCATATGAAAAGCGGTTTTCATGGCCCCTCTCAATGTATTTTTGTAATAAGGAGGAGGAGAGTATAGACCATAACTTGGGACATTGCTCAATAGTTTGGAATATATGGCAATGGATTCTTAATATGTTGATGCAGGAGCATCCGGTGGCAACAGAGCAATCTTGCATCAACAAAAAAATTTCTAAGTGTTTGCCTTGATGTCACGATATCACGATAGAGAAAAGTGTCGCGATATCGTGACATGTCACGTTTTCGCGACTCAGGAAGGAGAGAGAAGGCACGAAGCAAAAATGTCACGATTTCGTGACATGTCACGAAATCGTGACCGAAAGAAGACAGGAAAGGCCAGAGAAGAAAATGTCACGATTTCGCGACATGTCACGAAATCGTGACCGAAGGAGCAGAAAGAAAGCAAGGAAGGAAACTGTCACGATATCGTGACATGTCACGATTTCACGACCCAAAATAGAGAGAGAAAGCAGAGAGCAAAGTTGTCGCGATATCGCGACATGTCACGATTTCGTGACCCGAGAGGCGAGGAGGAGGCAGAAAGGAAAGATGTCACGATATCATGACATGTCACGATTTCATGACCGAAAAGGAGAAAGAAGAGCCAAAAAGGAAAGATGTCGCGATATCGTGACATGTCACGATTTTCATGACCAAAAGGACTAGAGAAGAGCGCAAGAGAGGAAAAGTGTCACGATATCGCGACATGTCGCATTTTCATGACCAAAGGACGAGAGAAGGTGCAAGGGAGGAAAAATGTCACGATATCACGACATGTCGCATTTTCGTGACCAAAAGACAAGAGAAGGCGCAAGGGAGGAAAAGTGTCGCGATATCATGACATGTCGCATTATCGCGACTACAAGAGAAGAGAAAGAGGAAGGAGGAAAAAGTGTCACGATATCGCGACATGTTGGCAAAGAAGAGAAAAGTGTCGTGATATCGTGACATGTCGCATTTTCATGACCAAACAAAAGAAAAGAAAGGGTAGGTGGTTACAGGGGTCGTTATAGAGGAAATTATCGAGCGGTGGGTATACCGAATGCCATCATTGGTTGACAGGCGGACAGAGTCTACAGTGGCAGCACTGAACAACACGTGGCACCAAGGTGCAATGAAAGCAGACGAAGATCAAGAGTCGAAAAGAAAGATGTTTCGAAAGCCAAGACAACGAAGAGGCACGAGAAATGAAATGAAGGGTCAAAAAAGGGAGATGGAGAGTCACGCCAGAGATTTTAAAAGGGGAAGCGAAGGCATGCACAAGGGGTCAAAAAACTATGGAGACAGAGTTGCAGACATGAAGGCAAGAGGGCCATTCTAGACCTGTTTAGGCTATTTTTCTTCCAGGGCGAAAGATGTTGTAATAGAAAAAAAATAAACTATCTTTCGAGATAAAGGAGTTTATTTGGTAGACTGCTGCCATTATTGTAATATTTTTCCAAATTGTTGAATGAGAATTGAGAATTTGGCGTGAGCGATTTTTGGCTCCCCATCAAGTGGTATCAGAGTGGGAGTTCCTGAGTGTGTGAGCAGATCACCGAAAGTGAGGCAGTTTGCACCGGATCTGAAAGGAGGAACACATAGGTGTTTACATCAGGATCTATGGTTAAGGGTTGTGAGAAGAGAGTGAGGAAGAATGCCTCCACGAAGAAACCGTGGTGGTGGGAGAAATGTGGTACCTGAAGAAGATTTCAGAGCTTTGCAGAGGCAAGTGCAAGCCCTACAAGAGGAGTTGCGAAGAGGGGTTGAGCCAAGGAGAGAAGATCATAGTGAAGATGAAGCTTGGGAGGTTGATAATCCATCGGATGAAGAAGAAGTAATGGATCCTACAGAAGCTAGATTAGTTAAGGCCATATCTCGGATCGGGAAGAAGACAAAGTTTGATGTCTCCACGTATTCTGGGAATCTCAATCCAGAGGATTTGATTGATTGGATCAATGATATGGAGGAGTATTTTGAGTATGAGGAGGTTGTAGATCCAGATCGGATCAAGTTTGCAAAAATGAAGTTGAAAGGCCATGCTTGCATATGGTGGAAAGAAGTGCAGCTAGAAAGAAATAGAAGCAGAAAGGAAAAGATAACCAGATGGGATCGAATGGTAGAGAAGTTGAAGAGACAGTTTATTCCTGTAGATTACGAATTGGACCTATTGAGAAAAATGCAGAGTTTGAGATAGTCAAACAAATCTATCAAAGAATATACAGAGGAGTTTTACCAGATCTCAATCAGAACTGGCCATTCAGAGGCTAACAAGGAGAAGGTGGCCCATTACATCAATGGGTTGAGAACCAGTATTCAAGAAGAGTTGAGTCTAGTTAGGGTGAGCACCATTGAGGATGCTTACCAGTTTTCCCTCAAAGTCGAAGAGAAGCTAAATAGACGGTTTGAGGGTAAGCAAAGAGGAAGAGGTCATGGTGGAAGAACTGGTGGAAGGACCAATGGAGAAAAATATAAGGATCAGAAGAAGGCTGGTGAAACCAATAATACCCAGGATCAGAAAGAGGGGAACACCTACCAACCCCGTAATCAGAACAATGGTTACCCAAGAGGGAGAGGTAGATCTAGACGTGGATTTGGAAGGGGAGGATTTCGTGGAACCTGTTTCCACTGTGGCAAAGAAGGACATCGAGCATACGAGTGTCCACAACACCGAGAAAGGATGAATAAGAGACCTGAGGGTCCTGCCAGAGCTGTTGTAGTAGATGAAGGTGCTGAATCAGAACATTCTGAGGAGGCAGAGAGAGGAGAAGTTATGGTCACAAGGAGGACCCTATTGAATGAGGAGAAAGGATCAGACTAGAGGAGGAGCCTATTCTGCACAAGGTGCAGAAGTTCGGGTAAGGTCTGTAATATTATTATAGATAATGGTAGTACTGATAACTTGGTCTCAGAAGAAATGGTTACTAAGTTACGAGTTAAAGAGGAGGAGACACCCGCATCCATATCGGATTGCGTGGTTACAGAAGGACCATAGGGCTTTGGTCGATGAGCAATGCTCGATGAAATTTAATATTGGGAATTACTGTGATGAGGTCCTGTGTGACATCCTGCCTATGGATGCTTGCCATTTGTTGTTGGGAAGGCCATGGCAGTTTGATCGGTGTGCAGTGCATGATGGTCGCGCCAACACTTACTCAATGACGAAGAATGGAGTGTGCCATAAGCTGAAGCCCTTGAAGGAGGTGGGCGAAAAGGTATGTAGCAATGCTAGAATCTATTTAGTTGAAGGGGGAAGATTTTTGGATAGTTTAAAGCATGAGCATATGTGCTATGCATTAATTCCTAGAGTTAGGAAGGAAGAATGCAAGGATACCCCTGTAGAAGTCTTAGGACTATTAGAAGAATTTCTAGACATTATATCTGATAATGTGCCTGAGGGTTTACCACCAATGAGGAAGATCAGTCACCATATAGATTTGGTACCAGGATCTAGTTTACCCAATAAGGCAGCACATAGAATGACTCCTACAGAAATTGAAGAGCTGAACAGGCAAGTCCAAGAGTTGCTGGAGAAGGGACTGATTTGGGAGAGCTTGAGTCCATGTGCAGTACCTACAGTACTAGCACCAAAGAAATATGGAGAGTGGAGAATGTGTACAGACTCTCGAGCCATTAACAAGATCACCATAAAGTACAGATTTCCATTGCCAAGGATGGATGACATTATGGACTATTTGAGTGGAGCCAAGTACTTCACAAAGATTGATCTAAAGAGTGGTTATCATCAGATTCGTGTCAGAGAAGGAGATGAGTGGAAGACAGCCTTCAAGACCAGAGAGGGTTTGTATGAATGGTTGGTCATGCCATTTGGGCTAACCAATGCACCAAGCACATTCATGCGACTGATGAATGAGGTATTGAAAGAATTTTTAGGCAAATTCATCATTGTCTATTTGGATGATATTTTAATATTTAGCGAGAACCCTGGAAGAGCATCTGATGCATATCATAAGGGTTTTTGAGAAGCTGCGGGAGGAGCAGTTGTTAATTAATCTGAAGAAGTGTAATTTCGTGAAGAAGGAGTTAGTGTACCTGGGATTTGTCATCTCAATCGAAGGTCTAAAAATGGACCCAAAAAAAGTGAGAGCTATCATTGAATGGCCTACTCCGAGAAGCACGACTGAGGTAAGATCATTTCATGGTCTAGCAAGTTTTTACAGGAAATTCATTAGGAATTTCAGCAGTATTTGTGCACCCCTTATAGAAACAATGAGAGGGGATAAGAAAGAATTTAAGTGGACCTTAGGAGCAGATAAGAGCTTTGATATGATGAAGAAGAAGGTTATAGAGCAACCTATTTTGGCACTTCCAAATTTTAATAAGGTATTTCAGGTAGATTGTGATGCTAGTGGTAGTGCCATAGGAGCTGTTTTGAGTCAAGAAGGTAAACCTGTTGCTTACTTTAGTGAGAAACTCAATGATGCTAGGAAGAAGTATTCAGTTTATGATCAAGAGTTTTATGCTATAGTTCAGGCTCTAAAGAAGTGGTGACATTACTTGTTGCCAAAAGAGTTTGTTCTATATACTGATCATCAGGCCTTACAATATATTAATAGCCAAGGGAAGCTAAATCAGAGGCACCTGAAGTGGGTTGAGTTTCTACAGAGTTATACCTTTGTGTTGAAGCACAGGAGTGGAAGGTCAAACAGAGTTGCAGATGCCTTAAGTAGAAGGCAGTGTTTGTTGATAGAAATGAAGGTGGAAGTGGTAGGATTTGATGAACTGAAGGGTTTGTACCCTGAAGATCCTGATTTTGTAGAAGCCTGGAAGGCTTGCTTGGCACCTGTCACTTTGGACAAGACCAAGTGGTTGGATTTTTTGATCCAAGATGGAATGTTGTTTAGAGGAAGTCAATTATGCATTCCAAGGAGTTCAATGAGGGAAAATCTGGTCAAGGAGAAACACAGTGGAGGGCTGGCTGGACATTTTGGTCGGGATAAGACCATTGCCCTAGTTAGTGAGAACTACTATTGGCCGCAACTATAGCAATATGTGAAGAGGTTTGTGCAAAGTTATAGAGTATGCCAGATGGCGAAAGGTGTGAGCCAGAACACTGGATTATATCAGCCATTACCTGTACCAGAGAGACCATGGGAGGACGTCAGCATGGATTTCGTTCTTGGTCTACCAAGGACACAATGGGGAAATGACTCCATATTTGTGGTGGTTGATAGGTTTTCAAAGATGGCACATTTTATCCCCTGCCAAAAAACTAGTGATGCAGTTCACGTTGCAGGTTTATTTTTCAAAGAGGTGGTACGACTTCATGGTCTACCAAAGAGTATCATTTCTGACAGAGATACCAAGTTTGTGGGGTATTTCTGGAGGACCTTGTGGAAGAAATTGAAGACAGATTTGAAATTCAGTTCTGCATACCACCCATAGATTGATGGCCAAACGGAGGTGGTGAATAGAAGTCTGGGAAATCTATTGAGATGCTTGATAGGAGATAAGCCCACGGGATGGGATTTGGTTTTGCCATAGGCAGAATTTGCATACAACAATTTTGTCAACAGGAGTACTAACAAATCTCCATTCCAGATAGTATATGGGAGCAGTCCAAGGAATGCTTTTGAGTTGAGGAAGATGGATACAGGGGAAAAGTGTAGTGTCAAGGCTGAGGACTTTGTAGAGCATCTGAAGAGCGTGCATGAAGAAGTGAAGAAGCACATTACTAACATGAATAACCAATATAAGACAAGGGCAGACCAGAAGCGACGGTTCAAGGAATTCGCAGTGGGAGATGAAGTCATGGTCCATCTGAGAAAAGAAATATTTCTTGCTAAAACCTATAACAAGCTAAAGATGAAGAAGTTTGGACCATGCCAAATTATAGGAAAATGGGATTCAGGCAATGCGTATGAAGTGGAATTTCCAAGTGGCCTTAACATATCACCTATTTTTAACATTGCAGATTTGGTAGAATATCATGAAGGAGGCAGTAGCGAGACACCAAGTACATAATTGTGGAGTATTCCAACATCTACTCCAGCAATAGACGAGATCAAGGAAATACTAGACACTCAAGTAGGCAGAAGTACCAGGAACAGACAGTATTCTGAATATCTGGTCAAGTGGAAGGGCAGGCCTATCGAAGATGCAACTTGGTTGTCAAAAATAGAGGTCGACCACCTGGGTCTTCCTCCAACAAGTATAGAAGTGAAGGACACTTCTCAATCCACCCCGGGTGTCTGATGCAAGAGCATCCGGTGGCAATAGAGCAATCTTGCATCAACAAAAAAAATTTCTAAGTGTTTGCCTTGATGTCGCGATATCACGATAGAGAAAAGTGTCGTGATATCGCGACATGTCACATTTTCATGACTCAAGAAGGAGAGAGAAGGCACGGAGCAAAAATGTCACGATTTCATGACATGTCATGAAATCATGACCGAAAGAAGATAAGAAAGGCCAGAGAAGAAAATGTCGTGATTTCGCGACATGTCGCGAAATCGCGACCTAAAGCAAAGAGAGAAAGCAGAGAGGAAAGCTGTCACGATATCGTGACATGTCATGATTTCATGACCCAAGAGAGAGAGAGGAGGCAGAGAGGAAAGATGTCGCGATATCGTGACATGTCGCAATTTCATGACCGAAAAGGAGAAAGAAGAGCCTGAAAGGAAAGATGTCGTGATATCGCGACATGTCGCAATTTCATGACCAAAAAGGAGAAAGAAGAGCCGAAAAGGAAAGATGTCGCGATATCGCGACATGTCGCATTTTCGTGACCAAAGGACGAGAGAAGGCGCAAGGGAGGAAAAGTGTCGCGATATCGCGACATGTCGCATTTTCATGACCAAAGGACGAGAGAAGGCACAAGGGAGGAAAAGTGTCACGATATCGTGACATGTCGCATTTTCGTGACCAAAAGACGAGAGAAGGCACAGGAGAGAAAAAGTGTCGCGATATCGTGACATGTCGCATTATCGCGACTAAAAGAGAAGAGGAAGAGCAAGAGGGAAAAGGTGTCGCGATATCGCGACATGTCGCATTATCACGACTACAAGAGAAGAGAAAGAGGAAGGAGGAAAAAGTGTCACGATATCGTGACATGTTGGCAAAGAAGAGAAAAGTGTCGCGATATCGCGACATGTCGCATTTTTATGACCAAACAAAAGAAAAGAAAGGGCAGGCGGTTACAGGGGCCGTTATAGAGGAAATTATCGAGCGGTGGGTATACCGAATGCCATCATTGGTTGACAGGAGGACAGAGTCTACAGTGGCAGCACTGAACAGCACGTGGCACCAAGGTGCAATGAAAGCAGACGAAGATCAAGAGTCGAAAAGAAAGACATTTTGAAAGCCAAGACAATGAAGAGGCACGGGAAATGAAATGAAGGGTCAAAAAAGGGAGACAGAGAGTCACGCCAGAGATTTTAAAAGGGGGAAGCGAAGGCATGCACAAGGGGTCAGAAAACTATGGAGACAGAGTTGCAGACGTGAAGGCAAGAGGGCCATTCTGGACCTGTTTAGGCTATTTTTCTTCCAGGGCGGAAGATGTTGTAATAGAAAAAAAAATAAACTATCTTTCGGGATAAAGGAGTTTATTTGGCAGACTGCTGCCATTATTGTAATATTTTTCCAAATTGTTGAATGAGAATTGAGAATTTGGCGTGAGCGATTTGGCTCCCCATCAAGGATTTTGGCTCCCCATCATATTTTTGGTAAATGCATGGTGATGAATAGTAGAATTAAATATTGGTTAAAGCAATGGTAGAGCACTTGTAAAAGTAAGGCTTTATAGACAATATGGGATATATCAAAAGATACAATACTTTGGACTATATGGCTAGAAAGGAATAGAATAATATTTAAAGGAAAGTAAAGTAGTTTATAGTTAATGAAAAAGAAGATACGTTAATCCATAGAGGAGTCTAAACCAACCCTATCAACTCACCTAGTCCCTGATTTGAAAGCAAAAAGTCTTGATAGATGGAGTCAAGTCATTAAATAGAATTATGATGTTGGGTACAAGAGAAGCAAAAAGAAGGCAAGAAATATTAAGTGGAAACCACCAGATGTGAAGTGGGTTAAAATTGAATTTTTATGGAGCGTCTAAAAGAAATCTAGGACCAGCATGAGGAGGAGGAATAATTAAAAATAATAAAGGAGATATTTTATCTCATTATGCTTTCAATAGTGGATTTAAAATAAATAATGAAGTTGAATCTTGGGCATCTTTATAAGGGTTAGAAATATATAAACAAATAAAATGGAATAGAGTATGGATGTAAGGTGATTCTCTCATATTAATAAATGCAATTTTGAGGAAAGCAAAGGCTCCATGGAACATACAAGATATAATTGTGGAAATTCAAGATCTTGTAGGTTTACACATATATTAATGGAAGGAAAAAAATGTGCATATAAGCTAGACAATAGAGGGATTTTGATTGAGGATCATGAAGTTAAATTCTCCTTTCCATGGTTCGAGGAAGTAGAAATCTTCGTTGAAGTTGACAAAAATTATTGATTTCCTAAATCAATTAATGATTAAGATTTACTTTAATTTTTTCCATTGGTAATATCTACTTTATTTTGTAACATTAATATTTTTTTATTTAGACTATTTATTATAATTTTTGTGGTTGCACTTGTGTTTCAAGAAGGAAACTAGCAATCCATATTTGGTAAAGTGGACTATGATAGTGTGATGTTTTGGAAATATTACTCTACTAAGATGTAAGGCATAGATAGTAGAGGTGAATTTTTGGCATTGTGAAGGCTGCTATAGAAAAATATCAATAAATATGCTAAATTTTGGAGTAATTGTATTCTTACAAAAATTTGAAAAAATCCAAAAAGTGAAAAATAAAGAAATCAAATATTTTATGTAAAATGATGTAGATTCTAGCTATAGCATCTCAATTGAGATGATAAGTGTATCTATTTGTAAACTCTCAAGATCTAAATAAGAGAGATGTAATTTGTCAAGGGTGGGGAACCCGAGTACAATGCCTTATTATCCAGTAAAAATAAAATAAAAAAATAAAATAAGTACTCACAAAACCAGAACATGTGTACAATAAGAAGATGCCTTCTTACTCAAAATAATATATTAGATGATGGTCATTCATAGGAAAATTCAAGGGAATCCATTCCAAATTCTATAGTCTATAAGTGCTTTGGGCTACTTTTTCAATAATTTAATAAGGACTCATAGAGAAAAAATCAAACTTACCATGTTTGCCTTTAGGTTCTATAAATTTATCTCTTAGCAAGACCAAGTCCCCTTCTTCAAAATTTATCACTAAGACATTTTTATAAAACTATATTTTTACTTGTGCTTACCTATATGTAAAATTTTCTCTAGTGTTTTATCTATTCTCTTCTACTTTTAGGAGCAAAAGTACTCATTGTTGAATTTTGTCTAATCCTTCTATTTGAGCCTCAACAACCATCTTTAATGAAGGTAATGTGATTTGAATATGAAGAACGAATTATTTCCCATATACTAATATGTATGGCAAATATACCATGGCTGATTTATAAGTTATTCTATCTACCCAAATCACATGTAATAATACCTTATACCATGATCTCAAATTTTTATTAATTATCCTTTTGATAATATTTACCAAGTTATTATTAGAGTATTTAGCTACACCATTACCTTACAAATAATAATTGGTTGCATATATTACCATGATATTATATCCTTGAGTAAACTCTATTAATTTAGTTGAATAAAAATACAATACATTGTTAAATACCAAAGAATTGGGCATGCCAAATTTAGTGATGATGTTTCTAAAAAATACTGGTGTCCCTACAAAAGTATAATTTTATAAAAAACTTAATAGTTAATTTAGGTTCTTATTGTATAAATTTGATGGTTGCACTTATAATAAGTTCCTTATGGTGCCCAATGATGTCTACAATGAAAACTTGTTTTTCTTTTGTACTCTTTCAACCATGACATCATACTCAATCCCATCCTCTTTCTAAAATATTTCTCTTTCAATGATTTGAACATTTCAACATAAAAATAATTAATCAAAATATATTTAGTTTTGGGGTCTAAGATATTTCTCTCCATGGACAAACCAATGGATCCACCAACTTTTATATCCTGATACTCTGCTCATTCTAAAATGGTTGTATCTAGTGGTTTCAAACCAAACATATTAAACACTACTTCTATGGGTTCCCTTTCCACTACATCACCTTCCACCATGACTTCTACACTTTTGATAATTTTATTCTTTGTTTCTTTGAGGTTTACTTTTTGAAGCTCTCCCTAGACCTCTTTGTTGGGGCTTCTTCTATCGAAATATTTTCTCTTATCAAAAGAACTTATTTTGATAGAATTTTCCTTATAAGGGTAGCACCTTCCCCCTTAATATCCTTTTAGATTATTAAATCAAATTCTTCCACTAGACATACTATTTCTAGTGGAATACCTAAGCTATGGTGGATACTTCCTTTCACAAGGTTAATACTATCTACACAGTAAATTTTTAAAAACATTATACTCCTTTTTTAGGGGCCTTTCCTTTGTTTACTCAAGAGTATCTTCCACTTAAATTATCTATGTAGGGACATCAATATTGAACTTTAATTTATTACTTCTCTTGGAAGGAGTCAAAGTACCTAGTTGGGAAGGGGCTTGATCTAAGCTACCCATGTTATTCCTTCAAGCATTTTTCTTTCTATTACCTCTGCCCAAGAATGCATGTCCCGTGTAAGGTCTTATTTGAACTCCATTGACATACATTCAAAAGGTCAAGTCTTTTGGATAGACCTTAAATACCATTTTAAACTCCTTTATGTTTATAAATTTCATATATGCATCTTCTAACAAAATTTTATCAAATCATGAGGCCAACTATATGTAATACCCCAAATTTTCTATGGTAAAATATTTAATGGAAAGAAATGGGTGGAAAACACATGGATGTAGGCCAGATAATATCTTTAATATAACCTTTAAGGTCACCCATCATCTGATAAGCTATATGTATGAGTAACATTTTATTGGAAACACACTTTGGTAACAAATGAGGATTCCCTTTAAGCATGAGAGTCTAATGTATGTACAATGTGATTGAATTGATAAGTCAAATTATGGCCACAAATCTTTCATTGATTCCTCAAGTGAAGTGACGGTAGCAATAATTGTTCAATAAAGAATAAATACATGGGAAGAAAATAGAATGATTGTAATAAATTTTTTATTTTCTTCATTTTTTCCTTCCAAATATTTATAAAAAGTATATGTATAATTGGCCTCTCTAGACAATTAAAAAGGAAATTTATTTAATCTTAACCAATGAAACTACACATAAAATCAATAAAAAAAGGTAATTATATGGAACCTAGGCTTCTCTACGGTAGGGTGTTTCTTAACTCTTTAATCTTCCTAACTAAATTATTTAAAATAAAATAATCCCAATCAACTTTAACTCCTTCAAGGATGACATAAATTATTGCCAGCACATAATACATGGTAAAATGGGATGTGTCCTACTCACTCAAAAGCCTAAAAATTTGGGCCACAATATATCTTACTTCAAGTCTAAAATTTGAGATGGTATACCTTTTATTTTCTAGACAAAGGGTCTTGTTCTCATTCATTCTCCATCCCTTTAGAATTTCATTAACCCTATTGTATTTCTTCATAAATAATTAGTTGTAGTAATTATCATATATGACAGAGTTCTTACGAGAGAGTTTATAAATGGCATGTAAGGCTTCACTATTGAAACAAGAAATAAATTTTTTTTTGAGTCCTTTATCTTTATTTTTACTAAATCCACTCTATGGAGTATCCATTGCACCACAAACACAAATTTTAATAGCTTGGTCAAGAACCCATCTTCAATAGTCTTGATTCTATAATATTCTACATAGCCTTCAGGTACTCTGGATCATCCCTATAACTACTACTTTGCAAGACATACTTGTATTTTTGGTAGATATCTTAGAAGTCCTTTACATTGTCACCCAAGTATCTTATTGTTGTGTCATTGATAATTGGCATGTTGATGGTAGTCTAGCTCTTTTTCATTTTAGAAATTGTGAATGTAGTAAATAAAGGTATTTAAAGCACAAGACACCAAATGAGGACTCAAAAACTCAATGAATTAAAAATAAGACACCAATCTAATATATAAAATCTTTTAGGGTATGCAAATTAAATGCATGGTCATGTCAACTTTAATTTGTATGGTTTGAAGTAATATTAATTTATTAAAATACAAGTTAACCACTTTAAGAAATCATGCATAGTCTCCATACTAAATATTGTCATGATGTGACCATTAAATACAAAGTGTTTAAGATGGATAAAAACCACATCATTATGGTGTCCAAATGGATGGCTCATATTTGTCAGAACTTACTATGCATTTATGATACAAGGGAAGGGAATAAATAAGGTTATAGTCACTCAAAAACTTTTACTCATTTCTCCATATGAATGGAATATGAATAAATTAAGATAAAATTTGCAATCCCCATAAGAGTAGAAAATGGATGGCTCAAATCTTGAGATAGGTGCACATGGTAATTCTCAACTTTTTCTACCTCCGTGCATACAAAGCTAGTCTTTTATGAAATTATATATTGACCTTGAGTTTTTATTGAAACATAAATAAAAATCATAAAACAATGTATAGTAGAAAAAAACAAAGGGTAAGGTGGAGCCCATTATAAAAATTTCCATAATGGGTTTAATGTGGCAATAAATTCTTTTCAAATAGATAATATTATCCTAGGACCAAAAATATCATTATTGACTAACTCTAAAGTATGAGAAGCATATTTGGGTTTTCCTTATGAAATTACAACTAAGAGTGTTTCATCAATACACATCCCTCACACACTACTAGGTGGATCAATTAGATAAATTATTAAACCATGTGAAGATGAATCGTACCCCAAGGATACATAAACAACATACCTTAAACATCAATTACATAGTTCACCTCTATAATTGGCCTTATCTACCATAGCAATAAATCCTTTTAAACTATACAAGGGATCATCTTGAATCTTATACATATGATTCAAATAATCACTATACTTTGAACAATCCTAAAATTATTACTCATAAATTTAATAACCTATCAATCAAATTAAAAATTTTCCTTATTATCTATGAGTGATACGAATATTTAAAGAACATTAGGTTCAAATATTGTAATATAGAGGACATCAAAAAAATTATCATAACCAATAGTGATATCTCCATAAACTAAACCTTACAAGGTTAAATAATTGTACAATCGACTATAATCAAAACTAAGATGTCAATCATTGTTTCTAGTGGATCTAGAATTAGCAATCCACTTGAGTTAAAGAATATGACCAATGATCGAAGTGGCTAGCAACATATAAACTTTTAGAAGTAGCCCCCAAAATAATATCACAATAACTATCCAATATTACTTCATCATAACCAAACTTAGCAAGCTCCTCAATTTTCTAAATCCTTACAATGTATATTGCAGAACTGTGCCCTCATTTTCATTGTATTTTCATATTACATTTTTTTCATTGAACATTTTGACTCTCCATCCTTAAGTTTATCTATTTTATTATCCAAAGGATTTGATATGACTTTATCATGAGCTTATTCCTAAACAAGTTCTCTCATGTTCAAAACAACATAAAGGTTAATCAAAAGATAAGAATTGATCAAAGGTAGGCAATTCTAAATGCTTAATATACATAGGAAAGAGATGGCATGTCCAACTAAGCATTTTTTATGGAGATGATATGTTAGAATAAATTCTGATAGAAATAAGATAAGATAGGGATATCTTGTCTTTATTGTTACAATTGGATAATTTGTTAGGGTAACTTGTAAGGATTTTTTTGTTACAATTGGTTAAATTGTTAGTGTAACTTGCTAGGATTGTATTTGTTACAGTTATTTAGTTTTACAATAAATTATTAGGTTTTATATTATTTGTTCTTATAAGCAGCAACTAGTTACTAAAATGTAAATCACTATAAATTTATACTCAACAATACAAACAATGCAATATATATTTTATTATTTTATGGTATCACAACCATGAAAGAGAGAATAGTTTTTCTCATGTAATTTATACTAGCCAAATCATTTTATCTTTAGTATCTAGTGCTTCTATATCTTGTTACTTTGTATTTGGATTTGGTGTTGTTTTATTGCCAATAAAGGTTATCTCTTAAGTTGCATTTAGATCTACTAAATTTCATAGATGATGTTTAATGCTTTGATATTTGGCATGTTGGCAATTTGAGTTATTTTATGTTGTCATTGATGTCACATGGATCATTGATGTCACATGGATCACATTGAGTTTTGGTGGCAAAAGCACTTCATAAATAATCATTTATGATATTTTGGAGAGCATGGATATATACAGGGTTTTTGTGAAAACCAAGGCAGGCAAAATAAAAGGTTTTATTTAAAACCATGGATGGCAGATTTGAAATGGGTTTTTCTTAAAACCCAAGTTGGCTTTTCGTTTCATCGAAAAAGGTGCCCCGGTGATGGAGATATTTAATTTTAAATATTTTAATTTAATTTTAAATTATTTAAAATTTAAATTTTAAATTTTAAAATTAAAAATAAAAGTAATCCGTCGACGTCATCGAATATGAGGGAGAAAACTATATAAAAGGGTGCCTAAGGTTTATTAATCCTTAGCTTGCGCTCATGAATTAATGTGATTGTTGGAAAGCGAAAAGAGCTCGTGCAAAAGAGGGTTAAGTGATGGAAGCGAAGAATAAATCGGACGACGTGTGAAACCCTAGTCACCTTGGGCAGTGTGGCGCATTGGCAATTGGATTTTGGCTAAGGCAAGTGGTAGAATGAACGTCAAGGTTTCGAATCCCCTTGGCTGTGTTAGAAGGCATTGGAAGAAAGAGCGCACGAAGCATTTTTGGTTTGCGTGAGAGGGAGGAGTGTTTTGAAGCACGTGGTGCCTTTCCCTCCCAAACGAGCCTGTAGCTCATGTGGCAGCTTGGCCGTGGTTAAGGCGCTGAGCAAGGAGGCATCGAGGGATCGAATCCCATCAAGGACAAAGGCAAGTTAATATTTTTTTAATATTTTATTTTTCTAAAGTTGCCCTAGGAGAAATAAGGGTTGTGATGCACTTTAGGAAAAAGAGAGATTTCTGGTGATTTTTCTTTTGGAAGTATATCATATTATATATCGTTGGAAAGCTTATTTCGAGGGCTATTTGATTAACTTGCTTAGAGGGAGAAATAAGGTGTGTGTAAAGAGATATTTCTGATTTTGTAAAGGGGTTCAAAAGTGAAGGTTGCTTTGTTCTTTTTCAAAGGGGATTAATTCTTTCATGAGGGGACATGGTGTATTTTATTGAGTAGGAGTAATAAGGTGTTATTTGGATATTATTGTTGTGTTATTAATCAAGATCTCTAACCCCTATTGAAAGTTGAAAAATAAAGTTTGTTGAGTGTGGCAGATTTAGTGGACAACTAATAAGGCATCAAAAAGGTATGAGCAATATTCTCCATTGACTTTGTTTATGGTGGTTGATTTCTGAAATATCATTGGAGAGAAAAGGATTGATTGTGGTTTCCTTTTCGAAAGTGGTTGGTTGAATGCTTCAAGGTTTTCTGGTTTGAGAGTTGTGATTAAACCTTGTTTTATAAGCATTGTTGTTGAAGCCCATTGCTTGTACAAAGAACTTGAACTTGAGTTAGAGGAGAACATGAGTATCATTGTTATGTGAGAGTTATTGTTGAGTATTGTTGGAAACATTTTGAGTTGATTGATTCATGCTTGAACTAGGGTTTGTGAGAAAAAGTTGTTCCTTAAGGTGATTGGTTGAGTTGAGTTGATTGAGCCTAGTCAAGTGATTGTGTGAAGTGGTTGTTCAAGTTCCATGAAACAAACTTCTATATTATGATTTGAGTTGAGTTTGAGTTGAGAAAGAAATTGAGTTTGTGAATAGAACATATTGAGTCTCTAACAATTCTCTTTATGCTTCTATAATATTGAGCTGAGTTGAGATTGATTTGATTTAAGTTGAGTTGAGATTGATTTGAGTTGAGATCATTGTGGATCATTGTTGTCATCCATTGAAGAGTGCATTGCCATTCATTGTTGAGTTCATCATTGAGCCTTGCCTTCATAGATTTGTGGATGAGATTTGAGTGCTACTTGAGCATGATTGATTGAGCCTTTGAGAAGGCTTTTGGGATAGATTTTTGGATAGATTTGAGGTAGATTTTGTGCATGATTTATTGAGCCTTTGAGAAGGCTTTTGGGATAGATTTTTGATAGATTTGAGGCAGTTTTGTGCATGATTGATTGAGCCTTTGAGAAGGCTTTTGGGATAGATTTTGGACAAATTATGGATAAATTTGAGCAAGTTCTTGGTGAGCTTGTTGAGCAGATTTTGAGCAAGTTCTTGGTGAGCTTGCTGGAGCATAATTTGAGCAAGTTCTTGGTGAGCTTGTTGAAGCAGATCAGTGGATTACCTATTGAGCAGATCAGTGGATTGCCTACTTGAGCAGATCATGGATTGCCTACCTGAGCAGATCAAGATTGCCTAGCTAAGCAGATCAATGGATTGCCTAGCTGAGCAGATCAATGGATTGCCTAGTTGAGTAGATCAGTGGATTGCCCACCTGAGAAGATCAGTGGATAGCCTAGCTTTGAGCAGATCAAAGTAATCATTTGTATTGGGATAAGGATCCCTATTTCTTTATGAAATATTATAAGGAGATTATCTTGTGGACTACCCCACATTGGGGGAACCACGTTAAATCTTGTGTCTCAATTATGTGTGGTGATTTGTGCTCTTGCTTACTATTGCTATCTATGTCATTAATGCACACTGCTATATTTGGTTATTGTAATTAAGGACACTAATTGATATTGGTTTGGAAAGAAAGTAAAAAGTGGGTGCTATACTATTCACCCCCCTCTCAGTATAAGCTTGTGTTCTTCAATTGGTATCAGAGCGGGTTCCTTTGAAAATACTAACAAGCTTGAAGGTAGATTCTACTAGGTTATAGGATGGACATATGGTATATTGATAGTGGGTGCTCTAGTCATATGACTGGGTATAAGGATAAGTTCATTTCTCTAAAAAGGAACAACAACGGATCTGTGAGATTTGGTGATAATGCTTCAGCTAAAATCAAAGGGAGAGGAACTTTAAGTTTGGATGATGGAAAGACTACTACACAGGGTGTACTCTATGTTGAGGGTCTAAAACACAATCTACTGAGTGTAAGTCAGCTTTGTGATAGAGGGTACACAATTACTTTTTCCTCTACAGGATGCAAAATCAGGGAAACAAAAATAGGGAAGCTTGTTGCAAATGCAGAAAGAACCAATAACAATCTCTACATGCTCAGAGAAATAAAAAGGGAAAAATGTCTTCTATCTCAAGAAGAAGAAAGTTGGTTATGGCATAAAAGGTTGTGTCATTTGAACTTCGACAACATAGTAAGGATAAGCAACAAACAAATTGTTAGAGATCTACCAAAGATAAAAAGACCTTCAAATACAATTTGTGCATAGTGTCAGTATGGAAAGCAGACAAGATCAAGTTTCAAGGCAAAAGAATATTCCTCTTCCAAAGTTTTAGAATTGATTCATACTGATTTATGTGGTCCTATGAGAACCAAAAGCCTGCAAGGTGAAAGCTACTTCATGTTGTTCATAGATGATTATTCTAGAATGACTTGGGTTGTTTTTTGAAAGAAAAATCAGAGGCATTTGAGCATTTCAAAGTATTCAAAGAAATGGTAGAAAATGAAATAGGAAAGAAGATCAAGTGTTTGCGATCAGATAGAGGAGGGGAATTCATCTCTACAGAATTCATCAAGTTTTGTGCAGAACATGGAATCAGAAAAGAATACTCAGCAGCCAGGACTCCTCAAAAAAATGGAGTAGTAGAAAGAAAGAATAGAACTCTTGAGAATATGGCCAGAGCAATGCTAAATGAATCAAGAATCTCAGATGGGTTTTGGAAGGAAGCAATCAGTACAACAGTCTATGTTATGAATAGAGCTCAAGTTAGAACAAAGCAACATAAGACTCCATATGAGTTTTGGAAAGGAAGACCTCCCACGGTAAACTACTTCAAAATTTTTGGAAGTAAGTGTTATATCAAAAGAGAGGATAAGGACTTGGGCAAGTTTGATCCTAGATGCGATGAAGGTATTTTTCTTGGATACTCTACAAAGAGTAAGGCCTACAGATGCTACAATAAAAGAACACATACCATGGTGGAAAGTATAAATGTCAGAGTTGATGAAAGAATAGGAATAAATGAGCCATCTCAGGAAGATATTCTTGAAGAAGAAGAAAGTTGTCAAGAAGAAATGGGTGAAGATTCAGATGAAGAAGATTTGCAGAATATACCTTCCAAAACCTCATCAAGATATATTCAAAAAAATCATCTAGAGGACTTGATCATTGGCAGCCCTGATGTAAGACGGACAAGAAGAGGAATCATAGGCTCAACAGAACAAGCAAATGTTTCACTACTATCCAAGATAGAACCAAAGGATTTCAGAGAGGCAGAAAGTGATGAATGTTGGATTAAAGCAATGAAGGAAGAACTAGATCAGATTGAAAAAAGTAAGACTTGGGAATTAGTTCCAAGACCAAAGGGAAAAAATGTAATTGGTACTAAATGGGTCTACAGGAACAAACTGAATGAAGATGGTCAAGTCATCAGAAACAAGGCAAGATTGGTGTGTAAAGGATATGCACAAGTAGAAGGAATTGATTTTGATGAGACCTTTGCACCAGTTGCAATATTGGAAGCTATACGGATGTTTCTGGCACTTTCAAGCTACAGGAATTTCAAAGTATATCAGATGGATGTCAAATCAACATTTTTGAATGGTCACTTAGAAGAAGAAGTTTACATTGAACAACCAGATGGGTTTAATCAAGCAGATAAGCCAGATTATGTATGCAGATTGAAAAAGGCTCTTTATGGCTTAAAGCAAGCTCCTAGAGCATGGTATTCAAGACTGGATAAATATCTTTGAGAGAAAGGTTTCAGAAAGGGAACAGTTGATAGCAATATATATATTAAAAATAAGGGAAATGATTTGATGATTGTGGAAGTTTATGTGGATGATATTATTTTTGGGGGTAGCAATGACAGAATGTGTCAAGAATTTGCAAGAAACATGACTAATGAGTTTGAAATGTCTATGCTTGGTGAATTAACCTTTTTCCTCGGACTACAGATTTCACAATTAGAAAAAGGGATATTTCTTTCACAAACAAAGTATATAAAAGAGATGTTGAAGAAATTCAAAATGGAAGATAGTAAGCCAGTTAGCACTCCAATGGTTACAAGGTGCAAATTAAGCAAATATGATGAATCTCCTGATGCAAATCAAACTCTATACAGATCTATGATTGGTAGCCTATTATATGTTACAACCACCAGACCAGATATAATACAGGCAGTTGGTTTAGTGGGAAGATTTCAAGCAGCTCCAAAAGAATCACATGTGACAGTAGTGAAAAGAATACTCAGATATCTCAAAGGAACAATGGAGTATGGTCTATGGTATCCTAGAAGCAATAAGTTCACTCTCACAACATACACAGATGCAGATTGGGCAGGAAATATTGATGATAGAAAAAGCACAAGTGGAGGAGCATTCTTTCTTGGTGATTGCCTAGTTTCTTGGCTAAGCAAGAAACAACCATCAATGTCACTTTCCACAATAGAGGCAGAATATATTGCAGTGGCAACATGTTGTTCATAGGTATTATGGATGAAACAGACTCTCAAATATTTTAGTATAGAACATGATCATCCCATTCCTATTCTGTGTGATAATACTAGTGCTATAAGTATCTCGAAGAATCTAGTAATGCATGCTAGAACAAAGCACATTCCAATCAAGTATCACTTTTTAAGAGAACAGGTTACAGAGCAACAAGTAAGATTGGAATATGTTCCTACAAAATATCAGATTGCAGACATATTTACAAAACCATTACCAAGAGAAACGTTTGAGCATTTGAGAGAACAACTGGGAGTAAAAGTACTCCCACCCCAAAATTAATCACCTCAAGAGAGAAGGTGGTGAGGGGGCTAAGCTTAAGAGTCATATCTTTTAGCCCCATAGGTGTCCCTTTTGCCATTGATGTCAAAGGGGGAGAGATTTGAGTAAGGGGGAGAGCATTGAGTTAGGGGGAGCAGCCTCCAAAGAGAGCATTGAGTTAGGGGGAGCAGCCTCCATAGAGAGTATTGAGTCAGGGGGAGCAACTTTGATTCTCGAGAGATGGTTTTTGTAGTGATTGTGGTGATTTGCATTAGAGGTGTTGCCATCAATGACAAAGGGGGAGATTGTTGGAAATTTGAGTTATTTTATGTTGTCATTGATGTCACATGGATCACATTGAGTTTTGGTGGCAAAAGCACTTCATAAATAATCATTTATGATATTTTGGAGAGCATGGATATATATAGGGTTTTTGTGAAAACCAAGGTAGGAAAAATAAAAGGTTTTATTTAAAACCATGGATGGCAGATTTGAAATGGGTTTTTCTTAAAACCCAAGTTGGATTTTCGTTTCATCGAAAAAGGTGCCCCGATGATGGAGATATTTAATTTTAAATATTTAGTTTAAATTTTAAATTATTTAAAATTTAAATTTAAATTTTAAAATTAAAAATAAAAGTAATCCGTCGACATCATCGAATATGAGGGAGAAAACTATATAAAAGGGTGCCTAAGGTTTATTAATCCTTAGCTTGCGCTCATGAATTAATGTGATTGTTGGAAAGTGAAAAGAGCTCATGCAAAAGAGGGTTAAGTGATGGAAGCGAAGAATAAATCGGATGACGTGTGAAACCCTAGTCACCTTGGGCAGTGTGGCGCATTGGCAATTGGATTTTGGCTAAGGCAAGTGGCAGAATGAACGTCAAGGTTTCGAATCCCCTTGGCTGCATTAGAAGGCGTTGGAAGAAAGAGCGCGCAAAGCGTTTTTGGTTTGCGTGAGAGGGAGGAGTGTTTTGAAGCACGTGGTGCCTTTCCCTCCCAAACGAGCCTGTAGCTCATGCGGCAGCTTGGCCATGGTTAAGGCACTAAGCAAGGAGGCGTCGAGGGATCGAATCCCATCAAGGACAAAGGCAAGTTAATATTTTTTAATATTTTATTTTTCTAAAGTTGCCCTAGGAGAAATAAGGGTTGTGATGCACTTTAGGAAAAAGAGAGATTTCTAGTGATTTTCCTTTTGGAAGTATATCATATTATATATCATTGGAAATATTATTTCGAGGGCTATTTGATTAACTTGCTTAGAGGGAGAAATAAGGTGTGTGTAAAGAGATATTTCTGATTTTGTAAAGGGGTTCAAAAGTGAAGGTTGCTTTGTTCTTTTTCAAAGGGGATTAATTCTTTCATGAGGGGACATGGTGTATTTTATTGAGTAGGAGTAATAAGGTGTTATTTGTTGATATTATTGTTGTGTTATTAATCAAGATCTCTAACCCCTATTGAAAGTTGAAAAAGAAATTTTGTTGAGTGTGGCAGATTTAGTGGACAACTAATAAGGCATCAAAAAGGTATGAGCAATATTCTCCATTGACTTTGTTTATGGTGGTTGATTTATGAAATATCATTGGAGAGAAAAGGATTGATTGTGGTTTCCTTTTCGAAAGTGGTTGGTTGAATGCTTCAAGGTTTTCTGGTTTGAGAGTTGTGATTAAACCTTGTTTTATAAGCATTGTTGTTGAAGCCCATTGCTTGTACAAAGAACTTGAACTTGAGTTAGAGGAGAACATGAGTATCATTGTTATGTGAGAGTTATTGTTGAGTATTGTTGGAAATATTTTGAGTTGATTGATTCATGCTTGAACTAGGGTTTGTGAGAAAAAGTTGTTCCTTAAGGTGATTGGTTGAGTTGAGTTGATTGAGCCTAGTCAAGTGATTGTGTGAAGTGGTTGTTCAAGTTCCATGAAACAAACTTCTATATTATGATTTGAGTTGAGTTTGAGTTGAGAAAGAAATTGAGTTTGTGAATAGAACATATTGAGTCTCTAACAATTCTCTTTATGCTTCTATAAGATTGAGTTGAGTTGAGATTGATTTGATTTGAGTTGAGTTGAGATTGATTTGAGTTGAGATCATTGTGGATCATTGTTGTCATCCATTGAAGAGTGCATTGCCATTCATTGTTGAGTTCATCATTGAGCCTTGCCTTCATAGATTTGTGGATGAGATTTGAGTGCTACTTGAGCATGATTGATTGAGCCTTTGAGAAGGCTTTTGGGATAGATTTTTGGACATATTTGAGGTAGATTTTGTGCATGATTGATTGAGCCTTTGAGAAGGCTTTTGGGATAGATTTATGGATATATTTGAGGTAGCTTTTATGCATGATTGATTGAGCCTTTGAGAAGCTTTTTGGATAGATTTATGGACATATTTGAGCAAGTTCTTTGTGAGCTTGTTAAGCATATTTGAGCAAGTTCTTGGTGAGCTTGTTGGAGCATATTTTGAGCAAGTTCTTGGTGAGCTTGCTAAGCATATTTGAGCAAGTTCTTGGTGAGCTAGATCAGTGGATTGCTTTTGAGCAGATCATGGATAGCTACCTAATAGATCATGGATTGCCTAGCTAAGCAGATCAGTGGATTGCCTACCTAAGCAGATCAGGATTTCCTACCTAAGCAGATCATGGATTGCCTAGTTAAGTAGATCAGTGGATTGCCTAGCTGAGTAGATCAGTGGATTGCCTTGTTGAGTAGATCAGTGGATTGCCCACCTGAGCAGATCAGTGGATAGCCTAGCTTTGAGCAGATCAAAGTAATCATTTGTATTGGGATAAGGATCCCTATTTCTTTGTGAAATATTATAAGGAGATTATCTTGTGGACTACCCCACATTGGGGGAACCACGTTAAATCTTGTGTCTCAATTGTGTGTGGTGATTTGTGCTCTTGCTTACTATTGCTATCTATGTCATTAATGCACACTGCTATATTTGGTTATTGCAATTAAGGACACTAATTGATATTGGTTTGGAAAGAAAGTAAAAAGTGGGCGCTATACTATTCACCCCCCTCTCAGTATAAGCTTGTGTTCTTCATGGCATTTAGTGGTTTTATCCTCATTTGATAAAGTTATTGCTTACAATATTTGAAGTTTGACTAGGCTATGATAAAGTGTAGCTCATAGTTTTCCTATGTTTCCATCTTGAAAAAAGTATATATTAGATTTTACCCATATTCTTAGCTAGGGTAAACACATTTTTCCCAATAGCCTAGATGGACCTTAATGGAATGTTTGGAATTAACTAATTTGAGTTTTGTGTAATGCTTGTTTGGAATTCTACATTTGTAGTTTAGGTTGTCATTAGTGAAAATGGAAAATATTTAGACTTTAATTTTTCTATATTACAAAAAACTAACTAGGAGAAATTATAGTGCATGGAGTCATAAGATACTTACAATTTATGAATATTGATATTTAGAAATATAGTTCTCAAGAAAGAAAATAGACTAGAAGATGATGTTGATGACTTCAACAAGTGATATAGAGAGACTTTGGTGCTTCTCAATTTTTTTGTTGTATAGATTTATTTCTTCAATTTTATAATGAGAATGATGTTACAATACTATGGAAATATATGCATAATAGGTTTCAAACACTTAAATCAAGACATGCTTTGTATTAGATGGATCTTCTCTATTCTTATCGGTTACAAAAAGAAGGGTTTATTTTTTAGTACCTTATACATTTAAAGGATCAAAGAGATCAATCGAGTACTACTTAAATGATATTCTATGATGAGGTATGAATTAAATTATTTTTAAAGGCTTACCTCCATATTTTGAATCTTTTATTGGGACTCTATAATTATTTTTTGAAACTCAAACTCTTAATTTTGAAAAGATATCTTCTTTATCTATATAAAAATAGAGGATACAATCACAAATAGGTGCATCCACATCAAAGAGCATAGAGATTTAATTTACTACTAAATCCAAGTACAAAGTAAATCAAAATACCAAACCATCATTTGATAACAAACAAGGTAAATCTTTTAATGTAAATTAGTCTAACGTTGTTTGTTTTTTCAAGCATCTTAATCATTTGAAAATAAATTATAGTAACTGGAAGAATAAACATAGTCAATAAGGGATGAAAAGTAAATGTTAATGAGATAGAAGATGAATAAGGGAAGTTTGGCTTTGTAATAACTTTGTGTTCATATAATCAATCCACTAAGTAGTACTTTAACTCTATATCGTCTAGAACTTATACATGTCAAAAAGTTTGGTATGTTGATTTTGTTAAAGATTAGAGTAAGAATGAGTTTATTTCAATTGGTTATGGTAGATCATACTTTTTTGAAGGATGTGGTGATTTTAGTGTGATGTTGAACTACAATATTACATACATATTCAAGAATTTTTTATATGCTTATCATATGAACAAAAATTTATTGTCCATTAGTGAAATTATCAAGAATTATCAACTTATTATGCATTTTTATAATAAAATATATTATGCGAGTCATGTGGATAAAAACAAGTTCATTTATTTTGGTATAGGTGAAAGATACTATATGAGTTAGTTAATTCCAAGTGTTCCAATTCATTTGCCTTAACAATTGAAGATAATTGTTATGTTATTTGGCATGAGAGGTTTGAACACCTCAAATATAAGTATTTATCAATTATCACTAATATGGTTCATGGATTTTCATCCATTAAGAAGCAATAATATTTGTATAGAATGCCAAATTCAAAATATATTTTCAATCATTTGAGATGGGTAACTCTTGGCATGCACAAGGTGTTTTGGTATTAGTGCATATTGATTTGTTTGGTCCAATGAATATACCTTCAATTTGTGCTGCAAAATATTTTTTTTGATAGTTATTTATTATTTAAGGAAGATGTGGGTATACTTCCTCAAATATAAATTTGAAAATTATTTCATACTTTTAAACATTTAAGGGCCTAGTAGATAAAAATAAAGAAAATAAATCAAGATCTTGAGGTCAATAATGGAGATTATTTTACCTCAAAATAATTTTAAGAATTCTATAGGCATGAGGATATACATAAGCAGTATATAAATCCATGTACTCTAAAATAGAATAGGGTATTATAGTTAGAAATAGGAAAGTCATGGAGATGGCCAAATACATGGTGCATAGCCAAAATGTACCATATTATTTGGAAGAATTAATAAATACTAGAGTCTTCATTCTCAATAGGTATCCATGTAAAGCTCTATAAAATATTACTCTTAAAAAAACATGGTCTAGAAGAAAACCTTTGATTAGTCATTTTTGTATATTGGTTGTGTTTAATTTACATTAATTTCTAAGGAGAAAATAATGCAATTGTGTTACTCTTAAAATATTCATGTTTGTTGGTTATAGTGAATAGTCAAAGGCATACATATTACTTGATGTCTCTACTAACAATATTGTAATTAGAAAAGATATTATAATACATTAAATTACCCCTTTATTCTCAAATGATGGTAAACTGATTGAGGTTTATGTATGTTTTAGAATGATTGACAATGAATGCAATAGATAGTGAAGTTCACTTGGATTTAGATACATCATAGACTGATGATAAAATAACATATGAATATTCAACCACATTAATGTGTTTCAAATCTATTTTTGGATGATCTTATAGATAAAGCTTGATAAAGGTACACCCAAGTGAAATTCACCAATAATAAAAGCCACATCAATGACAAAATAGTATACATATACATGATGTCAAGAAGGATGAGAAAATGGTATATGGGAATTTTAGGATTATCTAGAAAAAATCCTAGACAAGTGAATGAGCAAGCAAATTCTGCTTTCATTTCACAATTTTTTAACTAGCAGATATGAAGAGGCCAAAAGTAAACCAAATTGAGAAGCTACCATGAATATAGAGTTTGACTCTTTGATAAATAATACAATATATGAACTATATGAATTACCTCCTAAAAATAAACCCATTGACTATAAATAAGTTTATAAGGTAAAAAATAGATTAGATGGTATAGTTAACAAATTTAAATTTTGTCTTATTGCTAAGGTTATGAATAATAAGAAGATACAAACTATGGATAGACATTTAACCCAATCACAAAGATGCTGATTTTTATTTGTTATCTCCATTATAGTAAAATTTGGATGGAAAGTATATAAAATGAATGTTAATAGTGTCTTCCTCAATGGATATATAGAGGATGAATTCTATATGGTATAGTCATAAGGGTTTTAGGCACCAAGGAAAGAACATTTGGTTTACATATTGATTAAGCCCCTATATGGATTTAAGAAGGCTCCTTGAACCTAGCATTTAAAATTTGATCAACATATTAGATATTTAGGATTCAAATAGAGTTTTCTAATCCTAATAGCTATATTAAAACTACAGGTAATTATATTATAATTTATATCATTTGTGTTCGTAACCTTGTAACTATTGGTTGTAGAGCCCACCTAATTCTACAGTGAGTTTTTTATATCATTTTATGACAAATATCCAAAGAGAGTATTGGAAAGATGCAAAATATATTCTTGGGTATATTAAAGGTATGCTTACATTTTGTACATTACATAAGCAATCTCATGATTTTTAATTGGTTATATACATTGATGTATACTACGTAAGATTGATTGATGATTGGAAATCTACTACTGACTATATGTTTGCTTTTAGATCAGGGGTCATTTATTGGTAGATAAAGCTTTAACATTCAAATTCTTTATCATTATTTAAAACAAAATATAAGGTATTGTATAGTTTAGGTTGTGAAGATCTTTAGTTATAGAGCATTTTATATGATTTTTAGACAAATCAAATAGAATAAACATCACTTCATTGTGATAATTAAAGTGTGATCAGGTTGGTGAAGAATTCATCATGACATGTAAAAATAAGGAATATTGAAGTTCATCATCACTACATATTATAGTTGGTGCAACATTAAAATATAATCAAAATTATTGTTGAATTTTTTAATACTTTGTTATTGTAATGACTAAACCCTTAGGCAGAGAAATTTTTTTAAATTTTAGGGATACCCTTGGGATTGTATTTAGGTTAGTCATTAAATGGGTATTATAATGAGTCTATTAGAAATAAAATAATATAAAGACTATCTATTCTTGTATTTTTTTATTATAGTTGGTTCATTTATTAGGGTAACTTGTTAAAATTGTGTTTGTTATAGTTGGTTAATTTGTTAGGGTAACTTGTTAGGATTGTGTTTGTTACAGTTGGTTAGTTTGTTAGGGTAACTTGTTAGGATTGTTATGATTTGTTCTTATCAATAGCAACTAGTTACCAAAATGTAAATCACTATAAGTTTGTGCTCAAAAATACAAATAGTGCAACCTATGCCTTATTCTTGTATGATATACCAATGAGAATAATATTGCTCAACTCTCCTCTATCCTTAATTTTCCTCTTAAATTAGAAGTATCTACTCTTAAGGCCTTAAATAAACATAATATGTTCCTAAAAACTATCAACATCTTTTAACTGAGGGTATCAACCTTTATCTTTAGATCATTGACTTTTATAGTGTTAATTTTCCCAAAGATATTTTTCAACTAATTAGAAACCTCAACCAAAATAGTTTGTGTTTTTATATGGAATATCAATCCTAGTTCAATCAATAGAGATATGATACCTAGGGCTTCCTCCTCATTATCTCATAGGATATAACATCAAGGTTATTATTTTTGTCTTATCAAATGTGATCCATAAGTATCCACTTAATAGGAACGTAGTTGTCCATGTTTTCTAGATATTAAATTATCCCCATTTAGTTAGATAATGTGGAATTTTAGACCCATAGTATTCTTGCATATATTTACCTCCAAGATAGCAAAACATAATAAAATAAATACCTCTACTATATTTAATTCAAAAAATAATGCAATCTAAAAAAAAAGCTAAAAGTTTGTTCATGTTATAAAATCATAGAGCCTAAAAGTGAAGCTTTGTTAAAGTTCAAAGCTAAATGTTCCATCGAATATTTTCATTATAAATGTGGCACACTACTCCTAATTAAAAACTAGTACCTACAATCAATTCACTCTATCACCCATATCTCAGAATCAATAAGGAGACATAATTTTTTCTAATTGGCTAGTCATCTATATATACAAAATATTCTTCATTGAGAACCATACCACCCATATAGTAAACCAATTTAGCTACCACATAGGACTCCAAGTTCCAATTAGACTATATATACAATAAGAAAAGGTGGTAAGGGGTAAGTTTGAACCTATATGTTCTTGGTCGGGTGTTCCTTAAGCCAGTTAGGATAGTTTAAAGCCTATGACCCAACTATTACCTCAACGTGGTACACCCAACTTTTGATGGTTAATATCCCATTAACCATGCAAAAAAATGATCATACCCAAAAGGAGGAAATATTTTAAAATTTTTTGCCCCTAGGACATAATGACTATATTCAAATGCATTGATTATGTCATTGCTACAAACCTCTATTCTTATTAACAGAAAATATTTAACCATATACTAAAATATCAAACATTCACCCACAATTAATCATACACAATAGCAATCCACAGAAATAGACATAGATATAGATAATACCCTTGAGTTATGGCAACACCAATAATGCTCCTTAAAGAAGAAATTACTCCAAATATGTTCCATGAGTTGATACTATTACAAGAATACTTAATATGAATTACCTCCATTATAATAACATTATCCTTATTTATATACCCATCTTCCTAAACCCTCATCCTACTTATTATTATAATATAATCAACATTGTATTATATGTGGTCCATGCCCACTATCCATAATACCCATGCACAATATAATATTATATTCCCGTATTCCTATCCCCTAGGTACCTAAAATTCCACCCCCTTCCAAATGTTTCATATTTGAAATATGAGAAGAAACTAAATAGTATTATTTTAGAAGCAATGTTAGCAACTAGTACCAATCTTGATCATCTCTCCATCCAAGTGAATGTTGGATTTTAAGCCAAATTATCTCAGGTCCCAATATATTTTAGCCATTGTATCTTAGGTCCCAATATACTATATTAGGTCTCAATATAATTAATCAAGAGTAGAATCAAATATATATGCAATCAAAATATATATGTTGGCCAATATAAATTATAATAACATTCAAAATAATATCAAATATGAATTTAAATGGCAAAAATAATTCATGTAATAATACTTACAATAGAATTGTTCAAAATATGTATACAAGTTTCAATATTATAAATGCTTGCTATGGTGATCATTTACAGATCATTTTCCCAATACATTGTATGGAGCTTTATCTCCATAATAAAGACATAGAATATGGCTCATGTACTTGACTATTGATCTCTTTATGATAGCTCCCATGAAATTTGGCTTATCATCTTACCACTTGTATACATGACTCTTCACTCACTACTTACATGCACACTTAACTCTATGACACTTGCACACTTCTACATGCACTCCTAATACATGACACTTGTGCACATCCTCACATTATATATTTTCATACTTACATACATGACACTTGTGCACTTTATCTCATTACAGGCTTGCTAAATAACATGCATGATACTTGTGCATATCCTATGCATTACACACTTGCACTCATACATGACATGACACTTATGCATATCTTGTACATAGACACATTAAGGGTAAATATGAATTACTCACCTAAACTATAGACTCAAACCCTAATCTATTACAAGTTTACATTTGTACCATAAAGGTACCATGGGGGTACATTTGCATGTACCAAATAATGTAATATTTTCCAATAATAACATCTTAATTGGTGGTGGTTTGTGATGATGTCAAGTTGTCATTGTGCCTCCATAATTGCTTTATTGGATTCATAATTTTGTTGCTCTACTTTGATATTCTAAATTATTGGTCTTTTTGGTCCATGATGTTGTTGCACTCCTCTAAAATCTAGAATTACTATACACTTTTTCCAAACACTTCCATACTTGATATATTTTTTACTTCATGTAGATCTATAATAATGTTGATGCCCTAATACCTAACTCTAATATTGGTGTCGCTCCTGATGGTGTGGGTGGTGTATGTTGCAATGTTAACATGATGTTCTATTAGCTTTGATTCCTTAGTATTTATTATTTTCTTTTAAACTATTCCTCAATATCTTCTCTTTTATTTCCTTCTTTTGGTGTGTCTTCGTGCATTTCTAATAGAGCCTCCTTGATTGTTGCATATTCCATGGACTTTATTGTTATTATTTCTTCCCTAGAATTTACTCCTACTGCTTTTATAGATTTAAATTTTAATTCTTCTATTATTTCCTTAACTTGTTCCCCTACCATAATTGCTTCTTACTTCTCCTTAGATCCTTGCTCCTTAATCTAAGAAATATCATGCAGTGTTATCTTCTTTTTCCTATACCACAACACCATAAACTTCTTTTATACATTAATGTTAACAATACCCAAAGAATACAGCCAATGATAACTAAGGACAATATCCACATCATTTATCTCACTAGCATAAAAATATGAATGTAAAATATATTTATCCATGGGGATCTTCAAATCTTCAAAATTTTGAATATTCTTGCCCTCAAGCTTTGTCTTTAATTTTTGTTGATTGGACCTGCAACCTTTTAGCCAAAGCAATATTAATAAGATTGCACTTGCTACTATAATTTATGGAAATAATAACCTTTTCTCTCACAATACAACCATGAACTTGTAAAATAGAATTTTTAGATTCAAATAAATTTTTTTATTACTATTTAGCCTATCTAACATCAAAATTGTGGTTCCCTTGGCCTACACACTATCATCTAATGCACCTTACCAGGGCCATAAATTTTTCTCCGAGTATTTATTTTACCCCCGTTATTTTTTCAAAACATGCATAATTGCATGGAGAACTTAAAAAGAATTGCCCTTTGCATTTGCAAGCAAAAAATACCTCTAGGAGGCCCAAAATTAGCTTTTAATGTAATTTTTAGTTTTTGCAACTGAAAAAATTATCATAACTATTAGTGTAGAACTAGAGGGGGGTTTCTATCTTGGGATAGTGGTTATTATTGAATAACGGGTGCATAATTCCATTTTGGATGCCATCCAAGATCTTTTTTTAGGGTACTAAAAACAGTACGTGAATTGCTAAAAATAGAAAGTGACTAAAAACTGTAAGGGGGTAGCGTAGGCTAGGGTTTTTATTTTTGGGGAGTATAAGGAGTGGGAGACTCTATTGAAAGGGGATGTGAATTCAGATAATGAAAGGGAGTATTTGTAGATTTATTTTACTGGTGTATTTTGTATGATGTCTTGTCTTGAAATTCTACCCTTGGAGTCCATTGTCAGTCTCCTGTAGTGAATTTACATCATCATCATTATTTTTCATTTTTCTAAATTCTTCAAAAAATTTAACTATCTTTTTAATTTCTTTCATTCATCCTAGAGCATAGCTATCCTTTTATATGGGTCTCACTCACTCAATAATTCTTGCTCTATTTCTTCCCAAGTCAATTTTTAATTATGGGCCATAAGAAAACTATGAAACCAAGAGTGAGCTTCTCCTTCAAAATAAGAAGTAAACTTAATATCCTGGTAATAATTAGTAAAATACAATGAATTAAATTGTTTCCACCATTTTTTAGCATCAATATCAACCTCTCTAGTGAATTTTGGCAACTCCATGACCTCAACCAAAAAAAAAATCCCAAAGTAGTAGGGTTTAATAAACTAGGATTTCTCAAATATTTCTTAAATATCATCTATCATTTTCTATAATTAATTAGATATTTCTTCAAACTAAAATAAACTAAAACTAATTTGCTTACCCCAATTGACAATTACCTTCAAATTTTATTTTTGGAAAAAATGTGATTTAGAAAATTGGCATTACCCTTGTTCTAGATGGTTGACTTCATAGGGTTGTATCTCCTCAACGTTAATCGCATCCCTTATATTACCACTTATTTTAAATCTATTAAAATTCCAAAAAAAATCATGCAAGAATCACACAAATAAAAAGAAAATTACACTAAATTATGGCTCCACAAAATGAGATATTTTTTAGAAAATATTGCTTTAACACTACCCTTGTTCTAGATGATTTACTTCATAGGATTTTATCTCCCTTCATACCACTTATATTATTTCATGTGGCCACTTATTTTAATTATCTTCAAATTCTAAACAAATTGGCACAAGAATAATTTGATTTGGATAATTTCACGTAAATATATGACTCTTGTAAAATGAGATATCTTTTGGAAAACATTGTACTAATTCTTAAATCCATAAAAACACAATCCCCACTTTGATAGAATCATTGGTCTTATATCACTTGTTATAAACCTCTATTCTTATTAACATATAATCATTCATCATATACTACTAATATAACAAAGATCCGTCCATAATTAATCATGCATAATAACAATTCATAGAAATAGATATAGATATAGATAATACCCTTGAGGTAGGGCAACATAAATAATACTTATTAAGGAATGAATAAGTCTAAATATACTCCATGATCAAATATTGTTACAAGAATACTTTATATGAATTACCTCCATGACAATAACAATATCCCTTCTTTATATACCCATCTTCCTAAATCCTCATCCCACACATCATTAAAATATAATCAACCTTAGGTTATGTGTGGCCCATGCCAATTATCCATAATACCCATATTTAATATAATATTATATCCCTAGATACCTAACAATCATTTGAGTACACCTTCACATTGGAAAGGGAGGGTGCTTTGTGATGGATCAATCCCCTTGCCCACATAAGCAAGGAGTGACTCCTACGTAGATTTCATGCAATATTTTAGCATCCAAAAAGGAGAAACATAGGGGTGAAACAAAAAACCTATCATATACCCTCCAAATCCAAAAGACAATAAAATCTAAATATTGAAATATCTCAAAACATTTTCCCTAAAATTAGAGTCTAAAATTGGAGAATGGTAAAAATGTTCAATAAGGACCCTTTGTACTGTTGTGTATGAATTCCAAAAAAGTATATATTAACCATAAACCATAACAACTTGTTTTATAAATTCATATAATGGATATTAGAATCCTTGATACTCCTTTCCTTATTAACACATTTGAATGTTTAGATAGAGAGTAATAGAAACCAAGGTCAATTCCTCAAATCCTTATAACATATGTTGAGATGTATATGTAGTGCTATACGCCTTTCTCAAAAATATACCAATATATTGAGGTTTTCCTTCCTAATTAAACATAACAATATTCCATGATTCAAAGTTATCTTAACTCTAAAAATATGGAAAGATATAAAAATATCAAATTTTAAACAATCATAATATACTCCTAAAACCATTTTGTTGGCTGAACTAGAATACAACTCCAATATAAAGCAACTTAAATAATCCATTAAAAATCTAAATTAGTTCAAGGATATGTATGCTCGTTCTATTACCATATACAAATTTATGATGCTTTAAAAGAAATGAATGGAATTCACAAATCACCTAGATGAAAGGGAAATAATATTAATGAACAAAAATAAAAGTATAGAATATAATACATTTGGCATGGTACCCTCATAGACTAAAATAATCAAATTATTTTATACCAATGTATAAATGAATAGATGAAGGGGTATAAATACCCACCATAATATAATGCACATATCATAATAATAGTTAAACTGGTATATTATCATATTACAATATTATACATGGAGCCTTTAAGTTGAACATGGGCCTATAGACCCAAGGATAATACACCACATGCAATATCATTCATGGCCAATAAGTGATATACTAACACATATCAACATGTATCTTCTATAAGTAAATAAGATTAACAACTCCAATATAGTCTTGTCAACTATATTTATAATTATTAGCTTAGGACGTAGGTTAAGTTAGTCATCCCTTAAGAATTAGTGCTAAGTATTGTTTGTTATTTTAGGCTATAAAAATATTATTCATGTGATAGTTGTTATCATTCATATTAGTAATATTTTGTTGCCTTTGACCTGCATATGAGGTCTTGCTTTTTGATAGTGACTATGAGACTTTACCTTCTCCAAGTGGTTAAGATTGATTTATGACTATGAATTTAAATCTATTACTTACTATTGTAATTTATTATTGTGAATTCTAAAATTTGCTTTTGTTAATGCTTTCCTATTTCCACCTTTATAAGATATACTATTGTTGTTGCTATTTCTAGAAGTTGTTTCATTACAAGTGGTATCAGAGAGATAATGCTAGTTACTTTTGAAAGTGTAAAAAAATGATAGAGTGGTGTGCAAGGTGTTTCAGAATCTCTTTTGGTAAGATCTACATTTTTCCAATTAGATAATTTCTTCATATTTCTAGTACTAGCTTTTGATGCAATTTTTTTCTATAATATTGTGATTTAGGTGAAAACATTCATGTTTCTTGAACGAAAATAAGCAAAATAAGTTATATTTATGATAACACATTTTTTCAAGATGTTTACAAAATCTTCAAGTTGTATCATCAACCCATAGTGTATGTACAAATCCTCTTGTATTCTTCTAAATAGGTATGAGTCGATAGGCATTTTTAGCAAATAGATTCGTATAATAATGATTCTATGAGCCACAAAAAGTAATTGGCAAGAAATCTATTCAAGCACCATAATATATTATACCATATCAATAATTGTAACCCTCATGTTCTTTCTATTTTAGGTACTATCATCACCCCTTCCAATCCTCCTATATGTCCCCATACACTTCCCTATGGCATGTATTTTGATATTCATGAGTATTTGGAAAATAAAAATAAAAGGGTGAATAACATGGCCAACAACATTAGTCCAATCAATGTTGCTTCATGTAGCTTGATAAATTCCAAAACCATTTGGATTAGTTACTTGCATAGTGAAATAGTAACTTTACCCACACTAAGGGATCACTAAAGAATGATTTTCAATAGATTTTCAATGCCTAAGAATACAATAAGTAAGGGACCTTATTTTTAGTTGTATAATTCTTCATCTATCAAGAATTTATAAGATTAGAATCCAAATAAATTCTAAAATTCACCTTATAGGTGATATCCAAGGTCTTATCAACATCAAGATCCAAGGTACTACTAGCACAAAACCTCGAGGCGTTAAGTGCAATATTCGGATAGGAGCCAATATTCTTCCAATATCCACCTTTTTGAAAATATATTGGTTGCTCCTAATTGATCCACATGCATACACACTCTTCCATAGGACCCCTTCTAGGTATGGGTGAGCTTAATTTAAAATTTTCCAGTAATATCGATTCCATCATAGGAGGTGCTACACTTTTGTTTGATTGGTCTCATGATGTTTTAGTTCCATGAATTTGTGTCTCAAACTTTGAGGACGCTTATCCTCATGATTGTATATCCAACATGGGTTACCTCATATGCTTACACTATGTTCCTAAGGATAATCAACTTACCTTGGATACTTCTAAGTTTCTATCCTTGTTTATCAATGGCTTATTTGGGACCTAAAGCATCACATCCATCATATTTTATAGGTAGAGATAAAAAATATGTTCCTACTCAAGTTTCAAAAGGGTCTATCTACTTCTTGTATCATTTATTTAATGCAAACCAAACAAATAAACATAGTGAAGGAATATTGCACCAAGTTCATGGGCCTCCTCACATATACCTATCATTTGGATATAGCTATAGTGATTTTCAAATTTGGAAATGACCTCAAGGGTAAAATCAAGTTAGAATTGAATATGCATGATTTATATACCCTCCATGATACTAAGTGTTTGGCTTATGTAGAAGAAATTTATTTTTAATTGCCTTAACCCTAATATGGCATGATTTTATCAAATGGTATTAGATCAACTAGTTAGATTCCTCAACATTAAAGTAGGAGATCAAGATTAAAATATTTCCAAGTGATACATGGATAATATCTAATTTTGTTGTAATAACACTATGTCATAAAGATGTAATACAAGTAAGGCATGTTTTAGTCCTATATAACCAATTAAAAAAAATAATGGCATGATTTCAGTCCCTATTAGACACACTTGAATGATGATAATTAGGATCCTTCCAAAGTATTCTTCTATTGTATATGTTGATAATGTCATCCTTTGTATAATAATTATTATTTTTCCCTTTAACAAGTCTTTTGAATCAATCTGATATGGTAGATCTCGAAGTCTAGATCTCTAGAAGAAAAAACTAGGGCATAAATTGGGTAGCCGAAGATATTTCTAGTTATTGTGGAATTGAAGACAATATTGTTGCCCCAAGAGGGACCAATGGGGACACCTATGGATCCTCTTTTAGAGAGACAAAGTTCTTTTGCAGATTTTTTAAAGGATAAATCTCCAACAGAGAATGAAGAAGCACAAAAAACTGCATTAAAAATAATTTTTACGACTGCTGGAAATAGATCAACATCTTAATGAGTTAATGGATGCTTGCCACAGTTAGAATCAAGGCCAAACATTTTCATTGAGCAAAGGATGGTAGAAGAACCAGTTTTATATAGAGTAAATCATGATTTGATCTGTAAATTCATGGGTATTCACCCTACCCTAAATTTTTGTATTCCTGGGTTTGGAAAAATTGGGAGCCTCTTGGAGTATTCTTTATGGTTTATTAGCAATGGATATTTTATTGTTATTTTTTCTTCACTTGTCAATAGAAATAGGGCTTTTGAATCAGAAAAGAGGAATGATGGTTCAGGAGGATTATTTTTTCAACCTTGGAAAGTGGAATTTGATCCTCAAATTCAACCCACTGTTTTCCCAATTTGGATCTATTTATATGCACTTCTAATGGATTTTTGGAGTGAGCAGGTATTAGAAATTATCAACAATTTTCTTGGAAGATATTTGGATGTTTCCAAAGATACAATGATAGGTAACACAACCGTTTATGCTAGATTATACGTGGAAATGGATCTTAGCCAACCTTTGTCGATAGAGGTTGAACTCAAACTTGTAGGATTATATTGGATTCAATAAATAAATTATGAGGTATTGCTCTTCAGGTGCAGAGTTTGCCATAAATATAGGTATTTTTCCTAATACTACCCAAACAATATGAACATAAAAATGGAGGCTCCTCTAGGAATTTCAAATCTTCCTAAGGAGGGTAAGTCAAAAATCAATAAAGAAACAATCAATATTTCTCTAGGCAAATAAGCACAGGGATATGGTTTTGAATAGCCCAAAAGAAGGAGAAGGCAAAATAAAAAATATGGTAAAGAGCAAACCCAACTCAAAACCTCCAATAGGTATGAGATCTTCAAGACACTAGTGGACCAATAAGAAGAAAAATTCATGGAAGGAGTAGATGAGAATAATAAAAATAATAACATCCATGTTCAAGCTCCTATTTCACATCCTCCCATACTAGAGAAAGTAATTGAGTGCATTGAGTTACCGCACTCAGAGATTGCAGGGGCATTGATAGTGCATAACCAAGAGTAGTCGATAATTAAGGATTTCATCATGGGTATAGCAAAAAATAATAGAGAAAGGCCGACTCTAGGGATAACTCAGGTGGAAAAGAGATCAAAAAATATTAGCTCTCAAGGAGTGGGTAGAAAATCAAATAAGGAATTGATAATAGTTCAAGGAGATAAACTAATCACTAGAGGATCGGTGAGACCAATATATTTTTACTGCTCTTAAGGTAACCAATGATTATACAATTATGGAATGTTAGGGGTTTAAATAGTAGAACTTATCAATCTATTATTCGAAGACTCTTAGAAAATATAAAACATATTTTTTTCTTACCTAGGAGATAAAAATGTCATTGGATCTTATGTGTAAAATAGTAAATAGACTTTGGAGGGGTGTTGGTCATATGGAAGTGGCTGCCCAAGGGGCCTCAGGGGGGATAGTTACTTTGTGGAAATTTATTGAATGGATGGCAATAGAATATATAGCTTGGAGGGGTGTTCTCACATCACATTTTAGGAACAATGTGACAATTGAGTAGGTTTTAATCACAAATTTTTATGGGGCTCAAAACCTAGATGGTTATATGCATCAATGGAAAGTTGTGCATAACATGAGAGTATCAATGGAGGAGTTAGACTGGATTGTTGTTGGGGATTTTAATGCTAAATTATCCTCTAGAAATTAGGAAGGGGGAACCCTAATTTTGAACCCATGGGAATGACTTATGATTACCCAAGTCCAGGTATTACACTTGGTGGATATTAAATGCCCTAGAACCAACTATAATTGGACTCATAAGACGAGGGAGCCACATAGCAATAAGGTGAAGTTAGATCATTTTTGGTTTCAGAGGAGGCATTTGTGAAATGGAATATAAAATTTTAAATTTTGGAAGGTCTAATTTTATATCACTTTCCCATTTTGTTGGAAGGGGGGATCAAAATAGTGTAGTATCACAAACCATTTAAATTTGAAAAATTTTGATTACAAAAGAGGACTTCAAAAGAAAGTTCCACAGTGGTGGGAAGAGTACCATACAACATATGGGATAACAATGTTTAGATTCCACAAGTAGCTTCATTATTTCAAAGATCAACTGAAACAATGGAGGTGAGCTAACAAGACAAACTTCCAAGTCCAAATATCTCCATTGGTGGCCAAATGGGACAAGGTTAAAAAACACTTTAGGGAAGGAAAAATTGTAGAGCAGCTCAAAGAAGAGGATGATGAATTGTGTAAAGTGGTTGAGGACATTGACAACCAAGAGGAGACCTACTAGAAATAGAGAGCAAGAACCACTTGGTTATTAGAAGGTGATAAAAATACTAAATTTTTCCATCGGGTTGCTTATGCTAGGAGATAGAAAAACAACATGAAAGCTCTTCAAGATGATAATGAACACTCCTTTGATACAATTCCAGGTATGCATTTCCATTCAATGCATTATTTTTTTGAACTATTTAAGGAAAATATGGTGCAATATGGAGAGGTTCAAAAATAAGTTCTTGCTATCATACCCTCTGTTATCTCTGAGGATGAAAATCAAGCCCTACTTAAATCCATTGATAGATAGGAACTAAAGAAAGTAGTCTTTGGAATGAGCACCAAAAAAACACCAGGTCCAGATGGCTTTCCAATTTAGTTTTTTCAGACCTTCTGGGACAACTTGGAGGAGGATGTAATGGTTTTTATAGAGGAGTCCAAAGGTAGTAAAAGAATGCTTAAAGCATTAAATCATAATTTCATTGCCTTAATTCCAAAATGGGAGAAGGGGGTGCATATTTTATATTATAGACCTACTGCCTTATGAAATGTCATATATAAAATAATCACAAAGGTAATGATTAAGTGACTAAAACCTCTTCTACATAGCATTATCTCCTTGGAGCAAGGGGTTTTTGTAGAGGACAGGAAAATCTTAGATGGTGTGGTTCTATCTTAGGAGGTAATCCATTCAATGCAAAAATATGGTAATAGGGAAATGTTCATAAAATTTGATATGTCAAAGGCTTATGATAGGTTGGAGTGGAGCTTCTTGTCAAATATGATGGTAGCCTTTGGTTTCTCTCAGGATTGGATAGAATGGGTCATGAGTTGTGTTTCTACTTTGACATACTCAGTGTTAATCAAGGGTCTTCCCTCACAACGATTTGGAGCTACTCGAGGCCTTCATCAAGGAGATCCTTGCTCCTCTATATTTTTCTCATATTGACTAAAGGTTTGGGTAGACTCATCTTGAGGAGAAGACAACAAGATTTGCTAATAGGTATCAAGGTTGGTGAGGAGAAGGCAACTGTCATGCCAAAGGTAGTATGCAAAATCATGGGTATGGAGTATACAAGAAGTAGCCCAGGCATCTTGCAGTTGGATGGCACTCCTATCAAAATGGTGGGGATGATCAAAGATATCTTGATTGTCTTACATAGTATACCCCATATTATTGTTATTCAGGAAGTTGTTGTGGTAGACTTGGAACTGTACTTCAGTATGTGTCTATCTAGAGAGTTCACAGCCAAGTTAGGAGGTTACCTATCTTTGGACTATTCTCACATGGATATTCCTTTCAAAGGGTAGATAATACACATTTATAATGAGAAGCCCTCCACATATCATATCAAAAATATTGAATAAGAATAAAAGGTTGTAGACTCAGTAAACATGGTGACTGAAGAGCTAGAGGAGGTGGATCTAATGGAGGAATATTTGGATGAGCTTCGGTTAGAGAATGAGTTTTCTATGCTTGATTTCAACATGATGATGGAGACCTATATTGGTTACTATACCATCATTAAGCCTAAGAAGGGTGAAGAGAAGGTGTCTGATGATCTAGTTCCTACCCTTGACCAATTATGGAAAATTTACTTTGATGATTCTAGATGCAATAATGGTTCCAAATTTAGAATAGTATTCATCTCTCCTTCATAAATCCAGAAAATATACTCGTACCGGTTGACTTGGATATATACAAATAATGTCACTGAGTACAAATCACCGTGCTTGATCTTGAAGAAAGTTAAAAATCTTGGGATTAAATAGCTACAAATTTTTAGAGATTATGAGTTGATTTTCAACCAAGTGACTAGCAAGTGTATTTCAAAGCAAAACTATCTAAAGGTGTACCGTAATAAGGTATGGGATTTGTTTGAGTCAATTGTTGCATTAAATTGTTAAAAGATTTTACGAGAATGAAATAAGCATGTATATCTCCTAGCATCCTTGGGTGCGAACTTCTCTCCTATTGAGAGTGTGGTATGAAAGCCCAAGTATGTAAGGTTGATTTATAGACCTTCAGTCCCTGACAAAAATATATACTGGTAGGTTTTTGATAATGATGAATAGATTGTCAACTTCATGATTAAAGAAGCCATTAGTGTGGAGGAAAGGACACTAGATGAAGATGAAGCTAAATATTTAATACAACTTAGGAATAATCACATTCCAAAAGGATTGATTACATTAGAAAGTCTCTTTGATCAAAGAGACAGAGAAGAAAAGCATGGGATCAAGGTGGATGAAAAAAAGTATACTGAGCTAAAGTTAGAACCAGATCAGATAATTAAATTCGGGATAGATTGCTCTCCATAAGAGCTCAAGGACATTAAAAATGTATGCTCTAAATTCCCTAACATTGTTGCATGGAGTTATCGTGATTTGAAAGGGTATGATAAAAATGTGATCCAACACACCATCGAATTACAAGAAGGGGTGAAACATTTTTGGTAAAAGCAATGGCCTGTTAATTTGAATATCGAGGTTCTTATGAAAGTAGAACTACTAAAAATGCTAGAAGGAAAAATCATTTACCCCATTAAAAACTTGACTTGGGTGGCCAATTTTGTTTTAGTACGAAATAATAATGGGGATATTTACCTATGCATATATTTTCATAATCTAAACCATGCATCTTTGAAATACCATTATCCCTTGTCGTAGATTGATCAGATCCTCCACATTATTGCTAGAGCACAAATATTTTCACTACTTGATGGTTTCTTCGACTATAATAAGATCTGGGTAAAGGATGAGGACTAGCATAAAATGGTATTTACTACCAAGTGGGGCACTTTTTCCTATCAAAGAATACCTTTCATTATTTTCAATGTTAGTGCCACTTTTCAAAGAGCAATAGACGTCACCTTTGGTGAGTTGCTAAATCAAATAATTGTGATATACCTTTATGATATGTCTATTTTTTTACATCACAATGAAGAGCATGGATCCCATATAAGATAGGTGTTTTAAAAGTGTCAGGATTTTTACATATCCATTAACCTGAAGAAATCTATATTTGTTGTCAAAGAGGGGAATCTTCTAGGACACGTCATCTCAAAGGAATGGTTAGATATTGATCCTGTGAGAGTTGAAGCTCTCTTAAAATTGGCACTAGCCAATAATAAGGACCTATAGTTATTATTTGGACAAATCAATTTTATTTGGAAATTTATCATCGACTTCACTCAAGTGGTGAAGCTGATGACTGAACTCTTGAATAAAAATGTAGATTTCAAATGGATAGAAAAAAGGAGGTAGGCATTCCTAGATGTTAAGGAAAGAATTGTCCAAGCACCAATGTTGATTAATATGAACTATTCTAAGGATTTTATTCTTTACGCAATAGATGAGCAGGAAATTTATGCCACCATGATTATGCAAAATCAAGATGATGGGGATGAATAGCCAATCACTTTTTTAAGCCAAGTTATTTAGTTGTATCAGGAGAAATACAATATCATTGAAAAGCAGGTTTATGCAGTTATGAAGTCCTTGAATAAATTCTAACATTTTATATTTCAAAGAAAGACAATTGTCTATGTTATTCATTCATATGTCAGGAATTTTATCATCCAAGGAGGACTTAGGGATAAAATAGTAGTATGGATCTCCAATATTCAAGAGTATGATGTAGAGATTCGACCAACCAAATTGGTTCACAGTAAGGCACTCTATCAAGAGTTGGCTAAAAGCATAACTTTTTAGTCACCAGTATCATTACATGACGAGGTTATCAATGAGAGTAATCTTGCTATCCAAGCAATAGGTGACCGTGACTGGATAGAATACCTTGTTAAATTTTTCACATCTGGAAGGTGTCTATATCACCTTAATTCCTCCTAGAGGAGAATATTTAGGCTATAGGTCCTCAAATATGTTTCGTTGTCGAGTGGTTTATTCCACAAGAATATAGACAGAGTACTCCTCAGGTACATCAAAGAGTTTGAAAACAAAATATTCTGGAGGAGTTCCACTCGGGCTTGTCTGGTGGACACTATGTAGGGAGGTCTATGGCCTTAAATATCATCTGGTCTAGATACTTTTGGCCCAATATTTTTGTAGATACACACAAGGTGGGTCAAAGTTGTGATAATTGTTAGTGATATATCGATAGGAGTAAGAAGGTATCCTTACCATTGCATTCATTCGGGTAGAAGCTATGTTTAAATAGTGGGACTTAGACTTTATTGGGGTTATTGACCCACATTCTTCTACTGAACATAAATATAGTTTGATAGTAACTGACTACTTTACTCAGTGGATGAAATCCATCCCACCAAAGGAAGTAGATCAAGCAATAGTCATCTCTTTCCTCGAGGGGTTGATTACTCATTTCTATGTACTAGATATCAATGTTACTAATAATGTGACTCCCTTCATTGGAGCAAATATTACTGAGTTTATGAGTAGATATGGAATTTACCTCAAAGTGTCCTCTAATATTACCTGTAGGGAAATGGTTTAGTTGAGTCTACAAAAAATAACGTGCTTCAAATTTTGAAGAGAATACTTGGAAGCAATAAAATAAATTGGCATCTTCTGCTGGACCAAGCTCTATGGACGGATCACATATCGATCAATAATTCTATTAAAACTTCTCCCTACTCCCTGGTGTATGGCAAGGAAACAATTTTGCCTACCCACATTGAACTTTTGGTTCTCTAGATTTTGTAGATGCTTACTAATGAGGGTGAAAAAATTGACTCTATAAGCATGAGGCTAGCCCAACTCCTACAACTTGAAGAAGAAAGAGAGAAGGCATATGTTACTTTTACCAAACATGCCAAGATGACACAGAAATAGTTTAGCAAAAAGATGTTTGAAAGGGCATTTAAAATCGAAGACTTGGTGTTAAAGTGGAACTCAGATAAAGCAAAACCAGGCAAGCACCATAAGTTTGAGGTAATTTGGGAAGGCTCATTCCATATTTTAGGAGCAAATTCAGTTAATTCTTATTATCTTCGGGACATGGGTGGACAAGAGCTACCGATTCTAATAATTGGTCTTCATTTGAAGGCTTACCATCACTAAAAAATTTTGGGCACAAGTATGTATATATGTACAATTTTCTCTATTATTTTTCAAATATGTTATGCTCATATGTATGCATAAAAAGAGAAAAAAAAAAAAGAGAGAAGAAAATATGGTCTTATTTTACCCCCAAGCAAGTAGATTTGTCCAAAATCACATCTTCAAGGATTAAAATAATTTTTGCCCCATAAAAGGATTTTTGTGATTTTATTTTTAAAATTTCAAGTGAAAGTTAGTAAATAGCTTGGAAAAGGTGAATTTTGCAAAGTTGCTTTAATATTGAAGCCGAGGGAAAAATAGACATATATAAAAAAAAAAATAGACATGTGTATATATAAAAATTAAAATTAAAATATAAAAACAAAGCAACTATTTTTTTTTTAATTTTACCCAAAGCTATTATACCATGTAGTTTTACTTAGAAAGGAGGGGCGAAAATCTATTTTAAAGTGAAACCCCCAAAAGCAAAAGAGGAAAAGAAAGGAAAATATCATGCATGAGAGAAAATCTTAAGTTAAAAAGAGTTATTTCCGGTAGAAGGGCGAAATAGATTTATTTCGCTTTTCTTGGAAAAGCAATTCAGTTTAAAAGCTTGGTTTTATTAGAAAAGCATTTTTTTTAAAGAAAATTTGAGGAAGAAGCACATTTTAAAAGTCATTCAAGCTTGTGATTTTACCAAGCAATAGGAAGTACAATTTTGGGAGCATAGATTGTTGAATAAAGTGCAAATTGCAAATTGTTTTCGCCTGGAGAAGAAGGGAGCATGCTCGTTGGAGGTTTTTTGGATAAAGAACGTCCTCATAGCACCTTTGACGTAATTTAATAAATAAGTGCACCCATGGAAAATTGAATTTCACCCGATTCACCCCAGAATGATGTTTTGAATATTTTAAACGACCAAATTAATTTTTTTACATCCCGAGGAGTAACTTCCATTGACACTTGGTGGTTTTCATTCCCTAGGCTACCCGTTGATATTTTTGGAGCACTTTTTAAGATTGGAAGTGGCCGAAGCACAAGAATTGAGGAATATTTTAGGCAAGAGGAGGTTGAAGACAGTTAAAAACATTATTAAAAATCATGCCCAACACAAAGATCAAAATGCACGTTCACTCAACTCCTTCAAAAATTAGCATGCGCATTTAATCCGATTGATGGTGTAGTTATAAATTTGGTGCACCCATAAAGAGGAGGTAAAAGTTTTTTTATATTTTCTGAAGTATTGTTGGATTGAGTTAAATTATGTGTAGAAATTATAGGGTGCATGAGCATTGTTGAAGATGGGTAAAAGAACTATTGAATCAAAGAGCACCACATAACAGAAGAAGGTACAGAAGAAGACTGAGGGAGGAAAGAAATCCAAGAAATCTAGGTGCCATGAAAATATTTACTTGGATATGTATTCTGATACGCTAGCTCAAGTGGGAGACTATGTTATTACAAATAAGGGCATTGAGAAATTGCGCCAGTGCAGTCCAATAGGGGTTAACACCAAAAAATCCTCTCACCATAGCATACCATGCTTATCTTTTTAGGTTCTTGTTCACATTGGTTCACTATTACCCATATTTAGTGTATGCTATTTCAAAGTTTTATAATCCTAACACCAGGGCAGTGGAGAATGTGAAATGGGATGTGTTGTTCACTATCTCATCTAAAGACGTTTGGGAGGCATTCTCTTATGGAATTGCACCTTCTTAAAAAAAAAAAATTTAAGAAATTGTACATTGGCAAACAAGAGGAAAGATATCAATCAACGGTGATACTACACCGGTTCATGAAGATATAGTTGATAAAAATGTCCCAACATGGTGAACTATCGACGTTACAAAAGTCATTAAAGTATTTCAAGAGCTCAGATTTGTTTTCTATGGTGTCTTGGATGGTGGGTCTTCCAATGGATTCGATAGTGCACAAGTGGTAGATGGTGTTAGTGTAGTGCATCTCCCAGGTAGAATTCTATACCCCCACTGTAATGACAGGGAGGACAAACCTTATTTTCTTTGATTGGGCTGACCACATTACTAGAAGAATGCATTTTGAGCTAGATAAAATGCAAAGCGAAGGAATTAAGTATTTAGGCATGCACCCTTTTTTATTTTGTATTTCTTCTTTCACCTACACAAGAAGTTTTCTTTAATTGCAAGTAGGCAATTTGACAAGGAGAATAGGAAACTTCCAATGTATTTGTGAACTTCTAGCTAGTCGAGGTAGGAGTCTTTTTATAACTTCAACCGTATGTTTGTGGGTCCTTCCCTAGTGTTAATTTTCTATAAAAGTGAGAGGGTACTAAGGGCTATGAGAGAGGAAATCATATCAAAGCAAAGAGTCGATATATTTTTATTGATGCAGGGTATTGTGCTACGTATTTTTGGCTATACTGGCAAGCCAGTTCTACTTTCATATTTTACCACAGGGCACTTGTTTGATTTGGAGGTTGTTTGAAAACATGATTTTATCAATGATGTATATGGGGTAGGGTGTGGAAATAAAACCACATGCACTATATTTTTTCACTTTGGAGGTATTGAGGTGAGCCAGGTGGTCCAGAACCAGTTACTAACTGAGACCTTTTATGACATCAGAATGGTGGAATTGCCACATAGATGGAAGTATGATTCTTTGGGTTTCTTTTTTGAGCAAATCAAGATCAAAAGCTTTCATTTTTGTCTTAGGCTATATATTAAGAAGTGCCAAAACAATCCATAGGGGCATGAATTAGAATGGTACATGGAGAACATGATGTCGCTCCCACCTTGGCATGATTTCTATGAAATGAAGGCCAAATATAACCTTGTGGTATATAAGTAGCAGATTCCTCCAACAAGATTATTTAGTCAACTAAAGGAGTGGCTTTTGGGTTGGCCCAAAGAAAAAATTACAAAATTGTGGATTATGAGGGCTCATCGAGGGAAAACTGGGTCACCATGTGGCCTAGTAATGGATGAAACATTTTTGGCCACTTATGATGAGTTCTACAATAGTTATCAGCATATCACTTTTGTTGGTATTGTACTTTGAAGTTTGTAAAAATCTAGCAGTGAGGAGATCGTGGCTAAAGAATAGCATATCATGATCCAAGAAGCACCACTTGTAGAAGAATAAGAAGAAGTATAAGTGCCAGAGGAGCCATTTCAGTGTAAGGCAAAAAGCAAGCGGGAAAATTTATCAGTTATAAAAATCTCAAATAATTAAATAACCAGCATAGTTTCATCAAACTTTCCTCCCATGGTTTTGGTTGAACGAATAGAAGTATTAGAAGCCATTCCCTTAGTCCATAAAGAGCCATTGGTCCAAAGTGTTGATATTATCAATATTGAGGAGGACATTGCAACAAAACCAAAGGACCAGGCAGGAAAATATCCAGTGTCACAACCACTTGCATTCCCATTGGCTCAAACTATGATAAAGCTTGAAGGTACATTTTCTTATCTTTCTCCTTTCTCTAAGCAGTTGGTGACTGTTGTTTCCCTTCCTCTAGTTTCCACTTCTATATCACCTCCATTTGGCATACCCTCTACTTGAGTTTCACTTCCCATTTCCCAGTCACCATTCACCAACACTCCCTCCTCTTCTCTTCCCACTTTTTCTACTTCCCTTTCTTTTAGTTCTTTCGCATCCATCTCTAACCCTTTTTCCCTTCATGTATCTTCCATTATAGTAACCTTCGCTATGGTTGTAAGTACACAAGCTCCTCCTCAAGTGAGTGTGACCATGGTTGAACCCCTTGCCTCTATTTTTACCACCATTTCCATTCTTGCTACTATTTCCACTATGCCAATTTCCACTTCTCTCAAGCTAAATCCATGGCAAGCTCATTTCCCTTTCACCCCATTTTTGGAGCTACAAGTTTTGCTCGAGTCATAGATAGCGAATGTACCAGAATAGCCAATTGCATCAAAGATCAGTTAAGCTCACCTAAGTTCATCGTAATGGTTGAAGAGTCAAAAAATTAGAGAGACCCTAGAACCAATGAATCCATTGAAGAAAGTCATATTTTATCCCAATGCCATGGAGGCCCATACAATGAAAATGTTTCCTTAGGTTCATAAGCCTCAAGGAGAGATGACTCAGAATTATTATACTTATGATATTGTCATCTAGGACCTTACAAAGCTTGATACAATAGAGACAATGGGGAACATTCAGGTAGAGATAAGCTCCTTATTCCTGCATGGTGAGCACTATAAAAATTGCTTTTGAAGCTAAGGCTAAAATTAACGACTTGGAGGAGTCTTTGGTAAAAAGTCAAGCACAGTTGCAATATGCACAGTTAAAGGTAACTCACTGGAAGAAAATGGTAGAACATTTGGAGAAGATGATTCAAAAGCACAAGGAGGCCAAATTGGGAGTAGAGCAGCAGGTTGAGGTATTGAAGGTTCAACTCCAAAATTTATAGGATCAACTAGCTGCAAAAGCAACACAGGTAATTGTTATGATGAAATAAAAATTCAATGAGGTGCATAGTTAGTTGCTTGTTGATTTTAAGACTACGGCAAAAAATGTGACACAGGTTCTCACGTACCTTTAGGAGATAAAGATAGTCGTCTTGTACATCTAGCATGTAGTGGATATTAGCGAAGATCACCTGGAGCCTCTCCTAGTAAAGGTAACACAGATGCAAGTGTTGGCTGGATTAGATCTCAGGTTTCGCACCATGAGTGACATGGATTGATCTTAGGCAAGTTCTAAGGTTATAATACGCCAGTATTTTTCTAGGCTAGAGCAGGTTAAAGAGGCCCACAAGCTACTTGATGTGTTCAACTAGGAGAGAAGAGTTTCGAAACTCTACTTTAATGCAGTAACTAAAAATGGTTTCTCCAGATTCATTGATGACTAGGGAAACATACTATCAAAGGAGGACTTAGAAGTAGTTTGGGAAATTTTCATTGATGATACCTCCAAAATTGATGATTGGGATGAGCCTATCACTGAAGATCATGTGTTGCCACTAATGAGGAATTTGACACACATCAAATATGGTTTGTTGGAGCTTAGTCAATGGGTAAATTAAATTGATATGGAATAAGTGTAGACCTTCAAGTATCTTGTAGATTCACTTAATGACACAGAGTTGTTTAGTAAAAATGATTAGCCTAAATATATTGTAGTCTTCAAAGCTATAGTCACACATATTTTTGAGGAGGACGTTGTAGTGAAGGAGGTCAAGGAGCAAAATGTTGAAGTGAGCATTAAGTAGCCTGATGCACCAAGTGGAGCTAACTCTTGATCCCAATGGATGAAGGCTTGGGGTCAATTGCATCCATGCGAGTTGGATACCCTGTGAGCCACCAAAAATTTTGGTTTTATCCTAGAAGAGGACTAAAACTTGATCTTTCCCTTAATGATGACTTTGGTCGGCAATGACGGCAAAGACAGATGGAATATCTTTCCCTTTACCTTTTCCAACCTTTATTTCCCTTTTTTTGGCTTCATAAATCGGTCAACAGGTCAAAAACACATTATGTTCTTCATTCCGAAGATAAGTGGCTTCATTTCGAAGACAATGCAGTTCTCATTCCGAAGATCGCTCATTTCAAAGATACTGCATTCTCATTCCGAAGATCGCTCATTTCAAAGATACTACATGCTTCATTCCGAAGATCCGCTCATTCCAAAGATATTGCATTCTTCATTCCAAAGATCCGCTCATTCCGAAGATGTTGTGTTCTCTCATTCTGAAGATATCTGTTCATTTCGAAGATACTTCGGAATGAAAAAATGTATGCTTTTCTAGTGATTTCTTCTGCATCTCTTTGGTGGGTTATCTTCTAAGATCAAATTCCAATGGTCTTCATCCCTTTCCTCATGTGAATTCCATGCCTTGCTATTTATGGATAGCTGGCTGGAATTTACATGGGAAAGACCGATTTTCTTTGCACGACAACAGTTTGCTTGTATTGTTGCCAGATTTAGGTGAAATAAATGCTTGAGACAAATCAAAACATGATTACTGAAATGCTACTATTATTCTAAGCATATCCCATTGTAGCAAATCATAGCAAAAAGAACACAAAACTATGCAAAAAGCTATAAAATCAACATATAATATTTCAAATACATTGATCATGCAAAATGGTTAATATACAGCATATTGAATCAACTTTACTAACATATCAGATAAAACATAAGAGTTTATAGGCATTTTTAGTGTTCAAAACATGTTATGATTGAGGCATTTCCAGGCCTCATCATTTTCCCCCTAACTTATATTAATGCATGCCCTCATGCATTCTGTTGGGCTATGGAATCACATATGTCCATGTTTAGATTCCATGACCTATAGAATAATTTCTTGCCTATGTAATACCCCCTGTTTTCCTGAATTTTTCTGAGCCAATCTTCAAATTGTTCATCGAGCTGGGCATCTTCCTCAAAGTAGAATGGAACTAGAGTAATGATGGTCGGAGGCCTGAACCTGAGACCTATCCAGTTATGTTGCATGATTTGAATCAGCTGGATTATACCTTCTATTCTTCTTCTGGACCATTCTAAGTTGATGGGGGAGATAGGTTCTCTTTTCCTCAAAGACATGGAAAGTTCATTCCATCTGTCTCTGCATACTGACAATGGTGGGAAGAAATTGTGATCACAGAAATTGTTAAATCTAGCCACACAGTCCCTCAAATTGTTCAAGTACATTCTCTTAATATCATCCCTGTTCATCATTGAGAAGTGTTGCCTAGTGATAACTAGGTGATTTGGCTGGATTGCTCTGACTAACAACTCAGCCCTTGTTTCTATCACTTTATTCTGCTTTTTCTCTTGATCCCAGTAAAGCTGATTCTGCAAAGTAGACATAAATGCTCTCAACTGAAAATCTCCAATGTAGATTTTAGGATGAGAGTCAACTTCCTCTGGAATGAAGAAACTATGTAAAAACAGTTCACACAGGAGATTTTTTTGCTCAAAAAGACTGTCAAAATATGCCTCCAAAAAATCTTCAATAGTGTCCAATTTATATGGAAGGTTTGAAGTAATCCTCATGACCTGCCATCTGAGGTATTTTTCCTTCAAAATAAGGCTTGTAAAATTTGGCTGGTCGTCTAAATTGGACTAAAAATTCAGCAATTTGGCATAAGTCAGACACCTTTTCTTTCAATGCCTGAATTTTTGTGTCCTTGGCTTCTAGTTGTTTTGCTTCCAATTTGAACTTTTTAGTTTTAGTGGCAAGTTGCTCATAGCTAATCATCCAGCTAGCTATGTCGGCATTATACTGCTCTAGAGACATAGTATTAGGTGGTCTTATTACAGGGGAGATTCTAGGCAACAGATTTATCTGAACTCCTTTTTTTGCCACTTCCACTGGCTGTTCATTGGTCAATAACACTACTTGCACCCCCTTATTTGCTATTTTTATGGGGTTGTCATCAGATAGTATTTCTACTTGTACCCCCTTATCTATTGTTTCTACTAAAAGTGTAACAAGTTGAAATGCAGGGACCTCAATAGGAGTACTTACTTGAATATTTTCTTACTGCTGGGACTGTTCCTATGTTGGTGGCTCATCTGCAAGATCCTCTATAATATTCTTTATCATTTTTGAAGCATCTTCAGAACAAGAAGGTAATGCTTCAAAATAATATGGTACTACTTCAGAATGAATAGGCACTTCTTTAGAATGAAAGAGTGTTGTTTTAGGATGAACTCCCATGTCTGCCTCAATAGAGTCATCTGCTCTTGATAGAACCAAAAGCAATTGAGCCAAATTGTCTTCATTATTGGATATAGCTGGCTGTTTTTTAGATTGTGACAATAATTTTCTCAATTCTGCCACTTCCTACTGAAGATCTACAATTTTTCTTTTTTGCATCTCAATGATGCTTTCTTTCTCTGAAATCCACCTGGTCTGTGTTTTGACAACACTCCTTGCTGCCCTCAGCTGCTCTATGATGTTTCCTACTTTTGTTTCTGATTCAAAAGCTGATGCAGACAAATCAGTTGTAGTTGGCTGCTCAACCAATATTTCCTCTTCTTTTGCAACAATTTTTTCTTGTTCAAGAGGTTCTGTGAGACTGTATATAAGGGTATCTACCATATCTGTAGCTTGTTGAACTGTAGCCTCCTCCAAACCATCCTGCTCAGTTTCTGTGTCAGCTATCTATTCAAGGAATTATGGAAAGTTTTCAGATGCTGGTTGTATCTCTGTGACATCTGGGCTGCTTGGTCTATCTTCTTCCTCCATGACCTGTTCTACAGTTTCTTTCAAATGGATTCTTGTAGACCTCCTAGTTCCAGATGCAAACTTCTTCTTTTTGTTCTATTTTCTAGTGACATCAGGGGTCATGGGGTCAGTTTCAAATGCCTCTGTTTCCCTTGTTGTTTCTGCCTCTATTTGGTTAAGTGCTTCACTTCTCTATTCTAACAAATCAGTTGCAGCTTCAACAAAATGAACCTTCTTTTGTTTTTCTTCTTTGCTACTAGTTCCAGATCCTCTTCTCTTTTGTTTCTTAGCTCATGAAGTTGAGGGTTCAGGAGTAAGGTTTTCTATTGTTGCTGTGGGCTGTAGTTCTGTAACAGCTTCAGGGGCACCTTCTACAGTTTCTTCTGCAACATCTTCTGCAACATTTTTTGCAGCAGCTGTTTCCTCTTTTGCAGCAACATCAGCAGCATTTGGTTCTTCTTCTTCCTCACTTTCATCCCCAAAAATGACATCATTTAGGGTAGAGTAAAGCCTATCAAAACTCCTAGGGTTTCCTCTAAAATGGTGTTGGCAAACTAATTTGATGAGGCCATGATGGCGAAGGCTTCCTTTACCCTCCTGATATCTCTTTGCCATGTTCTTTAATTCTTGATACAGATACAGGGAAAGATTTACCCTAACTTTTGGTTGTTGCCCACCATGTCTGAGATGGTTCAAAATTCAAAAATGATGCCCTGATAACAACACATACTGCCCTTCATAGGTTAGGAATTTAATTACCCAGGTGGCTACTTCATCCCAGGGTTCCTGCAGGCTAGCATTTTTTAACCCTTTACATGTGTTGTTATGGGTTAAGTACTCTGGTTCTCTATCATTTTCTTCTACAAACTGATTAACTACATTTTCCAATGTGTTCTTGCCAGATCTAGAAATTAAAATCCCTTCTAATGGCAGCTCTGTAACCTGACTTGAAATTTTAGGGCTTACCTTAATAGTCATGCCATTAACATGTGCTCAATTTTTTCTGAATGTATGGACGAACATGCCAGCCAAATCTTCAGAAGACCCATTGAATTTATCCAAAAATGGCATAAACCCTCTATTTTCAAAAATCTGCACAACTTCCAGATTTTCTCAAAGGTAAGTGGTATCTGTAGGCTCTGTTCTAATCTTTCGCCCCATATTTTTTGTTTAAGAAAAACGTACACTGTGGCTGCTGTTCTTCTGCTGGATCTCTGGTTGTTTTTTGTTTGCAGATTTGTAGAGTTTTAGTTTGAAACCTTCATTGCCCTATTTCTCGTCTTCTTCTTCGAAATGAACCGTAACCTGTGCACTGTACTTCGCAACACGTCTTCAGAAAGAAATGTGGCACACATTTCTACTGTTGCATCGAACACCTATCCGTTGATAATTGCTTGGATGTCCTTGTCGTCAGATCCACCTCATTAGTTTTGTAGATTCTCACGTGCATGTTAATTGGCATTAAAAACTGGTGGCATATGGTTGGTCACGTTCTCCATATTTCCAATGAGTGCAAAAACAAACCATGTGTTGACTGACACGTGTTCCTTCCTCGCATGCAACTAAAAAAATTGATTTTGTCGTACCTTGTCTTCTTGGATGCCACGTGGAAATGCTCTTTCCGAAGATTATGACTTATTGCATAGACAAAATTTCATTTCAAATATTATGACCTCATTTCGAAGACAAGTCTTCATTCCGAAGACAGATCCTCATTTTGAAGATTATGACTTCATTCCGAAGACAGGTCTTCATTCTGAAGACAGATCATTCCGAAGATGATGCAGCAAGTCATCATTCCAAAGACCAAGTTTCATTCTGAAGACAAATTGTCATTTCGAAGACAAAGTTTCTTTCCGAAGACAAAGTGCAACATTCATTTTGATGTCATTACGAAGACAATTTCAATCCGAAGATAATACAATGAGCACTTGTTTTTGGCATTCTTGTTTCGAAGATTAGGCGAGAAATCAATATTTTCATTTTCAAAACATGTCTTAAGTATGCCAACTCTTATGAATACCTTTTATGCTAATGGTTAATTGTCACATACTATATACCAATCATTTTACAATGAAGAAATGTAAGAAATATATACCTGATAAAAACAATTAATGCCAGTTTTGAAGAATGACTGCCTTTGTTGATATTCTGTTGAGATTTTCTACAACATTTCAAAACAAGTGCACTTGGTGAATTTGTACAATGATGGTTTAGAAATTTCTCAAGGTTATGCATGCTAGAAAACTGGTTTTAATGCACACCAACTCAGTAGTGCCTTAAGAAAATGTTTTCACTGCTGAGTTATTCATTTTTCTCTCTTCTTTTTTCTTGATTTTCCCCTTTTTTTTATTTTTTACCTCTCCTTCTCTCTTTTTTTTTTTTTTTTTTTTTTTCTTGATCCTGACTATGCCCATGAAGGAATTTCATGATTTCCCATGAAACCATGCTCGTGAAGGAATTCATACTCAGAATTTGTTCATCTTTTTGTTTTCTGTTTTTTTTTATTTTTTTTTATTTTTTGCTTTTTCTTGAAATCCACTTATCATGTTGATTGTTTTGAAGTGGAAGAGGGAATCTCTTCCACCTGTTGTGTATCCAAACTATCAAGTTGCTGCAAGAATTCTTCTTTAGTTAGAGGTGTATGGTATACCCTGAGGTGATGTCCATTCACTACCAACTTTCTTCGTGATCCATCAATAAGGGATAGACGAGCTGCTCCTTTGTTAAATACCTCCTCAATCTAGTAAGGTCCCAACCATCTAGTTCTTAGTTTTCCAGGGAAGTCTTCATATTGAGAATCAAACAGTAAAGCCCAATCTCCTTGTTGAAGTTTTCTCTGTTGAATGTGACTGTCATGCCACAAATTCCTTTGCTCCTAAATTACCTCAGTTTGGTGCAGAGCATCCAATCTAAGTTCATCCAATGCATTCAGCTGCAGAATTCTGTCTGTCTATGCCTGCGACAATTCAATTCCAATTTCCAGTGCTGTGCGCAATGTTAGTAGCTCAAATTCAATTGGTAAGAGAGGCTTTTTACCATAGACTAGTTCATATTGGGTCAATCCAGTGGTGCACTTCCAAGTAATATTGTAGGCCCAAAGCTGCTTCAGGTAATTTATCTAGCCAATTTCTCCTATGAAAAGCTACTGTTTTTGTCAAGATGCGTTCTAGTTCCCTGTTTGTTACTTCAACCTAGCCATTTGCTTGTGGGTGGTAAGGTGATGATTTCATACAATTCTATAAATGCTTTTATGACTTTGGATGCAAATTGGGGTCCTTGGTCTGTGGTGATAGACCGTGGAGCTCCAAATCTCTAAAAAAATTGAGTATACAAGAAATTAGTGATCTTCTCTTCACGAGCATGTTTAAAAGCATGCACCTCTACCCACTTTGTCATGTAATCAGTGCATACTAGAATATGCACCTTTCCTTGAGAAGGTGGATCAATAGGTCCTACAAAATCAAGCCCCCACCTCTCAAATGGTTCTAAAACCATTTGAGGCTGCAGTGACATCTCATTTGTATGAGTGGGTTTCCCCATTCTTTGGCATGCATCACAATGCCTGATGTACTTTTTCACATCCTTGTGAAGAGATGGCCAATAATATCTTGTCCCTAAGATTTTCCTAATTGTGCTTTTTACAGAATAGTTTCCACCTGAGGATTCATCATGACAAGCTCTAAGGATATCATACACTTCATCCTTTCGGATGCACCTACGTAACACATGGTCAAGACTGCACTTAAAAATCATACCCTTAATCCATTCAAAAGAAAAACTTTGTTTGATCAATTGTTTTTTCTATTTTGAAGTGAAATGTGGATGAACTTTCCCTATGACCAAATAATTGGCTATATCTACAAACCAAGGTGATTGGACTGATATAGCAAATAGTTTTTCATCAGAAAAAGTGTCATCAACTAATTCCCATTCATCTGTGTTTTGCAACCTGGACAAGAAATCTGCCACAACATTAGCTTTTCTTGGTTTGTTGATTATAGTGATATCAAATTCTTGCAGCAACAGCAACCAACGAATAATTCTTGCACTTACCATAGGTTTATTCATCAAATACTTAATGGTTGTATGATCTGTGTGAATAAATATTTGATAACTTGTGATATAATGCCTGAATTTGTTGATGGCATAAATTACTGCTAGGAATTCCTTCTCAGTTGTTGTATAATTTTTCTTGGCTCCTGTCAAGTTCTTGCTAATGTTGTAGATGGTATAATGTTCACCATTATCAATTTGTCCTAATGCTGCTCCAATTGTTGTATTGGAGGCATCAGTCTGTATGTGAAATGGTAATGTCCAATTAGGTCCTTTGAGCACAGGTGGAGTTATCAATTTCTCTTTCAGAGCTTCAAATGCTTCCTGAAACTTTGCAGTCCAGGAGAATTTAGAATCTTTAGTCAATAGGGCAAACATAGGACTGGCTATTGTACTAAAGTTGGGAATAAACCTGTGATAAAAACCAATGTGTCCTAGGAAGCTTCTGACATTAGTCTGAGTTTTAGGAGGAAGGAGATTCTTGATAATTTCAACCTTCTTTGGGTCAACTTGGATCCCTTTAGGAGAGATGTGATGACCAAGAACTATCCCTTCCTTCATCATCATGAAGCATTTATCTGGATTTAAGGATAATGGTATGTTTCATAGTGAGTTAAGACTTTATCAAGATTTTCCAATGTAAAATCAAAATTTTGTCCACATACTGTGAAATCATCCATGTAAATTTCAACACTTTTGGTGGTCAGATCAGCAAAAATTGCTAGGACTGCTTGTTGAAAAGTTGTTGGGGCATTACACAAACCAAAAGGTAAAACCCTATAGGCAAATTTTCCCCATGGACATGTAAAATTTGTCTTTTCTTGATCTTCATGTGCAATCTGAATTTGATTATATCCACTAAATCCATCAAGAAAACAAAAGTATCTTTTTCCAACAAGAGTATCTAACACTTGATCTATGAAAGGTAATGGAAAATAGTCTTTGTATGTCACCTTATTCAACTCTCTATAGTCTACGCATACTCTCATTTTTCCATTTTTCTTAGGAACTATTACCAATGGAGAAACCCATTGGCTATCAAAAATTGGGTAAATGAATCCTACTTCCAAGAGTTTTTCAATTTCTTCTTTCACAATATCTCTTAAGGCGGGATTCAATCTTCTTTGAGGTTGTCTGACTGGCTTGACTTCTTCAGTATAGATTCTATGGGTACATATATCAGGATGAACTCCTAACATATCTTTGTAGTTCTAAGCAAAAGCATGAACATGATTTTGCAAGACAACTATCAGTTTTTCTTCATCTTCCCTAGTAAGCTGGCTGTAGATGTTCAAAAATTTGCCTGGCTGGACTTCTATTTGTTTTGTATTTAGAAGTACTGAATTCACTCCTTCATACCTGGTGATTAAGGGATTAAGAGGACATTGCCGAGATGGGAGAAAAGAAGCATCTTTTGTTTTATTGCTACTTGAGGGAAGCATATCTTGTATGGAACAGTGAGAAGGAAAAATCAGATGATGGTGCCATCCATGTGGTAGTGAAACAAAGTTTCCCTGTGATAGCACAGATGGTTCATCTTTAGATTTTTTATTCTCCTCATTACTTATCAACTGTTGGATATTTTTTGCTTCCCCTTCTAAACCTTGTTCATGTAGAACATTCATCAGGATTGTTTCATTTTCCAAGTTTTCTATGTCACTGAGGTCTTCTGTGTGTTCTCTTACTACTAAGGTAGCTAGTGTAGAAATGACCTCTTATGGTTCTTCCTTTGAGTCAGAAAACCATAACCGACCTAAAAATTTTCTAGATGGTTTTGCAGGAGGATATAAATAAATTTGTTTCAGATCAATACCATTTGAAATAGTCATATTTCCAGATCTGCAGTCTATGAAGGCTGCTACAGTTGCAAGCCAAGGTCTTCCCAAAATAATGGGATATCCATGTGCTGAATTTTTTGGCTGTAAAACCAAAAAATATGCAGGGAATTCCCAAGAAGAAACTTCTATAGGGACATTTTCAATGATTCCTTCAGGTTTTGCAACTGACCTATCAGCCATTTCTAAAACTGTAAATGTGGGGTTGAGATGTTTGAGCTATAATTGTTCCATTGTATCCTTAGTCATGACATTTATTGTAGATCCTAGATCCACTAAAACATTTGAAATTGGTACTGAACCTATGGTGACTGTGATAACTGGGCTTCCTGGATCACTATACTTTGGAGGTACTAGTTTTCCATATAAGAGATCAGCTATCTTCCCTTCAACCTGCACAGTCTTGGGAAATGCTTTATTTTTTCTTCGTGCTCTTTTAATGCACAAATTTCAAACAGTACTGTTAATCTCTGGTATTTCCTTAATGGCTTGCAATAAGGGCAATGATATAGTCAAATTTTTGAGTTCTTTGACCAATTTTGACTTAAAATTTTTTGGTATTGCATTAAGTCTTTCAGGATATGGAATTATCCTTGGTAATTGTTCTGCTTGTGTCTCTTTCTCTATTGTTGGTTGGATTCTCTCTGGTTCCAATTCTTCTGTTTCTATTGCTGGTTGGATTCTCTTTGGTTCTGATGATTCTTGCTCTTCATTTTCTTTGATTTCAATTGAAACTGGTTCAGGTACAACTTTTCCTGAACAAAGTTGGATGTCACTACAATCAAGAACATTAATTTCAACATTTTCTTCGACTTGACCACATAGACAGGAGGTGTCTGTCTCATCTTGTTTGGATTAGTGACTGGCTGAGCTGGAAATTGAGGTTGTTTCACTTGCTGTGTTTGCTGTTGTTTTTCTTGAAAAATTTTATTAGGTGCAGGCAACAAATGCTAAGATTGACCTTGATTCCTTTGTTGCCTTGGATAGGACTGGTATTGTTGATTCCACTATCGTTGGTTTTGCATCCAATGTGGATTAGTCTGATTTTGATTCCAAGCTGGATTGTTTTGATTCCAAGATGGGTTGTTTTTATTCCATGAGGGGTTGTTTTGATTCTGATTCTAGGCTGGGTTACTCCAATTTTATTGTGGCCATTCTTAGGAATTTGTCCATTGAGGATAATTCCAAGGACATTGGGGTGGTTCTGATTGTCCCCAAGGCATAGTACCAGGATTATGCCCCTAATTTGTAGAAAAACAAGGGAGATTTTGATATTGAGAAAAATTTCCCCCTTGTTTTGGTCCAATATAGTTGAGTTCCTCAGTCTGGTTTTCTAACATAGTTTTGAGTTGTGGTAGTAGGTGGCATTGATCAGTTGAATGCCTTTTTGAACAAATACTACAAATGGCTGAGATAGATGTTTTATTCAAAGGACATTCTTGCAAAGCATGTTTATTTCTACATCTTGGGCAATAAATTGCCAAAGGTTCTGTGTTTTTAGCTTTTGCAGAGATTTCCCCTAAAGTAGTGTTTAAGTGCACTAGAATATCAATTTTGAAATTTGCAAGTTCCTCTATCAGGTCCTTTACATCAGTGCCATTTGTGTGGATTTTTCTTCTTCTCTACTTAGTGCGAGAGTAATTCCTGTAGAGATCCATAATTTCCTCATTACTGAGAGTGGTTACATCCCCTTTTCCCATCAAATCTAGAACTTCTCTAGATTCATCTTGTAATCCTCTCAAAAATATGGTTTTACATAATTCTGGTTCTACAAGTCCACATCTACTTTGAACAAAGGAGAACCTATCAAGATAGTCTTCCAAGGTTTCATCATCTTCCTTATTGATTCTGAATAACTCATCTTTTCTATTCCTTACACAACAATATTCTTTATACTTATCTAAAAAGACAGTTTCCATTTGATCCTAGGTTCTTATGGAATTTGGATCTAAGCTCATGAACCAACGCAATGCTGAATCCTTGAGAGTTGAGGGAAAAACCTTAAGTTTTTTATTTTCATTTATATAATCATAGGTCTGACACACTACCTTGAATTCAAACAAAAACTGCTCAGGATCTTCAGATACAACACCTCGAAAGGTTGGGAGTATTGAAGGTGAAATGGTCTTCATGGGAGAGTTTTATGTTGTATTCAGACGAATAGGATATTCAAATGTTCTGGACGGTTGGAGTATATCCTGATCATCTCCTTCATTATGAACATAGCCATGTTGGCCATCTATTGCCTCCTTCTGCCATAGTTTCCTATTTGTTGGGAGAAGTTAAAGCTTCCCAAATTGTTCTCTCAAGAGGTCCAAGCCTCTCTGTTGATGATGAGTCTGATGAATTGTCTTTCTTAGGATATTCTGATGATGATAAAATTGGTGATTTTCCTATCTCAGAATGTTCTAATGATGGTGAGACTGGTGATTTTTCTATCAATATTTTTGGTAATTCAAACACAAGTGATTCACCCCTTAGGCGTGAAGATCTCCTTAATGGAACAAGCCAAGGATCCTTTGGGGTAGTTCTACCTTTTTCATCCCTAGACTTATTCATTCATGTCTACTCCTAAATGACATAAATTAAGTCAATAGTTGTTATCTTTCTCAGCTGTTATATTCATATTTTAACCTAAATGTTCACAGTTTAGTCTGATTACAGCTATTGGACTATTTTTTTTCTTCTGACAACACTATTTCTCGACAACGGTGCCAAAATGATGCATAGTCATTATACCATCATTAATTCTCAATGAATCTGTCAATCCAGGGCAGTGTACAAGGCTATCTGTGGAAGAAGAAGTGAAATAGCTATAACTTAGGTCAATCTAGAGCAACAGGTCTTATTGGTGGAACCGGTTGTGTGGGGGGTTTTGGAACATTCCTATATCTAAATTGCATGAATTAAATCTTAATCTAAGTTACATAATTGGAAACTAATCATTAACTACAGAAATGAAGTCCTAATTACAATTGCAGAATGAGACCTAATTATATTGTAGAAATAACAGTTGCAAAATTGAAATTCTGATCCTAATTGCAAAAGGAAATCTAATTACTTTTGCAGTAATGAAAGTCTAGATCTAATGTGGAAATAAAAACTGTCAAATTTCTGTAACAGAAGGTTGTCAATCTTCTATGCAGGATTTGACAGCAAAACATAAAATGCAAGAATTGCTAAAAAATAGTAAATTTTGGAAATAACAGTCTGAAATAAAGTGGAAGCTTTGCTGAAAGTAAGATTGCAACTAAAACATTAAGCATAAGGTTAATCTAAGCATAAATAAACTAAGACTGCAAATATTGTCAACTGTTTACAAGTAATTGAAATAATAAGTTCTACAACTCATTCTGCTGCAGCAAAATCAGAATAAAAACTTGCTTTGTTAGTCCTCCTCCTAGGTCTGGAAGTGGCCAGCCTCTTTGTCCAGAAGAAGGTGTAAGTCTCTCTCTCTTCTTAAATCTTAATCACACTCATTTACAAGCAATATGAAATAGAACTGGTGCACTTTATTGATTAGAAGACATGATTACAATAATTCTATTGAAAAACTGTTACAGGACTGTAACAGTCAATTTCTACCTATACTCTATATTTTTTGCTAGCTTCCTTACTCTTTTCTCACTATTTTCTACCTCATTTACTACCTACTAGGCTCAACCTGAATGGGAGCAATATTTATAGCTATCCTATGATCTAATTACAAACAAAGAATATCTCAAAAGATCTAATCCTACAATGCTGCAACAAATTCTGGTTTTATCCTAGAAGAGGACTAAAACTTGATCTTTCCTTTAATGATGACTTTGGTCAGCAATGACGGCAAATACAGATGGAATATCTTTCCCTTTACCTTTTCCAACCTTTATTTCCCTTTTTTTGGCTTCAAAAATTGGTCAACAGGTCAAAAACACATTATGTTCTTCATTTCGAAGATAAGTGGCTTCATTCCGAAGACAATGCAGTTCTCATTTTGAAGATCTCTCATTCCAAAGATACTGCATTCTCATTTCGAAGATCGCTCATTTCGAATATACTACATGCTTCATTCCGAAGATCCGCTCATTTTGAAGATACTACATTCTTCATTTCGAAGATCCGCTCATTTCAAAGATGCTATGTTCTCTCATTTCGAAGATATCTGTTCATTTCGAAGATACTTCAAAATGAACAAATGTATGCTTTTCCAATGATTTCTTCTGCATATCTCAGGTGGGTTATCTTCTAAGATCAAATTCCAATGGTCTTCATCCCTTTCCTCATGTGAATTCCATGTCTTGCTATTTATGGACAGTTGGCTGGAATTTACATGGAAAAGACCAGTTTTTGCTGCACAACAATAGTTTGCTTGTACTGTTGCCAGATTTAGGTGAAATAAATGCTTGAGACAAATCAAAACATGATTAGTGAAATGATGCTATTATTCTAAGCATATCCCATTGTAGCAAATCATAGCAAAAAGAACACAAAACTATGCAAAAAGTTGTAAAATCAGCATATAATATTTCAAATACATTGATCATGCAAAATGGTTAATATACGACATATTGAATCAACTTTACTAACATATCAGATAAAACATAATATTTTATAGGCATTTTTAGTGTTCAAAACATGTTATGATTGAGGCATTTTTAGGCCTCATCATTTTCCCCCCAACTTATATTAATGCATGCCCTCATGCATTCTGTTGGGCTATGGAATCACATATGTCCATGTTTAGATTCCATGACCTATAGAATAATTTCTTGCCTATGTAATACCCCTTGTTTTCCTAAATGTTTCTAAGCCAATATTCAAATTGTTCATCAGGCTGGGCATCTTCCTCAAAGTAGAATGGAACTGGAGTAATGATGGTCGGAGGCCTAAACCTGAGACCTATCTAGTTATGTTGCATGATCTGAATCAGCTGGATTACACCTTCTGCTCTTCTTCTGGACCATTCTAAGTTGATGGGGGAGATAGGTTCTCTTTTCCTCAAAGACATGGAAATTTCATTCCATCTGTCTCTGCATACTGACAATGTTGGGAAGAAATTGTGATCACAAAAATTGTTAAATCTGGCCACACAGTCCCCCAAATTGTTCAAGTACATTCTCTTAATATCATCCTTGTTCATCATTGAGAAGTGTTGCTTGGTGATAACTAGGTGATTTGGCTGGATTGCTCTGACTAACAACTCAGCCCTTGTTTCCATCACTTTATTCTGCTTTTTCTCTTGATCCCAATAAAGCTGATTCTGCAAAGTAGACATAAATGCTCTCAACTGAACATCTCCAATGTAGATTTGAGGATGAGAGTCAACTTCCTCTGGAATGAAGAAACTATGTAAAAACAGTTCACACAGGAGATTTTTCTGCTCAAAAGGACTATCAAAATATGCCTCCAAAAAATCTTCAATAGTGTCCAATTTATATGGAAGGTTTGAAGTAATCCTCATGACCTGCCATCTGAGGTATTTTTCCTTCAAAATAAGGCTGTAAAATCTGGCTGGTCGTCTAAATTGGACTAAAAATTTAGCAATTTGGCATAATTCAGACACCTTTTCTTTCAATGCCTGAATTTTTGTGTCCTTGGCTTCTAGTTGTTTTGCTTCCAATTTGAACTTTTTAGTTTTAGTGGCAAGCTGCTCATATCTAATCATCCAGCTAGCTATGTCTACATTATACTGCTCTAGAGACAGTATTAGGTGGTCTTATTATAGGGGGGATTCTAGGCAACAGATTTATCTGAACTCCTTTTTCTGCCACTTCCACTAGCTGTTCATCTGTCAATAACTCTACTTGCACCCCCTTATTTGCTATTTCTATGGGGTTGTCATCAGATAGTATTTCTACTTGTACCCCCTTATCTATTGTTTCTACTAAAAGTGTAACAAGTTGAAATGTAGGGACCTCAATAGGAGTACTTTCTTGAACATTTTCTTGCTACTGGGACTGTTCCTGTGTTGGTGGATCATCTACAACATCCTCTATAATATTCTTTATCATTTCTGAAGCATCTTCAGAACAAGAAGGTAATGCTTCAGAATAAGATGGTGCTGCTTCAGAATGAACAGGCACTTCTTCATAATGAAAGAGTGCTATTTTAGGATGAACTCCCATGTCTGCCTCAACAGAGTCATCTGCTCTTGATAGACCCAGAAGCAATTGAGCCAAATTATCTTCATTATTGGATATAGCTGGCTATTTTTCAGATTTTGACAATAATTTTCTCAATTCTGCCACTTCCTGCTGAAGCTCTGCAATTTTTCTTTCTTGCATCTCAATGATGCTTTCTTTCTCTGAAATCCACCTGGTCTATGTTTTGACAACACTCCCTTACTGCCCTCAGCTGCTCTATGATGTCTTCTACTTCTTTTTCTACTTCAGAAGCTGATGCAGACAAATCAGTTGCAGTTGGCTGCTCAACCAATATTTCCTCTTCTTCTGCAACAATTTGTTCTTGTTCAAGAGGTTCTATGAGATTGTCTATAAGGGTATCTACCATATCTATAGCTTTTTGAATTGTAGCCTCCTCCAAACCATCCCTCTCAGTTTCTACATTAGCTATCTTTTTAGGGAATTTTTGAAAGTTTTCAAATGCTGGTTGTATCTCTGTGACATCTGGGCTACTTGGTCTATCTTCTTCCTCCATGACCTATTCTACAGTGTCTTTCAAATGGATTCTTGTAGACCTCCTAGTTCCAGATGCAAACTTCTTCTTTTTGTTCTATTTTCTGGTGACATCAGGGGTCATGGGGTCAGTTTTAGATGCCTCTGTTTCCCTTGTTGTTTCTACCTCTATTTGGTTAAGTGCTTCACTTCTCTATTCTAACAAATCAGTTGTAGCTTCAGCAAAAGGAACCTTCTTTTGTTTTTTTGCTCTGCTGCCAGTTCCAGATCCTCTTCTCTTTTGTTTCTTAGCTCATGAAGTTGAGGGTTCAGGAGTAAGGTTTTATGCTACTGTTGTGGGGTGTAGTTCTATAACAACTTCAGGGGCACCTTCTACAGTTTCTTTTACAGCATCTCCTACAACATTTTCTACAGTAGCTATTTCCTCTTCTACAGCAACATCAGCAGCATTTGGTTCTTCTTCCTCACTTTCATCCCCAAAAATGACATCATTTAGGGTAGAGTAAAACCTATCAAAAATCTTAGGGTTTCCTCTAAAATGGTGTTGGCAAACTAATTTGATGAGGCCATTATGGCGAAGGCTTCCTTTACCCTCCTGATATCTCTTTGCCATGTTCTTTAATTCTTGATATAGATATAGGGGAAGATTTACCCTAACTTTTGGTTATTGCCCACCATGTCTGAGATGGTTCAAAATTCGCAAATGATGCCCTGATAATAACACATACTGCCCTTCATAGGTTAGGAATTTAATTACCCAGGTGGCTACTTCATCCCAGGGTTCCTGTAGTCGGCACTTTTTAACCCTTTACATGTGTTGTTATGGGTTAAGTACTCTGGTTCTCTATCATTTTCTTCTACAAACTGATTAACTACATTTTCCAATGTGTTCTTGCCAAATCTAGAAATTGAAATCCCTTCTAATGGCAGCTCTGTAATCTGACTTAAAATTTTAGGGCTTACCTCAATAGTCATGTCATCAATATTTTGGTTTTATCCTAGAAGATGACTAAAACTTGATCTTTCCATTAATGATGATTTTGGTCAGCAATGACGGCAAAGACAGATGGAAGATCTTTCCCTTTACCTTTTCCAACCTTTATTTCCCTTTTTTCAACTTCAAAAATCGGTCAACAGGTCAAAAACACATTATGTTCTTCATTCCGAAGACAATGCAGTTCTCATTTCGAAGATCGCTCATTTCGAAGATACTGCATTCTCATTCCGAATATCACTCATTTCTAAGATACTACATGCTTCATTCTGAAGATCTTCTCATTCTGAAGATACTGCATTCTTCATTTTGAAGATCCGCTCATTCCGAAGATGTTGTGTTCTCTCATTCCGAAGATATCTGTTCATTCTGAAGATACTTCAGAATGAACAAATGTATGTTTTTCCAGTGATTTCTTCTGCATATCTCAGGTGGGTTATCTTCTAAGATAAAATTCCAATGGTCTTCATCCCTTTTCTCATGTGAATTCCATGCCTTGCTATTTATGGACAGCTGGCTAGAATTTACATGGGAAAGACCGATTTTGCTTGCACGACAACAATTTGCTTGTACTGTTGCCAGATTTAGGTGAAATAAATGCTTGAGACAAATCAAAACATGATTAGTGAAATGCTACTATTATTCTAAGCATATCCCATTGTAGTAAATCATAGCAAAAAGAACACAAAACTATGCAAAAAGCTATAAAATCAGCATATAATATTTCAAATACATTGATCATGCAAAATGGTTAATATACAGCATATTGAATCAACTTTACTAACATATTAGATAAAACATAAGATTTTATAGGCATTTGTAGTGTTCAAAACATGTTATGATTGAGGCATTTACAGGCCTCATCAAGGAGGCCCACAAGCTACTTGATGTGTTCAATTAGGAGAGAAGAGTTTCAAAACTCTACTTTAATGTAGTAGCTAAAAATGGTTTCTCCAGATTCATTGATGACTAGGGAAACATACTATCAAAGGAGGACTTAGAAGTAATTTGGGCAATTTTCATTGATGATACCTCCAAAATTGATGATTGGGATGAGCCTCTCACTGAAGATCATGTGTTGCCACTAATGAGGAATTTGACACACATCAAATATGGTTTTTTGGAGCTTAGTCAGTGGGTAAATTAAATTGATATGGAATAAGTGTAGACCTTCAAGTATCTTGTAGATTCACTTAATGACGTAGAGTTGTTTAGTAAAAATTATTAGTCTAAATATATTGTAGTCTTCAAAGCTATAGTCACACATATTTTTGAGGAGGACATTGCAGTGAAGGAGGTCAAGGAGAAAAATGTTGAAGTGAGCATTAAGTAGCCTAATGCACCAAGTGGAGCTAACTCTTGAGCCCAATGGATGAAGGCCTGGGGTCAATTGCATCCATGTGAGTTGGATACCTTGTGAGCCACCAAAAATTTTGGCAATTTGGTTACTTTGCCACATTGAGTTTTATCAAATTTGATTGTAAAATTTTGATAAGTTTATAAAATAAAGGCGCTATAGTTTTGTTGTTCATTTTACTATATTTTTACCTCTTTTAAATAATATTTCATTACTATAAATAAAATGGAAATCATGAATGCAATGAATAATTTTGTTAAAAATGTTTAAGCAGCAAAAGCATTAGTAAGGAATCAATTCTAAAGGAAGAAGCACCTCAGGAAGAAGAAGCAATTTTTTCCCCTTGCCAAGAGTGAAAGTCCTTTTCACTTCTTGTAAAGGTGAAGTGCAGCACAAAAAATGGTTTCATCTGAAACAAAGCAAACATTGATGAGAGAGTGCTTGGCTTTGATTTAGAAGCAGTATTTTATGAGGAAGCAATAAAGTTAGGTGCTTTTGCCCCAAGCTACATTTGCATAGGACTTTCACCCCAAAAAAATGCAATGAAGATCATGATTTAACTCAAGAGTAAGTTGAAAAGAAGAATAGAAGGAGTTTTGCCCCAATTGAGGGATAAAATCACTTTCGTCCCTCTTGGAGGTAAAATATAATTAAAAATAGAAAATTTGCTCAACGGAGCAAAGGAAGCGAAAGTCTCAAGTTTAAAATGGAGGAGCAGAATTATTTCACCCCAATTTAGGGACAAAAACCCTTGTCATGCTTCTTTGGGGTAAAAGTTATTTTAAAGTGCAAGTGGCTATGTTAAAATTAAAAATTGAAGTGAAAATCCCTTTCATGTCCCCTTTGGAGCAAAACATAGCAGTCTAAGTGGTGCTTCATGGGTTAGGCACCAACGAATTGGAGTATATTTAAATAGGGCTTTCACCCCAAGAGAGGGGTGAAACTCCCTATCGCCCCTCTTTAGGGTGAAATACATCCTAAGGAAGGTTTTAAAAAATGATGTAGTGGGGGTCCTATGTGCATGCATTGCAGAAATTTTATAAGAGTGATGTCACCCCAAGTGAGAGGTGAAACTCATTATTACCCCTATTTGGGGTGAAAGGGGATTTCAAATATTTTTAAAAGGTGAAAGAAATTAATGGTGACATGGGGCCCATTTCAAATATGTTGGGTGTTTTTGCCTATAACTAGGGCAAAAATAAAAATAGAGAGCTTAATGCAAAGTCAGGGTGAAGCAAATTGAAGGCACCCCTATTGAGAGGCACCATGTGGTTTCGCCTCTCCAGGGGGTGAATGGGATTTTAAGATTTAGTTTCGAGCAACATTGTTGCACCGCACTCTACATTGAATTAAAATAATTAAAAGTGATGTCACCTCCCTAAAGGGATGAAAGTCTCTATCACCCTCCTTAGAGGAAAAATCAAAGAAGATGATTATGGAGAAAATGATTAATGGGTAAAATTTCCAAAGACATCAAATCAAGCTACATTGTCGCCCGTTGTTGTCTCGAAAGGGTTGTTTCACCATGTTCTTGGACGAAATCAATTCTTTGACATTAAATTCTTAGGCGAGTTGCTTCCAAAGGTGTGATTTTGTAGATTTTAGTGGAAAGAGGTGAAGAAAGATAAATTTAATTTTTGGAGCAGTCGAAGCAGTGCTTCCAGGATGTTCACTTCAAATTTGTAGGATCAGAGGTAATTCTTGTTTATTTCCAATGCACTGCCTATCAACCTTGCCAATTTTCAAGAAAAATTAATACTCAGTGGACTTTTTTGATGAAAGTGGATTTCCAAGGCATGATGGCAAAGTGAATTCAATGACCAAGCTCCCAATTTTTAGGTAATTTCACTGCATCCCGATGCACCGACATCCAAGGTCATTTCTTAGCATTTAATTATGCTGATTTTCGATGTGATTCTCCTACCAAAGCTAGATCATGGTTTCTATAGGGATATGTTTTGACCAGAACATCACTGATGTTGAGGAGGGAATTATTCTCGTTGGTATTTTATCTACCAACATTTTATTGTAAGCTCATTAAATTAAAGAGGAACAACCCTCTATAAATACTAGTCATTTTATGTAAGAAAGAAGAATGGACACTCTACAGAAAAACACTTCAAATTTTATGCATCAATAGAAAAACTTTGGCTTCTAGTTCTTTGAGTGGTCTTGTACTTGATAAGTTTCTCTGTGTCATTTCTGAAGACTTTCATTCCCATTATTTTTTGTATTTTAATTATGCTTTTGAATTTAATTTTGTTGATAAAGGAGTGAACACTGAGATGCCTTTGGGAGGTTGTCACTATATTACTACTAGAAGTTTTTGTGCTTGTATTTTTGTTGCATGATGATAATTGCTTGGTGGAATTTGGCTATTAGTCTATCCCCATCCTGTAATGTTGGCTTATAGCCATATTTCCCTATTTATTTCCTATTACCCTAAGCTTTCAACCAAAGTAGATTAGGAAGGGAGCCAACCCTCTCTAGATATTGGCCCGGAGGATATTTTTTTCCTCCGGCCTTTCAATGTTGGTCGGTTCTAGGGTGTACAAGATATATACTTTGTAACTAGGAAGATTCATGACCAACAGGGACTAAGGAGATTAAAGTTAAATAATAAAGCTTTGGCTAGAAAGCTTTACAGGAGGTGGATTTCCCAACCAACTTCTTTATTCAGTAAAGTTATAACTAGTAAATATTTGGGACAGGTAAACCCAAATAAGGTGGATTGTTTCTCTTTGGATGGTAATGGATCCTTAGTGTTGTAGGCTCTAAAGTTAGGATATCAGTTAGTGAAATATGGATTATTTTAGAAAGTGGGGAGAGGGAAGAAGGCACATTTTTAGATAGATTCATGGGATCAATACCCACCTATCATTGTTGAATTCCCAGAATTGTAACCAATAAAAACAACCATGGAAACTAGGGTTTGGGTCCAAATTAAAAGTTATTTCAATACTAGTTAGCTATGGGATTATATGTTTAAGCATTTTAAGAAGTTGGATGAGTGGCAAATTTCAATCCCTTCAAAATTGATATCCATCATGACTAAAATATTGGCAGAAAGATTTCTCATAGGTAGAGATGATAAGGATGAATTAGCTTGGGGCTATGGGAGCCTTGGTGTCTACATAGTGAAGGATGGATATGATAATATCCTTCCAGAGCCTCCTCCTCATGCATATCAGGTTGAGGATTGGAGAAATATTTGGCAGTCCAAGGGTTGGTTGAAACTAAACTTTTTTGCCTGGCCATTCATGCATAATGGAATTCTTAATTTTGATAATATCAGACGTAGGATAATCATTGGTTCTTATCAATTTATTTTATGCTAAAAGAGTGAGGAAACATCTTACCATTTGATGTTTGAGTGCTCATTCATGCACCATTTCTGGAAGATATGGTTTTATCTTATAAAATTTAAGTTAATGGTGATTTTAATCAGATTAATATTTGGAAAAGATGGAAGAAGGGTAGATTTAAATATAAATATCTATGTATTAGTTGGTATTTTGGATTAAAATTCATTTTGTGGTAAGTGTGGTTGGAGAGAAATGGAAAATATTGTAGAGAAACCTTTTCATCTTTAGATGGAGTTTGGTAGATCATTTGGAGCAAAGTCATAGAAACTATGGTAGTATATGCTAAAGAGGAAACTAAGGTTGTTATAGGGACAATGTAGAAATATGGTTTAGGAGTTTTGTGCTCCAATGTAGATCTTCTTTTACAGTTGTAAACAGGTGAACAACCATTGTAGAAATATGGTTTAGCATATTTGGTTCCAATGTAAATCTTCTTACTGTTGTAAATATGTCCTCTCTTTGGCTAAGACTAGGAGAAGTCTCATCCCAACTTGTTGTAGACACCTAAATCATGTCATGCTTAGGGGAGCTACTCACATAGACACACTCATAAGATCATAAGACATAATCTTGGACTTTCCAAGCATCAACAGTGGTTCTCACCACTCATTTGGGGCCTTTTCAAGCCATCCAAGCCTAGCCGCTCAAGCCAAGAGTGGCCAGATCCTAGCCGCTCAAGCCTAGAGTGGCCAGACCTTAGCCACTGTAGATGACAGCGGCCAGATCTTAGCCACTGCAGATGACAGTGGCTAAGCCATAAGAAGTAGTTTGCCGACAAACAGGCCTAATCACAGGTGGAAGTGGTAGTCTGCATGCAATAAAGGTGAGCGGGAGTGACTTTGCATTCCTTTTCATGACCAGTTCACATAGGAGGCTTGAGTTTGCATTTAGACTTAAGTTAACCGACCTCCAAGCATAAACAAAAGGACAAAAGCTTCTCATGCTAACGACCAGTTCGCATAGAAGACTCAAGTGGGCAGTTAGATTTTAGTTAACTGGCCTTCAAACATAGACAATGGACAAAATCTTCTCATGCTAACTTGCACTACGCATGAGAAATTCATTCCTAGGGCTTGGACATAGACCTAGGGTTTCACACTATAAAAGGTGCAAGCCTAAGAGCACCAAAGGAGATACAAGAGATCATATCAGAGAGAGAGACATATTTTTGAGGAGAGCTTTCGAGACTTGGAGAGTTCTCTTTGAGATCACATATACGATGAAGCTCTGATGGATTGAAGAGCATAACACCTACTATTTCAACATCAGATTATAGTCTTTGACCCATAGCTTTGGGGCAAAGAGAGCAAGGTTTACTTTAGCGATCATTATCTTGGACAGTGGCCCGCAGGCTTAGCTTAGGTTTTAGACATAGCATCTTTTATTCTATTTCTTTATGTTTTCATATCATTAGCATAGATTTACATGATTTCATGGCATAGTTTTATCATATTTCCATTACATTCTTTGATTACTAACAACCTCATCCAGGGAGGCAATCTCGGACACCTAAATGTGCATTGTTGTTTCATTGCTTGCAGGGCCACAGGTACATCGGACGAAGATTGCAACATACGAGAGCAAAAGGGATCCCTCTAGGAAATAGACCTAGAGAAGGAGGCATCTATAAGCCCTCATACATTTTCATGTGCGAAACCGAGAAGCTTTTATAAGCGCACCACCTCTTCATGGAAGGGGCACTCCTTGCCTATTTGTAATTTATAGTATCAAAATGGGTATCCCTAAGAGGGACCGACATGTAACCGAGCTTCAATATCAATAAAGAGATCCATATTTTGTTATTTCATGTTATATGCTTTTTCCTCTTGTATTTCCATTTCATCTTTGGTATTTTAAATAACATTGCAAGTAGGGTTTAGAAAAGGGACCGATGCGTGCATTCTCGGGGTCGCTACAGATGGCGATCATGGTGGGACCACCACTAATTTTTCATTTTCTACCAAAATACTAACTTAATTTTGTGTGCAGGTCTAGCCGCTCTGAGCTACAATGGCCAAAAACTAGCCACTCTGAGCTACAATGACCAATAGAGCTTAGCCACTCTGAGCTACAGTGACCAAGAACCAATCACTCTAGTCAACAACGGCCAGAACTAGAGTGCAGCAGAGGTCAAAACATCGACTCTCTAAGCTAGATCAAAGGTTGGTATAGCTTCTATGATATTTTATAGCTTTCTATCTGCTTATGTGTGTCTAAAATAGAGAACTTAAAGCACATTTATGTTTGGAAATTGAAAGAATAAAAGAAGAAATAATTAAGCATTTCGCATATCTTAGATCTTCTTTTAAATTTTCCACTAGGCGTTGCTAGGAACAATGGCTTATGCCTAAAAATTTCACCCTAGAATCCAACGTGCTAGACATTGTATGTTGTTTGCTTGCTTTGAGGCCCTGCTAGAGGCCATAGTTGCATGAAATAAAGTGCGCTCATACAAATCATAGTAGTTCATGCATATTTCTGAATATTGAAATGTATTTTTGCACTTAGGCATATAGGAAAGATTCATTGTTGCTATATGATGCACTTTATGTTATGCAAGCTTAAAATGAACACCACACACGCACGTCTCATTTAAACATTGGAGAGTTGGATTTCATCACCAACCTTCAATTCAGTCCAGTGGCATTGGAATTCATCTCCTTCCACTAGTTTACCCCTAGAGCTTCCTAGAAATGGATTGAGAAACTTACTTATAGTGACACTAAGTTACTTGTGTTCAAACTATCTCCCACTATTGGAACAATCATTGGTTCAGAGTGGAAGAGCTAGGCGAACCCTCCATTGGGTCTTCAATGGTGTACCCTAGCTTCTTTTGAGAAAATCATGTTTGGCATGAGTGTACTTGATTGTCACTATGGATGAGTCTTCTCATTCTTAATCCAAGAACAAGAGCAAAGAAATCGAAAGAACAACACATCAAACAGTTTAGGGCACACTTAAATCGGTAATCAAGATAAACATTTGTTTGGTATTGTGTGGTTATTCCTAAATTGCAACTCAAAAGATCAATTCATAAGACAACATGGTCAAAACAAGAAGTAAGCACCCTCGATCTGATATCGAGGGAGAGACAGAAGCAACTCATACCCATAGGCGGAGTCATAGTAACATTGAATGACCTACCCATAAGACCATGAGACGTAGCTCCATGAGCCTAAGGGGTGATAATTCAACCCTTGGGGGATCTCCTCGAGAAACCCCAAGTAAGGAACCACATCATGGAACAAATTCACATAAACAAAAAGAGGCTTCACAGCCATCCTCATCAAGGAGACATGAGGAGACCTCAAGGGCCTCCTCTAAACACACAGAAACATCTCAAAGACGTGAGGAAGCTTCAAGGGCTTCCTCCTCACATGGACATAAAGAAGGTTCTAAAACTCATTCTTCACATAGGGATGATGAGACTGCTACATCTCCATCCACATGGAGAAAACATGTTACCACCAAGCCCTCTTCATCAAGAAGGCAAACAAGAATTGCAACACCTCAAGACTCACAAGAAACATATGAAATAGGTCTACCCACTGAAGGGCAGGAAACTAGAGCTACATCTAGTCATGGGAATCATATAGAAGAAACCCTTCACACAAAAGGAAATATTCCCATAGACTATGACCTCATAGGAGTAAATGGCACCCCATGGGACCAGCCATGGAAAACAAGACAGCTAGATGGGTTGGATCGATTTCCTACTCAACCAACTCAAAGAACTATAGCTACTGAGAACTCTGCATCTGGAAGCTCATGAACTATGACTTCTAAACACACCTCCCAATATAGGGGTACCTCAGAGTGACCCCATAATAGATGCATGGAGTCTGATCATAGGGATACTCAATAGTACACTGAACAAGTCACATTAGCTAGCAAGAGTACAGATACAATAGAAACCTCCTCGAGGAATCTATGAGTCAAGACAACAAGAACAGAGTCAGATAAACATGAGTCTTCTATGACAACACAAACTGACCGAATGAGGTGGTTAGAAAATGCATTACATAAGGAGCGAGAGCTAGTGGAAGCTCTCGAACAAGAGAAACAAAGAGAAAGACTCTTGCACCAACATGAGCAGCGTTTAAGAGAGCAAGTCGAGCGGCTAGCTCTTAAAAATTTACAAACAAATGGTGGTGACCACCAAAGAACAAGACACATTGACTCACCTAAGGAGAGGCGCACTAGACAAGATAGCCCACAATGAAATCCCCCACCAAATCATGAATGAAATCCAACTAATGGGGGAAGGGCAAACATAACAAACCAAGATCATAATCCTGAGTCCCCTCATAGGAGGGAGGAAAATGGAACAAATCAAATGGATAGAGAGTTACCTCCATTGCCAATGTGAATAGGCTTACAAGAGGAGGAAATCTATGCATCAAAGGCATTTCAAGAGCTTGCTAAAAAGATGAAAACCTTTGAGAAACAAGAGGCAGCTAGGAACTCACCAACATTGAGCAAAATACACAATCAACCATTGTGCCCATCAATCCCTAGCCCTCCATATCCTAAGCACTTTGAGATGCCTAGGTTAGAAAATTTTAAAGGTGAAGAGGATGCACAAGAGCATGTCACCAATTTTATCAATGCTTATTTTCATCTTGAAGACAATGACGCTCTCATGCTAAGAACATTCATAATGACATTTTTAGGTGCTGCCACTCAATGGTTCAACCAACTACCTAAGCATAGCATAACCAACTTTGAACAACTAGTAAACGCATTCTTAAAGTATTTCTCCTTTGGTGCTAAGAAGAAAGTGAACCTTTCAGACCTGGCCAACTTGAAACAGTATGATGATGAGCCAGTAATGGATTATGGGAATAGATGGAGAAAAGTCATGGTAAAATTATCATTCTCCATTCCCACAGAAGAGATCATTCGCATGTTCACCAAAAGTTGTTCTAAACATATCTCCCTCTTGCTACAACTCCAATAGTATCCTTCATTTGAGGAAGCTTTGGCACAGGCCAAGCTCATCGAAGAAATAAAAGTAGATGAGGGAACCATTAAACTCCAAAACAAAAAGGAGTGGAACAAGAATGGTAAGAATGACAAGTATAAGTAGAAGCAGGGCAATCCTGCTCTAGTCAATCAAGTCGTATTGGCTACACCCAAGGATGGGGGTGCACAACAACCATAGAACTATCAAGCACATCCCCCGCCAGCCAACTACGACCAAAAGAACAATCAGGGAAGAAACCGAGAATGCAAGCCACCTCGTTATTTCATGCCTCCGACAGAATCAATGCAATCAATATTTAATCAGTTGAGCGAGGCCAGGAGGATCAGATTTCTTGATATACCTCTTATAGATCCCAACCATCCTAAGCCAAAAGGATATAGGGAAGATCAATTTTACCCTTATCACAGGATACCGAGGCATGACATTGAGGCTTGCATCGGGTTTAAGCATCAAGTGCAAAACATGATTGAGGTAGGAGAACTCAAAGTTGACAACCCACTAGCTCCCGATAATAGAGACATGGGCATATACAGAAACCCATTGCCCAATCATGAGGCCCCTCGAGAGCAAGGGGCCCAAGTCAATCAGGTTCGAGCTGACATACCTACCCATGGATGCATTGGGATGGTTGAGATTGTTAACATAGCAACAAGGACTAGGTGGTATGGTCAACCGCAACCACCGCAGCTCCCATGAACATCCCAACCACTCCTAGGCAAAGGCAAGACAACCTTCCAGGTCCACCAACGAGACCTATGGTAACTATTCAGAGTAGATTGGAGCAAAACCTACAGATGACTCCAGCTAAGTTATCCATCTATGAGCTCATACAATAGTCCCCAAAGCATAGGGAGACTCTAATGGATATTTTAAGAACAATTGAGCTCCAACCGCAAGATGCGAATGCATTCACTCACTTTGTGGGACAAGTGCAAGAATGCCAGGAACCTGTAATCCGATTCTATGATCATGAGATTAAGACAGTTCATGTTGCCTTACTAGACCCTCTGCTAAACATTGTAGTGGCAATCAATGACTTACCTTTCAAGAGGGTTTTGGTCGATACAGGTTCATCGATAAACATCATCACAACAACTGCAATAGAGCACCTCAAAATCCCCAAGTCAAATATCATTCCAGGAGCTTACACATTGAGAGCTTTTAATGATGCTTTATGCAATACTATGGGAATGATAGTCCTACCCATCAAGGTGGGGCACAAGACCATCCCCATGATGTGTCATGTCTTGGAAGGAGCTATGCAATATAACATCCTCTTAGGGCACCCTTGGATAAGGGCCATGAAGTGTGTGCCTTCGATCTTGCACCAATGTGTCAAGTATGTGCACGAGAACAAAGTCTATGTGGTTCTAGCCGATGAAGAGCCTTTTAAATACATCAATCAGGTGGACATTCTAGGAGAATTCATAATCCCTTCTACTCACCTATACGTGGCACCTTCATCCCCAACCACACAAGTGGATAACGAAGACAAAGGGGTAAGAAAAGACCCATGCACATCAACACCTCCTGGTGCACTCAAGATAGTCAATGCTTCTAAAGTACCATCAACGTCAAAACCAAAAGATAATCAGAAGCTAAAGGCACCCTTAGTTAAGGAAGAAAGGCCCAAAGAAGTGCCAACTATAGCCATTGCTGAAATGCCAAGTCCTATGGAAGAGGAAGATCCTCAAGATCAAGATGAAGATAGTGATTATCACCCTACTTCACCAGTATCATCCGTGGGGTCATCCACATCGCATGCATCAATACACTTGGCAAGCACAGGCATAGGGGAGTACCTTGTGTAGAACATTACCTTTACACCTATCATTGAGTCTGCACAAGACATAGGGAGGCCTAAGGACTTGAGGCCACCAGTAGGAATAGTGGTTCCACTTGGAATCCCTCCCAACCAAACCAATTTTGTCTATGTCGGCCTGGACTACGCTCATAAGTCTTCAGATATAGAAGAGGATGGTGATGAATTATTCATAATCAATGTTCATTACCTCTCTAACCCCGAGTTTTCTCTAAGCTACTTTGAGCATTGCCATTGGCATGGCTATGGCCTTGGCATATATGAGCAAGGGCATAGGCGGCCATACGAGCCACTATATCAGCTTCCCTCTGATATATTTGGCTTAGGCTATTATAGCGGAGGTCGAGATGACTCTCTTGTAGTAACATTGGAAATATTAAGCATAGGGTTAGGAGAAGACATTGATTTCATTCCTTATCACCCCCTAAGAATAGCAAATTTGAGCAACAGACAAGTGGCCACGGTAAACATACCACCTCCAAAAACTTATCATCCAAACACCTCAATTGATTCCACCCCAATAGGGTACAACTCATGGGATGAGGAGAATGGATATGAAGCAAGTGATGATGAGGTGCAACTTGGCTTAGCCTATCAAGGGCCTCACTATTTACAAATATTCACATGGTCCATCCATGATGAGAGTGGATATACATCAGATGAAAGTGACTATGAATCAGAAGACTCAATAGAAAGAGCTTACTTAGGCCTAAGCCATCAACCCATGACTTTGGGGCAAGAGACAAATGCAAATGGATTCTTCATAAGTGATGAAGAATATGAAGATGAAATAGAGATGGCCTACTTGGGGCCAAGACATGAGCCCCTTGTCTTAGGGCCGCATACCAATGCTAATAATTTCTGGATAAGTGATGATGACTTTGAGGATGAGACCGAGATGGCTTATCTTGGACCTCACCACTTGTGGTAAGTCAATGAGCTAGTAGAGAGAGAGGTGGCACTCCATGCCATAGACCCTCATATCTAATTTTTGGGGAGACCTATTGACCTAGCTACCATTCATCGGATGGTCAATCCCCCTCTACCTACATTCAGAGAGCAATTAGAGCCCAATGATCCTATTGTCTACCCTACTCATGGGCCAGATCCAAAAATTCCCATTCCTCCAGAACCTCATCGTGAGTATGGAAGGGAAACCCCTGAGACAAGATTGCACCCATGTGGTCCTGGAGATTTCATCCCATCCATCAACATGATCTCCATTGATTTGACCACTCCACTTCATAATCCAGTAGATCCTACCAAATCATTGCATCTTGATGTAGAGGCTATTGATTGGGATCATGCTAATTCACCCATAGAGCCAGAAGACCTCTTCCCCAATGAAGAGATGTTACAACCATTCCATTTTGCATCAGGTTGTGCGTATGACATCTTCCATGTTGGTTTGGAACCTGAGTCACTAGGTCCTATGAATCCCATCGATGACATTCATTTGATACCCATGCCTCATCAGCTAGAGGATGGGTCACATATGGCTATAGAAGTGACTTTCGAGGTGGACATCAGTGATGATCCTACCCAACCAAGGAAAGTCAAGTTCGGAGAAAGTCTATCTCCAGAGGAACAAGCCATCCTAATTCCTCTCCTCAAAGAGAGGCCAAATATTTTTGCTTGGACTTACAAAGACATGCCAGGGATAGATCCAAAGTTAGTCATTCACAACCTTTCATTGGATCCCATGAAGAAGCCAGTCAAGCAAAAACTAAGGAAAATGCATCCAACCATCGCTTTGATGGTGAAGAACGAATTGCAAAAACTACTGGATGCAGTATTCATAGTTCCTATAGACTACCCTGAGTGGGTGTCGAACATGGTACCCATAGGGAAACCTGATGGAAGAGTCCGTATCTGCATGGATTTTAGAGATTTGAATAGGGCAACACCAAAGGATTCATTCCCATTGCCAAACATAGATGCTCTTGTAGATGCAACCGTAGGTCATGAAATGCTCTCCCTAATGGATGGTTTTTTTGGATACAATCAAATCCAGATTAAGCCCGAAGATCAACATAAAACTACTTTCATTACTCCATGGGGAACATTCTATTACAAAGTGATGCCATTCGGTCTCAAAAATGTTGGTGCCACATATCAATGAGCCATGACATACATATTCCATGACTATATGCATAAGATCTTGGAAGATTACATGGATGACTTACTAGCCAAGTCCCTATTGTGGCAAGAGCATGCCGAAGTCCTTAGACAAGTCTTTGATCACCTCATAGAACATAATGTCCGATTGAATCCTAAGAAGTGCGTATTTGGCATAACTTCTAGCAAGCTTTTGGGATTCATCGTATCCAAGAGAGGCATCGAAGTAGATCCTACAAAGGTAAAGGCTATACTAGAAATGGCCGCCCCTACCAACATTAGGGAGTTGAGGAGCCTACAAGGCAAGATAGCATCCATCAAAAGATTCATCACACAATTATCAGACAAATGTAGACCTATGAATAGGTTGCTATGCAAGGAAGTCCCCTTTCATTGGGATGAAGAATGCCATCAAGCCTTTGCAGAGATCAAAACTTATCTAGCAACACCACCAGTATTGGCTCCACCAAGGCCAGACATACCATTTTTACTATATATATCAGCTACTGATTTTGCATTGGGCACCATGTTAGCCCAAAAGAATGCACAAGACAAAGAGCAAGCCATATATTACATTAGTCGCACCTTGGTGAGTTATGAGCTAGGATATGCGTATGTCAAAAAGTTGTGTTTAGCAGTGGTCTTTGCAACTCAAAAGTTGTGACACTACATGTTGAGCCATACGACCTACGTCATATCAAAACAAAATCCTTTGTAGTACATGATGAGCAAGACATATCACAATACACGTACCACAAAGTGGATCATGCTATTGATAGAATTTGATCTAGAGTTCATAAGCCAAAATTCCATCAAGGGACAAGTCATAGCAGATCAATTAGCAGAGGTGCCTCTTCAGGATAACAAGCCTCTCACCATAGAATTGCATGATGATGCGGTCTTTGCATTATCAGATCCACTAGAACTCGAAGAACCTAAGAAAGAAAGAGACATGTCATTGTTCTTCGATGGTTCGAAGTGTGAACAAGGAGGTGGAGCAGGGATTGTCTTTATCACACCACAGGGTGCTCCATTACCCTTATCATTCAAACTAGACTTCCCATGCACAAACAACAATACAAAATATGAAGCATTGATCCTAGGACTCCAAACAGCCATAGCAATGGGCATTAAAATATTGAATATCTTTGGTGACTCCTTGCTCATAGTAAACCAGGTCAAAGGACTATTCCAATGTAGGTGCCCACTCCTGAAGACTTACAAGGAACTTGTTGACACCTACCTAGCCCGGCTGGAATGGTACGACATCGAGGCAATCCCTCATACATCGAATAGATTTGTAGACACCATGGCCTCTTTGGGATCCTTAATCCCTTAGAATCCATCTGTTGATTTTACAACCATTCATGTGAAAGTGCTTTCGCACTCAACAATACATCATGAAGCTTTTGACAATCAAGAATCAGTCAACATGATCAACATCGAGCCAAATCAGGATTGGTCCTTCGCAGCTAGATATTTCTTGCAAATAGCCTCTTGGGGGTCTTTGATCTCCCAAGGACCTATGGAGTGTGGTGCAACCATATACCATAGAGTTGTTCCTCAATCCATGTTCACTACCTCAAAAATGTAGGAAGAGCAAGTTATCTTTTCTATAGAAGTTGTGGCTTATCAAGATTGGCTTTCCCAACTATGGGACTTCCTGAAGCTTGGAATAGTACCTCAAGGTTTGTCGCATACTAAAAGGTGAACATTCAAATAGAGAGCAACAAGATACATCTTTCTAGGAGAAATCCTCTACAGACGAGGATATGATGGAGTATTACTCCATTGTCTTGAGCCCCAGGAAGCATCTTGGGCAATTTTGCAAGCTCACGATGGAACATGTGGAGGCCATTTCAGTGGCATGGCCATCATTAAGCGCATCTTGAGAATGGGTTACTATTGGCCCATAATGGAAAAGGACTATTATGAGTATGTCAAGAAATGTAGTAAGTGCCAACATCATGCAAATCTAACGCACTTACCATCGCAAGCTTTGCAGCCCATCCAGGAAGCATGGCCATTCTCGCAATGGGGACTAGACTTGATTGGGAAGATCTCACCCCCATCCTCAGGCCGACACACATTCATCATAACAACCACAGAATACTTCACTAAATGGGTAGAAGTGATCCCCTTAACATCAACAACTAGACCAAGGATTGCGGAGTTTATACTCCACAATATCATAAGTCATTTTGGGGTCCCTTCTAAGATAATATCGGATAATGGGCCATATTTCAAGAACAAAAATGTGCATGCTTTAATGAAAAAATACCATATTCAACATAATTTTTCAATGCCTTATTATCCACAAGCAAACGGGCAAGCAGAAGCCTCAAACAAAACAATAGTCTCCATTTTGAGGAAGACAGTGCAAGAAAATCACAAGGATTGGCACATGCAGTTGCCTCTTGCACTATGGGCATACAGGACTAGTATACGGATGCCCACTAGGGCAACACCATTTTCACTAGTATATGGCACTGAGGCCATCATGCCTCTAGAGTTAGAAATTTTGACTCTACGCATAGCATTAAAGGACTTCATAGATGATGAAGTTGCGCGGCAAGGCCGCCTTGATCAATTGATGCTTCTTGATGAATGTCGAGTCAATGCTTTAGAGCATCTTCATGTTTACCAAGATCACCTTGCATGAGCTTACAATAGTAAAGTCCACCTAAGGGAATTCAAGGTTGGAGATCTAGTGCTCAAAGAAAACCAGCAGAATTCAAATCTATCACCGCATCTACGAGATAAGTTCATGGTAAACTGGATAGGTCCATACATGATTTCACAGAGAGTTGGGCATGGAGCATATCACCTTATATCATTAGATGGTGTTGAAGAGCCTGAACCTCTCAATATCATTCACTTAAAGGTATTTTACACATAAAACACAAAAACATTCAAATATTTCATAAAACACAAAAACATTCAAATATTTCATAAAATTCAAAAACATTCAAATATGTCAAAAACACAAAACAAATCATAAAAACATAAAATTTCAAAAATACAATCAAAGGCTCCAAGGGTAATTCATACCACTTGGTCAATCAATTCAAAGGCTCCAAGGGTAGTTCAAACCCTTGGTCAAAACCAAACCAATCAAAATCAATAAAGCTCCAAGGGTAATTCGAAAACGGTCAACCAATCAAATCCAATCAAAGGCTCCAAGGGTAATTCATACCGCTTGGTCAAACATCAATTCAAAAAGGCTCCAAGGGTAATTCAAACCGCTTGGTCAAATCCCATCAAATCAAAAGCTCCAAGGGTAATTCAAACCGCTTGGTCAAAATCAATAACAAAAGCCCCAAAGGCATAATAAGCCCTTTGGTCAAATTAATCAAAAATACAAAAACAACATAAAATCAAAAATACAAAAACAATTGCATCTCACATCTTGCATCCACATCATTGCATTGCATTTTCATATCCACTACAATTGTATATGTCATGAGAGCCTTAAAAGTGATACCACAGTTTGTCGCACAAGTCATTCATATCCATACCTCCATCCACATCATGTGTAATTGTGTTTTTCAACACAACCATTATTTGTTGCTATACATAATATACTAAGGTTTTTCGGTTAATCAACCACACCTAGTGATCTTATCAAATTTTGAGGAAAACAACTTTGATTAGTAGAAGGTAAGGTCTAGCTATGATAAAGCCTTGGATATTCAAGATCCCATCACTAATTGAAACACTAAAATCCTAGTTGGTACAAGGAAAAGATGAAAGCTGCAAAGTGGTCTAGGTTACCTTAAGTGAAAAGGATCTTCCTTGCTTATCCCCCTATGCAACCGGTTTAAAGGTGCTGAGAATTGGCAAAAGGACAAGCTTTACCCTATCCAAATCCCTTGCTTAAATCAAAATAAGAAAAATCCCAAAGCAAAGTACATATTCAAAAGGCCAAGCATACATCAAGATTTCAAAGCAATAATCCGATACACAAATCATAAATTCAAAAAAAAATCAAGCTCAAAAAATCAATAAAAAATAAATAGTGATTTTCATCACTACATATGAGCAAAATAAACAGTGATTATCATCACTACAAAAATCCCCGCTCAAAGAAAAAATAAATCAAAATAAAAAGTGATTTTCATCACTACATATGAGCAAATATCCAAAGCCAAAAAGAAGGGAATAAAGCTTGAATCCCTAGAATTCTCAACATTGTACAAAACTGGAAGGAGAAATCCTTATGCATGATGATATGTCTATTACAATTGCTTCATGCATTTGTGTAGACCAATGTTTGAATGTGGATGAGCTAGCTTAGGTAACCCAATATTGCCTAGTGGTATAGTCCAACTAAGTCCAACATAAGGATGAGATGAACACTTGAGGATCCCTGATCTTAGCAATGGGCTGAAAGAATCCCGCTTGACATCGGAGGAAATGCTTGAGTTCTATCTCAAAATATACAATCACATGCACACACAGAGATCATGAAAAACTAGGTCCATGGTAAAAGCCTTACTTTTCAAAAGTCTAAGTGGTAAGTAGATAGTTGTTGATAGGGTAACTAGAGTGTTTGAATCTCCGAAAAGCCCCAAAAATTCTTACATAGCAACAAATCATAACATCATTCACACCATCACATTCTTTATAAGATTCTATAAATTAGGGGGTATCAACATAGTAGGACAGATACCACATATATATTAGAAATAGTATATAGACGACCACTGACTACTTTATATATTTTAATTTATAGAAACTTATTAAGAAAATACATTACACACCATTACATCTCATATATGAATACTTAATCAATTCTTATGATAAGAGTGATTATTTAAATTCATGATTATTTTTTTACTTTTTGTGGTATCACCCATTAAGATTGTCAATGTCATATGCATTTCATATGTTTTAAGTGATTAGAGCATACAAGTTCATTTATACCATTCCATCACATAAGTTAGATGCATAAAATTAAAGCAAAATTAAAACATGCATTTAGCAATAACATCGCATCCACAAAAACAAGTCATTAATCATCCATAAACCACATCATAAAACATATAGGCAATATCCATTTGCATACAAATCATAAATTCATCATTCATCATCAAAATACATCGCATCATATCATCAAATCATATAAGCATCTACACATCCATCTAAGCATCTTCAATATCATCTATCATCTAACATATCCATCAAATCATCATAATACCATCATCGCATCATATCATAAAATAAAATAATAACAAAAACATGAGCAATAAATGATACACATAATAAGTCATAATGCAAAGCTATCATAAAAGTATGTGTGTCAAGTCCAATGGATATACAAAAATGCCCATAGGCTATAGTCATATAGGTCAGTCGACCTCAAAAATGGATCAAGGACCAAGTAGAGCATCAATCAAATATCAGGCTTGAGCCCCCTACATCACCTCCTCTAGTGCTACCTCCCCTATGGTGGTATCATGAGTCGAGTGATGCGAGCCTATAGGTCTCTCTATCCGAGTCTAGGTCCTCTAGCTAGGATGGGCAGAAGACTACCCCGAGGTGGAGCACCCACTGACCTACGAACCACCCACACCTACTGGATCCTTAGGGACAATCCCATGCCTCCTGAGCTGCATCTAAAGAAGGGTAACATGATCCACAAGTCCTCGGATCCACTCCTCATGCTCATCCAACAAATACTAGAGATGTCCCACATCTACCCCTGAACCTACCATTGGAGCCTCCTATGGTGTAGAAGGAGGAACAACAAACTGCATCCTGACATCGCCACCCCCAATAGTAGCCTATAGAGCCTATATCTATGCTGAGAGCTGCTCAATCGTAGCATCTCATCATTGTACCTAGATCTTAGTGGCCTGAAGCTCAGCCTCGACCTCATGTAGTTATGCTCTCAGAGGAGAGTCTCTCTCCTCGAGCTCTAACTCCTCCTCCTCCTTAGGAACATCAGGATCCTCCACTACCACCTACTCTACTAGCTGGCCCCATACCTCAGTCCTGGCTTGGACTCTACATCCTATCAGATCTGCACCATCACCCCCACCATCATCCTCGTACCCTAGGCTACCGATGCCATGCCACATCCGATCACCCCACCACTGAGTGTAGGCCTCTATAACTCCCCCAACCACTATAGGGTCAACAGCTAGGGCATCCTCCTCATCTGAGAGCTCGATAATCTATCATGGAGGTAGGTCCTTCTCTACTATGAGGTACCTATACAAGAATGGTATCAAGGGCACATCCTACTGCAATCCATACTGACGAAGAACTCGAGAGTAGAAGAAATACTCTCGGATGGCAATCTTACGGCCAACGAGCCATCGCTCACACCGTGTCCTAGCAGTAAAGCTAGCTAGATCATCCCAAGTAGGACACTCATAGTAAGGCCACCACATGACATCTTCGACCAATAGTCTAGTGAAAGCATCAGTATAGTGGGACAGCTCCCCTACGAAAGTGTGGCTCTTACGCTCCTCATGCTCTCGAGCCCATCTAGCAGCATAGCACTATGTCCGAGCATCAATCATTATAATCTCAGTGAGAGCCCCTTAGGGTGATCTACTATAATGTGCTCCCATCCCCAAACCTATAGGAGCAAGCTACAAGCAATGCTGACACGTCCTCATCGATGGATGTGGTACAACTCATCATAGCACTGAGCCAATAGTGATCTACCCCATGCATAGATGATAGGCTCCTCGCTATCCAATAGGTCCTGCACCATCGCTAGAAGGTTCCATGAGAACCTCAAACCCGAGTAGTCTGAGATAAGAACATTGTTGATCACCATCAACAATACGACATGCCTCATCGTAAAGATGCCCTCCCCATGCCAACGACTGATAGACACTCCTCCGGACTTGGTGTCCTTGAGAGCATCCATAGAGTGCTCTCTAAACACCCGAGTGAAGACAACCACCTGATCATTAGTGTCCAAAGAGATAATGGCCACCCCATCAAAAGGAATCTAAAAGATCCTATACACATCCTCCGACATAATGGTCATCTCACCGATCGAGAGGTGGAAGGTATTAGTCCATGGGTCCCAATGATGGGCCAAAGCCATAAGGTAAGCCTGATCTACCATGATGTAAGGTAGCCTGATGACATACTACAACCCATGGGCTTTGAACCATGCCCAGTCCATATCATCAAAGCTAGGAAGCAAGTCAAGCAGGAGCTTCAGGTCCCGAGCCCGAGCAGTAAGGATCTAAGCAAAGCAGAAGAAAAACAAAACATAACTACAGTGCATCTAAGGCATAATTCACAATAAACATGAAAATGGTGCAAAAGAGTATGAGTTACTCTAAATCTAAGCAAAAGAAGAATAAGATTACACCTAATCAAAGAAAAATCAAAATCAAAAAATCATAAAAATCAACAAAAATACAAAAAAACAAGGCTAAAGCTTTAGCCATTGTCGCCTACAACGGCCGAAACCTGGCCATTAGAGGCAGTAGCGGCCAAGACCCAATGGTCAAATTTTTTACCATTGGGATTCAAGCTTGGCCGCTCGAGTGACAAGGCTAGCCCCTCGAGACGGCCAAGGGCGACATGGCAAACCCATGAACCCTTGGCCAAAAAATAAAAAAAATTACAAAAATAACAAAATAATTTAAAAAAACAACATAAGGAGGGAAAGCAAACAAAATGGAAAGTAAAATTTCCTACCCAAGCATCAAAACTAAGCTAAGTTCAAAATGCCCAAAATAGCGAAGAAGTGAATAACTAGAAAATTTCAAAAAACCTAGGCTAAAGCCACTAACAGAAAGCAAAATTGGGGACTAACCCACCATAGCAAAAGGGAACCTAAGCCTAATTATAGAGTTTGTTCATTGCCAACAGGTTTAGTGAGGTTCATTTTGCTCATTACTTAGTGAGGTTCAATTTTACTTAGACAAAGAAAAGAGAGCTAGGGTTTTGAAGAGAGAAATACCCGAGAAGCTCCGGCTCCTCCAATAGCTGATGTCTCACCCCACGAAGCCATGTCCTCAACACCAACAAGTTTCAAAGTCGCAACCGTCATCATCACACTAGAGCTCCCAAAATGAATCTTCAATAGTGAAAATGATAGGTCAAACCCTAGAAATGCAAATTTTTATATTTCCTTAATTATGCCTTGGTCGCTGACGTCAATGGCTCAAACTTCTTGGCCGCTCAAGGCGACAGCGACCATAGGTAGGAACTCAGAAGCCATTGGACCTGACAACGGCCAGATCCACAGATCAAAATAAGGGATTTTCTCCTTGAGGGATCCCACAAAAATAATAAATAAACACACTTTGGTGGTTTTAGATCATCAGAATGTTCAAAATAACAAAAAAATCACATAAAATCACAATCTCAAGTAGGCCTCGTATCTAGTTACCTACTCTATCCACTCGATGATTGCAGTGATTTGCACTCCATGTATTTTGGTGAGATGAGTAGATAACCATAAGGCCACTTGGGGCAAAAACAACTCATTTTGGAATTACGATGTGCCACCCTTCAATCTCGAAGAAGACCAAGATGGTCGGACTGCTCCATGGGTGTGAAAGGATCATTCTAATTCCCCTATGACATCAAAAACATTAAGTCAAAGTGATACAATCTAAACATAAATAGAATCACTCATCCTAACTCCCTAAGAAGGCTATTGATAGCTGGACCGCTCCTCGAGATAAGGATGGATGATTATCATAAACAATTGGAATCACACTTGGATGTGGGATTGCCCATTAAAAGCAAAAAATGCTAGAAAGGAACCAGATTAGTCATATTGGTCAAGCGACTTGTCGCTTCATTCATTGTCATTTCTTCACCAATTCATTGTGTGAGGAAGTAGTTCAAAACTTCAACTTAATCATAATCAAAATCAACAAAATATCACTCGATCATAACAAAATCATGTTCATCCTATGAATCATTGCATACAACAATCACAAATTTCCCTTGTTTGCTGGGAACGTAAGCAGACATGACATCTTCAATTGTAGCTCTCCTACCGATCGAAATTGTTGTAGCAGTTGAAGCTACCCGATTGAGTTTGAGGAATGAGTGCAATTTAACATGCAAAAGCCACTGAGCTAAGTCCTTCGAACATTGAGGCAATGATTCAAGGGATGCATGCCATCTTGCATGATTGGGCCATCCGACGTTGATCAGACCATTGATCACCATACACCCTACAAACAGATCAATCTACATTTTTGCTCAGCATTGTGTTTTCCACACAGCGCATCACAAAAAGGGGCATCTGTAGACACCTAAATCATGTCATGCTTAGGGGAGCTACTCACATAGACACACTCATAAGATCATAAGACATAATCTTGGACTTTCCAAGCATCAATAGTGGTTCTCACCACTCATTTGGGGCCTTTTCAAGCCATCCAAGTCTAGCCGCTCAAGCCAAGAGCGGCCAGATCCTAGCCGCTCAAGCCTAGAGTAGCCAGACCTTAGCCACTGTAGATGATAACGACCAGATATTAGCCATTGCAGATGACAATGGCTAAGCCATAAGAAGTAGTTTACCGACAAACAGGCCTAATCACAAGTGGAAGTGGTAGTCTGCATGCAATAAAGGTGAGCGGGAGTGACTTTGCATTCCTTTTCATGACCAGTTCACATAGGAGACTTGAGTTTGCATTTAGACTTAAGTTAACTGACCTCCAAGCATAAACAAAAGGACAAAATCTTCTCATGCTAACGACCAGTTCGCATAGAAGACTCAAGTGGGTAGTTAGATTTCAGTTAACTAGCCTTCAAACATAGACAATGGACAAAAGCTTCTCATGCTAACTTGCACTACGCATGAGAAATTCATTCCTAGGGCTTGGACATAGACCTAGGGTTTCACACTATAAAAGGTGCAAGCCTAAGAGCACCAAAGGAGATACAGAGATCATATCAGAGAGAGACATATTTTTTAGGAGAGCTTTCGAGACTTGGAGAGTTCTCTTTGAGATCACGTATACGACGAAGCTCTGACGGATTGAAGAGCATAACACCTACTATTTCAACATCAGATACAGTCTTTGACCCATAGCTTTGGGGCAAAGAGAGCAAGGTTTACTTTAGCGGTCGTTGTCTTGGACAGTGGCCCGTAGGCTTAGCTTAGGTTTTAGACATAGCTTCTTTTATTCTGTTTCTTTATGTTTTCATATCATTAGCATAGATTTACATGATTTCATGGCATAGTTTTATCATATTTCCATTACATTCTTTGATTACTAACAACCTCATCCAGGGAGGCAATCTCGGACACCTAAATGTGTATTGTTGTTTCATTGCTTGCAGGGCCACAAGTACATCGGATGAAGATTGCAACATACGAGAGCAAAAGGGATCCCTCTAGGAAATAGACCTAGAGAAGGAGGCATCTGTAAGCCCTCATACATTTTTGTGTGTGGAACCAGGAAGCTTTTATAAGCGCACCACCTCTTCGTGGAAGGGGCACTCCTTGCCTATTTGTAATTTATAGTATCAAAATGGGTATCCCTAAGAGGGACCGACATGTAACCGAGCTTCAATATCAATAAAGAGATCCATATTTTGTTATTTCATGTTATATGCTTTTTCCTCTTGTCTTTCCATTTTATCTTTGGTATTTTAAATAACATTGCAAGTAGGGTTTAGAAAAGGGACCGATGCGTGCATTCCCGGGGTCGCTACATCTGGTAAATGATATTTTTTTTACTATAATTTTTTCAAATTATTTTTCAAAAAGATAATGTCATCCTTTGGATTAGGCTTACAAGGAAGGATATACTTGTAGTTGGAATTTTGGGAGAAGAATGTATATGCCCCACCTTAATAGTAGGTATCAACTAAAATAAATGATTAGGAGCGATATATAGATACTATGGCCTTCTCAACATTTTTTCTCATGAGTTTGTAATATTATCACACCATCAAGCTATAGGGTCTCATCAATTATAAATGGGTTAATGGGTTGATTGATTTTGGGTAGTACTCATAATTTTATACTAGTAAGATAGCCAAATCCCTAGGATTGTATATCAACATTTTGAACCAAGATAAATTATGGGTCAATATATGGGTTTTATTATGAATTGTCCACATTTGGATGGATCCATATACTTGCTTTAGTCATATTTATAGAATATGAAGAACACAAGCTTATACTGAGAGGGGGGTGAACAATATAAGACCACTTTTTACTTTTCTTTCCCAATCAATATTATGCAATGTAAAGATAGCAATATCAATAGCAATAATCAAAGCAATGCACAAATCACCACACACAATAGAGACACCACAATTTACATGGTTCACCCAATGTGGGCTACTCCACGGAGAAAATATTTCACTAAAATTTTCTCAATCAATATCTTGGGAATCCTTTCCCTATTACAATGTTTATGGACCTCTATCCAAAGGAGATACCAATCCCCTAAATCAAGTTTATGGATCTCTATCCATAGGAGAACTCCTTTCTCCTCTTGCTCTAGTTGGTGATCTTCTAGAAGAACTACTGCCTCCACTACACTAGCTAATGGATCTCTATCCACTGAAGACTCTTGTCCTCACTTAGAAGACCTATCCTCACTACCCTAGCTAATGGATCTCTATCCACTAGAGACTATCATCCTCTATACTCTGTCACCTCCAAATCTTACACTCAACTCTATCTCAAATATGTACTAAACATAGTCCATCGATCTAGCACAAATCTATCCTCAATATTTGTCTCTGGTCTAGCACAAATCTATCCTCAAATATGCACCAAAATCTATCCTTGAATCTATACTAAACATAGTCCTTCGATCTAGCACAAATCAGTCCTCAATATCTATCCTCAAGCCTTAACTCAAAGCTTGACTCAATCTCAAATCAACTCTATTAGATCTACCCCAAACCTTAACTCAAGTTTGAACAAATCAATCAATCAACTCTCTCCCCCCCCCCCCAAAAACTTTCTCTAATCTTACCCCAAACCCCCCCCCCCCCCTAATAAGATCCTCTCTAAAACTTTCCAACCATCTCAATAAGTCCTCTCAAGAACTTAACCAAATCTCTCAATAAGTCCTCTCAAGAACTTAACCAAATTTGCTCAATAAGTCCTCTCAAGAACTTATCCAAATCTGCTCTCAATATATATTGTAAGCTTCCACAAAAGCTTACTCAAATCTGTCCACAAGTCTTCTCAAAGACTTACCTCAAATCTGCTCAACAAGTCCACACTAGAACTTGTCCAATCTCATAGAAACATAAAGAGAATTGTTAGAGACTCAATATGCTCTATACTCATCACAATGCTCAAACACTTTCAATCACTCTTTCAGAAACATACAAAGAATTGTTAGAGACTCAATATGCTTCAACTCAATCACTTTCTCAATTCAATTCAGAATATAGAATAGTTTGTTTTATGGAACTTGAACAATCACTTCACACATCCACTTGACTAGGCTCAACCAACTCTACTCAACCAATCTCTCAATGAAATAATTCTTGCTCACAAACCCTAGTCCAAGCATATGATCCTTCACTCAAAATATTTCCAACAATGCTCAACAACAAATCTCACATAACAATGATACTCATGTTCTTTTCAAACCCTAGTTCAAGTTCTTTGCTCAACAACTCACTTCAACAACAATGCTTATAAAACAACTCTCACATAACAATGATACTCATGTTCTTTTCAAACCCTAGTTCTTTGCTCAACCAATGGCTTCAACAACAATGCTTATAAAACAAGTTTTTAATAACAACTCTTTATTCTAGAAAACCTTGAAGCATTAACTCAAACACACTCAATAAGGAAGCCCTAATCAATTCCTTTTCACTCCAAACTTATTTTCAGAAAACCAATCAATCAACTCAACTATGGAAGAATGTGCTCATACCTTTTCTTGATGATGAAGGAATCTCAAATATCTGCCACAACCACAAACACTTCTATGCCAAACTCAAAGAGGTTAGAAGATAAATCTCTCTCACAATGTAATGCAAAAACTCAATTACACCTTATCACTCCATATTTAAAAACAACCATCAACATACATAAAATATTTATCCAATAACACCTTATAATCTCCCAATTAAAATAAATTTAACATCCACCAAAATTAACTCAAAAACCTCTTTAATTAGATTTAATGGCAAAAAGAACTTTGGCAAAAATCAAATCCACTTTCCTTATAACTCCAATAACATAAATTAATTACCAAGCAAGTAACCTTTCATATACCCTTATAACTCCAAATAACACCTTAGGAAAAACATTAGGCAAATAAAAATATTTAATTAAAAGTACCTTTGCCACTTGTGGGATTCGAACCCACAACCACCGCCTCCTCGTGCACCCTAGCTATGGGCTTGACCACCGCATGTGCTAGGCACATGCTTGGAAGGCTAAGAGCACCACGTGCTCTTTCTTCCCAAGCCTAGCGCTTTAAAAAGTGCATGCCAAATATATTTCCACCATGATGCTCAAGACAAACATGCCAACAACCTCCACGTGAATCGATCATGGTCACTTCCACTCCAAATGCTCTCACAAAATGTGCACTACCAATGGACCACACTATCCAATGGGAGTGAGGCCTTAAGCCCTCCCCACTAGTCTTCTTCTTGGTGCTAAAAGACAAAATGATTCTTGTCTTCTTCCTCAACGATTTGCATGAAATAAACTTTGCTCGGTCGCTTGAATATTAATCGATGAAGGTAAGGTTTGAATGCCCCTTTGGCATGGCATTTATACATGAAATCCATCATTTGACTTAGACGTCGGTGCTCCACAAAATTTGATGACGTCGACGGGGAAAAGACAATTGCAATTTAAATTTAAACTTTGCCAACCTTACCTTAAGGTAATTTAATTAAATTATAAATTAATTAATAATAATATTAATTAATATAATTAAGTTATAATTAATTTAATAACCAAAAGGATTATTAAATTAAATTACAAATTAATATATAATTAAATTAATTATAATTAATTTAATTCCTTAGGCCTCTCCATAGGTTTTAAGAAAAACCTTTTATTTTGCCATCAATGGTTTTGAGAAAAACCATTTAAATCATGCTTCACATAAAGCTCTTTTGGAACCAATCAAAATGCAATCCTTCTTAGAACCTTTTGACATCAATGACAACTAATATTCCTCAAAATTTCCAACAATCTCCCCCTTTGTCATTGATGGCAACCCAAACTCTTTATACCAGAAACTTAACCTTTTTTGGGTTCTCCCTAGGACATTGCTCCCCTGGCTCAAATCTCTCCTTTTTGCTCAAATACCAAATCTCTCCCCCTTACTCAAATCTCTCCCCTTTGACATCAATGGCAAAGGGTCACCTTTGGGGCTCAGGGCTAAGAATGAGCCTCTTAGCTTAGCCCCTCCCCCACCTCCTCATGAGATGGTTAATTTCGAGGTGGGAGTATTTCTACTCCCAGAAAACATTGGTCTTTACCTTTATCTTCTTTTCTTCTTATCTGATCCTTCTGATTCCTCTGACTATTCCTTTCCATGTCCATGTTTCTATTCCTATTCATATCCATATTCTTGTTCCTGTTCATATTCCATATTCCTATTCTCTGTTCCTATTCATACTTGATTCTGGAATGTCTGCTCTACACCACTTTGTTGTGTGACCATCATTATTGCACTTATAACACTTAATGTTATTATTCCTTGGAGGTGCAAATGTCTTAGGATTTCTCCTAGTGAAGCCATATCCTCTTCTATCATGAACCCTACAATTCATTGCCTTGTGACCAAACTGATTACATGAGTAGCAATACCCATTGAAAAGTTATATGTTCCCATATTCCTATCTTTCATGTGTCCTACACTGTGAAGCCATGTGCCCAAACCTGTGACATGAAAAACATCTTCCATTGAAGTTTCCTTGTCTTGACCTCATTGGTCTCTTAGTCTCTCTTGACCTATTCTAATTGTTGTTCCATCTGTATCTTCTTTGTGCATTGTTCCTATTCTTGTTGAAATTTCTATTGTCCAACTCATCCTCAGATGTCTCACTTTCTTTTACACTATCTTCTTCTGAAGTGTCTTCATCTAAAGTTTCTTCTCCTCCAGAACTTGAGGTTGACTTTCCTTCCCATTTCTTTTATCCTTGTTCAAATCCAAGACCTATTTTGCTTGATGTAGGCTTTTGTATCTTGATGAACTTATCCAAGTTCTTTGAGCTATTTTTGAACCCTTTTAGCTTGAATTTGGAGTCTTCTAAATCTTCCCTTAGTAGTGCCACTTCTTGTGCTAACTTTTCACATTCTAAGATCTTTGCTTCTAACTTATCCTTGAACTTATTTGTCTTAGCCTTTGATTTTTCTAGATCCTCTATAAGCATCCTTCTCTCTTCATCACATTCTTGAAACTGAATTTCAAGTTTAGAGTTTTGCTTTCTTACCTTCTTCACTATGTCAAGGGCATAGATAAGTTCTCCCTTGAGATCATATCCATATTTATCTGAATATTCCTCTATTTGTTTACCTTTGTCCATATCATCATTTTCTTTTGGCTTGTCTTCTATAGGGTCATTTTCTTCTTCTTCTAGTGCCATTAGAATATTCTCTTCTGGTCCTTCAAGTGCATCCTCATATTCATCATCACTAAAACTATAACCATTCCTTGTACAACTATCTTCAAGATGTCCAAAGTTACCACATCTAAAACACTTGAGAATCATTGGTGCCCTTTTCTGAACTTCTTTTTCTTCAATCATAAATAGGACTTCATCTCTATCATTATCTGAAAAACTAGCATCACTATCACTTGAGTACTTACTTGCCTTATCCGCATAGTAGCTCCTCTTTTGCCTTTGAAAGAACTTCTTTCCTTGTCTGCTTTGTCCATCCTTGCTTTTCTTTTGGTGCCTGTATCTTTTTGATTCCCTATTTTTGTGATCCTGTTTCTCTTCACCATTGTTATTCTTAGCTTCTTGACAATCTGTTGCATAATGACCATACTTTCCACAATTGAAACATTTAACAGATTTTAGATCTCTAGATCTTCTAGAATCCTTATCCCTTCTACCATAATTAGCTTCTTCATCACTGGATGACTCATTGCTTGATTCTGACTTCTTACCCTTTGTCTTCTTGATTGCTTTGAAGGTTGCTTCCTTCTGGGGAATAGGTTCTTTTGTTCTCATCTCAAAAGTTGTAAGAATACCAAGCAACATATCTCTTGTCAAAGAATCACCATCCTTTGATTCTTCTATAGCTGAAATATTTTCACTAAACCTTGTTGGAAGAGACCTTAAGATCTTATCACAAATATCTGATTCATCAACCTTCATTCCAAGTCCTTGCATAGCATTAACAACCTCATCAACTCGAAGTAGATAAGTACTAATATTTTCCTCATTCTTCATTCTTAACTCTTCAAGTTGTCCTTTGAGATTTTGTATCTTTGCTTTCTTGACACCTTTATCTCCTTCATATATATTTTGCAACTTATCCCACATTCCTTTTGCATCTTGACAATGCATAACTTTTATGGACTCTGTTCTATGCAAACCTCTCAAAAGTGCATTCATTGCTTTTGAATTGTAATGTTGTAGAAGCTTACCTTCCTTATCTATAGGTGGATCAACTGAGGGGTCGTATCCATTTTCAACTACTTCCCAAACTTCATTGCCAAGTGCCTTCAAGTAGATCTTCATTCTCAAACTCCAATATACATAATCACTTCCATCAAATACTGGTACTGAATTATCTGAAGGTCCATTCTTAGAATCCATTATGTTCTTGTTAGCTTTTCCTTCAAGCTATTAAACTCTTTCGAAGGAACCCGCTCTGATACCAATTGAAGAACACAAGCTTATACTGAGAGGGGGTGAACAGTATAAGACCACTTTTTACTTTTTCTTTCCCAATCAATATTATGCAATGTAAAGATAGCAATATCAATAGCAGTAATCAAAGCAATGCACAAATCACCACACACAATAGAGACACCACAATTTACGTGGTTCACCCAATGTGGGCTACTCCACGGAGAAAATATTTCACTAAAATTTTCTCAATCAATCTCTTGGGAATCCTTTCCCTATTACAATGTTTATGGACCTCTATCCAAAGGAGATACCAATCCCCTTAATCAAGTTCATGGATCTCTATCCATAGGAGAACTCCTTTCTCCTCTTACTCTAGTTGGTGATCTTCTAGAAGAACTGTTGCCTCCACTACACTAGCTAATGGATCTCTATCCATAGAAGACTCTTGTCCTCACTCAAGACCTATCCTCACTCCTGCTAATGGATCTCTATCCACTAGAGACTATCATCCTCTATACTCTATCACCTCCAAAGCTTACACTCAACTCTATCTCAAATATATACTAAACATAGTCCATCGGTCTAGCACAAATCTATCCTCAATATCTATCTTTAGTCTAGCACAAATCTATCCTCAAATATACACCAAAATCTATCCTCGAATATGTACTAAACATAGTCCTTCGGTCTAGCACAAATCAGTCCTCAATATCTATCCTCAAGCCTTAACTCAAAGCTTGACTCAATCTCAAATCAACTCTATTGGATCTACCCCAAACCTTAACTCAAGGTTTGAACAAATCAATCAATCAACTCTGCTCTCAAGCCTTCTCAAAGACTTATCTCAAATATACCTTGTAATCTTCCACAAAATCTCACACCAATCAATCTACAAGTCCTCTCTAGAACTTTGTCCAATCTTCTCAATAAGTCCTCTCAAGAACTTAACCAAATCTGCTCAATAAGTCCTCTCAAGACTTTTTTCAAATCTGCTCTCAATATGTATTGTAAGCTTCCACAAAAGCTTACTCAAATCTATCCACAAGTCTTCTCAAAGACTTACCTCAAATCTGCTCAACAAGTCCACACTAGAACTTGTCCAATCTCATAGAAACATAAAGAGAATTGTTAGAGACTCAATATGCTCTATACTCATCACAATGCTCAAACACTTTCAATCACTCTTTCAGAAACATACAGAGAATTGTTAGAGACTCAATATGCTTCAACTCAATCACTTTCTCAATTCAATTCAGAATATAGAATAGTTTGTTTTATGGAACTTGAACAATCACTTCACACATCCACTTGACTAGGCTCAACCAACTCTACTCAACCAATCACTCAATGAAATAATCCTTGCTCACAAACCCTAGTCCAAGCATATGATCCTTCACTCAAAATATTTCCAACAATGCTCAACAACAAATCTCACATAACAATGATAACCCTAGTTCAAGTTCTTTGCTCAACAACTCACTTCAACAACAATGCTTATAAAACAACTCTCACATAACAATGATACTCATGTTCTTTTCAAACCCTAGTTCTTTGCTCAACCAATGGCTTCAACAACAATGCTTATAAAACAAGGTTTCAATAACAACTCTTTATTCCAGAAAACCTTGAAGCATTAACTCAAACACACTCAATAAGGAAGCCCTAATCAATTCCTTTTCACTCCAAACTTATTTTTAGAAAACCAATCAATCAACTCAACTATGGAAGAATGTGCTCATACCTTTTCTTGATGATGAAGGAATCTCAAATATCTGCCACAACCACAAACACTTCTATGCCAAACTCAAAGAGGTTAGAAGATAAATCTCTCTCACAATGTAATGCAAAAACTCAATTACACCTTATCACTCCATATTTAAAAACAACCATCAACATACATAAAATATTTATCCAATAACACCTTATAATCTCCCAATTAAAATAAATTTAACATCCACCAAAATTAACTCAAAAACCTCTTTAATTAGATTTAATGGCAAAAAGAACTTTGGCAAAAATCAAATCCACTTTCCTTATAACTCCAATAACATAAATTAATTACCAAGCAAGCAACCTTTCATATACCCTTATAACTCCAAATAACACCTTAAGAAAACATTAGGCAAATAAAAATATTTAATTAAAAGTACCTTTGCCACTTGTGGGATTCGAACCCACAACCACTGCCTCCTCGTGCACCCTAGCCATGGGCTTGACCACCGCATGTGCTAGGCACACGCTTGGAAGGCTAAGAGCACCACGTGCTCTTTCTTCCCAAGCCTAGCGCTCTAAAAAGCATGTGCCAAAATATTTCCACCTTGCGCTCAAGACAAACATGCCAACAACCTCCACGTGAATCGATCGTGGTCACTTCCACTCCAAACGCTCTCACAAAACATGCTTGCCAATGGACCACACTATCCAATGGGAGTGAGGCCTTAAGCCCTCCCCACTAGTCTTCTTCCTGGTGCTAAAAGACAAAATGATTCTTATCTTCTTCCTCAATGATTTGCATGAAATAAACTTTGCTCGATCGCTTGAATATTAATCGATGAAGGTAAGGTTTGAATGCCCCTTTGGCATGGCATTTATACATGAAATCCACCATTTGACTTAGACGTCGGTGCTCCACAAAATTTGATGACGTCGGTGGGAAAAAGACAATTGCAATTTGAATTTAAACTTTGCCAACCTTACCATAAGGTAATTTAATTAAATTATAAATTAATTAATAATAATATTAATTAATATAATTAAGTTATAATTAATTTAATAACCAAAAGGATTATTAAATTAAATTACAAATTAATATATAATTAAATTATTATAATTAATTTAATTCCTTAGGCCTCTCCATAGGTTTTAAGAAAAACCTTTTATTTTGCCATCAATGGTTTTGAGAAAAACCATTTAAATCATGCTTTTGTGGAAAGGAGAGTGAGCCCAATATTCAACCAAGAATCATTAACCTTGCATTAAGAATTATCATGTTTAAATACAACATTAGGAGGCTTAATATAGGCACTAGGAATATTTATAAAATATCCCCAAGCATAAATTAGGAGTCCTCCCCCTAATTTAGCTAACAGCTAACTACGTTACATAGTCAACATGACTACTGTAACTTACTAAGATAGAATAGAAATCAACCTAGTTACCTAGTAACCTCATGGTAAAAACAAGAAATAACTTTTTACCACATGGTAAATAAAATCTACCTTGGTGAATTTTTAGGAATTACCCAAGTAAGGTAATATTACTCTAACATCCCTCCTTATTACATTATTTGGGTAATACATACATATCCCTCTATACAACAATATTTGGGTAAAGTATATAACTACCCCAATACAGTGAAGAAGATGTTGATCTGCTGGTTCTTTGCTCTATCACAGTGCTCTAGCTGCTCCTATGCAAAAAGTGGGTCATTCCTCGCTTTGTCTTCACACCAATGAATGTCCTTATAGTAATCACATCATCCAACCGAATTGCATGGGTTACCAGCCGTTGTAATCACTAGGTGTAGTAGAATAGATCACTTCATACGAGGTTCATTCACTTACAATATGAGTTTGCAAAATATAAGGTAGCTAAGTTGTCAGTCACTGCAGAAAATGCACCCTTATAAGTTCCCCCCTTCTTGTTGAAAAACATAGTGTATTCAATTTCTGAAGGAAGTGTGACTAAGGTGTCGGTCAAAGCCAAAAATGCACCCTTATAAGCCATCTTCCCTATTTACAAAAATGGTGAAGAAAAGAAATTTATATCCCCCCTAAATTGCAAAAAGTGTGCAACTCAAGAGTGTTGTGAAGGAATTACAAATATTGCCTCCTAGGCAATTGTACACCACAAAAAGTCGCTCCTCTTGTTACAAGTACTTCAAACACCTAGAATTTGCTATTTATGAAGCCTAAAAGAGGTACAAGCACCCCTTATTGCAAGGTCTTCAAACAAAATACTTATGCTATTTATGAAGCCAAAATGGTGAGGAGAGATAGAAAATGGTGCTTTTTCCCAAGGGACACATGTGTTTTCCCTCTACAATAATGTTTTAGCAATGAGCACTCCTTGTGCTCTCTTTGAACCAGAATCAGAATCCGAATGAGACACTTCACTAGAAATATGGCTTCTGTGTTGTGCCTTTGCCATTTTAGTTTTGCTTGTTTTGAAACCAACACTGAATGGTGTCTTGGTTTTCATTTTTACAAGTTTTCAAAACTATGGTTTCTAGGCAATTTGATAAAAAAAAATTCATCAATTTGGCCTTCCTTATTGCAAGTACTTCAAGCATGATTGCTATTATGAAGTCTAAAATAAAAGGTTTAATGTTGATGACTTGGACTTTTCTAATTGCCTTTACAAGTTTTATTTCCCTCTTATCAAAATCTATGTTTGAAGGAAGAAAGGAATTATCCCCCCTTAGTGCAAAGGATTGCAACTTTTTAAGGTTCCTTATTTTCAAAAACTTGTTCTTTCTTTTTTATTACCCTAAAAGAGTACCAAAATATAATTCACTCAAACAGATATTTAATGGCACCTGCCTTAACACCCTTCAATAAGGATGAAAATTTTGAGGAGATTAAGCCAAACAAATAAGAGTGAAGTAGGGGTTTTGTTGATTTAGGAGAGAATATCAAGTGTTATTGGATTTAAATTTGTGCATGGATGTACACAAATTTTTGAAATTTTAAGGTATGGATGTTCTTGATTATATGACTTATAGTTGCAAAAAGAATGATGCAACAATCAAACAAGAAATGGCCTCAAAATTATTATCACCTAGTTTGCCAATTAAGGTGTCGAGTAAAATTGATAATGCACCTTTTTAAATTTTTGCAACAAAATATGTGTTTTGTGTTGTGCAAAAAATGATATTTTTATGTCTCCTACTTTGTTTTCCAATTTTGCAAAAGAAGTGAAATGTTGTATTCCCCCCTGAATTTTGCAAAATGAACAATTTGAGCACTCCTTCCAAGACAAGTCGACACACAACCCACGTTTGGAAGGCTTCCAGAACTAGTCGACACATGACTTAGTTTTTGTGGACCCAATGTTACAATTTATTCTCAATTTTGCAAGAAAAATGTGCAATTTTATGTCTTATATCTTCTTGGAGAAAACAAATGCACTCTTCAATTTTGACGTTTTGCAAATTTTTGTCTCCTTGTGTTACAATTTGGCAAAAAAGAATTCAAGTTTGATCCTCTTTTGTGTTGCAAAATAATAAGGTTTTGAGAAGAGTTGAAGGGTTCTAATTTTGCAAAAAATATGATGCTCTTATATGTCTTATATCTCCTTTGGAGGAGAAAACAAAAGCTCCTTCTTTGAATTTGAAAATTGCAAAAAAAAAATGCCCCTAAATTTCAATTTTAATGTATAAATCTAATTATTTCTAGCTTATTTTAAATTAATAATAAAATTAATTTTTTCAGCGGCGTAAAAGGTTTAAAATGATTGTGGCATGGTGGTTATAGGGGCAGATCGCGAAGATCTATGTGGCGGCTCCGGGCGATGCACGTAGAATACCGTGGCGGCCATAAAAGCCGGACACCTGCCGGATTCATGGCGGCTATCGATTCCACCATGTAAAATCAAAAAAATAATAATAATAATAATAAAATTAATTTATATAAAAAAATCACTTTAATAAATAAATTTAAAAAAGGATTTTTATATATAAAAAAAATTAAATTATTAAAAAAATAAATTAAAAAAAATTAAAAAAATACAAAAAAAAGTTTACCTTTGAAGCCTTGGCCCCTTTGTTTTGGTGCGTTGGAGCAAAAAAAATATGCCCCCGACGGGGGTCGAACTCCCGACCTGCCCCATCGGGAGCCTTAGCTCCGGCCGCCCTTGCCGGTCGGGCTACAGGGCCCGACGTGAAGGGAAGGGAATGAAATTCCCTTTCCCTTATTTCCTCGCACGAGCAGGAAAAGAATTGTGGGATTTATCCCACATCGCCCGTGCGGAGGATAGTTTGGGCCTTAAAAGGGCTTTCAAGCCCTTTTGCTATTGACTGCCCTGTAGGTAGTCAGTCCTCCATTATCCTTTTGGTCACCACAACATGGCGGCTAGGTCGAGTCGGGTGGCATGTGGCATTCTGCCACATGTCACCCACGTGTCATGTTTGAGTCAGGGTCAGTCCATGTGTCTATTCCCTGTGGTTGTTTGCCATGTGTCAGGTCCATTCCAGTCGTCTATCTAGTCAGCATCTAGGTGGTGTGTGGCCTGTCTGCCATGTGTCACCTAGACAACTATCCTAGTCATCTTTGGTTTCTATGCCCGATCTAGTTAGCAGCCTCGTGTCCAGTCTACCCAGGTGTCTACCACATAGGATCCATGTCTCTGTATGTCCGGTCTGCCTAGGTGTCTGCCATGTAGGATCCACGTCTCCTCGGCCACCCCAGTCCATGTCAGCTCATTGTCTCAGGAGTCACGCTAGGTGTGCCATGTCAATGCCTCAGGATCTATGCCTAAGGTCACATGAGGTCACTGGTAGTAAGTCGATCAGATCATCGAATAAGGAGGGTGTGCCTACCCTCTCTTTTTGATCATTGAAGGTGGTCAGTCTGATCGCCAAATAAAGAAGGCGCACCTGCCCTCACTTTTTGGTCGTCGATGGTGGTCGATCCGGTCGTCAGATCTAAGTCTGATGCCTACTCATCGTCGATCATCAGATCTAATTCTAATGCCTGGTTATCGTCGGAGGGCTATCTTAGGTGGTCAACCATCCTTCTGCCATCAAAGATCCCTCTTTGATCGAGGGACAGCCCTCTATTAGCCTATCAGGCCTGACAGGTCAGATAGTAGAATGTTGTTAGATCTATCTAGGCCTACGGGCCATTTCCCATGGTCACCCGATGATGTGGGCCTATAGGCCTTCTTTCATGGCCGCTCAAGGACTTGGGCCTACGGCCCCTCTCTCGTGATCGCCCGATGACTTGGTCCGGTCAAGCTCCTACAGGCTCTCCCTTGACCCTGTCCTGCGGGACAAGAAAAAAAAATCCTAACCTAGGTATGTGGGACCAAGGAAAAATCCCTTCGTCTCGCCTCCCATTACGGCTCTGATGCCAATGTGGAAAGGAGAGTGAGCCCAATATTCAACCAAGAATCATTAACCTTGCATTAAGAATTATCATGTTTAAATACAACATTAGGAGGCTTAATATAGGTGCTAGGAATATTTAGAAAATATCCCCAAGCGTAAATTAGGAGTCCTCCCCCCTAAGTTAGCTAATAGCTAACTAAGTTACGTAGTCAACATGACTACTGTAACTTACTAAGAATAGAAATCAACCTAGTTACCTAGTAACCTCATGGTAAAAACAAGAAATAACTTTTTACCACATGGTAAATAAAATATACCTTGGTGAATTGTTAGGAATTACCCAAGTAAGGTAATATTACTCTAATAGCTTTACATAAATCTCTTTTAGAACCAATCAAGATGCAATCCTTATTAGAACCTTTTGACATCAATGACAACTAATTTTTCTCAAAATTTCCAACAATCTCCCCCTTTTTCATTGATGGCAATCCAAACTCTTTATACCAAAAACTTAACCTTTTTTAGGTTCTACTCCCCTTGTTACATTGTTCCCCCTGGCTCAAATCTCTCCTTATTTCTCAAATACCAAATCTCTTCCCCTTACTCAAATCTCTCTCCCTTTGACATCAATGGCAAAGGGTCACCTTTGGGTTCCTGTTCATATCCATATTCTTGTTCCTGTTCATATCCATATTCTTGTTCCTGTTCATATCCATGTTCTTGTTCATATCCATATTCATGTTCCTGTTCTTGTTCATGTTCCTGTTCCTATTCCTGTTCCTGTTCCTGTTCCTGTTCCTGATCTTGTTCCTATTCATATCCATGTTTTTGTTCCTGTTCTTGTTCCTGTTCTTATTTATGTTCATACTTGATTCTGGAATGTCTGCTCTACACCACTTTGCTATGTGACCATCATTATTGCACTTATAACACTTAATTTTATTATTCCTTGGAGGTGCAAATGTCTTAGTATTTCTCCTAGTGAAGCCATATCCTCTTCTATTATGAACCCCTGTAATTCATTGCCTTGTGATCAATTTGATTACATGAGTAGCAATACCCATGGAAAAGATGTATGTTCTCATATTCCTATCTTTTATGTGTCCTACACTATGAAACCATGTTCCCAAACCTATGACATGAAAAATATCTTCCATTGAAGTTTTCTTGTCTTGACCTCATTTGTCTCTTAGTCTCTCTTGACCTATTTTTATTGTTGTTCCATCTGTATCTTCTTTGTGCATTGTTCCTATTATTTTTTAACTTTCTATTGTCCAACTCACCCTCAGATGTCTCACTTTATCTTACACTGCCTTCTTTTGAAGTGTCTTCATATAAAGTTTCTTCTCCTCCAGAACTTGAGGTTGACTCTCCTTCTCAATTCTTTTATCCTTGTTCAAATCCAAGACCTGTTTTGCTTGATGTAGGCTTTTGTATATTGATGAACTTATCCAAGTTATTTGAGCTATTTTTGAACCCTTTTAGCTTGAATTTGGAGTCTTTTAAATCTTCCCTTAGTAGTTCCACTTCTTGTGCTAACTTTTCACATTCTAAGATTTTTGCTTCTAACTTATCCTTGAACTTCTTTGTCTTAGCCTTTGATTTTTCTAGATCCTCTATAAGCATCCTTCTCTCTTCATCATATTCTTAAAACTGAATTTCAAGTTTAGAGTTTTGCTTTCTTACCTTCTTCATTGTGTCAAGGGCATAGATAAGTTCTCCCTTGAGATCATATCCATCTTTATCTAAATATTCCTCTATTTGTTTACCTTTGTTCATATCATCATTTTATTTTGGCTTATCTTCTATAGGGTCATTTTCTTCTTCTTCTAGTGCCATTAGAATATTCTCTTCTGGTCCTTAAAGTGCATCCTCATATTCATCATCACTAAAACTATAACCATTCCTTGTACAACTATCTTCAATATGTCCAAAGTTACCACATCTAAAACACTTGAGAATCATTAGTGCCCTTTTCTAAACTTTATTTTCTTCAATCATAAATAGGACTTCATCTTTATCATTATCTGAAAAAATAGCATCACTATCACTTGAGTACTTAATTGCCTTATCCGCATAATAGTTCCTCTTTTGCCTTTGAAAGTACTTTCCTTGTCTACTTTTTCCATCCTTGCTTTTCTTTTGGTGCCTGTATCTTTCTGATTCCTTGTTTCTATGATCCTGTTTCTCTTCACCATTATTATTCTTAGCTTCTTGAAAATCTATTGCATAATGACCATACTTTCCACAATTGAAATATTTAATATATTTTAGATCTCTAGATCTTCTAGAATCCTTATCCCTTCTACCATAATTATCTTCTTCATCACTAGATGACTCATTGTTTGATTCTTACTTCTTATCCTTTGCCTTTTTATTGCTTTGAAGGTTTATTCCTTCTGGGTAATAGGTTCTTTTGTTCTCATCTCAAAAGTTGTAATAATACCAAGCAACATATCTCTTGTCAAAGAATCACCATCCTTTGATTCTTCTATAGCTAAAATATTTTCACTAAATCTTGTTGGAAGAGACCTTAAGATCTTATCACAAATATTTGATTCATCAATCTTCATTCCAATTCCTTGCATAGCATTAACAACCTCATCAACTTGAAGTAGATAAGTACTAATATTTTCCTCATTCTTCATTCTTAACTATTCAATTTGTCCTTTGAGATTTCGTATCTTTGCTTTCTTGACACCTTTATCTCCTTCATATATATTTTGCAACTTATCCCATATTCCTTTTGCATCTTCACAATGCATAACATTTATGGACTCAATTCTATGCAAACCTCTCAAAAGTGCATTCATTGCTTTTGAATTGTAATGTTGTAGAAGCTTACCTTCCTTGTCTATAGGTGGATCAACTGGTGATATGTATCCATTTTCAACTGCTTTCCAAACTTCATTGCCAAGTGCCTTCAAGTAGATCTTCATTCTCAAACTCCAATATACATAATCACTTCCATCAAATATTGGTACTAAATTATCTAAAGGTCCATTCTTAGAATCAATTGTGTTCTTGTTAGCTTTTCCTTAAATAAGTTAAACTCTTTCAAAGGAACCCACTATGATACCAATTGAATAACATGATCTTATACTAAGAGGGGGGGTGAACAGTATAAGATCACTTTTTACTTTTTATTTCCCAATCAATATTATGTAATGTAAAGATAGCAATATCAATAGCAGTAATTAAAGCAATGCACAAATCACCACACACAATAGAGACACCATAATTTATGTGGTTCACCCAATGTGGGCTACTCCACGAAGAAAATATTTCACTAAAATTTTCTTAATCAATCTCTTAAGAATCCTTTCCCTATTACAATGTTTATGGTCCTCTGTCCAAAGGAGATACCAATCCCCTTAATCAAGTTCATGGATATTTATCCATAGGAGAACTCCTTTCTCCTCTTGCTCTGGCTGGTGATCTTCTAGAAGAATTTTTGCCTCCACTACACTGACTAAGGGATCTCTATCCACTGAATACTCTTGTTCTCACTCATAAGACCTATCCTCACTACCCTAGCTAATGGATCTCTATCTACTAGAGACTATCATCCTCTATAATTTGTCACCTCCAAAGCTTGCACTCAACTCTATCTCAAATTTGTACTAAACATAGTCCATCAGTCTAGCACAAATCTATCCATAATCTCTATATTTGGTCTGGCATAAATCTATCCTCAAATTTGCACCAAAATTTATCCTCGAATATGTACTAAATACAGTTCCTCGATCTAACACAAATCATCCCTCAATATTTGTCCTCAAGCCTTAACTCAAAGCTTGACTCAATCTCAAATCAACTCTGTTGGATCTACCCCAAACCTTAACTCAAGGTTTGAACAAATCAATCAATCAACTCTGTTGGATCTGCCCCAAACCTTAACTCAAGGTTTGAATAAATAAATCAATCAACTTTGCTCTCAATCCTTCTCAAAGACTTATCTCAAATCTACCTTGTAAGCTTTCACAAAAGCTCACACCAATCAGTCTACAAGTCCTCTCTAGAACTTGTCCAATATGCTCAATAAGTCCTCTCAAGAACTTAACCAAATCTTCTCAATAAGTCCTCTCAAGGACTTAACCAAATCTGCTCAATAAGTCCTCTCTAGGACTTAACCAAATATTCTCAATAAGTCCTCTCTAGGACTTAACCAAATCTGCTCAATAAGTCCTCTCAAGAACTTAACCAAATCTACTCAATAAGTCCTCTCTAGGACTTAACCAAATCTGCTCAATAATTCCTCTCAAGAACTTAACCAAATCTGCTCACAATTTGTATTGTAAGCTTCCACAAAAGCTTACTCAAATCTGTCCACAAGTCTTCTCAAAGACTTACCTTAAATCTGATCAACAATTCCACACTAGAACTTGTCCAATATCATAGAAACATAAAGAGAATTGTTAGAGACTCAATATGCTCTATACTCATCACAATGCTCAAACAATTTCAATCACTCTTTTAGAAACATACAGAGAATTGTTAGAGACTCAATATGCTTCAAATCAATCACTTTCTTAATTCAATTCAGAATATAGAATAGTTTATTTTATGGAACTTGAATAATCACTTCACACATCCACTTGACTAGGCTCAACCAACTCTACTCAATCAATCACTCAATAAAATAATCCTTGCTCATAAACCCTAGTCCAATAATATGATCCTTCACTCAAAATGTTTCCAACAACGCTCAACAACAAATCTCACATAACAATTATACTCTTGTTCTTTTCAAATCCTATTTCAAGTTCTTTTCTCAACAACTCACTTCAACAACAATGCTTATAAAATGACTCTCACATAACAATGATACTCATATTCTTTTGAAACACTAGTTCTTTGCTCAACCAATGGCTTCAACAATAATGCTTTTAAAACAAGGTTTCAATAACAAATATTTGTTTTCACTCAAACCTTTAAGCATTAACTCAAACACACTCAATAAGGAAGCCCTAATCAATTTGTTTTCACTCTAAACTTATTTTTATCAAACCAATCAATCAATTCAACTATAGAAGAATGTGCTCATACATTTTCTTGATTATGAAGAAATATCAAATATCTGCCACAACCACAAACACTTCTATGCCAAACTCAAATAGGTTAGAAGATAAATCTCTCTCACAATGTAATGCAAAAACTCAATTACACCTTATCACTCCATCTTTAAAAACAACCATCAACATACATAAAATATTTATCCAATAACACCTTATAATATCCTAATTAAAATAAATTTAACATCCACTAAAATTAACTCAAAAACCTCTTTAATTATATTTAATGGCAAAAAGAACTTCAAAAAAAATCACATCCACTTTCCTTATAACTCCAATAACATAAATTAATTACCAAGCAAGCAACCTTTCATATACCCTTATAACTCCAAATAACACCTTATAGAAAATATTAGGCAAATAAAATATTTAATTTAAAAGTACCTTTGCCACTTGTGGGATTCAAACCCACAACCACTGCCTCCTTGTGCACCCCATTTGGGGGCTTGACCACCGTGTACGCTAGGCACATGCTTGGAAGGCTAATATCACCACATGCTCTTTCTTATCAAGCCTAGCGATCTAAAAAGTGCATGCCAAAATATTTCAACCACGACGCTCAAGACAAACATGCAAACAACCTCCACATGAATTGATCGTTGTCACTTCCACTCCAAATTCTCTCATGAACTGTGCACTGCCAATGGACCACATTTTCCAATGGGAGTGAGGCCTTAGGCCCTCCCCACTAGTCTTCTTCTTGGTGTTAAAATACAAAATTATTTTTGTCTTCTTCCTCAAATATTTGCATGAAATAAACTCTGCTCGATCGCTTGAATATTAATCAAAGAAGGTAAGGTTTGAATGCCCCTTTGGCATGGCATTTATACACAAAATCCACAATTTGACTTAGACGTCGACGCTCCACTAAATTTGATGACATCGACAGAAAATGAAGAACACAAGCTTATACTGAGAGGGGGAATGAATAGTATAAGACCACTTTTTACTTTCTTTCCAAACCAATATCAATTAATATCCTTAATTACAATAACCAAATGTAGCAGTGTGCATTAATAACTTAGATAGCAATAGTAAGCAAGAGCACAAATCACCACACACAATTGAGACACAAGATTTAACATGGTTCCTCCAATGTGGGGTACTCCACAAGATAATATCCTTATAATATTTCACACAAAAATAAAGATCCTTATCCAATACAATGATTTCTTTTATCTGCTCAAAGCTAGGAAATAAAAAGCTCGCACGAAACTTGTCCAAATCTGCATAACAAGCTCACACATAACTTGTCCAAAACTGCTCAACAAGCTCACATAGAACTTGTCCAAATTTCTTTGATCTACTCAAAGCTAGGCAATAACAAGCTCACACAGAACTTGTCCAAATCTACATAACAAGCTCACACAGAACTTGTCCAAAACTGCTCAACAAGATCACACAAAACTTTTCCAAATCTACTCAACAAGCTCATAGAGAACTTGTCCAAATTTGCTCTTGTAAGCTCACCAATAACTTGCTCAAATCTTCTCCAACAAGCTCACTAAGAACTTGTCCAAATCTTCTCTAACAAGCTCACCAAGAACTTGCTCAAATCTGCTCCAACAAGCTCACTAAGAACTTGTCCAAATTTGCTCTAGCAAGCTCACCAAGAACTTGCTCAAATTTGCTCCATAGGCTCACTTATATACTCATCAAAATTTGTCCCAAATATGTCCACAAATCTATCTAAAACGGTCCACAAAGCTAACCCAAAACTATCCACAAAGCCTTCTCAAAGGCTCAATAAATCATACACAAACTGCCACAAATCTATCCATAAATCTATCCCAAAGGCCTTCTCAAAGGCTCAATCAATCATGCTCAAGTAGTACTCAAATCTCATCCACAAATCTATGAATTCAAGGCTCCAAGATGAACTCAACAATGAATGGCAATGCACTCTACAATGGATGACAATAATGATCCACAATTATCTCAACTCAAATCAACTCATAGAAGCATAAAGATAATTGTTAGAGAATCAATATGTTCTAAGCTCAATCTCAACTCAAATAAAAATTATAGAATAGTTTGTTTCATGGGACTTGAAAAATCACCTCACACAATCACTTGACTAGGCTTAATCAACTCAACTCAACCAATCACAACAAGGGACAACTCTTTCTCACAAAACCCTAGTCCAAGCATGTATCAACCAACTCAAATATTTCCAACAATGCTCAACCACAAATCTCACATTACAATGATACTCATGTTCTTTTCAAGTTCTTTACATAACCAATGGGCTTCAACAACTATGCTTATAAAACAAGGTTTAAACACAACTCTCAAACCAGAAAACCTTGAAGCATTCAACCAACCACTTTCGAAAAGGAAACCACAATCAATTCTTTTCACTCCAATTATATTTCAGAAATCAACCACCATAAACAATCAATAGGAGAATGTGCCCATACCTTTTTTATGCCAAGAATTTGTCCACAAAATCTGCCGCACTAAACACGACTTTCCTTTCCAATCTCAATAAGGGTTAGTGGACTTCAAATAATAATTACAAGATAAAGCATAACTCAATTTACACCTTTTTACTCCAACTTAATAAACACATCCACCAAAGACATTTTTAATAAAAAATCCTTATCAAAATAATAATCAATAAACCTCTTAGAAATTATTTTATAACAACTCCTTATTTCTCCTAAATCTTAATTCTCAATTTCATGAACATCAAATTAAATCAACAACTCATCCACCTTTGAAATAATAATCATAGCCCTTATAAAAACAAAGTTTAATTAAAAACTTTAATTATTACTAACCACCTTATAACTCCAAATTAGGGCTTAACAGAATTAATTAGAGCAAAAACGTATTTACCTCCTCAAGGGGATTCGAACCCCCGACTTGCCCACACCGCGAGTGTCTTAGCCATGGCTAAGGTTGCCACACGAGCTAGCCGCTCGTTTGAAAGGGAAAGGCACAACATGCCTTAAAAATTTTCCTCCCTTTTCGCAAATCAAAAGCTCTTCGAGCACTTTTCTTCCAAAACCTTTCGAATGCATTCAAGGGGATTTGAAACCTTGACATTTCATCTGCCCCACACCTTAGCCAAAATCCAATTGCCAATGTGTCACGCTACCCACTATACCTTTTGTCTTGACCTCACTTTGTCTTATTCACTGCTTCCGCTTTCCAAAGGATTTCACACGAGCTCTTATTCGGATTATTTTTCCAACGATTAATTCATGAGCTCACATTAGTTTATGAACCTTAGGTATCCCCTTTATATAGTCTCCTCAATATTTTTTATGACGTCGGCGTAAATCTTGCATATTTAATTTTAAATTTAAATTTAAATTTTAAATAATTAAAATTTAAACTAAATATTAAAAATTAAATATCTCCATCACCGGGGCACCTTTTTTGATGAAACGAAAGGCCAACTTGGGTTTTAAGAAAAATCCAATTAAAATCTACCATCCATAGTTTTAAATAAAACCTTTTATTTTTCCTGCCTTGGTTTTTACAAAAACCCTGTATTTATCCATGCTTTCCAAAATATCATTTGGCCACCAAAAAATCATTTGGCCACCAAAACTCAATGTGATCCATGTGACATCAATGACAACATAAAATAACTCAAATTGCCAACAATATCCCCCTTTGTCATTGGTGGCAACACCTCTAATGCAAAAACCATAATCACTGCAAAAACCATCTCTGAGAATCAAAGTTGCTCCCCCTGACTCAATATTCTCTATAGAGGTTGATCCCCCTAACTCAATGCTCTCTTTGGAGGCTACTCCCCCTAACTCAATGCTCTCCCCTTTACTCAAATCTCTCCCCCTTTGACATCAATGGCAAAAGGGACACCTATGGGGTAAAAAGATATGACTCTTAAGCATAGCCCCCTCACCACCTTCTCTCTTGAGGTGATTAATTTTGGGGTGGGAGTACTTTTACTCCCATGTTACATTATTTCTTTCCTCTATCAACTTCCTTCCACGTTTTTATGATATCCTTCTCTTGATCTTCTTGCCTTGAACCTGTTTGACCTTCTTGCCTTGAACCTGTTTGACCTTCTTGCCTTGAACTTGTTTGGAATTGAGTCCTACACCATTTTGCAATATGTCCAAAGTTATTGTAGTTAAAACACTTGATATTGTAGCCTTGGATGGTGTCCATATCCTAAAATATTTCTTGAAATAATTTCCATATCCATTCCTTTCATGAACCCTGTATTGTGAAGTTTTGTTTTCATGACCATTATGACCATGACTTCTGAATTGTGTAGCTCTAAAACCAAAACCATGTTGCTCATTTCCTTTGCACTAAGAATCTCTATGACCAATCCTGTTACATGAGAAGCAATGTCCCTGAAAACCATACCTTCTTCCTTTGATGTTCCTTCTATCAAAATCAAACTTCTTTGATCCATAGACCCTGCAGTGTATAGCCCTGTGTCCAAATCCATTACAAGAAAAACAATGTCCTTGAAAAGCCCTTTTTTCATGCCTTGGTTCATCATACCTTTCTTGACCATTATTCTTATGATAATTTTCAACTTGTACATTGCATCCTTGAACCTTCTTTGTAGTATCTAAATCCTCTTCCTTAATTTCTTCCTTGCTTTCCTCTTCAAGAGTTTCTTTTCCTTTTGAACTTGATTCACCTATCTCAAAACAAGAACCAAACTAAATATTTGGAGCCATAGGAACTTTGGAAATTTCCTCATAAATCTTATGTGTTGTCTTGCTTTCATCTTTTAGAACTTCCTTTCCTTTTGAGTGTGATTCCCCAAACCTAAAATATGAGACTTTTGGTGCTTTGGAATCTTTCTCTTCTTTCTCTTTATTTGTGTCAAGTAGCAAATTGGCATCCATCTCTATAGCCTCTGAAATACATGTTTCCTTCTTAGTGAAAATATCTTGACCTTTTGAGTCATGTGATGGATCAAACTTCTTATGTATGGAACATCTCAATTCTTTTATATTCTCTTTAACCTCTTGTAGTTGCTCATGGATCTCATTGAAGTCTTTTTTTAGATAAACTGAGATATCTAACTTTCTTACACTATTCTCTTGTTTAACTTATTTTATTGGAGTGAATGTTCTTCTTCTACTTCTCTTATCCCATAGAAAAACCCTTCTTCATCTTCACTGTCACTAATATCATTATAATCTTCTATAGCAAACAAACTCTCAATATTTCTTTGACCATGCTTATTTCCTTGATGTGTCATCTCATCTTCACTATCACTAAACCATTGCAATATCCTAATCTATGATCTCTTTGACCACACACAAAGCATTGCTCTCTTTCACCTTCTATTCCTATAAATAGATGTTCTTCCTTTTCATCATCTGATTTATCTCTATCACTATGATTTGAGCTATCAATTGCTTCTACAATGTAGTAAGATTTCTTTACCTTACAAAAAAGTTTCTTCTTCTCATACCTATTTTGCCTGTATTTGTCATCTTTTTCATGCTTATGCTATCAATCTTATTTTCTTCTGTGATCTTGTTTTTCATCATCATTGTTTTCTTCATATGGACACTTGTATGCATAGTGACCAATATCACCACACTTGTAGCATCTGAATTTCCTTATATCCCTGAAATTCCTTGAGTCCTTATTCCTTTTGATGAAGTTAGCTTCCTCATTATTATCTAAACCTCTACTTGTTTCTAAAACTTTCCCTTTCTCTTTTTCTAAAGCCTTGAATGCAATATCTTTTATTGGAACCTGATGCTTACTTACCCTCATCTCATAAGTTTTGAGAGTTCCTTGCAATTCTTCCATTGTTAGCTTGTTGATATCCATTGTTTCTTCTATTTCTAAAACCTTAGCATCATATTTCATGGGAAGTGATCTCAAAACATTTTGAGTAACTTATGATTCTTTCATCTCAAAACCTAGGCCTCTCATGGTGTTAGTAATCTCATCAACTCGAAGTAAAAACTTTGCAATATCTTCAAAATATTCCATTTTCAATTCCTCAAATATTTTTCTATGAGTTTGTATTTTTGCCAAATTTACCTTGGAATATCCTTCATAAGTATTCCACAACTTGGTCCACATATCATTAGCTGAATTACATACCATAACCTTTGCAAAATTTGTCTCTTGTAGCCCACTCAAAATACAATTCATTGCTCTTGCATTGATCTCAACCAATTTCCTAATAGTCTTATCTACCTCAAGATCACCTTCAATCCTATACTCTTTTTCAACCATTTGCCATACCTCATATCCTTGTGATATCAAGTAGTTCTTCATCCTCATGCTCTAGAAAGCATAATTGTTACCATCAAACAATGGAGCCTTATTTGTAGATGATCCATTCTGTGAAGCCATCTATGTTCTTGTAGAATCTACCCTCAAGTTGTTAGCTTTTTGAAGTAACCCGCTCTAATACCAATTTAATAACACAAGATTATACTGAAAGGGGGGGTGAACAGTATAAGACCACTTTTTACTTTCTTTCCAAACCAATATCAATTAATGTCCTTAATTGTAATAACCAAATGTAGCAGTGTGCATTAATAACTCAGATAGCAATAGTAAGCAAGAGTACAAGTCACCATACATAATTGAGACACAAGATTTAACGTGGTTCCCCCAATGTGGCGTACTCCACAAGATAATATCCTTATAATATTTCACAACATAAATAAGGATCCTTATCCAATACAATGATTTCTTTTATCTTCTCAAAGCTAGGCAATAACAAGCTCGCATAGAACTTGTCCAAATTTGCATAACAAGCTCACACAAAACTTGTCCAAAATTGCTCAATAAGCTCACACAGAACTTGTCCAAATTTTTTTGATCTGCTCAAAGCTAGGCAATACCAATATCACATAGAACTTGTCTAAATATACATAACAAGATCACACATAACTTGTCCAAAACTGCTCAACAAGCTCACACAAAACTTGTCCAAATCTACTCAACAAGCTTACACAGAACTTGTCCAAATCTTCTCTAGCAAGCTCACCAATAACTTGCTCAAATATGCTCCAACAAGCTCACCAAGAACTTGTCCAAATATGCTCTAGCAAGCTCACCAAGAACTTGCTCAAATCTGCTCCAACAAGCTCACTAAGAACTTGTCCAAATCTTCTCTAGCAAGATCACCAAGAACTTGCTCAAATATGCTCCATAGGCTCACTTAGAACCTCATCAAAATTTGTCCCAAATATATCCACAAATTTGTCTAAAATTATCCATAAAGCTATCCCAAAAACTATCCACAAAGCCTTCTCAAAGGCTCAATGAATCATACACAAACTTGTACGCAGGTGGGCTAAAACATAAAAACTTTATTTAATTAACTTCAAAAAATTACATGCTACACACACAACGCTTAGGTATTTATAGGGAAGAAGGAGGAAGGAGGAAGGGAGAGATAAGGGAAAATAGTGGGATGTGGAGGGATAAGGGATAAGGAAGGAGGTGGAGGAATAAGGAGGATGAGGAGGAGCGGGAAATAGGGAGCGGAAGATATGGAGAGATAAGGAGGAAATGGTGGCGGGAGGAAAGGAGGAAATGGTGGCGGGAGAAAAGGAGGAAAAAATGGAGAGAATGTAGGAGAGGGAGTTTAGAAGATTTTTAAAAATCTTGCCGACAAAACTATGTCGACCATTACAAACATGTTCACACTGGGCCTAGAAATATCTAGATATTTTTGGGCCTAAACCCTCTTCACACTTGCAACATTCTCCCCCTTAAAGTTGAGAGAACTGACTACACAGTCTCTCAGCTTTATAAATTGAGCTTTAGCCATCGCTTTGGTGAATATGTCTACGACGTTCTCCAAAGTGCGACAAAATTTAAGCTCAACAATTTCATTTTCCACCATATCTCGGATGAAGTGATACTTCATATCAAAATGCTTCGTTCTACTATGGTGGATCGGATTGTATGCCAACTGAATGGCACTGATGTTGTCACAGTAAATCTTGGTCGGACCACTTTGTTGTTCTCCAATCTCTTCCAACACTTTTCTTAGCCATAGGGCTTGAGTACTAGCATAGGTGACTGCTATATACTCAGCTTCTGTAGAAGACAAAGCTACCACAGTTTGCTTTTTGGAACTCCATGTTATTAGCCCTGATCCCAGACTAAAACAGTTCCCTGAAGTTGATTTTTTGTCATCAATATTGCTGCCCCAATCACTATCACTAAAGCCTACAAGCTTGATAGTGTTACATTTATGGTACTGGATTCCAAAATCCAATGTACCCTTCACATATCTGAGAATTCTCTTAGCTTGCTTGCAAATGCAGCTCGGATGGGCTAGCCATAAATCGAGAGACAAGAGAAACAACATACTGAATATCAGGTCTGGTGTTGGCGAGAAACATCAAACTCCCAACCATGCTCCTGAAAGTGGTCACGTCAACTTTTGGTGCTCCATCATCTTTGCTTAATTGGATTCCATGTCCAACTCGGAGTTGCAACTGGTTTGCAATGCTCCATAGCAAACTTCTTGATCATGTCCCGAGCATACTTATGTTGACAGATGAAGATCCTTGTATCTGACTGATGAACTTCCAATCCAAGGAAGTAGTGCATTAAGCCGAGATCCTTCATCTCAAACTGCTTCATCATGGAGCGCTTGAACTCCATATTCACTTTTCTATTACTACCCATGAATATGAGATCATCCACATACAAGCAAACTATGAGGATGTCGTTATCTTGCTTCAGGTAGTAAAGGGTGGGTTCATTTCTACTTCTGGTGAACCCAAAATCTTTGAAGTACCCATCAATGCGTGAGTACCAAGCTCGTGGTGCCTGCTTGAGGCCATAGAGTGCCTTTTTCAGTCTGTAAACAAGGTGCTCCTTACCTTGTTCTTGAAATCCTTGAGGTTGCTCAACATACACTTCCTCTGTTAAGTACCCATTGAGAAAGGCACTTTTCACATCCATGTGTTGGATTTTCCAACCCTTGTGAGCAGCTAAAGCAAGAACTGTTCTGATGGTCTCCTGTCGTGCTACAGGAGCAAATGTCTCTTCATAATCAATACCATACTTCTGTGTAAATCCTTTTGCAACCAATCTTGCTTTGTGCCTTTCAATGCTTCCATCAGCATTGAATTTGGTCTTGAAGACCCATTTACATCCAACACACTTCTTTCCTTTAGGAAGCTCTACCAGCTCCCAAGTATCATTGTTTTTTATAGAGGTTATCTCCTCTTTCATGGCATCTTGCCATATCTTTTGAGTACAAGCCTTCTCATAACTAGAAGGTTCAAGTTGTGCACTAGTTAACAAGGCATAGTTAACTACATCTCCCCGAGGTTCTTGGGAGTCATCATCTCCATACAAATGCATATTTTCAAGTCTTTGCAAAACTGAACCCATTTCACTTGCTTGACTTCTAGTATATCGTCTTTGAAAATTTGTATCCAACATCTGATAAGATGGATGATGCTGGAGAGTTCTCTTACCTCTAGATGGAGAATCAATATCCATTGGTGAGGAACTCACTGACCTTTGTGGAGAAGGACTTGGTGATGATGATGATGAACTGGAAGTCGAATGTCTACTTGGGCTTGGAGGAGGAGGAGACTTCTTGCTTTTCTGTGGTGCTTGTTGAATTTGTGAAGAACCTGCATCATGAGATTCAACATCACTATAAATTTTGGGATTTCCCCATTCTCCCCCTTCATCAAAAATCACATCCCTGGAAAGTATTATCTTTCGAGTCCTAGGATTGTAGAGTCTGTAAGCTTTTGTGTTCTCACAGTACCCTACAAAAATGCATGCTTGACTCTTAGGATCGAGCTTCTTCCTCTGTTCATCAGGAATGTGTGAGTAAGCTAGTGAACCAAACACTCTGAAATGCTTGACATTCGGTTTCTTACCATACCATGCTTGGTAAGGAGTTTTCCCTTTCAAACTTGAAGTAGGGCTCCTATTCAAAATATACACACTGGTCCTGGCTGCATCTGCCCAATACATATTGCTCAAATGCTTCGTCTGAAGCATAGATCTTGCCATCTCTACAATGGTGTGGTTTTTCCTTTCAGCCACACCATTCTGTTATGGAGTATAGGCAGTAGTGAACTGCCTCTTTATTCCATGTTTTTTACAAAAATTCAAAAATTCATTAGAGGAGTATTCTCCTCCTTTATCTGATCTGAGACACTTAACAAAATATCCACTCTCATTTTCAACTCTTGCTTTAAAATCTACGAAGCAATCAAATGCCTCATCTTTATGCTTCAAAAAATATATCCAGCACATTCTTGAAAAATCATCAATGAAAAGAAGAAAGTAAGAGTTGTTACCAATGCTCTTGGTCTGCATCGGACCACAGATGTCCGAATGCACTAGCTGGAGTGGATAACTAGCTCGCCATGCTTGTCCATGAGGAAATTTGGTTCTAGCATGCTTGCCCAAGGCACAACCTTCACAGACTTCCTTATTGTCCTAAACTTTAGGAAGTCCGGTCACCATCGCTTGAGAAGTTAACATCTTCAAATTGGCTAAATTCAAATGACCGTATCTCAAGTGCCACAACACACTTGGATTTGCAATAGCAACATTTACTAATTGATCTCCTCCTGGCTGGCCAAAATTTAAAGGAAATAACCTGTTCCTTGTCATTGGCACTTGAGTAATGACTCTATCACTATTACTCTTATCAAAAATGGTACATTTACCCTCATCAAACAATAATTTATAGTTCTTCTCTAACATTTGACCAACACTTAAAATATTGTGTTGGAGATGAGGTGTGTAATAGATATCACTTACTTGTTTCATGCCCTCTTTTGTTGGAACCTCCATGGCTCCAATGCCTTCAACTGCCAATGACTTGTCGTCTCCCAATTTGATGCTGGATTTGTAGGAAGAATCCAGAGTAGCAAAGAGTTCTTCTTTGCCACTCATATGATTTGAACACCCAGTGTCCAAGATCCAGGTATCATTCAGGTTCTGATCTGACTTGCCATATGAGAGAAAGAGATTTGAGGTCCCTTCCTCTTCTCCAAAATTGCCATACTGACTGCTCTGGTTGTTGCTCCCTTGTGAATATTTTGACCAGCAGTCACGAGCAAAGTGGCCAAGTTTACCACAATTGTAGCAAGCTTGTTTTGACTTGTCACTTCCTTTTCCTCATCCTGGATGCTTCCCTCTGTTCTGTTGTCCACCTCTATTCTGACCTCCACCTCTGTTTGAAGATCCTCCTCTGTTAGGAGTTCCACCTCGTGGACTATTCCTACCTCTACCTCTGTGTTGACCTCTACCTCGACTTCTACCTTGTCCTTTTCCTTCTTGTGAAGCGAAGGCTTTGTCATCACCTCCGTGGCTAGTGGAAGGAGATTCCTGCAATCTCTCTTCATGTGAAAGAAGAGAACCAATTAGTGCATCAAAGGAAAGTGCAGTCAAATATTTTGACTCTTCAATAATGATTGCTACATGATTCCACTTAGGAAGAAGTGTTCGCAACACTTTCTTCACCACAACCTCTGGTTTAACTTCTTCACCTAGAGTGACCATTTTATCTACTACGGCTTTGACTCGCACGCAGTAGTCTCCTACTTTCTCATTCTCCTGCATTCTGAGATTTTCAAAATCTCTTTTCAAAGTTTGAAGCCTGACCTGCTTCACTTGATCACTCCCTTGAAAACTTTCCTTTAAAGCCTTCCAAGCATCTTGAGCTGTTATACAGGATGCTATTCTAGGAAATATGCTTTTATCTAAGGTTGCTTGTAAATGATATAGGGCAAAGGAATTGTTTTTCTGGGCTTCTTTCTTGGCTTTTCTATCAGCAGCACTTAAGGTAGACCGGTCAGTAGGAGAAGGTTCTGTGTAACCCTCTTCAACTATTTCCCATAAACCTTTACCAATCAACATAGTTTTCATCTTTATTGACCAAGTATTCATAATCACTACCATTAAATTCAGGAATTGGGAGATTCGAATTTGAAGCCATTTCTACTACTTGAAAGCAAACTTTGATTTGACTAAAAATAGGAAGTACAAAGCAATTACAAGTTCAAATCAAATCTAGATTTCTTAACTCTCTCACTGATTTCTTCTTCTTCTTCTTGTGGATTGCCCAGTACTTGAGGCCCAAAATTGTCTGCAATGGAATCCTCGTCATCACTGATGACAATAATTTTAGGAGTTGCCACTGGCTCGGCCTATGCTGGCTCAGGCTCTGGAGAGCGTGGGGTATAACTTTCACTAGATTGTTCCTCCAGCTCAGCTGGAGAGTAGCTATCACTAGCTTGATCTACAAGTGTGGCTTCAATTGTATCAGACTCCTCCACTCGTTGTCCAAATATATTGTCTTCTGAGTCAGCCTCGTATCCAGAATCTAGTTTCCTCTGGTGGGCTATCACTGAATTCTACAGTTGACTGAATACAGTTTGTATTCCATCTCATCGGACCCTCTCATCAAATGATTCAGCAGATTCTCTCTGCAGTAGAGAGCACAAAGCATGGTAACATCCGGTAGATCTGATCATCTACTCATCAAGGCAAAAAGAAAACTTCGTTAGAGCTTCTGAGGTTACAATTTTCGCTCTTTTACAACCGTTGAGGCTATTACACAAAATTTTTAGCCGGAAGTGCTAAACGGGCGCTCCGAAAGGCTCCCGTCACTATTATGTTCCCCCTTTTTACAAAGATAGCCCTTTTAAAGTTTTCAAATTTTATAAAGGTTTTTTAAGAAAATTTAATAATATTCTTTTATATTTTTAATTATATTTTAAATAAAAGTTTATTTAAAACTAATTAAAAAATATAAAATTAGAAAAATTATTAAATTTATTAAAACCTTAATAAAAAATTAAAACCTAAAAAAAAAAAATTAAAAAACCTTTTCTCAAGCCGATTTGAACTCGTGACCACTCCTTCAACGACGACCAACTCAACCGCTGCACCACGCAGCTTCCGTGAAAGCAAATGGGGCCAAGGATTTATTTAAATCCTTCAATCGGTGCTAAAAACAAAAAAAAAAAAAATTCCTTTTGAGCGATTCGAACTCAGGACCTCTCCCCGACCAACAAACAACTCTGCCAATGCGCTACGTGCTTCGGATGAGATCAATGGTGAGCATAAACATTTTTATATTGATGCGGCGAATGAAAATAAAAATAAAAAAGGTTTATCCCACATGCAGCGGGAGGAGGGCAAACCAATTGTTTTTAAACGCCCGCGAGCCACAATAATATCGATTGCCTTCGGGCAATCCGGTCAACCGATTTTTGCCGCTTCGAGCCACGTGTCACAGAATGTCGCCACATCACCTCTCGCCACATGATCTGCCATGTTTCGATTCTCGTACGTCCACATCAATAGCCTCCTTAGCCACGTGTCTGCCACCTTGCACCTCAGGATTCATGCCCAAGTCCTACTGGCTGCCACCTTAGCCCTACATCAGCCTTCCTTTATCTGTGTTCCCAATCAGCGCTCCTCAAATTGCCTCGTTCCACGTGCCTAGTGCCTCAACTTTGCTCTACTACCTCATTATATTTCCTTGAAATCTAGGCCCACTGTGTCGATCTCTAATACCAATGTACGCAGGTGGGCTAAAACATAAAAACTTTATTTAATTAACTTCAAAAAATTACATGCTACACACACAACGCTTAGGTATTTATAGGGAAGAAGGAGGAAGGAGGAAGGGAGAGATAAGGGAAAATAGTGGGATGTGGAGGGATAAGGGATAAGGAAGGAGGTGGAGGAATAAGGAGGATGAGGAGGAGCGGGAAATAGGGAGCGGAAGATATGGAGAGATAAGGAGGAAATGGTGGCGGGAGGAAAGGAGGAAAAAATGGAGAGAATGTAGGAGAGGGAGTTTAGAAGATTTTTAAAAATTTGCCGACAAAACTATGCCGACCATTACAGCCATGTTCACACTAAGCCTAGAAAGATCTAGATATTTTTGGGCCTAAACCCTCTTCATATTTGCAACATTGCCACAAATCTATCCAAAAATCAACCCCAAAGGCCTTCTCAAAGGCTCAATCAATCATGCTCAAGTAGTACTCAAATCTCATCCACAAATCTATGAATGCAAGGCTCAAATATGAACTCAAAAATGAATTGAAATGCACTCTACAATGGATGACAACAATGATCCACAATGATCTCAACTCAACTCAACTCAAATCAACTCATAGAAGCATAAAGATAATTTCTAGAGACTCAATATGTTCTAAGCTCAATCTCAACTCAAATCAGAATTATAGAATAGTTTTTTTCATGGGACTTGAACAATCACCTCACACAATCACTTTACTAGGCTTAATCAACTCAACTCAACCAATCACAACAAGGGACAACTCTTTCTCATAAAACCCTAGTCCAAGCATGTATCAACCAACTCAAATGTTTCCAACAATGCTCAACCACAAATCTCACATTACAATGATACTCATGTTCTTTTCAAGTTCTTTACATAACCAATGGGCTTCAACAACTATGCTTATAAAATAAGTTTTAAACACAACTCTCAAACTAGAAAATCTTGAAGCATTCAACCAACCACTTTCGAAAAGGAAACCACAATCAATCCTTTTCACTCCAATGATATTTCAGAAATCAACCACCATAAACAATCAATAGGAGAATGTGCCCATACCTTTTTTATGCCAAGAAGTTGTCCACAAAATCTGTCGCACTAAACACAACTTTCCTTTTCAATCTCAATAAGGGTTAGTGGACTTCAAATAATAATCACAAGATAAAGCATAACTCAATTTACACCTTTTTACTCCAACTTAATAAACACATCCACCAAAGTCCTTTTTAATAAAAAAACCTTATCAAAATAATAATCAATAAACCTCTTAGAAATTATTTTATAACAACTCCTTATTTCTCCTAAATCTTAATTCTCAATTTCATGAACATCAAATAAAATCAACAACTCATCCACCTTTGAAATAATAATCATAGTCCTTATAAAAACAAAGCTTAATTAAAAACTTTAATTATTCCTAACCACCTTATAACTCCAAATTAGGGCTTAATAGAATTAATTAGAGCAAAAACGTATTTACCTCCTCAAGGGGATTCAAACCCCGACTTGCCCACACCATGAGTGCCTTAGCCACGGCTAAGGTTGCCACACAAGCTAGCCACTCGTTTGAAAGGTAAAGGCACAACGTGCCTTAAAACCTTTCCTCCCTTTTCGCAAATCAAAAGTGCTTCGAGCGCTTTTCTTCCAACGCCTTCCAAACACAGTCAAGGGGATTCAAAACCTTGACATTTTTTCTACCCCATGCCTTAGCCAAAATCCAATTGCCAATGTGTCACGCTGCCCACTATGCCTTTTGTCTTGACCTCACTTTGTCTTATTCGCTGCTTCCGCTTTCCAAAGGATTTCGCACGAGCTCTTATTCAGATTCTTTTTCCAATGATTAATTCACGAGCTCACATTAGTTTATGAACCTTAGGTATCCCCTTTATATAGCCTCCTTATTATTTTCGATGACGTCGGCAAAAATATTGCATATTTAATTTTAAATAATTAAAATTTAAACTAAATATTAAAAATTAAATATCTCCATCATCGGGGCACCTTTTTCGATGAAATGAAAGGCCAACTTGGGTTTTAAGAAAAACCCAGTTCAAATCTGCCATCCATAGTTTTAAATAAAACCTTTTATTTTGTCTGCCTTGGTTTTCACAAAAACCTTGTATTTATCCATGCTTTCGAAAATATCATTTGGCCACCAAAACTCAAGGTGATCCATGTGACATCAATGACAACATAAAATAACTCAAATTGCCAATAGAAAAAATATAATTGCAAGTTAAATTTAAAATTTGCCAACCTTACCATAAGGTAATTTAATTAAATTATAAATTAATTAATAATAATAATTTTTTTAAAATAAATGGGTAAAAATTTATTGATAAAAAGTCTAGATTATAGAGTACAACTAAGCTTCCAACCAAGACTCAAATAAATAGCCAAATAGGCTAAAACCACTAAACTAGAATGACACACAGAAAAGACAACAAGAATAAACCACATTAAGTCTGTACATCCTAGTGGATCAACTCCCATAGGCGTTGAGAGTCCCAAAATGGGAGACTCTCCCAATTATCGATACTCCAAGGATCCAGCAACTAAGAAGCCCTTTTGGCTAGGTAATCAACAACCACATTCCATTTCCTTGGAATGTGCATAAAGGATATAAATTTTAACTCTTCACTCATTCTGAGAATCTGAACGGCTATAGAGGCCAACTGCCAATTAACTTCCTCCACCATTTTACTATTTAAAATATTAACCATAATTTGAGAGTCAGACTCGCAGATAATCCTATGCCATCCAAGATAAAACCCCCTCCACAAGGCCTCAATAATTGCAAGAGCTTCCATAAAATTGTTGGAGTGAACACCTTTATAAATGGAAAAGAAAAAACTGACACCACCAGTAGAATCTCTCCCAACACCACCAATGCCAGCATGTCCATGATTACCCTTGGACGATCCATCAGTATTAATTTTTAAAACTCCTCTAGGGGGTGGCCTCCACCTACCATATCTCCTAACCTTCTTGTTGAGCTGAGGAACCCTACTAGGGATAGAAGATTTCACACCATCCCCAAAGAGACCAAGGGCTTGATGTACCTTCTCATCCCTAGAATCCAAAATAGGGTCCACATCATATTTGTTATGGATGGTTTCCTGAACCATATATAGGATCCTTTGCCAGATCTGTTGAACAGCCAAATAACTACCCTAAAATATGTGTTGATTTTGTTCGAGCCAAATTTACCATATGATGCAAGAAGGACCCAAATTCCAACCCACTCGAAGGAAGGGGGTATTGGCTGGAGGTCTACCCAGACTACTCCAAAACTCCACCAGGGACAGTACATGAAAACATGGATGGTTCCATGCACTCCACCAATGGTGCCAAATGTCTCTGGCAAAGGAGCATTGGAAAAATAAATGAGAAGAGTCATCCTCATTCTTACTGTAAAGGACACAAAAATAGGGACCCTAAAATCCCCTCTTCCTCACATTATCCCAAGTGAGGCATTTATTATGAGCTGCCAACCAGAGAAAGAAGTTACATTTTTGCCAGGCAAATTTTTTCAACATCTTTTTCCACCAAGTGACAGGAAGACTCCCATACTTTTTCTTATCAAGAACTTTATAACCATAGGCTACCGAGTGGTTCTGTTAGGATCAGGTTTCCAATCCAGAATATCTTTACCCCTTAATGAATAACAAGGCCTCCCTATAAGAATAAGAGCAAGCACCTCTTTGTCCTTGGCCAGTCCCCCCTAGGGCCATTCTTGCAGATATTTCCACCTATACATATCCATATTTCCAAAAGACTAGATTTTTTTAAAGTCCTCCACACGATACCAACCCTACTTCCAAGAAAAAAATGCTTAGGGAACGTAACCTAGGATATTGATTCAATATAGGAGGGTGGCCATCCCAAGAATCCTCCCAAAAAAGAGCATTTGATCCCTAATTGCAAATCCATAACAAACCCTACTTGATTAAATTAGCTCCTCTTTTCAGAGTGTCCCAGATAATCGAACCTTTCCCAACCAAGCTGACTCTAGGGATTTCGGTCTCAGAAATACCTCTCAAGTATTTACAAGATAATATTTTAGCCCAAATCTGATCTTGAGAGGTACACCATCTCCAATAAAGTTTTACAGCCAAATCCTACCCAAAAAGAGTTGTCTATCGTAACCCAAGGCCTCCCTATTGCATCGGCCTACATATAGAATCCCACCTAACCAACTCCATTTATATTGATCAAGTTTTCCATACCATAAAAACTATCTTGACAAAGCATCCATGTCCTTGATGAAGTGAGAGGGAGCTATTTGTACAAAACATCTATAAATGGGTAAAGCTTGAACAACAGATTTTAAAAGCAACACTCTACTTGTAGTGGATAGCCATTTGAAATTCTAGTGATTCACGTTCCTTCTAAACTTATCAAGCATAGACTACCAAGAAGATCTAGGTAGAGGGTGAGATGAAATTGGAATACCAAGATAAATGAAGGGGGGAGTCCCAACCTAGAATCTTAGAATGTGAGCAATCATGGCTTGAATAAGAGGAGGGGTATTGAAGAAGAAAATAGAAGACTTGTCCTCATTAATCAACTATCTAGAAGCACCAAGATATATGTCAAGATACTGTCTAATATTGCTAGCTTCCCTGATAGTGGCAACTCCCAAAAAAGCAGTATCATCAACAAATTAAAGGTGGGAAAGAGGTGGCAAACTACTATCCCACTTCCACCCCTGAATGAGACCCTGCATGACTTGAGACTTGAGAAATCTTCCCAACCCTTCCGCCATAATGATAAACAAATAAGGATACAAAGGATCTCCTTGCCTCAATCCCCTTGAGGCCTCAAATAGCTCTGATGGCTCATTATTAACAAGAATAGAGAATGAGGAAGAAGAAACATAGCTCATCACCCATCTAATTCATTCCTCCTCAAATCCAAAAGCAGCAAGAACTTTCTGAAGAAAGGACCATCTGACCCGATCATAGGTTTTGGCCATGTCCAACTTAATGAACATAGTTTTCTCCTTAGAAGTTTCCATTGAGTGAATAGCTTATGTACCAATAACAACCCCATCCAAGATTTGTCGGCCAAAAACAAACCCTCCTTGCTTCTCAGAGATGATTTTGCTCAACCATATCATTAGCCTCTCAACAATATTTTTTGTGATGATCTTATACACAACATTACAGAGAGCAATAGGCCTGAACATATCCAAGGAATTTGCTCCCTCTTTTTTGGGTATAAGCACCACAAAGGTAGCATTTAGGGCCCTTAGCATCTGTTTGTTCTTTTGGGACTCATGGACCACCTCAAAAATATTAAATTTGATTAAATCCCAAAACTCTTGATAAAACTCAATCGAGAATCCATATGGACCTGGGGATTTTCCTTTTTTCATCTTGAATACAACATTTTCCAACTCCTCAAGGGAAATTGGACCCATCAAGTGCTCATTCATCTCTCTAGAAACAATCATTGGAATACAGTTTAGAATAAGCTTTTCATTCTCATCATCTAATAGGGAGTCCTCCTTGAAGAGAGAGGAAAAATACCTCTTAGTCTCTTTTGAAATATCCCTGAAAGAAGAGAGCAGGGCACCCTAAGAATTCATAAGAGAGGTAATCAGGTTACCATTACGGTGAGCCTTAACTGAGTTATAAAATAAGGTTGTGTTCCTATCCCCTTCCTGAAGCCAATCTACTCGAGCTTTTTGTTTCTAAAAAATTGATTCCCTCAATTCCCATTCAGCAAGGTCTTTTACAGCCTCATATTCCTCAACAAGAATCTCCTTTGTAAATCTTTGATCTCTAATATTCCTTGAAGCTTCTTCCATCCTCCTAAGAGCTGCCAGCTTAGCCAAGGAAAGGTTTCCAAAATTCAGTCTATTCCATCTCTTCAATTTATGTTTTACAAATTATAGTCGCTTCATAAAGGAATACATAGCGGTGCCATGAGGAGGTTTGACAGTGGTCCACCAGCCTTGCATGAAATAATGAAGCTTAGGATCACGAAGCCACATAAGTTGAAACTTAAATGAGGAATTCTTTTTTAGCCCTAACTCCAAAGTAGAGAGTTTTATAGGCCAATGATCAGATCCCCTACCCTCCAAAATCATAGAACTAGCACCTCTATTATTACCCATCCAATAACTGGATATCAAAAATCTATCCAATCTCTCTGATATGGAAGCTTCCCCACACCATATATTGTGCCAAGTAAATATCCCATTATCTGGCTTGATTTAAACCAAGTTTAGGGCCTGGATATGAGCACTGAAGATATAATAAAAAGTCTCGATACGGTCCACCCCACCATGTTTCTCCTCTAGACAAGTGATAGAGTTGAAGTCTCCAGCCAAAATCCATGGGTACAGGGGAACCAAACTTCTCACAAAGAAAATGTGCTTCCACAAATTCACTTTACCATTGTAATAAATAGGAGCATACACATTTGTAAGTAGGATGATTTCACCAGATTCATTATCATGCCCGACCATTGAAATAGACCATCTGTTGGAAATCCAAGTAAGAGGGGATATCTTAACCGGATCCCATAAACAAGCGACGCCACCAGCATATCCACATGCACCAATACACTGGCATTGCCCCCTTCTCCACAACTTAGGAGCAATATTGAACATACTATCAATAGCCAATTTAGTTTCTTGAATAAACACCACATCCGAAGAATGCACACGAACCAAATCACGAACAGCTTTTTGTCTAGGGATGCTATTCAACCCCCTTACATTCCATGAGAGGATAATAATTTTTGGGGGTTATAAAAATGGGAGTCCAATTTTCTCACCAATCCTGACTCTACCAAAGTATCCCTCATTAACTTAATTTTATCCTGGCCCTTCTTCTGACCCACCTTCATATTCTTATCTAAAAAACTTTTTTTTATTATTTTTTGCTGCAATCCCAACACTGTAGGAGTTTTGTAGTCCAAGGATGACTATATCAGTGCCTAAGTAGGAGAGGGCATAACTAAGTTATAATTAATTTAATAACCAAAAGGTTTATTAAATTAAATTACAAATTAATATATAATTAAATTATTATAATTAATTTAATTCCTTAGGCCTCTCCATAGGTTTTAATAAAAACCTTTTATTTTGCCATCAATGGTTTTGAGAAAAACAATTTAAATCATGTTTTACATGAAGCTATTTTGGAATCAATCAAGATGCAATCCTTCTTACAACCTTTTGACATCAATGACAACTAATATTCCTCAAAATGTCCAACATAATATAATTAGATAGTGCAAATATTTTCGAGGGATTAATGGTTGTCTTAGTTAGAGAATGTTACTCTTAATCTATAGTGTATGTATGTATAATGGATTGAAAATGATAAGCTCAATCTATTGGAAATTGTGATATTGTATAAGACAAAAAATCATTACAAGAACAAGATAAAAATTAGAATATGATAGAATTGGAATTATAAGAAAATATTTAAAGAGAAAAATAAATATTCTCACCTATATTTGGAGATAATATGAAGAACCAAGAGACTCTTGAGACAACCAAGAGATATACTATTGTGTGTGTGTGTGTGTATACAAGAGATTGATTAGAAACTTTTAGTAATAGAGTGAAGTTGTAGGTGAGAGCATGTGGCAAATAATATGTGTGTGTGGTAAATAATGCATGCACCCATCACAAGGATTGTGCCACCCCAAGAACCCTTTCTTCATGGTCATTTAATCAAGGGCTATAGAAATAAAAATCCCCCTTTAAATTATAATCCTAGATAAGCACTCACTTGAAGTTTTGCATGAGGTGAGAGATAAACCAAGACTATATATAGACTATCCACCTTCAAAATATTATGCTCTAGTTAGGAGGTCAAGGGAGAGGATCACCTTTTCTTGTAACTAGTTAAAAGTAGGATAGGTTGCCTTCCTTTGTATTGGGTCTCCTTGCTAATATATCTAATATGCCTATTATGATATGATGTGTAGCACCCTAAAATTGGTGCAGTAAACCTTAGTAAATAATTAAAATTACCTTAGTAATAATTCAAATTTAAATTTCAACCCCAAAACTGCTCCAAAACTGCCTTTTACCTGTTTCCTCGTTTTCCACGCTATTTTTAGGATTTTTTTTTACCGTTGGACGATATCGTCGCCGATCAGACGATATCACCTTAGATCGGATGAATTTGTCTGGAGCAGAATGTCCAGACGATCTCGTCCCAAAACTGATTTTTCATAATTAGCCTTTGTTTCAACAGTGTCTCTAACCTGGGCAAAAGCGTGTCTACACGGTTAGAGACCTCCCCCGTTGGATATCTTCCAGATTGGGATGATCCCCAACCTCCTAACCTCCCTCCTATGCCTATTTAATCTTAGGCCCTCCCCTTGACATTCCCCTGGCTGAATTTTCTTGTAATTTGACCTTTGCGTGCATTATAATACCTTGGATTATCATTTGCATTTGTGCTTTTCAAATTTTCTTGCAGAAACTCTGTTATTCTTTATCCAGAGCAAGCTCATATCATTGCAGACGATCTTGTACAATCTCGGACTATCACGCCACAATTCGAGACGATCTTGTCTTCTCTAGATGATTTCTACTGTAGTCAACATTGCGGGCAATCAGTGCCTTGAGTTTGCATTCTTTCTCCTCTATCTACTGTTTTGCTTTGCATTAGTTAGACTTATTACTATCTTGCATCCTGGAGTTCACCCATGTAGCTTAAATACATAATAAAATCATGATTATCTATTAAAGCATGATAATTTACTTGCATTTCTATTTGGGATTATCTTATTAATGTTATTGTTATCATTCTACATCATTGCCCTCTGTTGGATAGTTGCATTTTTGGTATTTTGTATCTATTTCTCTGATTGCAGGCCTCTAACGAATTCGTCAGATCTCAGATGATTATGTCAGATCGAAGACGATCCTGTCAAATTCAAGACGATCTTGACTACTCAAAAATCAGAACCTCCATCAGACATTCGAATCAGGTATGGATTTCTTCACTTAATTTATTCTCTGTGTTTTTTGCTTAAATTTGTTTTCTGTCTTCATTTAAATTTGTATTTTCATAATAGGTCAACTTAGATTCATTTGGCCAAACCTAGGACTTGGATGATTAAAGCTAAAATTGAACACATCAAATACATTCCCAACCTAGGCGTGGAAACTGCCATTCAAAAGTTTCCTGGTGAAACCACCATCCGTCAAAAATTCACCCTTATACACCTCCCCCGAGAGGCGGGCCCTTCAAAGGGCCTCTCAGTCCGAGGTATTGTCCCATCCTTCTCGCATCCCCCTTTCGGGCGTGGATCCTTTAGCCTGAAGGTAAGGGTGTGAAAAATTTGGAGCGATACATTTTGGTGAACCCGACGTGAAACTAAAACCTTTTGAAAACAAAAATATATATATATGTATACAAAAACAAAAAGTAACAAAATCATCATTTCAAGTTTGTATGTTTTAGATTCAATTCTAAATAGTAGATACTAAATATTACTTTTAGAAGTACTAAATAAACCATGAGTTTTTACTCAAATCAATATGAGCCCATCAGTAATGTTGGAAGAATTCAGCTAAATACATTTGTTGATTATGACCAACCTCATCCCTATTCAACATCACCTCCTTCACACTTTTCTCATTTTTCATCCTTACCCCAACAGGACAATCCCTTTGCCAATCCTATTCATAACGATATTATCTATTCTCCCATATATCCATATTATGTCTATCAATCCACATACAATCCTCCTCCACCATTTCAATATTCTTCTTTCAATACAACACATTCATTTCAACAAGAAAATACTTATTCTTCCAATTCTACCATGCACTCACCTCCTACTTCGCAATATTCCTGTCATCATTCTACCCATAATAAAGAAAGTAGAGGTGAGAAACCATTAGGCCCTTTTATGAATGAATTCCTAAGGCACGTATCAAAAACCTCTTGAAAACCTTCATCACGTAAATTTACTAAGCTCAATCAACCAATGGATATAATTCTCAAGTATTTACTTGACACAAATAGGATTGAACTCCCTTCCATAAGACAACCTGATACCACAACAGATTGGTTTAAACCTGAGCTACATTGTGAATATCATAGAGTGGATGGACATATGACACAAAAATGTAAATATTTAAGATGTTCAATTCAAGATTTGATTTATGAGGGTCTTTTTAATATAAAGGAATTACAATCTACAATTGATGATAAATCTCCAGTAAACAATCAAACTCCTACACAACAAATACCAATAATCAATAAAGATATGGGGATCTCCCAAGAACCCCTATTCAATTATCAACAACAAGAAACCAATCAAATATTGCATGTTAATGTGTCTCATCATGATGATATTATTAATATAGTAACAAAAACTACAAATGAGCAACCTCAACTTCAATCAACTCAATATGATATTCAAGAGATGGATTCCTCATTTGACCAACCTTCAAAACTATATTTGACTCTAGAGAATGATCCAAAATGGAATGTAAGCATAGAAAGATTATCTTTAAAATCAAAATCTCAATTTGAATTCCACTTTGATAACCAACAACAAGTGATTAACCCTCAAGCAAAGATATCCCTTTTAGAAGTATTACAAAGTTCTCATAAGGAAACTTTGTTCAAGATACTTAGCCAACAATTTGTTCCTCATCATATTTTCTCTAAGAACATAATTAATGGTGTAAATCCTATTAAGGTTAACCATATTTCATTCTATGATGAGGATATTCCTTCCTCTACTCCACAAGAAGACTCATCTCTTTACATTACAAGATCTAATAAAGAAATACTTGTTAAAACTATCATGGTAGATAATGGCTCCTCTCTTGATTTATGCACTTATCAATTATTCCAAAAACTCAAATTAAAGGAAGAAGATCTTAATGAATCAAATGTTATTATAAAATCTTTTAACAATGAAATTCAAGAAGCTCAAAGTACTATAATTCTTCCTCTTAATATTGGATCCAAGATCCTGGATACTTTGTTTTATGTAGCATATTGCCCTTCACCTTACAACCTACTTCTCAGAAGTCCTTGGATTCATACGATGAGGGTTGTCCCTTCTACTCTTCACCAATGTTTAAAGTTTGAAATTGTTACCATACATAATGACCCAACACCATTTGAAGAATATTTAACGGTTGAAACATCAAGTTTTATACATTCTCTATTGTCACAATTATCTTCTATCCATCACTTTTCTTCATCCATATATGATCATCCTTGTTTACCAAATAACACCCATGCATATATTTCATATATGCTCCCTCCATCTTATCAAGACTTGGAATATAGTGATAAAAATGAAGAATTTTCTTATCCTTCTTACATTCTATTTTGTAACATGATCAATTTTACACATATAAAAGTCAAATATTTTGCTACATTATTCTACATTATAACAAAGCTTTTGTTATCGCTGCCTTTTATTCATCACCTTTTGTTCTTACCTTCACCTCAACCAAATTATCCTTCAAAACCACCTTTTATTTTGAAGCAACCTTAGACATGCTATACTCAAATAACCTTATATAATGTATATAGATCATCTTGTATATACCACAATTCCATCATCTAAAAATTCATATAAAAATATAAAAGTTTCAAAAAAAAAAAAAACAATCACATTGTATTTCTTTCAAAACATCAAAATCATCAAAATATTTAAAAAAACATCTTCTATTTCATACCTCTCAAATTGTGACATATTGCAGTTCTATTTTCAGTTATTTTGGATAAATTAGCATTTATTTGGAATCCCGCACTTTCACACACACAAAAATAAATATCTTGATTTTAGTTGTTATGATTACTAATCTCTCTTATATCAAAGTCCACATTGGCATTAAATAAAGTTTGAGAACAGAGAATTGATCTTGTTATTTACTTAAACCAAGCATATCCTTTCACATTAAAATGATTATATTTGTAATGTCCATGCTATGCTACATTGTAGAAGTGGTTTCTTGAGCGAAAATTTTCCCCTGCTATCCTATCATGCACATGTTCTAGAATCTTTGAGAATTGACAAAAGGACAAGCTCACCCCTACCCAGAATAAAAATCCATTTCTCTACATCTAATCCGAGCAAGTATCCCTAGCATAGGAAGAAAAAGAAAAGTTCAAGAAAAGAGAAAAAGAAAAAGGTTATGTGAATCATTACAGCAATATTTCAGCATTATCTCAAATATCAAGCAAAAATACAAAAAAAAAAAAAAAAAGAGAAGCAAAAGCAAAAGCAATAAAATCCCTTTCCCTACCCATTGAAAAGAAAAGAAGGGTTGATGAGCTTGAATCCCTGGAATTCTCAATTATTCGAAAACTGTGAGGTAAGCCCCATAACAGGTGGTTTGTGCCCAACCCACTTGGCCTTGGGTAACTCCTAGCATGGTGATATGTCTATCACATTAGTGACCTTCTTTTGTATAGACCTATGTCTGCTTATGGATTAGCTAGATCTTGATAACCCGACTTACATAGTAGTCTGGTACGGTTATATGCATCTAAATCATGGTTAATGAACACTTATTTGGTTAATTCAAATCACTTGTATCAAATTATCTTGCTCAAAACTAGTAAATGAACAATACAATCGCACACACATTTGTATTTGAGAGATTTTGTATCATTATGATAAATCAAGATCGGTAATGAATTCACATTTGCACATGAGGATTCCTTATAAATCTACATTTCTCTTTGAGATAACTTAAAATATTTCTGTAACTCTTTTCGAATAATTTTATCCTTTTATTTCAGAATTTTGTTTTGTATAAAAGCAATTACATACATCTTCTCATAAAATCTCATAAAATTTCAAACAACATTTCCATATTATTATTTTTCTATTTATCAAAGATCAAAAATTCATCTTGCAATAAAACCAACAACTTATTTTCTTCTTTGGATTTCGCAATGATGGTATAAGTCTATATCTATAATTCTATGCTTAGCGCAAACCATCGTTCTAATTTTCTTTCCCATTTATTTTAAAACAAAATTCATCAAAACATGTGACTTAAATCATTATGTTACACAATTATGCTTTACAAACAAACAAACACTTATTCTATTTCATATCATTATGTCAAAATTCAGTTTTTGCAACCATGGTATAAATTCTAAGGAATTGTTCAAAATTTTATCACACTTAGGAATTTATGCCTAGAAAAATCATTTTCTAATATGTTTCATGCATAATATTTTCATGGAAATCTGAAAACAAATCACCATCATCATCTTTATTTGCATCATCACAACAAAGTCTTAAGACAGTCTCTTAAGCACTCTTTTACTTTTAGCAATATTTCTATACTGGGATTAGCTTGACGACCGAGTGAGCGACAACTCCATGAAATGGTCTATAATAGCGACAATGTCCTTTGAAATTATTGTTAAAAGTCCCTTTTATTTTTTTTTCAAATCATTCCACAAACAACCAATTTGTTTACATCAGATTATTTCATTTAAATTTTAAAAGCATGACATTCAAACCATAATATTTCCAAATGACATAATTATATGAATCCTCAATCCAATAAGCAAACAATCAAAACATTAAAGCATCATACAAACACATAAGACAAGTCACATGATCAAAAATATCTCATCTATATATATATCAACAATATATACATCATCTCAAACTGGATCGGTATGCCACAATCTGTACCTCGACATACTCAATCCTCTATCAAAAATAATAAACACTATGTATTAATCTATGTAGTGCAATCTATAGTAGCTAGCCTCGAGAACCTCTCGAGCTCTCAGCCTCATCTCCTCCCCTGCCCTAAGGTGGACGAGGTGGCCCCATCGTAGTCCGTGTGGTGCTATGAGTCTTGGACTCTGATCGTGATGATGTCCTTGATGACCTCATCACGATAGGCTCCGCAATGTGGACCGATAGCGATAACCTCTGCCCCTCTGGTACCATATGGTGGTATAGCATCTGATAGAATGTGATTTGGGCAATAGCCCATGCTAAGTCCCGAGTGCTCGCCCTTCCGCTCCGTGCTCTGAGGCATGCAACCTCATCTCTGAGCTGTGTGGCCTCCTCTCAGTGTCGTGTAGCCTCATATTGCAAGGACTGCACTTGAGTCTAGAGACGAACAGTCTCCGCCCGAAGAGTAGCCATCTCACTACTCTCTCCTGCCTTGACACCCTTACAAAATGAATAGTAAAAATGAATTAGGGTTTTACCCTATTTTCTTAATTTTATTCAAAACACTTAACAACATTTTAAAATTTTGCTTTTTCACGTTTTTACCTCAAACGTTTGATTTGGGTAAAAACACGGAGGGGGCACCATAGTAAGCTGTCGTACGATTCGACCTAGAATCGTCGCCTAAAAATGGGAATAATTTTGCTTTCTCGTAGATCGAGAAGAACTCATATTTAACGCATTTTCTTTAGAAAATTCGCTAAAGAGGGGGTAAAATGTAGCACCCTAAAATTGGCGCAATAAACCTTAGTAAATAATTAAAATTACCTTAGTAATAATTCAAATTTAAATTTCAACCCCAAAATCGCTCCAAAATTGCCTTTTACCTGTTTCCTCGTTTTCCATGCTATTTTTAGGATTTGTTTTGACCGTTGGACAATATCGTCGCCGATCAGACGATATCACCTCAAATCGAACGAATTCGTCTGGAGCAGAACGTCCAGACGATCTCGTCCCAAAATTGATTTTTCATAATTAGCCTATGTTTCAATGGCATCTCTAACCTAGTCAAAAGTGTGTCTACACGGTTAGAGACCTCCCTCGTTGGAGATCTTCCAGATTGGTATGATCCCCAACCTCCTAACCTCCCTCCTATGCCTATTTAATCTTAGGCCCTCCCCTTGACATTCCCCTGGCTGAATTTTCTTGTAATTTGACCTTTGCATGCATTATAATACCCTGGATTATCATCTGCATTTGTGCTTTTCAAATTTTCTTGCAGGAACTCTGTTATTCTTCAACCGGAGCAAGCTCAGATCGTCGCAGATGATCTTGTACAATCTCGAACGATCATGCCACAATTCGAGACGATTTTGTCTTCTCTAGACGATTTCGACTATAGTCAACATTGCGGGCAATCAGTGCCCTGAGTTTGCATTCTTTCTCCTCTATCTACTGTTTTGCTTTGCATTAGTTAGACTTATTACTATCTTGCATCCTGGAGTTCACCCATGTAGCTTAAATACATAATAAAATCATGATTAGCTATTAAAGCATGATAATTTACTTGCATTTCTATTTGGGATTATCTTATTAATGTTATTGTTATCATTCTACATCATTGCCCTCTGTTGGAATAGTTGCATTTCTGGTATTTTGTATCTATTTCTCTGATTATAGGCCTCTGATGAATTTGTCTGACGAATTCGTCAGATCTCAGACGATTATGTCAGATCGGAGATGATCCTGTCAAATTCAAGACGATCTTGACTGCTCAAAAATCAAAACCTCCATCAGACATCCAGATCAGGTATGGATTTCTTCACTTAATTTATTCTCTGTGTTTTTTGCTTAAATTTGTTTTCCGTATTCATTTAAATTTGTATTTTCATAATAGGTCAACTTCGATTCATTTGGCCAAACCTAGGACTTGGATGATTAAAGCTAAAACTAAACACATCAAACACATTCCCAACCTAGGCATGGAAACTGCCATTCAAAATTTTCCTGGTGAACCCACCATCCGTCAAAAATTCACCCTTATACACCTCCCCTGAGAGGCGGGACCTTCAAAGGGCCTCTCAGTCTGAGGTACTGTCCCATCCTTTTCACATCCCCCTTTCGGGCACGGATCCTATAGCCTGAAGATAAGGGTGCAAAAAATTTGGAACGATACATGATGAAACGTTATTCCTCCCATAATAAAAGGATCAAAATTTAGAATTCAAGAGTGCTTATCCCTAGAAAAGTGAGGACTCTTCTCTCCTCTCTCCCTATCAAAATAAAGTATAGAAAAAAGTTTTGTCCTACTTCCTTTATTAGGCTACCCAATATCTAACATCATGTCTCCATCCTTTATGCATGCTACATAATTTTTCTTCTCATCTATTGGTCATAGTCATTGTAAGATACTATTTTTTACAAATCGTAGTATATTCCTATACCTCTTAGCATTACACCACTAATATATATAAATATTGATGAAATGACTATTGGAGGATTTTTTTGTAATTTCATTTTTTGTTCATTTTCTTTGTTTTATGCTATGTTAATCTTTATTTTAGAGTACCAACACATCTCATATACTAGTATTAGAGCTTGGATATTAGATACTGGAGAAATAAGAAGTGGAGATCTTAAGGATTTGATTCTCTTTAACTAAATAATTCAAAATTCAAGTTTGTGGAGGAAAACTTCATACATTTTTGTTATAGTTAGCATGGCTTATGGTAATGCTTCCTTACCCATCCTAGAGTTTAAAGTAAAAAACTATGATGATTGATGTTGATTATAAAGAAATTGTTGAGTGCTATATAAAATGGATATGAGGAATCTACAAATTGGATCAATTTATCATCCATAGAAAAAAATAATATGGAGGAAGCACAAATAAAATATGCCTTAGATTTGTATCATATACAAGCAACTCTTGATAAATGTACTTTTCCAAGAGTTTCAAGTGTTGAGACTGCCAAAGGAGCTTGGGATATATTGAATATAGCCTATCAATGGTTTGCTCAAATGAAATTAGTAAACCTACAAAAATTGAAGAGAGAATATAAAATTTTGAAAATAAAGGACAATGAGAATATAAGAGATTATTATGTAAGGGTGCATGATATTCTATACAAAATGGGTATCTATGGTGAAGAACCAACACAATGATATGTTATTAAAAAGGTGCTAAGAACATTGACACTAAAGTGGAAGAATTATAGAATAATTATTGAAAGAAAGATTTAAAGAATTCATAGTTTTATAAATTGATGGGATTACTTATGTACCATGAAAAGAGAAATAAAAATAATGAAGAAAAAACTTGGAGTAGGTTTTTGCTTCCAAGGCAAGAGTGTTAAACAACAATAGGGATATCTTAAGCTTCAATTCCCAAGGTTACGGAGGGTAACAACAAATCCAGTATTCTACAAGAGGAAGAGAACATGGTAGAAGAGGAGGCTATAGTGGAAGAGGTAAATCATATTTATGGGTAAGAGGAATATTAAATATTACTATTAAAAAAGGTATCTTCACTATGAAAAATAATGTAGAATAAAGGCAATAAATTAAGAAGGAAAAAAGGTAAATTTTTCACATGAAGAAGGTAAAAACTCAAAAATATGTTTTTGTCATATAATATGGCATAATTTTTAACTAAATAGTGTTGGTAATTATATTCCAATTGTTCAAATTATATAACTAGTATTAAGAAGTTGTATATGTAATTGGATGACTCATACAAGAGCAAGGTGAAATTTGAAGACAAACATCGTAGGTTGAAGGGAAAATAAACTTATAAATTGATAAAAATTTTGGTAAGAAAATATACAATGCTTGCTTCATTCCACACTCAATTTTTGAGTGTACAAAATCTTTTAGAAAAAAACTAAAAGGAGTGCATCATCTATGACAAAGCAATTGGGAACCAAGTACTAGTTGTTGTACATATGACAAAGAACATAATTTTTTCTTTTAAGCTTGTAGAGAAATATCAATTCATGCCATAAAGCCATAGAGGATAATAGTTGATTACGACACCAAAATCTTTGTCTTCTAAATTTTTAATTTTTGTATTTGTTGAATGTTAAAGGAATTATCCATGAGTTGCCTTGTGTAGAAGCAAGAAACAATGTGTGAAAGTTGTACAATGGGAAAACATCATAGAGATATCTTTCCAAAAGGAATATTATGGAGAGTATTATATCCATTATAGTTGACTCATCCAAATATTTATGGTCCAATTCACACACAAAGTGTTAGTAAATCCTTCTACTTTATCACTTTTATTGATTATCATACTCAAAAAAATTGGGTATATTTTTCAAACAATAAGATATGATTTTAAAATATTTAAGAGATACAAATATTTAGTAGGGAATGAAATTAGGTATGGAATAAAAAATTAATAACTTATACCAATTGTTGAAAATAGGACCTGTAAAACAAAGCAACTAAAACATAGAACACCAAACGAACAGCAACCATTTACATAAACAAGATACCCAAACTCAAGGTTGCTAACAAAACAAAGGAGGAAGGATCATTTTCATTATGATCATGATGATATTACATTCAAAAATATTGATACATTTAATAAGAGTACAAAATAGTTAGATGTGGTTTCTATAACAAAACCTAACTGGTTATCTATTTCCTCATCACCTAACTACTACTTCTTTTATCTTATCAAATCCTTAAGCATTACAAATAAAACAATTAATTAATATTCTCCAACATTCTTCCCCTTAATGTTTAAGGTTCCAATGTTTTTGTAATTTCTCAAACAAAACTTTCTCCATGCTTTCAAACTGCAACATCCATTCTATTTTTCTGGTCATGATGTGTCCTCCAACATTCCAAGTGCATCACACAAGGAAATGGTGTCTCTAACTGACACCCCAAAATGAATTTTAATAAATTCATTATGCAAAAAGTAAGGAAATGGTGTCTCTACTGTTTGACACTCCAAAATAAATTTCAATAAATTCATTCACCAAATTAGAAACAACATTAACATACAATTTCTAACAAATTCACTCACTTAATGAAGATGTAGAATGAATATGCCAAACTTGAGACTTTGAACATAGTCTCACTACAAAAAGAGAACATTAACAAATCCACAACCAATTTTAACCGCACAAACATGGAAGCATTCTTTCATTTTTTTTATTTTTCATCATCACTCCCCTTTTTTCCTTTGGGTATACTCTTGTTGTTGCTCTTTCTCTTCCATTTTTATTCCTTCTTACATTTTTTATTTTTTTCTTCAATATCATACCCTATTAAAGGTATGAGCCACCTAGGAGAAAAATCTAGGACCTCAATTTTTTGAGGTTTCTCTCCTATGAGCTTTTGGTTCCCCTTTGAACCATCCTACAATTCGAATGAATGAGTCTTACTATTTATTGCTCCAACATCCCCCTAAGCCACTTTGTAAGTGCTTGGGACTCCTAGAATCAATACTAAATTTGATCTTTCACACTAGGTCGTATACCAATTGTTGAAAATTTGGCTTACAAAAAACAATTGCACAAAACAGGAGCCAAAAACACAGTACCATGAAATAGAGCACTAAACTTCTACAAAACAATTTAAAAATATAAAGTATACTTCAATTGCAATCAAAAATGAATAATAAAAAGAGTATTTGATAGGATTGCATTAGAGGGAAAAGCTACCTCATACATTACCAATTTTTTATTTAATATCAAGAAAAAAAGTAATTATAGTTAGTTTTTATAATTTAACACCTAACTAATCCTTTCGCCTACCCATCCTTAAGCATTAAAATAATTTACTTAACATTCTCCCCCTTAATGCTTAAGGGAATAACACCCAATTTTGTTCTAAGCCTCTCAAAAATGTATTTTGGTAGCATCTTGGTGAACACATCTACCACTTGCTCCTTGGATGGGAAAAACTTCATTGCTATATGTTATTCTTCAACAAGCTCCTGAATGAAATGATATCTTATATCAATATGCTTTGTATGACTATGAAAAATAGTATTCTTAGATAAAGCAATTGCATAAGTATTATCTGAAAAACTTGTGATAGGATGATTTTTCTCGTGCTTCAACTCTTTAAAAATTTGTTTCAACCATATAGCTTGACATGTTGTTGATGTTTTTGCTATATATTCATATTCTATTGTAGATAAAGAAACAATTGTTTGCTTTTGTATGACCAAGAATAGTACTATTTACCATGTTGAAAACATTTCTAGAAGTACTCTTGTGATCATCAAGACAACCTACCCAATCACTATTTGTGTATCCAACCAAACAAAAATCATCATAATTACCATACGAAATGCCAAAATCACTCATCCTTGCACATACCTCAATATTATCTTTGTTGCCTTGAAGTGTACTTCAGTTGGATCTTGCATAAATATAGAAACCACACTTACAGCATACATTATATATGGCCTAGTAGTTGTATGATACATTAAACTACCTACTAGTTTTCTATAAATTGTAGGATTCACCTTGCCACTTCCATCATCCTTAATGTAATGTTCTCAATATAGCCATGTCAACTAATTATTTTTATCTTAAGCATTTGATTTAGTTAGTCGACCCTTGAGAATTAGGGTTAGGTTATTATTATTTTCATTTATAAATAGGAAGAATATTTTATTATTTTGTATCATCGAAGGATTAGAATTTAATTTGTGTATACTACACATAAGAGAATCCACCCTCTCAAAGTAGATATGATACATTGCCCTCTCTGAGTTGCTATGGATTTATTATGGCATTTATTTGATCAGATTTACTATTTTCTTATTGTCTAGATTGAAATTGATAATTGCATATTGTTCATGGTATTGGTATTTGAATTCAAAATTATTATTGTTGCATGTTGTTAATAATAATTCAATATTGAAGTGTTGTAGAAAATATTAAATTAATTGTGTGGTTTTGTAACAAGTGGTATTAGAGCATGATTCTAGAACTAGTGAAAATTAATGAAGATATTTAGTGCCCTAAGAAAATAAAGCTTCCAATTTTTTGCAAAAGAAAAGGTATGCTTGATTTTTCAAATTAATTAGGGTTTTTTTTTGCTCAGTTTAAGGAAAAATTTCTTCAAATATTTGATAAGGTATCTTCCATATCATATGTGGTACATCTTATGTAAACCAAGTAAATAGGAACAATGGAAGACAATTGGTTCAATTTCACAAGTCTACTCACCTATACACAAGAATTGAGTCCAACAGTGGTGGTCTCTGCTTTTCACTATGGCCTTAAGGATAAAATTTGAGAGTAATTTGACATGCATGATCCTTATACCCTTGATGATGCACAATGTATAGCTCTAGCAACAAAATAAAAACTCCAAGATTTTGGTCCTCCATATAGACGTGATTTCAAATCTCATCATCCTTTTTGTAATTTTGATCATTCCACAAGAATTTTATCTTTAAATGTTGTTCACATCATTCTTGATATCAGGCCAATGAAGAACATCATAGCTTTCTCTTATAATATGCAGATGCATCAGTTGTTGAGGAGGAAGATTTATCACAAAAGGAGCCATCCATAGAACTAGGATAACAACCAATAGAATTAGATGAAGCGGAACAATAGGATGATACCATGGATCTCGCTGCTCATGTACTTATGGGTCTTCAAGATCATCACACTATAAAGGTACAAGGATTCATTAAACAACAATATTTTAATGTGTTGATTTATTTAGGTAGTACATATAACTTTATAGATTATAAGATAGCAAAATCATTGGGCTTGTTTATCACTATTTCAAATCAAGATAAATTTCAAGTCTTAATTGCAAATGGAGGTATCACTCAATGTGTGAGTTGAACATCTAAATTTATAATTCGAATGGAAAATTATACTTGGATAGGTAATCTCTTTGCTATGAACCTGGGAAGCTTAGATGTCATTTTGGGAGCACAATGGCTATCCCAACTCAGTGGTGTTACTATTAATCTACAAAATTATACATCAAGTGGATAGATAATGGAAGGATCATTTGTCTTCAAGGAATTCAACCTCCTCCCTCCAAGTTTTTGATTTCACATAGCATGGAGAAGATATTGAAGAAAGGTGGTTATGGTTTTCTGGCCCAAGTAAATTGCATAGAGATCCAATCCTTGGACTCATATTTTATAGCTCTTCCAATGTATATTCAAAATATTGTGGATATTATGAATTAATATTTAGTGAGCGAAGGGATCTAATTCCTAAGTGCACACATGATCATGCCCAACAATAATAATTCTGAATTCAAATATCAATACCACAAATAATATGTAATTATCAATTCCAATCTATACAATAAGCAAATAGTAAATACAATCAAATCAATTCCATAATAAATCCATAGCCACTCATAGAGGTTAAAGTCTTTTAGCCACTTTGAGATGGCAAAGTCTCTGATGCATAGTATACACAAATTAAATTATAATCCTTCGATGATCCAAACTAATAAAATATTCTTCCTATTTATAAATGAAATCAATAATAACCTAACCCTAATTTTCAAGGGTTGACTAATAAATCAAATACCCAAGATAAAAATAATTAGCTGACATGGCTATATTGGGAATATTTTTGCAACACTTAATAAGCTTTTCACCAAGAAAGAAAGTACTAACATATTTGCACTTTAATATTCTAAATTTTTCAAGTAATTCATAAGCATATTTACCTTGTGATATAAAAATATGTTTTTTAACAAATTCACTCACTGAATAAAGATGTAGAATGAATATACCAAACTTGATACTTTGAAATAGTCTCCTTACAAAAGAGGACATTAACAAAATCACAACCAATTTTAATCGAACGAACATGGAAGCATTCTTTCATTTTTTTTTTCATCACTCCCCATTTTTCCTTTGGGTATATTGTTTTTGTTGTTTTTTCTCTTTTCACCTAGCTTTTCTTCTTCTTACTTTTTTCATTTTCTCATTTTGATTGCTTCAACTCTCATACCCTATTAAAGGTATGAACCAACTAGGAGCTTCTGGTTCCTCATTGAACCAACCTATGATCTTATGATCCAAATGTGGAGTCTTGCTCATTGCTTCAACATTACCCTAAGCCACTTTGCAAGTTCTTGGGACTCCTAGCATCAACATCAACTTTGATATTTCGCACTAGCTTCGGTACAAATTATTGAAAATAGTACCTACAAAATAAAGCAACCAAAAAAAGAGCACCAAACGAACATGCACCTCATCAAAATGGAGTGATAAAAATAAAGAAGAAGAAAATCATGAAGATGGAAATATGAATGGCACTAGAAAACAATTTGGAAAATCATTTGTTGGTTGAAGTAATTTCAATAAAAGTGCACATCCTCAATAATAGTTCCATAATTATGGTAAAGAATTTGACTCCTTGTGAAGCATGGTATGAAAAGAAGAATTCAGTATGTCACTTAAGAGTTTGATTTTTGGCTTATTTTCTTGTTGAAGATAAGAAAAGAAAGAAGTCATATCCAAATATTCAAGCATGCATGTTTGTTTATTATCTTCAAGAAAGCAAGGCATATAGATGTTATGACCCTAAATCTAGATAATGCATTGTGTCTAGAGATATATAATAAGCATAAAAATATAAGAATATAATCATAATTGAAGTTTTTTGTGTGACATAAATATCAAGTGGAGATACGCGTATTTATCCAAATAAAGCATAAAAGGTAAGAGAACATTACATTCACATCCAACTACCATATGTTAGATCAAAATTTTTAGAGAATATTCACAAGAAGTTAGGATCAAGACTAATAACAAAGGCAAAAGGAATAAGAAGATAATATGGTGAGCTATACACTATTGTCCAAGAGTAAAGTGGATGCCTTATGGTTTGAAGAAGTAGCCCAGAGCAAGGTATCGAACAAATCCATAAAATAAGAAATGAATGCAACTAAAAATAGAAATATTTAGAAGTTGTGTGAACTTCCAAAGGACAAAGAGGTAGATTAGAGTGAATTAGGTGTTCAAGATCAAGTGTAACAATTATTTATCAATTAAAATACATAAATTAAGTATAACAAATTAACATAGATTATGATGATACATATCCACTTGTTGCAAGTATTAGAAATAGATTATATTACATTATTTTGGGTCATGTAAATGTACCTTCCTAGGTAAATACATAGGACATTGGATTACTTTAGGGGGAATTCATATAGTTACTTCATGCAATGTAATAAATGCATAAGTGTTAATGTACAAGGTGTCCCTTGCACAGCTAGGTAGAGTATTGGTCAAGGAACACATCTTCCTATATAAAGGGTTTGTCATGACCCGTTACCCTCCTACCTTATTTAAAAAATATATATGTTAATTGATCTTGGGGGATCAATTAATGCCTAATAGAAGGGGCATAACCCTAAATAATCCTACAAAAATTCTAAGGGGTAAGAAATATTAATTACTTAAAGGCTATTTATGGGATCTAGTAAAAGATAAATTTGAGGAATTATCTTTTACAAAATTATAACCATATAGTAAATGAGGTGCAGATTGAGTGGACCCTATGTGGATGGACCTAAAAAGGACTAAGGGATTTTTAAATAACTTATGGGTCATCCTACCATTTGGGAAGTACTCTTGTGGATTCCTGGTATTGGTGGAAGTATGAAAGGAATCACATAGCTTATCAAGAATAGTTCTAACATTGTAACTATCCTATGCCTCAATAGTATGAGTTTTGTCACTCACCTCATCCCTAGAGAACCCTTGAAGGACATGATGAAGTCATAATGGGGCCAAAGCATCTTTCTAATATTATTATAATGTGGCCACTATTTGGCCCATGAGGGGAGAATTTCCCTATAAATAGAGGACATTTTGGGAGGAAATGCCATCTAGGTTCTAGGAGTCTTAATGGTCTAGGGAGTATGCTCTTCACCTATGGGGTGAATCAGAAACTAGAAGGCTTGAAGGATTTCCTAGTTGTAGTAAAAAAATCAAGCTTAAAGGTTAGAGGGAGGATCAAGGAAATCTTGGGCCTAGGGAGTATGCTCTCTACCTTGTGGTAGATCAGAAACCAGAAGGTCTTGGGAGAGTACTAAGTCCTAGATCAAGGACATTTGGCAAATATGAGTGGACTAGGGAAGTATAATTGGAGATATACTTGGAAGGGAGCACAAGAAGTGATCATAAGACAAACTTGGATACTAGGCTTATTGTTTTGTATCCTTATATTCCTTCTAAAACTTGCAAATCTTCAATATGATTATGCTAAATTTGTGTAACGTTTAAGGATATGCATGCTAATTTAGTTAGAGGTAGCTTTTTTTAGCATGCATTTATTAAGGTCAAACGATGGTCAATATGGCTATGTTTGAGAATCACTTATGTATTTAAACGGTCTCAAATGAGACCTACGACCTCTACCTGAGGCCCTAACCTAATAACCACTTAAAGAAAAAAAAGAGAATTCTATTCTATATCTGAAAATAAATATAAAACACTCTCGATGGAGGTCGATCCCTCGACCACACGCATAAGTGGATGTTACTACAATGGCCACCGATCTATATGGTTGGATGAAATAAAAGAGCAACGACTTTAATTAAATATTTCTCAAACACAAACTGCACCATAGAAGGATGCTAAGAGGGGTTTTGTTGATGTACCACTTGTGGATATTCAAGTATGTGCTGGTTGGTTTCTAACAAAGTCTAGATGTCTCTAGTAAGTTGATGCCTTAATTAAAAAATGACTTGTGCCTTTGATATCTTTATAAAATTCACACTGTCGAATGGAAGTTGTGCAGCTACTAAGCCACCAGACATTATCCTAGTTGAACAACCAAGGTGAAACATCTATGGATATCTATAAGATCGTATCCTAGCTCGGTAGGCTAAATAAACGACCTAAGATCTAAAATATATATGAGGTAATTCTTCGATGCATCTCGAAAGTCATTTCATTCCTCTCCTTTGTGTGTAATATAGAGAACCCAGAGTAATTCACTCTAAGGAATAGCACTGTGAGTGATCACCTGCAATCTATAGCTGCACCTCGTAGAAATAGAGGTTACCAAATTTATGAGCATAACTCAACGAGTGGGTGATACCCACATCTCTCCACTAGGTACCTTTCAAATTTTCCCTGCCATAAGATGGATGCATCCTCAATAGTGTATCTCTAGTTCCCTTGGATTACCTTGTAATCACCAGAAGACTTTGGAGTTCCCATTGACCACAATTGCTAGGTACGTCGGTTGCAGAGAAACCATATTGAGTAGAGATCATTCACCACTGTATCCACCATTAAGTATTTTTTAATTGCATCAGGATGAGCTATAACCCTCTTTTCTGAGCCACCTGCGATGAGTAAATGATGTTGAGATAAAAGAAGGTACACCACTGTCAATCTCAGCATGAAACCGAAACTAGAAGCTAAAAATGTGATGAGCCTCCTCCGGATAGGTACATGAAGATAGGGCAAATAGTAATTTCGATGCTTTGGAAATTTAGACGATCCCTATCGTAGCAGAAAATGATACCTGTCGAACCATGTATCTATGACTATGACTATGATGCTTTGGAAATTTAACCATGTAAACAGGTTAAATTGCTAGCAAATGGCCGATAGCATCGATCCACACTATGACTGGACGACTCGGTCGATTGAAAATACAATTCCCTGATAGCAGTTGTAGATAGCCTTGATGCCCTCGATCACTGCGTAGTTGCACAATCGAAGAATGATCGCAGGGTGACGGATGAGATTGTTTTACAATAGTTGACTTCCAAACTATGGTTTCGGGTGTCACATGGTCTAAAGTGTATGTTTTAACTGCACATGGGATAGTGAAACTACATTGGGGGTCGATGTAGTAAGGAACCACCCATCTCACTCTAAGTGTATCCTATAACCCTTATTAGGGCAAAGGTAGGAAAAATTATACGAAGGTTATTCTTTGAAAGGAAGAAGGGGATGAACCCTTAAAATATAATGGTAATATATAAAGTATTACTATAAATAAAATTCTAATTAAAAGAAGTTATAAAGAGAAATGGTGGTATTTAATTAAGTATAGTATAGATTGAATAGGAAGTAGAATTTTGATCAATAAATATAGAATAATGGATTCTTGGGGCTAAGGATTAGATGGCTTAATTAATAGTCTATTCTAAGGCCTTGTTAAATTTAGTTGATTGATTGAATAGGATGTATAGTAGAGCTCAAAATTCAAGGGGTTAATTATGATTTAATGAAATTGAGTGAAATTGTTCTTAAGGAATGCATAATAATGGATTTAAAGGTATGGGACTTTAAATCCATTACTCAAGAGATTGATTATAATTAAATTATGAAGAGTGAATAAGGGAACTCATTCTTGGGAAAACTTATAGGGTTCCCTCGAAATACGATATCTCCAAAATATAATCCAATGATTTTTTATGAACAATGTAGGATGTTAAATGTCTTAGGAACTAGAGATTCCTTAATGGTATTGTAAATTTTATATTGATGTCATAGAGAAGGGATTGGGTGATCCCTTAATTGCATCAGTAGGTCAAAAAGGAATTGTTGTATACCTCAACCTATATTTGGGAAGAGAAGGGTTGATAGATGCTCTGCTATTGTTGTAAAATTGCCATTTAAGTTTATGAAAAAGAGGAAGAAATATTTTGGAGGCTGGGTTTTTCCCGTTAGGGTTTCCCAGGATAAATTATGGTGTCACTCTATTATGTGGTTTGATTTATTATATCCTGTGAATGTTGCAATGTAAATGATTTATGATAGAATGATGTATGTTAGATGTAATGTTTATTTATGCACTGAAATTTATGATAAATGTTCAGTAGGCTAAATATGTATGAATGATAAATAGTATGCTCAATTTCTAATGTGTTGATAATTTAATTCCATTTATTCTAGAATGTAATGGGTAATGATGAAATATTTTAGTAGGTAGAATTGTTCAAATAACAACCTCATGCGAAGGATGGATGTTTACTCAAATGTGAAAATAAATTAAACGTATTTGTCTAATTTACAATAACATTATGGGATACTTATTTATGAATGATGCACCTCTCCATATTCAACACCGTTTATATTCTTTCTATAGAAAACAAATATTGAGGGGATAAATCGAATTTATGCAATATATCCTTATTCTTGAATGGAACACAAACCCAGTTAAAAGGGAAGTTTTATGTAATAACTGAAGGAAAGATGTAATGAATCTTGCTTCATGGATTAATGAATCTCTCAATATGACAAAACAACTTTAGCTCTCTAACCAAGATAGACTCTACCCTCTACACTTAGAGATTAGGGTTACTTGGGAAGGAAAGCACCCATAAGGAACAAGTAATGTTCTTTTGTAATATGGGCAGTAGGAAGGTTGCCTAAGCAAAGGATGTACCAATATGATAGGAAATCATACTCAAGAAGACATTCCAAGGATTCTTATCACAAAAAGAATATAGTGGTCTTAGGAATCCTTTCTAGATGGATTAGATTGGAGCTAAGACTTAGGAATAATCATGGGTGTGGTTATTTCGTCTATGATGGTTTACCCTTGGTGGGGTTCTCCATCTTCAAGGCATTCACCTGGTCTTGGTGGGCCAAATGGTGATTTCTCCTTTTAAGGGGATGAAACCAGTACGCTTGGCCAGCGTACTCATACCAAGTGGGGTATGAAGGTTTCGTAGAAGCTGATCACTTCTACTTAAGAGACTCTGATCAAGTATCTATAGCTCTTGAAGCTATATGCCTTGAAATATACAATCCAAATGGAATATGCCTATCTTAGGTTATGGATTAGGTCTTTGCCACATGAACAAAAAAAAAATGTGGATAAGAAGGAGTAACGATTGGGGTTTACAGGGTCTCATTATAACAAATGGGATATACAAGCTCAAAGCATATTCATAGGTAGGAGAATAGTGTTGTGTACATCACCAGATATTGGTGATGGGTGCAATGTAGTCCAGTAGCTTTATTCATGGAGTTTCCATTTCCTCCATAGCTACATTATATTCATTTTCATCATTTCTATTTATAGCATATTTTAGTTATCTCATAAATTTACTTTCTTTCATATTATACTACATCTTGTGATTTCTATCTTCCATTGCACACTGTATCAAAATCTAATAGTGTTACTAGAGCCACAGTAGATTTAGCCACAATATATCAATAGAAAAACCACCATTATCATTGAGCCTAAGTTTTTTATCAACCTGACGTATTGTTGGACCAACCACTATCAAAAACTCTTAAAATAGTCTATGTGGTAGAATTAGGGAGAGCCACAAGTAAGGATTGAAATAAATATTAGTTCTAAAAATATTGATATTACATTTGGCTAGAGTCTTTCCACAGAGTTGCAAGAAAATTTTGTGAAGACTAGGACTCAACATTCAATCCACTAGATTGAAAAATCATCTAGTGAAGATCATTCAACTGAAATTTATTAACTATTACCCAAAGTTTATTTTGTTGTAGAAAATTAATTCTCAAATGATTAGGACTCCTCCTACAATAGAAATCTAGGAGACTTCAACTTCATTGCTCGAAGGTCGGTGTACCTTCATAGTGCAGATATTAGTTCCTTGTGTAAGAAAATAATACTACAGAAGAACACTTCTAGAGAAGATTCATGGTGAAGTTAGGATACTGGAAATCTCCATTGCTAGATTGAGAACTTCACAGCTAGAGAAAAGGCCATAGAAACCTTGATACAGAATAAAAGGCCATAGAAGCCTTGATCTAGAAGAAAATACCATAGAAGCCTTGATCCTAAAGAAAAGGCCACAAAAGCCTTGATATTGAAGAAAATGCCACAAAAGCCTTGATACTGAAAAAAAAACCACATAAGCCTTGATCCTGAAGAAGGCTCCAGAAGAGAGTATCTGATTCAGAATAATATTAATATTTCAATACTAATACTTTGTTATAGGGAAAGAAGATTGGGTGAGTTGGGAAACTTCCTAAAATAAATTTAGGAAGAGTATCTTCTTCAGAATCAATGCAGCACCTAAAGAAAAATTGAAGGTAAAGAGATCAAGAGAAAATCTCATTGAATAAATTCTAATATTAGAAGGAGGACTAGGAGAGTCTTACTCGAATTCAAAAGTATAAAAATAAAAGATTCAAAAGAAGATCTCACCACCAACACTTCCAAGAGTATAAGGTTGAAGAAAATGCCTCAAGGAAGAACAGAAGAGGTTGCAAGATCAAAGACCTTGGAGAGGTCTCAATGAGCATCCAATAAAAGGCTTGGAAAACCTTACTGAAGAAATCATCAAAGGAGAACTCACTCGATAAATCCACTACCAAGGAGAAGCTCCTAATAGTGAAGGACTTGGCACAATTATCACCATCCAACAACAAGCCCAAGAGAAGGAGAATTTGGCAAGGAGCGTCAAATTTGAGAAGAATAATTTGGTAAGGAGTGCCCCAGAATAAGAATTCAATGAAGACCTCAAGATATTTAGAATATTGAGAAGAATATCTTGCTTGAAGTCAAAATTCGATAAGAAGACATGAAGACAAGAGAAGCCCACCAAATCCAAGAGATTTGAATATTGCGTCTCACAGTAAGAAGGCATTGCTTCAGAGACAAAGATTTATTCAAATCTACAGTAAAAGGAGGATAGTATAAGAGTATAACAAACCATAAAATCCTAGGCTCATTAAAGAAATTTTGAGACCATCTTTTGGTGAAGGGGTTGTTTAGGACAACCTACAAAAAGCAGCAATATCCTACTCGAAGCAGCAACTTGGTGATCTTAAACACCAAGATCTACATCCTCTACAAAAGTGGAAAAAGAGCTACAAAACCTTTCAAAAAGGTAAGAAACTATTGGTGCAACTAGATTCATTAATTGGATTACTTATCATATTTGTTAAAGGACTTTAATTTGGATTAAAGTTACAAAAAGGAAAATTGGATTACAATCTTCAAAAGTGCAAAAATAGAAATGTTCCTTTTAAGGTTCATTTGCACATTAGGATTTGATTAGATTTTTGAATTACAACTATCTATCAACTACCTATCATCTACTTTGTAAATTAAAAGAAGACTAGCCCCTACAACTTTGTTTGTAAGGAAAATACAGAATAATTCTTGATTAGTTGCAGTAAATTGATTAAGTGCCTTATTTTTATATTTTATTGGAGTGATAAGGTAAAAATTTTAGTGTATTAAAAGTGAAATAATTTAGATTAATTTGCACTGTTCTATTTCTTTCAAAAATATTATTTTTTGTGTTCTTGAAAAGGGCACAAAATTAGAATTTGATAGTGTCTAAAGACACTATTAGTGCACAAAAATCTGCAACACATAGTGGCCAAGTGAAGCCACCAAAATAGGTTAGAATCCTCCAAAACTTAGAGAAGAATACAACTAACCAAAATCATAAATAGAAGCTTCAAATATTGAGACTTTGTGAGTCTCAAATCCAAAGCATTACAGGGTTAGTTGCAAGGAGAAAAGTGCAAAAAATTACACCAAATAAGGAGCTTCTATATACTTCTATCTAAGTTTGGATTTGTCATAAAAGTATCCAAGAAAAAATAGGAAGGTGTCTAATCAAAGATACAACCTCAAAACCCCTACATTGCATTCAAAAATTCTTTTACAAAACTAGAAATATTCAGACCTGAAAAAAGAGTGCAAAAGAGGGTGCAATAAAGGTTATTTGATACATAAATTTATTACATTGTATTGCACTATCATAATTTGGTTTATACATGAAAGAGAAAATATTTGAAGGTGTATCAAAGGCACAATATCCATAGGATAAATCATCCAAATAAGATCAAATGCTAGCACTCTCCAAGCATAGAAAAAGGAGCCACTCTAAGGGCTCATACTCCTCATATCTTTGACAATCGAACCTACAAAAGACAAGGCACAAAAAAAAAAGGAGAGACAATATTATATTCAAGAGCAACATCATCTACAAAAGGAAGACATATAATAGGTATGAAAATAAGAAGAATAAGTCACCATTGGAGTGTTTCAATCTCCATATTTGCATTGCTCGAAATCAGTGCTCAAGCCTCCAAATCGCTGCTCCTTATTCTAGCTAAAAACAACTCACAAGCAAGTTGATTGAATGAAGAAGGAGCTGGAAATTTTACAAGGTTTAAAGAACCTCCAAAGGGTACACTGAAGAAGCTTTAGAGAAGACATACATGCATAAGGAGGGAGTGACACTTATCACTTGAGGTAAAACCCTAATGCTTCTCACATGAGCGCTCATCTTGACCAAGAAATAAGTTACTAACATCAAGTTGGTGCATTCAAAATATGAGAGGCACTTTTCCACAAAGATACCAAGTGCTCCACTAAAAAATATAATGTTCATACGTTACTTAAATAAAGATACAAGTATTTTCTAGCACCTTCTACTCCTCAAGCGCTTAAGAATAAAATGGATATGCCACTTGGCACTTAACACAATTTTCCTCTCCATTTTAAAGGTTTCAAAGACCAAGTATTTAGCAGCATTCACACATTGACATTCAACACTTTGGAGTCTTCATGAACAGGACCAAGTTGCAGCGTGGAAGTAAGGTGGAAGATCCTTTAATGCTCTGGTCAAGGGAGGTCAAAGGCAGAAATTAAATATGCCATATTTGAAGCATTAAATACAAGGAAGGTTCTAAGCATTCTATTGGATGGAACAGTCGAAGCAAAGATGTTAATATTACAACACTTGCACACCTAAAATCAGTGCTAATTATTATGGTCTTTGTATAGTGTAAGGTAAGATTTATTCTCATTTTAAATGTGCTTTCATTTCTTTGGAGTTATAAGGTTGATAAATCAAGGTTAAACAAAAAAAAAATCCATATTGAAGGCCATATCTCAAAGAGAATAATTTATCAAATCAATATAATATTTGCAATATTAAACTTAGGAGGAATAAGAGTTTCTACTAAAAATTAATTTTTAAAATATTTGCAAATATTATTGTGGTCTAATTTTAAAAAATTAGGGAGTTATAAGGGTTACTACATCAAATTAATTTATTGAAAATTAGATACACTAAAATTAAATCCTAAAGGGATATTAAAAGAGGTTATTAAGGTTTTTGCTAAGGTTGGAAATTTATAATATTCTTGTCTCAAAATTTCACAAAAAGGGACAAAAGAGATCCAACATTAAACCTCTTCAAATTTGGAAAAAGTGCTTAGTTCAATAGGAGCAATAAGGGATAATAGAATTTGATTTTGGGATTTACAAAAACTTTACAAAATCAACCAAAAATTGAACTACAATTTACAAAAGCACTATATTCATCTTATATCTTATCCAAAATATACTAGGGATTCATAAGGTATTCTACAAAATTTGGTAATATCAACATCTATCAAATATTATCAAGTTGCAAATCCATTGGGAAGATATAAGCTTTCTACAAAACCTAAAATTCCATTAGGTTTATATACTCTTATTACTAGGGAGACATAAAGAAGCTTACTAATCTAAGAATTGATATTAGGGAATTTAAGTGACATCAAACAAATTCTTCCTAGCAAAATCTCAACTACTCAAGGGTCCTAATTATTTCTCTTGGAAGAATAAAGTGAAAGCAATCTTGGTATATGAAAAACTTTGGGATATTGTCAAAGGGAAAACACAAAGACCTACCACAGGTGATACTAAAATCCTAAATTTTGAAGAAAATGATTCAATGGTTCTAATGATAATAACCTTTGCTATCACTTATGAGATACAACCCTATATCATTTTAGCATAAACATCTTCAAATGCATGTATAAGCCTAGAGAAAATATTTGAAGGAAATAATAAGGTAACTATTCTTCATATTCAAACTCAAATTCACTCATAAATTATTTCTAATAAAGGTAGTAGATATTAAAGAAAAAGTATTGACCTTAGGAGAAACAGTTAAGGATAAAATTCTTACTTAAGTAACCATGAGAGCACTTCCAGATAGCTATAATAATTTGGTAACATCTTTACAAGTCCTTATTGGTCATCAAATCCGCACAGGAAAAGACTTTCGATGGGTTTGTGCGCCCTGGACCTATGACCAACATTGAAAGGCCGAGGGGAAGAGATGCCCCTCGTGCCGATCTCCGGAGAAAGGCCGGCTCCTATACTAATCTACTTTTGGGGTTTGAGACAAGAGTGCAGGAAAGAAATAAAAAAGGGTAAGGGTTAGAGAAAGAAATAAAAAGAGTAAGGGTTAGAAGATGATGATTTAAGGTGGGAGAGAACAGGAAGCACGATTACTCGCTAACAACTCGAATAGCAGCAAGAAATACCAAGAATGAAATGAAAGAAACGCAGTGCCGACCTCCCTATGTATCCTCTGGACGGGTTCGCAGGGTTCTCCTCTCTCTCTCGCTGGAATTCAGGGTTCAGAGTAACAACGATTAAGACGAGGGAATAACAGAAACCTCGATCCACCAGGCAGCATAAAAGAAAGCAACAGGGACGTTTTTCCTCTCCTATGTATCCTTCAGGGCAAATTTTAGGGGTTCGGTCCCCGATCGTACATCGGATTCAGGGTTCAGAGTCTCAGTATGCGAACGAGAAAAGACAAAAGAATTAAGCATAGAAGGCAACATAAAAGAGAGAAATGGAACACAAAAGATCTTTAGTATTAAACGCAGGACATCGAGTTACAACAGCTTTCTAGCAGAAAGTTCCCCCCCTTTTACATTGCAAAGCCTGGGTTTTTATAGAGGACCCGACCCTCTGAATCATTATTACAAAAATGACGGAGTACACCCTCGGGCCCTGAGAAATCGGCTCCTCGCGGTTGCTGCGACTGAGTTTTCAAATCGGTTGCCGAAACTGGCAACTGTGACCGGGTCAACCATGGAAATATTCATTTAATGCGTCGCCCGAGTGTCCCTAGCTTCTGGATGCTGTGTTTGAGTGATCGTTATGCCCGTCGTGTTTTACTTCGAGGACTGTTACGTCCCTTTCGTTTGCCAAGAATGGTCAACGGGTTTATCGGGCAAGAAAGGAGGTATTTATAAGGGGCCTTCGATCACCTTGGGAAGCTGCCCACCTTGGAACGTGGGCCCGAAAGTGCTTCGCTACATATCCGCCTCGCCAAAGCCTTGGGCCGAAGTAGTTTCTCCTTGATTTGTTCTTCGCAAAATAATGCTTCGCAGAAACTACTTCGGGGATGTTGACTGCCGAGCGGGTTTCATCTTTGAAATGAGGCTCTTTATCCTTTTGCTGGCAAAACTGCTTTGGCTGAAAATGTTTCGGCCCGATTCTCTTTCAAAACTGTGGTTCGGGGAATATCCTCCCGAGGCATTTCTCTGTTTTCGACACATTGTCATTTTTCTTCGGGCACCACTGCTTCGGGTGAAAACTGGCCGAAGTAGGTGTTGGAAATACTTCGGGCCCGAAGTAGTTTCCTTACCTTAGCTGATTTTGGATTATGCTCTCCTCCTTCGACGAAGTCGTTTGGATGCTGCTTCGCAAGACTCTCGCCCGAAGCGGTTGCTGAAAATGCTTCGGGTGCGAAGCGTTATCTTTGTATTTTCTTCGACGAAAATACTTCGCAAGGTTTTCGCCCGAAGTGGTGATTTGAAGTGCTTCGGGCCCGAAGCTCTTTTCACATTCTCCTTCTTTTCTTTCGGCGAAGCTATTTTCCTCGGCTTGTTTGGTAGCGAAGCTCTTTCTTCTTCATTTTGGGGGAGAGTCAAAATTGTTGTAACTTTAAATAAGAGAAAAACTTTCAACAAAGAAATATTATACAAAAATTCTACTATTCTTCTACCCCTTGCATAACGTGACAAAAAGTGTCAACATTCTTGGCGGCTCGCGGGGTGACGAGCTCGTCTCGACGGAAGAACCCTTAGCTTTTATCCATTGGGCTACGGAGTCACTGGTCTCCCTCGGATCCTGCTTTTGCGGCTTGTCCCTCTTCTTGTCCCTCTTCTTGTTCCTCGTCTCCTCCTTCTTCTCCTTCTTCTTCTTCCTCTTCCTCTGGCGTGGCTTCTGGCTGGGGCGATGGTTCGAGGCGATCACGGATGCGCTTCATCATTTTTCGGACATGAGTCCAGGCACTCTTTTGGAATGGTTCTTGATCCTGTAATGCCTTAACCAAAATGCGAAACCGATCAATCTGCCCGATGTCAGCATGCTTGGCCCTGACGAATAAATCGTTTAGGCATGCTACCATCTTGCAGTACCTCAAAATGAAGTCGGTTATCTGCCCTTCTGAGATCGGCTCCGCCCACTCGTCTATCTCCGAGACATCACCCTCGAATTGGAGCCAGACTGGTTTGAGGTCATCTTTAGTCAGAAGGTTCCCGTCATCGTCTGTGAAACTCGAGAAACCCAAGGAGGAGAGATCCTAAAAATAATTCATCGAGGCGCGCTGCTCATTTTCAAAAATGTCTTGGAGCCTTCTCGCCTTCTGAGCTTTTCGCACCTTAGAGAAAAAGGCGCGAACCGTGGCCTGGGCTGTGGACCAATCTCTAGCCGTCCGAGTCATTGCAGTGACCTGCAAGTCCTGATATTTCGCATTCTGGACATCGAAGGCTAATTTGAGCCGATGCCTGGCTTTCTGCGTGACTTCATCAATGATTGGCCCTCCTTCAAAAATAGCGAGCTGTGCTTCGGTGACGAAGGTCAGTATCGTGAGGGCGCTGGAACACCGAGACCTAAAATTCTTGAGCAAATGGGCACGAATCTCCTTAATTCTGGCCCTGTCGAACACCGTCAGGTCTTCCTTCTCGCACAGCTGGGCCTGCATTTGTGCAACCCTGTCTTCCAGCTCCTTGGCCTTTAGACCGCCCTCGGTCTATTTCTGCGCTTGGCTCTCGACTGTAGACTGGAGCTGTTGAACCTGCTGCTTCAGGGCGCGTGTTTCCTTTTTCATGGCCTTGCACTGCTCCTCGGCCTCTGCCAACTTGGAGCGGGCCCTCGCCAAATCTTCTTCTAGCTTAACATTGGCGGCCTCGGCCTCAATCCTGCGTTGGTTGGCGATAACTGCATGAGCCCTAAAGGTCTCAATTCGGACATGCATGGATGCCGATTCATTGTCTACATTCAGATGCACCAGGTCCTTAGGTGTTTCCTGGTAATCATAGTCCGCTGGAGTCATTTCATCCAGGGGTTTCTGCACCTTAGGGACCTTCTTGATCTTGTGCATCTTCCCGGCTTTCAAATCAAACACGGCGCATTTTTCAACTTGAGCCGTCGCTCGCCCTCTTTTCTTTCTCGCCTCCTTCAAGATTTTGTCGGTGTTCTGCCGAGCTTGGAGCAGCTTCTCGACGAGGGGGCATTCCTTGATCAAAGACATCTCTGATTCAAACAAGGTCGGGTCACCACCAAAGGAGTGAACAAATATAGGGAATGGATGGGGGATGCCTCGCCAGAAGGTCCGACGGTGGGTGTAGCGGGCATTTTGGCAATGGCGGCCACATCATGCGAGATGAGGGATTGGATGGTGGGGCTTGGTGTTGAAGCGATACCTCCGCTTCTGCTAAAGATCAAGGGGGTGGCAGCACGAGTGGGTGAAGTGACTTCAATGGACTTATCCCGACCGGGATCGTGGGATGGACTTGGACTAGTCACGGGTGACGTGTGATGGGGCGATGGGCTACGTAGGGGAGACTGGTGGGAACTCTCGGCCGTGGCCGCAGGGGGCATGGGTGAGTCTTGAGCAAGGGGTGGAGAATGCGTACCTGAGTGCCCTCTTGGCATTGTGGTAGTGGTGGCTTCTGGTGCAGCCGCATCTTGTTCTTCTTCTGCTTCGGCATCCTCAACCTCCATGGTTTCTGCCTCGGCATCCCCTTCGGATTGGAGGAGTTCCTCCACATTGATGACATTGATATCCGGGACGGTTGCGGCGCTTGGCGGCGTGGCACTCTCAATAATTGCTTCGGATGGACCCGATGTAGGTCGCCTAGTGGAAGGGCTTAGAAACCCTGTGCGAAGGCGCTTTGGATGGCTTGGAGGCACTTGCACTGATTTTGGCTTCTTTCTCTTTGTCCTCACCAGCGGTTGTTCAGACTCTTCGAAACTCGTGTCTTGGCCTCCTACAGGTACTGGAGGTGGTCTCTGTGGCGTGGCTTTGGCATTTTTCCCTTTCTTTGGCTCCGAAGTAGTTTCCTTTCTCTTTGGGCTTTCGCCCGAGCCTGGGATAGCTGGAGGAATGAGGTCGACGAAGGACAGAGGCTTCCATGTCCCGGCATTGGCCTCATAGACCGCTATGAAGTCTTTGTCAGATGACAAAAGACCGTAAGAATTTGTCTTCCGATGATGGACCCTCATTATCCACCACTCTCTTAATTGGGCCACGTCCCAATCTTTCGTTGCTTCCTTCAAATCATCTTTTGCCTTCTTCCAGAAGGTAGAGTTGGGGCTCGGGAGAGGGTGCCGAACTGGGTCATATGCGACCTCCATCGGGTAGAATTCATGCCAGGGAGGTAGCGTTTCCATTTTCTCCAAATGCCACTCCAGATCCCTCCCATTGGGATTGTTCCTCTGCTCCACAATTTTTGGATAGGGGCAAGCGTGGAAGCTCTTGAATCGAAGATGGTCCCTCATTACCCCCAAGGGGTCATAGAGCCATTGCTGAGGAAGCTGGACTAGGCCAAAATTGGCGAGTTTCTCCTCCAAGAAAACATTTTGTTTGAGGGCAAACACCTCGATAACTCCCATTTTGAAAGGGAAATCGCAGGTGTGAGCCCACTTCCGTCCATGGCCATAAATGGCGTTTGTTGCATCGCTCTGCCGAGCGACCTCCAATGCGAACTGGTATTCGGAGGGATAGACTGGCAGAAGGAAAGGCTTCCCTGTGAAGCCGAATATGCGAATTACAAGCCCTTGTGTCAGCTGAAAAATGTCTCCCCTCCTCTCTTGTACTACTTTGTCCCTTAGGAGGAGGGGAACCCGAGGGGAAGACCCTGTTAGCATGTGCATTGCGGGTCCCAAAAATTGTTGGTTGAAAGAATAATAGGACTCCGTCTTCAATAGGAGAGGGGTCCACTCGGTATACAAGCAGAGGATTTCCATCCTCGTCGCTTGCCGTAATAGCAACATAAGGGAAACTTCTATGTACATGAAAGAAAAATAACCAAACAAGAAGAGAACAGGGGCAAAAAGTACTTATTTGTCCCAGGATTCTTCATGCTGGCGAGCCGCGTATGTAGGGTCCTGGCCACCCATTCTGCCCAATCAAAAAATACTGGGTTGGTGCTTGGCCTCGAAGCATCAGGGGCATAAAATTCCCCTCTAGAAATACACTCGGCCAAAGATACCTGCCACGGGTGCACCAAAGCGTCAGTAGATAGGCCTGCCACCCATGCAATGATGGAGAAGATGTCGATGTTTTTGAAGGCCTCCAAGGGTAGGGGCATCTGGGGCAATTTTCCCGAAGGGAGCCCACTTTTGAGGCTCTGCTACAAAAAATTGATTATGTATTTGGAGGACGCGAACCTCTCCATCTGTTCGCTAAGAATAACGTTGCGAACCGTATACCCCTTAGGAGGGCCCTACTGTGGCGCAAAGGCTGCCTGGACATCTTCCTTCAGAATGGAGAAAATCCTATGACCGGAGGCGTCTACCACTTGCCTGGAGGAGGGTTGATAGTTCCACGCGATGGCATCAATCAGCTCAGGGCAATGATGTGTGGGGGGCGTCAGATACCAGTATATCTGGGAGTAGTAAGCGGTAGCTCTTCTGTTGTCCGTCGAGAGCCTGCTTTTCATGAACTCAATGGTGCTCCTGAGTTCAGCCATGCTCCTCGATAGCTTGGTGTCTCTGATCCTATCCCACCTGTCGACTGGTGGTTCTTCAGGCTGCTCATCCCCGAAATCCTCTCTTTCTTCCATGATTTGTTTCTCGGGATGGCGGCTAACATCAACCTTCTTTGGCCCTTTGTCATGGCCCTTTGCCTTTGGCTGCTCGAGGGCCGTCACTTCTGGTTCCTTCCCCTTTTCCTTAGAGTTCTTCTTCCCCATAGTGCTAGGGGTGATGGAGAAAACAATGCGGAGGGCTTCGGGATTGGAGGCTTTGAAGCACAAGATAGGAGAGTTTGAAGGCTAGTAGCGAAGTTTGCATGAATTATCGGGCAAATAGCTTCGTTACTATTGGAGCCTACGTTATATAGCCATAGAAGGCAACCACCAGTATTTATGGCACTTGCCATAATTAACTTCGCGTTGCTTCGTCCAATTCGCCGCATGGTGGAGTTGTACACAGGGTTGTGTGTTGTGATGATTGCGGCTTGCTTTGGAAGCGTGACCCTCTGCCACTTTGTACCCGAGCATGAACTTTTCTCCTAACCGAATCCCTAAAGGACGTACCCACCACCTTTTCATTTAACTCGCCCGCTTTGGACGCTTTTGCAGGCGGTTGTCGACACGTTCCCCTAGGCACATTTTAAATGCCCCCGCCTTTTTCGTTGTTGGGTTGGTGAAACCAAAGTCAGAGTTGAAGTGCTTCGGGGTGAACCCTTGGTGCGAGCTGTTTCTTTTACGCTTCGGGCCCGAAGTGACTTCCTTCGTAGGAGAAGGTTCCCGAAGTGCTTTTCAACTTGAGAAGTGGTCCGTCGATTCTCCTTCGAAAATTGCTTCGCTTGGACTCCCCTCGGTGGAGCGCCTCTCATACCTTGGTCTGAATTTTGTTCGGTCGACGGGCTTCGCTGTGAGCTATTTCCCATTGGCTACTTCGCACGCTCAGCGCCCGAGCTTCTCTTTCTTTTTTTTTTTTTGGTTGGAGTTGTCGAAGTAAAACTTGACCTGAACTTCCTAGCAACACCTTATTTGTCAGCCGAACTATTTACAGTATTTACACAATTCTCTCGTGGCATAATCGGCATGCCGCCACCATGGACTCAGCTTTGGGTAATTATCCGATGAACCTGCAGTGACCCGACCAGATCAGATTGAACTTCAGTTGATATTTGAAATCTAATTAGCCTCTTCCCGAAGTTCTCCATGCTGCAAATAGGAAGCAATGCAGTAGGTTGTCACTCCTGCCACGATACCGCGCTGTTGATGAAGGATGTGGCGAAGAAGTTCGCCACGCGAGGACCTCCTTGGGGTACTGGTTGTAGTGATGGCTAGAACCAGAATACCGAAGAGTCTAGTAACTGTGGGCTGGGTACAAGTTCTTCCATCTTCTTGATGTTGTAATAGGGCTCCTCCGGCAAAGAGCAAACTTCTATGATCTTCTCAGGTTCAGCCTCTTGAGGTAAGCCTGATGGATTCTGGCTGAACACCTGCGTGCCATGCTCTGGGATACAAAAAGGGTGCAAAAACGTCCCCTCTTCGTTCTCAGGCGCTACCACTTGAGCTTGTTTCTCTTCTTGGCCCGTCCTCTGATGGAGATTGCAAGCACCCATATTGTTCATCGTCGGGGCAAAGCTTGCAAATTGCCATGGTTGGACTTGGATGGGATCTGCCTCTCGAGCTCCACATGACTGCATCTCAGGCTTCTGCTCAGTATGAGGAGTCTGCCATGAAGAATATTGCGTTGGGCAGATAGGAGAAGCGATTATCGAAGAAAGTGATGGGGCTCCTCCCCACTGCCACTTTCTCGATAGAAACTGCTCCGCTCGTATTGCTTCCTCAAAAATCTGAGGGAATCTTTGTTCTCCTGATCGCAGCAAGAGGAGGCCTATGTCCGGGTGAAAAGCCCGAACATAGTAGAGGTGGGCTTGGGCGGGCGTTGGTTGAATCTCCCCTGGAACTTTCTTCCAAGTTCTGGAGAATCGGACATTGAAGTCCGTGACGCTCTCCAAGGGTGTTTTCTTGATGGTGGAGAAGTACGTCAGAAGTTGGAAGGGATCCTGAGAGCCATCAAATGTTTCGAATAGTGCTCCCGCCAAGTCATCCCATGAACAGACGCTTTTAGACTCGAGCAGCCTATACCACCGCAGCGCCTTTCCTTCCAGAGACGCAGCCAAAAGTCGGACCATGACATCTTCGTGGATTATGTCGTAGAGGAACGCTAAAGCAGCAACAGCTTCAAGGTGTTCTCGGGCCATTCCCGTAGTGCCATCATATATTGTTAATGCCTTCAAGGCGATCTCGAGAATCTTGTGGTAGCTTTGAAGATTCAAGGGGCCTCGGTCATCCCAGCTAGGAAAACTTACCCCTGCCATTATAGCAGTGGTCTGCAGAGATCACGGTTATCGCCGCTAAATCGGAGTCGCCAGATGAACATTCTTTCTCCGCTTATGAGGTCAAGGCTGCTCACCGAACCTTGATTCCTCCGGGATATCTTCTTTCAGATTTGAAAGGCGCCTACGACCAGGAAATCTGGATCTTCAGCTCAATTGAGTCGCCAGGTGATTTTATCAGATGAAGACAAGCCAGAGATTCACCGAACTCGGACCTTCTTAAGACACGGGGGCTCCTGGTTACGAAAACCAGGTTTAGGCACTGGTCTTTATGACTTCAAAGATTCTCGGGTAAAACAGAGTCGCCAGATGCTAAGAGTCTTTCGGTAATGAGGGCATCGATTCTCACTACTACTCAGAAGATGAGACTGACCGGATCTCACCGGGAACTTGTTAGAACTACTGGCTCCGATGAAGACGGGCTAGAAATTTTCTCAAATATGGGACCTTGGGTCCCACCGAGCGTGCCAAAACTGTTGGTCATCAAATCCGCACAGGAAAGGACTTTCGGTGGGTTTGTGCACCCTGGACCTGCGACCAACATTGAAAGGCCGAGGGGAAGAGATGCCCCTCGTGCCGATCTTCGAAGAAAGGTCGGCTCCTATACTAATCTACTTTTGGGGTTTGAGACAAGAGTGCAGGAAAGAGATAAACAAAGTAAGGGTTAGGAAAAGAAATAAAAAAGGGTAAGGGTTAGAGAAAGAAATAAAAAGGGTAAGGGTTAGAAGATGATGATTTGAGGTGGGAGAGAACAGGAAGCACGATTACTCGCTAACAACTCGAATAGCAGTAGGAAATACCAAGAATGAAACGAAAGAAACGCAGTGCCGACCTCCCTATGTATCCTCTGGACGGGTTCGCAGGGTTCTCCTCTCTCTCTCGCTGGAATTCAGGGTTCAGAGTAACAGCGATTAAGACGAGGGAATAACAGAAACCTCGATCCACCAGGTAGCATAAAAGAAAGCAACAGGGACGTTTTTCCTCTCCTATGTATCCTTCAGGGCGAATTTTAGGGGTTCGGTCCCCGATCGTACACCGGATTCAGGGTTCAGAGTCTCAGTATGCGAACGAGAAAAGACAAAAGAATTAAGCACAGAAGGCAGCATAAAAGAGAGAAATGGAACACAAAAGATCTTTAGTATTAAACGCAGGACATCGAGTTACAGCAGCTTTCTAGCAGAAAGTTCCCCCCTTTTTACATTGCAAAGCCTGGGTTTTTATAGAGGACCCGACCCTCTGAATCATTATTACAAAAACGGCGGAGTACACCCTCGGGCCCTGAGAAATCGGCTCCTCGCGGTTGCTGCGACTGAGTTTTCAAATCGGTTGCCGAAACTGGCAACTGTGACCGGGTCAACCATGGAAATATTCATTTAATGCGCCGCCCGAGTGTCCCTGGCTTTTGGATGCTGTGTTTGAGTGATCGTTACGCCCGTCGTGTTTTACTTCGAGGACTGTTACATCCCTTTCGTTTGCCAAGAATGGTCAACGGGTTTATCGGGCAAGAAAGGAGGTATTTATAAGGGGCCTTCGATCACCTTGGGAAGCTGCCCGCCTTGGAACGTGGGCCCGAAAGTGCTTCGCTACATATCCGCCTCGCCAAAGCCTTGGGCCGAAGTAGTTTCTCCTTGATTTGTTCTTCGCAAAATAATGCTTCGCAGAAACTACTTCGGGGATGTTGACTGCCGAGCGGGTTTCATCTTTGAAATGAGGCTCTTTATCCTTTTGCTGGCAAAACTGCTTCGACTGAAAATGTTTCGGCCCGATTCTCTTTCAAAACTGCGGTTCGGGGAATATCCTCCCGAGGCATTTCTCTGTTTCCGACACATTGTCATTTTGCTTCGGGCACCACTGCTTCGGGTGAAAATCGGCCGAAGTAGGTGTTGGAAATACTTCGGGCCCGAAGTAGTTTCCTTACCTTAGCTGATTTTGGATTATGCTCTCCTCCTTCGACGAAGTCGTTTGGATGTTGCTTCGCAAGACTCCCGCCCGAAGCGGCTGTCGAAGATGCTTCGGGTGCGAAGCGTTATCTTTGTATTTTCTTCGACGAAAATACTTCGCAAGGTTTTCGCCCGAAGTGGTGATTTGAAGTGCTTCGGGCCCGAAGCTCTTTTCACATTCTCCTTCTTTTCTTTCGACGAAGCTATTTTCCTCGGCTTGTTTGGTAGCGAAGCTCTTTCTTCTTCATTTGGGGAGAGTCAAAATTGTTGTAACTTTAAATAAGAGAAAAACTTTCAACAAAGAAATATTATACAAAAATTCTACTATTCTTCTACCCCTTGCATAACGTGACAAAAAGTGTCAACAGTCCTAAGTAAAAATATCTCTTTTGATGATCTAGCCAATATTCTATAGGAATATGAGGTAGAAAATATTGTTAAATATGAAATGACTAACACTGCATTGGCATCTAAATATAATACATAGGGAAATATTGCTTCTCCATCAAAAGGATGAAAACCATGGTACAACAGGTATTATCAGATATGCAAGAGAAAAGGCCATAGTACTAGCTATTACAGGTTTAGTCCTAAAAATTAGAGTTGAGTAAATCAGATAAATAATAGAAACCAATTTTAGCCATGATAATATCAAAATCCTCATCAACAACAATTTCAGTGTCCAACCAATTATCCCTAATTGGAGTATCAAAAAAGAAATCAAAAAGGACATCTGAGGATAGAAGAAATTGAAGAAGTAGAAGAATCTACAAATGATTATGAATTCAAAGCTCTTTCAACAAGAATGACAAGTTATGAAGACACTAACTACTTGCTTGAATAGGTTACAGAAAATAGAAAAGAAGAATCTAAATCTCAATATCAAGAAGAAGATCCACATTGAAGACTAAAGTCTTCAATACCCAAATAATGTAATATAGAGGGTGTTATAAAATAGATTATATTACATCATTTGGGTCATGTAAATGTACCTTCCTAGGTACATACTTAGGACATTAGATTACTTTAGGGGGAAGTTATCTAGTTACTTCATGCAATGTAATAAATGCACAAGTGTCAATGTGCAAGTTGTATATGTGCAAAGTGTACCTTGCATGGCTAGGTAAAGTGTTGGCCAAGGAACCCATATTCCTATATAAAGGGCATCATTGTAACAAGTAGGATATACAAGCTCAAATCATATTCATAGGTAGGAGCATAGTACTGTGTGCATCACCAGATATTGGTGATGGGTGTAATGTAGTCCAGTAGCTTTATTCATGGAGTGTCCATTTCCTCCATAGCTACATTGTATTCATTTCCATAATTTATATTTATAGCATATTTCAATCATATCACATATTTACTTTCTTTAATATTATTATGCATCTTGTGATTGCTATCTCCCATTGCATATTGTATCAAAAGCTAACAGCAAGGCAAGACACAATAAAAATGGTCTTAGCCTTGGCAACCCAAAAAAATTAATGTACATCTACTTGTTGTAAAGAGTGCATTCTTGAATGAAAAGATTGAAGAAAAAGTTTTCATGGAACAACCACAAGGATTTGAAGTGGAAGATAAAGAAGGATGCATCTACAAGTTTAAAAAATTAATATATGGACTCAAACAAGAACCAAAGGCATGGAATTCAAGAATTATTGCATATTTATTGAAGTGTAGGTTTGTGAGAAGTATGAATGGCCCCAAATTATACTACAAAATGGAAATTAATGGTGTTTTAATTATTTTCTTGTATATTGATGATCTAGTTTTTATAGGAAGTTCATCAAGAATGAAGAGAGAGTTCATTCAAGTCATGATGCAAGAATTTTAAATGAGAAATTTGTGTTTGTTACATTCTGTTCTTAGCATGGAGGCACATCACACATATGATGGGATCTTCATTTAGCAATGTAAATAATTACATGATATATTGAAGTTTGGCATGGAAAGTTACAATGGTTTGTCACTTTCAGTTCCAACCATCTTGGCCTAGATAGTTGGTAGACACTAGAATGATTATAGCTTATGATGGATATTAATTAGATGAAGGGGATGTCTCTAGGAGAACTTGAGTTGATGCTAATATTTTTAGCAATTTTGGGTTCTCTTGGCTACCTCGAGAGCTCTTGGTTTCAAATTTAGACTTTTGAGAGGTTCGACTGACGCCATTGCTTCGCAAAGTCTAGATTTGTGCCAATTTGGATAGCACTTTTCTCCTCCATTTTTATGCATGTGATGCTTTACTTGAGAAATTTGACTTTCTTCACTTACATATTTTTAGGATTTCATAAGGCTTATGTTAATGCATCACTTTGTAAAGTTTGACTTTCCCCTTTTTTGGCTTTTGTCTCTTAAAATTCTATTCCATTATGATTTTGTGCAATATCAAATTCACATCACACTAGCTTATTTATTTATAGATTTTTATAGAAATTTTGTTGGCATCATCTTTATAGAAGTCTATAATTGATCATTCTCAGGTCTACAAGTTGTTGGGACCCTTTAAGACTTAGAAAATTTTACAAACTGCATGATTTTTATTCATGATTCTAGTCTTGCTACAAAGTGCGTTGACTACCTTTGAACATAGCTTTGTTTTTATGCATTTGAGTATTTGCTTTTTTTGCTTGTGTTGCTTAAATAAATCTAAGATAAATTCCTTAGCAAATTTTTTGTAGAAAGTTGGCTTGATTTACAAGGGTTTACAATATGGGTATAATTTTGACCTACATTCTTGGCACCTCCTAGAGATTTTTGTTTGTAGAAATTATGAACCTAAATGGCCTTATTTATTGGGTATGAGACTACAAGGAGGAAAGGGAGATAGAAGATAATATAAAAAAAAAAATAGGATATTTAATAAGTGATAAGGCTTATGATGATAGGAGATGGAAATATTGCAAAATGGGGAGTAAAGGGTTAAGGGGCTACAAGAAGCAAGAAAGATAGAGGTGTCAAAAAATGGAGAGATAGGAGATGAAGAGATATACAAGCAAATAAGGTATGGATGTAAAAAAGGAAGGGGATATGGGAAGGAGAGAGGAATGGAAAGAGAACGGAGATACTTAAAGAATGGTACCCCTTGCAAAATTGGTACTTCCCTCAGCATAGTCTTCCATAGTTGAGAGTTTTTCAAATCTAGGAAAACTACCTTAGTTAAATATTCTAGGCACTCGTAGGTTGGAGTATTTCATTACTCTATGTCTTTCATCTCTTTATGAAGTTACATAAAAATTATTTTTTCATGTTGCAATCATTTGCGTAGTGTCTCAAGGCTTTAAATGCATGCATGGCTACTACACTATTCATCAGGAGAATTATACTTAGATTTATATTTTAGCTCAATCTCATATTGGCTTATATAGCTAAGAATATAAATATGCCAACTAAGTGTCGTAATGAGTATGAATGTCATTTTTTGTACTGACACCTTTTTTCAAAAAATTGGTGGCTTGTGTGAGAGGTTCTTTAGTATGTTTTTTCTTTTTACTTGTTCAATAACCTTTTGCTAGTTGAATACGTATCATTCAGCTATCTTATGTATGCTTTCATCATCAAGGTACTGAAGTTCCATGTTGTACACTTTGATGTTGAATATATTACATTATTTAGCCCCCTTGTAATATTATTTTGGTAGATGATTTATATTTTATATAATGTATGTGTTAATATGAGAGAAAGTGCAAGGTGTCAAAAGAGAGAATGAAGAGTCACATGATATGTGGCAAGATGAGAGTATTGTATTTATGAGAGGAATATGAAAGGATGCATCTCTTGGATGTTTGAGGAGAGCAATGTAAAATTATATATTGGAGATCTCTCCAAGCAATGTATCAATTGTAATCAATCTATATCATTCATGTAATTTTATGATATTATGTACATCTGAGTTATGTGTGAGATACTATTGTTATTTCAATAATAAGTTGCATTGTTATTTTTGATTAAGTGGTATATATTTTATTTAGACTTGATCCTAGAATAAGCTTTCTATGAATTAGTCTGTTAAGAAAGCTAACAATGGTATCATAATGGGATAATCTAAATGAAAGTATTGAAACAATCATCGTCATCATATGATAAGCCTAAATTAAGAAAAAGTTCCTTTGTGGAGTGCTTGGAATGTTTAGAGTTATGGAAGTAGACTAGAACTTGCAAAACTAGTAGGAGACCAAAGTGACGAGAAGAAGAAAAAGTGCCTTAAAATCCATGCTTTTATTTTTCTTTCCTTAATGGTTATAGGAGTATCCCTTGCCCCACCTACTTGGAGGAGGGTAACACATTCACTCCTCTAACACTGCACTTGCTGCCACTGCGACCTGCTTCTTTTCTACATATGTGAGTGGACATCCCTAAAGTGACTGTGTGAGTGGGGGTACTCAAACTACCAATGGTGAACTTTAGTAAAAGAAAATAAATTGTGGAAATAAGAAGTTTAGCAATCCAATAGAAGACCCTCCAGAGTATGTTGATGTTACCGTTAGAGATGTTTGTTATGATGAATACCATCATGAAGAGTGTCAAATCAATAGCCATTGCCATAGCCATAAGGCTTGTAGGAGTGAGAGATGCATTCAAAGTTAGCTTATCACAATCTCTAAGGATTACAAACTTTGGCCTCTCAATGCTTAAACGGTTTCAAAGCATGAGGAACGTTGAAATCAATCATGAGGAGAATAGTATTCACAAGGCTTGTGCAACTGTTGGGACTAAAGATATTTTAGACTGATTCTTAATAGTAATTTATTTATAACCTCCATGATCAACAAAGTCTTTGTGTGAATATTGATATCTTGGATGGTGCTGATGCATCTGTATGCACCATTTTGTCGTATCAAAGCTAGCATTATATAGAAAATAGAACCTGCAAATAATATAAACGGTGAAGCAATTATCATTGAATTGAAATGAAGGTTATATACATCTCTCAAAGGTGGTTCGGGTGGTTGAACCACCCGAATGGGTTGGTTAACCAACCCATTAATTGGAGAGCGCTAAGAAGCGCTATTTTATCATTGCCCATAATGAAATATAACCCTATGCACTATGATATGCTAACACATTATTGCCATAGAAATTGATTAGCGAATCAGGAGAATTCTTTGGATGATAAGAAGTAATAAGCATACTAAGATAATACACTACTGTAATTTATTTTAATAGATTGAGGAATATGCATTTGGAGCATGACCATACCATCGATAAAGGACGTTGAGAACTTAGTAAATCTAAGGGGAATTTACAAGCAAGTTTAGCTATAATTGAAAGGCAAAAAGTTAAGGTAGAGAAGAAGGTGGCAGTGTCATGCAATGAGGTAAATAGTGAGTATCGATATCCTATTCAGCCATGCAATAGCAAATCACCTGCGCAAGCATAGCCGAGTTGAAAGCCAAGCTACAATAAGCAAGTAATTGAAGTGATGTTTGCATAAGTGTTTCAAGGAAATTATATTAGATGTAAGTGTAACATGGAATACATCAAGTGTAACCTAAAATACCTAAGTCTTAGTGAAATTCAAGGAGCCAATGAATGACTTGCAATGTTAGAATGTAACATCTTAGGAAATCAAGTGAAGGCAAGTATCGCCCGTTGGAGAAAGACAAGTACTAGCAGTGCAACCTGAGTGATGATGTTGGCCTTCACAGTACCACCATTATTCTCCTCAGGTTAGGACTCAAGATCTGGTTTGTTGGTAGAAAAGTAGTCAAGACTAGCAACAAAAATAGCCAAGGTAGGCAATAAAATGATCAGGATGTTGTCACACGGAGAGAGGTAAAATTATGTTTTGAAATTTTATTTTTTTTTAAATCAAATATTTTTCTAATATTAAAGGAGAGATAAGGCTTTGTGAGATTACTTTCCTTTTTAAATTCTCTAAGTTTTTGAATATTAATTTGAAGTAATAAGGTTATTAATAGTTTATCAAAACCCATTGTATACTAAAATGGATGGGGATGGGGGGAGTCCAGGATGGCTCTAGTGCCAAGTTCCCTGGGACTGTCCAGTCCCACTTTTCTATTTCCCCACCCCCTCCCTGGGTTCTTCTCTAGCCTAGTTTTTGGGATCCCTGGGTTTCTCAGGTTTCCCATTTGTGACTGGTTTTTTGTTTTGCAAGGAGGGTGTTGTGCTTTCTGGCCTTGAGTACCCTGGTTTGGCGGGTTTTCAGCTAGCTTGGGGGTGGCTACTGGAATAGGGTTGGATCTGGTTTCCTATTCATTGCTCGAGATCCTCATCTGTACTCTTTTTGGATTTGGGGGGCATGTTCCTGTAGATGATGTTCTTTCCTAGTCATTCCAAGAACTCTTTACCTTCAGGATCTCCTTGTAGATCCGATGGTTGCTTGTTTTTTTGGATGGATCCTCGGTTTCCTCTTGCAGTCTACCCTTTTGGTCTTGGGGGGACCCCAAGCATGCAACTGCAGCTTTCCTTGGATTCATCCTCTAGTAGGCAAGGGTGGGGCTGGAATATTTCTTACTGGTTGTTTTAGTGGTTTGTTTCTTTACAGGTTTATAGATCTTGGGATGGGGGCTCATGATCATCTAATGCAAAGGTAGTATCATGGTTTTCAACCTAATCTCGAAATCCTCTCCAGTCACAAGTACTCATGGGATAGTTTTCTTGTCTCTCCTCTGTAGTTTACATCCCATATCTGGTTATAGGGGAGATCCAGTGGTCTTGGGGATCTCCCATTCCTATTGTTCCATTTCCAGACCCTACCCCAGCCTGGTTACCTCGTACTCTTGTTGGCGGGATACCAGTGTTGCGGTTCTTCAAACCATTTTTCTATTGGGTTTCCCATTGGACGAGGTCCTCCAAACCTGTTGGGTTTCTAGTTGGGCAGGTTTCTCAAATAGGGCTTTCTATTGGTTTTCCCACTGAGTAGGTTTTGTTCATCTTTTGGTTTTCTCGCTGGGTAGGATCCTTCACATCTGATATTTTTCCTACTAGACGGGATTGTCCAAATCTGGTTTTTTGATGGTTCTCCCATGAGGCGAGGTTTAGTTTTTGCTACTAGTTTTTGTGTTGGGCGAGATTTTTCAAATATTTTAGTTTTTTCCATTGGGTGGGATTTCCATTTTTGTGGTTTTCGACTACTTTCTATTGGGCAGGATTTTTCAAATCTGTTGTTTTTCCCGCTGGGTAAGATTGTTCAAATATGGTTTCTACTGGTTGTCCTACGGGATGGTTTCTTATTTTTTGTTGGGTTTCCCACTGGGCGGGATCCTCCAAACCTATTATTTTTCCCACTGGGCAGGAGTTTTCAAATAATTTTCTATAAGTTTTCCTGTTGGGTAGGTTTTATTTTTCTGTTGGTTTTCCCGTTGGGCAGGATTTTTCAAATCTGGTGTTTTTCCCGCTGAGCAGGATTCTTCAAAGCTAGTTTTCTGTTGGTTCTCCCATGGGGTGGGTTTTTGGTTTTCTACTAGATTTCTCATTGGGCGATATTTTTCAAATCTGCTGGTTTTTCCCATTGGGCGGGATTTCCATTTTGGTGGTTTTCGACTGCTTCCGCTGGATGGGATTTTCAACTTCATCATCCTACTGGTTTTCCCACTGGGTGGGATTTGTCAAATTGGTTGTTTTTTGACCCTTGGTTTGGTCGGTTGACCTATTGTAAAAAGGTTTTGGGATCCTTTCAAAACCCGCTTATAATATAATTTTAACTTACCAAAAAAATAGTTTATCAAAACCCTAATTATTTTTAGAAGTTTTGGAGTGATAAGTAGGAATAGATATAAAGTTTTTTTAAGGTTTTTTGAAACTTTGAAAAATTAATTAGGGAGTTAAAAGGTTTTCCACAATAAAGGTTAAAATTATTTTAAATTGTTTTGAGATAGAAATTTTAAAAGTAGAAAAATTATTGAATTATTGCAAATTTAGTTATTTGGGAGACAAAAGGGTTTCAACCTCAAACTTTAGGAAAAATATAAATTTATAAAATTTATCTTAAATTAGGGAGTTATAAGGTTGTCAACTTCAATGGAACATGGCGAAGAGAAAGCAAATGAAACATAAAATAAATGATCAAAAATTTAAAATACAAAAACATGAGTTTCCAAAAACAATTGAAGGAGAAAACTTATGTTTTCAAGAAGAACAAATATACATTCAATATGACTCACTAGAAGAGACTAAAAAAATGTTGCAAAAATTAAAATGTTGTACTCAAAAAATGATAACAAAAATTGAAATTCAAGAGAATACATCAATGAAGGAAAAGAGAGTCTTGCAATCAATCATGAGAGAAGCCAAAGATGAAAGTTTTTCAATACTAGAAAATTATCTAAATTCAAAACTTGATGAAGCAGTTAAAGAATCTAAAGATGTTTTCACATTACCTAATGATATAGGAAATATAATGTATATGACATTACTTTCTAATGAAGTTCTAAAAGGTAAGAATAGAAAGCAAGAGGAAATGACAACAGATTTGGAAAATGAGTTTGTTGATATTATTAGTGAAGCAGAACAAGGAGAATTTCTAATGCTTCAAAAATACATGCAAAGTGTTCTTAATTATGCTAATTATTATTATGAAAACTTTTTTCTATACCTATTAATCTATGGAGAATAATCTAGAATGGAATAATTATTATAAATATTTCTAAGATAAGAAAGCAAGAAAAGATTGAAGAATTAGGAAATAAGACAATTGTGAAAGATGTTTCTTGTGATACAAATGATTTAAGGCCCATGATGATAGATGTGTGTTGTGATACTAGTGATCTTCATCAAAAGAAAAAAGATACATGTGATTCTCATCAAAATTAAAGGAAATATTACAATGCAAGCAATGATACTTGTGACTTAGAATTCATGACAAAAATAGAAGAACGTGATACAAATATAGATGTTACATGTGATACAAATGTCTTGAATATAGTTCGTGATTGTTCACAAAAGGCTTATACTATCAAAATTGATGATGACATACATTCAAATGATGATAAATATAGTGATGTTCATAGTTGTGTTTATATTGATAGGGATAGTCTAATGATCTTTTTGATGATTTTTAAAGGTATACTAAAGGAATTGGTTCAAAATTATTAAATAAAATGAGGTACAAAGACACAGGTTTGGGAAAAATTGATAATAAATAAAAGAACCAATTGTACCAATAATAAGACCAAAATATGAAGGTCTTAAATATACAAGACAGACGAGTAGCAAGGAATTAGGAACTAAGTTTGTGATAGGAAATAGTACATCAAATATATGATAAGGATTAATAGAATTAGTAATAATAGACATAATGGTAAATAGAATTTTGTAACAGAAAATAGATGTAGTCATTGTGGTAGATATAGACACAAGATAGAGAAATGTTAAAATATTCATAGTTGTAAATTTTGTGGACAATCATTCACAAATATTTTATCTAAAAAAAGAAAAGAAATACTATATATAATAAATGGATTGTGCATGGATAAACATGGATGAATAGGATAAGATAAAAGGAATTTTATATGGTTCTTTTAGAAGGAAACCAAGTATGATCAAAATTTGCTAAAAGTACTATGACCCAAGCATAGCTCTGAAGATAGCCTATAGTGAAATCATATGTAGTGATGAGTCTATAGATATGATGATCTTATGAATATTCTAGTGGATGACTGATGTAAAATGAACAATAATTAGATTAGGAAAATAATCAATCCGAACATTAGGAAATTCAATTAACGTCAAAGTATAAATAGGTTACAAAATAGACTATTTAACAACTTAGTTGTAGAAGCGCTAACATCGTTCAATAATAGAATATGCTAACAAACTAACTAAATATCATAAGATATTTAGGTATTAACCATAGTAACTAGAAAGTAATTCGTAGCATAGTAACTATCTCCTATGGTAGAAAAGTAAATGTAATAACCTATGTAGTATAATGCAATATACTACCTATTTTACCTAGTGGAGTAAAGGGTAAATATCCCAAAGAATGGAATATTACTCTAACATCCCCCCTTATTACATTATTTGGGTAATGTATATAACTGTCCCAATACAGTGAAAAAAATGTCGATCTGTTGGTTCTTGCTCTATCACAATGCTCTGGCTGCTCCTAAGCAAAAAAATGGGTCATTCCTCACTTTGTCTTCACATTAACGAATGTCCTTATTGTAATCTTGTCATCCAACCGAATTGCATGGGTAACCAACCACTGCAATCGCTAGGTGTAGTAGAATAGATCACTTCATACGAGGTTCATTCATTTACAATATGAGTTTGCAAAAGATAAGGTAGCTAAGGTGTCGATCGCTGCCAAAAATGCACCCTTATAAGTTCCCCCTTCTTGTTGCAAAACATGTAATTAATTTCTGAAAGAAGCATGACTAAGGTGTCGGACACTACCGAAAATGCACCCTTATAAGTCTTCTTCTCTTTTTACAAAAAATTGTGAAGAAAAGAAAAGTATATCCTCCCTTAATTGCAAAAGAAGATGTGCAACTCAAGAGTGTTGTGAAGGATTTTACAAATATTGCCTCCTAGGCAATTTTACACCACAAAAATTCCCTCCTTTTGTTACAAGTACTTCAAACATTGAGAGTTTGCTATTTATGAAGCCTAAAAGAGGTACAATCACCCCTTATTGCAAGTACTTCAAACAAAAACTTATGCTATTTATGAAGCCTAAAAGAGAGAGAGAAAATGATGTTTTGCTCAAGGTGACAAATGTGTTTTCCCTCTACAATATTGTCTTAGCAATAAGCACTCTGTGTGCTTTTTCTAAACCAGAATCAGAATCGAAACTAGACACTTCACTAGCAATATGGCCTTTGTTTTGCTTTTGTGTTGTGCCTTTGTCTTTCTTGTTTTGCTTGTTTTTGAACCAACACCGATTGGTGTCATGGTTGTCCTTTTTACAATACGAGCAAAACCTCTTTTGAGATTGCTTTCCCTTACCTTTTGAGGATGATCCTCCCTTTTTAAAGTTTCCCTTCTCTTTATTACCTTTATAGTTTGAATAAAGTGCATTGTTTGACACTTCATCATTTTGGAGTTGATTTGCTTCCTCAGTTTGAAGCAAATTGACTAACTCCACAAAGGTGACAACTCTTTGTGAAACATTAAGGGATGTAATCAATATTTTGTAGGATTCGGGTAGAGCTCTCAAAATTACTGAAGTCAAAATGGTGTCTTCTACTTTGGCCCCTAAAGCATTAAGCTTAGACTTCAGATCTGCCACTCTACAGAGGAATAGTTCTATTGATTCACCTGACTTCATATGGAGTGTATGAAGTTGTGTTTGAAGGTTTAGAATAGTTGATTGATTCTTGCCTTCAAAAATGGTACTAAGAGCATTCCATGCCTCTTTACCAATTTTAGCTTCACTTATGTGAGGTTGGATCTCATCAATAGTTGCAAGGAGTATCAACATGAGAAGATGATTGTTCTTTTTGTCCCATGCTTTTTGATCTACTCCTGGTGATGCGGGTCTTGTTTCAGTGCCATCAACTAAATCCCACATGTCCTCTACGGTCAAGATGGCTTTCATCTTAGTTTTCCATGCTGAATAGTTAGGACCCTTTAGCAATTGTGTATCACTTAAGTATTTATTGATAGTTGCCATGATGAAGGTCCTACAATTTGTACTAAGATGATCTTTCTTTCACTCTCAAGTGGTATTTAATGGCACCTTCTTGAATACTCTCTTGAAGAGAGATAATCAGTTGGAGGAAATTAAGCCAAACAAATAAGATATGAAAGATAATTCACTCAAACAGATATTTAATGGCACCTGCCTAAAAATCCTCTTGAAAAAGGATAATCAGTTTGAGGAAATTAAGCCAAAAAAATAAGAGTGAATTAGGGGTTTTGGTTTTAGGAGAGAATATCAAGTGAAAATGGCTTTAAATATGTGCAAGGATTTACACAAATTTGTGAAATTTTGAGGTATGGAGTGATCTTGATTCTATGACTTATAATTGCAAAAATAAATAATGCAATAATCAAACAAGAATGCCCTCAAAATTATTATCACTTAGGTGTCGGATGCAACCGAAAATGCACCTAATTTGCCAATGAAGGTGTCGAGTAAAATCGAAAATGCACCTTTTAATTTTTGCAACAAAATGTGGATTTGTGTTGTGCAAAAAATTGATATTTTTATGTCTCCTACTTGTTTTACAATTTTGCAAAAGAAGTACAATGTTGTCTTCCCCATTTTATTTTGCAAAATTAACAATATGAGCACTCCTTTCAAGACAAGTCGACACACGACCCACATTTGAAAGGCTTCCAGACCAGTCGACACACGACTTTGGTTTTTGTCTTCAACAATTTAGCATGAGGAGCAAAATTGCTATTTTATGTTTTATGTCTCCTTTCTTGAAGGAGAGAACAAAAGCAAAGTTTTGAAGTTTTGTGAAAAATGAGATAACCTTTATGCTTCCTCAATCATGGCATGCTATGTATTTTGCAATAGAATTGTTGAGTTTCTATGTCTTATATCTCCAAAAATGAATGAAGAAAACTATAGAACTTCGGTGGAGGTTATTGCAAAAAAAAATGTTGAAGCAGGTTTTTAAAATTTGCGAAAAAGAGGTTATAGCATCAGAGCCATTTTTTTGGCTTCGCCCAGAGGACAATCATGGCACCAACTCGTCCTCTAGGCGAAGCCAAAAAAATGGCTCTGATGCCAATGATGTAAAATGAACAATAATTAGATTAGGAAAATAATCAATCCGAACATTAGGAAATTCAATTAATGTCAAAGTATAAATAGGTTACGAAATAGACTATTTAACAACTTAGCTGTAGAAGCGCTAACGTCGTTCAATAATAGAATATGCTAACAAACTAACTAAATATCATAAGATATTTAGGTATTAACCATAGTAACTAGAAAGTAATTCATAGCATAGTAACTATCTCCTATGGTAGAAAAGTAAATGTAATAACCTATGTAGTATAATGAAATATACTACCTATTTTACCTAGAGGAGTAAAGGGAAAATATCCCAAAGAATGGAATATTACTCTAATAATGACCCAGATACAATGATAATCTAGAGGTGACCTAGAGGTAATGATCCAGTAGGAGTGGCTCAGAGGTAGAAACCCAGATGCAATGACCTAGAGATAGATCCAGTGGCAATGACCCAAAGGTAGTGACCTAGATATTGATACCCAGAGGCAACTTAGATACATTAATTCTAAGGTACACACAGATAATTGTATCCAACCATGATAGAGTCAAAGCTGAAGAATGAAGAATCAAGAAGAATCAAAGAGTGAATGCAAAAAGCCTTCCTACCAATTAATATAATATAGGGGCATGTTGGAGATATTACATTATTTTCCCCCTTGTAATATTAGTTTGGTAGATCATTTATATTTTATATGAAATATGTGTAAATATGAGATAAAGTGCAATTTATTAAAAGAGAGAATGAAGAATCACATGATATGTGGTAAGATAAGAGTATTGTCTTTATGAGAGGAATATTAAAGGATACATCTCCTGGATATTTTAGGAGAGCAATGTAAAACTATATATTGGAGATCTCTCTCCAAGTAATGTATCAATTGTAATCAATCTATATCATTCATGTAATCGTATGATATTGTGCACATCTAAGTTATATGTGTGAGGTATTGTTGTTATTTTAATATGAGTTGCATTGTTATTTTTTATTAAGTGGCATATATTTGATTTATACTTGATCCTAGAATAAGATTTCTATTAATTAGTCTATTAATAAAGTTAACACTTTGTACATCATATTTTGCACTTGCATGTAATCTTCCTATAACTTCTTAATTAGCCAAAGTGCCTTCTATTGCTTGCAAGCTTTGACTATCATGTATATTAGGCTATGAAGTTGGAATGGATGAAGAATATTGTTGGGAGAGTGGAGAACGAATGGATATGGAATGCTAAGTGTGGTCGTGAGGGTAGGGTGGTGCATGGGGATATTTTATAGTGCTAGGGATCAATATATGGTGAATAAGGATGGGGTAATATAGAAGAAATAATAGCTAAATATAATGACCTTCTCCAACCATATTCAAATATCATATTCAGTCTTTAGCTTTAATTTCTTACCTTATTGCCATTTGGCCCATGCTTTAATCAATGTTTACTACAACAAGGTCTCAAACAATAATAAGGGAATATAAATGAAGCTTTTCCCTCTTGAATGAAGGTTTGTATAGGATTTTGGTATTCTTCACCCCACAAATTTAGAGAAATCTTGATTTATTTAAGTTTAAAGATTGTTCACAGTTACATGTCTTGAGAGGATGCCTTGAGTCATGAAATTGTGAATGATCTTTAAACTTGGACACATAGGGTTTCCTCTCAACCTATTTGTGTCTCTTCTTTTCAACTCCATTAGCTTATTGAATTGCCTCTCTTCTTCCTTTGCTCCATGGGTTCAAATAAATGTTGGTTTAATCAGGTTTAAAGAATGTGTAGAGCTACATATCTTATAATATTATTTTAATGCATGTACTCTAAATACTCTTTAAGCATAGCCAAATAGAACTTCCTCTCAATCTATGGTTATCTCAACTATTCTTCATTACATGTTGAGGGAGCAGGGGTTGCCTTATATAATATTTTCTATCTAAAGGGCCCACTAATCTGTCATTAGGTTTATGCTTTCCTTCTTTGGCCTAGATTTCCCCTACTTTTAAGAGAGGACATTCCCAATGTAGCTAACTCAGCACCTCATACAATCTACTTTTTTTTTCAAAATCTCATACATGTAAGTTGTCTGATGTTCTTTTCAAGGTGCTACTTCTACAATGTAGTTATAGCTTTTGGCTAAGGGCCTTGTTTTCATTTGTATATCCTATTATAGGCTTTATTTACATGTCATCTATTTTACAAAAAATTATGATATACCTTTGTATACCAATATAAGTGAGCTTCACCTTTTCATTGAAATCTATAATGGCTAGACCATATAATCTCAAACTTAAGCTTCTCTCTAACACACTTCTTGAAGTATGTAACTCATTTTTTCTAGGTCTTGATGTTGGTTTAACTTTGTGTGACTTTTATTTCCAAGGACTACCTGGCATAGAATGTCAAAAATGACCATAAGTAGTTGATCTTAAAGATATGAATAAGTATGCATATTTCTCTTATACATTGGTCTATGTGCATATTGACACTAGATGTATGCAGAGCTCCTAGGGGCATGTTTACCATTATCTCTAGGTTTGACATATCAAACTCTTCTACTACACGTAACTTCTTTATCAGCTACCTTTGTTTTTCTAGTCATGTTCATTGCAACCAATAACTTTCTAAACCTTGATACTACTTGTAGTGGGCTCTCAAATTTCACTACTTTCTCAGGTTTGACAAAATTACCACCTCAAAAATAAGGTCACACATGAATAATTGGTCATGATAAAAAAAAATTCTCTTGGCTAGTCAATTACCTCTATATGTGTGCCTTTGAAGGATAGGGCATATTCATCATAAATTTGAACCAACTTCTTGTTTTAGGGGATATTCATGTGGTCATGATCAGAGGTTAGACATCCTCCTAATTTCTCCAAAAATTGCTTGATAAACATATCCCAAAATAATGGTTGTAAATCAACAAATAGCATGTCTTGTGCAACCGTGAGGTTTGGGCATGCATGTAGAAATAGTAGGATTTTTTTATGATGCTTACTGTTCAAATTTGTACTCCATTAAAATGAAGCATTCTAAAGTATAATTGGATATAATTTAATCCCATAGCATTGCATACTACCTAGGACATAACTATGGCAATAGTTTCTTGGTCTATCATATAATTATGCAGTATCCAACTTTCCAAGTATAGAGATAGATAAAAGGATAGGGATTGGGTCTCACCCATGAATAATAATGGTTGCTTGCTTGCTACTATATTTTGGGAACTAGATCTATATTTTGATCCTTTTAAAGCTAATTTGATCAAATTCACTTGTTCAAATACCAATAAATTACATTTTAGGTCTTTTATTTTTTCCACAATACTGCCTCTGGCATCATTTGGTAGCTTTGGTCCTTGAACTAATGGTTTGAATAATTTTAGCTTTGGTCCTTGAACTAATTGCTTGAATAAATTTTGGTATTACTCAACTATCCCTTTATATTTAATTTATGGTCAAGAAATGCAACTTCCTATAAGTCTCTATTATGTTTTTGGACTCAACGTTTCTAGGATTAGTACTTCAAAACATGATTTTAGATTTCTCTTTTTCCATTATCCTTCATATGAACATGGTGTCAGTTTAGTATCCTCTTCTTCATCTTGTACAACCCTTTGCTCCTTTTCTTGCCTCATATGTTTTAGATTTCTAGTCTTCTAATCATATGCTAACAAGGAAACAGGACCCAATTCTTCATTTATAAAATATTAATTTGAATACATTATAAGATCAACGACATTGCTCATTCCTAGATTTACCTTTGAATAGAGTAGGGTTTTCAACTATTATCTCTATAACTACTATCAAACATTGAGGGCTTGCACATAATTGGATTAGGAGATTCTTCTTGTCTCTAACCTCTTTTGCTAGTTTCATCATTATAAATATATTGATTTCTAGAGGAATACATATCTTGAGGGTATGACTCAATATCTACTTTAAAAAATTTCCCTTCTATTAATCAAGTGTTGTATTATAGCTCTTAATTATTGCATTATTTTAGCTTTTGAGAGTAGGTAAGGTGGACGTGTTTTATATCGAGCATGGGTGAAAAGGGAATTATTATGGCAGCCTATCATGTGGTAAAGAAGATAGCGTTGGGAGAGGAACCTATGAATTTATTTGATGGGTTGCATTATATCCCACATGGTGGTTCTATAGGGAAGCTTTCCTACAAACATGAGCATATTTTTTGCTGTGATGGCCACTTGAAATATTTACGAGAATATTTTTTCATTGAATTGTTGAATCAAAAGGGTAAAGTCTAGGATGAGAGCATGGATGTAGTAAATGTAGGCTTTGGCATGATATGGTTGTATTTCTTGAAGGATCCTTCCCTAGAATATTTTGAAGTGGATGTTGAAATCGATAATGCTTTCATACGAGTATCTTTAAATAAAGAAAAATTAGGTGAGCAGTAAGAATAGGTCTCCTAGGTCATAAAACTCTAATATGAGGGGTTCAAATGCTTATATCTTCTAAGGAACGATACCATAAGAGCACTTTTTCTTAAAGAGATCATGCAAGAAGTGTAATCATCACATATTTGAAGGTAATGTTGTAAGTGATAGCCAAAGTATCTATATCTTGATAGTGCTTGTAAGTTATGTTTCAACTACCATCATAGGTGGGTAAGGCTTTCAGAGCATCCTTAGGGATCTCATGGGGATCCAAAATATTGAGAGGTCCAACACTATTCCAAGCTAGATATATTTGTTTGATCATGTCTCAATGAATGAATATATTTTAAAGCATGTGATCACGACATCCATCTTTGTCACTGTGTAGTTCTACGTTTCGTTGCTAGCAAAGTTGCCAATCTCTCTAGTTCTTGCATTAGTGGAGTCACTAGTTGAGCATGTATTTTTTGCTTAAGAGGTCAAGGCCATTCACCAAATGACATGAACTTACTTTGATATTATTTACGTGAATTATATGAATTGTTGATATTTATCTCAAAGCCCTTAGCTCAGCATGACATGAACTTACTTTGGATATTCCAGTATGCTTTTTTCAATGGGTATATTGATGAAATTTTTCCTATCAGACATGCCAAAAAAAATTGATCTAAAATCTACCTAGTCGATAATGTGCTCCCTGGACATTAGCCAACTTTTGATGATTGGGATTTCTTCCAAGTTCAGCCTCCAAACTAGATCAGCTCCTTATAATTCTTATGGAATTAAAATTGGGGTTTAAGATTAAAGAGAGAAATGAAAGGGTTAGAAAAGGGTAGGGGTTTAGAAACTTGCTTGTAAACAGATGGGCTATAGTGTAATATCAATAAATATACATAGAATAAGATCCTTACACAATTAAATTAGGGTGACTCTTAATAGACTAGCCATTAGAAAAGACATCAAAAAGTTCATTTATTATTTATTATGAGCTTTTAATTATTCCAAATACTTATGAAGAGTAATCCAAATAGCTATTCAATTTAGCAAAATTCATTGTAACAGAATAAACTAATTATAAAGTGCAACAAAAATGAATTAAAACATAATATTCATTCATAAGAACCTGAACATGCAATCTTAATGGAGGCCAAACAGCTTTCACTTTTCATTAATTGGTAGCATTGATTATACAACATATATTCAAGAAAGTTCTATAGAGCCAACCCTCACTATGAGGTACATTGAGCTATTTTTAGGTTGCTCATGAATCTTGTAGCATAAAAATTTACAAGGTTTGTTATGGGTCTGTTAGAAAATAGCCATTAGAGAACGCTCTTGGGAGTGGATGCCCCTTTCATGCTCCATGCCATTTTTTTGATGTGGAAAACCCAATTTCCTTTGTCTTGATTCAGCTCTTGTATGCTTTTAGCAGGTCCATTTATCTCCAACTGTGTCCTCTATAATTTGCTCAGTCGCTACAATGATCTATCACTTTTAGCTCCAATTATCATGGTTTGGATAGTTGGCAATCACTAGGACGATTATAGCTTTTGATGGAGATGAACTGGATGAAAGGGATGTCTTCATGTGAACTAGAGTTTATGTTAGTATTATAGTAACATAAAGTTGTTTTGGCTACCTTTGGAGCTCTTGGTACCAAATTCAAACTTTCAAGAGGTTTTGTTGACATCATTGCTTGGCAAAGTTTGGATTTACGCCAATTTAATTAGCACTTTGCTCCTCCAATTTTGTACATGCAATGCTTTACTTGAGAAATTTGACTTTGTTCCTTTGTGTATTTTTGGGATTTCATAAGGCTCATGCTAATGCAAGTACTTTGCAAATTTTGGCTTTGCTCTTTTTTGGATTTTGGATTTCAAAATTCTATTCCATTATAGGTTTGCACAATGTCGGAGTCATAATGCAGAAGTCCAAAATTGACCATTCTCGGGTCTACACGTTGCCAAGACCCTTTGAGATAGTCAATTTTACAAAGTGCATAATCAATTTTTATGATTTTGGTCTTGCTACAAAGTGCTTTGACTACCTTTGAACATAACCTGATTTTGATGTATTTGATGCTTTGATTTCTTTGCTTGTGTTGCTTAGACAAATATGAGCTAACTACCTTAGAAACAATTTAGCAAAATTTTGGCAAAATGGCTAGTTGGCTTGATTTACAAGGGTTGACAATGTGGGCATCATTTTTAGCTATAGGAGGCTCAATTGATGATAGGAAATCCACATCAGGAATTTTTTTCATTGGAAAAAGGATTAGTAACATGGAATTCGAAGAAATAAGCAACGGTTGCACTCCCAATAATAGAGGAAGAGTACCTAGTAGCTACATCAAAAAGCACACAAGCAATATGGTTGAGGCAAATCTTGAAAGACCTCAATGAAAAGCAAGAAAAACCAACAACCATTTTTTGTGACAACATGAGTGCAATTCAAAAGACTAAAAATCATGTTTTTCATACAAAGGTAAAGCACATTGATTTAAACCATAATTTTATTAGAGACTTAGTTCAAGAAAAGAATGTTGAGTTGAAACATTACAATTTAAAATATTAGTATCTAGAAATTTTCACAAATATGGTGGAAAAGAATTAGTTTATTTCACTCATAGCTGGAACAAAAAAATCACCATTCAATATCAAGGGAAAATATTGGAAATTGTGATACTAAATGAGACCAAAAAAATAGGACAAGAATATATCAAAATATTGATTCATATAGTATTAGAATTGTAAATAAAATTTTAAAAAAGTAAAATAAAAATTCTCACACAAATTTGGAGAGAATAAGAAGCACCAAGAGACTTTTAAGACAACCAAGAGATATCTTGTTGCATATATATGATTATAGAGAATTGTATTGAATGAATATTTACAGATTTCAAGATCGATGAAGTGTTTATTGGAGGATTTTGTGCAATTTTACTTTTTGTTCATTTTATTATTTTCATGTTGTGTTAATATTTGTTTTTAGAGTACATCACATCCTGCACATTTGCCTCCAAGGTATCCAACCCATGAATTCCAAGCTTATTAGCTCCCACCAAATGAATAAATACTAAAAAAGGGTGATAGAGGTTTCTTTTCCCAAATTAATTGCATGGAAGTATAGGACAAAGTAGTCATTTACAAATATTCCTTTTGACATGTAGTTTCTTATTGATAGATATGCTCCAACCTTTGATGAACCCATAGGTCTTCCACCTAACCAAACTCACCATCATGCCTTCCACTAGTCTCATAAAATTAGCCACCCAATATTTATCCTTACTATTATCTCTAATCCCAGAAGTTTGAGATACAAAATCTAGTTTAAGATATATTGGAGCAGGGTCTTATCCATCCTAGTACCATTTGTTATTCATATTTAATTTTCATAGTTCGATGCAATTATAATTCATGGTGTATGCATCCCAATTTTTATCCTCCCAATAAGATTATAGTCAAATATAAGTTTCCTATTCCAGTTATTGATAATTTATTGGATGAACTACATGGTTATAACAATTTTACCAAGCTTTACTTGCATTCTAGATTTCATCAAATTAAGTTTAGAGACGAGGATAAACCAAATATTGCTTTCCATATACATGAAGGTTATTATGAGTTCTTGGTCATGCACTTTGGTCTTACTAATTCCCCTTCTACTTTCCAAAGCTTAATGAATTATTTCTTTCATCCTCATTTTTGAAAGTTTGAGTTGATTTTCTTTGATGATATCTTAGATTATGGTAAGTCTTGTGCATCCCATTTGTATCATGTTGAGAACATCCTCCACATTTTTAAAAGGGATAGTTATATGTCAAGAAGTCTTAATGTTCTTTCGGGGTACTTGAAGTAGAATACTTGGGTCATATTGTGTCTCATGAAGGAGTCAAGGTGTATCCCAATAAGATAAATACCAAGAAGTATTGGCCTCTTTTTAACTATATTAAGAATATTCAAGAATTTTTAGGTATTTCAAGGGATTATAGAAAATTTGTTAGGAATTATGGGAAGATAACATCTTCCCTAATGGATCTTACCAAGAAGGAGGTATTTGTATGAGGTTACCAAGGCCTTCAATGAATTAAAATAGGCTATGTGCATTACCCCTATTTTAGCCACTCAAGACTTCAACAAATCATGTATCATTGAATGTGATGCTTTATACATAGATATTGGGGTTATTTTAATGCAATAATTCCACCCTCTAACTTTTGAAATCAAGTAGCTCTCTAACAAGAATTTAGATCATTCCACTTATGAGGATATGTTAGTCATCTTACATGCAGTTTGAGAAATGAAAGCTTTACTTATTGAGTCATCACTTTATTATCAAAATAGATCGTAGTAGTCTCAAACACTTCTTGAAATAATATATCTCTTGTCCAAAACAAAGTAAATGGTTGACCAAGTTGTTGGAGGATGACTTATCCATTAGATACAAGAAAGGAAAGGATATTGTGGTGATAGATATTTTTTTACCAAATATGAAAACTCCGTTATTGTTAATTCTATCTTTAGTCCCCTCCTTTGGTCAATTTTCTAGCTTCATGAGGAATGGCAATTTGATCCTAATATAGCTTGTGTAATTCATGATATGGAGATTAGTATCCCATCCATTTCCTTATTTTGTTATTTTGATGGGGTCCATAGGAAGAAGGATCATATTTATCTCACTCAATCTTCCAAGGCCAAGAAAAATATTCTTTATGAATTATACACTTTACTATTGGTAAATTAGTTTGGGTTTCTAAAAGCTTATCAATGATTGAAGTAGTCCTTTTCCTATAAAATAATGAAATCAAATATCATGTAATTTATGACTAAATATAAGGTATATCATAGGAATAATGGGAAACCATGAAGTCTCTAGGTTTATTGCAACCCTTGTCTATCCCAAATCATAATTAGGAGCATATCTCCATGGAATTCCTTAAGTTTCTACCCAAATATGAATGCAAAATAATATTTTTTGTTGTGGAGGATTGCCTCTCAAAGTATGCTCACTTTAGTACCCTATAATACCCTTTCACTACTAACGAGGTAGCCAAGTTATTCCTTGAATCTATTTTTCAAACATGGTATGCCCAAGTCTATTATAAATTATCATGATTTGATTTTCACTATCAAATTTTACTAGGAATTTTTCACTTTCAATGGTACTCACCTCTTATTATCACCCTTAGTCAAATAGCCAAACATAGATTGTGAAAAATTGCCAAGGAACTTACCTTTGATGTTTTTCCCAATACAATAGCAGTGGATGGGATAATACTTATCTTTTTCTCAAGACATCCCCATTTGAAGCATTTTATGGCTAAAAACCACCATTTATCACAGACTATTTTCCCAACACCATCAAGGTATCCTAGGCAGACTAACTACTTTAGCAGTGTCATATTATCCTTCAACTCCTCAAGGATAATCTTTATTAGGTACAAAATCATACAAAGCAACAATAAGATTTGCACTGCTTAGAATGACAGATTGAGGTAATTGATATGGTATTTTTGTGGCTCCAACCTTAGAAGTGGTTGTCTGTAAATACAAAGTCCAATCAAAATTTTACACCTTGGTGTTGTAGTCCTTACAAGGTAGTTTAATAAATTAGGGAGGCGGCATATCACTTGGAGGTTACCCCTAATTTAAAAACATGTCCTATTTTTATGTATCTTATCTAAAGTATGTGCTTGGTTGGAAGGGGCAATCCCAGATGGATATTCCAATACTAGATGAAGAAGGATAGATCAACCTCCTACCAAAAGCAAATTTATAGTCTTGCTTCCTCATCAAGTAGTAGGATCCATTAGATGAAGATATAATGTGAGAGCCAACGAGCATTCTCCTATCTTTTCCAGCTTTGATGGCAATTGTTTTGGGAGGGATCCATGTAAGGGCTCCAATATATCCATGTTGACTATCTTTATTATTATTAGCTTGATCCCTAAAAAATGTTAGCTAGACCTTAAGCAATAACTTTAAGCTCTATTTATTGTTTAAACTATTAATATATGAGTCATGTAGTAGTTGTTTCATCATTCATACTATTAATATTATCACCTCTAGTGTGCATAAGAGACTTCTCCCTCTCTAAGTGGTTGTGATACTTTTCCCTGTCTAATGGCTTGTATTGCTTTGTGATTTGGAATCTTGATATGTTACTATTGTGATTTGTTGTTGTGAGCTCTAAATTCTACTCTAGTGAATGCATTTTTTTTCCTACATTTTTAGACTTACTATTGCTATTGCTATTTGTAGAAATTATTTTGTTACAATAGTATTGACTATTAATTTTCTAGTCCCCCTGATTGACTATTAATCTGCTTATATTCCTTGATTAATTGTAAACTCTTTGTTATAAAGTTCCATTTTTTTAATCCCTTGGGTAAGGTTAATTTCCCTAGCAATTTTATGTTATCCATAATGTCTATATATTTTTGAACATTTTTGCCAAACTCATTCTTTAATTTTTTAATAACTTTCAACCAATTTTATCATTAATACCAAACTCTTAAGTATGTTATTTTGCAAGCCTTACCCTCCAATATACTTCCCTCTACAAACACTATACCACTTGCAAAGAGGAAACCTAAAATTTTCTTTATATCCTTTTCAAAGATCTCTTGGAATTTTATCAAATTTCAAACATTATACCTATTGATAATCTTGAAAGTCGCATCATGGAATATAGACTTTAGTAGGACAAAATTTCATTCTTTCATTTTCTTTTGAAATTACTACTATTATGTCCTTTTTCATTTGTGTAGTTTTAAAATAACAATATTTAGGGTTTTAGCAACTCTCTCCTCCCTCATGCACATGCCCACAAACTAGTGCATGTAACCATTCACATGGATGGAGACACAAGGATGCACGTGTGACATATATAGACAAATGAATATGTAAAAATGAACATGTGACATGCACAAATAGATGAATGTCCAGACATACGTATAATTGATCAATTACGAAAATGATTAGTGGAACACTCACATGTTGCATGCTTTTTCATATCTAAACATAATATTTTTTATCAAACTAATCATATAGAATATTTCATTTGCAACGCCACTCAATGAAGCCTAGTTATAAGTGCTAGGTGATTTTAGATGAAAACCACACAACCTAATTACCATAGGTGGAATACTACCATGATTTGGGAAAATAATTGTACACTTGCACATGCACACACGTGCATATAAGAATATATGAATAATATATCTACATTGTAATCAATATACTTTAACCATATGAATGCAATTGCTCTTTGAGTTGAGATTGTGCTAGTTATGTCTTGGATATTTAGATGTGATCCTTTCCTTTTGGGTATGCAAGTGCCTCTAATAGCTTGTTGCTATTTTCATAGATCCAATTTAAATAGATCATTTTAAAGGACATAATATTCTCGTCAAATCTACCTTGATAAGTTCAAAGAACACCATTTTATCTCTATTATGAATTGTAAATACAATATAATTTTATTTTTTGAAATAATCTAATAAATTTAGGTCATATATATTTCTTTTTCTAGCCGTCATAAGAAAGTTTTAAATCTATCATGGATTCATATGCTAGGTTGAGACTATAATCCTACCTATGTACAATTTACCTTTTTCCTGTGTGTAAATATTGATGTATCGTTTGTATATTGGTTTGAGTGAAATCCAAGTGTTTTCTTAGTGTTCTACGGTTTTTACTCCCCAATATTGCCCTTGAAGTTCATATTAAATCATATAGTTTCATTGTTTGCTTGTCAATGTAAACTTTGATTCGGTTGCTTTACATTGTTTGCTTTATGGCATGTGTTTCAAAGTGAATGTTTTTTGCTAATTTAAGTTGCTTTGAATGAAAATAATTTGTATTGTTTTTTTATTTGTTTCTATTTGCAACTAAGATTTTCAAAATTTATTTGCATTGTCAAAGTAAAAACAAAAATATGAAGGGCAAAAACTAGAAGCATAAATTTAGTCAAAGGATAATAAACAAAAAGCAAAAAAAAAAATGTTTAAAGTTTCCATTTACCAATATTTTTTGTGTTTATTGAAATTTTATTAAATTTTAGTTGATTTATGTCGTTGCATCACAAATTGTATGCACGAGAAGCATTCAACTTATCTTCCTTTATTGTCATAAAAAATATACTTTTTCCTTCGATTAAACCCTATATATACATCTTTAATGTCAACCTTGTTTTCCCAAAGTCCATTACTCAGGTTCTAAGTTAGCCTTATCAAGCATCTAGTATTAGCCAATTCTCAAAAATGTAAACCAACCCATTGTTAGGAGTCATTTCCCTCAGCTCGTAGCCCAACGTAGTCAATTTCATAGAATAAAAATTGCAAGTTTTGAACATCCCCATTACGTGTATGACTCCAGTTCTTGGCCAATGAGTTGTTCCTTAGCTCAATTTCCTCGATATATATTTCCCTTTTATCACTCTACCAGCAATTCAATAGTCTCATGCATACTCTAATCCTTCATTGTTCTACTTGCTTTCATCAAACAAGTACAGTGGCAATAATAAGTTATCTATATAGCCTCCTCTATACAAGCTTAGCATGACATCAATATTCTAACATAGTGTCATTCCTAATGTGTATGGTTAGTGAACTATTTGAGCAAATATAAATTGTTTGTGCCTCACTCATTCTAGTATCTAACCAAAAGTATCTGCATCTGTAGAATAATTTATTTATATTATTACCAATTTATCATCACAATCCCATTTTTTCTTTTTAGCCAAAAAAATCAAAATGGTTGTACATTTCAAGTCTATGCATAATCTCCATCGTATTCCATAATACCAAATTATCAAATTAGACACTATATACCGAATTCATGTCCTCTCTACCCTAGCTTATCTGTGGTTTAACCTAACTCATCCATAATTGATACTTCAACTAGAATGGCTCCAAATAGGATTTCTTACTATTATCTAGTTTGTGTCTTGCATTGAACCCTTCTAAGATGGCTAGAAATAGAAATATATCTGACCTACTAGGTTTATTAGATTAAAAAATACTATCAATATATAGGATCATATTGGATTTATAATTCAAAATAGAGGTAAAATGGTTCTCTCTAAACCATTGAGGGAGATCTAATGAGATGATTGTGCCCTTTAACCTATGGTAATTAGGTAGAGTGGTTTTCACCTAAAACCACTTAGTATTTATAACAACATTAAGTGGGCTTGTAAACAAAATAGAGGTAAAATGGTTTGCTATACCTATTGAGGTAAATCTAACTAGAGGATTAAGTCCTTTAGCCTATGGTAAGTAGATTGAGTGGTGTTCACCAAAGATCACATAGCACTTATAACTAGACTTCATTAAATGTGCTTGTAAATAAAATATTTTTTATGACGATGATAAAATGTGTTATGTTTAGATACAACAAAACATGCAACATATTAGTGTTCCACTAATATTTTATGTAATTGTTTTTATTTATATACATATTTACACATTCATTTATCTATAAATTTCATATGTGCATATTTGCACAATCATATGTATATGGATGTCATGTATAGTTTTGCATATCCATATGTATATGCATATCATATGCTCATTTGCATATTCATTTGTCTATAAATGTCACATATGCATCCTTGGGTCTCCATGCATGTAAATGGGCACATGTAGTAGTTTGTCGACATGTGCACGAGGAAGGGAGAAGAGTTGTTAATAGCCTAAAAAATGTTTTTTGAACCTCTACAAATAAATAAAAAAAGGCACAAAAATAGTAATTCCAAAAGACTCTATTTTGGAAAGATAAAATAATGTCTTGCTAGATGGAAAAGTGAAGGTCTTAACCATGGTTAGAAGACAACTCATAATGGATACATTCCAGTAGACACCTATATATATATGAGGTCACTTACAAGATATTTTTTATTGTTTATATGGGATTGAAATGGGCCCAACCTGTATTACATCATGACTACATAGTGGTATTACAATAGTTTAGCAAGATTCGAGCCTAGGTCATCTCCTTGAAAGTTGAGGAATATAGTCGGTTGAACTAATACCATTTGATGATGTCACTTAAAATATTACCAATAGATTTATGTGTAGACACCTAAAATGCATCATGTCGAGGGCGACTACTCATATGGACATGCTACAAGACCATATGGAAGATCTTGGACAGACTCCAAGATAGAGCAGTGGTTCTAACCACTCAATTTGGGCTCCTTGGCCTAATCAGTATGAACCGCAGCCCAGACCTACGGTTTACAACTGAACCATGGCTGAGACCTACAGTTTATAGTCTAGACCGTAGCTATGACCTACGGTCTTAACTAAAGTTTAGTTGGCCTTCAATCCGAGCCAAATCGGTTGGAATGGCCATTTGATCTAGAAGAAGGTGGTTAATGGATGGAAGATTCCAGAGGCTTCCATTCCAACTGTCCTAACCACCTCTTCTTGATCTTGGCTTCTCCAGGAAGCCACCCCTAGTCCTAGGGCATCCTATAAATACCCCCTCCAAATGGGGAGAAGATATAGATGATTTGTATAGCGAAGCACTAATGAATTATCGAGAGAGTGTGAATTGATCAAGTGAGCAGTGAAGCCCTGTCGGATTGCATACTGAATTCATGCATTCGAAGGCCACTTTGCTATTCACCCAAAGATCAATTTGCCATGGAAGTTCTAGGAGCCTAGGAGGACCAAGAAACACAAATTCAGGAAAATGAAGGCCCATCACAGTGATTCAACTACCAAACCTGTCAGAAGGACACCGAAGGTGACCCTTGAACATCAATTGGACAAGGAGGTCAAGCCCACTGCCCTTGGAATTGAGGGTAAGCCTATCAGAGTGCTAACCATGGCTTTCAACCATGGTTTATAGTGTAGACCGCTCACCAGAGTTGCGGTTTGCAGCAGAGGTATAACCACCTTCCTATTTTCATTTTTGTCTAGTTAATTAGGTTAGATTAGTTGTTTTCATAGTTTAAATACATTTTAGCAGAATTTTGACCATAGAATTAGGTTAGATTAGCTTCTTTATGTTTATGCTTCAATTAGGACTTAAATGGTTTCTTTATGCATGTTTATGCTTCATTTTATATATTTGATCCATGCATAGTGTAGCTGTTACTTTCCTTTATGCTATTATATGAATCTTGATTCGATTTGCATAGCTTAGAAGCACTTTTCATGTTTTCTTGATTATGCATGTTTAATGGTGTCATTATGCAATTTACCTAAAAGGGCCTCATCATGAGAGGTTGCCTATATTTTTGACATTCTTGTGTTGTTTCTTGACCGTAGGGAATAGTTTCAAAGGAGAACCAACCATCAAGTTCCTTCCCCATCGCGAAGAAGAGGGCACCTCCACCCTAGAGTAGTTCGTGTCATCCTGAAAGGCATTTGGAAATCACACCTACCCTTAAGAGGGAAACAATTGCACACTCCTATTGTAATATTGTATCAAAATGATTATCCCTAAGAGGGATGTACTTGTAATTTGATTTTGACTTTGAATACAATGGAATAAAGCATATTTCTTCTTGATTCATTTGTTGTCAATTTCTTGTTCTTGTATGCATGTTATACTTTTATCATTTATTGCAATAGGATACGCCTTGGGTGTGAGCCTTTTTGGTGGTTACAGAAGGCGATCATGGTGGAACCCCGTATTTATAGGATCTAACTATGTTTTCTTGTTTTTTTGCACTTGTAGGTACAGACCGTAGCTATCAGTTGCGGCCCAACAACTAAACCATAGGTACAAGGCGTGGTTTACAGTCAGAATCGTAGATCAGACCTATGGTCTCCTACTGACAACACAGACAGTAAAATTTAGAATATTAGATAATTTAGGACTTGAGGTAGGTCCTATTTTTAGACCTCTGTCACTTTTTTGCTCTTTGTGTTTTTACAGTAAGTTTAATTTGAATGCAAATTAGGAAAAGAACTAAAAAAATGGTAAATCAATTGTCCTAGTTTGCTTTCGTGTTTTGCTTCCAATAGAAAGGTGCTGCTAGGAACATCGGACCTCTGATTGTAGTCCGCCCTAGGCTACAACGTGCTTGATAGAGATGTGTTGATGGTTTGCATGTGTGAGGCCCAATTAGTGGCCATTTAGCATCGTAATGTGCATAGTCTTAAAGAGCATCTAGAATAGCTTGCATTTTTTGAATTTGAAACGTCTTTCATTTGCATAGCATTTAGAAAATGAGCATGTATGCTATATGATGCATTTCTTTTATGTACATTAAAAGGAACCACACACACCACTTGGTACTTAAATGCTAGTGAGTTGGGCTTGACATCCAACCACTAGTAGGGTTCAACGACGGTGGGCGTAACTTCCATCCATTGGCCCAAATCCTATGAACCCTTGATATATAGACCAATACCGGATCCAAGAACCTTTCGTACCCTAGAAAATTTGCATGTATTCTCTTCGAAGGGTATAATGTTGACTGGGGGAAAATGGGTGAGGATCTGGGAGGACCTGTGCTCCTTATCCGGGTGTGGGCTTCATTACCACACACGAGGGATTTATATGACTTGGAGTTCATAGCCAAGTTGTCGAGCTACGAGTGTATAGGTGAAATCCATTAAACTGAGAATAAAATCCAACAAGTTTTGCAAAACACGATAAGAGTTTCTACACTGATACAACAAATCTTGAAAACACATCAAACAATTTAGGACTCACTTTTAAAATTTAAAATGAGATAATCATTATTGTATACCTTGTTTGCTTAATAATAATACATTTAGACTCTAGGTACACAATGGTGGATACACGGGGTGGTCGGCAAAGGTCCAAATCCAATGCCGATGACCAACCCCTAACCAATTCACAATAATACGTGTCAATTCCTCAACCACATGAGCGAACCGAATGTCGTTCAACTAGCATTTGAGGAGATAACTCGACACGAGGGGAGCCAGTAGAGCAAACCCCAGATAGAGGAGCTTCAGTACACTCCTCTAGGCATAGAATAGAATAGGAAACCTTCCAGCATGAGGGTGTTCCACTTGAGAGCCATTACCGAGACCGTAATGCATGCGCATCCACGGGATCGACCGAAGAGTTTATTGTGTAGGGGACCAGGTTGGTGCCCCTACGTACTAAGTCCACTGGAGGATCTATGGCTCCACCTTCTGAGTATAGAAGGACTAGAGACCCACCCATTCAGGGGCAGGTAGATAGGCTCGCTATCGAGCATAGGTCTAACCATACTCCCATGCGTGGTCCACCATGCAAGATCACCATTGATATATCAAAGGTGGGAGATAATGGCACACCACCGCATGAGCGATGGTGGTCTAGGAAGCTAGAGGGTCTAGGTAGTGTTCTAGAGTAGCTAGGCTACAAGCCTTCCACTCCACCCACTCGAGCCCCGAGTGAGCGTAGCGTGAGTGTCGTCCGCACTACTAGAGAACATGGGGAGGCTTCTAAGCGCCCTCATGTCACACACCCACTATCTGCGCATGGTGGTTCATAGTATAGGACATAGAAGGAGGCCAATGTCATATTCATAGATAGAGGTAAAGGCACAACACATCAGTCCTATGGGTACAGAACCCACAAGGTCGCTCATACAAAGCAGGGATACCAAAGGCCTCCCACGGTCGACTAGATCGATAGATCACATCGAATGGCAAAAATGCCAACTCCTCCAAGATCAATTGGAGGATGCTCGCCTAGAGAGGTAGCATATTGAAGATGAAAATATTCAAGCGTAGAGGCTCATGAGATAGAGGTTATATGAGCAGTGCATGCGCGAAGAGCGTATCCTTACCCAGAAGGAACATGTGGAGCAGGAGGATAGGTTAGCTAGGGCTGGCCTATATCCTCAAGATGAGCATAGAGAGCATATACATAGGAAGGCTTTATCTCAAGCCGATATGCATCAAGAGCATAGAGATGCTCATACTCATGCTAGTGCCGAACAGAGGGAGCAGCCATCCGTCGCTCGATAATCAAAGGCAGAGGCAACATGAAGTAGCAACGAGAGATGGATACGAGCAAGAATATCCTAAGAGCTCCCAAGTTGAGGAGGAGGAAGAGCAATGACCTCCATCTCATACAAGGAAGACAATACCTCCTAAGCCACCTACACATCAACTTAGGGAGGAGGACTTTCTATCTTCAGAGGCCTATAAGGCCTTAGCCGAGAAGATTAAAGCCATCGAGAGACAAGGCGCGGCTATTCAAAAGTTGATATTGAGGAAAATCCATAACGAGCCTTTGGATCCTTCGATGCCTACTCTGGCTTACCCTGAGCATTTTGATATGCCCAGGTTGGACAAGTTTAAGGGTGATGAAGATGCACAGGAACATGTCACGAGCTTTTTGGATGCTTGTTTTTAGATAGCAAGCAATGATGCATTATTGTTGCGTACGTTCATCATGACACTTTTAGGGCCAACTGAGAGTGGTTTAATCAGCTAAAGAAACATAGCATAACAAGTTTTGAGCAATTAGCTGATGCCTTTCTTGAATGCTATTCCTTTGGCATCAAGAAACAGGCCAATATTTCTGATCTGGCTGTGCTAGCTCAATGTGATGACGAGCCAATAGAGCAATATGAAAAGAGATGGAGGAGACTAATGGTGAAGTTGCCATTCCCTATTCCTACCATAGAGTTAACTCGAATGTTTATGAAGAGTTGTGCCAAGCACATCTCGTTACTACTACAGCTGCAATAGTATCCTACATTCGAAGAGGCTTTGGTGCAAGCCAAGGTGATTGAGGACATCAAGTTGCAGGAAGGCAACTTGAAGCTCAAAAACAGGAGAGAGGGACAAAATAAGAGTGCCACAAAACAATAGGGCAAGTAGGCCCATGTGAATCAAGTGGTATTGAATCTCCAACGGGAGGACAAGGGGCAACAAAAATAGAATTATCAAGCCCAACCTCCTCCCTTGCAATATGACAAGCGCAACAACAATTATAAGGGCAAGAACAAAGATCAACGCCCGCCTCGCCAGTTCACACCATTGATGGAATCACTGACATTGATTTTCCATCAGTTATGCGAGGCCAAGGCAATCAGATTACCCGAAGTCAAGATGATAGACCCCAATCAACCCAAACCAAAGGGGTTCCAAGATGATCTATTTTGCATCTTTCATAGAACGAAAGGTCATGACATCGAGGTGTGTTGGTATTTCAAACACCTGGTGCAAAATATGATTGACAAGGGTGAGCTTGTAGTGCCTCACAACCCACAGGTGCCCGATAATCATAATATGGGGATTTACAAGAACCCCTTACCAAATCATGAGGCACCTCAAAACAACGTTGGTCAAGTTAACCAAGTGCGAGTCGAACCACCTACCTAGGGGTTCATAGGCATGGTCAATGTTGTCACTAGGCACGGGAGATACGAACAACAGAATCAACCTCATGCTCCCATTCAAATACAAGCCATGCCGAATTAGCGACCGACATAGAATATTCCAGGCCCACCAACAAGACCGGTGGTGACCATAAGGAGCAGGTTGGTCCAAAACCTGCAGACAACTCCTGCGAAGTTGTCAATATATGAATTAATACAATAGTCCTCGAGGCATAGGGAGACTCTTATGGATATTTTGAGGTCCATTGAAGTACAGGCCCAGGATGCGCAGGCATTTACAAATTTTGTGGGACATGTACAACAGTGTCAGGAACCGATGATCCAATTTTACGATCATGAGATAAGGATGGTTTCTACAACTATGACCGACCCGTCATTGCACATAATTGCATGTGTGAATCACATGCCATTTAAAAGGGTCTTGATCGATACTATCTCATCGATCAACATAATAACGACCAAGGCACTGAGTTATTTGAAGCTACCTAAATCACACATTGTGCCAACTACATTTACATTGAGAGCGTTTAACGACGCACTATGTTCGACTGTCGGTACAATTATCCTACCCATGTAGGTGGGTCTGAAGACCATTTTAGTAATGTGTCATGTGATAGAAGGGGCCATGCAGTACAACATATTACTCGGTAGGCCTTGGATTCATGAAATGCATTGTGTCCCCTCGATACTGCATCAGTGCGTGAAATATATTCACGAGGGATTGGTTCACGTAGTGGCTTCGGATGAGGAGCCATTTAAGTTTGTGAACCTAGCAGATTTTCTTGGGGGTTTCATACTCCCATAAATGCACCTGGATGTTTGATTGTCATCACCAATAAAGAAACCAGGAGGTAAACCGACAGTGCATGCTCAACCAATGCCATCTGTGTCACATAGATCGGAGCACACCACTACCACTTCCTTGAAACCATCGATATCAGTCATGCATCGGGATGATAGGAATTTGAAGGTGAATATGGGCGAGAAAGAGAAAGAGCGTGAGCCCAAGCCAATCACCGAGGAGGTTCCCATTCCCATGGAAGTTGAGGAACCCCAAGACAAAGCCGAGGAGGCACCTCAGCCTGCCTCACCTGCATCTTCAGCAGGGTCATCCGCACCATGGGTGATGGTACATCTCACTAATACCAGATTAGGTGAGTACCTTATGCAAAATGTGACCTTCGGACCAATTTTGAAGACTACACAAGATATGGGCTGACCATCCACTCATCGTTATCCGGTTGGATCGATGGTTCCATTGGGAGAGTCACCTAACCAAACTAACTTCATCTATGTGGGGCTAGATCAACTTCCAACATGAGAGCCCATGGATGAAGATGATGAGGAACCTTTCATGGTAAACGTTCATTATTTGTCTAATCTAAAGTATGCCATGCATATTTTTGAGCTATATCATTGGTATGGATACGGCCTTGGTCTCTTTGAACAAGGACGAAGGACTCCGCTAGAACCTCATTATCAGTTAGTCACTGATAGATTCGGTCTAGGGTTACAGATACGAGGGCAGGAAAATTTGCTCATAGCATCCCTAGATCATATGTACCTCAGCATGGCGGACGATGTGGATTTTAATCCATATCATCCGAATCCTTCCAAATTCTAGAGGAATCACCCTATGATATCTGTCATCACCATTGAGCCACTCGAAGATCATCATGAAGGGCTCCTTGAGCAGATTGAGGCAGAAATGAACCCTAGAGATCAACTGGGACACCAAACCCATGATGCAATCGATGACACAGACATGCAGGGGTGCAACCCCATTACTGCAAGTGATCTCGAGCTAGGAGATCTTTGTAATGAAGATGGAGCGGAGTCCACCTCCGATATGAGTGGACCAAGCTATGATGCAGATGAGGAATCCTCAAATGATGATGAATCTAAGGATGAAGTCGAAGGTACTTATGTAAGGCCTTTATATGTGCATCATCTATTACCTATTGAGTCGATACAGGATATCGAAGAGATCCTTCCCAACGTTGATCATTCAGGGGAAGAGATCGAGCCAGTTTTCTTGGTAGCATCGTACATGAGGTATAATTATTCAATTTTTTTGGATAGCAAAGACAACATGTAAGAAGTAAGATTCATGGGGCATCATTTAGAGGAGCACCCTCCAAGAGTGGGGGCAAATGAAGGATTCTATTATGATAGTGACGAAGAATATGAGTTAGAGAGGGCCTACCTTGGTCCTCCTTATTTGCATTACCATCATCAACCCATTGACATCGATGAGGTCTATCGGCAGCTACATGTTGGTCCGTATCTGAGAGCAAGATGGTTAAACTTGGATCAAATCCATCGGTTGGTTAATACCCTTCCACCGAGCTACATGCAGCTCCATGAGCCAAATGATCCTATTTTGCATTTAGTGCATAGGGAGGATCTAATTATTCGTAGTCCTCATAAGGAAGACCCTTTTGTGTCTATGCCATTAGAGCCAGATCGTAGGTATGAGGATTACGTAGATTTTATAGAGGTTAGTCCATGTGGTCCTGGAGATCAATTCCATTCCATAAACATGGTCTCCATTGATTTGACCACTCCACTCCACAATCCAACAGATCCATCTAAACTATTGTATCTTAACAAATATGCTATCTACTGGGATCGTGCTGATTCACCTGAAGAACCAGAGAACAATGCTGATATGACTCTGTTATTCAATGATTCAAAGTGCAAACAAGGGGGTGGTGCTAGAATAGTGTTCTTCATGTCACAAGGAGCTCCAATGCCCTTGTCTTTCAAGTTGGATTTTTCGTGCACCAACAACAACGATGAGTATGAAGCCCTACTGATGGGCCTCCACACAATTATCGCCATGAATATTAAGATATTGAACATATTTGGTGACTCCTTGCTCATAGTAAATCAAGTCAAGGGGCTTTTTCAGTGTCGATGTCCCGTACTGAAAGCCTATAAATATCTAGTTGACACATATTTGGCCAAACTTGAATGGTATGACATTGAGGTAATCCCTCGATCATCAAATAGGTTTGCAGATACCATGGCTTCTTTGGGATCTTTAATCCCTCAGAATCCATCTACTGATTTCACTACCATCCATGTCAAGATGCTCTCGCATCCAGCAGCAGAGCGTGCAACCTATGATAACAGAGAATCAATCAACATGATCAGTGTAGAACCACAAGATGAATGGTTCTGCAAAGCTGAAGACTTTCTTAAGAAGGCACCCTGGGGGTCATTAACCTCTTAGAGTCCCATGGGGAGTGGTACTACCATTCACCACAGGGTTGTTTTCGAGTCTGCATTTGCAAAAGTAAATATGCAGGGGGAGCAAGTCATCTTAGCAGTCGAAGCTGAGATTTATCAAAATTGGATGTCACAAATTAAAGACTTCCTAAAGCTTAGTATAATCCCAGAGGGATTATCGTGTGCCGTGAAGCACACATTTAAATAGAAAGTGGCCAAATATATCTTAATAGGAGACATCTTGTACTGACGAAGCTACTATGGAGTTCTCCTTCATTGCTTAGAGCCCCAAGAGGCATCATGGGCAATTTTACAAGCCCATGATGGTACGTGTGGTGGCCATTTCAGTGGCATGGCCATCGTCAAGCGCATCCTTCGAATGGGTTACTATTGGCCCACTATGGAGAAGGAGTGCAATGTGTATGTCAAGAAATGCATTAAATGCCAACATCATGCTAATCTTACGCACTTGCCATCGTAGGCCTTACAACCCATCCAAGCGGCTTGGCCATTTTCTCAGTGGGGATTGGATCTTATAGGCAAGATCTCTCCTCCATCATTGGGCCGACATACATTCATAATCATGGCTATTGAGTATTTTACAAAGTGGGTGGAAGCAATACCCTTAACAACGACAACTGGAGCTCGTATAGCAGAGTTTATACTAGAGCATATCATAAGTCATTTTGGGATTCCATCCAAAATAATATCGGATAATGGAATGTCCTTCAAGAACAAAACTGTGAGAGCTTTGACATCTAAATATAGAATCAAACACAGTTTTGCGACTCCATACTATCCACAAGCAAACGGGTAGGCTGAAGCTTCAAATAAGATAGTGGTGGCCATCTTGAAAAATATGGTACAAGAAAACCACAGACTAGCACATCCAGCTACCCCTTGCGTTATGGGCTTATAGGACTAGTATTCGGATGCCCACTGGGGCAACACCGTTCTCACTAGTATATGGCGCTGAGGCCATTATGCCCTTGGAATTAGAAATTCCAATGTTGTGCGTCGCATTGAAAGAGTTCATCGATGATGACACTGCATGACAAGCTCGATTGGATCAACTGACGCTACTCGATGAACGTCGCATGAATGCCCTGGAGCATCTTCATGTTTATCAGGAGTGACTAAAATGAGCTTACAATGTCAAATTCCACCAGAGAGACTTTGAAGTTGGGGATCTTGTCTTGAAAGAAAACCAACAGAACTCTAATTTACCGCCAGATATGTGAGACAAATTCATGGCTAATTGGCTAGGACCCTACATCATATCTAAAAATATTGGTTCGGGTACCTATCGCCTAACGTCGCTAGGGGGTGTTGAAGAGCCTGAACCTCTCAACATCATCCATATTAAGGCGTTTTATGCTTGAAGAGCATAGTAAAAGGCTCTGAGAGTTGCTTGTAATTGCTCGGTCATCCTAAAAAGCTCCAAACACTCTCATCAGTGGTTTGGTCAATAAAAAAGCTCCAAAGGCATCTGTAAGCCCTTTGGTCAACCTCAAAAGCTCCGAGGGTTTGGTCAAAACCGCTCGGTCATCCCAAAAGGCTCCAAGGGTTCCTAAAAACTGCTTGGTCAAGTCAGTCATCCTAAAAAGCTCCAGAGGCATCTGTAAGCCCTTTGGTCAAACCCAAAAGGCACCAAGAGTTTCTAAAAAACTGCTTGGTCAACCCCAAAGGCTCCAAGGATTCTCAAAATCGCTTGGTCATCCCAAAACACCCCAAAGGTACCCATAATCCCTTTGGTCAATCCTAAAAGCTCCAAGGATTCTTAAAAATTGCTTGGTCAATCTAAAGGCTCCAGAGGCATGTACTCACCGTTTGGTCAATTATGAGGCTCAAAACCCATAAAAATTATAAAATCAATAAAATCCAAAAAAAATGGTAAAGCATAAAATCCAAAAACATTTGCATTTGCATTTGAATTTTGCATTGTCATTTTGCATTTACACATGCATTCGCTGCATTATTGCATTGCATATAGGCATTCGTCATCCATTGCATTCCATAATAGAAGGCATTGTGTTTGTCAATCTTACAAACGATGCCACGTTTGTGTTTAAATCATGCATCTCTACATTTATCATAATCCATCATTCATGTGAGTAATTGTGTTTTTCAACACAACCTATAATGTTGCTATGGAGATATACTAGGGTTTTTCGATCACTCAACCATACCTAGTGGTCTTATCAAGAGTTGGTAGAAAGCTTGCTTTGCTTTTGTAGCTAAGGTTCAGTTAGTATAGCCCTTAGCATATCAGAAGCCTATCACTAATCAACAAATTTAAACAATCCTAACAAGGACTAGGGGAAGATGAAATCCATGAAGTAGGACCGGGTATCCTGAAGTGAAAAGAGTTATTCTTGCTTATCCCTCTGTGCGGACGGTATGGGAAATGTTGGCAGTTGGAAAAAGGATAGGTTAGTTCCCTATTCAGAATCCCTTGCTTACGATAAAATGAGCAATATCCCAAAGAGATATCCCACATCAATCCTCATGATTGATACCCTAGATCGATATCATAGATCGACTCCCTAGAGTGATATCCCATATTGATATCATAAGATCGATATTCTCAATCGATATACCAGAAATAATTTTTCCAAGTAAATCCCCCCAAAGGAAAGTTTCTGAAGAAAATTATCAAATGTAAATGTCAAAAAGTGAAGATCAATGAAGATCAAAAAATAGGCTTAAATCAAAGTTCAAAGTGAAGTTCAAAAGTGAAGATCAAATGAAGATCATAAATCAAAAGTTCGAGCGGAGATCAAATGAAGATCCAAAATCTAGTTCGAAGAGAGATCAAATGAAGATCCAAAGATAGTTTAGAATGAAGATAGAATCGACTCCCTTGCTTCACTACATATGAGCAAGTATCCCAAAAATTGAAGGATAGAAAGGAATGAGCCTGAATCCCTAGAATTGTCAGCACTACTATACCTTACGCATGATGATATGTCTGACGCATTAGCACCTCACTTATGAACAAGACCAATGTTTGAATGTGGAAGAGCTAGCTTCAGGTGTCCTGCATTGCCTAGTGGCTTAGTCCAACTAAAATCTAAACTTGAGATTGGATAAGACATTTGTGGAACCCCTATCTTAGCAATGGGCTGAAATAATCCCGCCTGACATCGGGGAACGCTCGTGTCTTATCTTAAAATAATCATGTGCACACACAGGGATAATGAACAGTTAGGGTCTATCCTAGCAAAAGCCTTTTATCTCGAAAGTCTAGTGTGGTTAGTATGCAACTTTTGATAAGTCTATTAGGGTGTTTGAGTCTCATGGAAAACCTCAAAAATTTCTCCCATAGCAACAAAATGTCAAAAATTGCAACCATATAAATCATCAAATTGCAAAGTATCGAATCCATGATACATCTTTATATAAAGCACAATCAACATATAGGATAGATACCGGATGGATATTAGAAATAATATTTAGATGACCACTGACTATATCGTGCACATTTTTCAAATTTGCAAAAGAAAATCGAATGACACATTATATCATTCGCATCATAAACATCGCATACCATTGCATTTCATATATGGGTGATTAATTGATTAAATTCTTATCTTAAGGATTTTCAATTACATTCATGATTTTTATACATTCTGTGGTGTCATCCATTAGATTGATAAACATATTTGCATTCATTCCTTATGTTTTAAGTGATTAAAGCATACAGGTTCATTTACATTAGATTACATCGTGTAAAAAAATAATAACAAACATAAATACATTAGATCACCATCTGTAAATAAATCATACAACATAAGAGAAAAGAAAGCAATATCAAATATGTGTTAAGAAAATAACATCGCATCCATATGCATACATCATAAAAAGCACATCTAAGCATCTAAGCATGACTGCATATCTAAGTATGATTGCACATCTAAGCATGACTGCATATCATCATCATAAATCAAATAGCTATCTAGTGCATGTCATCCATACATCACATCATATAGCATCAACATAACATAAGCATTGCATCCATGTGCATCACATAAACATAAAATCAAAAATAAATGAGTACACAATAATGAGCCATAAAAAATGATCATATCATATATAAATATGTGTCTCAGGACACATCGGGAGTACAAAAATGCCCGTAGGCTACAAATGTGTAGGTCCTCGACCTTACACCAAAAATGATATGTATCAAAAATGTATCCTACACCAGTAGAGCTCTAGCTCTGATCCGCTCCCCCTATACCGGAGCTCTCACCGCATCCCTCAGTACTGTGCTTGGGAGCCTGCTCTTCCTGCTGCCCTACTGTCTATTGTGGACCCTGCTGAGAGCCTTGAGTACCACCTAGCCCGAAGAGGCCTAGCACTCATCCAACTGCCACCTGTGCAATGGGCACCTCTATGCATCGGGACCTATGGCTGGATGCTGTAGTAGACTGCCATGCCTCCCTAGTCCTGGTATGACTACTGCCGCCATGTGTACTAGAGGACCTATGTGTCCTCTCACTCCGATGGGTGTGATGGCTAGAGCTAGCAGTAGACTATCCTATAGTCCTAGATCTAGTCCGCTGAGACTCTAGAGCATATGGATCCTTAGGAACCTCTGCACCTAGCATTTGTATATATCCAACTAGTTGGTCCACCCGAGCAACCCTGGATGCGTGCCTGTCATTAGTACTCATCAGCAAACCCTGCAAGTACTGGATCTCTACCATAGGATCCTGACCACCTAGTAGTGCTACTACTGGTGCCACCAGAGGCCCCATAATCACCTGAGAGGATGGAGGATCCCCCTATATGCCCTGAGTAGATCTCGCTCTACTACTATTGCATCCCTCTATGCTAGTGCCAAATCATGAGCACTGGTGAGCTCACCAACCTGGGTCTCTACTATTGTAGCCCATGCTATCAAGCTAGCAATCTACTACTCTGCCTACGTCAGTCGATGATCTTTATTAGTCAATTATACCTGTAGAGTAGCGATAGTAGTGTCCCGCTCCCTCTGTTGTGTCTAGAATCACCCAAGCTGACTCTGCAAGTCAGCCACCTATGCCAAGAGTAGTCCCTCTACACTATCAGGAGGGACCTCACCCTCCTCGAGAGCCTCCTCATCGAGGTCAACCTCAAGAGCCTCCTCAACGGTAGCCTCTATGCCCTAGCCGCCCTCTATCCATTGGTGCATATTGCACCCATCAGGATCCACCTCTACCCCTGCCTGATCTGCAACTCGACCTAGAGGCCCTATCCCATACCAACGGAACATAGACCACCATCCATCATACTCTAGAGTGGTCACAGCTCTATCAACTCCAGTCTCTTGGAAGTCATCTAGAGCATCCCCTAGAGTCGGAGGTTGGATCCATGGTAGATCCCTCTCCAAATCCAAGCGCCTATAGGCAAATGGGATCTCCGGGATGTCCTGCACCATGTCGAACTGACATAGGATGTGAGAGAAAAATTAGTACTCTCTAATCTCGGCCTTTCGATCGAGTAACCATCTATCCCGGTGAGCCTATCGAAGCCGCTCGTCGACCTCAGGCCAGTCAGGACACTCCATGTAGGGCCACCACTCGATATCATCTGGCTCGAGTCCTACAAATCGAGTAATATAATGTTGGACGTCACCAGCATGGGTCCTACTCTAGAAGCCCTCCTCCTCTCGAGGCCAGTAGGCAGCATAACACTGATGAGCATCATCGATCTCTATAATGTGTAGGGGCAGCTCCCTAGGATGCTCTATCCTGATATGCTACCAACCCCAAATCTGAAGAAGTAGACTGTAGCTGATCCCCCGATGGCTCCTGTCAGTAATCTGGTAGAGCTCTCGGTACAACTGACATAGTAGAGTACTCCCCTAGGCTAGGAGCAGTGGCTATCAGATGGAGCTCTGAACAACTCTACGCATAGTGGCTAAGAGGTTCTAAGGAATCCTCGCACTCGAGGAGTCTGGAAGCACAAATTGCACCACCAGGTGCATGAAAATGGCCTCACGCACAGAGAAGACATTCTTCCCCTACCAATAGCCAATGTGGACCCCTCCATGGTCAATGGCGCGTTGAGCCTCCTCGCTCCGGTGCCAAAGATGGCATCAAAGATGGACTCCTTAGCACCAGAAGTCGAAGAGACGATGGCCTCGCCATCAATGGGGATCCTAAAGATCCTGTAAACATCCTCTAAGGTAACTATCATTTCACCTGTAGGCAGGTGAAATGTGTTGGTCCACGCATTCCAACGTCGGGCCAACGTAGTCAGATAGGCTTGATCTACCCGGATAGTGGGTAGATCCAGTACATAGCCAAAGCTGACAGCTCTGAACCACTCTCGCTCACCAACAGTGAGCTCTCCATGGAGAGCCTTAAGAATGTCAGGCTCTCAAGCTCTAGAGGTCAACCTCTAAAATAAATAACATAATATAAGGAAAAAGCTAACTAAAACAAGAAAAAACATTTAAAAATGATCTAAAAATCATCAAAAATAGTTAAAAATTGATAAAATTGCAAAAACATGTCATCATGCAGGCCTAAAAATCAAATTTGTCAATCAAACAGGTCAAAAATGCATTAAATGATATTAATTGCCTTTTAAAACTTAGAAAAATTAAAAATTTTACAATTTTTTTCTAAAGTTGGTGAACCGCGGGTCAACCCTACGGTCCGCATGCGGTCAAAAATTGACCGTTGGGATTTTGAATGTTGACCATAGCTGGCAGCTGCGGTCCCCAATTGACCAATTGGGAACCACAGCTAGTACCTACGGTCTCCAATTGAGATCCCATCGGGTGCGATACCGCGGCCAAAAATGAAAAAAAATTAAATTCTAAGCTACCCTAGCCTAAGGTGAGGTTCATTGCCAACATTTTAATGAGATTGATTTACCAATTACTTAATTGGGTTCATTTTTAAGTGGTAATGGATGCGAGGTCTTGGTTTTTGAGTTACCTTGCCCTCGCCTCATCCACCGCGGCTAGAAGAAGCTTACCCGCGCTCTACCATCGTCTTATGAGTAGGTGTGCGGGTAAAGTTTGGTAGATTTCAGGTGAGTTCTTAGCTGTCACTATCAGAGCTCCAGATTTGCAAGTCGCTATCAGGGAATAATGAGAGACATTTAAAATTTTGACTTTTTATAGGCATCTCATGTTTCGTGCATTCGTGGACCGTAGGCCCTAGCCGCGATTCCCAAAATTGCAAATGGGAACCATAGACCCTAGCCATGGTTTGCAATTGGCAAGCAATTTAGAAAAATCCCACCATGGGAAGGGCCAAAAAGATAAATTAATGCCTCCCATTGGGTCAGAACTCAATAAAAGCAAACTAATTTGGAAATTTGGTGATAATCAAGCACCAGGATCCAATTAAAAATAAAAAATATGGCTGAGATTATAAAGTACATTCAACCGAGGTCGTCGCTATGACAATCCTTTCATGGAGCGATGCACCTCCCAACCAAATAAATAAGCTCAATTCATAATTCAAAACATTAAAAAAAATCAAATAATTAAAAACACCAAATGCGCCTCGTATTCAGTAATTTACCCTATACACTTGGCGGTTGCAGCGACTTGCGCTCCATGCAATCCGATAAGATGAGTAAATTACCATAAGGACATTTTGGGGTAAAATTGTCATCGTTGATCTGATATGCTTCTTTTCAATCCCTAAGAAGGCCTTCATGGCTAGATTGCTCCACGGGAACGAGGCGTTGCATGTCATTTCTTCTATGACATCTTTCAGCAAATCATCGATAATTTGATTCAACACAAATCTGATTGGATTTGTATCAATTTGATTCCCTAAGATGGCTATTGTAGCCCGACTGCTCCATGGGATAGAAATGTGCAAATACTATTAACAGTTGGAATCAAAAGCTAAACTAGGCCTAGCCAATGCATTAATTTGCTCAAATCTAAATTTGTTCGGATCATCCATGGTGGTCAAGCGACATCATCGCTTTAATCATTGTCATTGCCCTCATCGACTCGTCGCTTGAGGGGGTAGTCATAATATCAAATCATAATCAAAATCAATAGAAGATCCCGGAGATCGTAGATCCCTTGATCTTGTCAAAATTGCGTTCGTCCTTGCGAATCATTGTCAACAACTATCATAAGCTTACCCCTTTGCTTGGGGAAAATAGCAAATATGATAATTAGTTTGTAACTCTCATCCTTTCGGTTATATAGGCCTAACTCCTATTGTAGCACCAAAGCTACCCGAATGTCTGATGATGAGTGCAAACTCTTTCAAGTTTAAGCCTCCAAAGAGTTGGAAGCAATGATTCCAGGATGCGCGTCCTTTTGCAGGACCTGGGGCATCTAATGTTGATTTGACTAATGATCATCATAGAACCTTCGACATCATTTTAGGAGGTCTATTTTTTCTCAGCGTTGTTCGATCTCACAATGCATCTCAAAAGGGGCATCTGTAGACACCTAAAATGCGTCATGTCGAGGGCGACTACTCATATGGACATGCTACAAGACCATATGGAAGATCTTGGATAGACTCCAAGATAGAGCAAGTGGTTCTAACCACTCAATTTGGGCTCCTTGGCCTAATCAGTCTGAACCGCAGCCCAGACCTATGGTTTACAACTGAACCGCGGCTGAGACCTACGGTTTATAGTCTAGACTGCAGTTGTGACCTGTGGTCTTAACTGGAGTTCAGTTGGCCTTCAATCCGAGCCAAATCGGTTGGAACGACCATTTGATCTAGAAGAAGGTGGTTAATGGATGAAATATTCCAGAGGCTTCCATTCCAACTGTCCTAACCACCTCTTCTTGATCTTGGCTTCTCCAGGAAGCCACCCCCAGTCCTAGGGCATCCTATAAATACCACCCTCCAAATGGGAAGAGAAGATAGAGATGATTTGTATAGCGAAGCACTGACGAATTATCAAGAGAGAGTTAATTGATCAAGCGAGCAATGAAGCCCTGTCGAATTGCATACTGAATTCATGCATTCGAAGGCCACTTTGCTATTCACCCAAAGATCAATTTGCCATGGAAGTTCTAGGAGCCTAGAAGAACCAAGAAACACAAATTCGGGCAAACGAAGGCCCATCACAGTGATTCAACCGCCAAACCTGTTAGAAGGACACCGAAGGTGACCCTTGAACATCAATTGGACAAGGAGGTCAAGCCCACTACCCTTGGAATTGAGGGTAAGCCTATCAGAGTGCTAACCATGGCTTTCAGCCGTGGTTTACAATGCAGACCGCTCACCAGAGCTGTGGTTTGCAGTAGAGGTATAACCACCTTCCTATTTTCATTTATGTATGGTTAACTAGCTTAGATTAGTTGTTTTCATGGTTTAAATACATTTTAGCAGACTTTTGACCGTAGAATTAGGTTAGATTAGCTTCTTTATGTTTATGCTTCAATTAGGACTTAAATGGTTTCTTTATGCATGTTTATGCTTCATTTTATACATTTGATCCATGCATAGTGTAGCTGCTACTTTTCTTTACGCTATTATATGAATCTTGATTCGATTTGCATAGCTTAGAAGCACTTTTCATGTTTTCTTGATTATGCATGTTTAATGGTGTCATTATGCAATTTACCTAAAAGGGCCTCATCATGAGAGGTTGCCTATATTTTTGACATTCTTGTGTTGTTTCTTGACCGCAGGGAACAATTTCAAAGGAGAACCAACTATCAAGTTCCTTCCCCATCGCGAAGAAGAGGGCACCTCCACCCTAGAGCAGTTCGTGTCATCCTGAAAGGCATTTGGAAATCACACCTACCCTTGAGAGGGAAACAATTACACACTCCTATTGTAATATTGTATCAAAATGATTATCCCTAAGAGGGATGTACCTGTAATTTGATTTTGACTTCGAATACAATGGAATAAAGTGTATTTCTTCTTGATTCATTTGTTGTCAATTTCTTGTTCTTGTATGCATGTTATACTTTTATCATTTATTGCAATAGGACACCTCGGGTGTGAGCCTTTTTGGTGGTTACAGATATCATTTAAATTTGACAAAATTCCACAAGATGTTTGAAAAGGATATAAAGAAAAGTTTAGATTTCCTCTATGCAAGTGGTGTACAATTTGAAGAGGAAAGCATATTAGAGGGGAAGGCTCCCAAATAGTAGATATATACTTTGGTATTAAGGTCTCAAAAATCAAAGAATGAGTTGGAAAAAAATATTACTTCAAAAATATATTAGGCTTTATTGATGATGTAAAATTGTTAAGGAAATCAATTTTGCCCAAGGATTAATAATATGGAACTTCGTAGAAGATTTGCAATTAATCAAGAAACATATTAGGTAGTTAGTCAATTAGGAGGATTCTACAATTTTTGGTCTAATACTTAGTTCAAACCTTAGGCTCTTATTTCTAAGCCAAAATGGCAACCATCAACTCGATCCTCTTTGGCTTATAAAGGTTCAAAAGTTAAAAATTATATTAATGTGAGCAAAAATTCTAGATCTTGGATTTCTATTAGCAATTTAGTTGAGGAAGAGGACCTTAGATAAGTAGCAAGGAGGTTCAAAAAATGCTTCAAAAGTTCTATTTGCGTATTTTTTCATGAAAGGATAAGTTGGTTTGGAATCCATCAAAAGATGGTACATACTCGATTAAATTGGAATATAAGCTTTAGAGCAATTGAAATTCACTACTTCTACGGATTTCCTTTGAAAGAATGTTTGCTCAAACCCTCACTAAGGCCTCAACTTTATTAGGAACTAATAGTAAAAATTTTATCGAGTGACCATTTGTGAAGTGGAGGATGGCATGGGCCTTTCAAGTGTGCTTCGAATGAGAAGCTAAAAAAAATCAAATCATTTACTTTTTCATTATCCCATTGCTTTTATTTTTGACAACTTTTTCATGACAATAAAAATCTATTGGGTGGCTCCATTAACATAGGAAGAGTTGATGAAATTTTGGATTAATTGTTCTAAATATAAAACATTAAGCATTCTATTGAGGAAATGGTCCTACCATTATTTGTTTGGAACATTTGGTTTAAAAAAAATAATATAATTTCGAAAAAGAAACTCAAAATTATATCCGAGGCTTCATATGTTGCCTATCTTAAAAGGCATGGTGCTTAACATGTAAGCCTCATGTAGAAAGAAAAATACTACCCTTAAGTGTAGAAAGAAAATGTACTACCCTTTCAATTACATGATTTGATCATACAAGCAAGGATGATCTTGATAATAAAATCACACAAAGGATTTACATCAATCTATGGTAAAATGGAAATGTCCAAAACTTGGGTTTATCAAACTTTATTTTGATGGTGCTCCCATAAGAAACCCCTAGAAAAGCTCATAGAAGTCTTGTTTTCCAAAATAATGAAGGCATAATTTTCTTCACCTACTCAAAACCTTATAGAAATTCAACAAACAATTATGTAGAGGCTAGAGCACTTCTTACAAGGATCAAGATTGTCACTAAAAAGGGATAGAGATATTTTAACTGAGAGGAATTCTCAAGCTATCATTAATGTTGTCAAAAAAAATATGAATGTCGAACACTATCAAGAAAAATGGATGTGAATATTGGATCAATAATAACATTGTTTTCCTACCTAATAAAAAATAATAATAGCATTGTTTTGATGTTTATCAATTATTTATGGAGGTGGTATTTTGAAAATGTCAACACGTCTATAGAGAAGGAAATAGGGTTGCAAATGATTTAGCCAATCGTGGTGTTGATGTCAATCTTGGCGAAATTCAAAGTTTAGAAGGTAACTAGTCAAGGAAAACTTATTTCTTAATGAAAATAAATACTTCGATTTAATATAAGAAAACTATAGTTTCAAGGAGATGGAAACTATTTTTGATAGGAAGATAAGCTATAAATAATTCATCAAAAGGTAGCTTTAATACCGTTTAATTGACATGATAACAAATGCAATATTTTTATATTTTATGGTAGTGGCCCCAGTAGAAGCCATGCTTATTAAAAATGATAATTCCAAAAAAAGGATATGTTCATGGATAATATTTTATGAAAATTTGAAAAACACAATAAGTTTATTATTGTCTTAAATTTTTACATGAGTATAACTCTGACTATTTTTTTAAGATTAAAGGAATATCACAACCAGTCAGTGTGCTTCCTCCATACAAAATTCATACAATTGCATCTGCATATACAAGCAGTCAGTGTGCTTCCTCCATACAAAATTCATACAATTGCATCTGCATATACAAGCAATTCACTGAAATTTGATAAAAGCATGCTGTCCCAAATGCAAATCTAATCACCAGCATAGTTTGGCTTCCGTTTCTCAGCAAATGCTGCCAAGCCTTCCAATCGGTCTTTTGAATTTAGAACTTCAGCATAGCAAGATTCCTCAACAAACATTCCTGAGCAGGTATCAACTTCGCAACCTCGATCAACAGCAACTTTGGCCATTTTAATAGCCAAAGGGCCCTGTGTCATGTTTCACCATTTTATAAGTTCTAACTTTTATGACCAAGCACACATGCAGTCTAAGACCGGAAAAAAAAAGGTTCCGACTCACTTTTAATTTATGTTTGTGTTCCCAAAATGTGCTGATGAGAAAGTTAAACATCCTTGTGTCTGATGATTTTTAGCAATTCATATAGACATGCCTACTACCTTTTGATTGATATCTCGAGCAATCTCAAGAGCCTTTGAGTATGCATCTCCTGCTGCAACACAATGGTCTACAAGTCCTGAACTTAAGTACAATCAAATGTTAAGCCTTGATACAAATACTAACCCACATTTTTCTCTTTATTTCTTTTCCGTGCTATAAGATTCACAAATAAACAATAGTAGAGAGCATTTAAAAAATATATAGATGAAATTGACGACCGTAAAAGGTGAGGCCTTTACCAAGGGCAAATGCCTGTTTCCCATCAACCTTGCGACCTGTAAAAATGAGGTCTTTTGCCCGTGACCTGCCTATTAACCTTGGAAGACGCTGTGTTCCACCTGCACTGCAAAATCATTTTAATGAAGAAACTCTTCACGATATCATTGTCCATATCTCCAACTGTAATATTTACCTCTACAATCTATTCCATGACTGAACTCGGGGAACTACCATTCAGCAAAAATAGTTCACTCTTTATCTAACATTTGAGTGTCTGATTATCATAGAAATTTCAAACGTCTAGGATCAACATGTCACCCATAGTTTTGCTTTACAGGTAGCTTTTGCTTGTCCATCTCATTAAAATCTAGCAACTTGAGAGGTAAAATATGCTTAAAAATCATAGGTGGCCAATTTATTTAACTACATTTATATTATCAATAATAATCAAAGAAGCTTTACTTTTTCTTGGCAAGATCTTCACATCTTGTCTTCTTATATTGATTATGTATTTTGGAAGTTACTTTGGGATGTGAGAATATTTACTTCGGAAAGGGTTACTATAATTGAATATTGTTGAGACCGATATGCATCATGTGGGAGCTACAAATAGCATGTATATATTACTGCAGCAGTTCTTATTTGTCAGTTACTGGGGCGTGTCAACTTATCTGTCATAATCAGGCTATTTTTCACATGTTACTATTGAGGGAGAGAGTAGTCCTAATCCAGATCAGGGTTTTATATCCACTGCCTCACATTGGAGCACAGGTTTGATGTATCATTTCTTCAATGGGAGTTAAATTAAAACATGACATTTTAGATTTATTGCATAGTATTCTTATATCTATTCATATTTTACATTGCATACTTATTTAGCTGACATAGAGAAAGGATCCATCTTGTTTGCATATTTAGCTGTTGGTCATTATTGATGTTAACATTTCACCACATGGGCAATGCTCTGGTTTTATAAGGTGGGTATTGTTTGGGAAATCTTCATCCAGCCCAGTTGACAACAGCATAATAGAGGCCCAATGTTCTACTCGTCTGTGGAATACATACTTGTTAACCCCATATTCTAAAAGGAGGTTATCTTTCTACAGCTTTGGTTTCAAGCTGTGAAGAGATTTGGGGAAACATATGGTGAGTCGGAAGCAATACCTGAATACAGTGAGAGAATTATCAACAAATTGGACCTTATGGAAAGGTATGTGTGGCCATATGCATTGGCGCATATAAATCCCTTTCCAATTAAGGGAAGGGCAACGCAACATTGTTCTGATTTGAAGTTTCTTTCAAAACTCCGTGGTGAAGTAACTCAGACTTTTAATAATGTTTTTGTGACTGAGCTTGGCTATTGCCAAGACCATAGATAAACCATATCTAGTTGATGAAGACTTTTTTTATCCCACAAATTATTTTGTGATTGGGATTACAGGGGAGGCAAAGTACATTTCTTAAGCAAAACAAAACATGCAATGACAGAAAGAAGTCAACAATGGAGTGAGAGACCTAATATTGATTTGCCAATCTTTCCATACAATGAAGGACAAGTTAGTTGCTGTTGAATAATTGGATCAGTGGTGATAATAGAAACCCCATGTTGAGACACCCAAGGAACATTCTGACAAAGTTGTTGGAGCACATTTTGACACCCTTGTTGCAAGTTGAATGAAGATGATGTCCAACAATGGGGTTGTGAACGTATAGCAACAACCCACATTAGATGTAGATGCATAGTTGAGAAAATCGGAATCAGGTAGTAAATTGGCTAGTTTAAAAATCGGCAAAGAATCGGAATCGGGGAAAAAATTGGCATTTTTTATTGAAAAAACCGAAGAAAATGCAATTTTTCATTGAAAAAAAGCTTTTTTCATGCATATCAGAATTTTTCGGGAAAAAATCGGCAAGATCAGGAGAAAATCGGCTAGCCTGTGAATCGGGAAAAAATCGGCAAAATCGGGATTTTTTGCAGATTTTCTCAACTATGTGTAGATGCATAATAGGCCAATTAGGAAATGAAGAGATCTGTGCAACAGATGCAGCTTCTGGGGTGTTGGATAGTTATGGTGCCTGACATCGGTGGTGGTATCAACATTTGTCATCATCAACAACCAGTCTATTATCAGTGATGTGCTTATTGGCTGTTGTCATTGCTAGCAATGGAGGGTTGCAGCAACATCATATCAAAGCCATTTAGCTGTAGTGAATATCAGATTATTTCGATGCCAATGTGCAATGCCTTGATGCATATGAGATTATTTCGATGCCAATGTACAAGGCCTTTATGCAAAGATGTATTTCCTTAGTTTGATCTCAAAATATGGTGTACAATTATGTCTTTGTAATCATTTTGTGTTTGGCAGCAGCCAACTAGATGACAACAATGGCCTTGGTTTAGTAATGGTGACAATGACGGGAAAGTTATTTGCATTGCCATCTTGGTGATATCATAGAAGAAATCATGCACCAAGTTTTTCCATGACTAGTTTAATCTCAAGGTATTGTCAAATTAATAATTACATTTTTGTTCTCATTTCATGTTTGGTGACAGCCAGCAGTGAATGATGTAAATGTTATTTGCATTGTCAATTTGGTGATAAGAAAACCATGCACTGAGTCTTTCCATGATAATGAGCACAGAACATCACCTACTTGGCAGTGATAATGTACATTACCAGTCAGGTGGTTTTAAATCTGGTGAGAATCCCTTAATTAACGTCGGGCCTTAAAATTTTCATGCGATAGGATAAGAACTTGTGCTTCCTAAACCAACATCTACCCATTGGCATGGAGATGGAATACAAATGCATCAAGATAGGAGCTCATTTGGCAGGAGGATGCTGATGAAAATAATATAAATGGTAGTAAATTTTGGAATCAATGCAAGTGATTTAAATGGGTTAACTATTGCCCATAAAACCCATGTTTGAATTGACCAAGAATGACAATGAGACTAAAGTGAATTAGTCATTCCATGGAATATTAAAGCAATGTTGACAATGCTTGTTTGTTCTTTTTTGTTCTTTTTTTTAATTAAATTTTTGAGGCAGGGTTGGGGGATGAACTACATAGCATGTAATTGAGGAAGCAGAGCAGTTCTTTGGATTTTATGCATACTTTCTGGTTAGAGTTCACAGGCCCAATTAGCAATGGATCTTACTAAAAAGGACTAGGTTTAATAGTGTAGCATGAGACAAATCATGGTAAATAATACCTCCTATTCCATGCATTGATCTCGGGTATAATTGCCTAGTTTTGAACTAAAATCGAAAATTTTGATATCTACGTTCCCGGATCACCATTGTTGATGGCAACAATTGAACAAAGCTCCTGTCATCCATTGTTGATGGCAACAATTGAACAAAGCTCCTGTCATGAATTAGTTAGCAATGATATGAGTGGTCATGTCTCCCATGATCTGCTAAACAACTGACTCTGTCAAAAATAACCAATGAAAAGAGCTTGCTTCAATGCAACAAAGGGTGAATTATGGCTGCTTTACCAATGAACTTTGTATCGTCATATATGTGACAATGGAGTAGCAGGCACCTATGTATGTATAAACTGAGCGAAATGTTACCAACATTGATGACTTTCAGCTTGATGATGGGGATGAAGACATTGAAGATATGGTGCATGTTGCCCTCAAAGTGATGTGTGTCGTCATCGCTAAGTGACAATGGAGGAGCAGGCACCTACTTATGTATAAACTGAACGAAATGTTACCAAAATTGATAACTTTCAGTTTGATGATGGGGATGAAGACATTAAAGATATAGTGCATGTTGCCCTCAAAGAGATGTGTGTTGTCATCACTAGTGATGCGTCTTTGTTGGCCTGTAATCTACTCTTTGAGATAGATATGGGAATGAATTCCCTCCACCGTTTTCACAGGTGGCTCCCTTAAGCTTGCATAATTTTTATATTCTATTCTCTTTTAAATTTGAAAAGAGCACACCGCAAAGCTATAGCTAATACGTGCAGGGGCTTGGCCGCACACAATCAAAAACAACATGTAGATTTGTTGGCCGTTTTTACATAAATTTTGTACATTACTAAATTGAGAAAGATTGCAGAAGAACTGTTCAAATTTAATAATTCTAACTCCTAGAAAGTCCACAAGACATTTCCAGCATTTGAAGCTTCTAAAGTTCTGAAGGAAATCGAAAGGAGAGTTTTCTAAAGTTGCCGAATAAATGAAGCGTACACTCTTGGCGGCTACAGCAAGTTTGGAAATTTATGGGAAAACAGAATGCCACCAGCACTGAAGTTTTCTTTATATTGATCTTCCAAATTCAATACAAAAACTCTACACCTCCTTTCAAAGAAGAAAATCTTTTTTATATCCCAAAATACCATGGTCCACAAGGAACCTGTTCTCATTCTTTCTTATTCTATTCATGCAATCAAGAAGCAGTTGCTTATTCCGAACTAACTTTCTCAACTGTTTTGAGATCTCAGTTCCAGCTTGACATTGTTTTTTTTGGGGAAGGGGGGGGGTATGTAATTTTTTATTTATATTTTGTATATTTAAGGCTTGTGAGTATGTGTTTAATAACACAAGCTTTAATCTCGACTAGCTTATTTAAAAGGCAACTTTCAATATTAAAAGGAATCTTAGCCTGAAGGAAGGATTAACGCTTGAAGCTCAGGACTGAATTTTGGCCAATCATAAAACAAGCTCAGAACTATGTTAGCATGTGATCCATTTCTTTCAAGATCTAAAATAGATTATGGATGAAATGGAGTTATAAAAGCTTCTATGCCTTAAGCTTTTATTAGCATATGCACTCTTACATGAGCTTAAAGCTTAGGCTTGAATTTAAAACAACCTTAGCTTATAAGCTGATTAAGCGTAGGTTTTATTCAAACGAAATAGCATCAGATCCAACCATCAAATTTGAGCATGATGAACAACCTTCATTTAAGCTCAATTTAGTTGAGCATTAAAAAATGCATACGCAAACTAGCTAGCAAACCCACCTGCAGGCCATCCATTTGGTTAGATCCCTGCCACTAATAGTAGGTCAAAGCTTTTACAAAGCTAGCTTAAGCTCAATCCATCATCATCAGTAGTGAGCACGATTAAGGGCTCATGACATAACTCGCACTTATTATAAGCTCCCTTTTGGCATGTCCTCATAACATGCTATGCAGCTTCTCAACCACCAATGCTATAAGCCCTAGACAACTCACATCAATCATTTGCTTTAAGCTTTATCAAACCGTTGAAGCTTGAATCTCCACTACTTGCCCCTCACTCGATCAATGACCCTTGAAGCAGGTCAAAATATTTGACCGAACTTTTCCCCATCATGCGTGTTCTCAAGCGAAATATCTTGTTGAGTTCTCAATTTGGGATAGATTGAATAATCCCAATAAAGCTTGAACATTGATTAATTATTTATATGCTACATCGGGCTTGGGTTACAACTGATAGATTCAAGCACCATCAGCGACTGAAAATGCAGTTTGCAAAAACCTTGCATGACCTTTTACGCACATAAGACTTTTAGCATGAACAAACGTGCACATCGTTGAAATTAAGGCTATTGAATAGTATTCACATATCAAATTTAATTCAATAAAGCATGTGCCTCAATCCTTCCCAGGTGTCTTGTAGTCATCCACTTGGAGACATGCTGATGGACCACACATGAATGATGCTACTTTGAGTCCATTTTTCTGCTACTATTCTCCACCATTGTGCTGATATTTTCTGGTTTTGACCTTAATATATAGAAGGTATTATTTTTTTCCCATGCAAATTCTCACTAATGATTCATATTAGCAGTCAGAACTAGATGGTTATGGTACTATACAGAGTTTTGCAGGTAACCTGACCCTACCTCCTGAAAGCCCTGTTCCACCATACACAGTGCTGCAAGCACTCTAAGACCAATACTCATGCCATCTTCCCCTCCCATGTCCCAACGGCAGCCTTACCCTAGATGGCACGAAGGCCTGGGAACCATCCTTGAAATGTAGGACAATTGGGATGCCAGCCTCAAGATGCCTAGATGTCCCTTGGACAGCATCCCTGGACCTCAGCCTCATGTAGGGAAAAAAATAATAATAATAAAAATAAAAATAAAAACACAAACTTCAACATAAGGGTAATCCTCAAAGACTCATTTTAATATCGAGTCTTTGACTATGTACTGGTTATTTAAAATTTAGACTCTGTTGAAATTTAAACAATTAAACTTTAGTTTTACACTTACGTTGTGGTTTTGAAGTATAAACTTTGATGTGTAGTTTTAAACTTAGTTGATGTATGTCATATCACTACAAAATCTGGAGCTATGATGTTCTTTTTACTTTTCAATTGGATAATGCCTACATGGTCATGCTTAAAATTTCAATAGTGCTTTGTAGAATTAAAATGTAAATAATTTATATTGCGTCTATGTGTGTGTGTATCTAGTATGTCTCCCACTGCCATCCTCAAAAAATGTGGCCAAACCCCAGACATCATAGAAACCCATTCTGTCATATTGAATTGTCCTCCCAAAAACTTCATGGAACATAGCTTCTAAGCTAAAATTTATCTCCATGTCTTCTTTTACATTGTACATGAAATTAACTTGCAGTGTAGATCCTTGTTCCCCATCCTATATAAAGTTTCAGTACAAGTTTACAATTAACATTGGGACAAGACGAGGGAAAAAATCAATTGAAAAACTAAAAGCTACACATGATATAATGTCAAATAATGACAGCTTTACCAGATTCTAAAAATGTAACCTGTTCCACTTACCCAGGAATTATAGCAAGTCCTGTCTCTGGCATTCCAAATATTGCTTCATCTCCTGCACATGTAGTCAGTTTACAATTATCATAAAATGTAATCCATAAACTCCAAATGCAAATAGAAGACTGACATAATTAAACAAAACAAAGTGCCTGTTGAAACATAGTTACACCATGCTCGCCAAGTTTAACATGCTAAGAGAATACCACAGACACGTAGGTCACAACAAAGAGCCAGCTCCAAGCCACCACCTAATGTTGCTCCCTCAATCGCCGCAATTATAGGTACAGAAAGTGCCTGTTATCACCAATTACATAAACAAGAAAAAATTCAAAATTTAATTAGTAAACACACATTGTTCACATATGGAGGGAGTAAACAGTCCAGATAACCTTGATTGTTATTAACAGGCACAATTACTTTTAACGGCAAAGTTTGCTTCCAGTTATGAAGGGCACATGACTTGCTGAAGCAGTCACATAGCCCCTCTTGACAACGTATCAAACATCAATCCATACATAATTGGACTCAGCAATATACAAATGGAGATATAAACAAACTGAGAAACTACTGTATCTAGAATGTTAAAAGACAGTAATTTTCACATTCATCGGCATGTTTTCTATGTCTAAAATTTAGATCTTGTTGCCTTAGTTGGAATCAATATTAAAATAATGTCATTTGTCCGGGTCCTTTCATTACATATATTCTCTACAACCTGAATTTTAAAGGATATAAGAAATTGAAAATTTTGTGAGTCAATTTTGATATTCAATAGAACATAAAGTAATTACTTTCAACTTGTTGAATTCACAGAAGCTGATTGGCCAATTGACAATAGAAAATCCACAGCAAAGTGTTCAATTGACTTGAGAACAAGATCTGTATCTCAAAGTATTAAGAAAGAGGAAAACAATGGCCCTTTCTTCCAGCAAAACAGAACATAAATTTGCTGTCCTTGCATGTCAAGCAATTTGTTTGAAGATGTTGCTTGTTAATAAACAGGTAGCTCAAATGAAAGCAATTGTACTTCATTGCAACAATCAAAGTGGAATAAAAATGACCAGAAATTCAGCATTTCATACATGCATAGAGAATAATTAAATACATTGTCACTTCATTTGATAGCTTGTGAAAATGGAGTACCAATTTGCTATACTACGCAAATTACTAGCAGATTAATCAAGTACCAATTTGAAAATGGAGTACCAATTTGCTATACAGCTTCATACACCTAACAGATTCATTGAGTTCAGAGACAAATTCATGTTATCGTGTATGATCATCAAGGAATGGTAATAGACCAAATTTAATGATCATGAGGTAGTGGACAGTTAGGAGTTAGTTGACAATTAAAAATTTAGTTCACAATTAAGAGTCAAATTCAAACTTCAGTTAATCAAGGACACTATAACACAGATCTGAGCATATGATTAAGAGTTTTTAAGTTCCCTCCTCACTCCTATAAAGATAGCATAGAAGATGCTAAAGCACATTTCTTGACCTGGTAAAGAATCAGAGTACCAAAAACTTAACAAATTCTAAGATAGCTTAACTCAAAATAAAACTCTAAGCAAATCAAAGAAGAAAATGTCTATATTACACATAACCAAGTGGAACAAAAACCATTTCCAATAAGGAAGGGAATAAAGACCAACACTGGAGACCAAAGCAGGGTCTAATTTGCATCAGAATTAGAAGCAGAAGCTGTCGTCTCACAGTTTGTTGTATCTGCTCTTAAAGAGGGTTTTTGTCTCACAAATCTACCAAAAGACAAGGGCATCGTCTACACATATACATCTCCAGTTTCTGCATTAGACTTATTTCACTTCTTTTTTTTCAGTGCAACCATGTTGATCTATACATGAAACAATTTGACCCACTTCTTCATATCAACAACCATTTTCTAATTCTTGATTCAACTACCCATAACATCCAGATTCCTATGAAGCAATATAGTGCAATTCTCAAAACCAAACTTAACACATGCAATATTTTGTTTTCAGATATTGTGCCCTAGATTTATTTAGAAGCAAATTAGTGAAGTTTTGGAACTTGAACTGGGCATTTGTGTATACATTGATTTTTAGGTTTTCTTATTTGAAAGCACAAAATATGCATCAAAAAAAAAATGAAAAAAGAAAATCAGTGATTCACAAGGACGCATCCCCTCGCCAATCCCGCGCCTCTGTTTCACCTTAACCCATGTTTTGGCAACAAGGGAACGGGGATAAAAAGTCCCCAAGTTGACCCAACTTTACCGATTTTCAAGGGGCTATCCCCAAGATGTCTGCAGACCTCCTGTTGATATCCCCAAAACAGGTCTATTGTAGGATGACATCTTGAGATCCCTTGGCATCCCTAAGACATTATAGGGCCAAAGAAATATCCCCACAACATATCGAGGATGTTTTGGTGTCTCTAAGATGTGGAGGACATCGAGACAGACCCACGACCATCCCTTGGATGATTGGGCTCCTCGGACATTTTTCAATCCTTATGAGACATCGTAGGATGTTGAAACATTTCCACATCTCAATGATGTTTCTAATGTCTCCAAGACATGTGAAGGACATTGAGATGGGCCCACAATCATCCTAGGGATGAGTGGGCATCTCAGACATCTTTCAACCCTTATTGGCCCCCCCCAAAAAAGGACAAAAGAAAAACAGAAGTGTTGGGGGACCATTATGGATCTCTCCACCCTTTCCTACTAAAAGCTAACCCAAAAACCCTATAAAAGGATACCCCCCTCCCTCACCAGGAGAAGGAAACAAAACACACCAAAGAAGACAACAAGGTCAAAAGGCAACAAGGAGAAGAGAAGAATACAAGGAGAAGGAGAATAAACCTTCAAAATTTAGCCGATATCAAAGCAAGGGTTTCATCCTTTAGGTATATTTTTTATTTTGTATCTGGTTTTAACTTTCTCTTTGCATTGTAGCAGTAGATTTTTTATTTTTATTTCTTAACTTTCTGTAAACACCCAAAATGTGTTATTTTTGAAATGCCTTACAATCATTTTGATTAATTTTGATCAATTCCCCATTTTTCTCCTAAAACCTTCAATTCCCCTAAATTCTTCTAAAATCCATAAAATTCCTAACTTCTCCTTAATTTTCTCTAAAAATCCCAAACCCTAATCAAATTCCATACATCATCCTCTAAAATCCCTAAACCCCAATTATCCCATAATCCCTAACCTATTTTCCCTAATCATGTCCCAAATTCTCAAATCCCCCTCAAAATTCCCCGTAATATTAATTAATCCCTAATCTTCTAATTAGATCCCTAATTATGTCCTAAATTCTCCCTACATCCCTAATCAAATCCCAAGGCAAATCTTAAAATGAATATTTAAATCCCACCCAAATCCCTAAAATATCCTCCCCATTTTCCTTAGATTCCTATTTTATCCCCCTAATTTTCCTCAAAAATCCCATAATCTCCATTTTGCCAAATTACACCCTTCATTAAGCCCTAACCCCCCTTTCTAATCCTTAACCAAATCCCAAGGAGTGCGCAATGAAATTTTACTCTAAAACAAATCTCCCTTAAAATTTGCATAATCTCATTTAGCCTCCCATTTCCCTAATTAAACCCTTAACTAAGCCTTAACCCCTCTCTTAAGCCCCATGCAAAATCCCAAGAAAGAGCACATTTAATTGGTTAAATCTAATCAAATCCCAAAATCCCCCTCTCAATCCCTAGGAAATCCTCTAGAAATCTCCACTATTTAATTCATAAACCCTCCTATCACTTTTCCCTCCACTTTTGAGCTAATTAAAAATTCACTAAAAATGCAAAGTCAACCTCCCATAAATAGTCTCATTAAAATCCACATGTGCATCCCCTAGCCACCTAGCATTTTAGGAATTTTAAATTCCATCCACCTCAGCCCATGTGCATTTAAAAAGGAATTCACAACCCAAGGGACCCCCACTCCCCAAGGTCAATTTATGACACATGGATGGGTGAGAATTCACCCTACCCAATGTCATAAATTGGAGGGTGCACAACCCTCTAGGCAAATCCTACAGATTGGCCTTGGCATTTTCACATGCTACATGGTGCCAAGTCAATGCTTTGTCATCCTACCCCTCCCCTTTGCAAAACTCTATAAATACCCCTCGTTTTCTTCTCATTTCAAGAGAACACTTAATCACCTAGGCATAACTCTGCCCAATTTTCTCCAGCCACCTCCCTTGTGTACCTTGCCATCAGCTACAGCCATCAGCCCTTACAAATCCATAGGCAACCATGAAAATGGAGATGATTCCCCACACGCTAACACCGTCCTTTTGAAGTTGTGCACACATAGAGTCTCAATCCGGCTTCAGACTGCTGCTGGAGGCTCATCACAGTCCCAGAAGGATCTCCATAAAATTTCATCAGCATTCGAGGAGCAGAAGTATCAGCCGTCTCACCCGAGACGGTCTGCGGAAGAGGCCGTCTCGCCCAAGACGGTCACAGGCCAAGGACCAGATTGCAGCAGGCTTCAACCACCGACAGGGAGTTAAGGTAAAAGACAGGTCTATTTTTGTATTTGACAGCCTTTGCAGATTCTCTGAGTCATTTCATTAAGCACAATAAAGTCTTTTGTTTGCATCTTCCTTAACATGGGTCCAACTAAGGTGGGCCCCTTATTGTTTTACTGATTTGTTGTTTCCAGCTGTGTGCAGGTGCTTCTAAGGTGCAGGCACTTTAAAGTTGAAGGGAGAAAAGGAGGGTCCAAGAACATCCAAGCTCATCACAAACCCCTCCACCCTTTTGATTGTAGCTAGAGAAAGTTTTGTTAAGCACCATTAGTGATATTGTTTATAGCATAAAAAGAGTTCCTCAACCATTGAGGAATCTATGTTGTAAGCCCTTAGAGGGCATTTATGTAAAGGAAAAAGGTAAAATTTTGTAATAAAATATCATATTCCCTTTTTGTTCATGCATGGTGCTTTTCTCTTACTACACTTTGCATTTGTGATTTCACTTTCTATTTCAGAAAAATAGGATTATCATTCTCTTTTTTTTTTTTTAATAATTTTAAATGATGGTTTGAATCAGAAATTAAAAAGAAAAAACATTGCATTTGGAGTAGGGCCTACGGTTTGAACTTGGTTTTCTATATTTTTTTTTGTTTTCTTTGCTGGTTTTAAAAACAAAAAACAAGTTAAAAATGAGTTCAGGGAATGAGGAATCCATAGATGTTATCCCTCTCACTTGAAAAGAAGAATGTGGACAAATGGGTGGTGTGCCTATTGTGGGGGGGGTGGAACAGGGGTTGTTTACCTGCAAGTGGGAGTAGAACACCCTTCTATGATTGTCCTTCAGTAGTTTTTAAACCATATGCAAAGGGACCTTTCAAATCACCAAAGCCCTTGATGCAATTTGTCAGCATTATAAAGCAAGATAAGACAAGTGGGAAAAGATCTAGAGAGACACAAAACTTCAAGTGTAACATTTGCAATTTTTAATTCAAGGGCAGCTATACCAAGGTTTGGTCTTACCTCCCACACATCTAAAGAGGGGTTTAGGTCTTGTGAAAAAAATAACACTCGAGAAAAGAACAAAAATGTTCAAGATACACATTGATGATACAACTATTGGCAGTGCAACCAAAACCTATAAGTGCTACAACAGTTCCAGCAACTTCTAATGTAGGTCACTCCCACTTCTCACCCTTCTATTCCTCATTCTGGTTTTATGGATCCAACACCAACTCTAGTCAATGTAGAAGAGGGGTCTCTAGAGCTAAAAGAAAGGCCAAAACACTTATAATGTGCATACATGCGACGAGGCAGCTGATAGTATTTCACGGTTGTTCTTCGCAAATGGAATTCAATTCAATGTCACTCAGTACTTTTTTTAAGGAGCAATTCAAGAAAGCTATGACACTAGTCCTTCTTATGTTCCCCAAGAAGAGAGAAAATTTTGACAAAAACTACTCCAAGGTTAACTTGTTGATGAAAAGTTGAGGGAGACATGGGTGAGGACAAGTTGCAACATCATCATGAACAGGGGACAAATATTGTCCACACGCCAGTCATAAACATTATTGTTACATGCATAGTTGAGAAAATCGGAATTAGATCAAAATCGGCATGGAAAAAGAATCAGGAAAAATCGGGAATTGGAAAAAGAATCATTGAAAAAACCGAAAAAATGCAATTGTTCATTGAAAAATAAGTTTTTTTCATGCATATCACAATTTTTTGGGAAAAAATCGGCTCGAATTGGGATTTTTTGCAGATTTTCTCAACTATGGTTACATGCACAATAGGGCCTTATTTCTTACATTCATTGATTTGTGCCCATGACCATAATTCAACAAATGGATGGGGAGGGTTTTACTCTCCTCAACCTCTAGATCTTGGGCCAGTTCACTTATAAGTTAGCTAAAAAACGAGAAAAGAAACTAATCTAAATATGCAGAAAACAAATCTAATCTACTTTGTTAAGGAAAAGGGTGCAAGAGAAATCAAAGAAAACATAAAATACAGTCAAAGTTGTAGCGAGATTCAGTTTTGGTGCGGTTAGCAATTTCAGCAATGACCGTATAACTTCAATGTGTAAGATTTTCAAGTAACCTGCAACAGCAATAAAAGAAAGCACTAACAGGGAAAAGGAGGGCAGAGCCACTGATATCACACATTCATGTACCAAGAAGTAAGGGACACAATCGAATCAGAATGCCACGCACAATTCTTTTATTTATTGTAATTTGAAATGTTTAGTACAATCTTACTTCGAAGAGTAGCTCTAGTGAGCTAATTGCCAAAAGATCCTTACAATGAGAATTGATCTCTTGTTTACACTTGCAAAAATAAGAATCTTAATCTAATTTTGTACATGTAATTCTGCCTCTGAACTGCAGTTCAAATTTGCATGCAGTTTGTCGTCCTTATCCATTCACCAAAAATAAACATGAAGCGAGGTGCACAGGCTGAGAATGAGGTGCATGGGCTAAGAGCGGGATGCTGCCAAGCGGCACGCGTCATAGTAAGGCGTATTGGAACAGGGTGCATTGGAACTAAGGCATGCTATGCAGAGCAAGGCATACTCAGGGCAACAGTGTACTCCCTGGTAGCAAGACGCACTCAAAACGAAGCAACCCGAAGTCTTGACCTAGTCCTTTTCACATTCTTCATCTCATTTTGTGTGGCAGAACTTAGTCTAGAAGCGATGTTAGTTGTCAACTACTACAATTTTGGCGACTTACGAGGGCATCAATCCCAATTGACAGGAAATCCCAGATGGGCCATACCCATTGGGCAACAAAGTTTGTCTATTGCACTTTACGGCACATCATTCGGAGGTGTATTCGCGAAGATACAAACATTTCTTGCTTTCTGGGTGTCATTTGCAGCGAACTGGCAATTGTCACAGGTCTGAAAATTGTTATTTCTGAATGCTGCTATTTGTAATCAGACATTATATATTGAAATATGATGTAATGAAGTCATTTTACGAAGATTAGATCGTTGTTCCAAATTTCTGTTCATTTCTATGCATTTTCCCTTCATATTTTTATGCATTATACATGTCAAAAGGCACCAAAAACATATGCATCAGTTTTGAAAATCAAAACAGCAGATAACAAGCAAACAAACTCAAAAAATCAGTCACGAAACAGATCAGAAAAAAATATATATATTATTTGCTACAGCAAGGGTATACATTATAGTGGTATCAGAGCACAAGTCAACTCTGCTAGCCTGTGGATTCATGGAGCCCCTCAATAAAGAAGAGGTATTTTGGAAAGATTATAAAGCATATCAATCAATGGGATATGATTCTCAAGATGATATGTCATTTGCAGATTTTATGGACTTCTTAATTAATTTGACTTGAAGTTGAAAAGGAACCCCGAAAATTTGTATGTGAAGCTCTACATTGTTGGTAAGAATCTTGAACATCCGTTCCCGTCAATAGAAAACCTTCTCAATTCCTTAAGGGATGTGGAGAAAAGTTTAGACAAGGTTGTTAGCTCACCTTCTTACATTATGCAAATTGCTTTGAATCCCTTGGTGTTTTCTTTGGTTGAGCCAAATTTATTGAGTCACCCAGACAAGGAGGTAAGACTCATGGTTACTTCCTGTTTAAGTGAAATTATGAGAATATCAGCACCTAAGGAGCCTTATGGAAATGACACATTGAGAATGGTAATGCAGTTGTTGGTTGACAGTTTTAGAGGGTTGGGAAAGGTCAAAAGCTCTCATTTTGCTAGGAGAGTTACTATACTTGAGACTTTTGCAAGAACTAGATTGGGTAACATCATGTTAGACTTGAGCTTGGATGATTTGATTTACCAAATGTTTCATCATTTTATTGCTACAGCTAGATCAAAACATACTGATAATGTTATTGCAACCATGAGAGATATTATGGTTTCGATCATCAATAAAAGTGACGAAATTCCTCAACCACTTTGGACTATGTTAGTGGCTGTTTGGAGGTGATATTTGGTTGCTTCACCTGTTGCTCATGAATTGGTTGATAGTGTTGTAAGAAGATGTGAGAAGAAGTTGAGGCCATTTTTGGACAGCGAAGAAGATGGAAAGGAAGAGGAGATCAAAACAGAAAATTTGTGTGAAGACAGTGACACTTTTTATATGGTATGTATGAATGAGTCTTAGATTGGTTCATTTGACTTGCATGCACCTAATGAAAACATTATACCAGCAACATTGGATGTGGTTGTGGAACAAATTATTGAAGACTCCATGGTTAGTAATTGTTTTGATGACAAAAGTGTTGAAGGCGCTAATAGTATTGCAGGAAAAGAGCATAATGGGATTGTTTCAAATTTCAAGGCAGCCCCTGTTTATGAGTTCACAAATGATTTTTTAGATGCTAAACATGTTGAACATAAAACATATTTTCAATTAGTATACGATACTATTTTATCATCACATTCTAGTAATGAAGACACATGTGGATTTGGGTTTGGTATCCCAGCTGAACCTAATGTAATAAATGTTCCGAATAGCTTCATTTTCTTTGGTGATTTACAAAGTGAACTACATACAGAGACAGACATGCATGGTAGGAAAAAAGAACTTGTTGGGGCAGAATTAAGTAATCAGTTCTTCAGTCCTTGGGATCCGGGTGTGTTGGCACCTAAATTTGATGAAGACCTTGGGTGGGGTGATTACAAAATTTTTGATAACCCACTCTTTGATATGGGTGAAGTTGTGACATTTGATAACCCACTTTATGAGGTGGACTTTCATGATACACATGAGAGGGATGCTTCACTTGGCACTTGTGATTGACTTGTGGATCATTCTGATGACAATTTTTCAGTTGATGAGCGAAGTGTTTCATTTCATGAAACATACAGGGACGACATGCAGAGAAGACATGATGTGGAGTATGCATTTGAGCATAATGTTGGGATGGAGCTTGCTGCAATTTTCAGACCAGCAACTAAAGGTAGACAATTTGATCATTTGTTGGCCTATAATCCCTTGCATAGAGGTATGATGCTTTGTTCTTCATCCATACAAGATTGTTTTAATCAAATGAGGCATCATACGAAGGGTGAAGGAATACATGCATATCATCACATAAGAATTTGGGATCCAGGTGCTCCATTCAGTTTTTGGGCAACATGGAATAAGAGCTGTCTTCCTTGCACGAGTCTTTATTTGCAGAACAAAACAGTAGTTGTCCTCTCATCTTGTCATGACATTGATGATGTTTTGGATCAACTTTTTATGATGTGTGATGTTACTCTTGGAAATACCTTGAATCATATGCATGTGCTTCTAGACATGAAGGATGATGGGAGAGGGATACCTTGGAGGGTTGTTGATCAATGCAGTGGGAGGTTTACTGCTGTATACTCCTTGAGCAGCCATGTTACAACTCCATTTGTGTTCGTACAAGTGGATTGGAGAGAGATCCTGAGCCAAGACTGGAGATTTGTGGATTTGTTGACTTATTGGGAGGTAATTTCAGCTTGGGATGAGTTTAGTTTTGGTACCTTGGCTGTCATGTTTCAGATTTTTGGTAAATGTACACCTTGTGGTATGTTGATTTATCAAAAATCCGATTATGTGATGATGAATTCAGTCTTGGACAGCGGTATGTTGCTTTAGTTTCAGACCATTCAGCTTGATGAAGGGGTTAATTTGAGTCTAATATGAGGTCAACAAGATTTGCAGCTTACATGATCCATTATTGGATGGATTTATGGGCATTCCGAGTATGTGTTAGCTACCATTTCATGTTGATGGTTGATGTATTTCCTAATGATACTCTCATGACTGCTGAGTGGGAGTACTGGTACTCTTGGGATGATCATTTTGACTCATGTAGATGGAGTGTCAGTGTGGATTTTTCCGATTCTTAAGGCAGATGCATTCCCAAGATGATTATTTTCGGATCTACCTCTGTTGTCCACAACCTTGCCAGTTACTTGATAGAGGTTGGTCTGCATTTTGGTTGGACCTCTATAGTGAGATTTACTGGCTATTCTGCTTCTTTGTTGAGCATTGCTTCCTCGAGTGCTCGGTTTCATTTTGATTAGTCACACTGCAGGAGTTATTCATACAGAGTTGCTTTGGCATGATACTTTTCATGACATAGAGCTTGGTTACTACAGGTATTCCAGTTCAGACTGTGAGGATGAGTATAATATTTGGTTGCAGGAGCAGGGAATACAGTTGGTGCACAGTGGATCTCTTGTTGTGATCAAAGTGGTGCAGCGACAGCGTGGTGGTTTCTTTCTGAGGTTGTTATGGGATCCAGGTATTATATGTGACCTCAGCCAAGAGCAAACATTTGACTGGGGTATATTTGAGTATTGCTTGAGGACAAGCAATCTTTGGGAAGGGCGGATTGTAATGTCCCCTTTCTAGACAATCAATGTTCAGTGGTGATTTAGCCTATTCTTGGGTTCCCATAGGCTAAACAAGGATGATTGGGAACCCTAAGTGGGTTGTTCCCTGGTGATCAGTGCTTCACCAGCTCTCCTCTGCCTCTTCTGGAGGCGATTTGGAGCTTTTCTTCACCACTTCCTATTTTTAGTAACTTACTATTTTTAGTAAGTTAGGGTTTGGACAGTTGGTGGTGGTGATCCTATCAGGGTTTTTGTTTAGAGAGACATGTTGAGTTGTTTTTGGGTGATTCCAGAGTTAACTGCTATTTTTGGTAGTACTTACTATTTATAGTAAGTTAGGGTTTCTGGCAGATCGGACAGTGCAGTGTTATTCTTTGGCGAAATGGGTGTCCGATTCTATCCCTTGATCGAGGATTGGTTGAGCAGAAGGTTAAAATTTTAATGTGCAAAGATGAATTAAATAAAGTTAAATAATTTATTTAACTTTATAAATTTCAACCTTATTTTATAAAAGGGGAACGTTGGGGGGACATAAAGTCACTTAGCAAATTAAAATATTAATAAAGTGACTTTAGAAAAAAGAGTAATAAAGGGTTATTTTATAAAAGTGAATTTTAAATTCTTTTTAAGTGTGCAAAACCCTAAAAGTGAGGCATTGGGTTTATATGGGCTTTTGTGAGCTCATTTGGCATATCCATTGTTTATGAACAGCAAAGAAACTCTGTCAAAATTCTTGGAAAATTTGCAGATTTGGATCTTGGGGACGAAAACCTCCATCGGCAACACTGTTTTCGAAGGTTAAAGGTCCTTCCTAGGCAGTTCTTGGAGGCTTCATTGCAGGAGATTCAGATTGGGCTTACTTGAAGCACTTAGGGTTTGAAGAAAATTGAAGTTTGGTCTTTCATGAAACAAATCTTCTGGGTCTTTATCATTTTAGCATATTTGATGTGGGTATTTATTAGTTTTGCGAATTAAGGAGCAAATACTTCATACTAAGATCCATTTTGGCTTGGGAACCCACAAATCTTAGTATGAAGTATTTGCTCCTTAATTCGCAAAACTAATAAATACCCACATCAAATATGCTAAAATGATAAAGACCCAGAAGATTTGTTTCATGAAAGACCAAACTTCAATTTTCTTCAAACCCTAAGTGCTTCAAGTAAGCCCAATCTGAATCTCCTGCAATGAAGCCTCCAAGAACTGCCTAGGAAGGACCTTTAACCTTCGAAAACAGTGTTGCCGATGGAGGTTTTCGTCCCCAAGAGCCAAATCTACAAATTCTCCAAGAATTTTGACAAAGTTTCTTTGTTGTTCATAAACAATCGATATGCCAAATGAGCTCACAAAAGCCCATATAAACCCAACGCCTCACTTTTAGGGTTTTGCACACTTAAAAAGAATTTAAAATTCACTTTTATAAAATAACCCTTTATTACTCTTTTTTCTAAAGTCACTTTATTAATATTTTAATTTGCTAAGTGACTTTATGTCCCCCCAACGTTCCCTTTTATAAAATAAGGTTGAACTTTATAAAGTTAAATAAATTATTTAACTTTATTTAATTCATCTTTGCACATTAAAATTTTAACCTTCTGCTCAACCAATCCTCGATCAAGGGATAGAATCGGACACCTATTTCGCCAAAGAATAACACTGCACTATCCAATCTGCCAGAAACCCTAACTTACTATAAATAGTAAGTACTGCCAAAAATAGCAATTAACTCTGGAATCACCAAAAAACAACTCAACATGTCTTTCTGAACAGAAACCCTGATAGGATCACCACCACCAACTGTCCAAACCCTAACTTACTAAAAATAGTAAGTACTAAAAATAGAAAGTGGTGAAGAAAAGCTTTGAATCACCTCCAGAAGAGGCAAAGGAGAGCTGGTGAAACGCTGATCACCAGCGAACAACCCACTTAAGGTTCCCAATCATCCCTGTTTAGCCTATGGGAACCCAGGAATAGGCTAAATCACCACTGAACATTGACTGTCTAGAAAGGGGACATTACAGCCTTACCCATTGGGCAACAGAGTCTTTTGTCGAACTTCTTGCATCCTGATTGCTTTGGTTGAATCAACATTCATAAGGTTTCCTGGTCCATGTTGGAGGGAATCAAAAAGTCGTTGGATGCATCAATGTCTTCAATCAACTCCTCATATGCGTCACTTTGAAGATCCTCTACTTTTGCTATCGTTTGTTTCATTTGTTCATACAATTCTTCAAGTCTGCTCATGACCTCCTCAATTGATCTAACTGAACATCCCTTTCCTTTTGCTCTTCAATGATTTTAGCAAGTTGCTTTGTCATGAGAACATCAAGATCCAACAACCCTTTTTCAATCATTTGGCAGATCTTCTTTTGTGCCTCCCCAACTGTTTCCTGTAGTTTGGTGAGGTTATCTTCACAACTCTCCAGCCTGCGTAGCCTACAAGGGATGTTCTTAAGCTACCCAATAAGGACGACTTTGTCTATCAAACCTTGCTGCTTTACCTGATGAACAATCATTTTTTCATACTTGTTGCATAATCTTGTTGTGTCTCTTTTTTGCCTCCAGTTGTATCTTGTTTTGTCTTATCTTTAGAACTACTTGGTCTATGAGCTCCATGCACTCTTTAAGGTATGAAGAATAATCCTTAGCACATTGAATTTCTTTGTCAATCCTATCCCAAAGGAATCGAACCCCAACAAGCACTAATACTTAAGATTACACCTCAGTTATCTTTTCCTTTGCCTCTATTCATGCTTGCTTGAGCTGCACAATTTCTTCATTTTTCTGCTTCTCTAGCTCTTAGGCAATGGTTTGCAACTATTCTATCTACCCTTGCAAAACGCATTTGCCTCTGTTTCATTTGATTCCCTTCTTCCTCTGCTTGTTCTTACAGCAATAACCTGCTCTTTCATTTGTTCTTCTTTCGTCTTTGTTAAGACCCCATCCTGACATTATTATATAATTCTCGTATTATTATGTAATGACCCCTTTCCAACGTGGGGACCCAATTCAAAATGATATTTTGTAATATTTTGTAATGGTATGTGGCATTTGAGACGAATAGACAAGTGGAGCCATTTCATGTAACTGTTATAAAGAATGTAATTGTTTGTTTTGTAGAAGATTCTAGCTCGGGTAGCACTTTGCATGTAAGCCAACTCTTGAGCGTTAGGTTAGGGTTGCTTAAAATGTATCATTAAAAGACAAGGGGGAATAAATGAATGTATCTTTTTGCATATTGAATCAAAGTATTGAAGGAGGTTGCCCCCTAGAAGAGGCCAGCAATTTTGTATTGTGCTTCTGTGAGATTAATATAGATTTCTACATTTCCATTTTGTATTGCAATATTTTGTTCTTCATAAATTACTATTTTATTGCAATATTTGTGTGGATGTGCTTATTTTAATTAGAAGGTTCCTAACAAGTGGTATCAAAACACTTTCTAGGGATGTTAGCAATGCCTGATTTTTCTAAACCTTTTGTAATTGAAAGTGATGCTTCGGGCAATGGAATAAGGGGAGTTTTGAGGCAAGGACGACCATTGGCCTTCACCAGTTGAGCCTTTTCAGGCCAAACTTTGGGCAAATCTACTTATGAAAAGGAGATGTTTGCCATTTTACATGTTGTTAATCATTGGAGGCCTATCTCATTGGGCGTCATTTTTCAATCAAAACCGACCATCTAAGTCTCAAGTATATCTTGGAACAAAGGGTAGCCACACCTAAACAACAAATGTGGGTCTCCAAATTGATGGGCTATGATTATGAAATCACATATAAAAAAAGAAAAGGAGAATATAATGGCCAATGCACTGTACGGACGGTTTGAAGATCAGAGTAAGCTAAATGCTATATCTTCACCAATCCCTCGATGGATTAATAATCTTAGAGAAGAAATGGCCAAGAATTCTAGCTTGCAAACTTTGATCAACACGCTTCAAGCAGAGCCCAACTCATGCCCTAGATACACTTGGGATGGTCAAAACCTAAGATATCATGACCAACTGGTTATTCCCCAAAAATCCCAAATGCAAGATTTCATTTTGCAAGAAATGCATGCCTCACCAACAAGTGGGACATTTTGGGTTTCTAAAAACTTATGAAAGGACTAAGCGTACTTTCTTTTGGAAGGGAATGAAAAGGGATATTCAAACTTTTGTGGCCGAATGTGACAAGTGCCAAAAAATGAAAGAAGAAACGATGTGTTCCTCTGGAACCCTTCAACCCTTGCCAATTCCAATACAAGCATGGGTAGAAATTTCTATGGATTTTATAGAAGGGTTACCCAAGTCAGGAGGAATCAATTATTCTGGTGGTAGTGGATCGTCTCACAAAGTATGCTCATTTTTGTTCCTTGCCCCATCCCTACACAACCTCCATAGTTGCCCAAATCTTTTTAGACTCCATCTTTCGCCTTCATGGAATGCCCAAATCCATTGTGTCAGATAGAGACCCTACTTTTACTAGTCATTTTTGGCAAGAACTCAGCTCAAAATGAGTTCGGCCTATCATCCTCAAACTGATAGCCAAACTGACATTGTTAGCAAGTGCTTGGAAAATTATCTTCATTACTTCAGAAATCTGAATTAGGCCTCCCTCAAGGACCATTATCCGCTTCCCCAAATCGATCAGATGCTACATATAGTTGCTGGAGCCCAGAGATTTTCCCTCTTAGACGGCTTTTCCGGCTATAACCAAATATGGGTCAAGGATGAGGACCAGCACAAGACGGCGTTCACCACCAAATGGGGAACGTTCGCCTATCAGCGCATGCCTTTCGGCTTATCCAATGCTGGCGCCACATTCCAGAGAGCCATGGACCTGGCCTTCCGAGAGCTGCTCAACAAAGTTATTGTCATCTACTTGGATGATATGATTGTATTCTCTCACAGGAGAGAGGATCATGTCTCCCACCTGCGGCAAATATTCGAAAGGTGTCGTGAATTCGGCATCTCCATAAACCCGAAGAAATCTGTCTTCGCGGTAAAAGAAGGTAAGCTGCTGGGGCATGTCATCTCCGAGAAAGGCCTAGCCGTGGACCCTGATAGAGCAGAGGCCCTCCTCCGTTTGCCCGCTCCAATTGACAAGAAGGGGTTGCAGTCCTTCTTCGGCCAAATAAACTTCGTGCGGAAGTTCATACCGGACTTTGCGCAGGTAATCAAGCCCATGGCCGAATTGCTGAAAAAGGATACAGAATTCTTATGGACTGATGAAAGGGGGCAGGCCTTCGAGGAAATCAAGGCCCGAATTGCGCAAGCTCCGGTGTTGATAAACCCGGACTACTCCAAGGATTTCATCCTGTACGCGGTGGGAGAACCCGAGAGTTACGCCGCAGTCCTGACACAGAAGGGAGATGATGGCGAGGAGCGCCCCATAGCGTTTCTGAGCCAAGTGATTCAGCCACATGAAGAAAAGTACAACTTTATAGAGCAGCAGGTTCACGCAGTCATGAAATCTCTCCGGAAGTTCAGGCACTTTGTCTCCCAGAGCCAAACCACTGTCTTTGTGATACACCCGGACGTCCGAAGCTTCATCATACAAGGAGAGCCAGGTCACAAGAGAGCAAGATGGATTGCGAAGATCCAGGAGTTCGACATTGAAGTGCGGCCAACCAAGCTTATCAGAGGCCGAGCCTTGTGCCAGGAGCTGGCCCGAAGCGCGGCAGCCCAGATATCCGCCTACAAGTGGGAGGATCCAGCAACAAACACCAACCTAGCCAACTCCTTACCCGAGGAGTGCGACCGGACGGATGACCTGGTGAAATATTTCTGCACCGGAAGATGTCCGGACCACTCGAATGCCTCACAAAGAAGGAGGTTTCAGCTAGGTGCACTGAAATACACTCTTCGCCCCGAGGGGCTATACTTTAAGAACATTGACGGCATCCTGTTGCGGTGCGTCAGAAAAACAGATCAACCCAGGATCCTCGGAGAATTTCACTCCGGGATGCCTGGGGGTCACCATTCTGCAAGGCCTACGGCCTTGAAAATAATCAGAGTTGGGTACTACTGGCCCACTCTATTTACAGACATGCATGCGGTCTGTACGAAATGTGATCAATGCCAGAGATTCACTGGCAAGAACAAAAAAGCACCCCTGCCCCTTCAACCGATCCAAGCCGAGACTCCGTTCCAGCAATGGGGTCTAGACTTTATTGGGGTGGTTACGCCGAACTCTGTAGCCGGGCACAAGTTCATCCTTACCGCCACCGATTACTTCACACGGTGGGCAGAGGCGATCCCTACCAAGAACGCGGACCAGGAGACGGTCATCAGGTTCCTTGAGAGCCTCATTACCCGTTTCGGGGTCCCTGAGTCAATAGTAACGGACAATGGTCCAGGGTTCGCAGGCGCTGTACTCACGGAGTACACCAGCAAATACGACATTTATCACAAAATGTCTTCCAATTACTACCCGCAGGGGAACGGTCTTGCCGAGTCCACCAACAAAAATCTACTGAAAATCATCAGAAGGACGGTAGAGAAAAACAAGAGGACTTGGCACCTGCTCCTGGATCGGGCGCTATGGGCGGACAGGATATCTTCCAAAAAGTCAATCAAGACGTCCCCCTATGCGCTCGTATACGGCAAAGAAGCAGTTCTGCCGACGCACATAGAAATTCCCGCTCTCTGGATGCTTGATGAAAAGAGAGGCAGCGGGGATCCGGTGGATGACAGACTTTGCCAACTGTTGCAGTTAGAGGAAGACAGAGAAAAAGCGTACCAAGCCTTCACCAAGCACGCTGAAGCAACGCAAGGCTGGTTCGCAAAAGGTACCACTGCCCAAATTTTCAAATTTGGGGACCTGGTGCTAAAGTGGGACTCGCTAAAGGCAAAGCCGGGCAACCACGGCAAATTTGACACCCCTTAGGAGGGCCCCTATCAGATTGCCCGGGTAAATCAATTTAATGCATTCATACTCCGGGATATGGAGGGACAGCTTCTCCCCATTCCCGTCAATGGGTTCCACTTGAAAATTTACCATCACTGAAGATGGGTCCTTCCTTGTACAAATTTCCCTTCTGCAATTTTAGTTTTCGGAATGTACATATTTCAGCATTCAGTTTCAGTTTTTTTTCAATTTTTTGAAGAGCCCTACCGAGGCAAGAACCCGACTTCGCAGCGAAGTCGGGTGGCGCTCCTTGAACGGTGCGAAGTTCGGAAAGAGGCAGCTGAAGAGGGGCTAAAATGACTAAGTATGGGTGCGCAACCCGACTTCGGAGCGAAGTCGGGCTGCGCCCCCTCCAAAAGGCGCAGTTGGGTAAGAAACGGCAAGAAAATGCCAAGTCTCAGACTCCGCAGACAAACCGGGGCGAAGTCCGAGTGCGCCCCCATTCTCGGGCGCATCTTGGATGATCCGGCGCGAGGAGCTGGAAACGGCCAAGTAAAAAAAAAAAAAAAGAGAGTCGGAGTGCGCCCGTTTTCCGGGCGAAGTCCGAGTGCGCCCATTGTCCGGGGCGAAGTCCGAATGCGCCCGTCTTTCGGGCGAAGTCGGAGTGCGCCCGTTTTTCGGGCGAAGTCGGAGTGCGCCCCGAATTTTGGGCGCTGCTCGAATAACCCACCGTGGAAAACGTTGAAAATCCAAAGTGTGGGCCCAGAGCGCAGGATGACATGGAGCAAAGTTGGGTCATGGGCCAAACATTCCCCTTGTAAAGTGTGCCCAAACGGCGGCGATGACGTCAGCATTGGCACGACGTCCAAGGAGGCTTTAATGATTGCGCACCTTTCAAGAATGATGCATTAAAAGGTAGGGTGCGTTTGGACCAACGGCTAATGGGGTGCGCTTTTCAAAAATAAACCCATACCCAGCCGCCAAAAATCATAACGCCTCCACCAACTCCAAGTTAACCGCCCTAACTCCCTTCCTCGCGCCATTAATGATGTAGTCATTGTCTACAAAAAGGGCCCTGGCGCAACCAAAAAATTCAAATTGTCAAGCTGACTCCCTGACTGTAAGGAATAAAGCTGACAAACTCAGAAGCCGTAATTCCTGCCTCTGCTGTTTCGAAAAGGATGGACAAGGGTAAAGCACCCGTACAAGCGCAATCTAGTGAAGGACGGCACGAAGCTGAAGAATCACCAGGGTCAAGCGCTCATGAGAGCGAAGCGCCGCAGAAGGACCAGAAAAGAAAATCCCGAACGAAGAGGCGCGTAGTTGGCCAGACTCCGCCGCCACCGGTTAATCGCCTGTCCGGGTACAAGGACGGCTCTTTCTCCATCAGTCTCTCCAAGCTACGGCTGAACATTACAAAGTGGGTAGACAAGGTTTCATCCTCCCACCACCTCGGAGCCGCGTATAAATCGAACTTGTACTGGTTCTTGTGCCCTCCGAATCACTGGTGCCCGGAGCTGGTTGAAGCAATTGTGGAACATTACAAACCAGCTGCCCGACAGGTCTGCGACAACAAAGGAAAGGTGTTGTTCACCCTCTTCCGGGAGAGCGTCCAGCCAGCGTTCGCCCCAGGGCTCCAGTACGAGTCCGGCGCAATTGTCAGAAGGGTGAACCTAGATGAGCAGACCGGCAGATTTACACAGACGAAGCGGATGAGAGAGTTTCTGGATTCAGAGCTGAAGACTCCGCTGGCGGCTGGACAGTGGCCAACTGGCCCCATACCGCTGGACAGATTTGAAAACAAGTATATCTACATCATCCTGGCATGGGTCCTCGGCTGCGATTCTGACAAAGTGGTACGGCCTTACCAGCTGGCGCTGGCAGAATGTATCCTGCATGGAGAGTTCTACGACTCCACGGCGCAGAAAAGTGGAAAGCGCCCTATCTTCTTCGACTGGGCGGACTGGCTGGCGTATGCAATACATTCAAGTCTGGTTAGACTGCAGCAGAAGCAGTCAACGGATTTCCGGTTTTGTTCTTTCCTCGCATGGCTGTGCCTATATCACATGCATTACCGGATGAACGTCCCAGACTTAAAGAAGGTGAATGAAAAAGGAGATCCGCTCCCCGTGTACGAATGGACAGAGATTCTGTACAGAAAAGGCTCATTCTATGAGTTTAATATCAAATTTTTGTGCCAGGTCATGGGGCTGTTCAACCGGAGTGCGTGCCGCCCACCGGAGGCCCTGACAAAGTACCTGTGGAAGAATGAGTACGGGGACACCTTCCGGCTGACTCAGGGCATCATAGTGAGAATCTACGGGTTCAAGGGGAAGCCGTTCTTGCTCCCCTACTTCTGCACTGACCATCAGTTCGGGATGGAAATTGTGCGGCAGATGGACTACGTTGAAGAGGAATTTGGCCAGGGCAAAAAGAAAGGTCATATATTTCAGTATCCTATGACCTGGGCAAATACCCAAGTGTTCGAAATCGGGCAACACGTCTACCTCGAGCGGGAGCTCATTGACATGGGCCTGATAATGCTGCCGCAGCGCTGGAAGTATGACCCAATTGGGGTCAGAGGAAAATTCACGCACATCTGTCCCAGAGCTGAAATCATGCAGGAAAGAAGAAACAGGACAGGTGCAGACCTCCACTGGCGCATTGACTTGATGCAATCATGGCCACCGTGGCATGATTTTTACTGCGAAGAGGTGACGTACGATCCAGATCGAAACCCGGACCACCGGATGGAGTCGGCGGGCTTCAAAAAATTCCTCGCCAAGGTGGCGCCGCTCAACTGGCATAAAGACAAAATCATGGAATGCTGGAAGATGAGGTGTCGTACACAGCACGATAAATCCAGCCGGAAGAATCTTGCCGTCGATGACGAATTTTCGGCATTATATGACCAGCACGTCGACACGTGGCGGCCCTTCGAATTTCGCAATTGCGTTCCCCGAGGCGCAAAGATAAGGTATAAAAGAGGGTCCACCTCCCATCAATCGTCAACTCCTGCGACTTCCAGCGCAACTCCAACAAGCAGCCAAGTGGGCCCGATGCAGCCTGTAGCTACTGAGGCAGTGCCCGAAAGGGCGCAAAGTTCAGAAAGGTCAACCCGTGAGGTGGCCCCTCCAGCAGAAAAGGCATCCGCGCTGTCAACTAGCAGACCAAGTGCGGCAGGCATCCTTCCAGCCAGACCCAGGTACAAGTTCACCGTGGGAACATCGGCGCCTGCCGCCCCGACATTATCTCTCTCCTCTGGATCAGCCGCTGCGCCAGAAGAGAAGAAGAAAAAGAAGGTTGAAAGGGCCAAGCGTCCTAAAGAGCCTGTACAACAGTCAGCCGCAGAACAGTCGGGAGCAGCAGCGCCGGAGGTTGTCTCTTTGGACAGCCCTGAACCAGAAGCAGGCACCCAGGCTGCAAGCGTCCCTCCAACAACGGCTCAGGCGGAGCCCGCAGGTACGTCCACTATTTCTCTTCCCCAAGTCCAAGTCAGCCCTGCTAAAACCCTATCCCCCATCTCATCAGGGCAAGCCATAGCCGCGTCCCCCTCTTCCCAAGCTACCCAGCCATTCAGCGGCCCACATTCCTTTGACCAGTTTGCTCAGGACCCCAACGCCTTCCAGTCACTGAGCCAAACCCTAGAACCCTTACCTGCAGCTAGTGCCGAAGCTGCTCCTTCATCGCCGCACTCCTCGCCCCAGCCGTCTGAAGCCCTGCCAGCGCCATCCACTCAGACTCCTGTTTCCCCTAGGACCCGGTCGCCCTTAAAGACTGCCACCCCCTCTGGAATCCCTCCTACTTCGCTGTTCGCAGGGAAAATGCCGCAGCAGGACCAGACATTGGAGGACCTCGACTTCATGAATGTCACAGAGGACCAGCCTCTGGCAGTACAAGCCGCGGGGGGTTCTGCCTCCTTTCTCTAGGGCGTGAAGCGCAGAAGGGCCGAAGAGATAGCCGCTCCGGTAAAACGCACAAAGTTTGACCTAGACCGGAGAGTGCTCACAACAGAAAAGTTGATCCCAAAGGTGAAGAAGCCTCTCCGGGAGATGACCGAGGCGGACTACGAGCACCAGACAAAGGAGAAAAGCTTTGACGACATCAACGAGGAATACGAAATTCGTGGTATTCGTCGTAGGACAGACAATCTCCTTGTCAAACATCTCGAGACCCAGGAGGCGCATTTCCAACTGCAAAACAACACAAGGCAGCTCGAGGAGGACTTGGCTAGGGCTACTGCGCAGCTGGGGTCAGCACAGCAAGAAATAGAAGAGCTTAAGGCTCAGCTGGCCGCCTCTCAGCAGGAGGCCTCAGCGCAGAAACAGACAGCCGAACAGCTGTCAGAAGAGAGAAAAGCAGCGTTGGAGCAAGTCTCTCAGCTTCAGAATCAGCTGAAACAGGCGCAGACGCAGCTTACAAAGAAAGCATCACAAGCTGCGGCCTTTTCAAAGAGCAAGGCCAAGGAAATGCGGGCTAGTCTGCTACAAGGTTGCAAGCCCAACCTTGTCAAGTCCTTGTCAGTTCTGGACTTCACGTCTAGGATTGAAGAAGTATCTGCCCAGGGAAAGCCTGTGGTAGAGGAAGCCGAACACCAGGCGAGGCGATGGCTGGACCTGGCTATAAAACTTGAAGAGTTTGAGCGCAAAGGCTTCCAAATTGCCCCTATGTCCCAACTTGCCTCAGAATGGGCAGATGCAAGGGTAACCTTGCATATTTATTTTGACAGGACAGAGAAGATTAGAACTGCCAGGAAGGCGCTGGACGCCCTAGAACATGAAAGGAACATTCTCCTGGCCCCCTTTCACACTCTGTCCGAACACGGGTGCCCGAGCTACGTCAAAGATGGCGAGTTTCGGACCCTTGAGCAGGTTAAGAAGAATTGGCTGTCCTTCGAAACAGATACAGCTGAAATCGATAGCTGGACAGAGCCAATTCAAGAAGCTCAAGTCACCCAAATGGTGTCGAAATACTATAAAATCAACTCCTCCCTGAAGGAGTTGGGAAAAATATATAACACCATCGACCTGCACTCGGTCGCTGCATTCCACGCAGCACTAAGAGAGATCAGCGACCTCTCACCTTTCCAAGCAGCAGTCTGGGATCAAGCCAAGGCTGCGTACCAACGCATCAGCGAGTGGGAGGCTGACAGTGGAGAACATTCAGGTTCAGAAGAAGAGACTGAGGAAGCAACTGCTGGAAGCGATCCTGAAGAAGAGCAGTTGCCCGGAATGAAGCGGTCAGAGCAGCAGAGGGCAGAGGAAGGAAGTTCCTCTGCACCCAATGGATGAAGGCATGGTTCTTTGCGTCGAGGCGAGCTCGACACCCCGCGAGCCGCCAAAAATGTTGCCACATTTGGCACGGGGTGCCATGTTTTCAGTTTTTGTAAGTAACCTGCTCTTTTCCTTCCTTCCTCTCTTTCCCTTTCTTCATCTCTCCCTTTCTCCCTCTTCCTTGCAGTCTTATTCCTCTTCCTTCCTCCCTTTTCTTTCCCCCAGTAAAGTTTCCAGAACAGAGGTGTTCCCTGAAAGTTTCTAAGTGTCAGGGCGCAACCCGACTTCGCAGCGAAGTCGGGGTGCGCCCTCAGGCTGGAGCGCAGCAGGAAAGGCGAAGTGCGACAACAGGACAGGAGATGAGCGAAGTTTGACTAACTGCTGGGGCGCAACCCGACTTCGCAGCGAAGTCGGGGTGCGCCCTTCTTCCTGGGCGCACTTGGGAAACAGTATGGCAGAAAATAGACTAAGTGTTGGGGCGCAACCCGACTTCGCAGCGAAGTCGGAGTGCGCCCGCCTCTTAGTGCGCAGTCCGAACAGCGGTAGAAGACAGCAAGTGCCGGTGCGCAACCCGACTTCGCAGCGAAGTCGGGGTGCGCCCTCTGACCGGTGCGTAGTTGGGAAAGCAAGACCATAAAATGACTAAGGCAAGATGACCCTCCCAACTGCGTTGTTTTCTGCCTGCGCAACCCGACAGCGCTCAGATCCTGAGCGAAGTTGGATAAACTGCCTTTCAAGGCAGCCATGTGTCACTCATCAGCATCTGACAAGTGTCCAACTTCGAGATTTGAGCCAAGACATGACCAGGATAAGGACAAAGCATGGGCTACACTATCTGCGCCAACTGCCACCATTTAAGTTGATGTAAAATGCCATCTGCCGCACCTACCCGCATTCCTGCTGACCAAAGGTTTGACCCGACATACCGCCACGTAGCTGTACAGCCTTCAGGGAGACCATGCCGCGAGTACAGTCCTGCCCGACAGAAGTCAGCATCAGCAGCTCCTCAGCCGCTCGTGTCAGCTATTGTCTTGTCTGGGACTTTGTACCCATGAATGTAATCGGGGGGAACTTGGGCTATAAATAGCCCACTCGTTTTCATTGTAAAGGGTGGAAGGGGAATATATTGCTAGGGAACAATTGTAGTTGTGCGTTTGCCTCTAATACAAGCATATACTTGGCTCTGCTTACTGTCTTTCATCTTGTATGCTGCCTCTCCTTGTCATTTCTGCCTCATGTTTCTTGTGTCATTGCTTGCTGTTGTACTGAACTCTGGATTTGGCATTTGGTGATCAAGTATTCCTGGAATGCATAGATAGAGGATACATAGGATGAATGATAGCTGTAGTTTCAATGTATGTTTGTAGATGAATGCTGTTAGTAGTGGTGATTGATTCGTTGTCGTGTTGCTTATTCCCCCCACCAACTCCAATCTCATTTGGATTCTCTTTCCGCACTTTTATCTCTTTCCCTGCACCCTTATCTTACACTAAAAACCCCACAGGAAGCCGGCCTTCTCCGGAGATTGGCACGGAAGGCATTCCTTCCTTCCGGCCTTTCAATCTGGTGGGCGAATCTGGGCGCAATAACAACAAATCCTTTCCTCATGGCAGATTCGTAACCAACAAGTACCAAATTTTGATAAAAAGGTTTTCAAGCCCTACCTACTGCAAATGTTGGAAAAGTACGAGGTGGACAGGAGAAGAAGCAAAATATTGATTGGAAAGCATGAAGTCATAGTGACTTTCAATGCAAATAATATTTTAAGAATGTTTATATTACCTAATTCAAACATCAAACCAGTTTGCAAGGAAGAAGTGGGACCTTTCAAGTTGAAGGAGTTCACCGACAAATACTCGAATATGTCGAAGGACAAATTAGAAACATTGATGAAGCATGGCAATAGAGGGCTTAAAATGCATCAGCTAAGTACAAATCAATTGTGATGTGCCATGTGCATAATTATGTCAAGATTGTCAAGAAAACAATGAGCCTCGAAGATGCCCACGTGACTCATACCATACATGCACAAAATCACTAACGGCATTAAGTATGATTGGGCATCACATTTGGGAGAATGTATCTACAACTTCATGTTGAGGGTAACAAAGAATATTTTGATGGCATTCCATGCCATTGGATTGTTGTTGGATGTTGTAATTGATAAGGCTCTAAAAAACCTCATTTAGTACAGTCTTTAACTCTTCTTTTGTGCCACTTAACTATGGATTAGATTGTAGTTTGCATATATATTGTAGTTAAGCATAGTAAAAAGGAGGAATACAATACTAAATTCAATAGAATGCATTCATGTGCTTTTAGAGATAGAAATACAAGCTTTAACATGTAATTGAAAGATATCATGGCATGGAAAGAAAGATTGGCACTTTGTAGGTCTGAAAATAGCATTTTGAAGCTAACAGAGCAGTCCCAGAATAGCTCCAGAGTTACACAATCAGCTCCAGAATTGTACAATTTAGCATAAGAACAACGCATAGCAATGTCGGATAACAGCATAGAACAGTACAAAACAACATCAGATAACAACAGAGAACAACATAGAACAGCTTCAACAGGCACTAGATGCAGCATTAGGCAGTCACGGACGTGACAACAATTGACTAGTGTTGGATGCGACTTTGTTTTGCTAGCACCAAATGCCAAGGTGTCTAGTTGGTTCCGAACATGACAACAAATGGTAACAATGGACATGGCAAAGAAGTGATTGGTGTCATAAACCTGCAGAATGTATCTCCACCGTTGTAGCCAAGAGATGTTTTACTTGCCTCTTGGTGATGACGTCAGTAGTTGGTCAACTACCTACTGACTCAGCATAGTTGGTACCCATATTTGGATGATAGCAACCTGTTCTCCACGAATAACCATGGAAAACAACTTTGTAACTGGAGATTCTCTGTTTCTAGCCCTGCAGCTATGACTGTTAGGATCTAACAAAGGCCAGTACACAAAATTAGCACCTGTTACACCTTTTGTCCACATCCTCCTAAAGTAAATCTGCTAGAATGTTGTTGTTGTAAAAGTCTGATAATGTAAGGCAAGTGGGGGGTCTTGTCCTCCTTATCTATAAGTAGTGACGTAGTTTCATATAACAAGGTAGTTGTTGTTATTATTGTTGTTTGTTGTTTATCTACTATATTCTGTAATAAACTCAGAAACTGATTAAAACCTGTAATGCAAAATTGGATTTGAAGTTGCTAAAAAGTAGTAGTTGGTATGAGCTTAGTTAGAATAGGATGGAAGATGAAGATGAAGAAGAGGATAGGAAATGAAAATGAGAGAGAATGGGATGCATTGAAGATTTTTTGTAAGAGATAATTTTCCTCCTTAATAAATAATGATTATTTCTTATTTGTGTGTGTTTCTAATTTTGTTTTGAAGTACTATTTGCATTCCATTGAGCCGAGGGCTTGCTCCATCAACACAATGGAAAGTATAACCTTTGTAGATATGTATATTATTTTAATTGTTTTAGAGTGTTATCATTGTGGATGTGTCTATAAAATAATTAATGAAATGTTATTTTATTTGTTTCAATATTTTTTGTATATTATTTAGATTTGTATATTTTACTTTAATTATTTATTTTAGTTTCCTAGGATAGTTTCATGCAACTGCTAGATTAGATTTTATTTTCGCATGTGTATTATTTATTTTCTACAAGTGTGTTAATTTACTTTTCAGTAAGTGTGATTTCATTTTTCTACACAAAGTAATTTAATTCTCCAAAAGAGTGTTTTAGGAACCCCATTACCGAAACCTATATATAAAACCTTTCCTAGCGCATACAGCCTTCGGATGCCACCCGAAATTTGACAAAGTTAAAGTGACATTATTTAAACTTATCACTTATCATAAATAAATTGTGATCCTAAAATTACAATTACATGATTACAGGCCTTGGAAGTCAAAGCACTAAACCGCATTTCCATTATTCTTAGCCCAAATCAATTTTAATTGATCTGTTGTTACCTCTATTTCCATTTTTTTTAATTGAAAAGTGCAATCAATAGACTATGAATAACGGTCATTGTGAGGTGGTCATAAGATTAGGTTACGACCAATCTATTGATTTGTGACACTAAGTGATCCTATTTTTGTTCCAATCCAGTAGGAGAATGATTGGTTAAAACCCAACAAGAGATAGTGGTATTGAGAGTCAGTTGGTATTGGAAGAATTTGAGTTTAGGACTTTCACATTTAGTTTTGAAAGTAGGGGCTTATCAAAACCTCTCATGAACCATAAAAAATAGGCATCAATTCCATGAGGCGTGCCTCATAACAAAATCAGCCATGATAAGTCACATAGCCTTTGCCCCCTATATCAGCGATGGATGATCCAAATAAACAAAGACAAACACTACTTGTCTATGCCATCGAAACAAACAAACTGAATGCAATTGACTGTGACAATATTTGAATGTGCTGAGGAAAACCACTCGATCCATTTCACAAAGTTTGTCCTTTAAATGAATTAGAAGATATATGCTTTTGCGGATCTGACCTTGCTTTATGCAGGTGCATATGAAATAACAAGTCTTTGCAGGTGATTGGGTAACACCAAAACCTTATGGTGCTCTTCTCTATGAAGACTGGTTAAAATTGAAACTCTCTGGTGTTTTTCATTAAGGCTATATAGCATCGGAAGACGTCCATTTGGTACATGGTACCTTGTGGCACTAGCAAAGCATCGGAAGGAGTTTTTATAGCTCGACATTTAGCGCTAAAACCTTTCGGTGCCTGACATTGTCGTCTTATGGTGTTGGAGCATATAGCACCAAAATGTTTTTAGCTCTAAATATTTTTTTCCTAGTGAGCCTGGCATAATTGCATAAGTAAAAAAAAAGAAGAAAATCAGTAAAAAAAAAGGAAAAAAGAAGGAAAGAAGTGAAAAAATAGAGGAAGGAGAAAATAAGTGAAAAAAAAAGAGTTGCACACCAAATGGCTGTGGCCATATAAGATGGGATAAATTTTTGGTCACAGGTGCAACTTTGTTGGTTCCACACATCAACAAGCATCGCTTGCAACAAACCAACCATCAAGAAGGATTTTACAGCACACTTGAAGTCACAACACCTTTCAGACTATGCAAATCAACTGACTTCAAATGTGTTGGAAACTCCTTCTCGATGGTTGGTTTGTTGTAAGCGATGCTTGTTGATACTTGGAATCAACAAAGTTGCACCTATGACAAAGTTGCACCTATGTTGTCGCCATTTGGTGCGCGACTCTCTCTCTCTCTCTCTTTTCACTTCTTTTCTCCTTTCTTTTATTTCATTTCTTTCCTTTTTTGTTTACTGCTTCTTTTCTCCTCTTTTTCCACTTTTTTCACTTCTTTTCTCCTCTTTTTTCTTTTCCCTTTTTTAAACAATAAATATGCAATGATGCCAAGCTCGCTAAAAAAAACATTTTGGTGCTATATGCTCCAAAGCCTAAAGGCACCACCATATGACGACAATGTCAGGCACCAAAAGGTTTTAGTGCTAAATGTCGAGCTATAAAAACTCTTTCGGATGATGTGCTAGTGCCACAAGGTACCTTGTACCAAATGAACATCTTTCGGTGCTATATAGCCTTTATAATGAAAAACACCAGAGAGATTCGATGTTTAACCAGTCTTCATAGAGAAGAGCACCAAAAGGTTCCAATGTTACCCATTAACCTACAAAGACTTGTTATTTCATATACACCTGCATAAAACAAAGTCAGATCCAAAAAAGAGTATATCATTTAATTCATTTAAAGGGCAAACTTTGTAGAATGGATCGTGTGTTTTTCCTAAGCACATTCAAATATTGTCACAGTCAATTGCATTGAGCTTGTTTGTTTCGATGGCGTAGACTAGAGCTTGTCTCTGTTTATTTGGATCAGCCATGGGTGATATAGAAAGCAAAGGCTATGTGACTTATCATGGCTGATTTTGTTATGAAGCACGCCTCATGGAATTGATGCTTATTTTTTGCAGTTCATGACGGGTTTTGACTAATGAACTTTTCTCTTTGGTTCTCATTGATTCAATTTTAACAAACCCCTACTTTCAAAACTAAATGTGAAAGTCCTAAATTCAAATTCTTCCTAAACCAACTGGGTCTCAATACCACTATTTCTTGTTAGGTTTTAACCAATTATTCTCTCATTGGATTGGAACAAAAATAGGATCACTTAGTGTCACAGATCAATAGATTGTTTGTAACCTAATCTTATGACCACCTCACAATAACCGTTATTCATAGTCTCTCGATTCCACTTTTTAATTAAAAAAATGGAAATAGAAGTAACAATAGATCAACTAAAATTGATTTGGGCTAAGAATAATGAAAATGTGGTTTAGTGCTTTAACTTCCAAGACCTTTAATCATGTAATCATAATTTTAGGATCACAATTTGTTTATGACTATGTGGATCAACTATAGGACAAGATAGCCAATTGGGAATATGTGGTCTAGCACAAGTCTACATGAATAACTGATTGAAAATCTAACAAAAGAGATTATGGTATTGGACATTCAAACAATTTCCTAGCAACACCATCGCCCTCGGCAACGGCGCCAAAAAGAGACTAGTTTTAATTATGTCACTTTAATTTTGTCAAATTCGAGGTGGCATCCAAAGGCTATATGTGCTAGGAAAGGTTTTATATATAGGTTTCGGTAATGGGGTTCCTAAAACACTATTGCAGAAAATTAAATTACTCTTTGCAGAAAATAAAGCTTGCTAAAAATAAAATCATGCTTGCGAAAAATAAAATCACACTTGCTGAAAAGTAAAAACAGATTTGCAAGAAATAAACAATACAAATGCAAAAATAAAATCTAATCTAGCAGTTGCATGAAACTATCCCGGGAAACTAAAATAAATAATTAAATTAATATACAAATCTAAATAATATACAAAAAAATATTGAAACAAATAAAATAACATTTCATTAATTATTCCATAGACACATCCACAATGATAACACTCTAAAACAATTAAAATAATATACATATCTACAAAGGTTATACTTTCCATTGTGTTGATAGAGCGAGCCCTTGCTCAGCTCAATGGAAAGAAAATTGTACTTCAAAACAAAATTAGAAACACATACAAATAAGAAAAATAATCATTATATATTAAGGAGGAAAATTTTCTCTTATAGAAAATCTTCAATGCATCTTGTTCTCTCATTTTCATTTCCTATCCTCTTTTTCATCTTCATCTTCCATCCTATTCTAACTAAGCTCACACCAACAAGTACTTTCTAGCAACTTCAAATCCAATATTGCATTGCAAATTTTAAATGGTAACTAAGTTTGTTACAGAATACAGTAGATAAACAACAAACAACAATAATAATAACAACAACCACCTTGTTAGATGAAACTATGTCACTACTTATAGATAAGGAGGACAAGACCCCCTGCTTGTTTTACATTATCAAATTGTTGCAACAGCAACATGCTGGCAGATTTAATTTAGGAGGATGCAAACAAAAGGTGTAACAGGTGCTAATTTTGTGTACCTGCCTTTGTTAGATCCTAAGAATCACATTGTAGGGCTGGAAACATAGAAATCTTCGGTTACAAAGTTGTTTGCCATGTTTATTCATGGAGAACAGATTGCTATCATCCAAATATGGGTGCCAGCTATGCTGAGTCAGTAGGTAGGTGACCAACTGCTGACATCATCACCAGGAGGCAGGTAAAACAGCATATATCTTGGCTGCAACGGTGGAGATACGGTCTACAGGTTTACGGTGCCAATCACTTCTTTGCCATGTCCATTGTTACCATCTACTGCCACGTCCGAAGCCAACCAGACACCCTGGCATCTGATGCCAGCAAAACACTGTCACATCCGGGGCTAACTGCCTAATGCTGCATCCAATGCTTGCTGAAGTTGTTCTATGTTGTTCTCTGTTGTTATCCCGCGTTGTTCTCTACTGTTCTATGCTATTATCTGTCGCTACTCTATGTTGCTCTTAAGATGAACTATACAATTCCGGAGCTAACTATGTAACTCCAAGGCTATTCTGGGACTTCTCCATTAGCTCTGAAATGCTATTTGCAGACCTGCAAAGTGCCAATCTTCCTTTCCATGCCATGATATCTATCAATTACATGTTAAAGCTTGTATTTTTATCTCTAAAAGCACATGAATGCATTCTATTCAATTTAGTATCGTATTCCTCCTTTTTACTATGCTTAACTGCAATATATATGCAAAACTACAGTCTAATCCATAGTTAAGTGGCACAAAAGAAGAGTTAAAGACTTTACTAAATGACGCTTTTTAGAGCCTCATCAGAAATGATGGAGAGTGTTCCCATAACTAGAATGGGGACCTTGGCACCAATTCCTAAGAGTATGCCATATATCTTTTAGTGGGCCTCCATCACACCAATTGCAAAGATGCATACCCCAGGAAAGGCGACGAGGAAGCGGAAAGCAATAGTAACAACACCAATTGTGGAGTCCGTGGAGTCTTCTAAGAAGGAAGATGATGATGATACCAATGAACTGACAAAAGAATTAGAAACCGTGGAGAGAAAACAAGAGGCAGTAGTAGAGGAGAAGAGACAATACCCTTAGCCCCAACCGTTGAAACAAGCAGTAAGAATAATCCCTCTACAAAAGCCACCCAGTCAACCCAAGACATGTTTTTAAATGTTGGTAGCGAAGGGAGGATGGACCCACCACGACAACCGGTAAGGCAGGCGTTGTGCAACAAGGACCTCTACAATTCCAAAAGTTAAACACATAGCTACAAATCACTCCACCAAAAGGGCAAACGCTATATGTGATAATTGCAGCTTTAGTGATTGTGCAAGGAGTGGTACAAAAAATCATGCAAGTGGAGGAGGTTATAATTGCGCAAGTTGGAGGAGCTGCGCAAATAGGTGTCATGCAACAAGTGAAGGAATAAAGGGCTACAAAGTAGATGCAATCGGAAGAGAGGGAGATACAACATGAACCTACACAATAAACAAGGGCAATGCAGCAAGAGATAGTAACAATGGACAAGGTCACATAGGAAATTGAAGAAATTGATGCTTCTTTGGCAGCTTTAAACACAACACATTGTGGAGGAGATGGACCCACCAAGGTTTGATTTGGGTACACCTATAATGGGAAGAGCATTGAAGCCCATGGTTCAGATAGACCCATAGGATGCTATGACATGTTCAAAAGTCGAGGTGAGAACAATACCTCCAACAATTAATTTGAAAGGTCTTGAAACACCCTTGTGAGAGTATAGGATGGAAACAACAAAGTTTATATCTCCCCTTCCTTTGGGGGAGATGACCTTGGAGACTGTGCAGGAGGGTGTTTTTCAAGCACAAGGACCACATAATAGAAGTCCACAAGTCATCAATGGCGATAGATGCAAAAATGCAAGAAGTGGAGGAACAATCGCTCAACATAAAGAAATGAGAAGGGAAGGCAATAAAGGAGAGTTCTACGGAGGAGGATGAAGAAGAAGTTGATTGGCACAGTGACACCAGTGGACACACGTTGATTGAGCATCCCAAGGTGAATAAACCACCAATGATGGGTGAAATTTGATAAACAACTTCATAACATTTTCAACAAGATGAGCGGAGGTGATCAATAAGATGCGTCAAGAGTTTGATGCCAGCACTATTGGTCAATTGAAGGATTTAGACACTCGAGGTTGACAGCAATGTAGCCAAACTAACCAATTGAGCAAGGGATGAGTCGGGGATGGGGAAGTTGGCCCAAATGGCGTAGACTCGGTCATTGGATCTTGGGGAAGGCAGCATTCAAACCATGATAAGGGTAACGTAGATTCCAAAGGGTACAAGGGTGTTGTACCCTCATCCACCTCGCATCTACATTTCAGAGAATAAATTGGACACGTATCCTACCCACCAATAGTTAAGAAGTTCAAATTGGCACAAGAGATGGAACCAACATATGCCAAATTGAACCATTTGGCATACTTAATTCAATGGCAGATAGTGAGGTTGCAAATGCTCCATGAAACGACAAACAGTTCACAAACGAAGGTGGAGCAGCAAGCAACCCGAGTTAAAGAAGTAAAAGGTGAACTTCAGCAATTGAAAGTGGAAGCCAAAGAACTGGCAAGATAAAATTAGAAAAAGAGGAGCTGAAGAAGAGACATAATGAGCAATTGCAACGCTTGGAGCAAGAGAAGTCAACAAAAAACTAGCAGATTGCAAGAAAAGGTTGTTGTTGGCAATTTTGCCACATTATTTTTTTTGATAAACTTTGGCCTAAGTATGGAGCTTTAAAGCGGCAAGGAGCATGAGGAAGTGTTAGGTTTTCGCGGGCCATAAACGGGGGCGATAAAATGGATGAAATAAGCTTTGGATATTTTATCATTGCAGATATTTTCGCTAGCTTTCCGACGATATATTATAATAGGCGATCGGGTCAGCGGATCAAAAGTTATGGCCCCGGGAAGCAGGACCAAGAAGCTCAATTTCAGGCCAGAAAATATTCTAAGTGTCGGGCCCCGCCCGACTGCGCTCATCCGCCCGACTGCGCTCATCAATTTGTGCGCAATAGGGCGGAAAGACAGGAAAATGCTGCTGAAATATTCTAAGTGTCGGGCCCCGCCCGACTGCGCTCATCCGCCCGACTGCGCTCATCAATTTGTGCGCAATAGGGCGGAAAGACAGGAAAATGCTGCTGAAATATTCTAAGTGTCGGGCCCCGCCCGACTGCGCTCATCAATTTGTGCGCAATAGGGCGAAAAGACAGGAAAATGCTGCTAAAATATTCTAAGTGTCGGGCCCCGCCCGACTGCGCTCATCCGCCCGACTGCGCTCATCCGCCCGACTGCGCTCATCAATTTGTGCGCAATAGGGCGGAAAGACTAGAAAGGCTGTTGAAAATATTCTAAGGCATGAATTCCCGCCCAACTGCGTTGTCTTCACCCTGCGTCATCCGGCTGCGCTCCAGTTTTGTGCGCAGTTGGGCGGGATAAAAATACAAAGGCTGAGCTTCTAAGCTCGGTTCTTCCCCCCTCCATCAGATGCTGACAGGTGTCCGGTCTTGGGATCAGAGTCAAGATGTGACAGAAGGTGTGCCGCCAGGGTACCGGACAGATGAGCGTGAACTGACAGATTGTACCGCATCTGCCCCCATTCAAACTGACTCAACTTCCCACCTACCGGATTTCCACGGAGCTGCCACGTTTTCAGGTGGACCTTGTTGCAAGTACATTCCTTACCCGCAGAGGTCAACATCAGCCGCTTTTTGCCGCTTTTGTCAGGTCTGGGATTATGTGCCCAAAATGTAATCGGGGGGGGAAAATTGCGCTATAAATAGCAACCTCATTTCATTGTACAAGGGTGGAGGGGGGACATATTGCTAGAGGACTCTGCTGTGACGGACCACCTTCTAATTAATTCAAAGCATCCTTGGCTCTGCTTCTTGTCTCTGTCTTTTATGATGCCTTCTGCTAAGTATTTATGCTTCATGTCCATTTATATTTCTGTCTGTCTGAATTCTGAATTCTGGATTTGGGCATTGGTGATTATTTGGATCTGGAATACTAAACAGAAGGATACATAGGGTAGAATAACAGCTGCAATTTTTGTTACATGCTTTGTTTTAATTGTTGTTGGTTCGGATGCAAATTTGCGATCGTGCTGCTTGTTCTCCCCCCACCCGAAACGCATGATATTTACATCTCTTTCCTGTTCCCTTATCTTTTTCAATCTCTTTCCAGTTCCCTTTACCCCTTTTTTTAATCTCTTTCCTGCACCCTTATCTAAAAACCCCCAAGTAGGTTAGGAAAGGAGTCGGCCTTCTCCGGAGATCGGCACGGGGGGCATCCCTTCCTCCCGTCCTTTCAATGTTGGTCTGCGGGTCTAGGGCGCATTGACACACCAAGTCCTTCCCAGGTGGCGGATCCGTGGCCAACAGTTTCTGGCACGCCCGGTGGGACGAACAGTCTCCATATTTTAAGGAAGCCCGAGTTTGGTGAATCTTTGGCTTGCCTTCATCTGGCAAAATCACCTGGCGACTCTGACTGAGCTGAAGATCCAGATTTCTTGATCGCAGGCGCCTTTTTTTAAGCTAATAGAAGACACCCCGGAGGAATCAAGGTTTGGTGAGCAGCCTTGACCTCACAAGCGGAGAAATGAATGTTCACCTACAGTCTCCATATTTTCAGGAAGCCCGAGTTTGGTGAATCTCTGGCTTGCCTTCATCTGGAAAAATCACCTGGCGACTCTGACTGAGCTGAAATATGGAAGCCCGAGTTGGTGAATCTCTGGCTTGCCTTCATCTGGCAAAATCACCATGGCAAATCCCTCATACTATGCAAAGCCCTAGAATGCAGTTGTGTGGAGCTCGAGAGGCAGATCTCGTCCAAAGTCAACAGTGGGAATATGCAAACACCGCCCAAATGATGAATAATATGGTTGCTTGCAATTTCCATCGGGAGACGGGCCAAGAGGAGGAACAAAATCCAGTGGCAAATTCTGAACACAAAGAGGGCACATTTTTGCACCCTTTTTGTGTCCCAGGGCATAGCACGCAAGCATTCAGCCAAAGCCCAATAAGCATGCCTCACCAAGAGGCTGATCTTGAGGAGACCCCGGCAAAAGGCCTATCGCCGAAAGCTCCTGCTATCGCATCAAGGAGTTGGAGGAACTCGTGCTCGAGATCCCACAGGTGGTGGACTCTCTAGAGTGGTGGTATTGGCTCCAACCATCACCGCAACCGGTACCCGAAGAGGGCTCCCGTATGGCAAATCTCCTTGCCACATTGTTCATCAATTGTATGGGTACCGACATGAATGATAACCTGCCATGTTGCACCATGTTCGCGACCTGGAAAACTTTGGGAGGCCAACCGGACTTCAAAGATCAACTAAAGTACAATCAGATCTGGTCCGGACACTGCAGGTTCACCGGATAGGCAACCAAAGCTAGATTTGTGTTGGCGGCATGCCAATCATGCCGCAAACTTTTGTGTAAATAATATAAATAAGCCGGCTAGTATGCAAAGTTTTAGTTGTTTTCTTAGTTTAGTTTGTGCAGTGTTTTTTTTTTTAGTGTTCCAAGAGGGCCATGGGTGCCAAGGGTTTGAGAAAGAGGTTGTTGCAGGTAGTGAGTATCAAGAGGACGGCGAGGGTGACTCCGTTGCCCAATGGATAAAGGCCTGGGTCCTCACATTGAGGCGAGCTCAATGCCCCGCGAGCCGCCAGGAATGTTGGCATTTTTGCCACATTATTTTTTGATAAACTTTGGCCTAAGTATGGAGCTTTAAAGCGGCAAGGAGCATGCGGAGGTGTTAGGTTTTCGCGGGCCATAAACGGGGGCGATAAAATGGATGAAATAAGCTTTGGATATTTTATCATTGCAGATCTTTTCGCTAGCTTTCCGACGATATATTATAATAGGCGATCGGGTCAGCGGATCAAAAGTTATGGCCCCGGGAAGCAGGACCAGGAAGCTCAATTTCGGGCCAAAAAATATTCTAAGTGTCGGGCCCCGCCCGACTGCGCTCATCAATTTGTGCGCAATAGGGCGGAAAGACAGGAAAATGTTGCTGAAATATTCTAAGTGTCGGGCCCCACCCGACTGCGCTCATCAATTTGTGCGCAATAGGGCGGAAAGACAGGAAAATGCTGCTGAAATATTCTAAGTGTCGGGCCCCGCCCGACTGTGCTCATCCGCCCGACTGCGCTCATCAATTTGTGCGCAATAGGGCGGAAAGACAGGAAAATGCTGCTGAAATATTCTAAGTGTCGGGCCCCGCCCGACTGCGCTCCTCCGCCCGATTGCGCTCATCCGCCCGACTGCGCTCATCAATTTGTGCGCAATAGGGCGGAAAGACAAGAAAATGCTGCTAAAATATTCTAAGGCATGAAGGCCCGCCCAACTGCGTTGTCTTCACCCTGCGCCGTCCGACTGCGCTCCAGTTTTGTGCGCAGTCGGGCGGGATAAAAATACAAAGGCTGAGCTTCTAAGCTCGGTTCTTCACTTCTAAGCTCGGTTCTTCACCCCTTCATCAGATGCTGACAGGTGTCCGGTCTTGGGATAAGAGTCAAGATGTGACAGAAGGTGTGCCACCAGGGTACCGGACAGATGAGCGTGAACTGACAGATTGTACCGCATCTGCCCCCATTCAAACTGACTCAACTTCCCACCTACCGGATTTCCACGTAGCTGCCACGTTTTCAGGTGGACCTTGCTGCAAGTACATTCCTTGCCCGCAGAGGTCAAACATCAGCCGCTTTTGCCGCTTTTGTCAGCTTTTGTCAGGTCTGGGATTATGTGCCCAAAATGTAATCGGGGGGGAAAATTGCGCTATAAATAGCACCCTCATTTCATTGTACAAGGGTGGAGGGGGGACATATTGCTAGAGGACTCTGCTGTGACGGACCACCTTCTAATTAATTCAAAGCATCCTTGGCTCTGCTTCTTGTCTCTGTCTTTTATGATGCCTTCTGCTAAGTATTTCTGCTTCATGTCCATTTATATTTTTGTCTGTCTGAATTCTGAATTCTGGATTTGGGCATTGGTGATTATTTGGATCTGGAATACTAAACAGAAGGATACATAGGGTAGAATAACAGCTGCAATTTCTGTTACATGCTTTGTTTTAATTGTTGTTGGTTCGGATGCAAATTTGCGATCGTGCTGCTTGTTCTCCCCCCACCCGAAACGCATGATATTTACATCTCTTTCTTGTTCCCTTATCTTTTTCAATCTCTTTCCAGTTCCCTTTACCCCTTTTTTTTAATCTCTTTCCTGCACCCTTATCTAAAAACCCCCAAGTAGGTTAGGAAAGGAGCCGGCCTTCTCCGGAGATCGGCACGGGGGGCATCCCTTCCTCCCGTCCTTTCAATGTTGGTCTGCGGGTCTAGGGCGCATTGACACACCAAGTCCTTCCTAGGTGGCGGATCCGTGGCCAACAGTTGCTATGTTGGAAGGTGGAAACCAAGAGTTGAGTAAGAAAGTGCATCATTATGGAGTCCAATGGGCAAGGTATGCATCTTATGCTACCAAGTTGAAGGCTGAAACAGATGCACTTAAGGCACAAATCCACGAAATGGGTGCAAAACCTATCCAAGTCCAGCAGCCATCTTCTACACAACGGTCTAATCCCCAAGGCAAGAAAACAAAGTCAACAAGGACATCAACGGCAGATGTAGCTTGCAGTTTGACATGAGGTTGTCCCAAGCACCACCTAGTGCTTCAATGGATGTGTACGAGCTTGAGTATGCATATGCATTTTGATTGTATAGTTTCTTTTGACATATTGTAAATAATTATATATGCGCACAAAGAGTTAGTATAAAATCGCCACGTAAGAGCATACTTGGCAAGTGTTTGGTGCCATTCGCGCATTTGTCATGTAACGAGTAGTTAGTGTTAGTTGGCAGACAAATATAAGGTTAGTTGCACAGTTATGCAACTACCTCCCCTATCAAGTTCCTTATTTATAGGCCCTTTACATTCAAACAACATATATGATGATGTTGGATAGCATGTGATATCTATTGAGTATCACTGTTGTGATTGTTCTTCATGGTGATATTGTTGTTCTATATATTTAAAAATTAATACGATGAAGATGTTCTGTTCATATTGATAATTATCTTCACTGATTCTTCTATTGCACATGTGGATTATTTTTGTTAACATTTGTTCCTATCTATTACTTTCATACCTTCAATTTGCAAATACCATTGTTGTACTACATCATGCTTGAAAAATCTAACTTGGGGCTTAAAATTGTTATACTGTTGTCCCAGTTTCTGGGCCAAACCCCTCTTGTCCTAGAGACGCATGTTGTATTGCGTTATCCCCATCCTGGAAACTCTCTGGAACATTGAAAAAATTCCTTCCAAGAACTTAAGCAAATTTGTTTAATGTGGGTAAGCAGCTTATATATTTCAAAATATGCACGCAAACTATCAATTGCTATGTAATGTCCCCTTTCTAGCCAGTCAGCTTCGCAGTTGTGATTAGCCTACTCACGGGTTCCCGTAGGCTAAATTGGATGTGTGGGAACCCATGGTGATCTTAATCAGGCCACTCTCAGCTTTCAGTTGCCAGTTTCTGTGGCTTATTTGGGCAAAGGAGATGGGACTTACTATTTATAGTAAGTCAATTCTGGGGTTTCAGTCAAAGCGGATGGTACCTTTGGATTGTTCGTCGAAATGGGTATCCAAATCCATGATCAGTTGGAAGGTTGGTTTTGCGGAGCTTAGAAATTTTAATGCCCGAAGATTATTTATATAAAATTAAATTAATAATTTAATTTTATATAAGTTATGACTTTATAATAAAGGGGGAGGATTAAAGAGTCACTTAAGTTAAAATTATTTTATAAAGTGACTATTAGAATTGCAAAAAGGGGACGCCATTTATAATGAGGAAAAATAATTTCTAGAAGACATTTTAAATTGCCTTTTCCCTCCAAAAAGCCATCAACCCCTTGTGAGCTCTATAAAAGGAGATTTGGTCATTCATTTCAGGCATCCAGGTTTATATGTTTGCTTTGGCATTTGGTGAAGAAGCTTGCAGAGAATCTTTGCAGGGTTTCGAGCTTATTGGGGACGACAACCTCCTATAGGGACATCCTCTTCGGGTATGAGAGATTACCCCTGTGGATTAGGGTGGCGATTTCATACAGAGATTGCTCAAGTGCTGATTGTGGGGAGATTTGCAAAGTTTTTTCGAAAGATTATACAGAAGTGTTTTCAGAGGTGCTGGGCGAAGTTGCTGATTGCTGGCCGTACAGCACAGGCCGTACAATTACCAGCCAGGCGTGATATCTTTGGGGAATTGGGCGATCAGTCCATAAACCCCTATCTCCTCCTTCATTGGTGCCCAAGGATTGCGAGCTGCTAGTACATCATTTCGTGGGTGAAGAAAGTTGCATTTCTGGAGCTAAGTGAATAAGTGGTATGTACAGATTTGCTGATCAAATAATACAGACTGAAAATTCCAGATCGATATATCTTTGTGGTATTTGTGTGTTTCCTCGATTCCTTCACTGGGTTTCTAGCATTACATATGTAAAATCTGCATCTCAAGTTTCGTTTGATTTGGTTGCATAGTTACAAAGTTGTGACAGTTGCAAGTGGACTGATTTAGCATTTATCTGAGTTTTTTATTAATTTGAAAAAATACAAAAAAAGTACATATTTGCAAAAAAATTAAAAAATATTTTAGCCAGATTGGGGAGGGTTGTTACATGGTATCAGAGCAAGGCTCAACACTGCCATCCTATGGGAAGTTGAGCTTTCATGAGTGACAGGGATAGAAGAGCAGCTGAAAGGGAGAAGAAAAAAGCAGAACAAGGTCACGGTGGTAAAGAGAAGGAACACAGTAACAACATGGGGGAAAGAAGTGATGAAGAACCAAGTCTCAGACACATTCTTAATGCTCTAACCAGAGCACAGGTGGATATGCAGGTTGCATTGCAACGTAATCACCAGGAGATGACCGGAGTTCTAAGAGTAGTATCTGATAGGTTGAGGGGAACTCACATTGGTGGCCATAATGGGGAGGCTAGCACCTCCAACCATCCGGTTTTTACAAGAGGAAGCAATAATGTTCCTAGACCGACACAACCCACTTTCATTCCAAGAGAGGAGCCTATTGAGCAGGAGGAGCAGGCACATGGCCCATCAGATGATACAATAATAGCATGGTGGACTCAGTATCAGGCATTTCCGGAGGAACTTAAGGCTAGTTGGTCTTTTGAAAAATATTGTGCACAAAAGCAGGGACGTCATCATGAACAGAAGAAGCAATCGACTCAGAAGGACTTGCAGCATGCCTTGAGTAAGATAACCATTCCTCAGTTTGATGGGAGTGGTAAGAGCACAACAAGGGCGTGGGTGGAAAAGCTGGACAACTTCTTATCACTGAGGCCTATGCAGGAGGAAGAGGCAATTAAATTTGCCACTCTTCACTTAGAGGGAGCAACTCATGATTGGTGGTTCCACGGTCTCAACACTTTGGGCCACGGAGCCATTAACACATATGATGAGTTCACCAACAAACTCATCGATCGGTTCGACAAGAAAGATCCAGAATTGCACTTTAGAGAGCTAGCTCAGTTGAGGCAGACTGGTTCAGTTGATGCCTACATTGCAGAATTTCAGGGGCTGTCAGTCAAGGTTCGAGACATATCCGAAAGGAGGTTGGTAATTCTTTTCGTTGAGGGATTGACTGAGCCACTTCGTGGATGGGTGAAGGCTTTTGAACCACAGACATTGCAGGAGGCCATGAAGAAGGCCCGAAGTATGGAGTTCGTTGTTCCGAAGAATAAATCAACATTCAAACCATTCCAGGACAGCAGGGACAAAGATAAGAAGATTATGCACAAAGGTCTTCCGCAGCAGAAGCATGAATAAAAAAGATTAGGAGATGATGAGCTTAATGAGCTCAGAAAGAAGAAGTTATGTTTCCATTGCAGGGAGCCATGGGATTTGTCACACAAGTGCTCACAAAAGGCTCAGGCAAGGCAAATGGAGCATAAGGATTATTTTGAAGTGGAGGAGTCCGAATCTGAAAAATCAGACCAGCAAACTAATTCGGACACAAGTGATGATGATAGTTCAGAAGGAGAGCCAGAAAAAGATGTAACAATGGCTCAACTATACAGTTTCCAGAAGGGGAGTTCATTCAAGGTTCGGGGCATCATAGAAGGACAACGAGTCATCACTCTTATTGACACAGGTGCGACCCATAACTTTATTGATGAAGGGCTGGTCAATAAGCGAGGACTCAAGACAAAGGAGTTTGGGGGATTTCGGGTTATGGTAGCAGATGGTTCATCTATCCAGTGCACCCGCAAAATCTCCAATTTGCGGATAAGGTTGGGAGAATACGAGCTCAATGATGAATTTTATGTGGTTAACATCGGAGACACTCATGTGATTTTGGGAATGCATTGGATGCAATCCCTTGGAGAATTCACAATGAACCTGCATGCTATGGAAATGAAGTTTAAATCAGCAGGTAAGAGGGTTGTATTGAGAGGCATATCTGATGGTGGTCCGAGAGTGGTTTCCCTCAAACGCATGGAGAGGTTATTTAGACATGATGAGGTCGAGTGGGCAGCAGAGTGCCTTATCATGCCAGCAAATGTGGAGACACAAAAGAACACTTACCATCCAGAGATCCAGAAGATTTTGACCAAGCATGCCAAGGTCTTCAGTGACATACCTCCAGGGAGACCTCCAGAGCGGGGCATTGAGCATATCATTGAGTTAGAGGATGGGGCGAAGACCGTTATCACTACTCCCTACAGGCATCATAAACGGCATAAGGACGAGATCGAGAAGGCAATACAGGAGCTGCTGAATATGGGACACATCCGTCCAAGTAAGAGTCCTTTTGCCTCCGTAGTAGTTTTGGTTAAGAAAAAAGATGGTACTTGGAGAATGTGCGTGGATTACAGGGAGCTGAACAAGAGGACTATAAAAAATAGGTATCCTATTCCCCGCATAGATGAGTTGATCGATGAGCTGCACGACGCCTGTTACTTCTCGAAGATTGATCTAAGGTCAGGTTATCACCAGATTAGAATGAGGGAGCAGGATATCGAGAAGACGGCCTTCGGATGCCACTTCGGCCATTTCGAGTTCTTGGTTATGCCTTTCGGCTTAACCAACGCCCCTGCCACTTTCCAGTCCTGTATGAACAGGACATTCAGCAGACAGTTGAGGAGATATGTTTTGATTTTCTTTGACGACATCCTGGTCTACAGTCGTTCTTGGGAGGAGCACCTGCAGCATTTAGATGAGGTGCTGAGCATATTGGAACAGGAGTCTTTCTATGCCAAGGAGTCGAAGTGTGACTTTGGTATGACCGAGCTTCTCTATTTAGGCCACATCATCAGTGCTGAGGGTGTGCGCATGGATCCTGAGAAGATCAAGGCCATTATGGAGTGGCCTACTCCTACGAACCTTACTCAGCTCAAGGGGTTCTTCGGATTGTGCGGGTTTTACCGAAGGTTCGTTAAGGGATTTTCGCAGCTTGCAGCCCCACTCACAGATTTAACAAAGAAGGGGGCGTTCTCCTGGTCTGACACTGCACAAAAGTGTTTCGAACACTTCAAAAAGGTTATGTGCTCCTGCCCAGTGCTCGCCATACCAGATTTCTCTCAGCCATTTGAGTTGCAGTGTGATGCTTCGGGAGAGGGAATTGGATCAGTGCTAATGCAGAACAAACATCCCATAGCTTTTGAGAGTCGGAAACTTCATGGGGCTGAGCGGAGTTATTCGATATACGACAAGGAAATGTTGGCCATCATGCACGCGTTGGCCAAATAATTGTTTGAAATTGCTTGAGGACAAGCAATTTCGGGGAGGGCGGACTGTAATGTCCCCTTTCTAGCCAGTCAGCTTCGCAGTTGTGATTAGCCTACTCACGGGTTCCCGTAGGCTAAATTGGATGTGTGGGAACCCATGGTGATCTTAATCAGGCCACTCTCGGCTTTCAGTTGCCAGTTTTTGTGGCTTATTTGGGCAAAGGAGATGGGACTTACTATTTATAGTAAGTCAATTCTGGGGTTTCAGTCAAAGCGGATGGTACCTTTGGATTGTTCGTCGAAATGGGTATCCAAATCCATGATCAATTGGAAGGTTGGTTTTGCGGAGCTTAGAAATTTTAATGCCCGAAGATTATTTATATAAAATTAAATTAATAATTTAATTTTATATAAGTTATGACTTTATAATTAAGGGGGAGGATTAAAGAGTCACTTAAGTTAAAATTATTTTATAAAGTGACTATTAGAATTGCAAAAAGGGGACGCCATTTATAATGAGGAAAAATAATTTCTAGAAGACATTTTAAATTGCCTTTTCCCTCCAAAAAGCCATCGACCCCTTGTGAGCTCTATAAAAGGAGATTTGGTCATTCATTTCAGGCATCCAGGTTTATATGTTTGCTTTGGCATTTGGTGAAGAAGCTTGCAGAGAATCTTTGCAGGGTTTCGAGCTTATTGGGGACGGCAACCTCCAATAGGGACATCCTCTTCGGGTATGAGAGATTACCCCTGGTGGATTAGGGTGGCGATTTCATACAGAGATTGCTCAAATGCTGATTGTGGAGAAATTTGCAAAGTTTTTTCGAAAGATTATACAGAAGTGTTTTCAGAGGTTCTGAGCGAAGTTGTTGATTGCTGGCCGTACAGCATAGGCCGTACAATTACCAGCCAGGCGTGATATCTTTGGGGAATTGGGCGGTCAGCCCATAAACCCCTATCTCCTCCTTCATTGGTGCCCAAGGATTGCAAGCTGCTAGTACATCATTTCGTGGGTGAAGAAAGTTGCATTTATGGAGCTAAGTGAATAAGTGGTATGTACAGATTTGCTGATCAAATAATACAGACTGAAAATTCCAGATCGATATATCTTTGTGGTATTTGTGTGTTTCCTCGATTCCTTCACTGGATTTCTAACATTATATATGTAAAATCCGCATCTCAAGTTTCGTTTGATTTGGTTGCATAGTTACAAAGTTGTGACAGTTGCAAGTGGACTGATTTAGCATTTATCTGAGTTTTTTATTAATTTGAAAAAATACAAAAAAAATACATATTTGCAAAACAAATTAAAAAATATTTTAGCCAGATTGGGAAGGGTTGTTACATGCTACACATAAAATACATGATAATGACATAATATAGAGACGAGCTACAGTTTTATAAGCATTGAAAGCCTGCAGAGATAAATATATGTGAAAACTTTGACCCACTAATGTCAACTACAAATCATTTTGAGTTTTAGAATTACAGATGTTACTTGCGGTCTGTATTGCAGGGATACATTTAAAAAATTTAAGAATACCTGACTTTCAAAAAGAAGCATATCAAATAAAATTTAATTGGAAAGAACAAAATAATTTAAATGTAAAAACCTCTAAAAGTGAAAAGGTTGATCGCAAAGAGTTGACAAAAGCTTTGGTTTCAGAAGGACTCATCTTTCGCCGCTCCTGTAAAAAACAGTCCACAGATCAGTACAATAGCATGATAGGGAATCGATCAGTCCACAAACTTCAAAAACCTGAAAATTATAGGAACAAATGATGAATAACAATGCACTTTTAGTTTCTAAATTTAATCACAGAGTTCTAGGTGTTAATCGAATTTGCTTTGCTATGTCCAACAGAAAAAGAAAAGAATGGCTAAGCAAAAACTTAACACAAATTTGTACTCAAAGCCAAAGGTAAAAGAAAGGTGGCATCAACTTTTTTAACAATGTTTCCATGGAAATTGCCTTTGCTATGTACAAAACATAGAAATAAAAGAATGCCTAGGCAAAAACCAGACACGCACTTAGAAAGAAAGATAACTTCAGCCCATTATACAAGAATCCCACTTTGAGTGCAAATGTGTGCAAATATAAGATAGGCAAGATATTTCTATTAATGTCCACAGATGACGAAAATAGATCAATAGGACTCACCAGAAATAATCTATTATAATGCACTACAGCAACGAAATAAGTACTGAGAAACCAAACTAATGCACATAAGCTAAAATCTACACTAAAGAAAATTACTGTGTGACACTAGATATCAACTTAATTTGGTGGTTGCTTTCAGCGGCGTAAAAGGTTTAAAATGATTGTGGCATGGTGGTTATAGGGGCGGACTGCGCTGAGAACTGTGTGGCGGCTTCCAGGGCTGACAGCGCAGAATATTGTGGCGGCCATAAAAAGCCAGACAGCCTGCCCGGATTCGTGGCAGCTACCGATTCCACCATGTAAATTCAAAAAAAAAAAAACATAATGTGGTGGTCCAAGAAATGGGCAAACCCTAAACATTTTGTAAGTAGTGAATAAGTGTGAGAACCATGGAAGAAGAGGTCAAGTGAATCCATTTGCCAACTTTGATCAGTAATGGAATCTAAAATAGAAACAAAACTGTCATCATCCCCAACCGTATTGAAAAATCCAACTCAGGATCTAATGATGCTCCAAAAAGAATGGCCAAGACTAAAAGGACCATGTTGGATTAATCTAAGAGGGCGTAGAGTCCTACCCCTCACACTCCAATATCCATAGCCAAGGAACCCATAATGGAAAAAAGAAACCAGTTAGTTGAATCTCTCTGCACTTCCAAGGCAAGTGAAGAGTGGTTAATACCTAGTGCCGAAGAGCCACATTCTTGTTCAGCCAGATGCAAGAAAAAGGTGTCAAAGCCCTAGTAGCTACTCTTGCATGCAAACAAGGATGCACAATTTACCAATGGTAGCCCTAGATGAACAAGTGGAATGTGGAAAATGTTCAAAACTGAAAAAGGACAAGTATCAAAAGGAATATGACCAAGGACAAGCATGACACAACAGGCCCAAGCACCTTTACACCCTCATGAAACCTTATAAATTAAGCAACACTGGTTACTCCCAAACTTGGAAGAGACTGGAATTAAATAAAGCATTAACAACACTAGCAAGGGAAGCAGTTTTGGGATCCAAGAATTAAGGCAAGCCATTTCCAGCAAAGATGGAGCAAGAAAGTTACTAAGAGGTACTGTGTGATGCTCCAAATGAGTGCATGTTATACATCCTAGCAGGGGCCAAGTTGATGGCCAACCCTTCCTTTATTTCCTTTATTTTGTAAGGAATATGAAGCTTCAATGATTCGTCCATGGGTTTTGTTCTCCAATCCCATATTAAATCACTATGTTGATGTTGTTGCATTTGTCTTTTTCCTAGCATTCCATTGTTCATTTTGCAAGTCATTTTTTTCACCTTGGAATTTGCATAGTTCATGTGGTTTGATCAGCTAGAATTACACACTAGTCTATCATCCCCTTATGGTATATTTAATGTTGCTTTAGTGTTTGTGTTAATCACTTTATAAACTGTTCATATTCTGTTCTTATCTTACACGAGGATTTTTCAACATGAAAGAGTAAGTTGGATGAAAACAAAGGGTGTCATTAGTGACTAGTGGCTAGCTTTATAAGAGTCCAAGTAAGACCAAGCCAAAAGTGCTTCAAAGTTTTGTAAAATGATCTGTCTGATGTTTAGTGCTAATTATAAGTCCAAAAATGAAAATGAAAAATTAAAAAGAGAAAGATCTATGTTTTAAATTTAAAACCTTTTTTAAACTAAAAGAATGGGTTGGCTTTCCTCAATGAATTTCTCTTCTTGCTTACAAACTGGAGTTAACAACACCACTTCCCCTCTTTGAACATCTCACATCATTGGGGTATTCTTCAAATTCATATATTTACCTTTCCTTGATGGTCTCAATTTTCCTCCTCTTCTTTTCCCTTCTGAACTCTCTCTTCATACCGCTGCAGCATATCTTGTCACTCTGCCTTGCACATATGGTTTTTTTTTATGTTGCTTTAAGCCCAGCTAACAAACCGCCAAGTTTGTTAACAAATGCATAAACATACACTCAAGGCAAAGTATGATATTAAATTATAAAGAACTTGCTCAACATAGGTCTGTGTACTCTCAAACTCCTACAAAGCAAAGTCTCTTGGTAGCACAATCCCAAGAGACATCTATTACCAATATTCCTCGTTTCAGGAAACTTTGTCAACATCATCCTTTGAACACATTAATTAAATTTCTCCATTTTGTATTATTTTTTGGGGGGAGGGGCATAAATTACATGAACCAATAGGCGACCGTTCGCAAGTGCATGGGCATTCAATGGTCCTAAACTATGGCTTATCACATGAACAAAGTGGATTAGATGCGTCAATGGCACCAATAATGTAGGCTTTAAAACCTAAACAAGAATCTCTATGTTTATACTGGATATCATAGACCATGAATTATAGAACAACAATGACGACACACAGCTCAAGATAATGAAATAATAAATTTTATTATTAATCCAATGGCATATAATTAAAGTATCTAATAGAGTCAATAGTGATTCCGACATAAATATATGGAGCTAAAATCTAAGTTTGAGATCTCCCAATCATTGCACACTGCACATGCCACTCTAAAAAAGCTAGATTGACATGGGTGAAGCAATTGATGTGGATAATGAATTGCCAACACCTCCCACCACTTACAACTATTAAGGTATACCATAAAACTCATTGTTCTCAATAAAATGACCACAATAATTTATTCCCAGGCTTTGATATAGATGATGATAAGTGTTATTTAATCAAAATGTTTGCCTAGTTTCGAACCCTTTGTCAAAAGCAAAACTAAACCTTGCAAGATTGTAATCAGATCCTATGACTAGGCCAAAATCATTAAGCAATAGCTTCAGCGACCACTGTTTGATGCCCAATGTGCAATGTTGGATTGATGCCTGACATGCACCATCAATAAAACATTATTTTATCATAAGTTAGGTTTGAAAGTTTAAAACCATAGAAAATTTGTTCTCATGTGGATGACTCTTACTTGATATCTCCTCAATTACTGTTGTCATTTTTCTTTCTAATTCTCTAGCCAAGTGGTAACCACAAATTATATACCATAGTTAACCTCCAATCGTAGCGCATGTGTCAAAGGTGCACAACTTGAGTCAGCACTTTGGAACTTCAAATAGGAGGGTCCAAGTTCGAATCCAATAGAGGGTAGGGTTGTACGCCATGCTCTGATAACCAGAGTTTGGTTGGATAAACACATGTTAAAACACATTATCCCATATGACCTATGGTCCCGTGGATGTTAAAATAAACTTTACATAACCTGGAAATATATAGCCTCTTATTGTCTAGTTTTGTATTGCATCCAACAACAAACCATTCCTATTGATACTCATCATCCAAAATGGGTAAAATCCAGCTTACTTAGTTCTAGAATCTACTATTGTAATTTCACACATCCCACATAATTTCTATCATTAGGGTTCAGACAGTGGCAAGTCAAATCGTCAAAAATGCAAATAGATAATAGTCATGCAGATTTATCTGTATATTGTGCTAGTAATTTTGTACTATATGTAATAAATAAAGGATATATTACATTGAAGTAAAAGGCATATTGTCTGTTCGTGAATTTATAATATAAGATCAGAGTTGCTTCCATAATTAGCAGGTAAGTATTTTTAATCTTAACCGTTACAACCATATATCCCAATAGAATTAAGAATGAAAGCTATTGTTAATAATATTGATAGTGTTTTAACTTTTTTAAGGGAAGTTCAATAAGAAAAATTATAGACAATGATTGTGTAGATATTGAATACCTTTAGATCAGCACCTGCACAAAAAACTTTGGGGAGAGCACTGCACAATAGAACAGCATGCGCAGAAGAATCCTCACTCAAAATTTCAAGAATGCTCTGCAAACATCTGACTGAACCGTTTCCGAGGGCATTCACAGCCTCAGGCCTATCCAACGTCACCTCTATAATCCCTATCGCATGTTAATTGAAGTTAATAAATCATGATTATAATATCAGATAAATAAAAAATTGAAATAAATAGAGGTAATAGAAAAAAGTGAATTGAATGTAAAGTATAACAGAAAATCTTTTTCCTTGTAATTCAAACTCAGATCACCAAAGTGACTAAAAAATATCTGCTTTAAATTTCACCCCAACTAAATAATATAAATAATATCCAATTATTTTATCATAGTTTATCAGTTTACCCGGTTAAGACTCCGTGTTAAATCTGTAATTAATATTTTCAATCAAATAATATATAACCAATTAAAAAATAACAATTATAGATTATTTGAAGCACATTGCGCCATTGTTTCGCAAACGAGTACACAATTTAAAATTGTAAAGCCCTTGACAATTGCTTCCATGGCTTCCGAGACTAATAAGGTGTTCTAAGCTTAATGGTGAATATGACGGTGAAGCACTACAATTTACCTGCTAAATAATAACCATAAATAGATGTTTTGAGAGGAAGTACCAGTGTCAGAATCCGAGAGGCGTTTCATTCTTATAGGCTGAGTTGTCTGTTGAATGAGACTCCGACGAAATTGACCCCTCATTGGCTGGAGCTCGTCTCTTGTACAGGTGAATTCCAATCCTTTCACCCTTGCTGAATAATGAAAAAAGGAACTCATCCACCCTCCATTGCAGACATTATTTGGATAAGGAGGAGGAGGAGGAGAAGTGCAGAATGTTGTGGTTTTGCCATGGATAAAGACAGAGGTGTTGGTGTTCTCCAAATTGGAAATGGCAAGTCTGGAAATGCCTCTCACTGCGCGATACATATCTTCCTTCTTCCTGTCCCTCCCTCCTGTTTGTTTATTTAACTGATCTGCCCTCGCCCGCGCTTTATAAATAAGTTTCACTTATGTTTGAGAGTCATATTTTTTTTATTTTTTTATGAGTTTCAGTCCTATTTTTTAATTTTTAATTGATTATATACATTATTTTTAATAATTAATTAAAATTATAAAAATTAATTTAACCAAACTTATTTCCCTTCTAAGTAGTCTTTTTGCTTCTTTATACGACTAAACTAAACATTAAGCCCAGCTTTGGAATGTTACGGTGAGATGCGGCTGCCATTTATGAGGGATTGAGCTTTGTGCGATCTACTCAGCTTTGATGGGGAGTTTCGAGAAGGGAAAAGTCCGTGTTAAAAATCTCAAGCTAATGTTTCCGGTAATTTTGTTTTATACGGAAAGTAAAAGTCGTATTGATTTCAATCGTAGAGTCAAATTATGGTGTTATTATTATAATTTTTATCTCGCTTTATTAAATATAACTTGGAGTGAGGGAGATCCTCAGTAGCCTCCGATCGTAGCATCAAATTATGGTACTACCATTATAACTTTTATCTTGCCTCAGTAAACACAATTCGGAGTGAGAGAGATTCTTAGTGGCTTGGGTTGGTATCGTCGTCATCAAGCTAACGTAAAATTAGCTGACCCACGTTAGACTACTACTTTTGCCCAAATTGGACCCTGAGGTTTGAGCCTAGGTCTCCTTTTGGTAAGTGCCCAAAAACTTTTGTTAGTGGTGAAAACAGCACCAAAAAAACCTTTAGACCTTCGGCCACAACTAGCGAAGAATGAATATCTTTGTGTATCTGCAATAAGGAGTGGGGATCGTAGTCGGGTCAGCCACAATCAGCCTCCTTTGTTAAGTTCTCCAAATTGATAAACCAACTCACCCACTCAAGCGGATTAGATGTTTTTGACAATTGTATACTAGCATTATTGGAAGAAAGTTGTTGCATCACTTGTCACAAGACTTTTATTGAGTGCCTTTAATTAAGATATATTGAATTTGAATATATTTATGCTCCTAAAAAATAAAATTTTAAAGAATTTTTTTTGCTGGATAATAAGGGGTTGTACTCAGGTCCCCCACCTTAACAAATTACAACTCTCTTCTTTAGAGCTTGAGAGTTTACAAATAGATACACTTCTCATCTCGATTGAGATGCTATAGCTATAAACCCACATCATTTTACATAAAATGTATGAATTCTTGATTTTCATTTTCTGGATCTTTTCAAATACCAAAAATTCATATCTACTATATATGCATTGCATCTTAGTAGAGTAATATTTCCAAAACATCACACTATCATAGTCCACTTTACCAAATTTGGATTGCTAGTTTCCTTCAGTCATCCATTTTGACTATTTTTCTTTTGTAGCATAGGTTCTTCCTCCTGTAGAGTGGCAAGATCTGAGAATGTATTTTTGCACTTCAAGCTCCTAGTTGTAACACATTTTGTAGGATATTCATTTTTAGAACATTGATTGTCACCGATTGTTTCATAATTAGCTGCAAAAGTATCACCTGAGGTGCTAATATTTTCCATGGAACCATTTGGATGGTCTTTAGTAATTGTTTGGCTTTCATCAATGATCTGCTTCAAATTCTCCTTTTGGAGTTGAGTCTTCTGTTGCTCGCCTGATTCTTGCTGGACAATTGGTGCCTTTGGAAGATGAGCTTCTTTCTTTTGAATTAGGACATTTGAAGATTTTGAATCATTCACATGCAAGGCCTTCTCCACCATGGAGGAATCAAAGCATGATCGAATGTTCGGGCATCTCTTCTTCATGTGGCCATATTGTTGACAACCATAACATCTTAGGGAGAAGTTTTCATATTCAATATTTTGGATCCATTCCCCTTTGCTCAAGGATATAGTAATAATTGAAGCCCAGGAATTGAAACATCCATCCAAACAACCAATCTTGCTTTACTCATATTAATTTTATTAGATAAATTTTCTTCTGTTTGGACATCCATATAGTGGAATGCACCAATGGCATTACCAATTTTAGTGAATATCTTCTCCCCCCAAATTTCCACAAGGAAAGCATAAAGATTCACCTAGACTAAGAAGCCATTAACTTCTTCTGTAAAGGGGTTGAAACTAAGAGTCCAAGGTCTTATGTAAACACCCCTTTGTCCAAAAAAACAATTATATCTATAATTCATTACCTCATCTCTATCTGCTAACTTAGAAAAGGAAACAGAAAAAAAAAAAAAATTGGGTAGGAGAGTTACTTGAAATTTTTTACTCCACCAAAAAATAATGAATCCTTTGAGCTCCTCCAATCCTGGTCTTTTGCCCTTGAGTTTGCAGATAATTGTTCGAGTTTCATAATCAATCAGATCCAACCCAAATTCATCCTCTGAAATCTTGATAAACGGCAGAGTTTCATATACCTGATAACCCAAAGACCTTCAAAGATATTTCTTTTGATCGAAGACCTTGGGTTTACACACGATAGACAGTTCATCCAACCCGCATTGCTTCTTATAATCCTTTGGTTTCCTGTGAGCTTTGCCCTCGCCTGCATTTGCATCTCCGCAGGAGCCTTCTTGCTCATGTCCATTATTGTGCTTGTCATAGCGTATACATTCATCGTAGCTCACCGCATGTTGCCCATGTCCATTGTTGTGCTTGACGTAGCCTCTGCATTCGTCGCAGCTCGTCGGCGCATATCCATTCGTGTGCTTGTCATAGCTTTCATGTTCGTCGTAGCTGGTCGCAGCCTCCGCGTTCACCGTAACTGGCCGCAACCTTCGCTTGCAAGCTTACTGCATTAAATTTTAAGGATTTTGTATTGTATTTATTTATTTACTTCATTTTTTTAATTTGGATTTAAAAAATATATTTTTTGATTTACTAAAAAAATTAATAATAGCTTGTATTTTTTAATTAATTAAAAAATAAAAAGTTATTCCATATATTTTTGATATAAAGAAATAGATTATGTATTAAAGAAAAGTTTTAATTTAATTTTGAACACATATTATGAAGGTAAGCAAAGATTAATGTTCTTCCTTCCTTGCGATATGGGAGTGAGTGCAGTCGAAAGCGAGCGTAAGTCGGGAGTGAGTGCAACCGAAAGCGAGCGTAAGTCGGGAGTGAGTATAGTCGAGGAGCGAGCTTGGAGCAAAGCGGAAGTGTAAGCAAGAAGCAATGTCACAACCCTTTATGAAGATGTTCATGGTTAAGAAATCTTCTAAGCAAAACATGTGAATGGCTTATGTACTTCTAGCTAACCATAATGGATATATTTATGGACTAATAGTTTAGAAGGAATGGTAGAGAGAGAGATGGATGACTTATCCGTAATACACTTAGTGCACGTACGTAGACGGACTTACGTATGGTGTAGGGATAAGTGTACCTCCTTGAAAAACCAAAAGATATAAGATAGCTCGTCGTGGGGATGACATAGATGGCTTATTTGTGTTATGCTCAATGCACCTGAGTAGACAGACTTATGCAAAGTGGCGATAAGTGAATCCCTAATGAGTGTAAAATAAAACAAAAAATATCTCTTGAGTTGGGTTGGAATTTATGGGTTGTTTCATCTGGTATCAGAGCTCTAGGTTGCGATGGACTAGTAGCTTCCATGGATAAGCTAAGGATACTTACGAATTGATCCTAAGAGGGATAGCTTACTTTGACATGGCACCTTGTGCGGAGCGAGTGTGGCCATCATCATTATCAGGAGATTGATAACGTGTAAGCTCACTTAAGAAATAGTATCTTGCATTGAGCAAGAATCACCATAGCCATCATCAAATGAATGATGATGAAATAAGTTAGTTCGGAAGGGTAAGGAACTAACTCTAAGTGACTAGGCTCAACTCCTTTGAGGATAAGGAGAATGGCACCCTATGCCGAGGTAAGTGTGACCTCGGCTATTACCAGGAAGGTAATGATGGTCATAACCGAAATGGCACCTTGTGGGACATAAGTGTGATGGTGACCATTAATGTTTTAAGTTAGTTGTTGGGAATATATAGCTAATCTATGGAAGCACAAATAAGATGATACAGATAGCTCAAGTGAGCTCATTGTGGATATGAGATAGATAGCTTGAGTTAGCTCATCGTCGAGGTGAGATAGATAGCTTAGGCTAGTTCATCATGGAGATGAGATGGATAGTTAAGATAGCTCATCATCGAGATAAGATAGATAGCTTAGACTAGCTCATTGTTAAGATGAGACAAATAGCTAAGCTAGCTCAACATTGGATTGAGACAGATAGCTTAGGCTAGCTCATCGTGGAGATGAGATAGATAGCTAAGCTAGTTCAACATTGAGTTGATATAGATAGCTTAGGCTAGCTCATCATGGAGATGAGATAGATAGCTAAGCTAGCTCAACATTGAGTTGAGATAGATAGCTTAGGCTAGCTCATCATTAATATGAGACAAATAGCTAAGCTAGCTCAACATTGAGTTGAGACATATAGCTTAGGCTAGCTCATCGTGGAGATGAGACAGATAGCTAAGCTAGCTCAACATTGAGTTGAGATAGATAGCTTAGGCTAGCTCATCGTTGATATGAGACAAATAACTAAGCTAGCTCAACATTGAGATGAGACATATGACTTAAGTTAGTTCATCATAGAGATGAGATAGATAGCTTAAGTTAACTCATCTTGGTGAAGTAAAGGATCTAAAAAATTTAGGACTAGCTAAGTAGGATTGAAGTGTGCTCGAGACCAAGGAATTGGCCACATTCCAATCCGAGGTGACTTAAAAAGCTCGTTTGCAAGGATATCAAAGGTGAATGGGAAACAATATTTGAAATATTGCTAACTTGAGTAGAGAGGCAAAGAATCTAAGCTCAGGATTCAAATAATTTGACATTGATCATGTGTTGTGAAACATTTTATTCTGGAGCTGATTCTCTAGCAAATGAGGGTATTTATCTTCTATATGGTTTTATGCAAACTGTAGTTAATTCCAAGATGAACTTATCTACTAATATATATAATTTTCCTGGGTGACAAGTAGAATTTATGCTTGAGGTTCATAATGGGCGAAGATATTTTTAATGTTCATTATGACCACAACAAAGGATGGTTTCCAAAAGCGAGTAAGCTCAGGGAAGGTTATGAGCGATGTAGCTTAGACTGTGATAAGTCCATCTAGTGGTGTTTTGAACATTAAATTGGGCTCTTTACTTATTATGAACATCAACCATGGATCTTGGTAAACCTAGGCTATGTATTTGGCATAGTAGATGGAATAGAGAAAAGGTTGAAAGAGGATAGATGGGAAATATGTTCCTAAGAGGAGTATGGGATCCTCTCTTGACAGGTTAATGAGATAGGTACCAGATTGCGAGTTTGGTAGGATTTTAGGAGGACAAAAATACATCTTAGGAGTGGTGCCTAAGGTTAGAATGAAATAAACCTACTTAAGCCCGTAAACTTGAGAAGGGTTGTTAGTTGTTTGGACTCGTAGTTACCTGGATTTAATGGATTAAGTCAAGATAATGTAAACTCAAGATGAGTATTGCAGAGAAAATTTGAGCTCAAATAGAATAAATCCTGAAGAGAATAAGGACTTTAGTGTTAGGAAGGGAATATCGTGCTTTGGAGATCAAGAAGCTAAACCCAAAATTAGGAAATTAAGGAGAGCAACTAAGTGGGAATCACATAGTTTCCCTAATTTTGCTCATCTTGGAGGGGCTAAGATGAGGGAGAGCTTGGATAAAGGACCTTCTTTTGGGTAGGAACGAAGAAGGGTAGTTTGATTTTGTTAAATGGTTGGAACGACATCATTACATGGAGTAAGTGTGGTCATTTGTATCATCAACGGATGATGATACCATGGAATGACACACTTACACGAAGTAAGCATGACCATTTATATCATCAATGGATGGTGATAATACTTGAGATGACACCTGCATGGTAAGCATGGATATCATCAGTGAATGATCATATTTTTGTATGGCTTATCATGTGGAGTGAGGAGGATATTGTGATTATCAAAGGATGGTAATATTCTATGTAATTACTAGGATGATGGACATGTTTCCTTATTTGATTTGAAGATGTATTGATATATATCTTATTGCAAGTAAGCACATGGGACTGTGCTTAGTCTAAGGGGGGAGAATATCATAACCTACCCATTGGACCCTTGATGAGAAAAAATAATAATTTAATTTATTGTAATAGTGTCTAACATTGATGACTTTATGGCCATGCTTGGAGGTGACGGAGTATTTGATTGGGATTTTTGTCTATGACGTTGCTATGTCTTTATGGTTTTGTAGGAGTAACCATGGTTGCAGATGTACGTTGTTGGCTAACGATTTAAATACACCTTGATGATGCTTTTAAAAGGGTTAAGCTAAGAAAAATATTCATATTATTTATGTATATAATGGTTAAATTAAAATGATCAACCATGGCTTTGTATTTTAATTTGCAATTTAATATTTATCCTAAAATTGTTTTTGATTTAATTGAGCAAAAGGAGTCTTATTAATTATTATTTGATGCAAATAATGGCTCCATTTTTGTTGCAGAGCATGGGTAATCTAATATAATTTTTAAAATGTGTGAGTCTCCTTTGAATTTCCATTTGAGGAAAGGATTTCAAATTATTAAAAATATCGCTATTAGATAGGTTGGAATATGGCCCCATACCAAATGGTGGAAGTTGTATTAATGAAATTCTGGCATGCCTTCTTGGAAAGGGGGAATATGGTTGGGAGGAAGCCATTCTGCCCTAGGAGGAGATGGCTTGGGCAAGAGGGGATTATGCTTGGGAGAGGATTCAAACAAAAAGAGGAAGACGATTATGCAACGGGGAGGAAGGAAGGAAGGAGCAATGGCATAAGAGAATCCTTTTGAGAAACAACTCAGGTTGAAGGTCACAGAAGGAATACAGAATACAAAAAATGGAAAATGGAGGTCACATAAAGCATTCAGCATGGAAAATGGAGGTCACCAAAATGAGTTTTCAAACGAGGAAGAAACTTATAGTCCCACAACCACACCACTCATGTGGGCACCAAGACTTTATGTGCAAAAGCTAATGAAGATGAAAGAGAAACTTGAAAGCATGGAAAGGAGGGAGAAATTAAGAGATATTAAATCAGATGAGGTTATAAACATCATTCGAAGGCTAGAAAAGGAAAAAAGCCAACTCAAGGGGCAAGTGTCAAAGCTACAAAAACTTGTAAACATGGGTTAGCGTGAATGGCTTGTCCTCAAACAAGCCATCCACCCCCCAAGCAATGATGTAATAAAGGTGGAAAAAACAAATGCAAATCAAATAAAAGTGGTACGGGAAACACTCCAAAACATGGAAACAAGAGAAAATGAGCTGCGAAATGAATTAGCAAAGGCAAAGACATGGTCTCAAGTAGTAAAAGAACTAGTCAATCAACAAAAAGAGTTGATAGAGAAGCAAGTAAAAATTCAATAACAGAAGAGAAAGAAAGACATGAGAAATTATCAAATATAATCATCAAAGGGTTGAAATATTATGGGGATAAGGAAGACACAAATAGTTTAACCAGAAACTTCTTGTCAGATCGATTACAATGGAAAGGTCAGATAAAAAAAGTAAGCAAAATTGGCAGGTTGAGAGGAGGCATGGATAGGCATATTTGGGTCACATTGATGAACTACGAGGATAAAACAAGGTTACTAAAAAATAGAGGTATGCTGAGAGGGTCACAATTCTATTTAGATGACGACCTAACATTTTTACAATCGAAAGAAAGAAATAAGGAATGGGAAAAGGTGATGGCAGCAATGAATGAAGGGAAACGAACATATTTAAGAAATGGAAAGGCATACATCACATCTAAACAAACCCAAAACAAATAGGGAGTATGGCCCGCCTGAGAACATCTTACAATGGTAAGTTGGAACTGTAGAGGTTACCCTTGGAGAAGAGGACCCGAGTTAGGGCCCATTACTAGAGACAAAGATATAATCATACTGACAGAAACACATGAACACGATGGATGTAGGACTCCAAAATTTGTGAGATATAAAAAAAATAGCAATATGGAATAAAGCAACGAAAAATGGCAAAGGGTATGGGGGAATTATGATTTTAATAAAAAAGGAATGGGATAGGGTCATTAAAATTGAAAAACAAGATGAAAACAAACAATACATCTGGATAAAGATCCTAGAAAATATATCAGTTATAATCATAGCAGCATGTTATTTTGCTCCCAAGAATTCTAAATTCTATAAGAAATATGACCTTAACAGAGAAAACCCATACTCCTCCCTGAAAAGAGACATTTTGTTATACAGTAAGTTGGGGGAGATTATATTAATTGGAGATTTCAATGCAAAGACAACAAATAAACAAGCTAACATTCTAGAAGGTAGCGAAGATATTGAGATTAATCCTCTTTGGATGCCAAAAGAGGAAAATTAGTAGTGAACCAGGACTTCAGAAGATGACCATGGGACTATCACACAATATGGAGAAGAGTTGTTAGGCCTTTGCAACATACACAACTTGATTATTTGTAATGGGATGAACAAATAAAAAAATTTAGAAAAGTATACATGCAAAACATATAAGGGACAAAGTGTAATAGACTATGTAATATGCTCACAAAATTACATACCAAAAATAGAGGAGCTGGAAGTGGAAGATTCTCCAGTGGAACTTAAGTCAGATCACAACCCAATTGTTATGAAACTTTGAATGCATGGAGACAAACCAAGGGAAAAACACTTGCAAGGCAATCAAAATAAATATCCTCACAAGGGAAACATTCTCTTAATAGATGAAAATCGACAGAATTTTTGAGCAGTATTAAATAACAAGTTACAGGAAAGGGAAGAACTACCTCAACATATGGGTAGAAGAAAAGGGAAAGAGAGCAAAGGGGCAAACAGGTTTTAGGCCCAAGCTTTCAACTATTGATCACTGTATCACGTTCAGACACATAGTGGAAAAAATATGGGACAAAAAAGAGGAGGCTTTTTGTTGTTTTGTACACTTCAAAAAGGCACTTGACACAGTGCCAAGGAAAAAATTTAGGAAAAAAATGGAAGAGCTAGAGGATCCAATTCACTACAAGGCAACAATTCACAGACTATATGAGCATATAAAGGCTATAATCAGAACACGAGAAGGGTTATCTGAATGTTTTGGTAGTGACATAGGTGTCAAACAAGGTTGCCCTATATCTCCGACCTTATTTGGGTTGTACATTGACAAGTTAGAAGTATGGATAAACAATTTTTGGGGAGAGGGTGTGCACTTAGCCAAATATGTGGTAAAACTCCTCATGTATGCAGACGATGTAATTCTTATGGCCAAAATAGCCAAAGATCTAGAATATCACCTTCAAGCTCTATAACTCTTTTGTAAGGAAGTTGGGATGCAGGTGAACAAGAGCAAAACAAAAATTATGATTTTTTCAATAAAAAAGAAGAAGCAACAACTCGAATTTCAGTTTGCAGGAGAAGCGCTTGAGGTAGTAGTAGAATACAAATACTTGGGCATAGATTTTCATGACAAACTTAATTGGAATACATGTAGGATGAAAAGAAATCAAAGTGGTTGGAGAGCACTATATGCACTTCAAAATAGGTGTAGGAATACCAAGTTTTGGGATTGGAAGACCACCAAGGTCTTATTTGACCTACTTGTTACATCGATTTTGTTGTCTGGTTGCGAGGTGTGGGCTAGTGGTACAAAAAATATAAAATGGAGGCAAATAGAAAGGATTCAAAAATATCTAATCACAAATTTTCTCAAAATTAAGGCCACAACCCCTTATGAAATTATTCTAGCTGAAACTGAAATGTTCCCTTTAGAAGCAATTGCTATGACCAAGTTGTTATGTTACTTGAAAAAAATAGAAAACATGAAAAACGACAGATGGCCTAGGGTAGCTAGGGACGAAGATTTGCATAGGAGGAAGAATACATGGATGAAACAAAATAAAAATGGATGAAACATTGGGAAATCAACATAAACGAATGCCCAAATGTCAACAAAGATATAAAAAATTATGTGAATTAAAAGTTTAGAAGTGGAATGTAGAAAAATGCAAGCAGGAAAAAACAATATTATATTGCAAAGTTTAACCCAACGTATGACCATAAGGAAAAAGCGTATATAGACGTTGAAATCAAGTGGAAGGAAAAAATCCTCATTTTTTTAATAAGGACTAGATCTCATAGGCTTAGATGTGAAACAAGGAAATGGACAACGCCCAAAGAACAATGGGAAGAAAGGATATGTACTCTATGCAACACAGGGGCAGTAGAGACAGAGGGACACTTCATTTATAAATGTCCGAGTTTTTCAGATATCCGCAAAAAATACAAAGAAACACTTGGAAACGAGTCTATGGCAGAGTTATTTGAAGACAGTAAAATAAAAAAAGTTGGAGAATTGCTAACCCAAATCAGTAGGAGAAGGAACAACCTTCTCAAAGATGTTAAATATCATATAATATGATTTGAGTAGTTGTACTTCTATATTTGAGGTCCCATAGACCATATTTGGGTCTCGCGGATGTAATTAAAATCTTTCATTTCATATCAAAATGGGTTTGGCCTCTTTCTTAATAAGTGGTCAATGTATTTAATATTATCACTTTAGGCCTTTTCATTAATATGTTAATAAAGGGCCCTTTGATTATTAAAAAGGGGCTAGAATATATGTATATTATGCTTTGAAATTACTTATTTTAAAAAGAAGTGGGACTGTGTAATTCAAAAGGAGTTCTTTTAAATTAAAGATAACGGTGTAAAAATGTTAGGTCGTCATCTAAATAGAATTGAACCTTATGAATATTTAAACGGGCTTTTGAATTATATGAAATATTAAAATGGCCTCAGAATATTTAATATGATGGTCGCTTGTATGTTAAAAAGAATGGTTATGGAATAGTTAATATAATGGAACATGGACATTATTTTAAAATGGGGATATTGCTCTAGAGGCAAGGAAAATTGATATTGGGTTTTATCATGTTTAACTCGGCCACGAACTTTGTTTTATGAAAATGCTTTGATGATGTTTTAATAAGACTTATGTCCCTTTGCATAAATTTAAGTGGGGTTTTTATTTAATGAGACTTATGTTCTTTGCAATAATTTAAGAAGGGAGTTATAAATCAATTTGAAGGGAACAAATTAAAGATGGACTCTTTATACCACCTATTTTGGAAATAAAATTATAGATCAAATCGAGATAACCTTGGGATCAATTTCGTGGAGGAATTGAGTAGTTTTGGAATCAATCTTGAGAGATTGAGAGTTCTATCGGATCAGATTTTGTGAAGAAATTTAATTAGAATTTGGGCATATAAATTTGATTTAATGGAATGATGTTAGACCTTTATTCAAAGAAATACTAGATTTGGATCTTATGAGCTAGAGGATACATTAGTGGATAGTGTATTTTAATTAATTTAAATGTTGAAATATGCTATTACATAATATGTTTCATAGGGTATACATGTACATTAGTGGGTAATGCACTTCATTTGTTTGATGAGTTGAAATATATTAGTGGATAATATATTTCATAGGTTGGAAAATACATTAGTGGATAATGTATTATATTTGATTGGATAAAGGATAGATTAGATGATTTATCTATGTTTTGGAAAGGATAGATTAAATGAAATATCTATGATTGGTTAAAGGATTAGATTAAATGGTTTATCTATGATTTTGGAAGACAATTTTTTGTGATTTGTCTATGATTATTGTCTTGTAATAGCTTGGAAATCAAAGGAAGAATGGAAGGGGAGTTTCATTCTTGAAGGGATTGTGGGGTCTCTTATTGTCACATGTAGAATGATTGTGAAGACATGGTACATGTTTAGCGAAACATATTTATTATTTCAACAAGCTCATTATTTATTGACAGATATGAGATATGTATTAGAGCATAGGAATTTATGGGGTTCCTATGCATGTATGTTAGTAAAGAAGAATTATGGGATTCTTCTAAGACATAAGAATTATGGGGTTCTTGTGTCTTTGGTAAGAGGGAATCATGGGATTCCCTCATAGCTTTGTAACATGGATTAAAGGACCTATCCATGTATTTGGACATATGAACTATGGGGTTCCTATGTACTTACTTGATGGATGTATAAAAAGGAATTGGGGATTCCTTGTATACAATTGTATTGAAGGCAATTAAATTTAATGAAATGAAAGAGGACATTTCAAGGGTTGGGTTTATTCCCCATGAGGGTTCCTAGGATATATAATGTGTCATATGTGTGTGATGATTATTGTTTTTTGAAAAATAATTTGAAAAAACTTGTGTTAAAACAAAGATCATTTACAAGTTGGGATGAGACTTCTCCCAACCTTAGCCAAAGAGAACACATGTTTATAACAGTAAAAGAAGACTTGCATTGGAGCCAAATCTCTTAAACCATATTTCTACAATGGCTATTCACCTGTTTACAACTATAAAAAAAAATATACATTGGAGCACAAATCTCCTAAACCATATTTTTGGAATGATTGTCCAAATTAGCTAAACACTAGATTTGCTCACCAACCTGCCTAATCAGCTCATCCTCAATAGCCATGTCACTGTGCCACTGAACCCCTCCATCCTTCTTAGTGCCCATATTAGCCAAGAAGTCAACCACTTTATTTGGATCTCTACTCACATAAATTGGAATCACATCATCTAATTCCATCCACAATTCCTTAATTTGAGTGACAAGAATCCTCAACCTCCATGTCTTCAAAGCAAAGTTCCTCATGCAATCTAGAGCTCCAACCATTATTTGAGAATCCGATTCTAGGATTATCCTCTTGTAACCTTGTTTTACTGCCCAAATAGAAGCAGATTTGATAGCTAAGGCTTCTACTTCATTGTTTGTGGCTCTTCCCAAGCCTTGTAGTTCCCAATAGAGCACTGTTCCAACATGATTCCGACAAACGACTCCAATTCAACTCTACTCGGATTGCCTTTTGCAGCTCCATTAGTATTAATTTTAATCCAACCTTCTGGGGGTGGTTTCCAACTAGCTTTGTCCTACCCCTCTTGCACTTCAACTTCCTTCTCCATTGCCCCTATAACAACCTGAGTTTCCTCTTTAGCATACACTACCACAGTTTCTGTGACTTTGCTCCAAATGATTTGCCAAACTCCATCTAAAGAACCATTTCTCTCCAACCACACTTGCCACCAAATGAATTTTAATCCAAGCTCCCAACCAATACAAAGAGATTTAGATTTAAATGTACCCCTCTTCCATATTTCCAAAATATTAATCCGATTCAAATCATCGTTAAATCAAATTTTATAGTATAAAAACCATCTCTCCCAGATTTGGCGCATGAATGGACACTCAAACATTAAGTGATCAGCTATTTCCTCACTCTTGTAGCATAAAACACATTGAGATGGACCAATGATTCTCCTACATCTGAGATTATCAAAAGTAAGAACTCCATTATGCATGAACTGCCAGGCAAAAAAATTTACTTTTGGCCAACCCTTAGACTGCCAAATCTTTCTCCAATCCTCAACCTAATATGCATGAGGAGGAGGCTCTAGAAGGATCTTATCATATCCATCCTTCATTGTGTAGACACCAAGTTTCCCATAGCCCCAAGCTAATTCATCCTCCTCATCTCTACCTATGAGAAATATTTTTGCTAATATTTTAGTCATGATGGGTGTTAAATTCGGAGGGATTGAAATTGGCCACTCATCCAACTTCTTAAACTGCTTAAACTTATAATCCCCCAACTGACTAGTGTTGAAATAAATTTCAATTTGGACCCAACCCCTAGTTTCCATGGCTATTTTTATTGGTTGCAGTTCAAGCAATTCAACAATGATAGGTGGGTCTTGATCCCATTAATATGTCCAAAATCGTGCCTTCTCCCCTCTCCCCACTTTCCAAAATAATCCATCTTTTACTACCTAAGATCCTAACTTAAGAACCTACTACACTAAGGATCCATTACCATCCAAAAGGAAATGACCCACCTCATTTAGGTTTATTTGTCCCAAATATTTACTAGTTAAGATTCTACTGAATAAAGAAGTTGGTTGGGAAATCCACCTCCAGAAAAGCTTTCCAGCCAAAGCTTTATTATTTAACTTTAATCTTCTCAGTCTCAAACCTCCTTTTACCTTGGGTTGGCTTACTTTATCCCAACCTACTAAGGACCATTTCCTCTCTCATTTTACTCCTTCCCATAAAACTTTTCTAGCCATCTTGTCCAACTCTTTCGATATGGTATGTGGGGCAGCAAGGATAGAAAATTTATAAATTGGCAAGGCCTGAATGACTGACTGTAAAAAAGTTAATCTACTCCCATAGCATAACCATTTGTGATACCAATGATTAATTCTTTTCTTGATACAATCTAAAATATTCCTCCAGATATCTATTTTTAGTTTTTTAAAATGCAAAGGGACCCCCGAGTATACCACTGGGAGAGAAGTCCTTGTGAATCCCAAGATCTCTAAAATTTTGTCCTAAAGCCTTTGATCAAGATTTAAAAAGACCACTTTGGATTTTTTATCATTGATGACTTGGTTTATAGCCCTAAGGTAGACATTAAGTATATCTCTAATCATTCTTGCTTCCTTGAAGCTGGCCACTCCCACCAATCCTATGTCATCCACAAACTATAGGTGAGTCAAAACTTCCTCACCCACCTTGATACCTGTTAGCAAACCTTGTTGTCTTCTCCTCAAGATGAGTCTACCCAAGCCTTCAGACAATATGAGAAAAATATAGGGGGAACAAGGATCTCCTTGACAAAGGCCTTAAGTAGCTCCAAACGGTTGCGAGGGAAGACCCTTGATTAACACTGAGTATGTTGGAGTAGAAACCCATCTCATGACCCATTCTATCCAATCCTGAGAGAAACCAAAGGTTGACATCATCTTTGACAAGAAGCTCCACTCTTCCCTATCATAAGCCTTTGACATATCCAATTTTATGAACATTCCTCTATTACTAGATGTTTGCATTGAATGGATTGCCTCCTGAGCTAGAATCGCACCATCCAAGATTTACCTATCCTCTACAAAACCCCCTTGCTCTAAGGAGATAATGCTATGTAGAAGAGGATTTAGCCGCTCAACCATTACCTTTGTGATTATTTTATATATGATATTGCATAAGGAAATAGGTCTATAATCTGAAATATGCACCCCCTCCTCCCCTTTTGGAATTAAAGCAATGAAAGTATGATTTAATGCTTTAAGCATTCTTTTACTACCTTTGGAATCCTCTATAACAACCATTACATCCTCCTCCAAGTTTTCCCAGAAGGCCTGAAAAAACTCAATTGGAAAACCATATGGACCTGGTGTTTTTTTGGTGCTCATTTCAAAGACTACATTCTTTAGTTCCTCTCTATCAATGGGTTTAAGTAGGGCCTGATTTTCTTCTTCAGAGATAACAAAGGGTATGACAACAAGAACTTCTTTTTGAGCCTCTTCATATTGCACCATAATTTCCTTAAATAGTTTAGAAAAATAATCCATTGAATGGAAATGTATACCTGGAATTGTATCAAAGGAGTGTTCGTTCTCATCTTGAAGTGATTCCATGTTGTTCATTTGTCTCCTAGCACAGACAGACTCGATGGAAAAATTTGGTATTTTTATCACCTTCTAATAACCAAGTGGTTCTTGCTCTCTATTTCCAGTAGGTCTCCTCTTAGTTGTCAATGTCCTCAATCGCTTTACGTAATGCATTATCCTCTTCTTTGAGTTGCTCTGTAATTGTTCCTTCCCTAAAGTGTTTTTGAACCTCATCCCATCTGGCCACCAATGGAGATCTTTGGACCTATAAGTCTATCTTGTTAGCTCACCTCCATTATTTCAGTTGATCTTTGACATAATGAAGTTGTTTGTGGCATATAAACATTGATGTCCCATATGTTGAGTGGCCTTCTTCCCACCACTGTGGATTTTTCTTTCAAAGTTCCTCTTTTTGTAACCAAAATTTTTCAAATTTAAATTGTTTGTGATGTTGCACTGTCTTGATCCCCCCTTCCAACAAAATGGGAAAGTGATATGAAACTAGACCCTCCAGAATCTAAAATTTTATATTCCATTTTATAAATGCCTCCCCTAAAACCAAAAAATGGTCTAACTTCACCTTCCTGCTATGTGGCTCCCTCCTCTTATTAGTCCAAGTATAGTTGATTCCAAGGCATTTAATATACACTAAGTGTAATGCCTGGACTTGGGTAATAATAATTCGATCCCCTGGGTCCAAAATTGGGGTTCCCCCTTCATGATATCTAGAGGATAATTTAGTATTGAAATCCCCAACAATAATGCAGTCTAACTCTTCCCTTGAGACTCTCATGTTATGCACAACTTTCCATTGATGCATCTGACCATATAGGTTTTGAGCCCCATAAAAATTTGTGATTAAAACATGTTTAGCTGTGACATTGTTCCTAAAATGTGATGTGAGAACACCCCTCCAAGTTATATTTTCTATTGCGGTCCATTCAAGAGAGTTCCAAAAAGTAACTATCCCCCTGAGGCCCCTTGGGCAGCCACTTCCATATGACCAACACCCCTCCAAAGTCTATTTACTGTTTTACACATAAAGCAAAAATTTTGTTTTACATTTTTCTAAGAGTCTTTGGATAGCATATTGATGGGTTCTAATGTTTAAACCCCTAACATTCCATGATTGTATAATCATTGGTTACCTTAAGAGCAGTAAAAATCTATTCGTCTCACTGATCCTTCAATGATCAGTTTATCTCCTTGAACTGCTATTAATTCCTTATTTGATTTTCTACCCACTCCTTGAGAGCTGCTATTTTTTATCTCTTTTCCACTTGAGTTATCCCTAGAGTTGGCCTTTCTTTGTTCTTTTCTGCTATGCCCATGATGACATTCTTAATTATCAGTTGCTCTTGGTTATGCACTATCAATGCCTCTGCACTCTTTTATTGCGGTAACTCACTGCACTCAATTACCTACTCTATGATGGGAGGAGATGAAAGAGGGGCTTGAACATGGTTGTTATTATTTTTATTATTCCCATCCACTCCTTCCATGAATTATTCTTCTTCTTGGTCCATTAGTGTCTTAAAGATCTCATACCTATTGGAGGGATTGAGTTGGGTTTGCTCTTTACCATATTTTTTCTTTTGTCTTCTCCTCATTTTGGGTTTTTCAAAACCATCTCCCTGTGCTTCTTTGCCCTGAGAAATATTGGTTGTTTCTTTATTGATTGTTGACTTACCCTCCTTAGGAAGATTTGACATTCCCAGAGGAGCCTCCATTTTATGTTCATATTATTTGGGCAAGATCGGGCCAAATGCCCATATTTGTGGCAAACTCTGCATCTGAAGGGCAATGCCTCATAATCTAGTTGTTGAATCCAAGATAGTCCTACAAGTTCGAGTTCCACCTCTTCCGACAAAGGCTGTGTAGGTAGGCAAATCCATATTCCAAAAAAAGAAGCAAGAATAAAGTTTGGATTTGCATAGTCTTGAATAAAAATGTACAATTGGTATAATTGTACAAGGGGCAAGTAAAATGTACAATTTGGTATAAATTGTACAATTGGCAAGCAAAATGTATAATTGGGTGGAATTGTACAATTAGAAAATAAATTAAAAAATAAATAAATGTAAAATGCATGTGAAATTAAATGAAATGGAAAGACATGCAAATGAAATGTAATTTGATGAAAATCAAATTAAACCTTAGTAAACATTAAATTATTGTTATTAATGTGAGTATGGGCAGTTGTAAATAATGAATTGTCTCAAGAAACCACTTTGGAACAACCTGGACAACCATTATAAGACCCCCCATTCGAATTTTTGGGTTGTTGGTTAATGGTTGTGTTGTTGGTGATTGTTGATGGATTGTTATTGTCCATGGTTACCCATTCATGTGCAGTTTGTGGATTTAGAAGAGGGATTTATTGCTACAGTTTATGTTGTAACGTACACTGCCTGTGTACAGTAACCAGCATAATATAAATCCTCATTTTAGTCAAATCTATGTATGCATGTGGGGGAATCCAAGTGCAATATCAATAATTATATTGTGTGTGGAGATTTATTGCTATTGTAGGTATTGTTGATTCCAGATATGTGGCAGAAGTGCATAACCAAAAAACGTACAACCATCCATGTGCTATTGTGTGAAATGCACAAGTAAAGAGAAAATAGGAATAATGGTTGTTAGCCATTATTGGAAATGATTTTTTTATCAATAATACGTGAATGGGTATTTTCTAAGTCAAGTTATTTTGCAGAATGAGGGTTTCACCCAAACCGTACAAGCAACGTACTAAATTGTACAAGGGTTTGTAAATTCGTACATTTGATGAGTTTTGGCCTAAAATTACATTTTTAAGCATTCTGGTGGTAGATCAATGAGTTTCTAAGTGCATAATTCAAAGTGATTGAGATTTGAGCAATTCTAAAATTCTTGGAGAAAATGTACAAGTGTGTAGTTATAACCATACAATTGTACGTTTTTGGATTGTACAGTCTTCAGTTGTACGTTTTATGAATTGTACAGTTGTGAGTCGTACAACCGTATGAATTGGACTAGATTAAGTGCATTTAGTCAAAATTTATCTGAAAAATCTCTCATCACACCCACTCTGAGAATACCGTACTCCACTCGCGCTACATCTGGTTCCTGTTACCATGTGGATCAAAACGAGTTTTGTCATTGTTGAGAATGACAAAGGGTCAGGAATAGTTCGTAGTATGGAAGAACATTGGGGTGGATGATAGATACAAGTCTACGAAGACGATATCGTAGTAAATTTGTCAAATATGTGGGAGAGTATGTTGTATTCCATTGCCACAGCTTGGAGACTTTGTTTCTATGAGTTGGGGTTAAGCTTGATGACATGGAGTTGTGAAAAGCAAGTTGCTTGGGATGGTGCACAACAAAGGCCATGGCATCCAGTCGAGGCCACAGATGTAGAAGATGATTTTTTTGATGTTGATGATAAACTGCACAACGAGAGGTGTATGGTTGCTATGAAAAATAGAGATGATGGTCATATTGTAGAGGGTTTGTACAGTTTTAAAGTTGATAACCGTACAAATGATTGCAATTTACAAGCATTGCAAGGTTGTTCAATTGATGTGCATCGTCCAAAGAGAGCCATATGAAGGGAGGAAAGAATTGCACAACCACATACAAAAAACAAAAAGTATGTGGTTATTGGCAAGAATCGTATGATTATTGGAGGAAACCATACAACCAAAGGAAGAAGTATACGATTGCTAGAGAAAACCATATAACAAGATGAAAATTTATACGATTGCTGGGTAAATCGTACAATGGCAAGGTAAATTGCCCAATTGCCAATAAAATAGTACAGTTGCAAGGTAGAGTGCATATTGCCAGTCAGATCATACAAGTACATGTAACCATACAAATCGGTTGATAGATTGTACAAGTCAAGTTCAACCAAAGTTGATGAGAAATGTTGGTAAGGAATTGCAGGTTGGGGAAGAGTGTTTGATACCATAATGATTTCAAGTAGTGATGCACGATGGTAAGAAGGATGAGAGTCTGACATCGATGCCAATGGAATATGACATGTCCAATAGTGTGCCAGAGGCGAGTTCGGCACTAGAAAAGCTGCATATGGGTGTGCTTGCTAGTGAGCGAGATAGAAGTTCGACATCAGAGCAACTACAAGGTGGAATGTTGTCTAATGAGAAGAAAGGGAGTAGAGTAGAAGAGTAATTATAGGGTGATGTATGTACGACTATGAAAAGCCAACCTGTCAAACCTAAGGCTAATTTGGGCATATCATGTAAATGTCCATTGTTTCATGGAGAATCAACAAAAGATCCAATTCGGCATTAGCGAGTTTGTTACCTAATGTGGAAAGGGATTGGATAGACCAATGAGGCAGAATGGAGGTGGTTGTTTCCGGTAATATTTTATGGATATACAATAGACCGGTATATGAAATTACCAAAAGACAAGTACCAAACATGGGAAGAATTACGTGATGCATTTGTAAAATAATTTTGATTATATGATAATGAGGATGAGATTCTTATTGAAATTTATAGAATGAAATAGGGTGAGCATGAGTCTGTTTGTTCCTATAATCGAAATTTGAGTGGGTTGTTTAATCATTTTGAGCAAGACCAATTTGAGGCATTGAAAAGGATGTGGTTTGTAAATAGACTTCTCCCTTTGTATTAAACAAAGATGAAGATTTCCCCCCCAAGAACATACCAAGAGGCTTTGGATTATGCCTTGATTTGGGAAAGTGATGCAAAAGCAACATCAATGAAGTGGCATCATGTTAATGATGAGGAGAGTAGCTCAGAGGATGAAAGTGAATCTCACATTGAAGATGACTCAGACAATGAGAGTGTTGATTTTGGGTAGGATTGTTGGAGTCAATAAGTCAAGGAAGAAAATGACTCCAAAGAAAAGAATGATGCATTGAATGATGATTGTAACTTAGAAAATACACAAAAGAGGGGCCTCACTGGTATCCTCATAATGATATTAAATTTTGGGACTATTGGTCACATAACACCTTCAAATCCAAAACACTAAGAACAACTTGCAATTTAGGTATTAGCTTCATCTATTGGCAAATATGGTTGGAACGAAACAATACAATTTTTAAAGAGGAATTCAGCTTAGAAGAGAGGACCTGTGGGATTATGTTAAGGAAGTTATTAGAAACAGTGCATACTAAAGTACAGGAATAATCTCCAATGATAGAGGTAGAACAAGACATTTGGGCACAACTATGGAATCAATGCAACATGAAAGCTATCAAAAATAGAAAAAAGAACAAAGAGGGCTTCAGTAATCTTTGTTGGAAAAGGACATAAACAGTTAAGAAGGAGGTAAAGTTTAAAGAATAGGGGATTCAAAGATCCTTGGCAGATAAAAGAAAACAAAAAAAAATGCATTTTGAGCCTTGCCAAGAAAGGCAGGATATCAAAATGGATTTGTATAATCTAATCAGTTTTTTTTAATAAATTTTTTACCTTTTACTAAAAAAAAAGCCCATCACCACAAGTATATGCAGCCCAAAACAAGAGTGTATAAAGGAAGGATGTCAGTGGTGATGCAGGATGTGACAATCATCCCAGAAATAAAAGAAGCAAAATGCAGTATGATAGTGAAGGTAGACCCATTGTACAATATTGGCAATGCCAATTGTGGGGACACTTTGCACATGACTATGACAGTACTGCAATGCATACAAAAATTGAAGCATCAGAGACAAGTTCTAGCTCTTGCCAAGAAATAAGGGAGGAGGAGGTGAACTTGATGAGCAGGCTTAGAATTGAGGAAGTGAACTTGATTTCAATGGAGGAGGAAGTGATTATTTCTAAACAGGGAAGACAACATGCTGCCATACAAGAGAACAAAGTGGAGAAGACCGTTATCCAAGGTAATGAAAGTGCAGTCAATGTGCAATTGGAAGATATTGTTCAAGAGGAACAACCAATTGTACAATTGGAGGTAGTTGTTCAAGTTGAACAGTAAATTATACAAATGGAGGATGTTGTTCAAGAGGAACAGTCAATTGTAAACATGGAGGATGTTGTTCACATGGAACAATCACTTATAAAATTGGAAGATGTTGTTCAAATGGAGCAATTTGTCATACAAGCAAACTTATCCAAAGAAGGATGGGATTGTAAGATTTTGCAAGAAGGAACTGTACAAAGGTTGGTTCAAGTTGTACAGTTGGTTAAAATCATACAAATGATTCAAATCATACACTTCCTGGGTGTAATCATACAAATGTTACAAATCGTACATGTAGTGAATGAAATCGTACAATTGATAGTGAGTGCACAATTGCAAGTGGTAAATTGTACATTTCAGGGTGTTGTATGATTTGGATTGTATAATTGTACGATTTGGAAATTGTACAAGTGCAGTCCGTACAGGATGAAATTGTACAAGTGCAGTCCGTACAGGATGAAATCGTACAAGTGCAGTATGTAAAGGATGAAATCGTACAAGTGCAGTTCGTATAAGGTGAAATCATCCAAGTGCAGTTAGTACATGGTGAAATCGTACAAGTGCAATCAGTGCAAGGAGAAATCATATAAAATGGAATCGTACCATGTGGAAGTGTATGGAGAAAAATTGTACAAGGAGAAGAATATTCAATAATGGTTAAGCCAGGGAGTTCGAGGCTAATATTGAGTCGTCTAGAACTTGAGAGAAGCAATATGGAGTTGACGATGATCTATTTAAGCGAGTTGAGCAACGGATCCCAAAGTGCCAACAAAGAGAAAAATTTAGCTTGGATAGTAATGGTTGTATTAGTTTTGCTGTTGAGGTTTCGGGGCTTTGTCCCAAACCCCGTGAGGGCGGTGCCCCTCAACCATGCCCTATCTCGTCCTCTTTCCTAGTTTTTTATTTTTCTTCTTCATCCTTGCTCGATGAGAAGCTTTATCTTTTCCTGCTATGATTCCAACTTCTCTATGCGAGGGACACTGTCCCTTGACCCTATAAGGGGGATCCCGCCCCCTTGACCCCCGTCATAGGTGGCAATGGACCACGTTATTTATGATGTTGTTCATATTGATCATGTTCATCATCAGGGTGATATTTTTTAGGTTTGCCAAGATAGTCATATTGATGATATTGCTGCAACTGATTATAGCAATTCTAGGGAGCAACCTGAATATAATATATTGTGAGAAGTAGAGTACAGTGATGCCAATTAGTAAGGACCTTTGGAATAGAAGGAAGCAAAAGGAGTGTGACAATTCCTAGTAGTACATTGTTTAGTTCTTCTATGCCCAATGTCCAGATCATGTGTCATTGAATACGTTGACCAAATTAGAGGAGGGGGTAGATGTAGGCAGGAAAATCCATATTCCAAAAAAAGAAGCAATAATAAAGTTGGATTTGCACAGTCTTGAATAAAAATGTACAATTGATATAATTGTAAAAGGGGCAAGTAAAATGTACAATTGGCAAGCAAAACATACAATTGGGTGGAATTGTACAATTAGAAAATAAATTAAAAAATAAATAAATGTAAAATGCATGTGAAATTAAATGAAATGGAAAGACATGCGGATGAAATGTAATTTGATGAAAATCAAATTAAACCTTAGTAAACATTAAATTATTGTTATTAATGTGAGTATGGGCAGTTGTAAATAATGAACTGTCTCAAGAAACCGCTTTGGAATGGCTTGGACAGCCATTATAAGCCCCCCATTCAAATTTTTGGGTTGTTGGTTGATGGTTGTGTTGTTGGTGATTGTTGATGGATTTTTATTGTCCATGGTTACCCATTCATGTGCAGTTTGTGGATTTAGAAGAGGGATTTATTGTTGCAATTTATGTTGTAACATACATTGTCTGTGTACAATAACTAGAATAATATAAATCCTTATTTTAGTCAAATATGTGTATGCATGCGAGGGAATCCAAGTGCAATATCAATCATTATATTGTGTATGGATATTTATTGCTATTGCAGGTATTGTTGATTCTAGATCTGTGGTAGGAGGACATAACCAGAAAAGGTACAACCATCCATGTGCTATTGTGTGAAATGCACAAGTAAAAAGACAATAGGAATAATGGTTGTTACCCATTATTGGAAATGATGTTTTTGTCAATAATATTTAAATGGGCATTTTTCTAAGTTAAGTTATTTGGCAGAATGAGGGTTTCACCCAAACCGTACAAGCAACGTACTAAACTGTACAAGGGTTTGTAAATTCGTACATTTGATGAGTTTTGGCTTGAAATTGCATTTTAAGCATTTTGGTGGTAGATCAATGAGTTTCCAAGTGAATAATTGCAAAGTGATTGAGATTTGAGCAATTCCAAGATTCTTGGAGAAAATGTACAAGTGTGTAGTTATAACCGTACAATTGTACGTTTTGGGATTGTACAGTCTTCAGTTGTACGTTTTAGAAATTGTACAGTTGTGAGTCATACAAATGTACGGATTGGACCAGATTAAGTGCATTTAATCAGAATTTATCTAAAAATATCTCATCACACCCCCCTCTAGGAATATTGCACTCCACTCATGCTACAGGCTAGCTAAGATCCATTTCCACATATAATCTTGCATAAACAGTTGTGTTTCCTTCCACTGTGTCTTTGGAAACACCCAAATGTCTTGCAAGGGAATTGTCGATAATTTCCAATACCTGCTCACTCCAAAACTCCATTGGAAGTGCATACAAACAGATCCAAATCGGGACAGCAATGGGTTCCATTCGAGGATCAAATCCCACTCTCAAGGGTTAACAAATAATCCTACCGGACCATGATTCTTCTTTTTTTATTTGAAAGCCCTATTTCTATTGGCAAGTGAAGAAAAACTAACAATAAAATATCCATTACTAATAAACCACAAAGAATACTCACCAAGAGGCTCCTAGTTTTTTCGGACCCAAGAATACAAAAAATTTAGGGCAGTACAAATTGCCATGAATTTACAGATCAAATCATTATTGGATCTCTATAAAATTATTTCTTCAATGATCCTTTGCTCAATGACAATATTTGGCCTTGATTCTAACTGTGGTAAGTATCCATTAATTTGTTGAGATGTTGATCTATTTCTAGTAGTCGTAAAGAGCATTTTTAATGTAGTTTTTTGTGCTTCGTTAGTCTCTGATGGATATGTATCATTTAACAAATTTGCAAAAGAACTATGTCTCTCTAAAAAAGGATTCGAAGGTGTCCCCATTGGGCCCTCTTGGGGCAAAAATATTGTCTTCAAATCCACAGTAACCAGAAATATCTTTGGCTACCCAACCGATGCCCTAGTTTTCTCTCCCATTGTGTGATGATTATTGTTAATTCATGATCTTATTCTTATTGCTTTTAGAGTTAGTTTTCTATAGACTTGTTGCTCCAAATTTATGAAGATGTTTGTGGTTAAGAAATCTACTAAGCAAAAAATGTGAATGGCATATGTACTTCTGGCTAACCACAATGGATATGCTTATGGATTAATAGTTTAGAAGGAATGGTAGAGAGAGAGAGAAATGGATGACTTATGCGCAATACACTTAGTGCACCTACATAGACAGACTTACGTATGGTGTAGATATAAGTGTATCTCATTGACAGACTTAAAAAGAGATAAGTTAGCTCATCATGGGAATGAGATAGTTGGCTTATTTGTGTTATGCTCAATGCACCTAAGTAGACAAACTTACACAAGGTGACGATAAGTGAATCTCTAATGAATGCAAAACAAAACAAAAAAATATCTCTCGAGTTGGGTTGAAATTTTTGGGTTGTTTCAAGTAGGAAGCAGGAAGTAGAAAACAAAGTGTGATCAAGGAACAAGTGTCACTTCTTGAGCCAGGAGGTAGTGCAAGTTGAGAGTGAGTGTGAGGTAAAAGAGAGTGCAAGCCAAGATGGGGAGTATGAGCCTAGATGGAGTGTGAGTTGGGATTTAGTCATGATGGAAGAGTCGCAGGTTCATTTGGAGTGCATCAATGCTTCAAAACCTTACCACAAATGCATGGAATATTGTTTCCAAAAAATTGCTTAGCAAAGAAACATCGATAAAAAGAAGAGACAAGGGCAATTTTGAGCTAGAAGGGAGTGCAAGTTGGGAGTGAGTGTAAGGTAGGAGAGAGTCCAAGCTGAGAGCGAGTACGAGCTAAGAGGGAGTGCAAACCAAGAGGGAGTGCAAGCCAAGAGTGAGCCCCATTAGATAGTATAGAAGGAAAGTCGTATTTGAAAGCCCTAATGGGAAGTCAAGATGCCCTAATTGGAAGTATGAAGATCCAAGTTGGAGATAAGCAAAAGAGCAAATACATGGTAAGTTCAATCTAGGTAGCAGATATTACACCAAAAGTGAGTATTAAGGATGAGATGATTGAGCATAATATAATGGTTCTTAAAAGCAGAGGGTTAGTATGTAAGTTCCATAGATCATGGCTAAGGTTTTTGAGAATTCAAAATTGGATCAAATGGAAGTGGGATTGAATTCAAATTACTTTGTGACTTTTCTTCCTAAAGGTTTTTTCCTCATCATCTTTTCCAATTCAAAAATTAGAGATAAAATAATGGTTGGTGTCCTATGGTTTAGGGGAAGAGATGCACTGTATTTGAGACCATAGAATGAAAAAATATTGTTGAGACAAAAACTATTAAGAACCTTCCAGTGTGGATTAGGCTTTTTGAACTTCCGTATCAACTTATAAATAAGGAGGTTTTGAAGAATATTGGAAATACCCTAGGGGAATTCATCAAGGAAAGACTAACTACTAAGGAGTGAATGCATGCTATATATATATTTGAATATGTGTTGTTATGGATATTTTAAAACCTTTTCCACAAACCATTAATATTAAATATGAATCAAGAGAATGGGATCAACAAGTAGATTATGAAAATATTGTATTTTGTTGCCACAATTGTTATGAGATTGGACACATGGCAAGAGTTTGCAAAGTGAAAACTATGAAGAAAGAGATAAAATTCTAGCCATGAGATAAACTTCAAGATGAAGCAAGAAAATCATACAAGTAATAGAAGCTAGATTAGATCAAGGATATTCCACTCCAAAATATGAGATAAAGAAAGTTGATCTACAGTATCATTTGGCAAGCTCAGAAGGAATTAAAGGTGTAAAAGAAGATGTGGAGATAAATCCTAAAATAAATATGACAGAAGAGGTCAATTTTATTCCAGGTAAATCATTTTATTTTTTCTCGAGTAGTATAGAATCCTCTACAGGTAATAAAAGTGAAAGTGGTGAAGATGTTATCCCTTCCACTTTAAGGTTTCAAGAGTAGCATAATAAAGAAATGAGGATGGAAGAAACCCATAACAATTTAGGGTTTTTAGGGCATAATAATAAGGTAATTGCTATAGAAGAGCATCCTTGCACTTTAGGGTTTTTAGAGCAACATAAATAAGATTGTGCTTTTGAGGTTATTCCTTGCACTTTAGATATTTTAGAATAAGGTAAACCTAAAGATGATAAGTCTTACTTGAGCAGTGAGAAGATTGAAGAGATTGATGAAGATGAAAGTATTATCGAGAATGAAAAAAATAGAGGAATACCCAAGAAGAAAAAACAAAGAGAAAAAGAAACCCAAAGGGATATTGATATGGGAAAACAAAAGCAAATATCACTAGTGTTAACAAGAAGTGGGGCTAAACCTACAAATAAAAACAAAATAATAACAATGAAAATAATATCTTGAAATATTAGGGGAATGAATAAGAACCCTAAAAAAAGGTATTTATAGACAAGATATTTATATATATAGAAGTTGGGCAACAAATATTTTAGCCATTTGCGGTGTTGAATTTCATCTTGACAAAATTTAAATTTCGGAAGGCATTTGATATAAAAATAGTTGATTGTGGAAACTTACCAGTTTGAGGAAGATGGAGAATATCTTTGATAGAAAGGCATAGTTGCCTATGATTTAATTAACTTGTTAGAAATGGAATGAGAGCATTGTAATGCATTGTTTTTGTAATGGGAGTGGCCCCCAATAGAAGCCACACATAGCTTATTAAAGAAAAAGTGGTCCTCCCTCCCTCCTTGATTAATTGTGTCTAGGGTAGTGAAGAAAATAAACTTTCTTGAAGTTCATAAGTCACAACCATCCTTTAGATATCCTTCCCTATAATTGAGCCCTTAAGCTATAATCACTTGATATGTCCATATAGGAAAACAAAAGCAAATATCACAAGTGTTAACAAGAAGTGGGGCTAAACCTACAAATAAAAACAAAAAATAACAATGAAAATAATATCTTGAAATATTAGGGGAATGAATAAGAACCCTAAAAAAAGGTATTTATAGACAAGATATTTATAGATATAGAAGTTGGGCAACAAATATTTTAGCCATTTGTAGTGTTGAATTTCATCTTGATACAATTTAAATTTTAGAAGGCATTTGATATACATCAGACTCCTTCAAGCATTAAAGGTATGCTAACTTCATGTTAGTATATCTTTCTTTCATCTCTTTATCTTTACTTTTACAAGCATATTAGATAGATTGCTTTCAATTACATAGACTATATACTTGCTTGGATGGTCTATTACCTTTAATTTATCTTGTTATAGTTTATTTTTTTACTTAAAATATTACTCTTATGCATGTGTGTGACAACTATAACTATTATCATCCTTACTACTCTTTTTTACCTTTGCATAGATTATCTTTCTAGGAATATCTACCTATTGATTCTAATATGATCCTTGTCATTCACAACCTTATTGTGATTACACATATTTAAAGTTTTTCTTAAGGTGGACCTTGTCCAAATATAGGAAAAACATCTTGGTGAACTTAACAAGAACTACTTCTTGTGAGTGGATATACTTTTATTAATCTTAATCTCGTATAATTATGAGCCAATCATGATCGTTGTATGTGATAAAATATGAATGCAATAAACTTTAATTAGATAATTCCAATTTGTATAGTCTAAAATCATCTCTATTTTGTACAATTTAAATTTTGCTCAATTTTGTATGTTATAATATTAATGCATTGGAATCATTTTCCAAATAGTTGTGCTTAGGAATCCTATCTCTTAGAGTCATACTAGCAAAGACCCCTTGAAGGAACAACTACCATTGACCTCTAAGATTATCTACACCGACCAAGACCTCACCATACCAAAATCTTGAGGAGTATAAAATTTCCTTTTAAGGGGGAACAAACTCTATCCCACATAAGTTGGTTTGCCTTTCACCCACAAATAGTTTACCTCCAACCTCTTCATACCCAATAGCATTGGCATAAGAGGGAAGTCGGAATGTGTCATTTGCATGCTCAACAAAAGTGGCACTAAGAGTATTCAACTGCTCATTCACTGATCCACTAGGCCCTTGCACCCAATATAATTGGTTTTAAGAGGGGCCTAAAGACTCTAAAAGTTAGAATTCCCTTGATAAAGTGTTTAGCTTACACATCTTAGATGTCAAGCTGGAACTAAAATTCATCATCACTAGGTCCAATTCAATTATAGGTGACGTTGAATTTCTTAGCATTTCCCTATATAGAAGACCCAGAGCTAAAAAATGTAGACTCAGTACTCTTCAGACTGCCAATAGTTCTCCTAGAGCTATTGTCCTTTTTCTTGATCCTCTTACCATCCTCAAAGGTTCACCAATGGTAACTCCTACTTCATGGTTAGTAGGAAGTAGTCCTTTGAACATACAAGGGCCTGCACGCGATATGCCTAAGAATGCTAAAATATATCCTCCTAGGTATAGACATGATGGAATGAGGTTAGCCAAAGAATATATCAAGGCATACAAAGATACCTTGTTTCATTTACAAATTAAACATGAGGATTTTACCTATAGAATATTTTCACATACATTGGATGAGTTTGTATATGAATAGTATATCAACTTACCTTCAGACTTTATTACTTCTTAGGCTTAGCTAGAGCCAACATTTATCATCCACTTTAGATTATATGTTGACTCAACCATGATATATGATCAATTTGCCTCTGCCTGTAGAGAACCTCATGAACCCATGAGACTATTTAACACTATGTTTCATAAATTGTACATCATATTTATGGTGCCTCACACCCTCATGTAGGAAGAAGCCATCCAAATGTACCTTAAAGATTTATATCCATTAAGTTCCATGTTTATGAGAAGAGATCCTCATATCACATACTTACCACTAGCATAAAGTGAGGTTGTGATAGTTGAACAACAATTAATACCTCAAAATTTTGGTTTAGATCAATAACCTTTGCTTGGACAACCAGGGGCTTATAATCAGGTTCCATTAATAAATCAAGCCCTTACTCAACACCTTCTCATACTAAACATGTTACCAAGCACCATATATCCCAACCAAAACCAGCCTTTCAATATTATGTCACTAAATCAAATGATGCCTAATGTAAGCAATCAATAGTCCATTATGACATACTTAGATAGCTAGACCATTACAGGTAACCTTCTCAATCATACACCTCTAGCAAACAATCAACAAACCTTGTCTCTGTTTTTGAACACATTCATATCCACAAATAATGTAACACTTCAATTGGGACCAAGTCAACCTTACACCTTGAATATTGAGTTAGATAACATACAAATGATGGTTTAGAAATTGAGTAATGATATGCTTAAACTACAAAGGCAAGTTTCTCAAAAACCACCTACAAATAACATCTAGAATGGGAAATTTAACTTCCAAAGGACTAGTCGTCAATTGAATACTCGCCCAAATAATGGAGTTATCCCAAACCTTGCTAGTAACTAGAATCAATCTAATAACCCAGGCATTTTAGTAAATTTGGATAACCTTACTCTGCCCAATTGATGTAGGTTCCATTCCACTACTCAACATGGTAAAACTAATTATTGTCATCTTTGAGCAACCCTATCCTAAGGAAAGGGAAATGCCACTACACCCCCACCTCGCATAAAGTGAAATAGTAGGAAGCATCGTGGGGCAGACAAGAGGGACTACCTGTGGGGTAAATTTTAGGGTTTTTAATGAAGGCCAACTCTTTGTCAAATTTTAACTCCTTGATGCGCAATGACCTCCACAAGCTGAGGTCAAGGTATGGGTAGCCAAAAAAGGGAATTGAAACGAAAATAAAAAGAATAAGTTGAATGTACATAAAAGTAAATCCCTAAGCTATGGAGGTGATGCACCAAAGAATTAAAAAAACCCCTAATTTTTTATTGCAACAAGTGGCAATTGAACACAAAAAATGTCACCTATGGCTAGTGAACACAACCAAGCAAAACACATCGCCAGGAATCAAGACAAATCAAGGGAAGGAGGATAGAGCAAAATTAGTCACAACTTCCATTAACTTGTTGAAATGATTACAAGACAATGAGGCTTGGAGGGTTTGATGCTCCCTAGGCATGAGCAAAGGTTCAGGCTCCCCTTGTTATATTAGGTATTGGAAGTTACATTATTTAGCCCTGTTGTAAATATTAGATTGATAGTTGATTTACATTTTATATAATGTATGTGTCGATATGAGAGAAAGTACAAGGTGTCAAGAGAGAGAATGAAGAGTCACATTGATACGTGGCAATATGAGAGTTTTTTCTTTATGAGGAATACGAAAGGATGCATCTCCCAACTATTAGAGGAGAGAAATGGTTAGAGTACTAAAAAATTATGTAGAATTATTTACTGGAGATATCTCTCCATGCAATGTAATCTATCTATATCATTCGTGTAATCTTTTGATATTGTGTATTTGAGTTATATTTGTGATATATTGTTGTTTTTCTAGTATCAAGATTTACTATTAGTTTGATTAATTGTATTCATTTGATTTATTCTTGATCATGGATAAATATTTATGAGTTAATTTATTACGAAAGCTAACAGTGGTATCAGAGCCACCGAATGAAGGAATTGGGACAATTATCGCCATCCGACGACAAGCCCAAGATTGAATTTCGAGGTTGAAAATTGGAAATCTTTGAAGCTTGCATGAGGAATAGATCTAAGAGATGAACTAGTTGGAATTGCAGCAATAAAATATTCAGGTCTTGAAGAAAAGACCTTGATAAAAGTTTCAATGATTCAGGTCATATAGACCTTGACAATTGGTCCAAGAGAAAAGAGACCAATATTGAAGGATATAGACCCAAGAGGTCATACAAAGGTCCCATTGAAGAAATAAAAAGGCTCTTTAAAAATAAGTCTAAGGATTGAGACTTGTAGAAAGAGGTCCATTATAAATAATAGATAGTGGCTCTTATTAATGAAGAGAAGAGGTCATATTGCTCAAGGAAAAAGAGACTTGAGTAAAGTTTTCTATAAAATTTTTTGAATATAATCAGTGAACCAAGAAAGAAGATTTGTAGGCTCCAGAGATAAGAGTAAAGAAGCCTGTATAGATAGAAGAAAAGGACAACATAAGCTATAGAGAAAGAGATTCAGCCATTTACAATGAGAGATATTATTTAGCTAAAGGAAGGAAAGATTTGTATGGCCAAAGATCAGATAAAAGAGGCCAAGTTATTAAAGATAAAGAAAAGAAAGTTTTACTTCCTAACTATGTTCAAAAGCCAAAGATATGCCCCTATAAAATCAAAATATGAAATGCATGATTAAGAAGGAGCATAAGCATTAAAAAGGAGCACTAAAGTAAGGTTGTTCAAGAGGCATCAAGGCAAATTAGTGCTTAGTAAAGAAGTGCCCCATAAAGAATTCATCTAAGAAGTGTTCATAAATAATGAACATCACACAAAGCTCAACCTAAAGTGCCAATACAAAGTGGACATTGCACAAGAGCCCAATCTAAAGCACCCATACAGAGTGGATGTCACACAAATCAAACATTACATAGAGACTAGCCTAAGAAGCACCAAGATAAAGCACATCAAAGTAGATCCAATGTTAGTGCACAATAGTGTCTATCAGTGCTCGAGAAAGGAGCTACCAAACCATAGCTTATGCTTTGAAGCATCGAAACCAGACAAAAATAGTGCATCAAAACCAGGCAAAAATAATGCTCTGAAGCACTCAAAACACTAATAGACGTCATCCAAGAGCATAGCAGTATTGGAGTAAGCATTTTGGAATACAAATGGTTTGCAATCCAATAGGCAGATTGGCGTTAAGGGAAGATAGTGTGAATAGGTGGATAGATGTTAGGGAATACTAAAGCTAGTGTGTTACCAAGTGAAGACATTATTCAAAACGTTCCTTGGAATATTACACATACTGCATTTGAAAGGTCAGGCATTAGGGATAAGGTGAAAAAATAGCATGATATATAAGAAGGAATGTGCAACAACTGCTTGTCAGAGTTCTTTGGTGCAACAATCGAACGAGGCATAGAGGATAGAGAAGAAACAAAGGCGCATGAATTCAAAGGGAGGTAAAATAAAAACATTTAAGGTTTTTTAATTTTTGAATTTAATTTTTTATTAAGGCTTAAGTTGGAGAAATAAGGTTTGAATATTATTATTTTTTTAAAGGTTTTCTATATTAATTGGAGAAATAAGGATATTATAATTTAAATCCTTATTATTAATAAGATAGGAGTAATAAGTAGATAAGTTTGATTAATAGTTATTCCTTTTGAAGGTATTTTTCAAATTTTAGGGTTTTTCAAAAAGGCACATAAGGAGTAATAAAGTTTTTGGATTTAAAATTTAATATTTTATAAAGGTTAATTGGAAATTAAGATTAATTGAGTTTTTGGACCAATTAATCAAGTTTCTTTAAGTTGAAGCAATAAGTAGATTTGATATTTATTTTCTTATCAAGATGGAGTAATAAGGCATAGTTTGTTATTGTTAAAATTTGAAATTTAATTATTTTTGTAAATTTGCAAATTGATTAATTTTGGAGAGAAAAGGAAGTCAACATCAAACTTAGAAAAATCAAATTTGCAAAACCTTTTATTTCTTCATAAGTTTCTAAACATTAGAGAGACATAAGGAATTCTACCTCATAAGTTTTTTGAATTTAGAAACTTAGAATTAATTTAAAAACTAGGGAGCTATAAGGTTGTCAACTTCAAAGGAACATGGCAAAGAAAAAATAAGTGAAAAGAAAAATAAATGATCAAAAAATAGAAATACAAAAACATGAGTTGTCAAAAAAATTGAAGTAGAAAACTTATGTTTTCAAGAAGAACAAATATACATTCAAGATGACTCACTAGAAGAGACTAAGGAAATGTTACAAAATTTAAAATATTGTACTCAATACATGATAGAAAAAATTGAAGGACAAAAGGATACATCAATGAAGGAAAAGAGAGTTTTGGAATTAATCATGAGAGAAGCCAAAGATGAAAACTTTTCAATGCTTGGAAATTATCTAAGTTCAAATCTTGATGAAGTAGTTGAAGACTCTAAAAATGTTTTCACATTACCTAATGATATAGGAAATATAATGTATATGGAATTACTTTCTAATGAAGTTCTCAAAGGCCAAAATAGAAAACAAGAGAAAATGACTAAATATTTGAATAATAAGTTGTTAATATTACCAGTGAAGCATAAAAAGGAGAATTTTTAATACTTCAAAAATGCATGCAAAGTATTCTTAATGATGTTAATGATTGTTATGAAAAATTTGTTATTGTACCTGTTAGTCTATGGAAAACAATCTACAAGGGAATAATCACTCTAAATATTTCCAAGATAAGAAAGCAAGGAAAGGTTGAAGAATTAGGGAACAAACCAATGATGAAAGATGTTTTTTGTGATACAAATGATTTAAGGCCCATGATGATAAATGCATGTTGTGACATTAGTGTCTTCATCAAAAAGTAAAAGATGCATATTGTGATCCTCATCAAAATGAAAATAAAATTGTAATGCAAGAAATGATACTTGTGACTTAGAATTCATGACAAAGAGAGAACCTTTTACAAAAATAGATGGTACATGTGATACAAAGGATTTGAATACAGTTTGTGATTGTTTAGAAAAAGCTTATGCTATCAAAATTGATGATGACATAGATTCAAATGATTATAGAGATAGTGATACTCAAAGTTGTATTGATATTGGTAGGTATCAGTTTAATGATCTTTTTGGTCATTTTGAAAGGTATAATAAAGGAATTGGTTCAAAGTTGTTAAGTAAAATGGGATATAAAGACGATTTTGGAAAAACATGGACAAGGAATGAAAGAACCAATTGTATCAAAAATAAGACCAAAATGTAAAGGTCTTGGATATACAATACAAACAAGCAGCAAGGAATTGGGAACTAAATTTGTGACATAAAACAAACATCAAATCTATAACAGGGATTGATACAATCAATATTAATGAAGGATAGAAGGGAAAAAATAATCCTATAATAGGGAATAAATGTAATCATTGTGGTAGATATGGATATAAGATATAGAAATATTGGAATATTCATAGTTGTGAAATTTGTGGAGGACATAATGATTCACAAATATCTTGTCTACAAAAAGAAAAAATATACTGCTTATTAAAAATGGATTGTGGATGGATAAACATGAATGAATGGGATAAGATAAAAGGAATTTTGTATAGTTTCTACAAAAATAAATCAAGTATGATCAAATTTTGTTGAGAATATTTTCAGTCTTATCATAAATAAATAAATGATTATGATCCAAGCATAGCTTGGAAGATGGCCTATAGTGAAAGCATTTGTAGTGATGATCCTATAGATATGATAATCTTATGAATTTCTAGTGGATGAACCAAATACAATGATAATCCATAGGTGACCTAGAGGTAAAGTTCTACAGGAAGTAACCGAGAGGTAGTGATCCAGAGGTAGAGACCTAGAGGCAGTGACCCAAAGGTAGAACCAATGGCAGTGACCCAAAGGTAGTGACCTAGAGGCAAAGACCCAGAGGTTACTTAGATACATTGATCCAAAGACAAACACAAATAATTTATAAAGGAAGACCTAATGAAATATTACATATATCCAACCATGCCAAAGTCAGAGCTAAAGAAGAATAAAAAAATGAAGGCAAAAAGCCTTTCTACCCGTAGGCCCAAAATGGCCACATCCTTAGAAAACTTTGAAAATTTATTCTAAGGCATGAAAAGGGCTCCAATCCGCTGAGGATATAGAGTATTTCAGAGCGGATCCGCGCAAGAGGTTTCAATCCACTCGATACTTAGTGTTTTTTGCAAACATGAGCGAAGTGTTCCATCCCGCCCGATACTTAGTGTATTTTGTAGTGGCTTAGCGTGAAGGTCCCAATCCGTAATCCAACCGAGTCTAGATGATGTCAGCACCTTTCAAAGTGTGGATTGGCGATATTACTTCATCCCATGTGCTCAAGTGACTAAGTGTCGAGAATGTCCCATTCCATTGAGTTCCAAGGCTATTTTTGAGCGGAATGGTGACAAGCTCCGCGTCGCTCAGTAAGAAGGTCGAAAGTGCTCAGAAAGAAGTAAAGGCAGTGGAATAGCGCAAAGGTCATTTTCCATTACTTTTTGAGTGGATTGGTGTTTCCACAGTCAAACCAAGTCAAAGATGGTGGAGCGAAAATCGAGGAGCGGATTGCAACTTATGTCTTATGTCGTGGATGCGAGAAGGAAATAAATTTTTTTGAAGGCTAAGTTGAGCGGATTGATGATGAGCTATATTTCGCTCGAAACTTAGTGTATTTTTCATGTAAGCTCCAATCCATTGGTTGAAGCCATCCAAGCTGACGTCAACATTCTTTTTAGAGTGGATTGGTGATTTTTTCTACCCCACAGGTCTATAGAGCATTGTTGAGGTTTAATCGTAGTCGTCCCTGAAGTGCATCAATGATGGATATTTTGTTGATATTTTCATGAGCATACAAAGGTGGATTCTTGGTGGATGAAGGTCAGTCAGTTCAAGCGGGTAGGTGAAGCGTCCAAGGGTACCAAGAACCAAGAACCAGAGTGGTTGTAGATCTACGATGGAATGGAGTTCTCAAGAAAGATGAATGGTTCAGATCTGGTTTCTAATGACTTGAGTCTCAACTGCCATTATTGAACTAGCAAGTTGCAGAGTCGAGCTGCCATGGCGGATGACTTCCAGTGGATTTCCTAGACTCTATAGGTGAATGAAATGATGCCAGCATAGCTCTCTGTTGATCTATCATATTCTGAATCCTTGTAATGTCTCCTCTAATTTCTTTCATTGTAAACTATATATAGAGGTCGAACCCTCAATTTTTAGGGTTGGCTCTAGAGTGTTTGCTTGCCCTACTATGTAATATTTTTTGCAAACTAATGGAAGGAGCATTACTCAGATTTTTGACTCAAGATTTGTTATCTTTAATATCTTTCATTAAGAGGTTCGAGATATGAATTGTATTTCTATCAATGTTGTTATGGTTAGTTCATTCCATCTATATTGGATTACTAGTTGTAAGGTAATTGAAATCTATTCATAGTTAGATCTGTGTTGGCAAGAAGTTTATTTCTATGAAGTTTGATTATTGATCTATTCTACTAAATTGGATTGTTAATATATTAGATATTGAAATTGCTTCTTGGAACATATCTCTGTTCTGCTTTATTGTATGAAGATTTCATGGTTTTGGGTGCTGCTAATCCTGAGTGTGGGACACTAGAAATAGTTTTCCAAAGGTTTTCCCTATGGATGCCTATGTTGTTAGCCCTATCCAGCCATTGTTAATTCATAATTTCTTAACCCTAAACCTTTTCTAACCCTATTCCTCAAAACCATTATTGAGCTTAATTGAGTCAACATTCTATTAGTTGACAAGGAACCAACCTACTCTGGAGGTTGGGCTGAAGCAATCTTTGGTCCATCCAATGTTGAGTTCTGAGTTGTGACTATCGGGTGCAAGCCTGGCTAGAAAATTGGAAGATAGACAGTTGCAGTATCAAGTAAAACTTGATGACAATTCGGATCCCAATAGTTTTGGCATGCTCGATGGGACCTGTTTGCAAGAAACACTAAAACCCATCATATTATTTATTATTTTTATCTTTTCTCGAAGGAATCAAGATTTGGTGAATTATCTTGACCTTGCTAAGTGGTGATCAAAAAATTCACCTAGTGACTCCTTGGTCTGTGAATCCAAAAAAGTTATCCCTGTAGCTTGCATTTTTTCATGAATACTAGGTCATCCACAAGGAATAACCCAGACTCCTTTTTCTACTATGAGCTACCTTATAGAGGGTCTACTATCATAAGGGATTTGAATCAATATTTCCATTCAAATAAAACTCCTCCTAAGGAGAATCCTATAGTACACCCAAGGCCACCTCCAATAGGAGCTACACCTAGGAACATGGCCCAACATCAAAATGCAGTTCCAAATCAGCCCTTACAAAAGTATCCTAGCTGGAATACAACTGGCCCCCTTAGATTAGCTCAAATGCATGACATTCCTCAAGTTGTGTCTAAGGCCATTCCCACCTATGATGGATCTAGTAAAACTGCATATGAGCACTACCAAGATATTCTGAATCTAGCAGCAATCCACAATATAAAAAATGAAGATGTTATTATCAGAATCCTAGCCCTATCCTTTAGAGGAAATATTCTACATTGGTTTAGGACCCTTGAAGACAATACTATTACCTCATGGGCAGCATTGGTTGAGCCCTTTGTGGAAGAATTTAATGAATCTATTGATCCTTTTTCCCTCCTTAATCAATTCACATCTATGCAAAAGCATCAACAAGAAACTATTTCAGATTTCAACTTGAGGTTCAGTAGGACCTGGAAGAGGATTCCCCCTATAACTAGACCAGCTTCAAGCCTAGCTTACATGTATTATATCAGAGCCCTTGGATCAGAGTTAGGCCTACAAACCCAACAATATAGGGTGGAGACCTTTCCACAGGTTTACAATGTAGTTGTTCATGCTAAGAATATCCTTATTAATGTGGGAAGATTACCCCCAAAAGTTGTGTTGCCCTACAATTTGGAAACCACTAATGTCCAAGGTCAGACAACTACATCATCTTATATGGACCCTCCTCCTTTGTCATCCCCATTTCCATAGATGACTCCCATTCCTCATTCAAAAGTACCACCTATTGTAGTTCCTTTCCCTCCCCTTCCTTCTCAAATACCCCAAGAATCCTCTATGCTCCTTGATATTCAGAATACCTTGAAAACTCTTAGCAATAAGATGAATTCAATGGAGAAGAGAGAAATGGAGAGATCTCAACAAAGGATATTTCCTTATGTTAACAAGGATCAAAGACCTGGTCCTAGAAATAGCACTAGGGTTAGAGTAAATGTAATGCAAGAAGAGCCTGAATGTTCTTCAGAAACAAGTCTGGTGAATGTATGGTGTTTGGTGTGCAATGATCCTCATGATTCACAATCTTGTGTTATGTACCAACACCATGTACAATAGGCTATGGAGAAAGTAGAGAGAAATCAGAAAGGAAGAGTGAATATGCTCTGGCAACTAGATCAGATCATGGTTGGAAAAGATCTTGATGAGGATGGACCTATTTCTGTCATGACAAGGTCAGGCAAGAAAACACTGCAAGTTGATCCACAAAATATGGGTCAATTTTAGGTCCCCTCTCAAAAGAAGAAGGATCCACCTTCCCAGAGCAGTGATACTTTCCCTATCCCCTAGGCCAAAGAAAAGGAGGTCAGTCTTCCCAAGATATTTGAGAAAGAAACTGAAGGAGATAGAATGAGATCCAAGAATGAGGCTCAAGAGAGGCTTAGGTTCCCTTCTATTACCAAGAGATAGAGAATTGAGGCCACACAATAGTATAAAAGAAAGTATGGTGAGCTAGAGAGAAGGCCTGAGAGACCTACCTCTACCAAGTCTGAATACAACATTGTGGAAGAAATGAAGAAGATACCATCTAAAGCTAGCCTATATGATACTCTCTTCATTCCTGGCCAAATAGACCTACTAAAAGCTTCTCTGAACAAATATCCGTAGGAAAAGTAGGCCACCACAATCCTCAACATACCCTCTGAAAAGGATAAAATATCCCCTACCACTTTAAAGAATAAACCCCCTCCTTTTTACATTTCTCTAAGGATGGAGGGGTGGATTATTCGTAATTGTATGATTGACTCAGGGGCATCCACCACAGTTATGCCTAAAGTAGTTTGCGAGGAGATGGGTATGGAATATACCAGATCCTACCCTGGAGTTCTGTAGTTAGATGGGACACCAGTGAAGATAGTGGGAGTGATAAAATATGTCTTGATGAGGCTACATAGAGCACCTGAGGTAACCATAGTGCAAGAGATAGTGGTGGTGGATCTAGAGCCTTATTTTGGCTTATGCCTTTCAAGAGAATTCACTACAAAGTTGGGTGGATGCATGTATATGGACTATTCTAGCATGGTGATTCCTTTCAAAGGAAAGAGGATAAGAATAACACCCGAGAAGCCTGTGTCTTATCACATTGAAAAAATTGAAGAGGACATGTGCAATCTCACTCCTCTAGAGGAATTTGAATTTGTGGATAACTTTGAAGAGTTGGAGATTGAAGATGAATTACCTTTCAGAGAGGATTATAGTCAATTTGGGATAGGTATGGGTACATACAGTATTTCTATAGAGATAGAGAAAAGAGTTCCTACTATATCTAACCAGTCCTTGAGAGAAACAAAAATATGGACCATGCACTTTGATGGTGCAAGATGCAGAAATGGTGTTGGTGTCGGTGTGCTATTACAGTCCCAATCAGAAGGGACAAAGAGTTTCGCATATAGGCTAACATGGTCATGCACTAACAATGTTGTAGAATATGAGGCTCTATGCCTTGGGCTAATGCAAGCTGAAAGCATGGGCATCAAGATCTTGAACATATATGGTGACTCTAAATTGATTGTAAATCAGGTAAGGGAGAGGTGCAATAGTAAGCACCATTACCTGAAAGCATATAGAAATAGGGTATGGGATTTGATGGAATCCTTTGATGCCCTAAACATTAATTTTATTCCCAGAAGAAAGAATACCTTGGTAGATTCCTTAGAAGTTAGGGGAGCTAATTTCAACCCTTCTGTAGACATAGGAGTTAAGAAGGACAAAGGGATCAAAATGATTTTTAGGCCTATAGTGCCAGATAAGCAGATTTTTTAGTAGGTCTTTGAAAGTGATGAACAAATCATTGATTTTATGGTGAGAGAAGCCTATTTATCTACTATTCAAGAGGAAAATCTAGAAGAGATTGATCAACAGGATGTCATTCAACTCAAGAACAATCATATACCTAGAGGGTTGGTTACTCTAGAGAGCCTGTTTGATAATGAAGATAGGAAAAATATCAGATCCATGGAAATCAATGAGAAGATCTATAAAGAAATTGAAATTGAAAAGGAAAAGAAGCTCAAGGTTGGAGTCCGATGTTCTCTAGAAGAAGAGGAGGATATCAAAGCTTTATGCCTGAAGTACCAAGACATTGTAGCTTGGTCATATGAAGATCTTAAAGTATATGACAAGAAGGTCATCCAACACATAATTGAGCTAGAGCCAAATGCAAAACCATTCAAGAAGAAACAGAGGCCTATGAATCCTAGGATCGAAGCCATAATGAGAGAAGAACTATTGAAGTTGCTAAAGGCTAAGATCATTTATCCAATCAAACATTCAACCTGGGTAGCCAACTTGGTACCTGTAAGGAAGAAGAATGGTGACATCCGCTTGTGTGTAGATTTCAGAAACCTCAATCAAGCATCACTAAAGGACCACTACCCCCTCCCATAGATTGATCAAATATTGCAGATTGTGGTAGGAGTAGAAAGGTTCTCACTACTAGATGACTTCTCTAGCTATAACCAAATTTGGGTGAAGGATGAAGATCAATTTAAAACAACATTCACCACAAAATGGGGCACTTTTGCCTATCAGAGAATGCCTTTTGGGCTATCTAATGCAGGAGCCACATTCCAGAGAGCAATGGACTATGCCTTTGGGGAGTTGATCAACAAGGTCATTCTAATTTACTTAGATGATATGACTGTATTCTCCCATGACAAGCAAGACCACCTAGTACATCTAGAACAAGTCTTTCAGAAGTGCAGAGAATTTGGAATCTCTCTTAATCCTAAGAAGTCATTTTTTGTAGTTCATGAAGGAAATTTTCTAGGCCATGTGGTCTCCAAAGAAGGTATGGCCATTGATCCAGATAGAATCAAATCCATCCTTGCTCTTCCACTTCCTATGAACAAGAAAGCTCTGTAGTCTTTCTTTGGTCAGATAAACTTTGTCAAGAAATTCATCTCTGACTTTGCTTAGAAGGTGAAGCCTATATAAGAACTATTGAAGAAGAATGTAGATTTCAAATGGACTGAGGTAAGAAAGCAAGCCTTTGAAATCATCAAGCAATCCATTGCTACAACTCCAGTGCTAGTCAATCCAGACTTCAACAAAGACTTCATTCTTTATGCTTATGGAGTTGAGGAAAGCTATGCATCAGTGCTCACCCAGAAGAATGATGAAGGAGAAGAGCACCCCATATTATTTTGGAGCTAGAATCTTCATGAATATCAGGTTAAGTATAATTTTATTGAGAAACAAGTATTTGCAGTAATGAAATCATTGAAAAAATTTAGGTAATACTTGGTTCAAAGCAAGACCCTGGTTTATGTGGTTCATCCAGATGTGAGAAGTTTTATTTTACAAGGTGAACTAGGAGATAAGAGAGCTGGTTGGATTACTAAGATCCAAGAATATGATGTGGAAATCCATCCTACCAAGATGGTTAGAGGTAGAGCCCTATGCCAAGGTTTGATAGAAGTAGCAATTTTAACAGAAGTGATAGCATGTCAATCAACAATAGAAGATCAAACTAAAGAATTACAATCAGGTGAATCAAATTGGGTAGATCAGATGACTAAGTACTTTCAAACTAGGGTATGCCCTCCTAATATTAATCCATCATAGAGAAGAAGATATAGGCTTTAGGATTTGAAATATGTCTTATTACCAGAAGGTCTATACAAAAGAAACCTTGATGGAGTCCTCCTTAGATGCTTAAAATATGATCAACAACAAAAGGTCATAGAGGAGTTCCATGGGGGACTATCCAGAGGACACTTCTCAGGAAGAGTAACAACATTGAATATTATCAGGGTAGGCTATTACTAGCCTACCATATTTGTTGACACCTTCAAAGTCACTAGAGCCTATGATGAATGCCAATGGTATGTGGGAAGAACAAGGAATGCATCATTTCCCCTTAAGCCAATTCAAGTTGAGGAACCTTTCCAACAATGGGGGTTGGACTTCATAGGGGTTATCAATCCAAATTCCTCAACTGACCACAAGTACATTCTGACTGCTATAGACTACCTCACCAGATGGGTAGAAGCCATTCCTACAAAGAAATCAGACCAAGAGGTGGTGATAGATTTCATGGAAAGCTTGATTACAAGGTTTGGTGTTCTAGAAGCTTTAGTGAGTGACAATGGACCAACATTCATAGGGACTAAATATATTGAGTTTTCCAACAAGTATGGCATTACCATAAAGAATACTTCAAACTACTACCCCCAAGGAAATGGACTGGTAGAATCAACTAACAAGAATCTACTAAGAATTTTGAGAAGATCATTAGAGGGTAACAAGAGAAGTTGGCACCTACTGCTGGAACAAGCTCTATGGGTAGACATAATCACTATCAAAAATTCCATCAAGACCTCCCCTTATGCCTTAGTATATGGCAAGGAAGCAGTATTACCTATGCATTTGGAAATTCCAACCCTCAAGTTGGTAAACACAGAGGATGAATCTGAGAAAAATCTAGTGGAAACAAGGTTGACACACTTGTTGTAGCTAGAGGAGAAAAGAACTCAGGCATATGAGGATTTTCAAAAGCATTCATTTGACATCAAGGTATGGTTTGATAAGAAGGCAAGATTCAGAAAATTCCAAGTTGGAGATTCTATACTCAGGTGGAATGTGGAAAGAGCTAAACCGAGGCACCATCAGAAGTTTGACTCCTTCTGGGATGGTCCTTTCAAAATAGTAGAAGTTAAGGAAACCAATGTTTTCTAGCTTGAAGATCTTGAAGGAAACATACAACCGATTTTGGTCAATGGTTTTCACCTTAAACTCTATTTTGATTGAGATAAGCTCATTGTAATATATGTACATACTTTGTATCATATCCTTTTTCCATTTTATTTCAAGTTTTCATTTTTGATAAAATGCTAAAAAAAAAAGAGAAAATTTTGCTTCAAAAAATAAAGTGATGAGTTGCAAAATAAGCTAAGTGTCAGTGAAAAGCAACATGGTCCAATCCACTCTCAAATAAACTAATCGGTAGTAGAATACCGCATGCATTCCAATCCACTCTTAAAAAGACTAAGGTGGTAGTGGATCTCGGTCTATTGTCCAATCCACCAGAGTTCATGACTATTTTTGAGTGAGAAAGCAAAATCTTGCACCACATCATTTCCAAAGAAAGAAATATTTACAAAATTACCTCATAAGCTTCCTACACTACTCGAAGGAAAGAAAGATGATGAGAGACACTGCAAGTTCAGAAAAGTGCTTCATGCTTTAGCCAATCAATGAGCGACGTAACATCTCCAAGCCACCAAGATGCATAATTTTAATTTGAAAAGTGTGCAAACAGACTTACAATGATTGCATTAATGGTGGAAGGTGTACATGTAGTGGCATTTAAAAGTGCTAAAATGCAAAACTCATTCAATTATGAAAGTAAAGCCTACCAAGAGGAAAGAGTAGAGAATAACAAAGCATTATCTACAAACACTAGAGAAAGAACACTCTAAATATTTCTATGAAAATAGCTCCTAAGAAAGCGCTAAAAGATATGTAAAAAAGAGAAGTAGAGTTAGATGGCTATGTAAATCATGAGAAGTTGGTAGATATTATAATGACTCAATTAAGGAGAACCTTCTTGAGGAGAAATTTTGAGTTTAGATACTTCGAAGGGAGACCAATTCGACCTCAAGGTATCATTGTTATAAAATCCTTCTTATTCTCTTATATCTATGATTCCATTCACCATTATCCTGAGTTAATTTTTACAATCATTAAATTTTATGATCCTAAGAGAAGGGCAGTGAAAATAGCTAATGGTATAACATTATTTACCATTACCAAAGAAGCTTGTCATGATTTATTTATCATGGGAGTAAGCCCACCCCTAGAACCTAAACAATTTGATATAGCAGAACAAGCTAGGGTTTATTCTTCATTAATGGCTTATGAAGAAAAGGAAGTCATGGAAATATGGCTTCACTTCCAATTTAGATGAATAAAAGAGGAAGATGAGATGCCTGAAGTCCCAATCCCCATTGACCAATTTGCTAACCCAGAGCTCTATTCCATGCTAGCTTGTTTGGAGGGTTTGGATTCAGACCAACTCATGAGAGATTGGAAAATAGCCACTGCTTACTGTATTTCTAATGAGAAAATGTATGAACCAGAAGTAGAGAAAAAGGGTATTAAGGCCATTTACTTTGATTGGCCAGCTTTCCTTGCCAAAAGAATACATGAGCAATTAGTAAGGATGAAAAGGGATTCAGATACACCCTCTTTTCGACATTGTTCGAGTCTGGTTTGGATGTTCTTTGCTACTATAAGGAAGATGATGCCCTGGATTCTGATAAAAGAAAAGAATGACAAGGGAGACCCTATCCTTGTATACTATTGGACTGCTCATTTGAGGAGCACTGAGTCTATTTATAGATTTAACCTAGAATTTCTAGGGCCAGCTTTGAAGATAATGTATGGGAAATGCCCTAGGTTACCACCGTTGGCTAGAGAATTGTTGAGAATAGAGGGTGTCGAAGAAGGAGATTGGTACATCCTTACAGAAGGCACAATTATTAGACTATATGGCTTCATTGGTAAGCCTTTTATACTTCCTCATTTTATTACAAATAGATTATTAGCTCTAGAATATTTGAGGTAAGTAGATTTTATCAATATGAATTATGGCTCTGGAAAGAAAAGAAAATGTTTGTTGACCTACCATAGTGTTGATGATATAACTATCACCAAAAAGGGCCAGGGTGAACAAATCACCCAATATTTGGATAGGTTGGGCCTGTTCTACATCCCTCAGAGGTGGAGATATGACCCAGATGACAAATTCCAAAAGAGGAACATTGACCTTAATGGAGAGAAGGCCCACAAATTTGAGAAAACCTCAAGGCCTCATTTTGAAAAGGGTAGGAATAATAAGGAAAATTCTCCTTTAGATTGGAATGTTGCCAAGATGGAACAACTTCCCCCATGGCTAGACTTCTACGAGCAGATAGTTGATTTTGATTCAGATAAGAATGAAAGCCATCAATTGAAGGAGTCTACGATCAGAGAAGTTGAGAATAAAAATAAATGGAATGAAGGTAAGATAGTGGACTGGTGGAGGATGAGAGTGGAAACCGGTACAGAGAAATCTAAGTTTGGATGAGTAATTGATAATGATTTTTTTGATAGATATGATAAGAATATCACAACTTGGAAGGCAAAGGACCCAAAGAATCTAGTGTTGATTTATAAGAAGCCACAACCAGGGTCAGATTCTCCATCCCCACCTTCACAAGAGGAAACTCAAGGAGAAGGGGATGATACTCAATTAACTACTATTGAAGCTCTTAAAACATTTGAGCCCTCAATAGAACAACTAGAGAATTTTCCTAAAGGGGCACAGTTAATGAGTAGAATGCATTATTCTGATGAGAGGGCCATTAGCACAGAAGTCATCAAGATAGTAAGTAGGCCCAAGCACCTAGCTCTGGGTGGAGAGCCCCCTAAAATAGAAATATATTGGAATGAGAAGGATAAGAACTTTATGTTTACACCGATGAGTTTCACCACTACAACTACAATGGAGCTCAATCCTATTTTTGAAGAACATTACAGGAAGAACCATTGCAGGAAGGAATTTTTGAGGAAGATACAGAGAATGATAAGCCGACAGTATTTCAAGTTTTTAAAAGAAAAGCCAAAAATGCATCGAAAAGAGCTCAGAAGGAGGTCTGTAAGAAATAGAATATGGATAAGGGGAATATTGTTGAGAAGACCCCTATCTCAATTGTAGAAGAATCAGTACAACAAACACAACAACAAAGTACAGAGGTAGCTCCAGAACTTCCTACATCTGTAGGTGAAGGTATGATTTCTATCCCCTCTTCTCCTTCTCCTCCTATTTCCCCAAAGAAAGCTCCTTCCCCTTCTAAAGAAAAAGTTGAAATAAAAGTGCCCTCTCCCCCTCATAATTCACCACCTATTTCACCAACAAATACAGAGGGCCAAGTCAATCCATCTCCTCCACAATCATCTAAAATTCCTCCTTCATCATCCACTATAATCCCATATTTGCCATCTCAACCACCCACATCATCTGAAACACAAGTTGTTTCATCCACACCCACTCACCCTTCTATGAGTTTTACTTTAGTTCCCATGACTTTTCCCATTGTAACAACAACAATAGTCACAGACTCAACTATAGTCACTACCACCATTTCATCATCAACTACTGAGTCTACTCTTCTCTATATTATAGCTTCTCCTCCTCCTACAAGTTATCCTACACTAGAAACTTTGCAAAAGAAGGAAATTTCATAAAAAATTCAAGATTTTTGGGTAGAAAAGTTGTCCAAACCTTCAAAGAGGATGGCTACAAAGAGAAGTACTATGTCTGTTGATCCGATTTCAAGGCAGAGAGCATCCAGGTCCATTATTCCTCTAGTGAGTAAGCCTAAAATAGAAATGACTGCTCAAGACTATCATCTAGAAGAGTATACAAAGGACATTGAGCAGTTACCTATTGAAGATGAGTTGGTTATAGCTAAAGCCCACTTGGACACTTTCTATGTCAAGGTTGATATATACAAAGAGAAAGTTGACAAGTTAGAGCGGACAATAGAGAAGCTTGAGAAGATAATCAATAACCAAAAAATATAGAGAAAGCTATCAGAAGTGAAGCAAAGAACTAGTAAAGCAAATTCCAAGAGGCCAATAAGCTCAAAGAGCAAGTAGAGGAGCAAAAGAAGAAAAATGAAGAACAAGCCAAAGAGATACAGAGCTTGAAGCACCAACTTCAAATTGAAAAGGCCAAGTCTTTAAGCTTCTCAAAAGTAGGGCTAAAGAAAGTAAGGAAATAACTATTGTCCAAAGTTTTGGAGAAATGCTCAGAGCTGCAGCCCATCATTGACTACATGGATGATGCCAGCCACCTACTTTAGAATACCCAAGAAGATCTAGATAGCTTCACTAAAGAACTACAACCAATGGTGATTCCAATAGAAAGATCTATAAGTTGGCAGATAGTAGGCTCAATGAGACTGCTAAACCTATTCCTAATAAAGAATGGAATACTACTAGATTGGCTACCAAAGTCATAGTAAAGAAGAATAGATTATTGCAAAAGGCTTGGTTATTGTATGATAAAGTGGAAAATACAATTCGAGATGTAGTAGACATCAATCAAGAGATGGTTCAAAATGGCTTTAGAGGGTTATGGTTGGAGAATAACACTTTGTTATCAGAAGAAGAAATTAAAAAGAGTGTAGCCTAGAGCCTCCAAGATGAATCTGAGATTGATGCCTTGGAAGAGCCAATTGATCAAGAGCAGGTTTCACAAATGATAATTGATTTAACCAGACTCCGAGACTTGATGGAAGACTTGGTAAATAAGGGAAGCGCTACAAATTATGAAGATACTACTGAGTTGGAGTACATTCACAAGCAACTTAAGGAGACTTCCAACCCTTCTGAAGTAGTCTAGAAACAAGCCTTGCAAACTCTGAAGTTGATGGTCCAATTGTTTGGTAATGATGCTAGGGAAAAAGATAAAGAGCAAGATTCACCTATTGAAGAAGAAGAAGTTGAGCAAGACCAAGAAGATAATGTTGTAGAAGAAGCTCAACAAGAAGGTGAAGAACCAAATAGGGTTACTACAAACCCTCAAGAGGCACAAGCATAAAGTTTTTTTTATGTTGTACATTTTTGTAGTCATGTAGAAGTTTTGTATTTTGTTTTTTTGTTTTGACTCTAACACTATCAGAAGACAATAATAAAAGCATGAAGCTAAAAGATAGAGAATGAAATTTTTGTGAAGGTATTCATATCATTTTTGAAGAAGCATAAAAGGGAGAACATAGCTCTATTTTTGCTTAACATTGGAGCAGTTTTGAAGGAGTGGCAGAGATATTTGTGTTTCCAGTATGATCTCGATATGAACCATTACCCTCTAGGTGAATTCACAAGGTTTTCAGAGGGTAATGGTCATATAGAAATTATTCTATGAAGCATTGTTTGAAGATTAGCATTTTTTGACTCCTGATGCCCAATGGATAAGACTCTGAGTTCGATGGATTTGTGAGAAAATCCACCCGAGAGGCGCCAGAATGTAGGCCCAAAATGGCCACATCCTTAGAAAACTTTGAAAATTTATTCTAAGGCATGAAAAGGCTCCAATCCATTGAGGATAGAGAGTATTTCAGAGTGGATCAATGCAAGAGGTTCCAATCCGCTCAATACTTAGTGTTTTTGCAAACATGAGCGAAGTGTTCTATTCCGCTCGATACTTAGTGTATCTTACAATGGCTTAGCATGAAGTTCCCAATCCATAATTCAATCGAGTCTTAATGATGTTCAGCACATTTCAAAGTGTGGATTGGTGATATTACTTCATCTCATGCGCTCAAGTGACTAAGTGTCGAGAATGCCCATTCCATTGAGTTCCAAGGCTATTTTTGAGTGGAATGGTGACAAGCTCCACGCTACTCGATAAGAAGGTCTAAAGCACTCAAAAAGAAGTAAAGGTAGTGGAATAGCACAAAGATCATTTTTCATTACTTTTTGAGTGGATTGGCATTTTTATAGTCAAACCAAGTCAAAGTTGATGGAGCAAAAATCAAGGAGTGGATTGCAACTAATGTCTTATACCATGGATGTGAGAAGGAAATAAACTATTTTAAAGGCTAAGTGAGCGGATTGATGATGAGCTATATTCCACTCAACAAGTAGTGTATTTTCATGTGAGCTCCAATCCACTGGCCGAAGCCATCCAAGCTGATGTCAACATTATTTTTAGAGTGGATTGGTGATTTGTTCTACCCTACTAGTCTATAGAGCATTATTGAGGTTTAATCATAGTCATCCACTAAGTGCATCAATGATGGATATTATGCTAATATTTTTATGAGCATACAAAGGTAGATTCTTGGTGGATGAAATCCAATCAGTTCGAAGCGGGTAGGTGAAGCGTCCAAGGGTACCAAGAACCAAGAACTAGAGTAGTTGTAGATCTATGATGGAATGGAGTTCTCAAGAAAGATGAATGGTTCAGATCTAGTTTCTAATGGCCTGAGTCTCAACTACCACTATTGAACCAACAAGTTGTAGAGTCGAGCTACCATGGTGGATGACTTCCAATAGATTTCTCGAACTCTACAAATGAATGAAATGATGCCAGCATAGCTCTCTACTGATCTATCATATTCTAAATCCTTGTAATGTCTCCTCTAATTTCTTTCATTGTAAACTATAAATAGAGGTTAAACCCTCAATTTTTAGGGTCGACTCTAGTGCATTTGCTTGCCCTACTATGTAATATTTTTTGCAAACTAATGGAAGGAGCATTACTCAGATTTTTGACTCAAGATTTATCATCTTTGATATCTTTCATTAAGAGGTTCGAGTTATGAATTGCATTTCTATCAATGTTGTAATGGTTAGTTCATTCCATTTGTATTGGATTACTAGTTGTTAAGGTAATTGAAATCTATTCATAGTTAGATCTGTGTTGGCAAGAAGTTTATTTCTGTAAAGTCTGATTATTGATCTATTCTGCTAAATTGGATTGTTAATATATTAGATATTGAAATTACTTCTTGGAACATATCTCTGTTTTGCTTTATTGTATGAATATTTCATGGTTTTGGGTGTTGCTAATCCTGAGTGTGGGACACTGGAAGTAGTTTGCTAAAGGTTTTTCCTATGGATGCCTATGTTGTTAGCCCTATCCAGCCACTGTTAATGCATAATTTCTTAACCCTAAACCTTTTCTAACCCTATTCCTCAAAACCATTATTGAGCTTAATTGAGTCAACATTCTTTTTAGTTGACAAGGAACCAACCTACTCTGGAGGTTGGGCTGAAGCAATATTTGGTCCATCCAATGTTGAGTTATGAGTTGTGACTATCGGGTGCAAGCCTGGCCAAAAAATTGGAAGATAGACAGTTGCAGTATCAAGTAAAACTTGATGACAATTCGGATCCCAACACTACCAAATAATATAATATGGGAGGTGTTGGTAGTATTACATTATTTGGCCCCTTGTAAATATTAGTTTGGTAGTTGATTTATATTTTATATAATATATCGTCAATATGAGAGAAAGTGCAAGGTATCAAGAGAGAGAATGAAGTGTCACATTTATATATGGCAAGATGAGAGTTGTCTTTATGAGGAATATGAAAGGACGCATCTCCCAAATGTTAGAGGAGAGCAACAGTCAAAGTACTAAAAAGTTATGTAAAATTATATATTAGAGACATCTCTCCATGCAATGTAATCTATCTATATCATTCTTGTAATATTTTGATATTGTGTATTTGAGTTATATTTGTGAGATATTATTATTATTTTAGTATTGAGATTTATCATTAGTTTGATTAATGGTATTCATTTGATGTATTCTTGATCCTAGATAAAGCTTTCGATGAATTAATATATTAAGAAAGCTAACAGTATGAAAGAAGGGTGAAATCAAGGTTGGGTGTTGGGCATGAGAAAATAGCTTTCGATGTCTTTTACAATAAAAGTGGACCTATTTATAAGTTGAGAGGAGGGTGCCTTCCCTTCGAAGATCTATGCAAAAGGTCTAGGATACATTTTGTTCTTACAACCATGAAATCCTTTTGTAATTAGTGTGATGATAGCTTTTAAGTCTCTAGATTTAGGGCCATAAATATTGAAAGCTTTAAGGCCTTTGGATATTTGGTGCATATGACTAGGCTCTCTATTGTGATATTGGGGTGGTTTCACCTTAAATATTTCATCACACTTCTTCTAGGATGTGTCGCTCTATTGACATGGCAAACATGACCTCCTTGACTAGTGTAGGTGGATAGGATAGGATCAGGTGTATGGTGGGTGGTGGCCACAACTGACGTGTGGTCGACCATGACAAGCTTAGCTATAAAAGTTAAGTTTTGTGGCCATTTAATAATGTCTTCTTTAATGCCCTTCTACATACTCTTCATTTGCATGTGCAACCACCATGTGTCCTTGGATGGGATAGACCCTCCTTCAACCAATGGTAGACCTTCTCCTTAGGGTGTTGGTTCTTTCCTCTCATGGGATCTTGACTAGCTGCCACATGTCTAACTTTAGATTCAATCAGAGACCCCACTCTTTCATTGGTGCCTTTTTGGTTAGAGAGACCACACAGGCCATTGAACTAAACTTGATTTGGGAAGTCAAGAAGAATTGGCCATAGATTGAACATATAATGATTAGTGCAACTTTCTACTTTGCTCGCTCTTCCTTGAAGCTCTTTTATCCTAACTAAAGATGAGAAGTACCTTTTTAATTGGAGGTAGGAAGCACCCTTTGACAAAGCGAAACCTTGGTTGGTCCCACTTTTAACTGATCTGTCTTAGAGTGAAGTGGTGTTGTAGGAAAACATTCCCTACGCTAACTATGTAGAGTTTAATTTTTTTTTGGATATTATCCATAAAGAAATGGAAATTTGGAGTTGGTCCCCACCAATGAGGACTATAGGAGTGAATTTAACAATAAATTAGGGATAACCCTAGTTTTAGAAATGTATGAACTCTCAGGAGTGGATGAAGATGAACCTAAAGAATGCCTAGAAGAAGAGGTACAAGCTTAAAGATAGTTTTATAGAGGTAACAATTATATTCTTTGGAGTAAAGGGAAAGCACCACCAACTTTTTCTACACCCTAAACAAAACCTCCATAACACCTAATGAGCATGCCAATAAAAACCCAGACCCACCTAAGGGTCTCATATTGCCTATGTAGACAAAAGTCAATCCACCATTACCATAGACATAAACTTCCAAAATAAAATAAGTCTGGATATAATATTATTGAAGACCTTAAGAAAACCAAGGCAAACATTTCTTTGTTTGAGGTAGCTTAGTTAATCGACTAGAAGGATTTTTTACTTAATTTTTTTCTAACCAAAATAATAATAAAAAAGACTAAAAAAGCTAATGATGCTCAAGTGGTCATACACAAAGAAAATATAGAATCTCCATATTTCCTTTTGACCATTAGAATTGAATGTAAATTTTGCATAATTATGTTATGGATTTAGGTGATTCTGGTAATGTGATGCCATATGTTGCCAACCAAAAATTAGGACTAAACAAGTAGGTTGTTTAGCTAGATAAGATAGAGGTAAACATGGTCGAGGTGTTGAATTAGATCCATATACATTTGGTTACTAAACCCAGGATACAACAATACATATTTATTCAAGTAATGGATATCCTAGATGCATACGAGCTGTTGCTCAGTTTCTAGCGATCAAGAATACTAAATGAGCATAGCCAACAAAATTTGGATAAAAAGAGAGCCCAGGCTAAAGGAGCTCATCATTGTGTACAACAACACCAAGGTTCTATATGTTGAGTTAGATTTGGGAATCTACACTATATAGATGGAAACCTAACCTATATATAATACTCTAACAGTATGGGCCCCACAAAGTAAACCAAAAAAATCTAAAGATCAGTTATGGACCCTCAAATTTGATGGGTCAAAATGTAAGCATGGTAATGGTGTTAGAATTAAATTTTTTAACCCTAGAGGTAAATCATGTCTTGCTACTTATAGATTGTAATTCCCTTGCACCTGATGTTGCTAGGTATGAAGCCTTGGTCCATGGATTGTAGGCCATCAATAAGGGAGTTAAGTATGTAAATGTCTTCGGAGACTCAAAATTGATGATCAAACAAGTGTAAAACTGGTGTGCTTGTCATGACAAACATCTCTCAAATTATCATAGCCATGTTTGGGACTTAATCAAATTGTTAACCATTCCATATAGAAAGAATCATACTGCAAATTCATCGATAATAGCAACAAGTACCCTAGAATCAATTGCTTATTTTAAGATTAAGTGATTATTTATAGAACTGGTCATCATTCCCTCTAGACCAAACAATGTCTATAACTTCATGGTATTTGAAGACGATGAGCATATAGTCGATTTTCTCTAGTTTAAGCATGTTTGAAACATAGATCATAGATGAGAAAAACAAAAATTGCATAGAGCTAGATGAAGAAGGTGAGTTGAGTTTGAAGATTAAATTCATTTTAAAAAATATGGTTTCTTTGGAACATCTATTTGAAATTATTATTATGACCACAAGAAACAAATTATCTCATCTAAAAAGGGATCATACAAGGCATACAATCTAGGAAATATTGTAATCCCCAAAATGTCTTCCTAGGAAAGACCTACACTAATGAGGAGAAAAGAGAAATAATTCAGGCCTTAAAGGATTATAGAGATGTTATAGCATGCAGCTATGAAGATCTAAAGGTCTATGATATGTCCATTATTACCTATAGCATTCCCCTAAAACTAGGAACAAAATCCTTCAAACAAAAACATAGACCAAAGAATCCATTATTGGAACCTCTCATTCTCAAAGAGGTACAAAAATTATTGTCATCCTGCATCATTTTTCTTATAAGACATTCTACCTGGGTTGCAAATTTGGTACCAATCCATAAGAAGAATGGAGAAATATATGTATGTGTAGATTTTAGAAATCTTAATAGAGAATTTGAGAAGGATAATTATCCCCTCCCTTCCCTAGATGAAGTACTACAAATGGTGAATGGCTCTTAGATGATGTCCTTCCTAGATGGTTATTCAGGATACAATCAAGTAATGGTAGACCCCAAGGACAAGATTAAAACAACAAATACTACAAAAGAGGGAATGTTTGCATATAGAAGAATGTCATTCAACCTTATCAACGTGGGAGTGATTTTCTAAAGAGCAATGGCCATTACCTTCAAGGACCTCATTGGGAAATGCATTGTGATTTATATGGATGACCTTACTATATTTTCTAAAAAATGTACAGACCACGTGGAAGACTTAAAAAGGGTATTGTAGAGATGTCAAGAGCATAGAATTTCATTGAATCCCAAAAAGTATATTTTTAAAGTTACAAAAGGAAAAATCCTAAGGCATGTTATTTTAGAAGCCAATATTTCCATTGACCCATAAAGAATTAAAGTTATTCAAAAAATTCCCCTACCTAGAAGCAAAAAGGAGTTGAAGTCCCTCTTTGGCAAAATTAATTTTATGAGGAAATTTATTTTTAGGTTTGCAAAAATAGTCCAATACTTGACCATAATGGTAAATAAGGATGCCAAGATTACATGGATTGGGAAATCACAAGCCACATTCTAAGAAATTGAAAGGGCAATCATGAATGCCCTTATATTAATCAGTCCCGATTATAGTTAGCCTTTCTACATTTACTCATTTGCATCAAAACATTTGACTGTTGGTGTTTTAACTCAGAAGAAGGAAGTTGGATATGAAATACCATTATACTTCATAAGATTTCCATTGAAGGATTCTTAACAAATAAGCCTTTGCTCTAATCAAAGCTAAGAATAAATTTTGGCACTACATCTTGCACATGAAAATGTTTGCAATAATACTTAGATCCGATTGTGAAAACAATGTTGATGTAGAATTAGTTAGGAGAATGTAGAGGCAAGTGGGTGTCTATGCTACAAGATTTTGATTTGGAAATCCATTCCATGAAAATTATCAAAGGATAGAGATAGAGCAAAACATTGGCTAAATTTGACTCTCGGATCTCATGCCAACATTATTCTATGGAAGAAATTACCCATGATGAGTGGTATATGGATATAATTTATTATTTACTAACCAGAGTAAGAACTAATCACTTAAATTCCACCCAAAGAAGAGTGTTGTACCTTTAAAGTGTGAACATCATGATAAAATCAGATACTATGTACCAAAGAAACCACAAAGGGATTTACTTGAGATGTTTGGACAAACAAGAAGCTGCCAAAGTCCTTAAATATTTTCATGGAAAATATGGAACATGACATGGCTCGAGGAATGCCATAGCACATCTCAATTCCAAAAAGCTCCAAAGGTATCTAATCCCTTTGGTCACATTTCAATTTCAAAAGGCTCCAAAGGCACGTAACATCTTTGGTCACACATCAAATCAAAGTCATTTTCATCTATACATGTTGCTTGTGCTATCTAAATTCAAAAAATTCAAGGAGCACTTCAACTTACCAGGTTAGGGGGAGTAAAAGATCCTGAGCCACTGAACATCATACACTTGAGAGTATTCTATACTTAATGTGATTTATATATGTATATATACATGGCTATTATACAAAAACAACCTTGTATTTCATACATTTCATTTCACACATCACATTGCATACATTACATTTCACACATTGCATTACACACATTCCATTTCACAAATTGCATTTCATACATTCACAACCACATTTCACATTTCATATTAGGGATCATTTATTCAGTTTAGACAATAATTGGTCCAATAAAGTCATGTTGTCTTAATCAGGGGCACCTTCAAATCATCATCCATTTCATTACACCATTCCATAAAGCCAAATTGTCATTAGCAATGTTCATAATTCCTATGTGTTTTTAGTCACTCAGCCATTCCTAGTGTTTTAAGCAAACCACAAATACATGTCGAGTTTTCTTTAGGACCAAGACACATTTTCACTAAGAAAATCTTGAGTTCTTGGAATTGACTCCAAAACATTCTTGAACCAAACACAAATCACACATCTTAAAAAAATATTATGTCAAATAGAGATAACACCATACTAGGGTTGTACCTCGAAGTAAAAAGGGTATTCCTTGCTTGTCCCATTATGCAACATAGCCCACAAAAATAGTGGTTTTCATCACTATCACAAATTTCAAAACAAAAGATAGAGTAGTAAGGATAGGGTACAATTATCATCACACTTAGGTTGAGAATTTGATTCCCCAAAGCTCTAAATATTTCATCACACACCACAAATCCTCAAGCTATAAGGATAGTACTACATTTCCAGTCAAACGGTTAGGTAGTCATCCCAAAAGCCTAAATATCAAATTCTTGGACTATGGAGCTAGTCTTCATCGGAGCTATAGATACTTGACTGGCAGTTGAGTGTGCTCATGTGTGGTGATATGCCTATTTTAAAGGAGTGGTAGAGGTATCACACTTTCCCCCAATCAAAAAAAAAAATACACAAATTGGGGGTGTTCAAGGTATCACACCCTCCCCACCAATTCAACAAACAATTCAATCACTCAATCACATCACATCATCAAGTCAATTGCCAGGTTCAAAAGGTCACATAATTTTTCAAAGGTTGAGCCCTTTGCCTTGCATACACACATCACATTCAAAAAGCTCCAAAGGAACCAAACTCCATTGGTCACAATCACATCACATCATCAACAAGTTAATTTCCAGTTTTAAAAGTTTACATCCTTTTGTCAAAGGTTGAGCCCTTTGCCTCGCATACACACATCACATTGAAAAAGATCCAAAGGAATCAAACTCCTTTGGTCACAATCACATCACATCATCAACAAGTCAATTGTTAGGTTCAAAAGGTTGCACCCTTTTCCTTGCATTCACATCAACACATCAATTGCTAGGTTCAAAATATTATGTTCTTTTATCAAAGGTTGCATCCTTTTCCTTGCATTCACATCATCCACATCCATTGCTAGATTCAAAATATTGTGTTCTTTTATCAGGGGTTGCACCCTTTGCCTTGCATTCACATCATCCACATCCATTTCTAGGTTCAAAATATTGTGTTCTTTTGTCAAAGGTTGCACCCTTTGCCTTGCATTCATATCATCCACATCCATTGCTAGGTTCAAAATATTATGTTCTTTTGTCAAAGGTTGCACCCTTTGCCTTGCATTCACATCATCCACATCCATTGCTAGGTTCAAAAGATTGCATTCTTTTGTCAAAGGTTGTGCCCTTTGCCTTGCATTAATTCCTTGTCAAAAACCCCTTTTTTGTTAGGGCAAAAACATAATCATTCATTACATCATCAAAATTCCTTGCATTCAACATCATAAATTTTACTCATCATTTTATTTATCAAATTCCTTTGCACTTTCCAAGTGAACCTCGTATCTAGTGGTTTATCCTAGTCACTTGGTGGTTGCAGTGACTGGTTATCCATACAATCTGGTAGGATGGACAAATCACCATAAGGACACTCACATTGCTAAAAGCCCCTTCATATGTTAGGGCAAAAATAGAACCAATCATGTATATCATACAAAAACCCCTTTTCTGTTAGGGAAAAAACAAAATCAGTCACTTACATTATCAAAAAAACCTTCATCTATTAGAGCAAAAATAGAATCAATCATTACATAATTCACATTCATTACATCAATCATTTACATCATTCATATCATCCAAATTTCTAAAATACCTTCATTTGTTGGGGCAAAAACAGAATCAATCACTTGCATTTTCACAAAAATCCTTCATTTGTAAGGGCAAAAATAGAATTAATCATTTACATTGCAAAAAAACTTTCATCTGTTGGGGCAAAAAAAAATAGAGTCATTCATTGCATTATCCATACATCTGCATTCAACATCATCAATTTCATTCATCATTACACCTTCATTCAACATTTTCCAAGTACATTTGCAAGTACAAATGAACCTTGTATTTAGTGGTTTATCCTATTAACCTGGCAATTACAGTGACTGGTTATCCATGCAATTTGGTAGGATGGGTAGATTAACATAAGGACATTTACATTTTTAAAAACCCCTTTTTTGTTAGGGAAAAAATAGATTCAATCGTTGCAATTTTCATAGTCATTATATTCTCCCATTATTGAAAACCCTGTAATTTGTTGGGGCAAAAACAGAACACTCACATTCACAGATCACATCACACCAACATTCAACATCATCAATTTCATTCATCATTACACCTTCACTCAACATTTATCAAATACATTTACAATTACAAGTGAACCTTGTATTTAGTGGTTTATCCTATTAACCTAGCGGTTGCAGCGACTGGTTATCCATGCAATTCGGTAGGATGGATAGATCACCATAAGGACACTTACATCTTCACAAAACCCTTTTTTGTTAGGGCAAAAATAGAATCAATCATACGACTATCAAAAACCCCTTCATCTGTTAGGGCAAAAATAGATTCCATCACTTGTATTTTTCACAAAATTTCTTCATATTTTAGGGAAAAAATAGATCACATTCACATTTACATTCAACATAATAAATTTTATTTATCATTACACATTCATTTAACATTCACTTTGCAAGTACAAGTGAACCTTGTATTTAGTGGTTTATCCTATTAACCTGGCGATTACAGTGACTGGTTATCCATGTAATTCGGTAGGATGGGTAGATCCCCATAAGGACACTTACATTATCAAAAACCTTTCATAAGTTGGGGCAAAAGCAGACTCAATTCCTTACATTATCAAAAACCCTTCATTTGTTGGGGCAAAATAATACTCAATCACTTGCATCCATGATCAAAAAATGTAGCTTACCTCCACAAAATCACTTCATATTGCATCTATCAATACATTGTTCATCATCACATCATGTCAACATCATATCCATCTATCAATCATTACATTTGCACATTTTCCAAGTTCACTTACAATTTCAAGTGAACCTCGTATCTAGTGGTCTATTCTATCTCCTTGGTGATTGTAGTGATTTGCATCCATGCAATTTGGTAAGATGAGTAAACCACCTGTTGGTCCAAAATCTGCCACAGGAAAGGATTTTACAAGTGCACCCTAGACCCGGCCAACATTGAAAGGCTGGAAGCAAGAAATGGCTTCCAGACCAATCTCCAGAGTGGGCTGGTTCCCTTCACTATTCTAGACTTGGTTTAAGATAAGGGTTGCAGGAAAGAGATTTAAAAACTACGTAGAAAGAAATGGGAAATATGGCCACAGCCGAAGTTATAAGACCGGGAAAATAGCAGCAGGAAACTTAAAAATGCAACAACAAAGCAAGTAATAAAAATTATTAACTTAAACCTTCGCACGATGTATGCAGGAAGACCCTCCAAAACTACATTCCGTAAATCATACTCTCACGGCGGTACATAAATCCAATATGCATAATTTTAATGCAAAGACCATGAAGAAATACAAAGCTATTAGAAATGCAATAGAACAGAAAGGAAATCACCCATACAACCGCTTGACAAATTAGAAGCCAACTCGTTATTCCCGCAAATGCATCTCCAGTCTCTAGCAGAGAATTTTTCCCAACCTTTTGAAATGAGAATTACATTGGTTTTTATAGAGGGCCGTCCTCTTTGCAGCATTAAATGTTTGCCACCATCCTCCTCGTGATCTACAATTGTGCATTGGAAATTACATACACGATCCCTTGATTACAGCCTCGAAGAAACAAAAATTAAATGCAATGAAACGTTCGCGGTCCTTCATTAAATTTGGTTCTTCGAACATGTGCATGAAACCGTTACGACAATCCACGAACAGCAGCCTCGAATGCATTAAATCTTCAATCTTGGTGGCCTGGGCGCGTCTTTTACTTTGAATGCCTTGGAAATCCGCAAAACATTTAATTCGGGGCAGCATTTAATCATCGAAAACTCAAAAAAAACCTCCTCGAGCGTTCATACTATGTTCTGGCAGGAAACTGTCGCAGGTCGCGAAAACGCGACGGGTCACGAAATCGCGACATGTTTTAACTCCGTACACTTTGACCACCTTTGACCCGCGAAAATGCTCCCTGTCGCGCTGTCGCTACATCTTCGGCTTTGTCTTCTCTATCGCTAGCTTAATCCCGTGAAAATGGCACATGTAGCGATATCGCTACGCATTGCGGCCTTTGGCTATTCCTTCCTTCCTGCACCGCGAAAACGGAACATGCAGCGCATCGCTGCACTTTTCGGCACTTTGTACGGTCTTCTGGATGGGTCGCGAAAATGCGACGCCTTTTGCTTTTTGCATGATTCTCTTCGCACTCCGCCTTGTCGCCTAGAACTTGCAGCGAATCGCTGCATTTTCTATACCGTTTGTGAAAATAAGCGCATCGCTGCACCGCACTCGCCTTGTCGCTCTAACTTGCAACGAATCGCTACATTTTCTATGCCTTTTGCTAAAATAGTTATCGCATCGCTGCACTTTTGAACACTGAAACCTTTGAAGCCAAACGCCACGAAAATGGAACATGTAGCGATATCGCTACATGTTTCAGGCACCTTGTACGGCCTTGAAGACGGTCCGCGAAAACATAACACCTTTTGCACTTGAATGTCTTCAATTCTTCCTTGTCTCCATTTCGCTACCAATTTGAGCACTTAACCATTTTCATGCTTTTTGATCAATTTTCATCCCCTCGCATGATTTCGCCGCATATTCATGTCGCTTGGCCTTATTGTTGATATTGCAACTAATCGCTACAACTTATCGCTTCCTTTGCTTCTTGGACCAAAATGGCCGCGATTTTGAAGCATGTAGCGATATCGCTACGTTTTGCTCCTTCCGTACCAATTGCCACTTTGCCATCGCGAAAATGCTACAGGTAGCGCGTCGCTGCAACTTTCCCATGGCTTCCTCTTCTTAACAATCATGCAGCGAATCGCTGCAGCTTTTAACCTTGGGTCTTCGAAGCCAAACACCGCACGAAAATGAGACGTCGGCGCTGCGCTGCAACTTTTGCTTTGTGTCTTCGGCTGGACTTTTTGTCGCGATTTCACGACATTTTGTCGCTGTTCCTCCTTTGCCTTCCGAAAGTCACGAAAATGGAACACGTCGCGATATCGCGACGGTTCCGCCCAACTCCGCTGCCTGCGTTGACCGCGATTTCGCGACATGTCGCCGAATCGTCGCAGCTTTTAGACTTAGTCATTTTTTGCTCATTTTTTCTTCTTTTTCGCCAAAGCTGCATCAAAGCTGATATTGAAGGTCAGATTTTAAATAATACACCAATGCATTAATCAATGAGAATCAATGTGGCAAAAATGCCAACATTCTTGGCGGCTCGCGGGGTATACAACTTGCTGTATGCAAGAATCCAGGCCTTAGTCCATTGGGCACAGAGTCATATCAGAACAGGAAGGTGGCTACTGCAAAACATGTCAGTGGGACTGCCGCAAAACTTCTTCTGCTGCTACCGAAAACTAGAACCGGAAGAACATGCATAGAAGCGGTTATAAACTGAAGAGATGGAATGTGATGGTGGAGTGAGCTCCTGCGATTGCGCAGGCGGTGACTGCAATGGAGTGGTGTGAATAATAAAATGATGGAGCAAAAGTGACGTAATAGACATAACAACAACATGTTGCTACACTACCAACGGCAATAGATGGAATGAACGAATAGATGGAACAGAAATGGAAGTTTTGAAGCGTGAAATGAAAATGAACTAAGTCGGAAAATAAATGCTTTTTAAAACAAAAACCAAACTGGGAAGAAAGGGATAAGAAGAAATGGGGAAAAGAGAAAAGGGGAGAAGAAACAACAGCCGTGGCTTATTCTTTTTGTTTTTTTATTGCAAGAAGAAAGAAACAAAAGAAGGAAGAGGAAGATGAAGAAAGGAAATAGAAAGCAGGGGAGGGAAAAGAAGAATTCTTTGGAAGCCACAAACTGCCGGGAAAGGAAGGACAAAAGGGAAACAAACACCTACAGCCCACAAGCAACAAGAGCCAAGGTGACAACAAAAGGCAAAACCTATATACATACTCTTTTCTTCTTCTTCACTTCCTTTTTTTTTTTTTTTATATATATATATATATATTTTTTTTTATATTATATACAAACTCAAATTGAACTTGCGAATTCATGAAAAGTAGGCTTTCAAATGAAAGCCATTAACTGAAATTGGAAGTGGGCTACCATCCATGTCTTCCAAATAGAAAGAATTAGCTACACCTGTGCTGGAAATACGGAAGGGACCTTCCTAGAAAGCATCAAACTTCTTATGATTGCCAGGTTTAGCTTTATTCTCATTCCATTTCAGCACCAAATCTCCCGTCTTGAATGGACGGGTGCGTAGAATGCTTATAAAACCACTTCGAAATCCCTTGCATGTGCTTGTCAAATTCATTATATGCTTTGGAACGCTGCTCCTCTAATTCCAACAACTGTGCTATTCGCAGATCCAAGGAACTCAGGTCCGTCTCATCATCTTGAAAAGACCGCAACCGCCGTAATATCGGCAACTCAAGATGAACCGGCAACCTTGCTTCTTTGCCATAGACTAGGGCATATGGTGAGGTTTTAATGGACTTCTTGACGGAAATCCTGTCTCGCCCATAACGCCCGATTCAATAACAAGTGCCATGATCTTTTGTTCTCTCCCAATGACCTCTTCAAAATTCCGAGCAAATTTTTGTTCGTTGACTCGCCAAGCCATTTCCCCGTGGATAGTAATTGGAAGATGTCTTAAGGAAAATGCCAAACTTGTTAGCAAACTCACCAGTTCAGCTCCAATGAATGGAGTCCCATTATCTGTAATGATGGCGTCTGGAACACCGAAACGTGTAATCAAACTCTCAACAAAAGAAATCACTACAGATTGATTGGCCATCTTTGTAGGTATGGCTTCGGACCACCTTGTGAAATAATCGTAGTCGTTAAGATGTATCTCGTGACCACCGAGGAATTAGGATCAATTATTCCAATAAAATCCAAACCCCATTGCCGAAAGGGTGCTTCAACCTCGAACCGGATGCAAAGGCAGTGCCGCATTCCTTACTCTTCCCGAGTATCTTTGACACTTATCACAAGCTTGTGCAATTTTGAAAGAATCTCGAGAACAGGGTCGGCCAGTAGTAACCAGCTCGAATGATTTTCAAGGCCATCGGTCTTCCTGCAAAATGTCCTCCTGATAGACCAGAATGGAACTCTTCCAAGATCCTATCCTTGTCTCGCTTGTTTAACACACTTCAAAAGAACACCATCAATATTTTTAAAAAATAAACCATCCGAAAACAAAACATACCACAGAGCTTGCAACCGAAATCTCCTCCTCTCGAGAAGCAACCAATTGTGATGGACATCTTCCAGCTTGTGAAGTAATCAATCGAGTCCTCTCGTCCAATCTTTTTCCAGAATTAAGAAATTCATTAAATTGTCATTACCAAGAAGAGCTTCTCCCCGATCTTCGCATACATCAAATGCCGCCATCTTTGCTAATCGCCGGCACAGTAGCTTTACCACGCACTAATTTAGTTGGGTGAATTTCTACATCAAATTCCCGGATCTTGGTGACCCAACCAAGACGTTTATCACCCAACTCTCCTTGAAGAATGAAATTTCTCACATCCGGGTGAAGCACATAAACAAATGTCCCGCTCTGGGAAATAAAATGTTTGAATTTCTTCAGTGGATTTCATCACAAAGATATACCTGCTTTCTCAATAAAATTGTACTTTGCTTCGTGAGGTAAAATGACTTGGCTCGAAAAAGCAATGGGCCTTTCATTCCCATCATCTCCCTTTTGCGTCAAAACCGCAAGATAACCTGTCATCTTCTCCAACCGCATATAAGATGAAATCCTTGGAGTAGTCGGATTAATCAGGACAGGGGCCCGCACTATTCTTTCCTTGATCTCCCGAAATGCTTCCTTTCTTTGAGTCGTCCATTGGAAAACCGCATCTTTCTTCAACAATTCGGTCATTGGTTTAACAACCCGAGCAAAATCAGCAATGAATTTTCTAATGAAATTTATCTGTCCAAAGAAAGATTGAAGTTCCTTCTTGTTTGGCAGGGAGTGACAATTTCTTCAAGGCTTCAACACGGGCCGGATCAATTGCTAATCCATCTTCGTAAATCACATGACCCGTAAGCTTACCTTCTTTTACAAAGAAACACAGACTTCTTCGGATTAATGGAGATTCCGAATTCTCTCGCATTTCTCAAAAATTAGCCTCAAGTGAGAACAATGGTCTTCCCTTCTATGTGAAAAGACTGTCATGTCGTCAAGGTATATTACAATGATCCTATTCAATAAATCCTTGAAAGCAATATCCATTGCTCTTTGGAAGGTAGCTCCAGGATTTGGACAGTCCAAAGGGCATTCGCCGATATGCAAAAGTACCCCACTTCGTGGTGAATGCTGTCTTAAACCGATCTTCATCTTTTACCCAGATCCGGTTATACCCGTAAAATCCATCTAACAAAGAAAAACGCTGTGCCCCAGCCACAACATGCAATATTTGATCAATTCTCGGCAAAGGATAATGATCCTTTAATGAAGCACGGTTCAAATTCCTGAAATCAACGCACAATCTAATATCTCCATTCTTCTTACGGACTGGGACCAGATTGGCGACCCATGTGGAGTGCTTGACCGGATAGATGATCTTAGCTTGCAACATTTTAACAAGTTCAGCCTTCATCAATGCCTCAATCTTTGGGTTTACAGGTCTCTGTTTTCGCCGAAAAGGCCTAACTCCTTCTTCCAGCTTCAATTGTATGTCGTATAATCCGCTTGTTGTAGCCTTTCAAGTCTTCATAGCTCCAAGCTATAATATCGTAAAACTCTTTACAGTAGCCGCTCGATTTTCTGCAGTTCTTCTGGGGTTGAGTCATGCCAACCTTAATCACTTTGTCAGGCTGAAGCTCTAACTCCATGTATTCCTTTCTATCAATCTCCATTCGAGGCTTTCTGGAATGATCATGTTGGTCAAACAAGCTCTCCGTAGTTATTAGACCCTTTGGAATATGGTTATTCCTTAATTGAATAAGACCTTCGGCTTCCTCATCTTCCAAAGTTCTGCCTTCAACAACTGCAGCTTCATGTATCAAGAAATTAACAATCCGCTCATCGGTTTCAAAGACCCGCCGTAAAGTTTCCTTGTCCGGCACACTCGGGTCCGTATACCATTCTCACTGCCTTGGGTTTGTTCACAACTTGATCAGCAGGAGAAAAGTTAGCTCCAAGAGATGCTAATAAGTCAAGCATGTTTATTCATCTCTCTCGAAACAAACTTGAATATTAAGCGCAGTGAAAAGTTCAAACAAATCCCAAACCTGATTACGATATGCTTTCAGATAATGCTGCTTTGAGATGCATCTATTTGTGACCTGATTTACAATAAGCTCGGAATCACCAAAAATATTGAGCTGTTCTATTCCTAACTTCTTTGCTTTCTTCAGACCCAAGCACAATGCTTCATATTCAGCAGCATTATTAGTACAACTCCATGTAAGCCGATATGAATAAGTTCTCTGTACACCAGAGGGAGAAATTAACACAATACCCGCTCCGGCACCATTCCCGCATCTAGCTCCATCGAAATACAGCTGCCATAATTGATCTCGTAACATCATTCCGATCAACCTGGTTAGACAATTCCTCGCTTTGTCTCGCTCTCGTGTTTTCGAATGGCATAGCAACCAATCTCTCGCCTCCATCATGGCATTGAAGTTAAGCATTGAAAACTGGTCTTCCAACCGAAGATTGTTTAAAACTTCACTCATTAAAACAAGCATCTTCAGACTCTTCAGTGAGCATATGGACCGACTGCATGTCTTTTCCAACATCTTCCAACTTCTCAATATGAAAAGGGGAAGGCTTTTCATTCTGTATTCTGAGACGTCTATTCTTAAAAGGAATTTCCAGATGGGAATAATCTAATGCCAGATAACCCCCTAATTTTGGCAAGTAAATTCCCCGGATAAACACATGCTAAAATAGGGCTCTAAATCTACTACAACAATTTCCTGAATAATAGTGATTTGGGGCATTGTATGCAGGACAATGGGTACATCTTTAATGACACCTACTATTTTTACGGGAGTGCCATCTAATTGCAGGACTCCAGGACTACTCCGGGTATACTCCATTCCCATAGCTTCACAGACTCCCTTGGGCATGACAATGGTTGCAGCTCCAGAATCAATCATACAATTGTGTACAACCCAACCTTCTATTTGCAATGACAAGTAAAAAGGAGGAGGTCTGTTCTTACCAGTAACAGAGGTGGTTAAAGTTTGGGCATAGACGGTCTGGGTAGGCCCTTTTTCACTCTCCTTCATAGATTTCAATGACTCTTGTAATAAATCTACTTGACCAGGTAATTGCAAAGCGTCATAAAGGCTTACCTTAGCAGGGGGTCTTCTTAAGATCATCAACAATATTGTATGAAACTGCAGCAGAATTTTTCTTCTCAAGCAGGTTGCTCAAATCTGGTTCTGTATCGTTGTGTAGCTTCCACTCTTAACCTCTTGGTCAGTGATGGATATTTCAATTTTTCACGTGCCTGCTCCTCTGCTTCTGATCTTACTGGTGCAACCGCTGCCTTTTCTTGAACTCGTTAAAAGTCGGATCTTTTGGGGCAAAGACTTTGGAGCCGGCACAGGAGCTTTCATCGGCCTCTTCACTTCAGCCGGTACTCTTAACGGCTCTAAGTCAGCAGGATCAACATTCATAGGCTTCTTTCCAAGTCCTTGTTAGAACCGAAACTTGATCTTCCACCGTAGCCATCAAACTATGACCAAACTTCCGAGATCATATTAACATGGTCCCCTCGAAGAGCCGGCCGCCAAGGTCTCGCACATAATTTAAGTGAACCATACATGTATCCTCTCCATGAGGATCATTACAAGTGGAACACCAATATACTCCATCTGCATGGGCTGCATCTTCATTTGCTAGAATAGCTAAGCCCTTTTCATGTGCTTTTCTTGTGGAGGCAGCCTGATCTCTAGTAATTTGAGGAGGTTGAAATCTCCTTGGATGGAAATCTCTCTCAGCCTGCTTCCTCTCAATGAGTGTGATCTTATTTCCCATGGCTCTAATGGCAGAATTTGCAGACTTCACCTCTTGCAATAATGTTGTATATGGATCATGGTTTGCAGGTGCAGGAGGTGCTGGTAAGGGCAAAGGAGCTGGTGGTGCTGGCAAAGCCGGAAATGCAAGTGGAAACGGGAGATGGTTGAATGCCGGGTGCAGGAAGCGGTAAAGGAGTTAAAGCAGTAACTGAGGAACTGGGACAGGTGCAACCTGAGGTGCTTTAGAGCTCCATGATGGTGTAGGATACATAGCTGGCATGGGGTGTGGTTGTGAACCATATAAATATTGAGGCAAATCTGGAATAAGAGGCATAGTTACCTTTGGAGGCAGTCTTCCTACAGCAACCAGATCAGCTTCTGCTTTAATTGCTTGTTCAAATATTTCTGGAAACGTTATCACATTAGATTGCCGAACCGCCTAGCCGATATTTGAGTGAAACGCTCTGAGGTAGTACATCGCAGCTAATTCATCAGCAGGCCGAATACCATCAGAATCCTTTGCCAAGTTCTGGTAAACTGGACATTAAAATCAGGTATCTCTTCTTGTGGATGTCTCTGTATGACAGAAACCGATTTAACAATGAGAAAGGGTCAGCCTGCTCATGAAAATGTTTCACCAAAGAAATCACCAAACCGATCCCATGATGTTATGGTGCCGGAGGCGTAGTTCTGTACCAAAACAGCAGTTTACCTCTCAAAGAACATACTAACAATTTGATCATCACATCTTCATCGGTAATGTCATGGATAGCAGCCAGGGAAGCCACATCATTTATGTGCTCATAGGCTGTTTTACCAGTACCATCGTAAGTGGGCAAAGCCTTCAGTGCAGCCTGAGGTACTGGATTCTGAGCCTGCAGATTCAAGGCTCCAGTGCTATTCCATGCCAAGAATTTTTTGGGTGGAGGAAATTGTGCCATTGGTGGAACTTGTAGGGGTGCAACACTAGCAACAATACTGGGTATTTGTACAGCAGAAGATGGAAGGGATGAGGAAACTAATCTAGAATGCTCACCACTTCTCGAACTATCGAGCTCAAAAAACGAACAAGATCGCCAAATTTCTTTGACTGTGATCTTGTGATCATGAAGTATTTCTGGGTCCACAGGGTCACCAAAAACAACAGAGTCACCAAATGCTCTAATTTACAGACCAAGGCGAACATTAAACCTTCGACCCTATGGGATCTTTTAGAGACAAATAAAATTTGTCCCACCGGGCGTGCCAAAAATTGTTGGTCCAAAATCTGCCACAGAAAGGATTTTACAAGTGCACCCTAGACCTGGCCAACATTGAAAGGCTGGAAGCAAGAAATGGCTTCCAGACCAATCTCCAGAGTGGGCTGGTTCCCTTCACTATTCTAGACTTGGTTTAAGATAAGGGTTGCAGGAAAGAGATTTAAAAACTGCAGAAAGAAATGGGAAATATGGCCACAGGCCGAAGTTATAAGACCGGGAAAATAGCAACAGGAAACTTAAAAATGCAACAACAGCAAGTAATAAAAATTATTAACTTAAACCTTCGCACGATGTATGCAGGAAGACCCTCCAAAACTACATTCCAGAAATCATACTCTCACGACGGTACATAAATCCAATATGCAGAATTTTAATGCAACAGCCATGAAGAAATACAAAGCTATTAGAAATGCAATAGAACAGAAAGGAAATCACCCATACAACCGCTTGACAAATTAGAAGCCAACTCTGTTATTCCCGCAAATGCATCTCCAGTCTCTAGCAGAGAATTTTTCCCAACCTTTTGAAATGAGAATTACATTGGTTTTTATAGAGGTCCGTCCTCTCTGCAAAGCATTAAATGTTTGCCACCATCCTCCTCGTGATCTACAATTGTGCATTGGAAATTACATACACGATCCCTTGATTACAGCCTCGAAGAAACAAAAATTAAATGCAATGAAACGTTCGCGGTCCTTCATTAAATTTGATTCTTCGAACATGTGCATGAAACCGTTACGACAATCCACGAACAGCAGCCTCGAATGCATTAAATCTTCAATCTTGGTGGCCTGGGCGCGTCTTTTACTTTGAATGCCTTGGAAATCCGCAAATCATTAAATTCGGGTCAGCATTAAATCATCGGAAATCAAAAAATCTCCTCGAGCGTTCATACTATGTTCTGGCGGGAAACTGTCGCAGGTCGCGAAAACGCGACGGGTCGCGAAATCGCGACGTATTTTCACGCCGTACACTTTGGTCACCTTTGACCCGCGAAAATGCTCCCCGTCGCGCTGTCGCTACATCTTCGGCTTTGTCTTCTCTATCGCTAGCTTAATCCCGCGAAAATGGCACATGTAGCGATATCGCTACGCATTGCGGCCTTTGGCTATTCCTTCCTTCCTGCACCGCGAAACGGAACATGTAGCGCATCGCTGCACTTTTCGGCACTTTGTACGGTCTTCTGGATGGGTCGCGAAAATGCGACGCCTTTTGCTTTTTGCATGATTCTCTTCGCACTCCGCCTTGTCGCCTAGAACTTGCAGCGAATCGCTGCATTTTCTATACCTTTAACTTGCAACTAATCGCTACATTTTCTATGCCTTTGGAAAACAACACATCCGCGCACTTTTGAACACCGAAACCTTTGAAGCCAAACGCCACGAAATGGAACATGTAGCGATATCGCTACATGTTTCAGACACCTTGTACGGCCTTGAAGACGGTCCGCGAAAACATAACACCTTTTGCACTTGAATGTCTTCAATTCTTCCTTGTCTCCATTTCGCTACCAATTTGAGCACTTAACCATTTTCATGCTTTTTGATCAATTTTCATCCCTCGCATGATTTCGCCGCATATTCATGTCAGTTGGCCTTATTGTTGATATTGCAACGAATCGCTACAACTTACTGCTCCTTTGCTTCTTGGACCAAAATGGCCGCGATTTTGAAGCATGTAGCGATATCGCTACGTTTTGCTCCTTCCGTACCAATTGCCACTTTGCCATCGCGAAAATGCTACGTGTAGCGCGTCGCTGCAACTTTCCCATGGCTTCCTCTTCTTAACAATCATGCAGCGAATCGCCGCAGCTTTTAACCTTGGGTCTTCGAAGCCAAACACCGCGCGAAAATGAGACGTCGGCGCTGCGCTGCAACTTTTGCTTTGTGTCTTCGGCTGGACTTTTTGTCGCGATTTCGTGACATTTTGTCGCTGTTCCTCCTTTGCCTTCCGAAAGTCGCGAAAATGGAACACGTCGCGATATCGCGACGGTTCCGCCCAACCTCGCGTTGGATCGCGTTGGACCGCGATTTCGCGACATGTCGCCGAATCGCCGCAGCCTTTTAGACTTAGTCATTTTTTGCTCATTTTTTCTTCTTTTTTCGCCAAAGCTGCATCAAAGCTGATATTGAAGGTCAGATTTTAAATAATACACCAATGCATTAATCAATGAGAATCAATGTGGCAAAAATGCCAACACCACCATAAGGACACTTGACCATCTTCATCATCCAATATCTCATTGTTCAAAAACAAAATCACTTTTGGTACCTCACCTTTAGAGTGAGACTATGCCAAGACCAATTTTCTCAAAAGTTGTCATTGATGGCCTTGTTCGTGGGGCAAGACTAATTTTCTTTTCTTTTTGCATTTGCATACTTGCATTTCAATGATGCCTGAAGGCACATTTTTTTTATTTGTGGAAAACATCCCAAAAGGGATGCCACTTTCGGGTAAGACCCAAGGAGGCAGGGGTATCCATTCCTCCAAAAACGCCCAGGACTCGGACCTCGCCTACCACCTTTGACATACTCAAGGAGCAAACAAACACACAAAACCAATTTAAAAATAAGTAAATAAATAAGTAAATAACAACAAAAATAATAAAATAAAATAAAAAACATGCTCCTTGAGTGTGTCAAAAACAAAAGCACAACCAAACACACACACAATAAGATAAAAGAAACCACAACACGAACCACATAGAAAAACACAAGAACCACATAACAAAACACAAACAAGACAAAAACAATAGAACACTACAAAGACATAACCCAAAAAAAACATGAAAAATAAACACAACCAAAACCTAAAATATTAAAAAAATAAAAATAAAAAACAACCAACAATAGACAATAAACAAAAACAAAAAACATAGAAAACACTCACACAAAAAACATGAATTAACACAAACAAAGAGAAACACAAGAACAAGAATGACAAAAACACAAGAACAATAACAAAAAACATAAAAAAACACAAAACAACAAAAACACAAGAACAACAAAAAACAACACAAAGAACACAAAAACAAAACAAAACAAAAGAACACACACACCTTAAAAAACTAAACAAAAAAACAAAAAAGAAAAAAAATTGAACATAACAATGACCTATCTAGACCAGAAGACTATTAAGGCAAGAAACAACAAAGGAAACAAAAGAAAGAAAAGAGTGAGCTAGGGAACTAAAAAAACTTGAATGAACCAAAGAGAAGCAAAAAAAAGCAAGAAGAAACTAGGTACCTTCAGAACCGGAGCCATCCAAAGAAATGATAGAAAGAAGAGCTTCCCTAATTTGCGAAGCCCACCATCTAGGAGGGTGGCCATAACAAGTAAGATCACCTTTGTCCAAAGCCCAATTAGCTAAAGCATCAACACTCTTGTTTTGATCTCTCGACCACATGATTGTAATCAACTTTCAAAAATCCCATCTGGATTAATTGAATCTTCTCAATAATTCTTTTTATTCTCCAATCAACCTTATGATTCTTGGAAGGAGTCTTCAAAAGATTAATCATAAGTTGAGAGTCGGACTCAACTAACACCTTTTCCCATCCAACCTTAGTAGCCTCCTGAAGGCCTCTCAGGATACCATACCCCTCAACAAGGTTATTGGAAAGAATACCCAAATTCTCAAGCAAAAGTAAAAACCAGGGAGCCATCTGAAAGTCTACCAATTCCTCCCACACTGGCTTTTCCAGGGTTCCCTCTAGAGGCTCCATAAGTATTGACTTTTCCAAAATCCTTAGGAGGAGGTTGCCAATTTCTTGTCCTATCCATCTTACTAATACTCACATTCCCTTTAAGTTGGTTGCCCTTAGAAGATTTAATCTTCAATATTTGCATCACTTGATCCCATCTTTGGTGGGAGTTTTGGGGGTGATTAAGGAGTTGATGGACTGATTCAACTAAGTTGGCTATGGTATTTTGCCAAATATAGTGAATATCCTTCCTATCTTGATTAAAAATTTGGTTGTTCCTTTCAATCCAAATATTCCAAAGAAGAATGGTAGAACCCATCCAAACTAATTGCCTAATAAAATGATCAACACCCTCTTGATTAGGCCAATCCCTCCAAAGTCTGTTCAAAAGTAAAAAAATTGGACCAATTGTAAGCCAAGTAAAGTGGCCATTCTCCTCCATAGCTCAGAGGCTAAAGTACACTCAATAAAAATATGGTTGAGAGTTTCTACATTCTCTTCACACATCTCACATCTAAAAGGGCCATGAAAACCACGCTTCATAAGTTGCTCACCAGTAAGCACCCTACGATGCAATAAAAGCCAATTAAAGAACCTCACCTTAGGCCAGAGCTTTTGAGCCCACAATTGAGAAAATATGTCAGAAGAATGGTTGGGATTATTATGGCATAAGGTCAAATAACCTTGAGCAACTGAATACTCACCCTTAGTAGTGTTGTTCCATCCAAAACAATCTTTTTCATGGGACCAAGAGAGAGATCTCATATGAAGGATGCCTTGGATATCTTGTCTTTGCCTTTCTAGGATTTGAATAGGCCAGTCCTCAATAGGGATCCAATATCTACCAACCTTTGAATTACCAGTATGGTACCGATAGTAATTAGCCACCTTTATCCAGTTAGCTCGATGAAGCTCCTCCATCCAAGGCCTCCAATCGGGAAACTGAGTTATCAAAGGCTTGTGACCATCCCAAGAATCTATCCAAAAATTTACCTATTGACCATTATGAATGATCCAAAATAAATTTTTCTTTATCAAATCCTCACCAGTCTTAAGAACTGCTAAAATGGGAGAACCTTTGGTAGGAAGTTGATAGCGAACAAGGTCTTCAGGACTTTTGTTCTCAGAATATTTAGCATGAAGATTATTGGCCCAAAGAGCATTGGGGTTATGCAACATCCTCCAATATAATTTAGCAGCTAAAGCTTTGTTGTTATTAATAGAAGACCGGAATCCTAACCCCCCTTCATTCTTAGGAAGACATAAAGTATCCCATTTCACCAAGGCCCATTTTCTTTTCTCCTTAGTACCACTCCAAAGGAAACGATGACTGATTTGATCCAGTTCTCGAAGAACAACCTTTGGGATATTCAACACGGAAGATACATAAATAGGAATAGCTTGAAGGACTGATTTTACCAAGGTGATTCTACCCCAGAAGAAAGCCACCTGTTGGTCCACTTTCCAATTTTCTTCTTGACTTTGTCCAACAACCAATTCCAATATTTATTTTTTCGCCTTTGAATATTTATGGGAATACCTAAATAAGTGATTGGAAGGGAGGTCTTCTTATATCTTAATTTATCCAAGACCATGGATTCCTGTCTAGCAGAGCAGTAGAAAGAAAATAACTTTAGATTTGTCTTCATTGATCAACTCGCCAAGTAGCCTTAGAAAAATAGCTAATGATTTGCTTAATATTAGAAGCTTCCTTAACTCGTAGCTTTACCTAAAAGAGTAGAGTCATCCACAAATTGAAGATGAGAGATAGGTCTAGCTCCATGAGCAATGGTAACTCCCTCAAGGGTTTTGTTTTCCCTCTTTTTGGTTATAGTCCTACCCAAGCATTCAACAAGAATGATGAATAAATAAGGGGATAGCGGGTCACCTTGCCTAATACCTCTAGAAGCCGGGAATGACCGAGAAGGCCTCGCCATTGATAAGAACTAAGTAGGAAACCGAAGAGATACATCCCATAATCCAATCCATCCAATCCTTAGAGAAACCAAATTGCCTCAAAACTTTGATAAGGAAGTGCCAATCCACTCTGTCATAAGCTTTGGATAAGTCTAACCGAATGAACATGGAAGGAGATTTTTGCATATCCATGGAATGGATGGCTTCCTGAGCAAGAACTATCTCATCTACTATTTGACGCCCTTCCACATAACCCCCTTGCTCTGGGGAAATAATCTTATGCAAAAGAGGCTTCAACCTTTCTCGCATGATTTTAGTAATGATTTTGAGAAGAACATTACATAAAGCAATAGGTCTAAAAGCTGAGATATGATCAACCTCTTGAGCTTTTGGAACAAGAGTAATATAAGTTTTATTGATAACCTTCAAAATTTCTTTGGCTTTCCTGGCTTCTTCCACCACCTCTAATAAATCAACATGAAGGATATCCCAGAACTCTTGGTAGAACTCAATGGGAAAACCATCAGGACCTCGGGGTTTTCCCTTTTTGCATTTTAAAAACTACTTGTTGAAGCTCATTGATAGTAACAGGAGCAAGTCAAAATAGAGTTCTCCTCATAAGTGATAAGAGAAGGGATTGCTTGAAGAACATTTTGTTGAGAAGCCGAGTCAAGAGGAGTAGCAGCAAAAATATTGGAAAAGTAATCAACAACAATAGAGTTCATGCCATCCCAAGTATAAACAACATCTCCATAATCTGATTTCAAGGAAGAAATAAAGTTGTGAGATCTTCGAGCTAGAAGAGATTTGTGGAAGAAATTTGTGTTTCGATCTCCTTCTTTGAGCCATTGAATTCTAGATTTTTGCTTCCATAAGATTTCTTCTCTTTTTTCCCATTCCTCTAACTCGAGTTGTGAGTTTAATTTCATCTGCACTTCTCTTCTCTCGTGAGGCCATCTAAACGGATTTTCTTATTCAAATTTTCAAGATGAGCAATAACTTCATGTTTTTTTATGAACATCCCCAAACTCTTTCCAGTTCCAAGTCTTGATTTTGGATTTAATGTATTGCAGTCTTTTGGCAAAACAGAACATCTTAGTCCCATGCCTAGGTTTACCTTCCTTCCACCATTGTTGCACACGAGGTCTAAAGGAAATGTCTCTAAGCCACATTAATTGAAAATGAAAAGGAGAGAAACTCACATTGGTTTTCCACATTTCCACCATGACTCGCCAATGATCCGAACCAACATTATTAAGAGTCTTCACTTTAGGAATGTGACCATGGATTAAGAAATTTTCAGAGAGCAAAAACCTATCCAATCTCTCCATTATACAAGCTAAGCCTTGCCTTCTGTTAGACCAAGTCATAAGGCCATTATCTCAGTTGGATGTCCACAAGATGGAGGTTTGCAATATATTCGCTCATGAGGTCAGTGCTTTTGTCCAAATTTCTATTTCCCCCACTTTTCTCATCCAGAGAGAGGATGGTATTGAAATCTCCTCCGATCAAGATCCAAGCTTCAGGAAAATGAGAGATAATATGAGTTATATCCTTCCACTATCTTATTTTTTCCTCCAAAGCAGTCAGAGCATAAACAATGAATGCAAAGCATAATTTTGTTGGAATGTCTACTTTTAATAGCTATATCCAACAGACCCCAAATGCCAACCATATGGTGAATAACTACCTCTTTTAGGTCCCAAAGATAGGCAATGCCACCGTAAGTCCCCCGGGAACCGAGGGAAACCACTTTTCCAAAGTGGCCAAATTTCATCGGCAATTGAGTCCATATCCTCCATTGACATCTTTGTTTCTTGAAGGAAAACAAGATGTGGATGATTTATCCGAATCATTCTTCTAATTTCATTTTGTTTTGAAAGACTCCCTTTGAGTCCTCTAATATTCCAAGTGATGATCTTCATTAATACCAGGGCTAAAAAAGTTGGGAAGGGCATTAATCTTACCTTCCTCTACAAGCTTTTCACCTTCTTTTACCATATGATATTGATTGGTCTTGCGACTTGCTTTTTTATTAGAATCCATCTTCAATTTTTTTTCCCTGTTTCTTGACTTATTCCAATTGAATCTGAGATGGCTTCTAACCTTGAAGAATGCTCGTACACAGCCAAAATTTTACTAGAGGGTTCAACGGAGTCTATATTGGGACTTGTATTATTTGAAGTTTTGACATTTAAAAGATTGTTTTTCTTGTGTAAATTTTCTCCCTTTTTTTCTCTTGAAAACCTTTGATTTGTTGGTTTGTCTCTCGATTTCTTCCCTTCATATTTAAATCGTGTTTATAATATTTTTGTTTCCATTATTTCATCTTCCTCACTTGGGACATCATTTGTGGAAAGGATTTCAAACATATTAGCGAGATGACTTTGATTGATCCTTCATAACTCGGTTTTTTTTAGTGTTCTTCTTCTTAGGCATTTGGAAACCTTGCTGAGTTTATATCTTCTTTCTTTTGATCAAGAATTTTATTTGGGCAAGAACTGGCCAAATGACCATATTCATGGCAAATTCTACAACGAAAAGGAATGTTCTCATAGTCCACTACTTGCTCCCAAGTGTCTTCCCCAAATTGTAATGTGATATTTTTAGGTAGGGGTTTGTCAAAATCCATTAAAACACAAATTCGAGCATAAATAATATGTTCAAAATTTTGAGTACAATCAACAATCATCATAAAAGTTCCTAAAGAGTTTCCAATTGAAGAAAAAATAGTAGGATTCCAAAATTCAATAGGGAGGCCAAAGAGTCTAACCCACACGGGAGCTATAGAAGGCATCTCTTCTTCGACTTTAAATTTAGTATGCCAGGGCTTCATGAAAAGCCCCGCCCTTCCAAAAAACCAAGGACCCCCTTGAAAATTTTTCTCTCTATCTTCATTATTAGCAAATAAAACAAGAAAATAACCATTTGGATAAATAGAGATTTGTAACTCACCTTTAGTTTTCCAGATTTTTGCAGCCCAAACTTTGAAAGCAGATAGGCTCGGACGAAAACCCACGAACCGACAAATTAGTCCTCTTTTTTCCAAATCTTCAATGCCAGTCTGAATGTTACCCATATCAAGCTTAACAATAGGAGTTCCATCACCGCTTTAAGACATCCCGACTCCATTTTCCTGGGATCAATCTTAGGCATTCTTAGAGGTTTATGGGAAGCCCTAAGATTGATATTAGCATTGGGCTGAGGTTGTCCACCATGGAGGGCATCCCTAAAATTCATTTTTGGGGCTGAGTTTTCAAAATTCTTACCCTTGACAGGGGTTTTCATAGTAGAATTATTTTGTGGGTGCACCTTAGCACCAGATTCACTTGAGATATGAGCCATTTTTTGATCAACTGCTTGAAACTTGTTTCGTGATCTCTTTAATCCTTGCCCTAGACGCCGTGGAAAGGTATGGTTTTCACTTTTCTTTTGTGCAACAAATTGGAAGTCGTTGTCACTCAAGTTCATAGTATGATCTATTGAAAGATAAATTTCTAACCCATCTTGGATCCCCTCAAACATTTCCTGCTAAAATATTGAGCATAAACCACAAAAATATTGGCTGCTAGGGCCCGAAGGCCCTAAAAACCAACCTTTGGAGCTGCTTGCACTCAACCCAGATGAAACCCTCGCATAGCCGCTTGCCAAAAATCTCGTTCACACATAGGGATGCGCTAGGATCTGTGTTGCTCCAAATGATATGAAAATTGGTGGAGATGTTCTAGGGTTTTTCAGGCATCTACCCTCAAAATTTTAGCTCAATCCGAGTCCGGATGAGTGAGATATGGCCGAAACAAGTTCGATAGTTTGGGCAGTCCTAAGAAAAACGTCCCTCCTCTAAAGCGAATTTCAGGATTGTTCCCCGAAAGGCACATTCTTCAACAACATGGAATCACCCAAAATTTGGGGTAACCACATTTGAAATTGCTTTTCCCATAATGAGATACATCTTACATGATCATGGCATCTACATTTGGCAAAAACCCATTTTCTTTGTTAGGGCAAAAATAAAATCATTCACTTGCATTTTACAACCCCTTCCATTGTTGGGGTAAAAACGATATCATATTTACATCATTCATATCATCCATAATTGCACCATGCATTTCACACAATCATCACAAATCTGTCAATTTGCTCATGAGATGCATCTGTCACTCATTCGCCAATTGAGGGGGTAAGCTACATAATCAAAATTCTTTTATATCCAAGTTCATATTTGCATTCCAACAAGAGAAAGTTGTGTCTTCATCAGGCCAAACCAGGTGTCTCATATTTTTGCACCACGTTGTGTTTCAAGCAATACGGTACAAAAAGGGGCATCTCTAAACACCAAAATCTAGCCACTTGTCATCCATTCATAACTTTCTCACCACATTTATCCATTATTTATATATTTATATATATTTGTTTAATATATATATATATAAATAATATTTTATATATTATATTTATATATGTGTATATATATGAATTAATTCCAACCATCCATCATGTTCTAATCCTAGCCATCCATCCACCTTAATCCATGCTACCTGCCCATATTTAATCTCCACCCTCCGTCATGTTTTAATCTTGACCACACAAATTATGTCGGTGAAACCCTAACATGACCTAGGAAAGATTATAAAGAGGAGTCATTTTGATGACTCAACCCCAAATATTCCTGAAGCTTCATCCTAAGTCCCTGATCTCAACAAAAATTCACAAAGAATTCTTAGAAGTATTAAGCACTTTTGTTGAGCAGTTGGACACTGCCCACGTTTGCATAGGACTGCACAAACTACCCAGATTGTTTCAGCCATATCTCACTCATCTAGAGTCGGATTGAGCCAAAATTTTGAGGGTAGTTTCCTTGACAAACTCCAAAATGTCTCTACAAATTTTTAAATTAATTGGAGAAACATAGATCTTAGTGCAACCCTATCTTTGTATGTGAGCCAACAATAGCGAAGATAGAAGTGACAAGTCAGCACAGATAAGGTAAAATTTCATTTGCTTTATTTTAGAATTCTTAGATCTGTTTACAATATTTTCATTCTACAACTAGGGTTTTATTGCTTTCATTTTTGAGGGTCTCACGCAGTGGAGCCCTCACAGGTGTTACTAACCCTTGTTATTTTCTATGTGTAGGTCTGAGAAAGACATTCATTTGGCAGCTGCTTAAGATGGAGTGATCATACATAGAATATTAGAAAGCCCACTCATTTATGTTTGGATCAAAGACGAGATTGAAGACACCACCATCATTTCTAACTAGGATTTTGAAGAACCCTAGATTTGTACTATTTTGTATCAATACCAATTCATGTTGTAACTTTGCAGATTTGAGGCTCCCCTCTTTATATCAATAAAATATTCTCTTTTGTGCAACATATTGTGTATTGATTTTATTTATCTATTGCATTTTGGTGTTTTGTTTTTGCATCTTCAAGGAGTACTTTGGCACAAAACTACATAGCCACGTGCTACTATACACTCCACTTGACTCATGTTGCCCCATCCAAGGGAATCCTCCACTTGCGACCATGAAAGTGATCTTTTTTGTTGAGTTTGTTGGATATCCATCTTTTCTCTCTCTCAAATTTGAATTGGCCATTCGGTTGTGGGGACCTAGTTTCTCTCAACTTTTAATTTTTTGGTCTAGTACCTATAGTAGTTTGCTATATTTATCCAATTTGTTGTATATAGCCACTCTATGATAGGTCTCCACTCTAGAAATTGAACCACCAAAGGTTGATGCCCATCCCAAGAGTCTATCCAAAAGTTTGCATGTTGACCATTGTGAATTATCCAAAAGAGTTCCTTCTTTATCAACTTCTATCCTATCTTCAAAACTACTAATATGGGGGATCCTTTGCTAGGGAGTTGATGGAAAATAATATTTGTCAGAATTTTACTTTTTGCATATTTAACTCTTAGATTTTGGGCCCATAGTACATTGGGGTTGTTCTACATTCTCTAATACAACTTAGTTGCTAGTGCATTATTGTTCTTGATCGTTGATTTGAATCCTAGCCCCCTTCATGTTTGTGAAAGCATAAAGTTTCCCACTACAATAGCACCCATTTACTTTTCTCCTTAGTGCCCCTTTAAAGAAATCAATGATTTATTTGATTTGGATCTCTCAACACTACCTTGGGAATATCCAAAACTGTGGAGACATAAATATGTGTAGATTGAATGATTGATTTAACCAGGGTTATTCTTCTCCTTGATGATAGCCATTGACCATTCCATTTTTATATCTTTCTTTTTAGTTTGTCCACTAGTCAGGCCCAATCCTCCTTTTGTCTCCTTGTTTTAAGAGGAACACTTAAGTAGGTGATATGGAGGGAGGTCTTTTGGTATCATAGTTTGTCAAGAATCATGATCTCCTATCTAGATGAGCAGTGGAAGAAAATGACTTTGGATTTTTTCTCATTGATCTATTGCCTCGTAGCTCTTGAGAAACAACCTATAATATTTTTAGATTTTTAGGCTTCCTTCATTGGTGTTTTTCCTAACAGAGTAAATTCATCAACAAACTAGAGGTGAGTTATGGGTCTAAGTCTATTTGCAATAGTGATTCCTATTAATGTTCAATTTTTTCTATATTTGGCTAATGTTCTTGCCAAGCATTAAGCTAGAATTATGAATAACTATGGGGAAAGGAGATATCCCTTCCTAATACTTCTGGATGTAGTGAACAATTATGAAGGGTAGTCATTTATTAGAATTAAATAGGACACTGATGAAATTCATCCCTTGATTCAGTTTGTCCATTCCTGCAAGAAGCCAAATTGACCCATTACTTTGAGGAAATGCTAGTCCACCCTATCATATGCTTTGGACAAGTCTAATAGGATGAACATGGATGGGTATTTATGTGCTTCCATAGAAGTGAATAGCCTCTTGAGCCAAAACTATCTTATCCACTATTTGTATGCCTTTCACAAAACCACCTTGTTCCAGGAAGATAATCTTCTGCAGAATTTGTTTGGGCCTCTTTGCCATTACCTTGGTGATTATTTTGAGCAAGACATTACATAACGTTATTGGTCTAAACCCAATAATGTGTTCTACATATTGTGCCTTTAGGATCAATGTTATATACAATTTGTTAATTTCCTTTAGCACATTTTTATATTTCCTAGATTCCTTAACCACATCCAAGAGGTACTCATGCAATATATCCCAAAATTATTGGTATAATTCATTGGGGAATCCATCCAACCTAGGAGTTTTGCTTTTTTTGCATTTTAAAAACCACCTATTGTAACTCTTTGGTAGTTATTTATGTACTCAAAACTAAATTGTCCCCCTCTATTATTAGTGCAAGAATCTTCTGTAACACTTCTTGTTGGGCTTCCATATTCAAAGGTTATATTATGAATAGACTTGCAAAGTTTACTACAATAGACCTCATACCTTTCCACTTGTGGATAATATCTCTTGCTTTTGTTCTTAAGGAGGGTATGAAGTTGTGTGATATGTGGGCTAGAAGAGATTTGTGGAAGAATCTTATGTTTCGGCCCCCCTCCTAGAGCCATTGGATTCTAGATCTCTACTTCCATAATAGATCTTCCATTTTTTCCCATTACTCTAGCAAGGATGTAAGTCTAATCTCTACCATACTTAGACCTTCGTGAGGCCATCCATGTGGATTTGCTCATTTAAATATTCAATTTGGGATATCACTTCCAATTTTATCTTCTTGACATCTCCAAACTCTTCCCAATTCAAGGTCCTTATCTTAGATCTGATGTACTAAAGCCTTCTCATAAAGTAGTACATATTGGTTCCATGCTAAGGTTTGCCTTCCTTCCACCATTGTTTCACTTTGGGTTTGAAAGAGTTGTCTCCGAACTGCATCAATTGGAATCTAAATGGCGAGTATCTAGCCTTGGATTTCCATAGTTCTATCATGATTGACAAATGATTTGAGCCTACATTGTTTAGGATATTCACCGTAGGAATGTTTCCATGAATTATAAAATTATCTAATAGTAGGAACCTATTTAATCTTTCCAAAATGTAGGCAAAGCCTTACCTCCTATTGGACTAGGTCATCAAGCCATTGTCTAGCATGACACACACATATATTCTTTCATGAGGTATGTGCTCCTATCTAAGCTACTATTTTCCCTCAACTTCTCTTCCAAGGATAATATGGTATTGAAATCTCCTCCTATTTAGGTTCATGCTTGAGGTAATTGGATAATAATGTAATTTATATTCTTCTATTATCTTTGTTTCTCCTCTAGGATAGTAGGTGCATAGACATTTATGTAGAGCATAACTTGGTTTATTTACCTACTTTGTGCTGCTACCACCAAGATACCCCAGCTACCCACCATTTGGTGGATAACAACCTCTTTAGGTTCCCAAAGGTATGGAATACCTCCCGATGCCCCTTGGGAGCTGTTGGCAATCGAACCGGCCTAGATACAGGTTTTCTAAGTCTACAGCACCCTAGGCCCGCTGCCAAGCATTGAATGCCCGAAGGAAAGAGATGTCCTCCGTGGCAATCTCCAGTAGGGCTGGTTCCAAAAATAAAATGGGGTTTGGAGATAAGGGATAGAAAGAATACTGAAAGGAATGGGAAATTACGAAAAGGAATGGGAAATGGCCAAAGGCTAGAAATTCGGGGTGATGGACCGGAAGCATGATAGACAGCTTAGAAACTTGAACCAACAACAATCAAAACAATGACTTTTAACAGAAACCAATATAAAATCCTCAAAACTATGTAAACTCCAACAAGTATTCCAGGGATTAGTATTCTATCAACAACAAAATCCAGAAAACAGAATTAAACTGTATAATAAAGACACTAATTTAATAGAAATCACAGAATAGAAGTCATACACAGAGATAGAGAACTCAAACCAGAGCCAAAAGCCTTTATTTTGGAAGCAGATTCCAAGTACACAGTTGCTTTTCTAGCAGAAGTTATCCATCTAAATTACAAAAAAGAAGTCGGTTTTTATAGAAGAAATCTACCGCTTTAAGACATTAATACCTAACCACCCCAAGATGGGTAGATTCAAATCTGGTGATAGCCAAAAACAATCAGTGTCTTGTCTTATAGATAACTTAGCATTTGGAAACAGAAGGTTTCAGTATTGATTTGAACGGTGGATCCGACATCATAGGTAACTTGACATCGAAGCCAAAAGCTTTCGGCAAAGATCTACACTTGGATGGCCTAGAGTGTAACTTGGGAACGGTCTAACCAGCCAATGCAGAATGGGTCTTTACTTCCTCTTTTCATATTAACTTAATTTTATACTTAGTGTGAAAAAGTGCTCTTCGTGGAGCGCTTTCCTTGAAAGCACTCCCTTGTGGAGCGCTTCCCTCTTGAGCGCTCCCTCGTGGAGCGCTTTCCTCGAAAGTGCTCCCTTGTGGAGTGCTTCCCACTTGAGCGCTCCCTCGTGGAGCACTTTCCTCGAAAGCGCTCCCTCGTGGAGCACTTTCCACTTGAGCGCTCCCTCGTGGAGCGCTTTCCACTTGAGCGCTCCCTCGTGGAGCGCTTTCCTCGTTAAGCGCTCCCTTGTGGAGCGCTTTCCACTTAGCGCTCCCTTATGGAGCGCTTTCCACTTGAGCTCTCCCTCGTAGAGTGCTTTCCTCGAAAGTGCTCCCTTGTGGAGTGCTTCCCACTTGAGCGCTCCCTCGTGGAGCGCTTTCCTCGAAAGCGCTCCCTTGTGGAGCGCTTTCCACTTGACTACTTACACTTAGTCATTTCCTCAACTTCCAATCTTCTGCTACTTGGTGTTGTCAGAACACATTTTTTCTTTTAAAAGGAAAACTTACCTAAGTCAAGGGAAAATGAGAATTACAAACTTATGGAAAGAAAAACCTTTAAAGCGCCAAGGAAGATATTATGAGTGGATTTCCCATGCTAAAATATTTACAATTTTTCATGCAACATATCCAAAGAAAACGTAGAAAAAATATAGAAAGGAGAGGAAACCAAGCAATGCATTGCATACAATTTTTACAAAGAGACAGTTGGTGGAAGCGCAATAATATAACAACACTTTAACCATTTTCAATGGGAAAAGAGAAGTTTTACAATGAACGATCCCAAACTGTATGCGAAACAAAAATAACAAAAGTGTGTCAAAATTGACAACACATCTGGCGGCTCGTGGGGCATTGAGCCTGCCTCAATGTAGGGATCCCAACCTTCATCCTTGGGCATCAGAGTCTTCCTTCTTCTCAGAGTCTTCTTGTTGCCTCTCTGATTTTTTATCGCTATTGTTGTCCTCTTCATCTGAACTCCCGGACTCTTTGGATTTCGAACTGGCCTCATTGTCTATTTCTTCGGCCTCTGAACCCATCTCTTCAGTTTCTGAATTAGCAACACTATTTGTTCCCTTTTCCTCATTCTACCTGTCTGGTTGAGGGAGATATTGCTTCAGGGACCTTTTGAAAACATGCTCGTATATTGCTGAAGCATCAGCCCATCTCTCCAAAGGAAAATTTGACTGCTTTTCTAGTTCTTGGATCAGGCATCGTAATGTTTCAATGTGCTCGACATCAACAAATTCTAGTAATCTATCAAACTCGGTCAAGCAAGATTGAATATGGGCATACTTGGCCATGAGGAGGATCACCTGAGCGTTAGAGCTAGAGGCTTCCAAAGCATCGATGTTCGAGGCATTATCCACAAAAGCAATCCACAAGGGTTCCAGCTCCCGAATTGATGGAATATGACCTTCTAGATCCGCGGACCCTGGGATGCCAATTTTAACCAAGGCATCAAAATATCGCAATGATATTTCATGCTCCTGCATAAGGAAATCTGAGAGTAGGTGAGCTTTCTTTTCCAATTCCACCTTGGTGAAGAAATATTGCAAAGTGGTTTTTGTCATCGCCAAGGACCGAGCCAAGTCACTCATAAGGGGAAGGCAAATAGGAACATCCTCGATCTTCCTGAGCTGGGTGGCTAGATCCAGCCAATAGTTAACATCCGCCTGTACGGACTCCAAGATATGTCTACCAACAACCACCACCTCATGTGCTTCCTTGAAGAATGTCAAGACTGTAATCCCCTTTGTTGCTCTTGCCGAGAAATCTTGCAAGAAGTCTAGGCGTGTCTCACTGAGGTGCTCTCTGGAAGGAAGAACAAGTTGTTTATTTTTTTAGACAACTGGGCCTGTAATTCGTTCCTTTGGACAATGAGCGTTTGTATTTCTTGGTTCACTTTGGCAATCTCTCTGATGTGGTGAGCGTGCAATTTGGATGATTGTTCGCTCTCATCTTCAAGTACCTAAAGTTTATCTTTTAATTCTTCGATCTCAGCTTCCAGGGCCTTAACCCATTTTTTGTACTATGTTTCTAATGCCTCATTTTGTCGCTTTGACATAGCCAGGGCTTCTTCAAGTTCATCAATTTTGGACTGTGCTCCGAAAAAGCATCCCTTGTAATACTCGCCATGGGCATAGATGGAGCCCATACCAACTTGTACATCACCCATTTTTTGAGCAGTGTCCATCTTGGCAACATCCTCCTCAGTGTGGTGAATAACATAGTCAAGTGGGGTCATCTGTCCCAAAGGTTTATGAACTAGTGGTATTTTCTCAATGGTGTGCAACTTCATTGTATCAGGATCAATTATGCAAGCCTTTTGAGCTTGCACCAGGGCTTGCAACTCCTTCTTCCGATCTCTCAGGTAGCGCATTATGTTGGTACGAGCTCTATGGATGCTCTATGCCACTGCGAACTGTTGGGCTACCTCCAGCTCAGATTCCAATGGTTCCTGAACTCCGATCCCGAGAACTAGAGTAAAGGGAAGAAGGGGGAGACTAGATTCAAAACTCATCATTTCCTGGGGATTCGAAGGGGAAGCGACTACGCTCACCCTTAGAGGTGCTTGGGTAGCCACAGTAGAGATGGTGGGTTGGGGTGTCAAGAAACCAACAAAATGGGAGGGGGTTGGAGGTAGATCTGGCTCCCTGGTGTCAAAGATATTTGTGATGTGTTCGGATGAACCAAAAATAGGGAAGCTAAAATAAGAAGGGGCTGAAAAGGCATTGGGGGCTCCAACAAAAAATGCAAAATTCCCAGATGAAGGAAGAGAACTGGTAAGAGTGGACTCAGGCAATGGAAGTACACTTGATACAGGAACCATTGGGGCTAGTAATATAGCAGTATTTCTCGAACAAGCGCACACAGGGGTTAGAAAAATCTAACAATGGGGATGAGGAAGAAAGAACAAAAAGGGATAAATGCGTACCTTGAGGCTCCATGATCAAGGGGGTCATGGAAGATGTATTGAGCATTTTCTCCTTTTCTTCCGTATTTTCTTCCACGTCCGGTGCATTGATGCTTACGTGGTCAGCGTCCTTGTCTACCCGCTCTTCATGTGTGATGAGGCGCTCTTCATTTTTGCCTTCGCACTCCTCATGTGTGGTGAGGCACCCTTCATTTTTGTTTTTGTGCTCCTCAATCTCTACAACCACTGTCATTTTGGCTAAGGCTATAGTCTTCTCAACAGAGCATTCTGGGGAAGCCTTGGAAGTAGTATGGACAATCGACCTGAAAGGCTTATGAGTACCAATACGTGACCTTTTTGTAGCTGGAGATTAAAAGGGGGTCTCTGAATTTTTTTTGGAGGGGTTGTCTGCCATATGTGGAGATACTGGGCTCTTTTCTTCATTATATAATTATGCCCCCAAGACGGCTTTGCCTTTGCCCTGCACTTGCCTGGGATGCTCCAAGTCGTCAACTTCTTCGGGGTTGCGTCCGCCAGGGGGCACTATATCAGCAAACGAGAAAGGCTAATAAGTATTGATGTTTTTGTCATAATGGGACGAGAATTTGTCATCAATCGCCAATGCGCCATCCAAGGACATCTTATCATTGTGGACCCTCATGATCCACCATTGTTGGATTTTATGATCTATCCAATCCGGGTGCTTGACTTTTATTTTGGCAATAATAGCCCTGGACAGTCTCTACTCCTGGTTGACAACTAGATTGTACTCCGTATCCATAGTGTAAAACTCCAACCACGGGGGCAAAGGCGTCATTTTATCTACATGCCACTCTAGCTCTAGACCCAATGGATTATTACGCTGATTCTCCATATCATAGTTGGGGTAAGAGTGAAAAGACTTGACATGGAGGTTCCTCTAAATGATGTCACGTGGGTCCCATTTCTAGTGGTGTGGAAGCTCAACCAGCCCGTAGTCTGAGAGTGTTATCGTCAAGACAGCGTTCTGACCACACTGTGTTATTTTAAAGCCTCCAAACTTGAAAGGAGTAGAGACTATCACCCTCCTGCCCCGACCTTTTCCGTATTCTTCATTGGTGTGGTCGAGTTGGCGGGCAACCTCTAAGGAGAAAATATAGGGCATGGTGTAATAGGGAAATAGAAAGGACTTTTCTGTAAACCCGTAGACTCTAACTACCAGGCCCTGGGTGAGCAAAAAGGTGTCCCCCAACTGCTCATCTACCAGCTGGTTCCTTAACTCCATTGAAACCTATTCACACTTGTCGTATACCATATTTAGTGCTGGTATGAGGAAAACCTGATTGAAGACGTAGTAAGACTCATTTTTGGATAGGTTGTTCATCTAGAGATAGACTGACACAGGATTACCCTTTTCATCTGTCTAATTTTTTGCTATGCTAGGGAACTTTTCATACATATGCTAGAAGAAATACCACACTAGTAGGGAGGAGAGTCAAAATTGGTCGTCCTTAGGGTCAGCACACCGAACATGAGCTAAACATCCATGTAATTGTCGCGCTAAGAACTCTGCCCAATCATAAAATACTGGAATAGCACATGGCCTTTCTTTGGAAGGAAAATATATCTCATTTTCCAGTATGGCTTGCACCATCGAAACCTGCCAGTCATACACCCATTCGTCTGTTGGGAGACCTGATACATACACCAGGATGGAAAAAATTTCAGGGTGCTTGAACTCGACAAGGGGTTTCGAAAGTCGAGGAAATTCACCTACAGCTACGACACTCCCTAGCTGTTCCCTTGTGAAACATTGTATTTTTGACGTTGATTGATATCTTTCACTCTCTTCATCTGTGTGTATTTTTCTCGAAATGAACTCTGACGAGTGCTTCCTCCCGTAGGAAAAAGCTTCCCATACGGAGTTAGCTGTAATGGCAAATAAGGGTTCTGCATGAGCATTCTGAACCGTTCTTGACTGGGCGTCATAGAAGAGCGAAACTACCTTTATGAATTTTGGGCAATGATGTACCGACGTGCATGTGTAAAAATATAGATGCGAGTGGTAGATAGCCGATAGTGGATTTGTGGTTAGAGCTTCCCTATGCGCTTCTTCAATTTCTAAGCGCAATAGCTCCACCTCCTTGTGGGTGACTAAGCAATCCTGGTATCGAAAGAGGGGATGTTGCGGGGCTGTCAATTCAATTGCTTTTTTCTCCCGCTTTCGCATCTTTTTTGGCTTTTCCGAACTAGGTGCTTTCACCTGTGTCGCCTTTTCCTTGGGTTCTCTCTCTTTTTTCTCCTTTTGTTTTGCTCTTTTGCTCTCTTTGCCTATGTTTGATAAAAAAATAGCGTAATTCACCCTTCCAAAATGTCGGTTCTCTAGCATAACGCTAAACGCAATGGTAGAGGAGAACACAAAAACATTCTAGGTAACTAAAACAAAAGAATTTTTTGACAAGAAGCCCACCACCTTATAGCATGCAATTTTAGTGTACCACATTTTAATGCTGAGCACTTGACATTAATGTCGGTAGAGAATGTGTAGGAAAGCATACACCTTAAATTACCCTCATGTTGATGGTTGCTATTTTGGTAATGACAAATAATAGCGATAGACAAGGACATTCCCTTGGGGCGCATGTTGTGCATTGAGAGGAGCGCCCGTACTAGTCTGCGTGGAGGGCACACTTTGGCTGATGGAGAGGGGAACAACTTTGATTGGGCAACCATATGGTTCCCATTTTTTAAAGAAAATTCTGCACCTTTTAGGGTTAGGGTTTGAAAGAGACCCTTTTATCGATGTTCTTATCCCTTCCTGACACTTGGCACGATCTGTGCGGACAGCTTGCAAGAAAACAAAAAACAACTTTAAGACGATATTTTTCTTTAAAAGCGCTCCCTTGTGGAGTGCTTTCTCTAAAAGCGCTCCCTTGTGGAGCGCTTTCCCTTTAAGTGGAGTGCTTTCTCTAAAAGGAAAGTTTTTTTTTTTGAGAACTTTGTGGGGCGCTTTCTCTAGAAGCGCTCCCCTTTTGATAGAACATTACATGATAAAAGAGAAAGGACTGCTTTACAAAGGAATTCCCATTACTACCAACGATAAGACTAAAAGCTAACTACCTCATCCTGGCTGCAAAAAATCTAACTATACATAACTTTTAAAAGAAGCTTATATACATGAGAAATACCTGGAAGATCAGCTATCTCCATCTGAGCTCGACGGATGATAAATTTTCAAAAGGAAGGCATTTACCATGATTGGGAGGGTGGAACCCTCCATATCTTGGAGAATGAAAGAGTTGATTTGGTTAACTCCAAAGATGTGAAATGGACCTTCCCAGAAGGCGTCGAACTTCTCGTGGTTCCCTAGCTTGGATTTGTTTTCATTCCACTTTAAGACCAAATCTCCTACACAGAAGGCTCGATGTGAAGTCCTTTTCCTAAACCAGCCTTTGATGGATTCGACATGCTTGGTGAATGCTTCGTAGTATTTCTCCCTTTCTTCTTCTAATTGTAGTAACTGGGCCAACCTTGCATCCATCGGGTCGAATTGACCCTCTTCAGTGTCTAGCCACTTAAGCAGTTGTAATGCAGGCAACTCGATGTGTGTGGGCAAGACAACGTCTTTTCCATACACCAGTGAGTAGGGCGACATCTTGATTGATCATTTGATAGAAATTCGGTCAGCCCAAAGCGACTGGTCTAAGAGTAGATGCCAGCTCCGCTTATTTTTTAACAATGTCCTCTTCAATATCCACAGCAGGTTTTTATTTGTAGATTCAGCCAACCCATTTCCCTACGGGTAATAATTGGATGAGGTATTTAAATAGATCCCATGCTTGATCGCGAACTCGTAGATCTTTGCACCGGTAAAAGGGGAGCCATTATCAGACACAATGGCTTCAGGTACACCGAAGCGAGTGATTAGTCCTTCGAGGAAGGAGATAACCACGTCCTGGTTAGCCAGCTTGGTCGAAATTGCTTTCGACCACCGAGTGAAGTAGTCTGTGGCGGTCAAAATGTATTTGTGGTCGGTAGAGGAGTTGGGATTGATGACCCCAATAAAGTCTAGACCCCATTGTTGGAAGGGAGATTCCACTTGGATGGGGTGGAGAGGAAGGGATGCATTCCTAGTCCTTCTCGAGTAGCACTGACAACTATCACAGTGCTGACTGATTTTGAAGGCATCTAAAAAAAGAGTAGGCCAATAGTAGCCTGCTTTGATGATCTTCAGTGCCATTGGTCTGCCCGTGAAATGCCCTCTCGAAATCCCGGAGTGAAACTCCTCTAGTTTTTTACCTTTTCTGACTCTTTAATACATCTGAGGAGAACTCCATCAATGTTCTGATAAAACAATCCATTGGGTGTTGGGACGTACCTGCTAGCTTGTAGACGAAATCTTCTTCTCTGTGAAGCATTGAAGTGAGACGGGCATTTGCCCATGTCGAAGTACCTGACCAGATCATTTGTCCAATCTGGATTGCTGACTAATGAATTAGCGAGATTGTGGTTGGGGGCAAGGTTGTCTAAGCTGGGATTCACAGCTCCAACCGCGGCATTTTTGGCTAACTCTTGGCATAGAGCTCTCCCTCTTACTAGCTTGGTGGGATGTACCTCAATGTCAAACTACTGGATCTTGGCGACCCACCCGACTCTCTTATTACCCAACTCGCCTTGGATGATGAAATTACAGACATTTGGGTGTATTACATATACTATCGTCTTACTCTGAGAGACGAAATGTCAAAATTTCTGAAGAGACCTCATTACCGCATGTACCTATCATTCAATAAAATTGAACTTTTCCTCGTGTGGTTGTATGATTTGGCTAAGGAACGCTATTGGGTGCTCATCTCCATCTTCGTCCTTTTGCGTTAAAACGACGACATAGCTCTTTGGCTCCCCGACTGCGTACAATATAAAATCTTGCGAATAGTCGAGATTGATGAGGACTAGAGCCTGGGCACTCTGCTCCTTAATTTCTTGAAAAGCTTGTCTTCTCTCGTCTGTCCACCTAAATTCAACATCCTTTTTCAGGATTTTGGCCATCGGCTTTATTACTTGGGCAAAGTCAGCCATGAACTTTCTGACAAAGTTTATCTGTCCGAAAAAGGACTAAAGGGCCTTTTTATTTGCTGGTAGTGGAAGGTGGAAGAGCGCCTCAGCTCGAGTCGGATCAATAGTTAACCCCTTTTCAGAGATCACATGACCGAGTAGCTTTCCTTCTTTCACTACGAAGATAGATTTCTTGGGGTTGATGGAGACCCCGAACTCTCGATATTTCTCAAAAACTTGTCATAAATGTACGCCATGCTCCTCCCTTTTATGGGAGAAGACCGTCATGTCATCTAAGTAAATTATGATGACATGATTCAACAGTTCGCCAAAGGCAAGGTCCATCGCCCTCTGGAAAGTTGCCCCGACATTTGAAAGGCCGAAAGGCATGCGCTGGTAGGCGAATGTTCCCCACTTGGTGGTGAACGTGGTCTTATGTTGGTCTTCATCCTTGACCCAGATCTGGTTGTAGCTGGAGAAACCATCCAGTAGGGAAAACCTCTATGCTCCTGCCACCACATGAAGGATTTGATCTATCTAGGGTAGTGGGTAGTGATCTTTGAGCGACGCCTGGTTGAGGTTTTAGAAATCAATGCATAAGTGGATATTGTCGTTATTATTTTGTATTGGAACCAGGTTGGCCACCCAGGAGGAATGCTTGATCGGATAAATGATCTTAGCTTCAAGCATCTTCAAAAGCTCAACCCTCATTAGCATCTCAATTTTTGGATTAATGGGTCGTTGCTTCTACTTGAATGGTCTGACTCCCTCCTCTAACTCGATGGTGTGTTGGATGATATTCTTATCATACCCCTTTAGGTCTTGGTAGCACCAAGCAATGATGTCGGGGTATTCCCTACATAGGGCACGAACCTGCTAAAGCTCTTCGATTGTGCAATCGACCCCTACCTTGATGATCCTTCCTGGTTGTAACTCCAGGTCCATGAACTCTTTCTGGTCCACCCTGATCTTGTGGCCGATAGACCTATCGTTCCGATCGAATAAGCTCTCCAACATGATCAGGCCCTTCGGGATGTGGTTGTTTTTCAGCTAGATTAATCCCTCGTGATCTTCTTCATTGAGGGTCTACTCTTCGATGGAGGATGCTTCGCTTACCAAAAAATTGACCAATTGTTGATCGTTATCGAACACCTACCAGTGGAGTTTTTTGTCAGGCATAGAAGGCCTATAGATTAGCCTCACTGTCTTTGGCTTGTGCATCATATCGTCTGTTGGTGAAAATCGAGCGTCGATGGAGGCCAAGATGTCTGCAAGTTTGTTTCGCTCTCACAAAATTGACTTGATGTTCAGTGTTGTGAATGATTCAAGTAAATCCCATACCTTATTGTGGTATACCTTCAAATAGTGTTGTTTGGAAATGCACTTGTTGGTAACCTGGTTGCAGATCAATTCAAAATCTCTAAATATCTACAATTGTCTGATATCAAGCTTTTCAACTTTTTTGAGTCCTAGGCACAGGGCCTCGTATTCTTTCACATTATTCGTACAGCTCCATGCGAACCTGTGGGAATAAATCTTCTGCTCGCCTGATGGGGAGATGAGCGCGATACCAACTCCTACGCCATTCTTGCAATGGGCACCATCAAAGTATAACTTCCATAGCTGATCGGGTGCAGGGGAATCTTCTGTGGGTGTTTTAATTTTGGCCTTTTTGGGCTTTATCAATGAATAACAACCCAAATCAGTTCCAATGACAGCATTGAAATCTGTCATAGAAAAATCCTCTTTGACCTGGAGATCGCCGAGGGACTCCTCCATCAGGTCTACTGTTTGTATTTCCTCCGCCATCAAGTTGACAGAGACCAAACCCTTTTCCTCATATTTGAGCTTTTCAACATGAAAAGGAACAGGTTTTTCGTTGAAGAGTTTGAACCTGCTTCCCTTGAAAGGGATCTCTAAGTGGGTGTAGTCGAGGGAGAGGTAGCCTCCCATATTAGCTGTAAATTCTTGCGAGAGGCACATACTGAAGTATGGCTCTAAGTCGACCACCACGATCTCTTGTATGACTGTAACCTACGACATCTTATGGAGTTGGATGGGGACATCCTTGATAACTCCTACTATCTTTACTAGAGTCCTGTCCAGTTACAAGACTCCAGGATTGCTTTGAGTGTACTCCATACCCATGATTTCACAAACTGCTTTTGGCATGATAGTCATTGTGGTGCCTGAATCGATCATGCAGTTATGGATGACCCACCCCTCCATCCGAAGGGAAAGGTAGAATGGCGAGGACCGATTCTTACCTGTGGCTAAGGTGGTCAACGGGGAGGCAAACACTGTCTGCATCGGCTTACTCCCTTTATCCTTAGAGGATTTGAGGGATTCCTACAAAAGATCAACCTGACCTGGGAGTTGGAGAGCATTGTAGAGGCTTACCTTAGTCGGGGACCTTTTCATTTCTTCGACGATGTTGTACGTCGAAGATCTGGGTTCTCCTACTTCCTTGGTCGACTCGTACGCCCTTCGATACTATTGTGTGGCATCGACTCGCTGATGCTTGGTCAACGAGGGATATCTGAGTTTTTCTCTAGCCTCGTCTCGCATGTCTGCTTGTGTTTGAGAAGCTCGCGTTCTAGATCGAGGGTCCTTTTCATTTCCAGCGCGAGATGACAGGTAGTCCTTCGAGAGCTCAGGCGGCTCTAGGGTTGCCATTGGATTGGGGACTTTGGTCGAAGGTTGTGCCTTTGGGCTCCATGGTTTGGGTGGTTTTGGTACTTTTAATGGCTTCAACTGAGTCGGATCTGCTTCAATAGATTTCTTACCAACTCTAGTGAGGACCGAGACTTGCTCGTCGAAAGGGATCACGAAATTGTGATCCACTTCACGGATTATATTGACTTGCTCATAAGTGCCACCGTACAAGGTTTGAACATAGTTGAGATGCACCACGCAGGTTTCTTCATTGTGTGGATCGTTACATGTAGTGCACCAGTATGTCGGGTCTGAAGGACCGGCCTCTCCGCTGCTCATTACAACCAAATTTCTTTCAGGTTGTCGATGGGCAGATGAGGCCTGCTCTTTGGTGATAAGGGGAGGAGGAAATATTCTTTGGTGAAAACCTTGGTCGTCCTGCATTTTCCTCATGATAGTCATCTAATTTGCCATAGTCTTCATGTAGGCCTTCACCTCTTGTAGCTCCTTTGCCTGGGCCTCGTTCACTACTACCTGATTTACGGATGCCTAACTTGTAAATAGCGGTAATGGGGTCAGTGGTGCAAGCAGTGTTGGATACTAGATAGGGACTGGAAGTTGGGGAACTATGGGTACCTGATGTTACGACATAGGTGTTTGGAATTGTGAAGTGGGTACCGTGTGGTACTGGGAGGATGGGTTCCATGTTTGGTTGGGATACGTTTGATGCGTAGGTGGAGTGGATGCGCTCGGGTACATATTTTGCGAAAAATCAAGATAAATCGGGATTGTCGCCTTGGGGGTAACTTCTCGATAGCTATTAGGTTGGCCTCCGCGTTTTGGGCTTGTTCATAAAGAGTAGGAAATGCATTGATATTAGCATGTCGAATGCTCATGCTAATATCTGAGTGGAAAGCCCTTAAGTAATAAAACGTGGCCTTCTCAGGTGTGGGTCGAAGGTCGTCTGTGACTCTCTTCCAGGTCCTTGCAAACCTAACATTGAAGTCGACTATTTCTTCCTGAGGATGCCTTTGAATAGTAGTGAACTAGTGCAATAGAGAGAAGGGGTCCACTTGTTCATTGAAGCCCCTTATCAGTTGTCCAACCAGTTGATCCCATGAAGTAATGGTGTCGGGCAGGAGCGACCGATACCAGTAAAGAAGCTTACCTCTCAATGAAAGAACCAACAACTTCACCATGACATCTTTATTAGTGATTTGATGGATGGTCGATAGTCTTGCTACGTCTTGGATATGCTCTTGCACTATATTTCTCGTGTCGTCGTAAGTAGGTAGAGATTTCAAAGTTGTAGGTGGCACCGTATGTTGAGCCTGCAAGGCAAGTGGTCCCATATGGTTCCAAGCTACGAACTACCTGGGCGGAGCTGGTTGCGCCATCTGGGGAGGCATATTTGGTAGAGCTTGTTGAGTTGGAATGATCGGAACACTCACAGCACCTGATTGATCATTCGATGGAGCCGGAGTATACTAATGATTCGAAGAATTCAACGGATTTGGAGGTAAGCTAGTCGTTGTGTTGTCGAAAGTTGGATTCTGTGAATCAAGAACAACTTCTTGTGATGATGTCCCGACAAGCGGAATGTTTGACCCGACCACCCTAGGATGTTCTCCTAAAGCGTCGATGTCAAGCTCATAGAACTCGGTTTCTTCTTTTGTATTTCTAGCTCTCCACCTCGTACACATGAAGGCATGAGTTTTTACACTGGTCTACAAGATTTGGAGGTCTAGAGTTCAACAGAGTCGCCAGATGTTCAGATTGGACAATACTAAGATGAACATCACTTCTTAATACTGATTTAAACGTGGAACGTTTGCATCCCACCGAGCGTGCCAAAAATTGTTGGCAATCGAACCGGCCTAGATACAGGTTTTCTAAGTCTGCAGCGCCCTAGGCCCGTTGCCAAGCATTGAATTCCCGAAGGAAAGAGATGTCCTCCGTGGCAATCTCCAGTAGGGCTGGTTCCAAAAATAAAAATGGGGGTTTGGAGATAAGGGATAGAAAGAATACTGAAAGGAATGGGAAATTACGAAAAGGAATGGGAAATGGCCAAAGGCCAAAAATTCGGGGTGATGGACCAGAAGCACGATAGACAGCTTAGAAACTTGAACCAACAACAATCAAAACAATGACTTTTAACAGAAACCAATATAAAATCCTCAGAACTATGTAAACTCCAACAAGTATTCCAGGGATTAGTATTCTATCAACAACAAAATCCAGGAAACATAATTAAACTGTATGATAAAGACACTAATTTAATAGAAATCACATAATAGAAGTCATACACAGAGATAGAGAACTCAAACCGGAGCCAGAAGCCTTTATTTTGGAAGCAGATTCCAAGTACACAACTACTTTTCTAGAAGAATTTATCCATCTAAATTACAGAAAAGAAGCCGGTTTTTATAGAAGAAATCTGCCACTTTAAGACATTAATACCTAACCACCCCGATATGGGTAGATTCAAATCTGGTGATAGCCAAAAATAGTCAGTGTCTTGTCTTACAGATAACTTAGCATTTGGAAACAGAAGGTTCTGGTACTGATTTGAACGGTGGATCCGACATCATAGGTAACTTGACATCGAAGCCAGAAGCTTCCAACAAAGATCTACACTTGGATGGCCTAGAGTGTAACTTGGGAACGGTCTAACCAACCGATGTATAATGGGTCTTTACTTCCTCTTTTCAGATTAACTTAATTTTATACTTAGTGTGAAAAAGTGCTCTTCGTGGAGCGCTTTCCTCGAAAGCGCTCCCTTGTGGAGCACTTCCCACTTGAGCGCTCCCTCATGGAGCACTTTCCTTGAAAGTGCTCCCTCGTGGAGTGCTTTCCACTTGAGCACTCCCTCATGGAGCACTTTCCAAGCCCCTACCTAGAAGCTCCCTATGGAGCGCTTTCCACTTGAGTGCTTCCTTGTGGAGCGCTTTCCACTTGAGCACTCCCTTGTGGAGTACTTTCCACTTGACTACTTACACTTAGTCATTTCCTCAACTTCCAATCTTCTGCTACTTGGTGCTATCAGAACACATTTTTTCTTTTAAAAGGAAAACTTACCTAAGTCAAGGGAAAACGAGAATTACAAACTTATGGAAAGAAAAACCTTTAAAGCGCCAAGGAAGATATTATGAGTGGATTGCCCATGCTAAAACATTTACAATTTTGCATGCAACATATCCAAAGAAAACATAGAAAAAAATACATAAAGGAGAGGAAACCAAGCAATGCATTGCATACAATTTTTACAAAGAGACAGTTGGTGGAAGCACAATAATATAACAACACTTTAACCATTTTCAATGGGAAAAGAGAAGTTTTACAATGAACGATCCCAAACTGTATGCGAAACAAAAATAACAAAAGTGTGTCAAAACTGACAACAAGAGCTAAGTGATTCCACTCTTCTAGCAAGCCACATTTTCCTTGTAATTATCTCCATCTCTTCCAGCAACACTTTTGTCTCCTAAAGGAATATGAGTTGTGGTCAATGTGTTTGTATCACTCTTCTAGTTTCATTATGTTTTGAGGAACTCCCCTTGAGTCCTCTAATGTTCTAGGAGATGATCTTCATCAAAATTTGGGGCTAAATATGTGGGTAAATGCATTGACCTTACCGTCTACTATTAAATTTTCTCCTTATTTTGTCATATGGTGTTGATTAGTTTTGCATCCAACCTTTTGATCAGTGTCTATTTTCATCTTCTTACTTGTCTCTTGGCTCACCCCTCTTAATGATGGAATAATATCCAACCTTGGCATATGTGTGTACAACACCAGGGTATTGTTGGTATATCAAGTGAGGTCTTTCCTAGGCTCTAATTTTTTGTGGTTCATACCTCTAACAAATTGTTACTCTTATTCTTATTTTACCCTTGTTTTTTTGTTGGTAATCTATTGTTGGCTGGTTTACTACTTCCTATTTGTTGCTCTACATAACTAGGGTGGTGTTAAGGGTGTTATTTACCTCTTTTAGAATAGATTCCTTCCTCTCACCATGGAATTATGTCTTGTGGACTTCTATCTCCATTGTATCCTCCTCATCATCCAAAAGGTCATCAATGGGGAGATTGCAGAACATATTGTTAGACACCACTACCCAATTCTTCTTTTGGATAATACTTTTTTTGGGTACTTGGAACCATTTAGAATATGTTTCCTCTCTTTCTTGCTCTAGGATATTATGTGTGTAGTCTCTTTCTAAATGACCATATTCATGGTAGATTCTATAGCAAAATAATATGTTATCGTAATCCACTCCATGCCCTTATGTTTCCTCCCCAAACTATAGTGTGATCTTTTTTGGTAAAGGTTTGTTAAAATCTATTGGGACACAAATCCAAGCATAAATAATTTGCTCAAATTTATACATACTATCAACAACCATCATGAGTATTCCTAGGGTATTCATAATTGCCATAAATACTATTGAATCCCAAAATTCTATTGGTAAGCCAAAAAGTCTCATCCAAATTGGAGATATGGATGGCATATCTTCCTCCATTTTGAATTTAGTATGCCACGATTTCATAAAAAGACCTGCCCTTCCAAAAACCATGGTTCCCCTTGGAATATTTATTCCCTATCTTCTTTAGAAGCAAAATTAACAAGGAAATAACCATTGGGCTAGGCAGAGATTTAGAACTCACCTTTTATTTTCCATTGTTTAGCAGCTCATAGTTTAAATGTTGAAAGGATCAATTTGAATCCCTTAAATCAATTTGTTCTATTCCATTTTGAATGTCCTCCATATTCACCTTTATTATTGAGGAACCATATGCTACCTTTAAACACCTTATCACAATTTTCTTGGTATTTATCTTAGGAATCCTCAAAGGTGTTTATGGTGCCCTTGGGTTACTGATCACATTTAGTTGGGGTTGTTCCCCATGAAGGGCATCCTTAAAAATTTATTTTTGGGGGTAGCTCCCTTGACTCCTTCCCCATATTGGGTATTGGTACAATCGGTCCCTTTTGGTAGTTTACCCTTAGAACAATCTTGCTCAAGTTTTGGACCATATCAATTTTCCTTGCTTTAGCTTCTCTGATTTGGTCTACATCATGAATTTTGTTTTTGATTCTCTTTAACCCTTGGCCTCATTTTTGTGGTTGACTGTGATCTCTTATCTCTTTTTGCATTGTAAACTAAAAATGCTTGTTGATTTTTCCTTCATTCTATGTGGCTTGTAAAAATTATTTGTCTACTACATTTTGAATCCACTACATTTCCTCCAATTGCACCTTCTCCTTGTTATAATCATCCTTCTCAAAAAATAATTGTTGGCCGCCATGGCCAATAGGCCCTTTCCTTTGTATTTTCTCTGCAATTTTGTCTGAAACCCTTCAAAATCCTCATCTCATGTCTCTCATTTTCTTCCTTAATGTATGCTTACTTCTACATGTAATATGAACAAGGAATATTGAAAGAAGAAAGAATAAGAATATTAAAATTCAATTGAAGTGAAGAAGAAATAATTTGAGTAATAAGAAGAAATTAAATGAAGAACAATTAATATCCGCTCATGTAGAGGAGTTGGAGAGCAAGTGGGTAGTTAAAACTCTCCAGTTGAAATTGAGAGGCCCAGGTTCAAATCTCTCCCCTCACATGTTGTGGATATGCTATGTAACAATTATATCATGACCACATAATAAATATTTACCCCCTTTTAAAAAAAATGAAGAACAATTAATAAATTTGGAGATAAAAGGATTACAACATCAAAGGAAATAGTTAGAATTAAAGAAGAAATTGGAAGAAATATTTGTGTGAACAAAAGAAGATTATAAACTATCATGGAAGAAAGTAAATAAAAAGGAGAAATAGATATTCGGAATACTACTAGAAGAAAATAAGAAAATGTTGAAATATTTAAAACTTTGCACAAGACATATGATAGAGAATGTTGAAGAACAAAAAGGTATATCAATAAAATTAAAAATGTGTCTACGATCAATTTTCAAAGAAGCTAAATATGAAAAGTATGACATTTTAGGATATCTAAGTTCAAAACTCACTAAAGCAAATGAAGACTGTAAAGGTGCTATTATGTTACCAATTGACATGGGAAAGGTAATGTATATGGCATTACTTACTCTAGAAGTTCTTAAAGATAAAAATAAAAGTAAATAATAATTTATTAAAAGCTTGAATAGCAAAATTGTCAATTATGATACAAATAAATATCATGATCATGTTATTGGAATAGATAGAGCATATGAGAAAGAGGACTTGAGCACTATAAAAGAATGTCCAAGAGATGTTGATACAAAGTATGTTAGCAATAATTTCGAGTCTTCAAATTGTAAAAGGAATTATAATAAATTTGAAATAAGAATAGAATCAGTTGAGACTAAACAAAGATATGATAAAACATGACATACAAACAACAAGGATTATGATAACAAGTTTGATAGTTTTAGAGACAATAATGATATAAGCCATGAATTATATTATTGTGATGTGTTGTTAAAAATATGATAAAAACAGGTAATAGCTTAAAGGGATAGATTCAAAACTTTAAGAAGTACTTGAATCAGAATAAAAATACCAATGACTAAAAAGAAGAATTGAAATAATATGAAGGCAAAAGGTCTACATATCAAATAATGTAATACGAGGGGGTGTTGGAGGTATTACATTATTTGGTATCTTGCAATTTTTTTTCTTTTTCTAGAGAAAAAGGGGTTGTACTTGGGTCCCCCACCCTTGAAAAATCACAACTATCTCCTTTAGAGCTTGAGAGTTTACAAACAGATTCAATTATCATCTCAATTGAGTTGATATAGCTAGATACCTACATCATTTTTCATAAAATGTTTGAATTCTTGATTTTCATTTTCTAGATTTTCAATTTTCTATGTTAATACAAATATTCTAGAATCCAACATCCTTCTTGACATTTTCTTATAGTAGCCTTCACAATACCAAAACTCAACTTCTAATGTCTATGCATTGCATCTTAGTAGAGTAATATTTTCGGAACATCACACTATCTTAGTCCGCTTTATCAATTTTGGATTGCTAGTTTCCTTCCTGAAGAATAAGGGTAACCACAAAATTTGTAATAAATAGTTCATATGAAAACACGTTAATGTCATAAAATAAAGCAAATATTACCAATGGAAAACATTAAATTAAATCTTAAACATTATTAGATTCAAGTAGTTAATATTTTCTTGTCAGATTCAGCTAAACTTACTACTTCCTCTAACCATGAAAAATATAATTTATCTTCACGATCCTCAATTAAAACCCCTCTATTGGTCAGCCTATCTGCATATTTTTTTCCTTCCCTTAATGTATGTGTAAACCTAATTTCATCAAACTCTATAGCAAGGTCTTGTATTTCCACAATTATCTCTTGTATGTTCCATGAAGCCTTTGCTTTCCTCAAAATTACATTTAGTATTACTAGTAAACCACCTTCCATCTATACTTTATTCCAATTAATTTTTTTGCATATTTTTAACCCTTCCAAAGCTACCGAAGCTTCATATTTATTATTTGTCTTATATCCACTATTAAAATTGTAATGAGACAAAATATCCTCTATTATTTCTAATTATTCCTCCTCTCGATGGTCCTAGATTTCCTTTAGATGCTCCATCAAAATTCAATTTTACCAACTCCACATCCGATGGTTTTCACTTTATATTCTTTACATTCTTTTTGTTTTCCCACACAGAAGAAAAACCTCAGATTTAGATTGCCATCCGCAAATGTATTAGGACCATCCACAAACGAAACAAGACCATTCACAAAATGAAATATGACCATCTGTAAACTAAATCAGGACCATCCACAAAAGAACCAAGGCCATCGCAAACCACACAGGACCAAATGCAAACGAATCAGGACCATCCGTAAAAGAAAAGAGACCACCCAAAAAACCAACATAGGGCCATCCGCAAAATAGTCCAGGGCCATTCGTAAACTAACACTGGGCCATCCGTAAGAGCCTCTATGCGATCTCCCAGAGAAGAAATATGAAGCACAGCCGAAGATAAAACTTGGAAAGAGGATGCCCAAATCAACAAGAAACCCTAACCCAACCACCAATGAAGAAACCATGAAACCCTTCTGCAATACAAAGAAGCACATGGTCCCCTCCAAGACCAAAAAATAAGAGAAGGAATCCAGAAGAAACCCCTGGACATGAGCCCCAAAATGCTAGCCATGGGAAACACTCAACTATAAATTTGAGGCCTTCCCAAGCCTAGAAAAGGTAGTGAATGACCATTCTGGCAAGTAGATCAAAAGAAATGCATTTGTTGGAAACCTCGAATCACTAGCCACAAACTATGAAAAATGGACAACTCTCACATGGGAACAATTGAGACCTCCCCCAAGCCCACATAAACCAGAGAAAGACCATCCCGAAAAGTAGAACAAACGAATCAAAGCCACCAGAAACCCTAAACCACCAGCCACAAATCGTAAACCATGGGAAAAACTCAACTGAGAACAATCAGGGCCTCCCCCAAGCCTAGAAAAACCAACAAATGACCATCCTGGCAAGCAAAACTAATGAACCGGATCCCACTTTAAAGTAATGCCAAGATTTGGAGAGGTATAAAGAGTTTTTCCTATAGGAAGTAAAGTGCATGGCCCCATCCCATGGCCAAAGAAAAAACTACAGGCAAGAGTTCTACAGACCCCCCAAACAAAGCAATAATGAAAACCCCCACACCACGACCAAAAACTCAGTTTTTTTTTACCGCGCAGCAACACCCAAGAAGACTTCCTGGATCACCTCAAGAAGAAGCAAAAAATGTCTAGGAGACCCTCCAGTCACTAAGTAGCGGCATGAAGGGCCAAAAAACCTAGGAAAACTAGGAAATTTGCCTAGAATTCCTTAACAAATCAAGAGATCCACCTAAGAACCCTAGGAAGAGCCAAAGAGGGAGCAAGAAGATGAAGAGGTGACCTCCCACCCAGAGTGGGAGGTCTCTTGCTCCCTGCATCGGGGCACCTCCTTAAATGAGCATGAAATATTAACTATATGATAATGGCAATATACTAAGCAAGAAAAACTTAGAAGAAACTTATGTAATAACTCATAAAACTACCATTAATGAAAGCTCACAAAAATAAGATCTTCATACAAAATGTGGATATTTCAAATGCTCCATAAGTACTACATTGTATCTAACTTGTATTCTCCTCTAATCTATCTTATGCCTCTTTCTATCACTCTATTAAAGGCCTATATATAAAGAGAGGTAACTCTTGGCCTTTCACCTTCCTATTACTCTTCATATTCCTTTTATATGGACTCATGTGCACATGGACAACATGCACAATTACATCATCAAGTACTTTGCACATTCTAACAACACTTGTGCAATTATTACATTACATAAATTAAATACTCAAATCCTAATCTAGATATGTACCCATGATGGTACATTAGCATGTACCAAATAATGTAATATATTCCAACACCCCCCTGTATTACATTTTTTTGTTATTGAAGACTTTAGTCTTCAATATGGATCTTCATCTTGTCTTCATTTTATGTTGCATTGTATGCCTCCTTTATCAGGCTCCTCTTCTTCTTATTCTTTATCTTCATCATTAGAGTTAGTCTTTGTGCTTTCGTGAGTTGTCATGCTATCATTAGATTATTGCAAAAATATTTTCTCTTTGCCTTTGTCCTCCTTATCACGTCTTCTTTAGTATATAATCTTATGAGTAATCACTTAAAGCATCATGATAAGATCTTGAGTTAGAAGAACTTGAAGTATCAATATTGCATGAAGAATGAAATATCTTCTCTAATAAGGATTCATCTATTTTTTCTTTTTGTTTAAGTGATCCAATCAATTCCTTTTGCTCCAGATTTTCTTCTTTGTAATATTTGAATGTAAGTAATGCCATATATAATATGCTACCAATGTCTAAAGAAATTATAATATCATCTTTTCCATTATCAATTGCTTCAATTATTCTAGCATGTAGATAATATTCCAAAGTTTTAAAGTTTTCTTCTAAGGCTTCATTATAGATCAGTTTTGAAGTAAGATCTAAGTTTCCTTTAGTCTTTGTAAGTAAATTCTTGATTCCAATTTTTATGATATTTGCCCTTTCCTTTCTAATGATGTTTTCCATATCATTATTCATTGTATTATTTGAAGTAGACATTCTTCTTCCTCAGTTTTGATAGACTAATGTCACTTGTAAACCTTATATCTCCTTATCTTTTAACTTCTAAATTATAAGTTGAATATGATTATATGATTAAATTATAACTTTCAATTCTTCAAATCTTGTAGTATATCTTGCTTTTCGAATGTTTAAATAATGATCAAACAATAGTCAACTCTCTTGGTAGAATTCATTTTAGCTCCCTAGTATTTTGAGATTTGTTCTTTTTTGTTGTTCACCTTGGAATTTGAGTATAGAATCAAATTTGATATACTCTTCAATTTTCCAAGTTTTGTAATATACCTTGTATCTCTCAAATATTTTGAATATAGTATGGTCTTGATAAAGTGCTTAGCTTTATTAGTTTTCCTTGATTTGAATCTCTTTTGTCCCCCTAATGTTCAACTACTATTCTTCACCTTATTTCTCCCTATTTGTGAATAGAAAGCTAAAGATACTTTTGATGCACTTTTCAAGACCTTTAAGTTGGATTCCTTATGTCTCTTTAATTTGAGCAAGAGACTAATTCCAATGTAGTTTTTCAACTTTTCAATAGCTCTATGTTTTGTTTCTTGTATCTTTCAATTCTCAATAGTATAGTTTCTAAATTCAATAATTAATGTTGGTGTTGAACTCCTTATAACTCCCTAATTAGAAATTTAGAAAATATAGATATTTGCAAATTTAATGTTTCAATTTCTATGTAGAATTCCTTATTCCTCCAAATTAAGTTATTTGCAAATATTTCTTATGCTTGAATAAAGTAATTCCAAATGCTTTCAAATTTTCCAATAATGCATCTAAGGTTATAGTATATCAATGCAATTTCTTATACCTCCATTTATTTAATTAATATCAAGCATAAAATATTAATCAAGTTTAACCTTAGCATTAATATTCCTTATTTCTCCTTTACCTTTATAAAAATGCAAATTAATTTAAATACTTTCAAATACCTTCTTGACTATGGCATGCTATATATTTGGTCTTCTTCTCCTTGACTTCTCTATTCTGCAACTTGCACTTTGAATAAGGTGTTGTCCTCTTCACTGACTTCAATGGAAAATTACACCTTTCGTACAACATTTAATTCTCCTTCTTTTAGTGCCTTCTAATATGTTGACTACCCTTCTAATGTTGGTTGGTTTCACTGACCTTCAACTGTGCTATGTTGCATTCACTTTCCTTGCATTCTTATTGCAAGAACGACTTGTATGACTTGTCTCTCATGCAAAGATGTTTTCTCTTCACTGGGAGTTACCTTATGCACAATGACACTTGGCAGAGAAACTCTTCACTTTCTTGTCCTTCCAAAATGTAGCACTTCTCTTCTATGTAACATTTCTTCACTCCTCTTTGTTTGGTAATGCATTGTCTCTTCTTTATGTGGTGTTTTCCTTTTCTTTGTAACATTCCTTCATGTGTTGTCTCTCCTCTATGTGGTGCTTTCCTTTTATTTATGATGCTTCTTCTACGTGGCATTTTTCTTTTCTTTATGATGCTCCTTCTATGTGGCACTTTATAATGCTCCTCTATAACGTTTGATATTTTCTTTAAAATGCACCTTCTCTTCACTTAGTAACGCTTGATACTTCACTTGATTTCCTTTACTACAAATGACACCTCTGCTTTACGTTGGTTGATGTTGTTGGTTGGTGTTTTCAATATGACACTTGGTGAAGGGCTACTCCACCCAACACTCACACAATACTCAAAATCACTAAAAATTTCAAATAAACCCCAACATCTGATATTATTTCAATGAAATGGAAATACATAATTCGAAATTACAATGTTACTACCACAAGGCCGATTCTATTACAAATAAAATCTACTGGAAAGCTACAAGTTGGAGCCATGATCCCTAATCCTGGACTACCTTTAGTAAATCTTTGTTCCCCCTTTAATAACTTCCATAGAATATTCTTGAAAGTGTAACTCATATTTTTCCACCGTTCATTTTCTTGCCATTCATTTTCCCGCCCAAGAAGATATTCATTTGAAATTTGAATTTTGGTGGCACAACTTCCCAAAGCCATAACTTTTGACTCGGTTGTCCGATTGGCTATTATAATATATCGTTGGAAAGCTTACGAAGATATCTACAATGGCAAATGATCTAAAGATCATATTGTCCATTTTCATCCTTTATTGGGACCTCTAATAGGTCTTCAAATTTCATTTTTAAACTTTATTAATGAGATTTCTCAAGAATAAAACTTTAATATCTCTCAAACCATTCAAGATACTTGGGTGATTCTTTCACCATAGGATCCATTTTTCAATTTCGCTCCTTGGGGTCAATTTTTAAGTCCATACATGCTCATTTAGGCTAACTTACGAAAAATAGTTGGTGATTTTTTTCACCTTTTTGGACTTCTGATTGACTTACACCTCTCAAGTGTCATCATGAACTCCAAAAAAACTAAAGAAACCTACAACCGTAAGAGAAACTACAATTTGTTTTTGTTGATGCAAGATTACGCTTACACCATTGGATGCTCCTACATCTGAAACCTAGGGTAAATTGAGAAATGACCTTCACTTATTTAGTATTGGAGGAAAACCAAGATGGTCAAACTTTGCCTTAGACAACCATGATGAATCTTCAATAGGCATTCCTTTCCACTTAACTAGATATTCTTCATACTGCCTATTTCTTGTACTTTTGCCCATATGGCTATCCAATATTTCTTCTATCTCTTCTTTCTCTAGAGTAGATGCTAGAATATTCCATCATTCTTCTACTGGTCCATCCTCATTGTCTCTGTCATTATACTCTATCAAGTTAGAAATAATGAACATTAGTAATATGTTAATTCTATTTGGTAATTCCACCTAATATGCATTTCCTGAATCATGTTTCTTTATGATCTTGCATGGTCCAAACTTCTTCATTTTCAACTTGTTATACATTTAAACAGGAAATATTTCTTTTCTTAGGTGAACCATAACTTCATCTCCAACCTGGAATTCCTTAAACATCTACTTCGGGTCTGCCTTTGCCTTATACTGAGTATTCATCTGATTAATATGCTCCCTTATCTCTTCATGCAATATTTTTAGATGCTCTGCAAAGTCCTCGACATCGGCACTATTCCTTTCTCCTTTGTCCATATTCCTCAACTTAGAAGCATTCCTTGTACCGCTCCCATATACAATCTGGAATGGGGATTTACCAGTACTCTTGTTGACAAAATTATTGTAAGCAAATTCTGCCTGTGGTAAAATCAAATCCCATACTTTGGTCTTATCTCCTACTAAGAATCTCATCAGGTTTCCCAAACTCCTATTCACCACCTCTATTTGTCCATTAGTCCGTAGATGGTGTGCAGGACTGAACTTCAAATCTATATTCAACTTCTTCCATAAGATCCTCCATAAATAACCAACAAATTTGGTATCTCTGTCTGAAACTATACTCTTTGGTAGACCATGTAGTCGTACCACCTCTCTAAAAAATAACTCTGCAATATGAACTGCATCACTAGTTTTCTGGAAGGGAATGAAATATGCCATCTTAGAAAACCTGTCAACCACCACAAATATTGAGTCATGTCCTCTCTGTATCCTTGGTAAGCCAAGAACAAAATCCATGCTAATATATTTCCATGGTTTATCTAGTACAGGTAATGGCTGATATAGCCCGATGTTCTGTCTTACACCTTTGGCCATTTGGCATACTCTAAAAATTTGTATGAACTTCACATCTTGCTATAATTGTTGCCAATGATAGTTCTCACTAATAAGGGCAATGGTCTTATCTTGACCAAAGTGTCCAGCCAACCCTCCACTATGCTTCTCCTTGATCAGGTTCTCTCTCATAGAACTCATTAATGCACAATTGGTTTCTTCTAAACAACATTTCATATTGGATTAAGAAATCCAACCATTTCATTTTGTCCAAGGTAACAGGTTCCAAGAAAGCTCTCCAAGCTTCTAAAAAATTTGGATCTTCAAGGTACAAACTCTTGAGTTTGTTAAACCCAACAACCTCCACCTTCATCTCTATCAACAAATTTTACCTTCTAATTAAGGCATCTACAACTCTGTTTGACTTTTCACTCTTGTGCTTCAACATAAAAGTATCTCTGCAAAAACTCAACCCATTTTAAGTGCCTTTGATTTAACTTTCCTTGACTATTAAGATACTGCAAGACCTAATGATCGTATATAAAACAAACTCTTTTGGCAATAAATAGTGTCTCAATTTCTTTGAAGCCTAAACTATAGCATAAAACTCCTGATCATAGATAAAATACTTTTTCCTAGAATCATTAAGCTTCTCACTAAAATAGGTAATGGGCTTACCTTATTGACTCAAAATAGCTCCTATGGCACTACCACTAGCATCACAATCTACCTGAAATACCTTATTGAAATATGGAAGTGCCAAAACAAGTTACTCTGTGACTTTCTTCTTCAACATATCAAAACTCCTGGCTGCTCTTGTAGTCCACTTAAACTCCTTCTTATCCCCTCTCATTGTATTTGTTAGGGGTGCACAAATACTACTAAATTTATTAATAAACTTTGTGTAAAAACTTGCTAGACCATGGAATGATCTTACCTCTATAATACTCCTCGGTGTAGGCCATTCAATGATAGCCCTCACTTTTTCTGGGTCCATTTTAAGACCTTCAATTGAGATAACAAATCCCAGATACATCAACTCTTTCTTCAAAAAACTGCATTTCTTTAGATTAATCAACAATTGCTCCTCCCTTAGCTTCTCAAAAACTCTTTGAATATGCATCTGGTGCTCATCTCATGTCTTAATAAAAATTAAAATGTCATCCAAATAAACAATAATACTTTTTCCCAAAAACATTTTCCATACCTCATTCATAAGCCGCATAAATGTGCTTGGTGCATCGGTTAGCCCAAATGGCATGACTAACCACTCGTACAAGCCCTCTTTAGTCTTGAACGTTGTCTTCCACTCATCTCATTCTCTGATACATATCTGATGATACCCACTCTTTAGGTCAATCTTCGTGAAGTACTTGGCTCCACTCAAAAAATCCATAAGGTCATCCATCCTTGGCAATGAAAATATGTATTTGATTGTAATCTTGTTAATGGCTCGAGAGTCTGTACACATTCTCCATTGTCCATATTTCTTTGGTGCTAGTATTGCAGGTATTGCACATGGACTCAAACTCTCCCGAATCAATCCTTTCTTCAATAGCTCTTGAAATTGTATGTTTAGCTCCTCATTCTCTGCATGAGTCATTCTATGGGTTGTCTTATTTGGTAAACTGGCTCTTGGTATCAAATCCATCTGGTGACTAATTTTATTCATTGGTGGTAAACCTTTAGGTACATTATCAAATCCATCTGGTGACTAGCTCTTCAATTTTTTCTTCATTAACTCTAGGAATCAATGCATACCACATATGCTCATGCTTCATACCATAAAGAAATTTTCTACCATCAACTAAACAAATTTTTGCACTACTATATACCTTTTATTCCACCTCTTTCAGGGGCTTTAACTTGTAGTGAACTCCATCCTTTGTCAAGAAATAAGTATTGGCATGTATGTCATGTACTACATGCCAATCAAATTTCCACGACCTCGTAAGTAGCATATGACAAGCATCCATAGGCATGATGTCACTCAGTACCTCATCATGGTAATTTCCAATTTTGAACTTCACTAAACATTGCTCATTGACCAAAGCTTTATGGTCCTTCTCCAGTCATGCAATCTGATAAGGATGCGAGTGTCTCCTTCTCTCCAACTATAATTTGTTAACCACCTCCTATAAAACTAGATTATCAATGATAATATTACAAACTTTACCTTCACATTTGCATCTTGTGCGAAATAAAATTTTCCTCTAAACTAGATCTTTCTCCTCATTTAGCAAGGCTCTCCTTGTGATAAGAACTTCTCTTTCTACCTCTTTAGAATTTTTAGATTCAACACCTTCATCTACATAAGCAACTTGTGCATTACCTTCAGATCTCTTATTTGTCCTTCCTTGATGTTGTGGACACTCGTATGCTCAATGTCCTTCTTCTCCACATTGGAAACAGGTTCCACAAAATCCTCCTCTTCTAGGTCCTCGTCCAAACCTTCCTCTTCCTCTTTGGTCATCATTATTTTGCTCACGAGGGCGGTAGGCATTATCCCCTTTCTGGTTCTGACTGTTGCTAACTTCTCCATTCTTCTTTTGGTCTTCATTTCGTCCTCCACATGGTCTTCCACTAGTACTTCCACCACAACCTCTTTCTCTCTACTTGCTTTCAAATCTTCTATTCAACTTCTCTTCTACCTTTAGAGCAAACTGATAAGCATCTTCCATGGTAGTCATTCTGACTAAACTTAGCTTCTCTTGAATACTTGGCTTCAATCCATTTATATAACATGATACCTTCTCCTTGTTGGCCTCAGAATGACCTCTTCTGATCATGACCTTGTAAAACTCTTTTGTATAATCTTTGATAGACTTACCTGCTTGCCTCAAACCTTGCATTTTCTTCAACAAATCTAACTCGTAATCAATTGGAATGAATTGTCTCTTTAAATTTTCCACCATCCGATCCCATCTTGTTATTATTTCTTTTCCTCTTCTATTTCTATCTAGTTGTACTTCCTTCCACCATATATTAGTGTGACCCTTCAGCTTGGTCTTTGCAAATTTGACCCTCTTAGGATCTTCCACTTCCTCATACTCAAAGTACTCCTCCATATCATTGATCCAATCGATCAACTCTTTTGGGTTAAGATTCCCAAAAAATATAGAAACATCAATCTTCAGTATTTTTCCAATATTGGAGATGACTTTAAATAATCTGACTTACTCATGCTCTACTACATCCTCTTCTTCTTCGTACTAGAATTCTTATTCAGCTTCATCTTCACTTTCCTCTTCTCTTCTTGGCTCAAACCCTCTATGCATCTCCTCTTGCAGTGCTTGAACTTGTCTCTGTAGGGCTCTAAAATCTTCTTCTGGTACCACAATATTTCTTCCACCACCATGATTTCTTCATGGAGGCATTCTGATTATTTTTTTCTTATAACCCACAACCCCAAGTCCTAGTGCAAACTGCCTCACGTTAGACGATCTCTTTACACACTCAATAACTACATTGTTGATACACTTAGTGAAGGGATTGTAACATAGCGGTGGAGTATTCCCGATGGGGAGGTGTTTTCCAGAGGCAAGAATGATTCCTAGGCCAAGCCTATCTCAATGACCAAATCGGACAGTCTTCTAATCACCCGAACTACCCTTGTACGAACTATCAATTCCTTGTACGGACCCTAATTACATACACTATACGATCTCAGATCATACAATGGCCAATATGGTATGATATTACACTCAGAAAAACTGACAGATGTTGTTTTAGGGGCTGTCGTACACAGTTTTGTAATCGTTCAAGTCGATTCACCAAAACTACCAAATCGGGTAAATTCTTGTCAATCACTTGTTTTACCAAATTGGGTAACAATCTTTTGTACGATTTGTACGATGTATGATTTGTATGAACTAAAGGTACAAAAAGGTGTTAATTGCTATGCTCTTCTACTCCAATCTCTCTCTGGGATGTTTTGTAAAGGTTTAACAACCTAAACAAGACAATCTCTTTCACAAACAAAGCATTCAAACCGGGCTGGTGAGAGATTCTATACAAGTAATTCCATCCAAGAATCATACAGTCTACTTCAACACGTCTTTACCAATGTCACTAAGCTCCTAAATCATTCCCCATGATTCACCAATGATCATCTTCTCCACAAAGCTGCAACAAGACCTAAAACTAACATATAACAGTAAGATAGAAACTCAATTACACAATGTTAATCCACAATGCATTATCCATTCACAACAAGACCATACACTGTCATCCACAACGTCTATTATTCTCATTAATGGCTGTCAATTCAGTTACAATGTGGAAAACTCTTTCAAGGTAATTGCAATAACTCAGAAATATGTCTATATCTCTATTCTAGCAACTAATAACCAGTAAACTAGTAGCCAACCTACAAATTCAAAAATGGGGCCTTATATAACATTGCCTAGGTCATTCCAAAGTGGTTCTTGAGACAATCCATTATTCACAACTGCCCATCTACAATTGAATACATTATTTTGGTATTTTCCTAAGTTTACACCTTAGTTTAGCAAATCCATGCGACATTTCATCCCGAAATTACATTTCCTTTGCATCTGAGTGAATTTCGGTGTGCCCTGTATGATTTTCTATTGCTCTGTATGGTTTGCCAATCCAGCTGTATGATTTGCTCCAACTGTACGATTTTACAAAACTTGAGCAAATTATTCCCAAAACTGTCAAAATCTAGCAAATCACTTTTTCTTCTTTTGGGAGGTGGATTTGTTGCCTACATCTGCCCTCCCCTTTACTTTAGTCGACATCCTCGATGACTCATTCTACTTCTTCTGCTGAGCTTCCAGTCTAGCTACTTCAGCCTCCAAGTCCTTGACTTGTGTCTTGTACATTTCTCATTCATTTCTCAGCTTGGCTACGTAGCTCCCCATTTCGACGGCTTTGGCTCCGTGAAGGTTAGCCTTCTCCTCGGTGGCTTTCACGAAGTCCATCATTTGTTTTTCTCGATCGGAGGCACTCTTTGTCAACTTCTCCTTCCAATGAGCTTCTGCTCGAGCAGCCACCTGGAGTTCCTCATTCTTCTCATCAATGGTCTCCAAGTGGTGTTTAATATCAGCTTCTAGAGCTCGAACCTGGTCTTCTTTAATCCTTACTTGAGCTTGCTTCTCCATGACCATGTCATTTAGCTTCTTGTTGTCCCTTGTCAGCTCTTCTATCTGCTTGGCTTGTGTAGCCATTTGCTCACTCTTTTTGGCCAACTGAGCTGTCATCTGCTCATCCTTCACTTTGAGTTGTGCCTCCAACTCCTTAATCTTGTCTTCTACCATCTGGAAAATCTGTCGCTTTTCCTCTTCAAGCATGGTAACTCTAGCTTCAAAATCTGCTCTGAGGCCTGACAGATCCTCCTCCAACTTCTTTATTTTCTCTTCCATCGTAGTTCTACTTTTCTGCAGTTCATCTTCCATTGCGGCCAATTCCTTTTGAGCGGTTGTAGTCTCTTCCTCCTGTGCCTCCTTGAGCCGATGGATTTCCTCCAACCCAATGCTCAGCCACTCTATCTAGTGTGTTAGGAAGTTCAACTTCCATAGGGTAATGGACACTCCTGTAGCGACCCTCCTATATTCAACTTCTGTCGTATTGATGGGGCAGGTTGGATGACTCACTCGATCCAAATATATCCTTGGGTCCTTCCTGTAATTCATGATCATCCCTTCTGGCAAGTCTTCTCTTCCTAACATCATTGTTACCTCTTCCCTGGGTAACCTCCATGGATGTTGTGCGTGAATATCCGCTATCTTCCTTATGCGCTCCGCACTACTCACCCATTCTATTATCCTCTCCAACTCGAGAGATACTTGTTGCTCCCACAGCTTCAGTTCTCCCACGTGGCCAATGCAAAATTCCATTTTGGCACTATTCATCACATGGCCTAACTGAGCAAAGAAGTGTTCCACCTTATCCTCTATTCCACTTGCCTCCTCCTCCATTGTGATTCTCTGAAACCATGGTATTTCCAAAAGATAACTGGATTGCATTCCCTACCGTTCTTCCTCTATAGGAGTTCTTAAGTCTTCTTCTTCCCTAAGGTGGCTAGAGCTTCCTCCAAGCTCTCTAAGTACTCTCTCGGTATCTATATTTTCCCGAGGTGGGGATTGTTTCACTACTTTCTCCTCCCCCTCGCTATCCATAATGTTTATGATCTCCTTCTGAGATCACTGCTCAACTTGCTCCTGAGCCTTTTCTACTTTAGTTGAGCCCTCTTGTTGCTCCTTCGTATTTTCCCGAGCTACTTCCTATTCCCTATCATCCACTTGTTGTTCCTCCGTCACCCCCTCTTCTGGGATCTGTTGTGCATCCCCAACTGTGACCTGCTGAGTAACAAGTGCTTCTTTCTCTTGTGGCACTTCTGTATTCTTTGGGACCTCTTGCTTACTGGAGCCTCCTATTACAATTTTGTAATGAATCTTCTTCTTGGGCTCTTCTACCGTGGTACTCGGTCCAACTCTCGCTTCTTCCTGGGTAGTGGCTACTCCATCATGCCCTACCTCAATTCCTCTAAAGAAATCAGAGGCATCCATCTTATCAAAATGGTCAAAGATGTCCGGATATTGCACTATCTTCTTTGCCTTTGTCCAATATAACTCCTCTAATTTCGTCGCTTTTGAGTTTGACTGTTCCTTCCTCTGTACTTCTGGAACTGGTTTATCTGCCATTATTTCTCGCTACCTTCTCATCCTTATTTGTACTGGACTACTCTCCCTTTCTTGATTGAGAGGCTGCTCCTACTGCCTTTGTGTAGGTACTTGTTGTTCTAGTTTTGGCTCCAACCATCTAGAATGCTTTCTCCAATGATGTACATCGACATCCTCCTTCGGAGAAGTATCTCCCTGAGCTTCACTCCTATGTCGTTCACTCCTCGTGCGTGGTTTCTCTAGAGTACTCTTTGCTATGGGTACAACCTTTACCCATCTCAATATCGTCGGTTGGTCCGGCCTAATTTCTCTAGGCGGCGTCAACCCTAGGAATTGCATTCTCGCTTTTGTGACTGCATTCAATAGCAATCCAATTGCCTGAAAGGCCATCCCAAAGTTCTTTGGTCTTTTCATCAAGGCCTCATGCATTCTTCTCTCCAAAAAGGTACCCCAATCATACATAATTCCCTGGGTGATACCTTCTATGTACTGTGCCATCCACATTGGCATCTTTGTCACCCTTGTATCGCCTGACAATCGAGCCATGACTGTGTTCATCGCACATGCCCAATTATCACTTTGCAACTGGCTCTACTTTATTCCATGCGTTCCTACACCAAAAATATTTGCCTCTATCATTGATTTGATAGTGGTCATGGTGGTAACCAGGCGGTGTGCTTCTATTGGGTCTACCAATTTCTTGACTATCTCCATGCCTTCCATCGATAACCCAAATGTTCTTTGGAATGCCTCCATCGAAACCTCCACCCTTATTGACCTCTTGCCCACATTGACGTAGGCTGTCCTCATTGCTGCATTATATGCCTGAACTATCTGTAAAAGATAGTTCTGGAAGAATGTCCTATGAAATGGTGGAATCTATGCAATGACTGCCACTTGCATATTTTCGAATGTCTTCCTCCATGGATGAGACTTGTTCTTCTCATCACTCCACCATTTCCTGCATGCTTCCACTCCATGTTGTACAAACGTGATGTTTGACAGTTCCACCTAGGCTTCCTCCTGTTCACTACTCAGGTGTTCTTCCCATTCTTGTACATGTACCTCACTCCTCAACTCCCTCCGTGAGGTAGCTTCTTGGGCCATCCTTTCCTCTCTGTGCCTCGATGGTGTTCTATCCAGGTGTGCTCGCCAATGGCTCTGTCTCCTCCATGACCTATATCCTCCTCTCCTCCATGGATGATTACCACGCCTTTTGTAGGACTAAAATTGATGCTCGAGGTACTACCATGAGTATGCCTCTCTCTCGTGTAGCGGACCTAGTGATCTCTCCACCCTATTTGTTGCAATCCACCTCAATCGACGTCCAAATTCTTTTGTTGAGATCATTCCTCCAACATCTCGCCGATTAACTCAACCTCCTCCTCCGTAATTAGAAATGTACCAAAAATCATACAAACTCCTATAAAAACATACAATGTACGATTTTGGGTCCCTTGTATGGTTTCACCTTCCTCCGTCGCTTCCAGATCGTACACTTATTTGGCTATTTTTCCCTTTACCCCATCAATATTCAAATGGTCAAATCTCCTCCAAATCATACGATTGCAACCTGAAATCATACAGGGTGCCAGTACTCCATACTCTACTACTTTTTGGCTACCCTCCCCTTTAAAATTCGTATGATTTCGTACAATTTCGTATGATCTCTTAAAAACTGCCAAAAATGGAAAAAACTACACTTTTCTTCCTGGAAATCGTACAATCTACCTCCAAATCATACAATACGACTTCTCTAACCCTCACTACTATAAAATACTAGGATTTTTGTCTCCTTGGCCAAATCTACCACCGACCCAGTTGTCGGATTGTCCCGATCTACTCTTGAGTGCTTTTTCTCAACCAATCTTTCACTCCTTCACTCGTGCAATTTTATTTAATTTGATGAACTATTGGCTGCAATGTACGGCTGTATGGACTGTAATTTTCTCTCCTCATGTTTTCTAGCTCACTTTTTGCCAGATTTTTTAGTTCTTAGGGTTTCAATCTTCCATCCTCTTGCAAATTTTCCCAATTCCAACCACCAATATCTGCTCCCTCCAGCTCTAATCAGCAATTTCTCCATCCAAAATCCTGTACAATGACGTATTATGATGTCTTCTACTGTAATATACAAATAAAATTTGAATTCCCCCTTTTGGTGGAGAAAAACCCCAATTCTTCTTTCCCGGGTTGATTCCTTGAAGCTGAAAAGAACTCCCTGGTACAAATTTAATAATGGGTCTACAAATTCAGAGTGTTGGTGAATAATTTTTGCCCATGTAGTCCTCTATTATCAAATGTACGCTTTTCCCCTTCAATCTCCTAAAAATTTTGAATTCTGCTTGGTGATTGAAAAAATGGTCACTTTACTTTCCTTTTAAAGCAAGTTTTCAAAAACCCTAAACCCTAACTGTCAAAAGAATCTAAAAAGTGCCAAGTTGCATGCTTTTTCCATCTCCACTGCTAGATGACTACCAACTCAGCAGTTGGTTTTAAAATTTTTGTCTTTTTCCCCCTTCTTTTCCTCCAACCATTGCTTTTCTGCATGTCGCATTAATTAGTTAGTTGGCAAATCGTACACTGTATGATCCAAATCGTACAGTATGACTTTATGTACGATTTGCATGTCAATATTACCTTGTACGACTCTCTTTTGTACGATTTCCATCTTGTACCTTTTCATTGTACGATTTCATAACTTAGAGAAAATTTTGCTTTCTTTTTCTCTAGAGAGGCCGCCATTTTCGGTTTTCAACCTTGCCCTTCCTAATTGCATCCCGAGGGATTTTCACAACTAAGGCACAATTTTTTTTCAATTTTTTTTTTTCTTTCTTTTTTGCATAAGGGGCTGCCCTTTCTGGCTTTCACCCCACTTCTAAACACTGTACTATTATGGCTTGTCAGGCTCCTTTGGCTTTCGACGATTCCAAAGGTCTGCTACAACTGGCATCTCTTCATTATGTAGCTTACACCACCATGTGGCCTTAAACATGCTCAAGATGAACAACATCATCAACATGATGGGTAACACCCATCTCCACCTATGATGGGGGTCAAGGGGGTGGGAACCCCCTTGCAGGGTCAAGGGATAGCATCCCTTGCAGGGTCGAGGGCAGCGTCCCTCGAGGTTTGGGGTGGAGCCCCAAAACCTCAACGAAAAATTGCTAAGACCTTCACTGTCAAAGTCAAATTTTTCTCTTCCTTAGCACTTTGGGTTTCTTTACTCAACCTCCTTAAATAGCTCAACATCGACTCCCTTTTACCCTGTCTTAACCACTGATGGAACACTTTGTATGGTTCTACTCTGTACGATTTCATCTTGTACGATTTCCTTTTGCACGATTTCTTCTTGTACGATCTCACATTGTGCAATTTGACTTGAAATCGTACAATCTCTGCCAATTGTACGATTTCACCCAACCAACGTACAATGCCCTCTTGCAAAATCGTACAATCCCATTCTTCCTTAGGGAATTTTGAGTGTATGATGGGTTGTTCTATTTGGGAAACATCTTCCATCAAAACATCCTCCATGTCAACATCTTCCATGTCAACATCTTCCATGACAACATCTTCCATGTCAACATCTTCCATGTCATACCATATTCTGCATCTTTTATTACTGTGAGGAGTGTCACAAACTACATCACTAGTGACAACCTTCCTCTTTACACCATTTTCCCTCCAAATGGTTATGCAAGTTCCTACATGCCGTGTGGGGTCTTCCTTACCCTCACCTGAAAATGGTGGACATCTTTGTTTGGTTGCTCTGTTAGCCATCTTAGGAGAGTCATCGCTCTCACTTGAGGTGTCCCATGGAATCTCTGTCTGATTCCTCCTAGGGGTGTCTTACTCCCGTTGTCGTCAGAAGTGTCAATTCGAGGTATCTTATTTTGTCCCTCCACTCGGTGACCAAATTCTCGTGCGTCCTCACTCTATGACCTTCTTCGTTGGTGTGATGGAGATGATCTTGGTCTATCCTCCTGAGTCCCCGCATCCTGTTGCCCTAGTGCCTGACTCCCATCCTCTACACCCTCTCGCAACCTGTTGTCGCTTCCTCAGGTCTTACCATCCACTCTCCATCATCGTGCACTTTCTCTTTGTCACCCGTCTCCTCTACATTTGGTGGTTCTTCCTCCTCGTCTTCTGTCTCAATCAACAACGTCTCAAAGTCTCCCTCTTCAGATGTCCAAACTTGCTCTATCTCTGGTTCGTGCGTACTCTGATCTGAGTTACTCATGTTTCCTCTTTGAGCAATCCTTGTGCTCCTTCTTACTAGAATGTTGTCTCATGGTTCCCTTCTCCCATGCCTTTGTGTACTAGTGTCCGTCATAAAAATCACCTCCAGTTTTTAGTCAAATTCGACCCGTTTTAACAAGAATTCCAGATTCGATAAGGCAACGACACCAAATGTAACACAGCGGTGGAGTATTCCTAGTGGGGAGGTGTTTTCCAGAGGCAAGAATGATTCCTAGGCCAAGCCTATCTCAATGACCAAATCGGACAGTCTTCTAATCACCCGAACTACCCTTGTACGAACTATCAATTCCTTGTACGGACCCTAATTACATACATTGTATGATCTCAGATCGTACAGTGGCCAATATGGTATGATCTTACACTCAAAAAAATTGACAGATGCTGTTTTGGGGGCTGCCATACACAGTTTTGTAATCGTTCAAGCCGATTCACCAAAACTGCCAAATCGGGTAAATTCCTGTCAATCGCATGTTTTACCAAATCGGGTAACAACTATCTTGTACGATTTGTACGATGTACGATGTATGATCTATATGAACTAAAGGTACAACAAGGTGTTACTTGCTATGCTCTTCTGCTCCAATCTCTCTCTGGGATGTTTTGTAAAGGTTTAACAGCCTAAACAAGACAATCTCTTTCACAAACAAAGCATTCAAACCGGGCTGGTGAGAGATTCTATACAAGTAATTCCATCTAGGAATCATACAGTCTACTTCAACACATCTTTACCAACATCATTAAGCTCCTAAATCATTCCCCATGATTCACCAGTGATCATCTTCTCCACAAAGCTGCAACAAGGCCTAAAACTAACATATAACAGTAAGATAGAAACTCAATTACACAATGTTAATCCACAATGCATTATCCATTCACAACAAGACCGTACACTGTCATCCACAATGTCTATTATTCTCATTAATGGCTGTCAATTCAGTTACAATGTGGAAAACTCTTTCAAGGTAATTGCAATAACTCAGAAATATGTCTATATCTCTATTCTAGCAACTAATAACCAGTAAACTAGTAGCCAGGCCTACAAATTCAAAAATGGGGCCTTATATAACGTTGCCTAGGCCATTCCAAAGTGGTTCCTGAGACAATCCATTATTCACAACTGCCCATCTACAACTGAATACATTATTTTGGCATTTTCCTAAGTTTACACCTTAGTTTAGCAAATCCATGCGACATTTCATCCCGAAATTACATTTCCTTTGCATCTCAGTGAATTTCGGTGTGCCCTGTACGATTTGCTACTGCTCTGTACGGTTTGCCAATCCAACTGTACGATTTGCTCCAACTATACGATTTTAAAAAACTTGAGCAAATTATTCCCAAAACTGTCAAAATCTAGCAAATCACTTTTTCTTCTTCTGGGAGGTGGATTTGTTGCCTACAGGGCTACTCCACCAAACACTCACACAATACTCAAAATCACAAAAAATTTTAGAAGAAACCCCAACCTCTAATATTATTTTAATGAAATAGAAATACAGAATATGAAACTACAATTTTATGACCACAAGGTTGATTCTATTACAACGAAAATCTATTGGAAATCTACAAGTTAGAGCCACAATCCCTAATACTAGACTACCTTTGGTAAATCTTCGTTCTCCTTTAATAACTTCCATAGAATATTTTGGAAAGTGTAACTCCTATTTTCCTGTGGTTCATTTTCCCTCCCAGCAAGATATTCAATTGAAATTTAAATTTTGGCTGTAGAGCTTCCTAGAGCCATAAATTTTGACTCAATTGCAAAGAGATCTACAACTACAAACATTTTCATCCTTTTCAGGGCCTTTAATATCTTCAAATTTCATTTTTAAACTTTCTTGGTGAGATTTATCAGGACAAAAACTTTAATATCTCTCAAACCGTTCAGGATATTAGGGTGATTCTTTTTCCACTGGATCCATTTTTTAATTACGATCCTTGGGGTAAATTTTCAAGTCCATACGTGCATGTTTAGGCTGACTTAATAAAAATAGCCAATGATTGTTTTTCACCTTTTTGGACTTCTGACTAACTCACACCTCTCAAATGTCATCATGGACCCCAAAACAACTAAAGAAATCTACAACCAAAAGAGAAACTACAAATTGTTTTTGGTGATGCAAGATTGCCCTTACACCACTGGATGCTCCTGCATCATAACTACATTTTCCAATATTCAATGGTCGAATAATCTTGGCTCTTGTACCACTTCACTTGCTAATGACACTTTGGTGACTTGTTCTTGTTGTTTCGTGGCTCCTTGCTGGCTGTTGTTGACTCATGACACTTTTTGGCTATTATACGTAGCTCTAGGAAAACATTAGCTCATACCCTTCGATTGCTTGCTCCCTTGTACTTTTAGTCTCTCTTAAACTATTACTCTAGCTTTCTTGAAATGGTGGCTCTCTCTTCAAATGTGGTGGTGCCTCTTCTTTGTACCACTTCTTTGGTGGCTCCTCTTCACCAAGATGTGGTAATGGTGGTTTCTCTTCCACGATGGCTTCTCCTCATTGGCTACTCTTCTAAAATGGCTCCTCCTCGACTTTATGCTTGGTGGTTTCTTCTATGGTGACTCCAAGCTTTTAATTTGTGCCAAAACCTTTGCCTTTTGGATAGTTTATTGTATCCAATATTTTCTATATAATATTGGCTTATTTATTTTCCAATAGATAGTAAGGAGTTGATATTTTCCTTTCCTTATATTATATTTGACTTCTCCTTTATTTATTGCAAGTTTTAATCCCTTGTGAATGCTATCTTCTCCAACCTTGGAGATATAAACTTGAGACCTTTCCTTTTTCTACTATAAAACTCAAATGTGGTGCTTTTAAAGACTTAATAATAAACTAATGTGAGCATTAAAATAATGAACTTTTATTGCATCAATATTGCATACCTTTTGGTTTATTTTTTATAGCTAGATTTCTTGGTGATTTGAATCACCTATTTGCTGCCCCAAATTTGTAAAATTTGTAGCTCCAATTCCTTATGCTTTGCTACCCTAAACTTGTCAATCTTGCAGCTTTCCTTTCTGCCCAAAAATCTGATTTTTGTGGCTCCAATTCTCCTCCAACTTTGCTCTCTCTAACTCTAAAATTTGCAGCTATTAGTGTTGCCCTCTTGCTTGTTAGCTTTTGGTGATGTATATTAATGGATATGCAACCACAAGATGTAAAATATGCAGGCTATGATAAGTATATGATAATGGTACTTAAATATGCAGGAAAATAAGAGAATAGACTTCTACAATAACTCAGTAAAATACCATTAATGAAAGCTCATGAAAATAGTATAATGCAATATAATGGAGAAATATGAAAACTCCAGACTTTTACAATGAATATCTACATTGTTCCTACTCACTACTCTATAGTAAACATTGTCTCTCACAGTTTCTCTCAATAGCTCAAGGTTTATATAAGTTCCTTGGGATTCACTCTACCTATTCCTATGACTCATAAACATGTGGACTACATGCACATTTATATTATTGCACATTCTAACACCTGTGCATATATTACTTCTCAAGTAACTACTTAACATAAGATAAAATCCTAATCTAATAATGTACCCAAGGTGGTACATTGACATGTACCCAATAATGTAATATATTCTCTAACACCCCCTTGTATTACATTATTTGGGTATTGAAGACTTTAGTATTCAATATGGATCTTCATCTTTAGAATAATCTTCAACTTGGTTTGCTTCTTCTTCTTCTGCTTGTGTCTTCATGTTGTTTCTCCTTGTCATTTTCATTCCACTACCTTTTGTTGTTTTTGAGTATTTGGAAGAATATTTGACCTTGTAGTCTTCTAGGTATCCTTGATGGACTAGTGATCTCATAATTTTGCAAGTCATAAATCCTATTCTATTCGTTGGTTTCCTGTACGACCTGTTTCCTTGATCTTCACAAAAGTCAAGCTTGAGTTCATTGTTAGTGGATGCTTCTGAAATAAGAACTTGGAGGAAATAGTCTAATATCAGTTTTTCCTCGAATATTTTATAGTATTTATCTTTGTTGTAACAACATTAATATGGATCATCAGTCACATTTTTAAGTCATATTGGTATTTTCCTTGCTTCTTTTCTAATTACATTATTTAACATGTTCTTTGGAGTAGACATATTTCTTAGTTTTAGATCCTTTGAAGTAGACATCTTTCTTAGTTTTAGATCCTTTGTAGTAGACTACCTTATGACTCCCTAGTAAATTATGTTTATGATCAAACTTGATAAAACCTCTTCAATTCTTAGGTTTTGTAGGATTCCTTATATCTCCCAAGTGATTTAATCTAAGGTTTTGATAAAGTGCTTGATAGTAGATTTAACTTTTAGGTTTACTTTGAGTTGAATCCCTTTTGACTCCCTAATGATTTGATGTTCAACTCCTAATTTCCTTTCTCCCTATGCACTTTTCAATTTGATGAAGTTCTCTATGGTTGGATTTCTTTTGTCCCTTTAGTATGAGTATGAGACAAGTGTAAGTAAATATTTCCAACTCTTTTAAGTAAATAATGAACTTTTTTATACCCCTTAATATCCAATAGTTTAATATTTCTAAATTCCAATAATCTATGTTTGATGTAGTATACCTTATAACTCCCTAATTTGGAATATTAGAAATTAATAATATTTGCAATATAATATGGTTTTGATTTTCCAAGTAGAAACCCTTATATCTCCTATGGTTTTAATTGCAAATATTAAAATACTTTGTATTTCAATTAAGGTAATTTGAAATACTTTTAAGGATATAAGATTCCTTTGATTTACTTTCAACTTACTAAGGCTGATTTAACTTATATCTCCAACGTAAATGACAAATGGATTCAACCTTAAGTTATACACCTTATCACTCTTAAATGAAAGTGATTTTAATCAAAGTGAAACCTTACCTTTATAATGTTGTATCTCCCTGATAATGGGCATTGTACTACAGACGTATAATAGTGATGGCAGCGAGTTTGCTAGGCATCTTTTATGCACATATTTAATGTACCTTTGACTACTCTTCACCTCCTTGACTTTGTGCTTTGAATGCTCACTCAGACGTCCCTCGAATTCGGTCTCAATTGCGCCTTCAATTCTCTTTGGACCGCACCTTTAATTCTCTCGCTTGATGTTGGTTGAAGATGTGCTTTCTCCTCTATGTGCCTCTGTAAGCGCTCTTACTCTTGGTGGCTATAAATGTGCTCCCTTGCCTTTAAGCAAGTACCAAGTGGCACTAGGTGTTGCCCAAGACTCTTCGATCTCCTCCTTAGGTGGTGCAGCGCCTGTTATGGGTCTTGAGAAGCATTATGTTATGAATGTAACTCTTGAGCATTGATGAATATTGTAGATGCCTTCTTGAGCATTGTAGCTATGATGAGAGGCATTACGTTGCTTAGGTACCCCTTCTCTTGAACACTAGCGTTATGGATATGCTCTTTCACCATTGTGCCAAGTGGCACACTATCCCTGGTAGGGTTTTGCAAGTGTCACTCCAAAACCATGCATGTAGAGCTCCCCAACGTCTCTTATTCTTCATCGATTTTATGCCAGCAAATACCTTATTGTTTCTTGTTGTTCAATGCTCTCTTTCTAAGCAGACATTGATGTGATGAAGTTGGCTCCAACTGTGATGGCTTTCAAGCACTGCAATGGTGTTCCAATGGTAGCTTTCGATGTGGTTCTCGATTGGTGATTCGACCACGTTGGAGCTATGGTAATACACCTTTGGTATCACCTTATACCTTGCTCCTCCTTGCTTGTAATATGTTGTCCTTAGCACTATGTTTTTACGTAGGGTGCAATGGATTATATTCACCTTACGTAGGCCCTTTCTATGCTGCAAGTTTATGTCACCATGAGTGATGGACTAAGGTATCTTCTAACGCCTTAACGAGCTGGATACCGAGCCTTATGGATGGCTCTTTGCTCAAGCACCTTGGGTAGTGCTTCCCTTACCAACGATGGATATCGAGCCCTTTGATTTGGCTCATTTCTTAAGCACCTTTACTAGTGCTTACTCTTTGCAAATGGTGGACATTGAGCCCCTTTTGTATGGCTCCTCTTCGAGCACTTAAGCTAGTGCTAATGGCTACCACTTGTAGATAGGATGATAGGCTACATAGAGTATCCTTAAGACACTTATATTTTGTCTTCTTTTGATGTAATAGAAGACAAGTTTGGTGCTCGAATAACAACTTGTAATACCTCCTTATTTGCACCTAAAACTTGAGACTCTCCTAGTCTCATTTTGTAGCTCCTTCTACTAGTTTTGATGGTGGCTTTCTTCTCCACTCCTTGGAGGAATATTACCCTGTTTGGTGGCTTCTCTAGGCCATAATAAGCTGTAGGTTCTGTGTGCTCCAATAGTGTCTCTAGACACTTTGATAGTACGCTGACTTGTGCTCTTTGGTTTTCCACTCTAACTTAACAACCAATGCACATAATAATATTTGAGAGTAATAAGTTTAATGTAGTTAAGAATAACTAAAATAGTGCAATAGTAATCTCACCTTATTGCTCCTTCAAAGTAACTTGCAAGATGCACTAATAGTAATTCTTAAATAACTCTCAAATGCACTAATAACCTCTGCAACTTTCACTTAGAAGTAATGTCTTCTTTGTTGTAACTAGGTAATAGGAAGATGATATTTTTATTTCTATTGAAATATATCTAACTCCTATTTAATGTGCAGGTATTAACCTTAAAAGAACCTATCTTCTGCACTCCCTTTGAAGACTATAATATGCAACCTTCTTCCTTGCAACTTTTAAACTCTAATAAGGTGCTCAATGAAACTAAATAATGAACCGAATATAAGTGTTCATAAAATGAACCCTTTGCACCTAAGTTGCTTACCTTTAACGAAATTTGTAGATGAAGGATTGCAAGGTGATTAGATTCACCTTATTGCTGCCTTTAACTGGATGAACTTGCAACTATTCTTGGCTGTCCTAAACAGCTCCTTAACTCACCAATTCGTAGCTTAGTAACTCCTCTATCTTGTTGCTTGAAACTGTAGTGTGGTGGTTTTGATTCTCCTTCAGGATGTATCTTAGAAATATGAATGTTTGCAGCTAGTAATGTTGTCCTAATTGCTGCCCTTTCATAGTCAATTTTTCTGCTGAAATGTTATCCTTGAATCTCAAAAATTTGGTAGGGAACTCCTCCAAATTGCAACTAAGATTTTCCTTCAAGAACCCTTCAGTATTCTACTGTAGATTCAACAAACCCCTATCTCCGAATGAGCCTTCTAGCCTTCAAAGGTAATCTTCAAACCTTTCAAGTTTGGTAGTAATATTTGGCTCCTTTCTCCTTCAGTCTCCTTGTTGAATTTTGACTTCAATCTAGGCCTTCTTCTCAAGAATCTGAAAGTCTTGAGGTCTTCACCAATCTCCTCCAAAATTTGGCAAACTTCTTGCCAAATCCTTCTCCATTTGGGCTTGTTGTTGGATGGTGATAATTGTCCCAAAATATTCCTTTATCAAGAACTTCTCCTTGGTGGTAAATTTCTCCAATGAGTTCTCCTAGGAACTCCTTTAATGGCCTTCTTTGAATCTCCTTCAATGAGGCTCACCAAGCCTTCTCCTTGTTTCTCCTTGAGACCTCTCCAAGGTCTTCAATCTCGTAGCTTCTCTGGTCTTCCCAATGAGACATTTTCTTCAACCTTCTACTGTGGAAGTGTTGGCAATGAGATCTTCTTCCTGGATCTCTAAAATCTACTATTGTTGGAATATGGAATAAGAATTTTTCTAGTCCTTCTCTACTTTGCAATCTATAGTCTTTAATGGATATCACCAACCTCCAATCTTCCAAAACTGGGAGTTCTTTAACTGGACCTTCTAAGGGCCTCTTCAACTTCTTCAGAGTGAAGTCTTCAATCTTCTACAGATATCACCAATCTCTTATCTTCACCAGGACTCTCCTCTAGAGTCTCTTATTCCTATATTTTGTTATAAGGCTGCTATGACCTTTTCTTCTACAATATTTAGGTTTCAATCTTCATTATAGATCACCAATCTCCAATATTCTCCTAGACTCTTTCTCTAGAGTCTCTTCTTCCTTGAGTTTGTAATAAGGCTACTATGGCCTTTTCCTCTCTTCTACAATCTGTAGGTCTACAACTCTTGTAATGGGACCTTTTTCTTAGGTCTCTAAAATATTCAATCTACTTGTTGAAAGTGCTGGAATGATTCTAATGAAGATCTTCTTCCTAGCGTTGTGTAGGAAGCTTCCCAACTTTTTTTGAATCTCCTTTTCCTGCAACAAGATGTTAGAAACTGGAATGGAAGAATTTATAATTCTAGAGATGATCAATCTTCACTAGTTGATTTGACAATCTAGTGGAATCCTTGTTGAGTCCTAGTCTTCATGAGTTTTTCTACAACCCTGTGGAAATACTCTAGCCAAATGCAATCTCAAAAATTTTGTAAATAAGATTTCTGAATTTCTCTCAATCTCTCTTTGTGGCTCTCCCTATCTACCATGTGCTCTGATACCATTGTTAGCTTTTGGTGATGTATATTAATGGAGATGCAACCACAAGATGTAAAATATGCAGGCTATGATAAGTATATGATAATGGTACTTAAATATGCAAGAAAATAAGAGAATAGACTTCTACAATAACTTAGTAAAATACCATTAATGAAAGCTCACAAAAATAGTACAATGCAATATAATGGAGGACTATGAACACTCCAAAATTTTACAATGAATATCTACATTGTACCTACTCACTACTCTATAGTAACATTATCTCTCACACTCTCTTTCTCTATAGCTCAAGGTATATATAAGATAAGTTCCTTGGGCTTTACTCTACCTATTCCTATGACTCATGTACATGTGGACTACATGCACATTTACATTATTGCACATTCTAACACTTGTGCATTTATTACTTCTTCCCCAAGTAACTACTTAACATAAGATAAACTCCTAATCTAATAATGTACCCAAGGTGGTACATTGACATGTACCCAATAATGTAATATATTCTCTAACATTGTCGTCCTAAACTCTATACTTTTCAACGTCTAACTCAACCAATTCCTCCTTTGATTTTGTTTTTCTTAACTCCTTTAATTTGCAGCCTTCTTTTCTCCTTCTAATGTTGCCCAATTCTCTTGATTTGTTACCTTCTTTTTTTACCAACTCCTTCAATTTGTTGTCCTTTGACTTTAATTTCTATTGTAAAAATAACACTCTTATCTTTTCAATGGTAATATTCAACTCTTCAAATCTGATGGCCTCTTCTACCTTCTTTCTCTTCCAATCTCCTTGTCGAATTCTAACTTTAAACTTGGCCTATTTGTTGGCCTCCTTCTCAAGAATCTCAATGTCTTGAATCCTTTCCAAAATTTGGCAAACTTCTTGCCAAATAATTTTTCCTTTGGGGCTTGTTGTTGGATGGCGATAATTATCCCAAATTCTTCTTTTCAAGAGCCACTCCTTCTTGCAATCTTCTCCCTCGAGCTTTCTTCAAATATTCTCCAATGGCCACTTCTTCAATTTCTTCAATAAGGCTTCTCTAGCCTTTTTCTTCTTTCTTCTTCCAACTTTTCTTGAGACCTCTTCTTTTGGATCTTCAAATTTTGCAAATTCTTAAATATTCAATAGGAATTTTCCTAGTCCTCCTCTATCTTCAATATTCTATATTCCAAATATGAAAGTTGTTTAATGGGACCTTTCACTTGGGTCTCCTCCTTCTAGAGCTGCTTTCTTCAATCTGTAATCTGCAGTCTTCAATATTCTACATGAACCTTCCTCCTATGTCTCCTCAATCTTCAATATAAAATCTTCTATGGAGACTCTCTTCTTGGTTCTCCTCAATCTTCAATGTTTACATTTTTGCAACAAAGAACTAATCCGTACGCAAGAAAAGCACATAGACTTTCAGGCAATCAAAGATGAAATTATTCTCTATCTATTGTAGGAAGCTTCTCAAGTTTTGAGAACTATTCTTATGCAACACAACTCTAGACAATAGTAAGTAAATTCATGCAAATCTCTAGATATCTATAAATCAATAACCATCACTAGTTATCCTTCAAACTAGTGGAAAAGAGATATATGTTGAGTCCTAGTTTTCACATGTTTTCCTGCAACCTTGTGGAAATACTCTAGCTAAAAAGTAATTCTTAAATTTTTGAAAATGAGATCTCCCTATCTCCTCTCAATCTCTCTTGTGGCTCTCCCTATCTCCTATCGATCTACCTTGTGCTTTGATACCACTAATAGCTTTTAATATTGTATATTAAAGGAGATGCAACCACAAGGACTAAAATGAGCATGAAATATTAACTATATGATAATGGCAGTATACTAAGCAGGAAAAACTTAGAAGAAACTTTTGTAATAACTCATAAAACTATCATTAATGAAAGTTCACAAAAATAGGATCTTCATACAAAATGTGGAGATCTCAAATGCTCCATAAGTTCTACATTGTATCTAACTTGTACTCTACTCTAATCTATCTTATGCTTCTCTCTCTCTATCACTCTATCAAAGGCCTATATATAAAGATATGTGACTCTTGTCCTTTCACCTTTCTATGACTCTTCATCTTCCTATTCTATGGACTCATGTGCACATGGACAACATGCACATTTACATCATCAAGTACTTTGCACATTCTAACAACACTTGTGCATTTATTCCTTTGCATAAAGTAAATATTTAAACCCTAATCTAAGACACTCTCATAATCTAGAGATGTACCCATGATAGTACATTAGCATGTACCAAATAATGAAATATAATCCAACACCAAATAAGATTATCCTTGGCTCCCCTCAAAATAATCATTATTGGTATATTTCTACTAAACTGCCTCCTAGCATTAATGTCTTGTATACTTGTAATAAAATATTTTTTCTATTTGTATCTTCCTTCCTTAACCTAGTATATAATGTTTGAAACCCTATCACCATATTTCTATTAAAGTAATATCATCCATGGTTTCAAAATTGGATCTCAATTGAGTGGTTCTTTATCACACCAAGTATCCATCCAAATAGAACAAAATTCTCCAATTGCCACAAACCATCTTAGTGTTGGGGATATTACATTATTTATTAGTATTATAATTATTAGATTAGGTAGTGTGATTTATATTTTGTCTAATGTATGGGTCAATGTGTGAGAAGAGTCCAAGTGTTATGTAATAAAGTGTGCAAGTATCAAAGTTTGCAAGGTGTGAGTATGCAAAGTGTTATGTAAGTCAAGATTCATAGGAGTTGGGTGTCAAATATGCAAGTGAAAGGTCACATGATATGTGGCAAGATGTAAAGTGAAGAGTCATGAGAGTTTTGTCATATGTGAGGAATAGGAAAGGATGCATATCTCGAATGTTTGAGGAGAGCAATAGTCAAGTATTGAAAGGTCATTTGTAAGGTTATATTGTGGAGATAAAGCTTCGTGTATTGTGACAAAGAAGTAGTAGAGAAATATCTTGTTGTAATATTGTATGATTTATGAATAATATTGTGAGTTTTATTATTGATAAATATTATTGTTATTCTATGAATGTGATTCATTGATATTGGCTAGTGAGTTGTATGCTTTAATATTGTGATTAATATTTGATCTTGGTAAAGGTACTTGTGAGATCATCTAGGAGAATTTCCAATAATGGTATAAGAGCCACATTCTAGCCATGAAGAGTTAGAGTGAAAGTATTGGGACAATCATCACCATTTTAAAACAAGCCCAATTGGAGAAAGTATTTTTGTACTAGAATTATTGAAAGAAAGAAGATTGAAGGGCTAAAGAAGAAACTAGAAGAAGAAGATTGAAGAGTTGAAGAAGAATATTGAATTTGTAGAGAAATTGAAGAAGATTGAGGATTTGAAGTCACCCAAATTGTAGTAGAGAATAAAGAATGAAGATTTAAGGGTTGAGGTTGTCCAAATTACTGATTGAAGAAGAATTATCAAGGTAAGGTAAAATTCATTTGAGAAAGTTATTTAAATTGCTAGAGAAATAAGAAGAAAATATTTATTTAATTGATTGATTTTGTTGGGAGAGATAAGAAGATAAATAATTTAAAGAAATTGAAAAGAAGATAAGATAAATTAAAGAAGGTTTTCTAATGAGGACCTTCAAAAATTCACTTTAGAGGAGGGACGTTTTTGCAAGACTGCCCAAACTATCAAACTTGTTTCGGTCATATCTCACTCATCCGGACTCGAATTAAGCTAAAATTTTGAGGGTAGATGCCTGACAAAACTTAGAACATCTCCACCATTTTTCATATCATTTTGAGCAACATAGATCCTAGCACATCCCTATGTGTGAACAAGAGTTTTGGCAAGCTATTATGCGAGGGTTTCATATGGGTTGAGTGCAAGCAGCTCCAAAGGTTGGTTTTTAGGGCCTTCGGGCCCTAGTGGCCAATATTTTTATGGTTTATGATCAATATTTTAGCAGGAAATGTTGCAGGGGATCCAAGATGGGTTAGAAATTTATCTTTCAATAGATCATACTGTGAACTTGAGTGACAACGACTTCCAATTTGCTGCATAAAAGAAAAGTGAAAACCATACCTTTCCACGACGTCTAGGGCAAGGATTAAAGAGATCACGACAAAAGTTTCAAGTAGTTGATCAAAAGATGGCTCATATCTCAAGTGAATCTGATGCTAAGGTGTACCCACAAAATAATTCTACTGTGAAAACCCTTGTTAAGGGTAAGAACTTCGAAAACTCAATCCCAAAAATAAATTTTAGGGATGCCCTCAATGGTGGACAACCTCAACCCAATGCTAATATCAATCTTAGGTCTTCCCATAAACCTCTAAGAATGCCTAAGATTGATCCCAGGAAAATAGAGTCAGGATGTCTTAAACTAGATGGAACTCCTATTGTTAAGTTTGATATGGGTAACATTCAAGCTGGCATTGAAGATTTGGAAAAAAAGACTAATTTATCGATTCGTGGGTTTTCATCCGAGCCTATCTGCTTTCGAAGTCTGGGCTGTAAAAAGCTGGAAAGCTAAAGGTGAGTTACAAATCTCTATTTATCCAAATGGTTATTTTCTTGTTTTATTTGCTAATAATGAAGATAGAGAGAAAACTTTTCAAAGGGGTCCCTGGTTTTTTGGAAGGGCAGGGCTTTTCATGAAGCCCTGGCATACTAAATTTAAATCTGAAGAAGAGATGCCTTCTATAGCTCCCGTGTGGGTTAGACTCTTTGGCATCCCTATTGAATTTTGGAATCCTACTGTTTTTTCTTCAATTTGAAACTCTTTAGGAACTTTTATGATGACTGCTAATTGTACTCAAAATTTTGAACATATTATTTATGCTCGGAGTTGTGTTTTAATTTATTTTGACAAACCCCTACCTAAAAATATCACATTACAATTTGGGGAAGACAATTGGGAGCAAGTAGTGGACTATGAGAGCATTCCTTTTTGTTGTAGAATTTGCCATGAATATGGTCATTTGGCCAGTGCTTGCCAAATAAAATTCTTCATCAAAAGAAAGAATATATAAACTCAGTAGGTTTCCAAATGCCTAAGAATAAGAACACTCAGAAAAAATAAGTTATGAAGGATCAATCAAAGTCATCTACTAATATGTTTGAAATCCTTTCCACAAATGATGTCCCAAGTGAGGAAGAGGAAATAATGGAAACAAAAATCTTAGAAACACAATTTAAATATGAAGGGAAGAACTCGGAGACAAACCAACAAATCAAAGGTTTTCAACAGAAAAAAAGGGAGAAAATTTACACAAGAAAAACAATCTTTTAAATGTCAAAACTTCAAATATTGCAGATCCCAATATAGATTCCGTTTAACCCTCTAGTAACATTTTGGTTGTGTACGAGCATTCTTCAAGGTTAGAAGCCATCTAAGATTCAATTGGAATAATTCAAGAAATAGGAAAAAAAAATTGAATATGGATTCTAATCAAAAAGCAGGTCGTAAGACCAATCAATATCATATGGTAAAAGAAGGTGAAAAGCTTGTAGAGAAAGGTAATATTAATGCCCTTCCCAACTTGGAATATTAGAGGACTCAAAGGGAGTCTTTCAAAACAAAATGAAATTAGAAGAATGATTCAGATAAATTATCCACATCTTGTTTTCCTTCAAGAAACAAAGATGTCAATGGAGGATATGGACTCAATTGCCAGTAAAATTTGGCCAGCTGGAAAAGTGGTTTCCCTCAATTCCTAGGGGACTTCTGGTGCCATTGCTTGTCTTTGGGACCCAAAATAGGTAGTTATTCACCATATGGTTGGCAGTTGGGATCTTTTGGCTATAGCTATTCAAAGTAGACATTCCAACCAAATAATGCTCTGCATTACTGTTTATGCTACGACTACTTTGGAGGAAAAAAGAAGACAGTGGAAGGATATAACTCATATTATCTCTTATTTTCCTAAAGCTTGGATCTTGATCGGAGGAGATTTCAATACCATCCTCTCTCTGGATGAGAAAATGAGGGGTAAATAAAAATTTGGACAAAAGCACTGACCTCATGAGCGAATATATTGCAAACCTCCATCTTGTGGACATCCAACCAGATAATGGCCTTATGACTTGGGCTAATAGAAGGCAAGGCTTAGCTTGTATAATGGAGAGATTGGATAGGTTTTTGCTCTCTGAAATTTTCTTAATCCATGGTCACATTCCTAAAGTGAAGACTCTTAATAATGTTGGTTCGGATCATTGGCCAGTCATGGTGGAAATGTGGAAAACCAATGTGAGTTTCTCTTCTTTTCATTTTCAATTAATGTGGCTTAGAGACATTTCCTTTAGACCTCATGTGCAACAATGGTGGAAGGAAGGTAAACATAGGCATGGGACTAAGATGTTCTATTTTGCCAAAATACTGCAATACATTAAATCCAAAATCAAGACTTGGAACTGGAAAGAGTTTGGGTATATTCATAAAAAAAATATGAATTTATTGCTCATCTTGAAAATTTGAATAAGAAAATCCATTTATATGGCCTCATAGAGAGTATAAGTGCAGATGAAATTAAACTCACAAATCAATTAGAGAAATGGGAAAAAAGAGAAGAACTCTTATGGAAGCAAAAATATAGAATTCATTGGCTCAAAGAAGGATATCGAAACACAAATTTCTTCCACAAATCTCTTCTAGATCGAATATCTCACAACTTTCTTTCTTCCCTGAAATCAGATTCTAGAGATGTTGTCTACACTTGGGATGGCATGAACTCTATTGTTGTTGATTACTTTTTCAATATTTTTGCTGCTACTCCTCTTGACTCAGCTTCTCAACAAAATTTTCTTCAAGCAATCCCTTCTCTTTTCATTTATGAGGAGAACTCTATTTTGACTGCTCCTGTTACTATCAATGAGCTTCAACAAGTAGTTTTTTAAATGCAAAAATAGAAAACCCCAGGTCCTGATGGTTTTCCCATTGAGTTCTACCAAGAGTTTTGGGATATCCTTCATGTTGATTTATTAGAGGTGGTGGAAGAAGCTAAGAAAGCCAAAGAAATTTTGAAGGTTATCAATAAAACTTATATTACTCTTGCTCCAAAAGCTCAAGAGGTTAATCATATATCAGCTTTTAGACCTATTGCTTTATGTAATGTTCTTCTCAAAATCATTACTAAAACAATGGCAGAAAGGTTGAAGCCTCTTTTGCATAAGATTATTTACCCAAAGCAAGGGGGTTATGTGGAAGGGCATAAAATAGTAGATGAGATAGTTCTTGCTCAGGAAGCCATCCATTCCATGGATATGCAAAAATTTTCTTCCATGTTCATTCGGTTAGACTTATCCAAAGCTTATGACAGAGTGGATTGGCACTTCCTTATAAAAGTTTTGAGGCATTTGGTTTCTCTAAGGATTTGATGGGTTGGATTATGGGATGTATCTCTTCAGTTTCCTACTTAGTTCTTATCAATGGCAGGCCTTCTCAGTCGTTCCCAACTTCCAGAGGTATTAGGCAAGGTGACCCGCTATCCCCTTATTTATTCATCACTCTTGTTGAATGCTTGGGTAGGACTACAATCAAAAAGAGGGAAAACAAAAACCTTGAGGGAGTTACTATTGCTCATGGAGCTATACCTATCTCCCATATTCAATTTGTGGATGACTCTACTCTTTTAGGTAAAGCTACAATTAAGGAAGCTTCTAATATTAAGCAGATCATTAGCTATTTTTCTAAGGATAGTGGGCAGTTGATCAATGAAGACAAATCTAAAGTTATTTTCTTTCACTGCTCTACTAGACAGGAATCCATGGTCTTGGATAAATTAAGATAAAAGAAGACCTCCCTTCCGATCACTTATTTAGGCATTCCCATAAATATTCAAAGGCAAAAAAATAAATATTGGAATTGGTTGTTGGACAAAGTCAAGAAGAAAATTAGAAAGTGGACCAACAGGTGGCTTTCTTCTGGGGGTAGAATCACCTTGGTAAAATCAGTCCTTCAAGCTATTCCTATTTATGTATCTTTCGTGTTGAATATTCCAAAGGTTGTTCTTTGAGAACTGGATCAAATCAGTCATCGTTTCCTTTGGAGTGGTACTAAGGAGAAAAGAAAATGGGCCTTGGTGAAATGGGACACTTTATGTCTTCCTAAGAATAAAGGGGGGTTAGAATTTCGGTCTTCTATTAATAACAACAGAGCTTTAGCTGCTAAATTATATTGGAGGATGTTGCATAACCCCAATGCTCTTTGGGCCAATAATCTCCATGTTAAATATGTTGAGAACAAAAGTCCTGAAGACCTTGTTTGCTATAAACTTCCTACCAAAGGTTCCCCCATTTTAGCAGTTCTTAAGACTGGTGAGGATTTGATAAAGAAAAATTTATTTTGGATCATTCATAATGGTCAACAGGCAAATTTTTGGATAAATTCTTGGGATGGTCACAAGCCTTTGATAACTCAGTTCCCGATTGGAGGCCTTGGATGGAGGAGCTTCACCAAGCTAACTGGATAAAGGTGGCTAATTACTGTCGGTACCATATTGGTAATTCAAAGGTTGGTAGATATTGGATCCCTATTGAGGACTGGCCTATTCAAATCCCAGAAAGGTAAAGACAAGATATCCAAGGCATCCTTCATATGATATCTCTCTCTTGGTCCCATGAAAAATATTGTTTTGGATGGAACAACACTACTAAGTGTGAGTATTCAGTTGCTCAAGGTTATTTGATCTTATGCCATAATAATCCCAACCATTCTTCTAACATATTTTCTCAATTGTGGGCTCAAAAGCTCTGGCCTAAGGTGAGGTTCTTTAATTGGCTTTTATTGCATCGTAGGGTGCATATTGGTGAGCAACTTATGAAGCGTGGTTTTCATGGCCCTTTTAGATGTGAGATGTGTGAATAGAATGTATAAACTCTCAACCATATTTTTATTGAGTGTAATTTAACCTCTGAGCTATGGAGGAGAATGGCCACTTTACTTGGCTTACAGTGGTCCAATTTTTTTATTTTTGAAAAGCTTTGGAGGGATTGGCCTAATCAAGAGGGTATTGATCGTTTTATTAGGCAGTTAGTTTGGATGGGTTCTACCATTCTTCTTTGGAATATTTGGATTGAAAGGAACAACCAAATTTTTAATCAATATAGGAAGGATATTCACTATATTTGGCAAAATACCATAGCCAACTTAGTTGAATCAGTCCATCAACTCCTTAATCACCCCCAAAAATCCCACCAAATATGGGATCAAGTGATGCAAATATTGAAGATTAAATATTCTAAGGGCAACTAACTTAAAGGGAATGTGAGTATTAGTAAGATGGATAGGACAATAAATTGGCAACCTCCTCCTAAGGATTTTGGAAAATTCAATACTGATGGAGCCTCTAGAGGGAACCCTGGAAAAGCTAGTGTGGGAGAAATTGGTAGAATTTCAGATGGCTCCCTAGTTTTTACTTTTGCTGATAATTTGGGTATTCTTTCCAATAACCTTGTTGAGGGGTATGGTATCCTTAGAGGCCTTCAGGAGGCTACTAAAGTTGGATGGGAAAAGGTGTTAGTTGAGTCTGACTCTCAAATTCTGATTAATATTTTGAAGACTCCTTCCAAGAATCATAAGGTTGATTAGAGAATAAAAAGAATTATTGATAAGATTCAATTAATCCAGATGGGATTTTTAAAAGTTGATTACAATAATGTGGTTAGAGATAAAAACAAGAGTGTTGATGCTTTAGCTAATTGGGCTTTGGACAAAGGTGATCTTATTTTTTATGGCCATCCTCCTAGATGGTGGGCTTCACAAATTAGGGAAGCTCTTCTTTCTATCATTTCTTTGGATGGCTTCAGTTCTGAAGGTACCTAGTTTCTTCTTGTTTTTTTTTGCTTCTCTTTGGTTCATTCAGTTTTTTTAGTTCCCTAGCTCACTCTTTTCTTTCTTTTGTTTCCTTTGTTGTTTCTTGCCTTAATAGTCTTCTGGTCTAGATAGGTCATTGCTATGTTCAATTTTTTTTTCTTTTTCTTTGTTGTTTTTTTGTTTAGTTTTTTAAGGTGTGTGTGTTCTTTTGTTTTGTTTTGTTTTTGTGTTCTTTGTGTTGTTTTTTTGTTGTTCTTGTGTTTTTGTTGTTTTGTGTTTTTTTATGTTTTTTGTTATTGTTCTTGTGTTTTTGTCGTTCTTGTTCTTGTGTTTCTCTTTGTTTGTGTTAATTTGTGTTTTTTTGTGTGAGTGTTTTCTATGTTTTTGTTTTTGTTTATTGTCTGTTATTGGTTGTTTTTTATTTTTATTTATTTAATATTTTAGGATTTGGTTGTGTTTATTTTTTATTTTTTTTGGGTTATGTCTTTGTAGTGTTCTGTTGTTTTTGTCTTGTTTGTGTTTTGTTATGTGGTTCTTGTGTTTTTCTATGTGGTTCGTGTTGTGATTTCTTTTATCTTATTGTGTGTGTGTTTGGTTGTGCTTTTGTTTTTGACACACTCAAGGAGCATGTTTTTTATTTTATTTTATTATTTTTGTTGTTATTTACTTATTTTTAAATTAATTTTGTGTGTTTGTTTACTCCTTGAGTATGTCAAAGGTGGTAGGTCAGGTCCGAGTCCTGGGCATTTTTTGTGGAATGGATACCCCTGCCTCCTTGGTTCTTACCCAAAAGTGGCATCCCTTTTGGGATGTTTTCCACAAATAAAAAAAGATAAACTAAAGAAAATTACAAGAGAAATAAGAAGAATTGAAATTTTTGAAATAAAAGATATTTGAAAGGAAATATTATTGTGAAGAAGAAGAATTTGAATATGAAATTGTGAAGAAAACTATGAGTTCGTGAAGCCAAAAAGAGATTATTGTTTGTAAAGTCATGAGAACATGTTGGAAGAAAAGGTGAAGGCAGATTGTGAAATTATCCAGCCGCAAGGAGAAGCAAAAATATCAAGGTAAAAAGTTCTACAAGAGTTTGGAATGAAGAATCGAACCTACAGCTAAGAATAAAGAACCAAAGAGACAAAAATCCATGCATGAAAAATTTAAAGTAGAGCACCTATAAAAATGAAGCCTCAAAAACCGAGGAGTTGAGAGACTTTGAATCCAAAAGCCTATGCATGAAGAAGTATGGAGCTAAGCATATGTGATGTAAAAAGTCTAAAGAAAAAGTCTAGTAAAAAAAGTGCCTAAAGCAAAGACAATGAAGCGAAGAGTGTGAAGGATACAAAGAACCTGAGACGTCTGCAATATACAAAGTATTTTTTGAGGAGCTAAATTTATAACTATTTGAGACAGTCTAATTCATAATGTTCACTGCCAAATATCAAAGTGCATAATGATATTCAATGCCCTAGTTTCAAAGTGATGCATGAAGTGCTGGAAATGGAAAAGTAATAAGGTAAATAATTTACTTTATTAAGTTTTTTCAAATGGTCACATTTGATTATTCGAGCACCTAACTTTATTTGGAGTTATAAGTTTTTTTAAAATGGGCATTTTGGAATATAATATTTTTATAAAGTTAAGCATAGGTGAAAGGAATAAGTAGAAGATGAACCGATGAATGGGAGTTATAAGGGAACAAATTTAAAATTTGAGTGAAGGTAAAATTGATATTTAAAGGAGAAATAGTGAAAAAAAAATTGAATTGGGATAAATAAGAAGATAAAATTGATTTTGATAATAGAATGATGAATGAATGAAGGAGAAAATAAATGAATGAAATTTGATTAGTTAATTATTTATGAAATTAAATTTGGGAGATATAAGTAGAGATTGAAATTGAAATTAAAACTGAGAGATAAAAGGAGTGAATTTTAAAATCAAATAAAATTTGAAAATTTTGATTATTGAATGAGTTCCATTATGGCAAATAGTAAAACTATCCTTTATAAATCACAACTTCTGAAAGGACCAAAATTTGCATCATGGAAAAATAAAATAAAATCAATTCTCATTATTGAGAAACTTTGGGATATAGTGAATGGAACAAAGGACAAGCCAAAATATGAAAGAGGAAAACAAAAATTTGAAGAAGATGATGCAAAAGCCCTTATGCTAATCACATTTGGGATAATTGATGAAATTCAACCATATATAAGTGAAGTAGAGACTTCAAAAATTGCTTGGGAAAAATTATGCAAAATATTTGAAGGGAAGAACAAAGCAACTATCTTGCATTTGTAGTCACAATTGTATTCATTAAAGGTTAATAGTGGAGAAAGTATAAAACTCTTTCTTTAAAGGATAATAGAATTAAAGCCTAAGTTAAAAACTTTGGGAGAAAAATAGAAGACAAGATTCTTGTCCAAGTTACATTAAGAGCACTTCCAGAGACTTTCAAACATTTAGTCACTTCACTTCAAGTGCTAAATGAAACCATAACCTTTGATGAATTAGTTAATGTTCTTCAAGAATATGAAGTGGAGAATTTAGTCAAAAATGAGATGACTAATAATGCTTTTATATCAAAGAAAAATGTATCAAGTAACATTGCAACATCATCACAATTGTAACCTAAATGGAGATAGAGATATTGTCATATATGCAATAAAAAAGGTCATACTACAAGAATTTGTAAATATGATTCTTTGAATCAAATAAATCAAGTTAATATGCCTTTTCAAGGCAATATCAGCCTTAGTATCAACATGTGCAACAACAACCAAAATAAGAACATCAATAAGGAAATTTAGTTCAAGAAATTCAAGAGGTTCAATATACAAAAGCTAAAGAAAAAAATGAAATAAGAGCTCTCACAATGAGGATTATAGACACTAAAGATGAAGACCAAATTGAAGATAATTGTAAAAATAATAAAAATGAAAATCATTCAAAAGTGCCCAATGGCACTAATGTTTCAAAAGTAGCTAAAAACAAGACAACAAAAATAGATGAAATACACAAATTAAAATCAAGATCATTCTAGAATGGAAAAATTTGTGAGAGAACCAAACCAAAAATAGATCATGAAAATAAAATTAAAGTTCACTATGGATGGATAAAAAAAATAGAATGGAATACGATCATGGATATGTTACAATATTTATATTATTACAAAGAAGGTTTTATAAATACTGCAAGAAATGGGTTAGTAGATCAATGCCAAAACTTTAGGCAGAGCCAAAGCTAGAACCGAAGGACAAAGACCAAAACCAAATATTGAAGATTAAAAGTCTTCAAACCAAATAATGTAATACATAGGGGCATTGGAGATATTACATTATTTGGTAGTATTGTAAATATTATATTAGGGAGTGTGATTTATATTTTGTCTAATGTATGTGTCAATGTGTGAGAAGAGTCCAAGTGTTATGTAATAAAGTGTGCAAGTGTCAAAGTGTGCAAAGTGTAAGGTGTGAGTTGTTAGTGTGCAAAGTATCATGTAAGTAAGCCAAGATTCATAGGAATTAGGTGTCAAATACGCAAGTGAAAGCTCACATGATATGTGGCAAGATGTAAAGTAGAGAGTGATGAGAGTTTTGCCATATATGAGGAATATGAAAGGATGCATATCTAAATGCTTGAGGAGAGGAATAGTCAAGTATTGAAAGGTCATTTGTAAGGTTATATTATGGAGATAAATCTCCATGCATTGTAACAGAGAATATAAAAGAAATATATTGCTATAATATCGTATGATTTATGAATAGTATTGTGAGCTCTATTATTGAGAAATATTGTTGTTATTCTATGAATGTGATTCATTGATATTGGCTAGTGAGTGGTATTCTTTAATATTGTGATTAATATTTGATCCTGGTAAAGGGACCTATGAGATAATATGGGACAATTCAAAACACTTAGACCTTTAATCACTAAATCAAATGATTTTTTTAAACCGTTTCATAGAGCAAAACCATTTGGTAGTGAGAGTGTGGTAAATATTAAGCTTGGATCATTGGGCTCAACATATTTACTTAGAATAATTCTTGCCCATTATCTTTGACTCTCTTTGTACAATCTCCAAATTACTTTTCCTCTAAGAGCTATGTTTGCATTCGTAAGAACTCTTAAATCAATATCTCCCCTAGTTTTATCATCACACACATTGCTCCATTTCACCAAAGAAAATATCCTTTTATCATGTAATACTGACCACAAAAATGACCACTAATATAGTTAAACTTTTTTCTATTGATTTTGGCATAGTATGCAAGGACATATAATATGTTGGAATGGCTTGTAAGACCAATTTAATTAGCTGCACTCTTCCTGCTAATGATAACCATTTATGTTTCCATGTCTAAATTTTATTCTAAACATTACTTATAACTGGATTCCATAATTCTATCCTCATTATCCCCTCAAATAAGGGCATCCCTAAATAATTTGATGGTAAATTTATCTCCTCCATTTGGAGTAACCTGCAAATCCTTGATTTGATTCTAATTGAGGTGTTTAAAAAGTCGATTTTGGATTTTTTCCTATTATTTTTCTATCCTGACGCTCTTTCATATTCCTTTAATAAATTATTCCAAGATCTAGCCTCGTTTATCCTTGCCCTCCCAAAAAGGATTGTATCATATACAAACTATTGATGGGTGATGTTGTTAATGTTACTATTATCCTTAAGTCCACTTATTAGCTCATCTTTGTTAGCCTTCTTCAAGTTCCTATCCAATATCTCTACCATAATAATAAACATATACGGTGATAGATGATCTCCCTATCTAAGACCTCTCTTAGCTTTAAAATATTTTGTTATCAACCCATTGACCAACACTGGATATGAAACTATAGAGACACAAGTTGTAATTCATATGACCCATTTCTTCCCAAATTCAAACTTTTCTAAAACTACAAAAAGAAAATCATATTTAAACCTATCATAGGCTTTACTCATATCAGGTTTTAAGATCATTACTCTTTTATTAAAGCTATTGAATGCATAACTTTATGAGCTACTATGATCCCATCTAGAATTTGTCTCCCTTTCACAAATATTCCTTGCTCTTTTGAAATAATTTTATCTAATAAAGGTCTTTATTGATTTATCATCACTTTGGAGATAATCTTATATGCCATATTACATAGGCTTATGGTGTTGAGGTATAATGCATTATTTGGTACATGCTAATGTACCCCCATGGTACCTTCATGGTACATTTATCAATATATAATAGATTAGGGTTGAGACTATAGTTTAGAGTGTGATTTATATTTTTTATTTTATGTAAGTGTTGATGTGCAAGAAATGCACAAGTGTCATGTATGAAAGTATCTAAATATGTAATGTGAGGATGTGCACAAGTGTCCTAGATTAGGAGTGCATGTAGAAGTGTAAGAGTCATGTAGATGTGTGCAAGTGTTTTAGAGTCAAGTGTCCATCTAGTATGCAAGTGGTAAGATGACAAGACAAAAGTCACAAGACTTATCATATGGAGAGCAATAGACAAGTACTTGAAGAGTCATATTACTATGGTTATATTATGGAGACAATGCTCCATAAGAAAGCAATGAAGATCTGATATTCATATATCATTATCTGATTGTAAGAGGGAGGTAATAAAGCTTGTATACAGATTTTTGAGCAATTAATATTGTAAGTTTTTTCATGAATATTTCATGAATGATTCAGGTTATTTACATTCATATTTGATTATATAAATGAATGTTTAGTTTAGTATTATATAAGCCTTGATATACATGTTAATTTGCTTATATATTATTCTACTCTCATTGTTATTATTTTGGGCTTTAATATTATGACTATTTTATATTGGGACCTGTGATATATTGTGGTAGTAAGGCTTAAAAAGCCAATAGTGGTATCAAAGATACCATTAGATTTTATCCATTTTTTATAGAGTTTGTTAAGCCATCGTTATTATTTAACTTTGTCTATCTTTTGATAGAGTTAATTTAGAGTTTGTCCACTTTAAAGGCAATGAAGACTTGGACTCTATTTTTTAAAGGTCTTATTGAGTAGAAATTGAGGGGACAAGGAATAGTCACCTTGATTTAGATGCTAGGGTCTTTCCACTTGGTTGAAGAAAAACCAATGAAGACTAGGACTTAACTATATTGAAGAAAAGGGCTAACTTAGAAGAAAAGTTGGACATTTGATATTGGAAACCAACTCAAAGAGAAGTTGGATATTGAAGATTTGAAGATTGATAGATTGAGGGTGAACCAACTCAAAATATAGTTGGTCATTCAAGGACATTCAAAGCCACCTTGACATTGATATTGGATTCTCTAGCAAGGAGGAGAATCATATTGAGTTCTTAGGTATGACCTAAGATATTGTAGAAAGTTGTAGAAGAGTATAGTTTTCATAAAATAAGAATTACTATAGAAGGTTGAGAAGCTTCCTACAGAGATAGAGAAGAATTTCAGCTTTTGGAAAAATAACATAGAAAAAGCAACAATTACAAAGAAGAAAGAAATCAATTATAAATAAGAAGAGTACCGTTAAAGTGGAATCTATAACAGGCAAGAAGAAAAACGTGGAGTCATCATCCACATAGAAGAAGTTGCATAAAGCAAGAGTAGCCTCGAAGAATAAAGCAAGAGTAGCCTTGAAGAAGAAAGCAAAAATAGACTTGAAGAAGAAATCTAGAGTTATTTTGAGAAAGAATAAAACCAGAACAATGTTGAAGAAGGTTAAAGCAACATAAAGCCTATACGACCATGTATAGAATATAACTATAAAACTTGCTACAAAGTCTATAGAGAACAAAATTTTTTGAAAGGAACAAGCATAATAACTATGATATAAAGGAAGAGCAATATAAGTTAATGTTAAGAGGACAATGAAACAATAGCCAATATTGTGACCAATAGAAGCCAATGTTGAAACAAAGGCTAACATTGATGACCACAACCAATTATGAATAAAGCAACCTATAGTTAAGAGTTTAATAAGATAAGTTGAAGAATTTAGCACAGTGGCATAAGAGGCCAGATATAATGCATAGGATGATTTAAAGCCTATACACTGAATATCATAAGAAAAATTATTTGTCTCCTCCAACAAGAAAAAGTGACTGGGAGATGTTTGGTCTCCTCCAACAACTCTTACAAGGGATAGATTGGGAGACATTCGACCTCCTCTAGAAATTGAACTGGGAGATGTTCGAGATGTCCGATCTGTAGTGGTGAAAGGTTAAATGATACTAGCGAAGATGCAAAGGAAACCATCTAAGAAGACTAGTGATGTAGAAGCAAGGAAACCAGTGATAAAAAAGCAAGGGAACCAATGACGAAGACAGGTTACAAAGAAATAAGGAAACCAGTGACAAAGACTAGTGATGAAGAAGGAAGGAGAATAATATAGTGATGAGGCTAAAAAATACAACAATAAAAGTGAAGAATCCAACCACAAAGCATAGACACCAGCATAAGGAAGTGAAGAGATGAATTAAGGAATTGATGAAGTCAAGCGTCACGAGTGCACATCATTACCTACAAATAGAAATAGTGTATAATTGCTTATTGTTAAGCTTAAGCAACGTATTGGATGTTGTTGCAAAAGAAAGATGAAATGCTTTCTAATGTTTTGATTAAAGTATGCAGAGCTCCACATAGACATAAGTCTTCTATTGGCACGTTGGAACTAAGAATCACTTAAACCAATGTGAAATGAATGCACATCCATAAGAACGTCAACAACATTAGTGCATCCAGCAAACAAGTGGAGGAAGAATTGAAGTGCAAGCCATCTAAGGAGAAGAGTAATGTTAGTTATTTAATTGCTTTAATTTAAACTATGGAGTTATAAGGTGATTAATATTTAATTAGTATGAGTTATGAGGATTAGTTAGAAATATAAGTTTTTGATTTTTTTTAAAAGTGTGGAGTGATAAGGATTTCTATATTAATTATTTAATTTGATTATTCAAAGTTTTTTATGTTTGAAGATATTTGAAATTTCTTAAGGTAGAAGGTTTATTTTGAGAAATTTTGAAAATATTAGATTTTTTTTAAATTTTGCAAATTCAATTTTGGAGTTGAAAGGTTTTAACATCAAAGGTTTAGGAAATTTTATAATTTGCATATTTCATTTAGTGCATATTAAACTTATGAGATATAAGAATTTCAACTTAAAGACACAAGATGGATAAACGAAATAGAGGAATATTTCAACATAGGAGATATTATCAAAATGTAAAACCATATTTTATGAGAGGAAAAGTTGAAAAACAAAACTTGTATAAAAACAATATTTTGAATACAATGGACAACATCATAAAAGAGTTCTTCAAAACTCTTATCAAAGATGTAAGATAATATCACTTGAGTCTCATCAAAAGGTACAAATGGAAAAATATGTTTGGTATATAGACTCAGGAGCTAGTCATCATATGACTGGAAACTTATATTGGTTTGAATCTTAGAAGTCAGGGATAATATCTCTCTAAAAATTATAGATGATAAGATGTATCAAGTTCAAGTAATTGGTAGTAATACCTAGCATGCCTTTTTCAGATTTTGTGCTAGAGAATGTTTTATATGTTCCTGGACTATCAACCAATCTTATCTTAGTTACTCAATTGGTTGAAAAAGGAAGATCAGTTGAATTCAAATATATACATAAACATAACAAATCCATCGTCAAGAATCAAAACTAAACTAAAGCTACAAGTTCAATAAAAAATGGAATATATGCCTTAGATTCAATTGGTTTTTCTCAAGATATTGTTGAATGTCTATCTTAAGACGAGTTTAATGATATATTTCTTAAGTTTTATAGGATACAGGGAATTGGATCCAACATAGTCCAAAGTTTTCCTACAAGCATAAGCAATGGATGAACCCAAAATTCAAGATGATGAAGACAAAGACGAATCTCAACTAGAGGTTCATGAACAATGAAAGGTCATATGAATGTTGAAGATAAATACGAAGACCAAGATTGAAGACTAAAGTCTTCAATAACCAAATAATATAATATAGGGGGTGTTGAGGTATATTACATTATTTGGTACATGCTAATGTACCTCCATGGTACCTTCATGGTACATTTGTAAATATATAATAGATTAGGGTTGAGTCTATAGTTTAGAGTGTGATTTATATTTCTCCTTTTATGTAAGTGTTAATGTGAAGAAAATGCACAAGTGTCATGTAAGTTAGAGTGCAATTGTAGATTGAAATTTGAGAGAATATGCACAAGTGTCCTATATTATGAGTGCATGTAGAAGTATAAGAGTCATGTAGATGTGTGCAAGTGTCTTAGAGTCAAGTGTTCATCTAGTATGCAAGTGACAAGATGATAAGCCAAAAGTCATGGGACTTGTCATATGGAGAGCAATAAACAAGTACTTGAAGAGTCACATTACTATGGCTATATTATGGAGATAATTCTCCATAAATCATTATTTGATTGTAAGAGGAAGGTAAGAGTGAGAAATTAGATACTCCAAAAGATATGCTCATGGTAGAGGGACATTTTTTGTAGGACTGCCCAAACTGTTGAACTTGTTTTGGCATATTTCACTCATCCGAACACAGATTGAGCTGAAATTTTGAGGGTAGATGCCTGAAAACCCTAGAACGTCTCCATCAATTTTTAGATCATTTGGAGCAACACAAATCGTAGCACATCCATATGTGTGAACAAGATTTTTGGCAAGCAGTTATACTAGGGTTTCATCTGGGTTGAGTGCAAGCAGCTCCAAAGGTTGGTTTTTGGGGCCTTTGGGCCCTAGCGGCCAATATTTTTGTGGTTTTTACTCAATATTTTAGTAGGATATGTTGTAGGGAATCCAATATGGTTTAGAAATATTTCTTTCAATAGATCATACCGTTAACTTGAGTGACAACGACTTCTAATTCACTACACAAAATAAAAGGGAAAACCATACCTTTCCATGATGTCTAGGGCAAGGATTAAAGAGATCATGAATCAAGTTTCAAGTAGTCGATAAAAAAATAGCTCATATCTCAAGTGAATCTGGTGCTAAGGTGCACCCACAAAATAAATCTATTGTGAAAACCCCTGTCAAGGTTAAGAATTTCAAAGACTCAGGCCCAAAAATGAATTTTGTGGGATGCCCTCCATGGTGGAGAGCCTCAGCCCAATGCTAATATTAATCTTAGGGATTCCCATAAACCTCTAAGAATGCCTAATATTGATACCAAGAAAACAGAGTCAGGATGTCTTAAAGTTGTTGATGGAACTCCTATTGTTAAGCTTGATATGGGTAACATTTCGACTGGCATCGAAGATCTAGAAAAAAGATGACTAATTTGTCGATTTATGGGTTTTCGTCCGAGCCTATCTACTTTCAAAGTCTGGGCTGCAAAAAGCTGGAAAACTAAAGGTGAGTTAAAAATCTCTAATTATCCAAATGGTTATTTTCTTGTTTTATTTGCTAATAATGAATATAGAGATAACTTTTCAAGGGGGTCCTTGGTTCTTTGGAAGGGTAGGGCTTTTCATGAAGCCCTGGCATACTAAAATTAAAGCCAAAGAAGAGATGCCTTCTACAGCTCTCGTGTGGGTTAGACTCTTTGGCATCCCTATTGAATTTTGGAATCCTACTTTTTTTTCTTCAATTGGAAACTCTTTAGGAACTTTTATGATGAATGCTAATTGTACTCAAAATTTTGAACATATTATTTATGCTCGAATTTGTGTTTTAATGGACTTTGACAAATCCCTACCTAAAAATATCACTTTACAATTTGAGGAAGACACTTGGGAGCAAGTAGTGGGCTATGAGAACATTCCTTTTCATTGTAGAATTTGCCATGAATATGGTCATTTGGCTAGTGCTTGCCCAAATAAAATTCTTGATCAAAAGAAAGAAGATATAAAATCAGTAGGTTTCTAAATGCCTAAGAAGAAGAACACTCAGATAAAACCAGTTTTGAAGGATCAATCAAAGTCATCTACTAATATGTTTGAAATCCTTTCCACAAATGATGTCCCAAGTGAGGAAGAGGAAATAATGGAAACAAAAATCTTAGAAACACAATTTAAAGATGAAGGGAAGAACTCAAAGACAAACCAACAAATCAAAGGTTTTCAATAGAAAAAAAGGGAGAAAATTTACACAAGAAAAACAATCTTTTAAATGTTAAAACTTCAAATAATACAAGTCCCAATATAGACTCTATTAAACCATCTAGTAAAATTTTGGTTGTGTACAAGCATTCTTCAAGGTTAGAAGCCATCTCAGATTCAATTAGAGTAAGTCAAGAAATAGGGAAAAAAAACTGAAGATGGATTCTAATCAAAAGGCAGGTCGCAAGACCAATCAATATCATATGGTAAAATATGGTGAAAATCTTGTAGAGGAAGGTAAGATTAATGCCCTTCCCAACTTTTTAAGCGCTAGTAATGAAGATCATCACTTGGAATATTAGAGGACTCAAAGGGAGTCTTTCAAAACAAAATGAAATTAGAAGAATGATTCAGATAAATCATCCACATCTTGTTTTCCTTCAAGAAACGAAGATGTCAATAGAGGATATGGACTCAATTGCTAGTAAAATTTGGCCAGCTGGAAAAGTGGTTTTCCTCAGTTCCTAGGGGACTTCTGGTGGCATTGCTTGTCTTTGGGACCCAAAATAGGTAGTTATTCACCATATGGTTGGTAGTTGGGGTCTTTTGGCTATAGTTATTCAAATTAGACATTCCAATCAAATTATGCATGCTCCAACTACTTTGGAGAAAAAAGAAGACAGTGGAAGGATATAACTTATATTATCTCTCATTTTCCTAAATATTGGATCTTGATCGGAGGAGATTTCAATGCCATCCTCTCTTTGGATGAGAAAATGGGAGGAAATAGAAATTTGGACAAAAGCACTGACCTCATGAGCGAATATATTTGAAACCTTCATCTTGTGGACATCCAACCAGATAATGGCCTTATGACTTGGTCTAACAAAAGGCAAGGCTTAGCTTGTATAATGGAGAGATTGGATAGGTTTTTGCTCTCTGAAATTTTCTTAATCCATGGTCACATTCCTAAAGTGAAGACCCTTAATAATGTTGGTTCGGATCATTGGCCAATCATGATGGAAATGTGGAAAACCAATGTGAGTTTCTCTCCTTTTCATTTTCAATTAATGTGGCTCAGAGACAGTTCCTTTAGACCTCGTGTGCAATAATGGTGGAAGGAAGGTAAGACTCGGTATGGGACTAAGATGTTCTATTTTTCCAAAAGACTGCAATACATTAAATCCAAAATCAAGACTTAGAACTAGAAGGAGTTTGGGGATGTTCATAAAAAAAACATGAAGTTATTTCTCAAATTGAAAATTTGAATAAGAAAATCCGTTTAGATGGCCTCATAGAGAGTATAAGTGCAAATGAAATTAAACTCACAAATCAATTAGAGAAATGGGAAAAAAGAGAAGAACTCTTATGGAAGCAAAAATATAAAATTCATTGGCTCAAAGAAGGATATCGAAACACAAATTTCTTCCACAAATCTCTTCTAGATCGAATATCTCACAACTTTCTTTCTTCCCTGAAATCAGATTCTGGAGATGTTGTCTACACTTGGGATGGCATGAAATCTATTGTTGTCGATTACTTTTCCAATATTTTTGTTGCTACTCCTCTTGATTTAACTTCTCAACAAAATGTTCTTCAAGAAATCCCTTCTCTTATCACTGATGAGGAGAACTCTATTTTGACTGCTCGTGTTACTATAAATGAGATTCAACAAGTAGTTTTTAAAAGGCAAAAAGGGAAAACCCCAGGTCCTAATGGTTTTCCCATTGAGTTCTACCAAGAGTTCTGGGATATCCTTCATGCTGATTTATTAGAGATGGTGGAAGAAGCTAGGAAAGCCAAAGAAATTTTGAAGGTTATCAATAAAACTTATATTACTCTTGTTCCAAAATCTCAAGAGGTTGATCATATCTCAACTTTTAGACCTATTGCTTTATGTAATGTTCTTCTCAAAATCATTACTACGATTATGGCAGAAAGGTTGAATCCTCTTTTGCATAAGATTATTTTCTTTTGAATAAGGGGGTTATGTGGAAGGGCATCAAATAGTAGATGAGATAGTTCTTGCTCGGGAAGCCATCCATTCCATGGAAATGCAAAAATCTCCTTCCATGTTCATTTGGTTAGACTTATCCAAAGCTTATGACAGAGTGGATTGGCACTTCCTTATCAAAGTTTTGAGGCAATTTGGTTTCTCTCAGGATTATATGGATTGGATTATGGGATGTATCTCTTCAGTTTCCTACTTAGTTCTTATCAATGGCAGGCCTTCTCAGTTGTTTCCAGCTTCTAGAGGTATTAGGCAAGGTGACCCGCTATCCCCTTATTTATTCATCATTCTTGTTGAATACTTGGGTAGGACTATATCAAAGAAGAGAGAAAACAAAACCCTTGAGGGAGTTACCATTGCTCATGGAGCTAGACCTATCTCTCATCTTCAATTTGTTTATGACTCTACTCTTTTAGGTAAAGCTACATTTAAGGAAGTTTCTAATATTAAGGAAATCATTAGTTGTTTTCTAAGGCTACTGGGCATTTGATCAATGAAGACAAATCTAAAGTCATTTTCTTTCATTGCTCTGCCAGACAGGAATCCATGGTCTTGGATAAATTAATATATAAGAAGACCTCTCTTTCGATCACTTATTTAGGTATTCCCATAAATATTCAAAGGCAGAAATATTTTTTTGGAATTGGTTGTTGGACAAAGTCAAGAAGAAAATTGGAAAGTGGACCAACAAGTGGCTTTCTTCTAGGGGTAGAATCACCTTGGTAAAATCAGTCCTTCAACATATTCCTATTTATGTTTCTTCTGTGTTGAATATCCCAAAGGTTGTTCTTTGTGAAATGGATAAAATCAGTCATCGGTTCCTCTGGAGTGGTATTAAGAACAAAAGAAAATGGGCCTTGGTGAAATGGGACACTTTATGTCTTCCTAAGAATGAAGGGGGGTTAGAATTCTGATCTTCTATCAATAACAACAAAGCTTTAGCTGCTAAATTATATTAGAGGATGTTGCATAACCCCAATGCTCTTTGGGCCAATAATCTCCGTGCTAAATATGCTGAGAACAAAAGTCATGAAGACCTTGTTCGCTATCAATTGCCTACCAAAGGTTCTCCCATTTTAGCAGTTCTTAATATTGGTGAGGATTTGATAAAGAAAATTTTATTTTGGATCATTCATAATGGTCAATAGGTAAATTTTTGGATAGATTCGTGGGATGGTCACAAGCCTTTGATAACTCAGTTTCCCGATTGGAGGCCTTGGATGGAGGAGCTTCACCGAGCTAACTGGATAAAGGTGGCTAATTACTATCGGTACCATATTGGTAATTCAAATGTTGGTAGATATTGGATCCCTATTGAGGACTGGCCTATTCAAATCCTAGAAAGGCAAAGATAAGCTATCCAAGGCATCCTTCATATGAGATCTCTCTCTTGGTCCCATAAAAAATATTTTTTGGGATGGAACAACACTACTAAGGGTAGGTATTCAGTTGCTCAAGATTATTTGACCTTATGCCATAATAATCCCAACCAATAATTTGACATCTTTTCTCAGTTGTGGGCTCAAAAGCTCTGGTCTAAGGTGAGGTTCTTTACTTGGCTTTTATTGCATCGTAGGGTGCTTACTAGTGAGCAACTTATGAAGCATGGTTTTCATGGCCCTTTTAGATGTGAAATGTGTGGAGAGAATGTAGAAACTCTCAACCATATTTTTAATGAGTGTACTTTAGCCTCTGAGCTATGGAGGAGAATGCACACTTTACTTGGCTTACAGTGGTCCAATTTTTTTACTTTTGAACAACTTTGGAGGGATTAGCCTAAACAAGAGGGTGTTGATCATTTTATTAGGCATTTAGTTTGGATGGGTTCTACCATTCTACTTTGGAATATCTGGAATGAAAGGAACAACCGTATTTTTAATCAATATAGGAAGGATATTCACTATATTTGGCAAAAGACCATTGCCAACTTAGTTGAATCAATCCAACAACTCCTTAATCACCCCCAAAACTCCCACCAAAGATGGGATCAAGTGATGCAAAGATTGAAGATTAAATCTTCTAAGGGAAACCAACTTAAAGGGAATGTGAGTAATTGTAATATGGATAGGACAAAAAATTGGCAACCTCCTCCTAAGGATTTTGGAAAATTCAATACTGATGGAGCCTCTAGAGGGAACCCTGGAAAAGCTAGTGCGGGAGGAATTGGTAGACTTTCAGATGGCTCCCTGGTTTTTACTTTTGTTGAGAATTTGGGTATTCTTTCCAATAACCTTGCTAAGGGGTATGGTATCCTCAGAAGCCTTCATGAGGCTACTAAGGTTGGATGGGAAAATGTGCTAGTTGAGTCTGACTCTCAACTCATGATTAATATTTTGAAGACTCATTCTAAGAATCATAAGGTTGATTGGAGAATAAAAAGAATTATTGAGAAGATTCAATTAATCCATATGGGATTTTTGAAAGTTGATTACAATCATGTGGTCAGAGATCAAAACAAGAGTGTTGATGCTTTAGCTAATTGGGCTTTGGATAAAGGTGATCTTACTTGCTACGGCCACCCTCCTAGATGGTGGGCTTCACAAATAAGTGAGCTCTTCTTTCTATCATTTCTTTAGATGGCTCCAGTTCTGGAGGTACCTAGTTTCTTCTTGCTTTATTTTTACTTCTCTTTGGTTCGGTCAGGGCATTTTAGTTCCCTAGCTCAAACTATTCTTTCTTTTGTTTTCTCTGTTGATTCTTGCCTTAAAAGTCTTTTGGTCTAGAAAGGTCATTGTTGTATTCAATTTTTTTTTTCTTTTTTTTTTTTTTGTTTAGTTTTTTGAGGTGTGTCTTTTTTTTTGTTTTGTTTTGTTTTTTGTGTTTTTTGTTGTTCTTGTGTTTTTGTTGTTTTGTGTTTTTTTATTGTCCTTGTGTTTTTGTTGTTTTTGTTCTTGTGTTTCTATATGTTTGTGTTAATTCATATTTTTGTGTGTGAGTGTTTTCTATGTTTTTTGTTTTTGTTTATTGTTTATTTGTTGTTTGTTGTTTATTTATTTATTTTTATTTTTTAGGTTTTGGTTGTTTTTGTTTTTCATGTTTTCATTCGTTATGTCTTTGTAGCGTTCTGTTGTTTTTGTCTTGTTTTGTTGTTCTTGTGTTTTTTCTATGTGGTTCGTGTTGTGATTTTTTATTATTATCTTATTGTGTGTGTGTGTGTGTTTGGTTGTGCTTTATCTTTTTGACACACTCAAGAAGCATGTTTTTTATTTTATTTGTATTTATTTATTTATTTTTTTAAATCTTATTGTGTGTTTGTTTGCTCCTTGAGTATGTCAAAGGTGGTAGGCCAGGTGCGACCCCTAGGTAATTTTTGTGGAATAGATACCCCTGACTCCTTAGGTCTTACCCGAAAGTGGCATCCTTTCTAGGATGTTTTCCACAAAAAAAGAGAGGAAGGTAATAAAACTTGTATACATATTTTTGAGCAATTAATATTGTAAGTTTTCTTCATGCATAGTTCATGAATGATTCAAGCTATTTACATTCATATTTGATTATATAAATGAATGTTTATTTCAGTATTATATAAGTCTTGATATACATATTAATTTGCTCATATATTATTCTACTCTTATTATTATTATTTTGACCTTTAATATTATGGATATTTTATATTGGGACCTATGATATTTTGTGGTAATAAGGCTTAAAAAACCAACATATGGGCTTAAATGAATCAAACAATTTTACATCATTCTTTTTTTCAAATCAGGGTAAGATATGTTACATTTATTTTATATGGTATGTATTGTTTTACCCTAGACTGCTCGACTACCACCAATAAAGAATCTTTCACTATATCCCAATTATGTTGATGGAATGCTATAGAGAGCCCATCCAAACTTAGGGATTTATCCTTATCAAAAGAGAGAAGAGCTAAATAAACTTCTTCCAGAGTAATAGGCTCCATCAGTTTCCTATTGTCTTCATCTATTATAATTGAAGGTACTTCTTATAGTAGTTTATCATTAAAAACTTCAAACTCCTCCAATCCTATAATATTTTGATAAAAAAAACTTGCCTCCTTTATGATTTCACTCTGGTCTTCAATCCAAACCCCTTCTACTAATTCTAGATGTTGATCTTTGTACTATTGCCATCCTATGAAAAAACTTTGTATTTTTATCTCTTTTTAACCAAGTCTGTCTCGATTTTAACCTCCAAAATTTCTCTTCCTTACACAAAATATTATGATATTCACTAAGCAAATTCCTTTCCTCTGAGCTTGGATTATTATGATAATATTTTTGGAATTTTGAAAGTTTATCTTTTAGTTCTTCTTTCTTCTAAAATATTTCCAAAAGTGTTCTTGTTCCATTCTTTTAATCTAGATTTCATTGATTTAATTTGTTTTGGAATTGTATACAACCCATCATTTCTTGAAGAATTCCATGTTTGTGCTATCATATCAACAAATTGAGGATGGTCTTCCCACATTTTCTCATATTTAAAATATGATTTTTTTTATTTCACTTACCACCATTTGAACTCTTATTGGGCAATGATTTGAACCAATCATTGTCAAGGTTTTAATTTTAGCACAAGTCTCTTCATCTAGAAAATGATTTGAGAGAATGCACTTGTCTATTTTTTGTTATTAGGTTTGATATCTCTTGTTTTTGGTCCATGTATAGTTGTCTTCTTCAAAATCTACCTCCCATAGATTATTGTTTTGAATAAAAGTTGAGAAATCTCTCATACTTTGGGTTAATTTCCTAATTCCCCCAAAAATTTTACCCAACTTGGCTATGACGTTAAAATATCCTATGGTCATGAATCAGGTTTCTTGGTCTTTACTTCTCATAAAGGCTCTAATACCACTCCATACTTCTAATTTGCCTAACTGAGTTATAGGTCCATACACATTGATAGGGATAAAACAAATATCTGCAAAGTAGCATGTGACTAAAGAGGCTATCCATGCCTTGTTTTATGAATGATTACACATGATGTTCTAATAGGATTTTAACAAGTTAGAATTTCTCCTAACACTTATTTAAAATCCACAAAATCCCATTCACATCTTACCCCACCAACAAATTACCAATATTAGTTTTGTTGTTTGGACAAGAGAAGTTCAACCAACTTAGTTTATGTTCCTTTCTCTATGTTTGTTCTTGTTTCCCTAGATATAGCTTGATAGTTTGAGGGTTTTCCTCTTTTTGCATTACTTGTATTAGGAGTAGGTATTATTAGTCTACTCCTAAATATTCTTTCACAACTTTCTTTTTCATTAGACTTAACCTCCCTTGGCTCGAGTATGGAAGCTTTTGACTTGTCCTACTCATTTTTTTGGTATTTTCTTATTAATGGAAGAGGTATTAACATCTAACACTATATTTTCTCTACCAATTTTTTCTCTTGAATGGTGTATGGTACTTCAAGAGAGTCTTCAAAATCTAACGAGACACCTTCCTTAGGTTCATCGGAAATGTTCTTCCCTAAAACATGATCATACTGAATAAACGATTTTTTATTAATATTTTGAACTTGTTGTATTGTGTCCTCTAAGCTTTTATCTTTTTTTTTCTTCATAGGCTAAAGCCTAAAAAGAATTGGTATGTCTTCCAATATCCTTCCTTAATGGTCTCTACTATTTTGTTACTTTCATCTCTCTAGACCTATTTTTTTGGAAGTTGAAAACCATACTCATCCATGTCCATTTGTAAGTTTTTGTTGTAGTTTTCTACATACGTTTTTATTGGACTCTTCTTAGGGCATGATCTCTCAATATGCCCCACCTCATGATATTTTCTACATCTAAAAGATATGTTTTCATAATCTATGGTTTGGGTCCATAACTTACCCCCATACTTAAGAATGATTGATTTTGGTAAAGGTTTACTTATATTAATCATGACCAATATTTGGGCATAAATAGCCAAGAATCCATCTTTTGTAGTTTCTCAAATCTCAAGGAATTCTCCCAAAGTGTTGCCTATTATCTTGAAGGTATAAATTTTCCAAAATTCAATGGGCAAACCATACATCCTAACCTAGACTGGAACTAGGGATAGATTTACATTTTTAGGTGCAAAGCCTTTATACTAGAAGGTAAGGAAAAGTCATGCTCTTTCTATAAACCAAGGATCTCCTTTTCGGATATTATCTCTTTTCTCCCTAGAATAAAAATGGATATGAAGAAACCTTTAGGAATAAATGATAGACTCTCTCTTGGATACTTCCAACTCTTATAAATCCATTTTCTTAAGGTCACAGCCCCTGGCCAAGACCCATTAAATTTACCAAAAAACTATCATATCTTGGAGCAACACGGATCACTTCTCTATGAGGCTCACACTAACCTTTAATAATAGGGATGATTCTAAGGATTTAGATATAAATAATTCCATGGGAAGGAAACTATAACTCAAAATCTACTAAGATTTCCCATAATATCTTATAATGATAATAATATTCGATAAAAAAACTTATAGTGATTTGCATGCAAAATTTCTAAGATAAAAAAGGGGAAAAATAAAAACTAAAAAATTCTATGCCCCCAAAAAATGTCTTGCCTTGATTCCCTAGCTCTCCATTGCTCCTCCCACATCCAAACCTTGGCTGACAGATATCTACAATTTTATTTTTTGCAACTTGAAAAATCGTCATTGTCCTTGTTCTAGATGGCTGATTTCACATGATTGTATCTCCCTCAATGTTACTCAAATTCCTTCATATGACCACTCATTTTAAAGTTCTTCAAATTCTACACAAATTGGTCTAAGAATCATTTGAATCAAACAACCCTTCACAAATATATGGCTTCTAGTAAATAAATTAGAGTAGGGTGTGTGTTTAATATTTGAGTCTATAATATGTGTCATGTTATTAAGTGTGGATTATGTGTCATGTAAATAAGTGTGAGTTATGAGTGTGAGGTGTCATGTTAGTAAGTGTGAGTTATATAGGTTATGTGTCATGTTTAGAAGCAAGGAGTTATGAGAAATCATGAGAGACTTTGTCTTTATGTAAATATGTGAGAGAAATATGAAATATAATATCTCCCGTGAGTATGAGAATATGAAGATTCTATGTAAGTGTAAAGGTCAAAGGTCATGGAATATGAAGAGTCCTATGCATGTATATATTGAAGACAAAGCCATGTAATAGTGTATTCGAATAAGCGTTGCATTTATGCATTGCTTTAGTAAATATTTTACAATTATTATTGTGTGATATTTATGATCATTATTATGATATTTATATTTGAATTATTGTGAGATTATTTGTGATTGAGGTCCTGGATATATAACATCAAATTGCTAACATGGTTCATATGATTCCTATATTCTTAGAAACTCAAAAAACTCTTACTCTTGGTTAGCTTTGACCTCTCTTAGTTAGTTTTCAAGTGGAAACAAGGAATTGTGGTGTTACTTCACAAAGACAGTCTCATGAAAAATAATTTAAACTATTTTTTTATAAATAATTCTTCAAAAATTCAAAGACCATTTGTAGATACTATAATGGGGAAGGGCATCTAACAAAGAACGACTTGTTAAAATTGAAAAGGATTGAAATTGAGTTTCTGAAGATAGGTGGACGTATTCTAGATAATTCATTTATATGGATTTAACTTTAATTTTGGGGTCCACTGAAGCATCCATCATGGAGGGAAGATATTAATATCACTAACGTCTTCTCTCCTTAGCACTTTAGTTCAAATTATGAGGGGGTGTTGAAAGTGTAATCTGATTCATAGCAAATACCAACATTGTATGATGTAATTAGGCCCAAGGCCAATCATTATATAATGTATTTAATTTTATTGTAATATTTAATTATGTAAGCCCTATGGGATACAATTCACCTTGTCATGGTTAAACCTATCTTATGACTTGTAATTAACCTAAAATCCCTCTTGTTATTTCAACTTAGGTTAAACTTATTAATGTGATTTGGGGATTACGTATTAGTATAAATACCCCCACCACTACATCCAATATATTAGAGTGTCATGATTCTTGTCTATGGATAATACATTGATTATTTATTATGCCTACGAGCGCCCACCAATTTTTGTGTCTTTCCTTTCTTTCGTCCTTTTATGCTTTTTATATAAGATTTGAATGAATGGATTGCTTTTATTTATTTCTAGAAAATATTGTGATTTCCAACAACTTATGGATTATTATCCAATGCACAACCTTCTAAAATGTAGAGAAGAATCAAATTCAACACCTTGCCATTATTTTTTCCACTACTTACTTGTCAATGCACTAGCCACCAGGATATGGAGGATGGAATAGTCTCCTCCATAAAGACCACTTGCCACACTCGAGAAGGAAGTAGAGGTGACGTTATATGCCTGTTCCAAAGCAAAATAGGGGGTTGGATTTGAACCCTTAACTTCTCTAAATAAAATCTTACGTGCCCTTGTATTGTCTAGTATAGCTCTTACTATTGATGAGTTTGAGGGAGGCACCTCATCTTGACGAGGTCATTCTACTCTACCTAACAAAATTCACATGACCCTATCTAGAACTTCAATTTATCATAAATGTGGCCCAAACTATAGATGTGATGGGACAAATACAAATTTCTTAACCATTCTATCATCATCCTCTTTATGACAAATGCTTTTGGATCCATAGAACCATAAGGATCCAAAATAGTTGATTCATGCATTTAATTTTCTAGCTTGATGAAAACTTGTTCTATTATAATAAAAAAGGCATAGAGAAGGAAAATGGTGAAGTGGTGCCCTTTTTCAAAAATTCAAAAGTTGCCCTCTATCAAAACACCGATACAACTGGTTATCAAAAGGAGACAAAACATAATATTATTTTGCTATTACTTTTTGTGTCGTACTTAACATATGAAGATTTGGAGGATAATTCATCTTGTAATCAAAATAAGAATCAAAGACTTTGAAAAGACCTTATGTACAACCAAGCAATGTCACTCCATACCCGCTCTTATACCATAATGGATTTTATACCAATTTACAGTAATGAATATAAACAATCCATTTACTTAGATGTTAAATAAAAAGCATAAAATGATAGAAAATAAAAAACAATAGACAAAAATAATGGGTGCCCTTGAATACTAAATAATCATTGTATTATCTATGGATAAGAATCTTTACACTCTTATGCGATGATGGAGTGAATGGGGGGTATTTATACCAATACCAAAAGCCTTAGAAACATAATCATGTTAACCTAAGTTGACATAAAAAGTAGGTTTTAGATTAATTACAAGTTATGAGATGAGTTTTAATCATGACAAGGTTAACCATGGTCTAAATAATAATTAAATACATTATACAATGATTAATCGTACATCATACAATATCAAACTTGGCTATTAAGTCAAATTACAACTTTTAGTCCCGCAAGGACATCCTAGTGGTATGTTGTTGGACAGTTATCCAAGATACCCAAGTTTGAATCACGGGAAGGGAGGTCCTCATTGTGCCCTCAAGGAGGGTGGCCCCCATCCGTACCACCCATTGTACGTCACCTTAAAAAAATTACAACTTTCAATATTTTTTGGTCCATTATGAGTTTTTTTAGTCATTTGAATTTATTTATTGCATTAAAAGTTAATATTTTAAAATAGAATATTACATAAGACATGTTACAATATATCAAGTAATATCTTAGGCTAATTCCTCTAGAGTTAGGGAATCGTATAAGATCAAAGTTCAGGTATCTCAAATGATGAGCTTGCTATGAAAATCCAAAGTGTTCTTAATACTTGTGAATTCATCCTTATGTGTCCATTATGAAAATCTTTTTGTAGGGGTATTCCTTCATCTGTGCTATGCCTAACCTTGAAGTTTTGCAATCATTAGAGAATAATTTCACTAATAAAATTATTTAACATATTAAAAGGAATAAGAAGCTTTGATGGATCCAACCTATAGAACGTTCATGAGCTTCATTCCTCCTTACTTATGCATTGATAATAAGTTGCAAGGACTAATTTTATTTGATAACTTTTTGACTCTATTGGATTCCATATACTCCCTTCATTTTGTTGCTCCTTCCTTTGCCTAGGCTTAATCTTCAATATACCTTGTATTATCTTTATAAATACCTGATGATTTGAGGCTATATGAATTAGAACATAACTCTTTTAAGCTAAGAATTTACATCAGTGAATTGAATTTGTCAACTCTACAAGCACCATTAGAGTCTCACTCTATCTTGCAAAAGGTTGCACAATCCTCAAGAAGGTTTTCCTTTATGATGTGATCATGTATTTTGTTCAATAGCTAAAGACACCATTCAATTTGTGCAATTTGCTCATTTATGATCCTATACCATTACATGCTTGTATAAGAAGGATTCTTTTCTCTGTAACCAAAATTTCCATCATCAATTTCTATTTGTCACAAATATTACCGTGCAATTTATGCAATTACTCATTTGTGATGCTATACCATTATATGCTTAGGTAGGAAGGATTCTTTTCTTTATAACCAATTTCTCCATCCTTAATTGCTCATAGTCACAAATAATGATCTTCACTTTTTCAAATATATCAATCACTCATTGAAAAATATATGCAAATGATATATCTTTATTGTTCAAGTTGGAATTGAAACTAGGATTCTTGACTGTTCTTCTCATCTAAAGGAGTTTATTCAAAATTCTACTTAAAATGAACATTATATTTTTTCATTTGTGTGTGTATTGACACACAAATAAAATAAAAGTTACTTTTCCTTTATTAATGTATCTTTAGGCATCTAAAAACAAGTGTAATTGTAATAACAATATTTGTCTTTTAAATTGTTGTTTAATATTGTACAACTTGAATTGGCCTAATGTTGAAGAATTTGAAACTGCAAATAAAATGTCTAAGGTCTAGATTTAAATGAGGGTAGAGATGTTGACAAATATCCAAAGTGAGTGAAACATGGCTAAATAAACATCCTCAATAAATATAGTTACATAGTTGATTTGATAAATAACATTCTTTGTGAAGATTATCACATATATAATTCTATAAACAACATGCTCCACGAAAATTGTTCTATTATAATTTTTTTTTTTGATTTGTAACCTCTATGCAAATAGCATATCCACAACATGTGAGAGGAGAGATTTGAACATGGGGTCTCTCAATTTCAATGGAGAGTTTTAACTATCCACTTGCTCTCCAACTTCTCTATATGAGGAGATTCTATTATAACCTTTAAACTCCCCGAAAATTGTTCTAATATATATATATATATATATTTTGATTTGTAACCCCTATGTACATAGCATATCCATAGCATGTGAGAGGAGAGATTTGAACCTGAGATCTTTCGATTTCAACTGAAGAGTTTTAACTACCCAGTTGCTCTTCAACTACTCAGTAAATTCTATTATAACCTTTATACTTTTTTACACATTCACCATGAAAATTAAACTTATATGTTAATTTTTTTTTTTTATATTTCTAAACTAATAAAACTTTATAATGGTGCGCGTGACAACGCTCAACCAACGACCTTACTCTTAAATAAATTAAATAAATAAGACCATGAAATGGTGCTGTAGAACCACTTAACCAAATCCATTACTTTTAAATAAATTAATTACTCTTAAATAAATTAAATGAATAAGACCGTGAAATGGTGCTTTTAAATAAATAAATTATTATTAATTTAAATGTTATTATATATTTTAAAATAAATTAATTTCTATAAGTTTTTGCGTATTCTTTTTAAAAATATATTATATAAATATGTTTTGCTCTTTCATTTAAAAAAAAACGGACATCTTTCCTATAGTTTCACTATATAAACGTGAACGTGAGCTAGGTGGCAGTGAGGGCTGGGAATTCAGGTTCGTACCAATTTAACGGCTCCGGAGAGGGTTCCAGTTTTTTTTTTTTTTTTTTTTTTTTGGTATATAGAAGCAATGGTTACAATCACGATTTTTAGTAACTACCAGCACAGCTGGTAGGGTTCAAACTATCTACGAAGGCTCCCAGGACTTCCACCGTCTCGGTACATGGTAACCCGGCGTGAGATGGGGACCGCCGGACGCACAGGGGTTGCACCGTCGTCATCAATCTGGCGCACCACTCAGAGGAATCAGATCTGGGCTACTGTCTGTGCATGGGCAAGCCCGTGGGATTGGAACCTAGGTCTCCTCTCGGTAAGCGCCCCAACTTACCAATCCACCTAGACCCACGGACGAGAGGGTTCCAGTTTGAACCCCGCATTTTTTTTGTTCTTTCCAGTGCAAAGCCAAAGGTGTTGTGCTACCTTTAACTTTACTGCTTCTACCTTTCAATCGAGGGTTTCCCTGTAGAAAACCAAAATACAAAAATCAGGGAAAAATCCTCCCCGAAATCGAAACGGAGCAGCAACTTCATATCAGAGACAATGGGACAGGCTCACACAGGCGGCATGAATCGCCATGGATCTCCGGGCGACCGTAAGCAGGATGACAAGAAGGACAAGAAATTCGAGCCGGCGGCGCCGCCGACGCGCGTGGGCCGCAAGCAGCGCAAGCAGAAGGGTCCCGAGGCCGCCGCCCGCCTCCCCCCTGTAACCCCCATCACGAAGTGTAAGCTCCGCCTTCTGAAGCTGGAGCGCATCAAGGACTACCTCCTCATGGAGGAGGAGTTCGTCTCTAACCAGGAGCTCCTCAAACCCCAGGAGGACAAAAACGAGGAGGACAGGTCCAAGGTCGACGATCTAAGGGGATCCCCCATGAGCGTGGGTAATCTCGAAGAAATTATCGACGAGAATCACGCTATCGTTTCCTCTTCGGTTGGCCCCGAGTATTATGTCAATGTTTTGTCCTTTGTTGATAAGGATCAGCTTGAGCCCGGATGTGCCATTCTCATGCACAATAAGGTAATCACGGTATTTCCTTTGATTGTTTTCCTTTGTGTTCTCTGAGAAGCCTTCGTAGGGTAATTGCGGTGTAGGTGTTGAGAGCAGAAATTGTGGTTTATTTTGGACCAGTTTGATGTTTTGTTGAAGAAATTGAAGGATTGGCAAACGTTGAAAGAAATTGGAAAATCTTCTACCCTGCCGCTCTTGTGTGTGATATCTCGATAGGGCAATCAATCGGTTATATAGAGTTGAAATGTGGTACTCCTATGGTAATTATTTTTGTATCATGTATGTATCCTGTACAACAAATTAATAATTACAAATGGATCATATATTGTTTTGGTAAGATTTGAACTTTGAAGTATTTAAAGTTTATTTTAGTAATTAGGAAGGGATCATATATTGTTTGGCAAGATTTAAAGTTCATTTTAGTAATTAGGAATGGATTGGCAAGATTTGAACCAAAGTTGTGGTACTTAAAGCTCATGCTATTTTATTAGAATGTTAAAATTGTCAGCCTTGGTTTAGGTTGTGAATTTTGTCACTCCCAGCTAATTTGCTTTAAACCTGATGGGTCCAAATGTTTAGGTTCACTATGAATGAAAATTTTCGGCTTATGGTGTAAAATTTCTACTCTAGGTTTGTTTTAGGGAAGGAATTGTGGTTTATTTTTCACCAATTGGTTCTTTCCTAAAAAGGAAGGATTAACTAACGTTTAGGATATTTATGTGGGGCATGAGTGTCTAGGTCAGTCTGTTTCTGTGGGAAAATCATGGCCTCTTCCAGAGACTTGAAAAAATCTCTAGGGCTGTGTAGAACAGTTATGTGTAGAATTCTGTACAAGGGAATAGCAATGGACCTAAGCTTCTGGGAAAAATAATGGGATGTTTTTGGCGGTAAGCTGACTAAAAAAAGATATAGATAGATATAGTGTGTGATAGAGAATAAATTACTCAAACTTTGGAAGATAAAATCTCTCTACCTCATCATAGCGCATTCGGGACGCACTCAGTCGGCATCACTAAGAACCAAAATAGCTCCTCAAAGAAACGTGCTTATTTAATTGTGAACTTTGCACGTAATTTCAATTTATATTCGCAACATATTACTAGTCTCTTTAGCTCGGGACATTTTTGACCTTGTACATTAAGAGTGCTTTTATATTGACTATCAGTTAGAACATGTTGAGGCGACATTGAAGACTACTTCCCCATTTCACCCGTCTGACAAGGCCATTCTCCAGAAACCATTCTTTTAATATGTGCTTGCTGATAACTTCTCAGTTTTTGCTTAGAAGATTACAAGAATTAACATTGATATCTTTTGCACTGAATTCAACATGTCTATATTCATTTGTATCAGAATTGATTGGTGCATTTATTTCTGATGCATTTGTTTGGTTCTTGAGGTGTTTATTATGTTCTTTTTTTTCCTGGTGGAGCAGCCCATTTTGGGTGGCCTAATTGCACTTGTTATTTCTGACTGACATAATGAATATTTTGAGTGATGTACAATTCTACATTTTGCATAGTTTTTAACTTTCTGTTCTTTTTTGGGAGGTCAAGGATAATTTTTATTTTTATACATAAATGTTTACATTATCTGCAATTATATTCCAGAATAGAGCCAAAAACAGGATTTCTAATAGTGCAACTGTGTGAAACCAACAAATTTTTGATGTAGAGTTTGGACTGTTGGCTGTCTTCATGATCACTTTTGGAAGGTGTCCATTTAATTTTTTAAAGATACAGAAATAGCGGTGCTATAACAAGTTCTGCCTACCAACTATAAAGTCCCTTGAAACAAAACCTATGTTCCATGAAGTTTCCAGGATGGGGATGGTGTAAGATGTTGGAATGTGTTTTTGGGAAGCCAAAATGGGTTTTTGGGATGGCGGGATGCATTTCTGAGATAGTCCCTCCAGCCTGGGAAACGCCTCCACCCAACATAGAATGAAACAGATGGGTCTGTGTAAGTACTTGAGTTAAATCCCAAACATATATTCATTGATAGAAACTGTAAGAGACCGTATGGGCGCTCAGCATGAACAAAAGCAGAGGTACTAGTATTCCAATTTAGGACTTGTTTCAGCATCAGTAACTTTCCTACAGAGGCCGTAACATTTAGCTGTTCTAAGAGACAGATATCCGGTCAGCAAATAAACAAGAGAATTGTGGTTATTGTATTGACCCTTACTACAGAGGCCGTAACATTTAGCTGTTCTAAGAGACAGATATCCGGTCAGCATATAAACAAGAGAATTGTGGTATTAGCCTATTAGGAATTCGCCTCAGGCTGTAATCACCGTCTTTGGTCAAAGCTGCTGTGCTGCTGTTAGGCCTGTATATTGGTTGCATGTTTTATGGCCTTTGTCCTGCTCTTGGGCTTTCTTGCAATATCTTCATTATACATTATGTGACCACTGTTTTGGGTATACTCCACTTTATGGCAAGGAGGTTAATGCTGGTATAACCTCCTTAAGCTTGATAATGGTGTTGTTTCGTTGACACTAAAATCCAAGCATGACTGTCAATTCCTCTTCCCAGCCACCAACCTGATGAGATCCCTATGCCCCTTTCAGGCCAACATTCTTTTTCTTTTACTGGAGGACTGGCAGTCTTTCACTGTTATTGTAGGTCATCATGCATAGTGGTTATTGTATTGACCCTTCCATCCATTTTGTCTAACACAGAAGCCATGGTGGTGATTAAATTTCTGTTAAACTGGTACCAGTGCATAGTTCACCCACCATCTATTACTGTCTGCTAAAGTGACATGCCTTTACAAAATCAATGGCATGGCTTTTAGCAACTGAGTTAATTGGGTCTGGCTAGAATTCTATATTGTAATGGAAATCAAAGTCCCTGTTACGACCTGTGCAAAATTTTCAACCTTAAGATATCCATTGGTACATTAACCCTAGAGTAAAGTTTTCAGTCTTTTACTGTTATTGTAGGTCATCATGCAGACTGGTTATTGTATTGACCCTTCCATCCATTTTGTCCAACACAGAAGCCATGGTGGTGATTAAATTTCTGTTAAACTGGTACCAGTGCACAGTTCACCCACAATCTATTACTGTCTGCTAAAGTGACATGTCTTTACAAAATCAATGGCATGGCTTTTAGCAACTGAGTTAATTGGGCCTGGCTAGAATTCTATATTCTAATGGAAATCAAAGTCCCTGTTAGGACCTGTGCAAAGTTTTCAACCTTAAGATTTCCATTGGTACATTAACCCTAGAGTAAAGTTTTCATTTTTCAAATGCCCATTGGTGGATTAACTTCCTGTTATAGAGGGAATACCTGTTGAGAAATGTAGCTCGGACAGGAACTTCTTGCACAGGCTTCAGTATGAATGTGCTAGAAGGTGTCCTCATAGGATTTTGGAGGACAAGACACCAGAGGAGGCATTCACTGGTGTGAAACCAGAGGTGAGTCATTTCCGCATCTTTGGATGTCCAGTTTATATCCATGTTCCGGTAGAGAAGAGGACCAAGTTGGAGCCCTCCAGTAGGAAGGGTTTATTTGTAGGATACAGTGAGACTTCAAAAGCTTACAGGGTTTATATTCCAGAGAAGAGGAAGACAAGTAGTGAGTAGGGATGTAAAGTTTGAGGAGGACGTTGCATATAGGAAGTCCCATGAGCCTATTCCAGTGATAGAGAAAGAGGAGCAAGAAGCTTTGAAGGTTGAGCTAGGGTCACCAAAGACACCAATGGTTTCCAGTTCAGAACATCAACCTTCAGGTGAGGAGGTGGAGACATTAGCCCCTTCCAGTTCTATTAGGAGACCTCAATGGCTTACACAGACATTGAGGGATGCTGAGGAGTATGTTGAGGCTCCTAGCAACATGATTAGGGAGAGTAGACCTCCAAGGAAGTTTTCAAGCTACATGGCATTGATGAGTAACATCATAAATTCAGAGCCTACCGGTTTCAGGAGGCAACGGACCAAAGAGGTTTGGCGGGATGCCATGGTGGAGGAGTACACCTCCATCATGAAGAATGATGATTGGGACATAGTGCCAAGACCGAAGGGGAAGTCAGTTGTGAGTTCCAAGTGGCTCTACAAAATTAAGCATGCTGTAGATGGCAGCATCGAGAAGTTCAAGGCAAGGTTTATGGCAAGAGGGTTCTCCCAAGAAGGGAGTGGACTATGAGGAGACTTTTGCTCCAGTCGCCAGATACACTTCCATTAGAGTAGTTGTCTTTAGCTTCATCTATGGGATGGCACATTCATCAAATGGATGTGAAGACAACTTTCCTTAATGGGATCATTGAGGAAAAAGTGTACATAGAGCAACCTCAGGGCTTTGAGGTAAGTGGGAAGGAGTCCCATGTTTGTAGGTTGAAGAAAGCCTTATATGGACTCAAACAAGCACCGAGAGCATGGTATTCCAGGATAGATGGATACTTGCAGAGTGTGGGCTTCACCAAAAGTGATGCAGATCCTAATCTATATTACATATTTGTTGGGACTGATCTACTCATTTTGGTTCTATATGTAGATGATTTGTTTCTTACAGGTGCAGAGAAGCTCATTGCAGGGTGCAAAGCAGATATGGCAGCTGAGTTTGAGATGAAGGACATTGGCATGATGCATTACTTCTTGGGTTTGGAGGTTTGGCAGAGACCAGGGGAGATATTCCTTGGGCAAGGTAAGTATACAGTTGAGATCTTGAAGATGTTTCGGATGGAGGACTGCAAACCTATGGCCACACCCAGGATCACTAATCAGAAGAAGGTGAAAACTTCGATTCGGAATTGGTGGACCCTACGTTGTACGAGCAACTGATAGGATACTTGATGTATTTGGTCAACACTCGACCAAATATATGTTTTGCGATGAACACCTTGAGTTAGTTCATGGTGGAGCCAAGGCAAGAGCATTGGGTAGAAGCAAAACATGTGCTCAGATACTTAAGGGGCACAGTGGAGTATGGTCTAAGATATCTTGGAGATGGTGAAGTGAGGTTGTAGGGGTATACAGACTCAGATTGGGCAGGCAATGTAGCAGACAGGAAGAGCACCCGAGGGTGCTCGCTTTAGCTTGGGATCGGGCATGATATCCTGGTTCAGCAGAAGCGGACTTCGTGGCACTTAGCTCAACAGAGGCAGAATACATGGCAGCCAGTATTGCTAGTTGTGAGGCCATTTGGCATCGCAAGTTGCTTACAATATTTATTGATCAGGAGTTGGATCCCACGGTGATATACTGTGATAATCAAAGTTGTATCAAACTCTCTGAGAATCCAGTATTTCATGACAAGTCCAAACACATAGACATCAAATATCACATCATACGAGACATGATTCAGAAGGGAGCCGTAAAGCTCCAGTATATTTCCACAGATCAACAGGTAGTCGATATTCTGACCAAGCTCTTAGTGAAAGGGAAGTTTGAAGCATTCAGAGACAAACTTGGATTGGTGCAGAATTCCTTCCTCGCTAAGAGGGAGTGTTGAGAAATGTAGCTTGGACAGTAACTTCTTGCACAGACATTAGTATGAACGTGTTAGAAGTGGTTCGAGACATTTTTAATTCTATTTTGAAATTCACTTAAGTGATTTTCTATTTTTAAGTTCACTCAAGTGATTTTCTATTTTTAAGTTCACTTAAGTGATTCTATTTTGTAATTCACTTAAGTGATTTTCTATTTTTAACCTTACATCTCAATATGAGATGAGATCTAATATTAGGGTTAGAAAGGTTAGGGTTACCTTTTTCAAGGATAAAAGGAGAAAATCAAGAGTGTTTTAGACACACAGAAAAGAATGGGAGGAGAACAGATTGCAGAAGGAAAACTACAAGCTTAGGAGGAGAAGAACAGTGATTGCTGGCTAGAAAAGCAGCAAGAGAGCAAAAGTGTTCTGTTGTAGCTGTAGCCTCTTTTATTTGTAATATTTCAGGTTCAGAAATATATTTAACTTCTGCTGTTCACGTTGTTTATTTTTCCAGCCATCTGTGTGATTGTTGCATGTTTGCATACATTATTTTCAGATCTGATTTATTTAAAAATAACATAGGACAACAGTTATCTAGGGCTGGAAAATTTACAATACCTTCCTTTCTCCACTTTTGGTAATTCCTCTTTTCCCACCTTAGTAGTGAATAACAACTGTGTCCTGCCCTTCAAACTAGGGTCTCCTTTGTTATCCATTTCCAATTTTTCTACTGTTATGGTAGGAGCATGTCTAGCATCAATCACTCTAAAAACACCAAAACCTCTTAATCTTCCTCTTCCAGGCACAACTAAAACTAACATAGAGTGTGAATGAATCCAACATTTGCTGATCAATCCATTGTCAATGATAGGAAGATAGCAGAATGAAGGCCAAGGATGAATTCTGAGCTGCCTATGGTGGTAGGAATTACGACTTCTTCATGGTTTGCTCATGTGACTTGAATGCATCCTTTCTATTGAAGTCCAAGGTCTCTTGATCTAGACTTGGGTAGACACCTAGTCGATCTCTTGTGGAGTTGAGAATAGCAGTTGTCACCAGCTGCTGCCCTTTCCAACACATCTATCATGAAAGAGCTCTTCCTGACACCCTTCACAAAAAAGGAGTCAATAAAAAGAGGGACAATTGTGGGGATCAAGATTCAACAAAATCGTGAATCTTAATCCCTTCCCCACTTTTGTCTAATTTTATTAAATCTAAGAGATTAAGGAATCCCTAGGATATGGCCAAAACACAACTTGCTCTCAATTATCAAGATGTTCATTTAAAAGGATATTAAGAGATTTAGGAATCCCTAGGTTGGAGTTGGGTATACTACGCCCAATATCTTGGCACCTCCTCTTCAAAGGATCTAGTTTTTTTTTTTCTTGAAAAGACGAAGATGTGCTAGTATTTAGCCTATTTATTGATTGGCCAGACCAATCCATTTTGAAGAACCCCCCAAAGTCTACTAATCTACTCTTCCAGGCATGGTCAGAACTGACACATAGCAGGAATGAAGCTGACATTTTCTATCAAAATCATTGTCAATAGCAGGGCAATAGCAGGGCAAATTCTATTGATTAATTCTGAACTGCGTATGGGGGTAGCAATTAAGGCTCCCTCCTGTGTCACTCATGTGACTTGAATGCATCCTTGCCATTGATCTCAATCCCTTCCCCCCTTCCAACAAATGTTATGAAGACTAAGTCTAAGGAGTACCTTAGGATACCTCCAAAACAATGGTGGGTAAAATCCCACCAAATTTGATTAATCTTGCAAGCATATTCAAATACAACACATTAGTTATAACCGTAGAAGTATTTGTTACAACCATTTTTAAATATAACCTATTGGTTTAACCACTTCTAACCTCCCAACTAATACACACTTGTAATTACGCCGAGAGGCGTTCCTACAATGGCAGACGGGGGGTGGGAGGCAAAGAGGTCATACATGTCACGTCGTAAACAATTTTTTTTTTTTTATTAAAAAAACCGACATTAACAAAAACATTTAAAATATTTAAACTAAGACTTACCTATCTTGAAGATCACACCCCCAAGAAATGAGATAGGCGCCTCGAGATTGATAACTCTCGACGTTTTTAGATATATATCCTTTATATCTAAGCTAGTCATACTAATAATGTAATACCTGCCTAACATCCTTCCTTATTACATTATTTGGTAAACAAAGGGAGCTACGAAACAATTCAAATTTGATACATGCAAGTGTCTTTGTAAAAATATCCACAAGCTGTTCTTTGGTGGGAATGTACTGGAGCTGAATCTGGTTATTCTAAACTTGTTCTCGAACCAAATGACACTGAACTTCAATGTGCCTTATTTTTTAATGAAAAACTAGATTCTTGACCAATTTCAAAACACCTTGATCGTCGCAATTCAATACTATTGGTCGATTTTTAGGTACACCCGTATCTGATAGTATGCGACGTAACCATGTTGCTTTGCACACAGCTCTGCATGCAACATGATGCTCTGCCTTTGTGGATGACAATACCACAGTGTGGGAGGCAAAGAGGTCATACATGTCACGCCGTAAACAATTTTTTTTTTTATTAAAAAAACCGACATTAACAAAAACATTTAAAATATTTAAACTAAGACTTACCTATCTTGGAGATCACACCCCCAAGAAATGAGATAGGCGCCTCGAGATTGATAACTCTCGGCGTTTTTAGATATATATCCTTTATATCTAAGCTAGTCATACTAATGATGTAATACCTGTCTAACATCCTTCCTTATTACATTATTTGGTAAACAAAGGGAGCTACGAAACGATTCAAATTTGATACATGCAAGTGTCTTTGTAAAAATATCCACAAGCTGTTCTTTGGTGGGAATGTACTGGAGCTGAATCTGGTTATTCTAAACTTGTTCTTGAACCAAATGACATTGAACTTCAATGTGCTTTATTTTTTAATGAAAAACTAGATTCTTGACCAATTTCAAAACACCTTGATCGTCGCAATTCAATACTATTGGTCGATTTTTAGGTACACCCGTATCTGATAGTATGCGACGTAACCATGTTGCTTTGCACACAGCTCTGCATGCAACATGATGTTCTGCCTTTGTGGATGAGAATACCACTGCCTGTTGTTTCTTGCTATGCCACAAGACAAGTCCAAATCCTATATGAAACACATATCCAGATGTTGACCTCTTGTCATCTATAGATTCGGCATAATCTAAGTATGTATATTAGGAAAAATTTATCATTCTTCTTCTACTCTAGGCTACCACAGACATAATGCAAGATCATTTTTGCTGCCTTCCAATGACTTTCCTTAGGTTCATGCATAAATGTTGAAAGATAACTTATAGTAAAGTTGATATCAGGCTTGGTATTTATCAGGTATATGAGACTCCCAATTAGTTGACTATAAAGAGTACTAGATACTTGTGGTGACTTATCATATCGGGATAGTTGTAAACCTTGCTCCATTGGTGTTGCCTTTGGTTTATAGTTTGTCATCTGGTATTTTTCAAGTAATCTCTTGGCATATTTTGTCTGTGAGACCACAACGTGATTCTTTCTTTGCCATACCTCCAAGCCAAGACAATAGTGCATAAGTCCCGGATCTGTCATGTCAAATGACTTTTGCAAGTCGTTTTTCACACTTTACCAAATCATCTGAACTGTCAGTGATGGATAGATCATCAACATACAACACAAGTATCACTATCTCTAATCCAACTTTGTTAAGATAGAGATTTGTGTCAGAGGGACTTTTGGAGAAACCATGCTGCAATAGATGATCATCAATTTTTATGTACTAGGCTCTGGGAGCTTGTGATTTGATCAATCTGCAGACCTTTTGAGGTTGCCCACTGGCAACAAAGTCTTTAGGTTGTCATGTACACTTCTTTTAGATCACCATTAAGGAAGGCACTCTTGACATCCATTTGCTGGAGTTTTGAACCAAACTATGCTGCCAATGCACATATTACAACCGTCTTAATCTTCTCTATGGGGAAGAATGTCTCTTCAAACTCAATTCCTTCCTTTTGTGTATAGTCCTTTGCAATGAGCCGGGCCTTATACTTATTAATGGATCCATCTGCCTTGTACTTGATTTTGAATACCCACTTGTAGCCTATGGGCTTCTTTCCTTTTGGCAGTTCAACAAGATCACATGTTTTGTTCATCATCAAAGATATATACTTTGCATCCATAGCTGCCTTCCATTGTGGCAAACCAAGTGCTTCCTTCATTGACTTTGGTTTTAAATTCCCCATCATTGAAGTCATCAAGCCTAGATTAGTTTTAGTCGTGTACTATTGTGAGTACATGGTCGTGTGGAAGTATTTCAGGTGCATCAAGTTTAGCATCTCTGATGGTACTAGTGAGCCATTTTGGATTCTTTCTTTGTTGTGATGGAGCTGTAGGTACAATAACTTCCTATTCATCAATTGCTACAGTTCATCAACAACTTCTGGAACTTCTTCTTGAACTTCCTCATCTAACTCCATATAATAATTTATGCTCACAATTAGAGATGTGGCATCTTTAGACTCAGAATCCCTAGTACTTGATTGAGTTTCAAGTTCTTCATCAACCGCGACATCTCTACTTATATGCAATTTCTTGGTAATTGGATCTATCAGTTGATAAGTTTTTGACTCATCATCATACCCAAGAAATATGCATGGCAGGATCTTCGCATCCAACTTAGTCCGCTATTGCTTTGGCACATGCATGTATGCTTTGCTTCTAAAAACTCTGAGATGTGCAATTGAAGGCTTCCTCACAGATCAATCTTCTTCAGGTGTAACTCCTCGTAGTGCCTTTGTGAGGGCTCTATTTAGAAGATACATGGCAGTGGAAACAACTTCAGCCCAATACTGCTGCTCCAGATTGGCTCCTGTGAGCATGCAAAGACCCATTTCCATGATGGAATGGTTCCTCCTTTCAGCAACACCATTCTGTTGTGGAGTGTATGCTGCAGTGAACAGTTGCTTGATCCCAATTTTTGCGAGAAACCATGAAAAATTGTTGGATGTTATCCCACTCATCTGAGCGGAAGACTTGAATAGAATGCCCGATTTTTGTTTCTACATGCTTCTTGAAGCGTTGGAAATACTTGAGTGCGTCTCGCTTCAATTGCAAGAAATACACCCACATCTTCCGTGAGTAGGCATCCGCAAACAACTGAAAGTACCTACATCCACCGAACCTAGTTGGCATAGGTATGCACAGATCGGTGTGTATCACATCCAACTGTCCTTTTGCTCTGTGAGTGCTCAACTCAAAAGGTACTCGGTGTTGCTTCCTTTCCAAACAACACAAGCATACTGGCAGTGTTGGCGAAAGGCTAGGCAACCCTAACACCATTTGATGTTTATGCAATTGGAGTAAGTATCCTGAACTTAGATGACTATAGCTCTTATGCCAAAGGGAGGTAGCATCTGTCGTTGCTACTGATAGTGCGATAGTAGGAGATGATATGAAATCGCATGCAAACAAGCCTTTCTTGTAGGAACCTGTTATCACAATCTTCCCATGTTTTGTGATAGAACAGTTATTGTTGCCATCAACAACTTAGAATTCTATGACCATGTTTCTATCCAGAACTTGTGGTATGGACAACAAATTGTTTGCCAGTCCAGGTACATATAGTACCTTTTCAATCGTGCAATTGCCTCCAGGAAGATTGAGAGGAACATCTCCCACTCCTTTGACATGATATGTTTTTATCATTGACAATGGTTACTGGTTTCCCTTCTTTGGCTTGTAATGAATTAAACCATGCTTTGTCATAGTCATGTGCTTGCTAGCACTTGAATCAATAGACCAAACTTTATCCTTCGATCTTTTTATTGCTCTAGATATTAGCACTTTATGTGTTTGTTTGGATTTTGAATGTGATTCTTCATGCGCAACATGCTCTTGTTGTCTCTTTTGCTTAGGACATGGTTTGTATTGTGTCTTTTTTTGATGAGGTTTGCGGGCTTGATCTCCTTGTGTTATGGGATTATACCAACAACTCTTTGTATTGTGTCCATTTTTATCATATATGTGGCAATACCTCTTTTGTTTTTGAGGTTGTTTCCATGATGATGATGGGGAAGGACCCTTTTGTGGCTTCTTTCTTCCAGACTTCTTGGAAATGAGTGCATTATTTGTCAATTGATCCCTCAACTTGTTGGTTGCTTCTTTTTGTTGAAGCATATTCACCAACTCATCAAAGGACACCTTTCTATTTGAAACTTGCAAGGAAGTGATTAACACTCAGAATGAATCTAGTAGAGCTCTAAGTATGATGGGTACCAAGAGCTTATCTTCCACAATTTCTCCCATGGCATTCAATCTGGGTTTCAACTCTGCAACTCAACAAAGAAAAACCTCAACTCTATCTCCATCTTCAACTCTCAACATGTGAAGTTGATACTGAAGGTGAAAAATTGGCGATTCATTCTTCTCTTCATAGATGGTAGAAAGTGTGTCCCATGCCTCCTTGGATGTTTGTGCTCGAATATCAATGTTGGGTAAAAATCCACCAAATTTGATTAATCTTGCAAGCATATTTAAATATAGCACATTGGTTATAACTGAAGCGGTATTTGTTACAACCATTTTTAAATATAACCTATTGGTTATAACTACTTCTAACCTTCCAACTAATACATGCTTGTAATCATACTAATAATGTAATAGCTGCCTAACAAACACAAATTCCTCTTGATATTTAAAAGTATAGTTAAGAAACTTGACAAGTTTTTGAAAAAGTCATCAAGTCCACGCCCAAGTCGGCCCCCCCAAGCCTTTTTGAATCGGCTTGGCATGTTTTTCTGGACTCGCTGAGTTTTTTGATTTGCGAGTTTAGTCCGAGAAAAAAACTCGGCTGTGGCTGCAAAATACAGAAAAACAGTATCAATTTTTTTTTCTTCCTAAATTGGCCTATTTTTGCTGTTTTCACTTTTAGAGAGAGCAGAGAGAAGGTGAAATCAGACCCCAAAAAACACTCATTTGCATCATAAACCCAAAAGTTTCCTATTTTTCAAGAATCTAGCAGCCACCTAGCAGTTACATTTGAGGTTAGAAAACAAGAACCAAAATGAAGGCTAATGCCACAAGGCCCACCTGCTTACAAAGGACCAAAGACCAAAGGAAAAGAAAAGTTAGTGAGCAGAGTACAGGGATAAGGTCAAAGAAGATTAACAATGGAAGTTGAGACCAAAAGGGTAGACAACATTAGAGGAATCTAAACCAATCTCATATGGATTTGCATGTCCCACCCCATGTAAAGTGTAACACCTTCAATAATCAAGAGCAAAATTTCTTTGCACTTCCTTATAATATACATTCTTTAAAATATTCATCTAACCACTAGGTCTAGGAACAAACAAATGTTTCCAAAATCCTAACCAACACAGGAAACATTCACCATGTTTGAGGCAACTCAAAGGCGTCAAGAATTAGACACAAAAGATTGGAATAGTACAGTGCTTGGGCCCTCTCACAATCCCAGTGAGATTTATAAGATGCACATAAAATAGCAAGAGACCATTTGAAGAAGCACAAAGTGTCCTTGAGGTTTCTTTCTAAGCAAGACAAGTTGACTAATAATTGTGATATGTACTTATACCCTTTGAAGGATAATATACTATTACCCATTCTGCCAGAGAATAGCATCGACTATATTCAGTGTTGGTTTGAGCACTATATCTGTGTATGGCCACAAAACCAGAATGGGAGATAACATGACTTGAAGGATTTTCTATCAGTAACCATTAGGCCATATTTAACCATTTGTCTATGGGAGACATCCCCTAGTACAGTCACAATCTGAGAACCATGGAATTAGAAGGGAAATGTACCAACCTTATGTACTTTCTCTGGACTCTGACTCAATATGAAATATTAACAAACACTACATGTTCATCAAGAGGAAATAATTACAAATAAACAGCACGTTAAATGACAACAAAAGGACTTGTAGATGGTCCAAGACTGAATCTAGCAACCACCCAGCAGTTACGTTGATGTGTGTTTTGTCACTTTCATGTGTAGTTTAAGGTTGTATCACTTACAATAATGTTGTATTTGTATGATGCTAATTAATTGTGATATGCATGAAAAAGAACTCTTTCCCTTTTTCTTCCTTTTTTTGCGAAGTTTTTCCAATTCTTTTTTCCAAGTCCCAGTCCGAGTCAAATATTGGCCTTGTCAAGTCCGAGTTTCTCTTCTATGTTTAAAAGGATATTAAAGACGAATTTGGAGTGAGGTATTCTATGTCAATGAACTTGGCACTTCTTTCTGTACAGGTCTAAGTGTTTTGCAAAAGACCAAGGTTTGCTAGTCTATTAGCTCATATTGGCTGATCAGACCGACTCATTTGAAAAACCATCGTAGTTAGCTTGCACAGATTCAGTACATATTTTGATATGGTGTAAAAATTACTAAGATATGAGTAGTTTTGAAGGTCAAGTTTTCTTATATCATAAGTGGTAGCCAAACAAGCATCTGAATAAGTATTAGAAAGGACAATTAATTATTTGTAAATTAAAGGATAATGGAGACTCTTTGCAAGCCTATACAAACCTAAGTAGTTAAGTCTTATTTGATGGACTGTGATCATATTTACTGCAAAATACCCCCTGCATGAATCAAGTTTTTGTCATGGGATATGCTTTTTGAAAAGTTTTCACATAAAAAGGTGGACTATCCTTGTATATTGCATGCTTTTGTCTCATTATGATTGTAAAAATCCTAGTTTGGTTTTCATGAAGGTTCATATGTTGGGTTCTAAGAAATGTGGTTGACTTGTCTTCCCTATGTAGCACACTTCTAAAACTTCCTTCATATTGCTCTAAAATCTTGTAGATCATTTGAGGTAAAGGATGCTTCAATTAGTCATTTGATATTTTTTTGCTTTTAGAGGTTACTAATATCTTCCTTCATCATCTCTTACATGCTTAGATAATGCTGGTCAATCTGCCTATAAGTATATCTTAAATGCCAGAAGTAATTTTCTTAGTACTTGCTCAGAAGTACATGATTTTTTGTCTGTTTGGTTCTTGAGTTGCAAGATTGCTTTTATGTTGTATATCTTCTTTAGAAGGGCAAAATTATTTATTGACATAGTTTTTAAGGCATGCTATTCCTTAACTTCTAATATTTATTTTAGCAACTGTGCTTGTGCAGGTCCTTTCTGTTGTTGGCCTTTTGCAGGATGAAGTTGATCCTATGGTGTCAGTGATGAAGGTGGAGAAGGCACCGTTGGAATCATATGCTGACATTGGAGGTTTAGATGCTCAAATTCAGGAGATAAAAGAAGCTGTTGAGCTTCCTCTTACTCATCCTGAATTATATGAAGATATTGGTATCAAGCCTCCAAAAGGAGTCATTCTTTATGGTGAGCCAGGAACAGGGAAAACACTGTTGGCAAAGGTATGCCAACTTTTAGCTACTTTTTTCACTTTTAAAGATGCTGCATTGTATTTTTCATAACAGAGCATAACAAATAAGAACACAAAAATATACTAGAAAAATAGCATAATCATTTTATTGCTCAGAAAACAAAGTAAAATGCATCTATTACATTTACTATTTTTTAGAGTCATGGGTACCTCTTTCTTTTTACAGTATTTTATGGAGTTGAAAACCGACCCATATTAAATATGGAATCCAGCTGTATTAAATATGGAAAGTTGTCTGTATGGCAATGAGGTGGTTCATTTTCCATGAGTTACAAACTGCATACTAAATGAAAAATATATACCACATATTTTTTCCTTATGTTTTGTCATCTAATGATGTGTCAACATGGCCAAATATGTATTTGGGTGGCAAAAATCTAAAAACAGAAACAAAAAAAAAAAGATTTCGTTATATATAAAGAGAAACTTATGATACAGAATTCTTATTCAGTTCCCATGGGTAAAATCAGAATACATGATCTAGCCACTGTTTATTTAAGCCAAGCTCTCTCTTGATCTAGACTATCCTATGCCCGGTGAAATAAGTAACATATATAATATGCATTACTACTAAAAAAACTGAATCTCCTGATCCACACATAACACATAACACTAATTATATTTAAAAACTGTAGCACCCCTGACTTGTAGCACCATTGATGTGTAGCACCCCTGACGTGCAGCACCCCTGACTTGTAGCACCATTGATGTGTAGCACCCCTGACGTGGAGCACTCCTGATGTGTAGCACCAGTGACATGTTGCCCCATGGGAATGTAGCACCAGCAAAATAGCTCCAATCGTATTTAGCACCGAAATATGTTGCCACTTTTCTCTGTCACTCTTTTACTATTTGGTAGCTTATGTGAATAACACTGCTCCTTTACCAGTAACTCCTTTTTCACTCTTTCCATGCTCTATTTGAACTCCTTCATTGGCAAATTGATCAGCCTTTTTGTTAAAGTTTTTTCTTACATGTACAAAACTTATGGATTTAAAATGGCTGTTTATTTCTTGATTCTCCTGTAGAATCACATTTAGCATTAGATTTGATATTTTCACCTTTCTGCTCATTTTCTTCAATTACCAAATTTTTTGAATCTCTATACACTATCAGTTCTAACCACTCTTTCCAGCTAGCACTTCTGAATCCTCTATTCAAAGCTGACAACTCCACAAAATTGTTCAAATTTGCTCCTAATCCTTTTGCAAATTCTACCAATACTCTCCCTGAGTCATTCATTATAATCCCTCCTGCTCCTGCTGCTCTCTGATTCTTTTTCGATGCACCATCAAAAAACAAATGGTATGCTCTAGTACTAAATCTTGGGGGCTCATCTTTCTTACTTACCTGCTTGGTTACAAATGGTATTTTCAGAAGCTGAACTGTTCTTTTTTCAGCTTCCGCTAGTGAGTCTTAGAAATTTACTACCTTTAGTTAAAAATATATTTTGCATTTTTGAGGGCCTTTGGAGTATTTTTTCATGCCGTTGCAATAGTTATGCCCCTCAACACAGTGGTTAGGTCACATGACTGGATCAATCGTCCCCCCAGGAAAAGCAATAGTCCCCATGTGTCAACTTTTGACGTCAGTTGCAAAAATTGATGGGATGGCAGATTCATCAAATGGATGTAAAGACAACTTTCCTTAATGGGATCATTGAGGAAAAAGTGTACATAGAGCAGCCTCAGGGCTTTGAGGTAAGTGGGAAGGAGTCCCATGTTTGTAAGCTGAAGAAAGCCTTATATGGACTCAAACAAGCACCGAGAGCATGGTATTCCATGATAGATGGATACTTGCAGAGTGTGGGCTTCGCCAAAAGTGATGCAGATCCTAATCTATATTACATATTTGTTGGGACTGATCTACTCATTTTGGTTCTATATGTAGATGATTTGTTTCTTACAGGTGCAGAGAAGCTCATTGCAGGGTGCAAAGCAGATATGTCAGCTGAGTTTGAGATGAAGGACATTGGCATGATGCATTACTTCTTGGGTTTGGAGGTTTGGCAGAGACCAGGGGAGATATTCCTTGGGCAAGGTAAGTATTCAGTTGAGATCTTGAAGAGGTTTCGGATGGAGGACTGCAAACCTATGGCCACACCCAGGATCACTAATCAGAAGAAGGTGACAGCTTCAGATTCAGAATTGGTGGACCCTACGTTATACAGGCAGCTGATAGGATCATTGATGTATCTGGTCAACACTCGACCAAATATATGTTTTGCAGTGAACACCTTGAGTCAGTTCATGGTGGAGCCAAGGCAGGAGCATTGGGTAGCAGCAAAACATGTGCTTAGATACTTAAGGGGCACAGTGGAGTATGGTCTAAGATATCTTGGATATGGTGAAGTGAGGTTGTAGGGGTATACAGACTCAGATTGGGTAGGCAATGTAGCAGACAGGAAGAGCACCTCAGGGTGCTGCTTTAGCTTGGGATCAGGCATGATATCCTGGTTCAGCAGGAAGCAAACTTCTGTGGCACTTAGCTCAACAGAGGCCGAATACATGGCAGCCAGTATTGCTAGTTGTGAGGCCATATTTGGCTTCACAAGTTGCTTACAGTATTGATTGATTAGGAGTTGGATCCCACGGTGATATACCGTGATAATCAAAGTTGTATCAAACTCTCTGAGAATCCAATATTTCATGACAAGTCCAAACACATAAACATCAAATATCACTTCATACGAGACATGATTCAGAAGGGAGCCGTAAAGCTCCAGTATATTTCCACGGATCAGCAGGTAGCTGATATTCGACCAAGCCCTTAGTGAAAGGGAAGTTTGAAGCATTCAGAGACAAACTTGGATTGGTGCAGAATTCCTTCCTCGCTAAGAGGGAGTGTTGAGAAATGTAGCTCGGACAGGAACTTCTTGCACAGGCTTCAGTATGAACGTGTTAGAATCACTAAAGTGATTTTCTATTTTTAAGTTCACTTAAGTGATTCTATTTTGTAATTCACTTAAGTGATTCTATTTTGATATTCACTTAAGTGATTTTCTATTTTTAAGTTCACTTAAGTAATTTTCTATTTTTAAGTTCACTTAAGTGATTCTATTTTGTAATTCACTTAAGTGATTCTCTTTTGATATTCACATAAGTGATTGTCTATTTTTAACCTTACATCTCAATATGAGATGAGATCTAATCTTAGGGTTAGAAAGATTAGGGTTACCTTTTTCAAGGATAAAAGGAGAAGATCAAGAGTGTTTTAGACACACAAAAAAGAATGGGAGGAGAACAGATTGCAGAAGGAAAACTACAAGCTTAGGAGGAGAAGAACAGTGATTGCTGGCTAGAAAAGCAGCAAGAGAGCAAAAGTGTTCTGCTGTAGCTGTAACCTCTTTTATTTGTAATATTTCAGGTTCAGAAATATATTTAACTTTTGCTGTTCACGCTGTTTATTTTTCCAGCCATCTGTGTGACTGTTGCATGTTTGAATAAATTATTTTCAGATCTGATTTATTTTAAAATAACATAGGACAGCAGTTATCTAGGGCTGGAAAATTTACATGGTATCAGAGCTAGGTTATGTGATTGAGATCCTCAAGGGTTTACAGCAGTAGATCACTGCTAGATATTAAAAAAAAAAACAGCAGTTAGGGTTTCAAGCAAAAAAAAAACAGCAGTTAGGGTTTCATTTTTTTTTTTTGGCTTGAAGGACTAAGCTTATTTGTAGGACTGTTTTTTTGAGGCAGTAATATTTCAGCAGTTAGGGTTTCAAGCAAATAAAAAAAAAAACAGCAGTTAGGGTTTCATATTTTTTTTTGGCTTGAAGGACTAAGCTTATTTGCAGGACTTTTTTTTTAGTCATTAATATTTCAGCAGATCTCAAAGATGGCAGCCAGCAGCTAGCCTTAGATTTGAGGATAGATTGGAAGGTGCCTCCAATGTTTTGCCCTAGAAAGTTAGGGTAATGTTTTTATTGGAAGAGAATGATCTCTAGGATATTGTCAAGGCTGATGTGACTTTGTTTTGCCCTAGAAAGTTAGGGTAATGTTCTTATTGGAAGAGAATGATCTCTGGGATATTGTCAAGGCTGATGTGACTTTGCCTATAGATCCGCAGGAATTGGCAGCTCACAAAAAGAAGGAAGTGAAGGCCAAGCAGATGATCTTGGATGCAGTGAAGGATCACCTGATTCCTCACATATTTGAGAAGACTAAGGCAAAGGAGATGTTCGATGCCCTGGTTAGCCTCTACCAAAGCGAGAACATAAACAGGAAGATGATATTGCGGAAAAAATTCAGATCTATGGAGATGACCAGATCTGACACCGTTACCAGTTACTTGATGAAGATCACGCAGATTTGTGATCAACTGGCAGCAGTTGGGGAGACGGTTGAAGACAGAGTTGGTGAATGTGGCACTTAATGGTTTCTCAGCTTCATGGGAACCATTTGTCAAAGGCATTTGTGCTCGTGAGAACCTTTCGGAATTTGAGAAACTGTGGGATGGTTTCATCCAGGAGGAGACTCGGATGGAGTCAAAGGCCAGCAAGAAAGGTGGTGACGATAACCAAGCTCTTTTTGGGCAAAGGTAAAGGACCCAACAAGGGCAAGGTAAAGAATGAGGAGTCAACTTCACAGTCAGGGAAGGACTTGAGCAAGATCTAGTGCTTCATTTGTCATAAGCACGAGCATTATGCATTACAGTGTCCAGACAAGAAGGGCAAAGGGAAGTAGCAGCAGATGCAGGTAGCAGCCTCTGCAGAAACTCAGATGAGTGAGTTTGCTGCCAAATTCGAGAAGGATTTCTCATTGGTCTCTTGCCTTTCTACCAACATGGTTCCAAGGAATGCTTGGTATGTGGATAGTGGGGCATCTCGGCACATGACATCAACCCGACAATGTTTTACCAGTCTACAAGAGCAGGAGTCAGGGGTTCAGGTTGAGCTTGGTGATGATACGAAATATCCAATTGTAAGAATTGGTACCATTCCTTTTCGACTCAAGTTAGGGAAATATTTAGACTTTGATGATGTTTTGTTTGTTCCAGGTCTTAGGAAGAACTTGCTTTCAGTTTCGGTTATGGAGGATAAGGGTTATGCAGTGGAGTTCAAGAACCAACATGTCCTTATTAGACCAAAAGAATCTAGCCCGGAAACAACACAAGTAATAGGGGTTAGAGAAGGCAGTTTATACAGGTTGCAGGGTGAACCTGTTCGAGCCCTAGTTCATAGTAGTAACAACTTGTGTGATTTGTGGCACAAGAGGATGGGGCACCTGCATCATAGAGCGTTGCCTATTCTGAGGGAGATAGTCACAGGTCTTCCAGAGTTCAGCATTGAGCAACAGGGAGTATGCAGAGGATGCACGGTTGGCAAGCACGCCAAGGCTGTTTTCCCAAACAATGAGCGTAGGCCTAAGAAGATACAAGATCTAGTACATTCGGATGTTTGTGGACCGATGTCAGTAGCATCAATTTCAGGTAGTATGTACTATGTTTCCTTTATTGACGATTTCTCTCGCAAGACACGGATCTACTTTTTAAAGACCAAGGATGAAGTCTTTAGCAGGTTTCAGGAGTTCAAAGCTCTTGTTGAGAACCAGACAGAGAAGAAGATCAAGGTCTTGAGATCAGACAATGGGGGTGAATATACCTCCAAGGAGTTCGAGGGCCTTTGGAGTATTTTTTTCATGCCGTTGCCTGAAATGGAATAGTTATGCCCCTCAACACAGTCGTTAGGTCATATGATTGGATCAATCGTCCCCCCAGGAAAAGCAATAGTCCCCATGTGTCAACTTTTGACGTCAGTTGCAAAAATTGTTTCTTTATTTTATTCTTTGCAAGTCATTCCCCTTGTTGACCAAGTTGTCTTTCCCTTATCACTTTGTACATCTGAATGGACTGTTTTTTGGTGGTGTTAGTCCATCCATCAACAATTTGATCCTCATCTAGTGGTGCTAAACTGACTGAATTGATTCTTCAATGTCCAGTTGTTCTGCTACTACAGAAGTGTCTAACAAATGTGGATGATATGTTCTAAGAAGTTCAACATTGAAGATTGGATGCAAACCAAGATATGATAGAAGATTCAGTTCGAACGCATTCTCTCACACCTTCTTGGTGATGGTGTATGGCACATGGCAAAGAGGTCTGATCTTTTTATGGGTTTGTGCAAGTCTCTTTTTCGAAGATGTAACCATCCTTTATCTGCAACCTTGAACTGATGTGGGACATGATGTTGATCATGGTGTTGCTTGTATTTTTGATTTGTCTTCTCCAAGAGGTCATGGACTTGTTGTTTGATATGTTGAATCCATTCCATGAACTGTGCTGCCTCTTTTTTTTGGGTCCATGAGGTAAGTAACTCATAGGTTGCTCAGGGAGAGCTACATCAATGGCTGCCAAGGGTTGAAACCTGAAACAAACATGAAATGGGTTGTGTTTGGTAGAGCTGTGTAGAGCTTGATTGTACCCATGCTGAATGTAGGGGAGGATCTCATCCCATGTGTGTGGATGCTTGGAATTATACATTCGAATATATATCATTAGTCAATTCACGTCTTCAGCCTGACCATCAATTTGAGGATGGAAGATTGTGGACACATTTAGCTTGGTGTCCAACATGCTCCATAGGCTGGACCAAAAAATGCTTAGAAATCTTCTATCTTTGTTTGAAACAATGGACTTTCACAAACCAAAATTGAGCCATATATGACTGAAATAAAATTTGACAGTCTCCCTAGATGAAATGAATTTTTTACAAGGAATCATGATAGCCATTTTTGAAAAGCGATCAACTATTAAAAACACATTGATTACCATGAAAAGATGTGGTCAAACTTGAGAGGAAATCCATGGAGATGTATTCCCAAGGCTTGGTAGGTACCGGCCAAGGAAATAAATACCTCTGCTATCCTAAAGAACGGACCACCAACAGTGATGATGATGCTCCAAAGTTTTGACTCATACACAAAATGGCTCTTCCACATGAATGGTTGGCCCAATATCACATCACAAACATCCAAGGGGTACTCACATCACAAACATCCAAGGGGTACAACATTGCACAAACTTCTTCTTTGAAGGGTCTGGTGGCATAAGAGAGGAGACAAGGGAGTGACATGAATATCTCTCCCTTGTTCCAGCCATCCAACATTATATGGCTATGGGTGTTGTGCGAAAGACAGATTCAAATTCATTACAATGTTAGCAGAAATCAGATTCTTTTGACCCCACTATAAACAATGAAATGCAATGTCTTATCTTTCATTCACATCTACAAGTGAAACAAGCATATGTGGTGGTGATGGTCACATTTGGTTCAGCTTCCACAATCTGCTTCCCTGTGTACTCAGCCAATGGATGTGTAGGCAATGGTCTGGTGGATGGGTAGATGGTGTTTCAGTGGATGCAGAGGGTTGTGTCTCAGTGGACAGTGGCTGAATTGCTCGACACTCTTCCCTCAAATGTCAATCACTCTGATGATAAGTGCACTATTTGGCGATCTTGTTCTTTTGAGGCTTCTTATCGTGCGACTCCTTTTTTGCTTCTAATTCTGGTTTTGGAGCTGGCACTCTTTGTCTTGATTTTTTTTTGTCATAATTCTTACCTTCCTAGATCTAGTTCTTGGTATTCTGCTTCTTGTTATTTGCTCCTCCTTTCTTGCTTTTGCTTTTGTGCTTTGCTCCAATTTGACAACATATTTATATGCGTCTTCAAAGGTCTGAAATTCGAAGAGTTCCATGTCCTCTTGAATGTACTATTGTAGCTAGCTGGGGTATTTGAGAATTTGATGCCTTTTGGCATCTTAAATACCAAGTTTAGCCCATGGAATAGAAAGTATCAGGAAAATATTGAATAGACTGGTTTTTACCTTGATACAGTTGATGTCATCAAATGTACTGATCATCAGAGGTTTATTGGTTAATATTTTTATCTTTGACAGGTTTCATGAAATCATCTCACGTGAACCTTGCTTTCTAATCTTCATTCTCCTCCAGACCTAGGTAATGTAGTTTTCAAGAGTGCAAAAGTGATTTTCTCACCGAAGGTGAATATATTTATAAACAAGTATGAAATCAACTGTTCCAACCAATTTTCTACTGCATTGGCATTAATTTTGCCTTGAAAAATAGTAATAGCAAAAATACAACTGCACTTTAAAATATGTGGGGGCACTGAATGGTGCTAGGGTGGTGAGAGGTTGTGCGGAAGAGGACGTTGCAGAATTTGTACTAGGGAACTGTTGAAGAATTTGAGTAAAGTGATTCTTTATCTCGTTCCAATGCTTCAGAGGGCTTCTTTCAGCATCTTTTTGAAAGGGTTGACTATTGTAATGTTGTTCTTTCTAGTTGCTATTAGAGATTGTTCAAAATGGCAAGGGGGATAATCAGAGGGATCACATGTCTGATACCTGAGCTTCCTATTGCCTGATGTCATCTTTGTGAATACACACTCAAAAGACAGACTGCTTTAAAATCACAAATCTGAAAGTTAAAGTTTTGGGTTATGGAAAATTAGAAAACACTGCAATTTAAAAATTAACAGAGTTTAGCTAATAAGAACACAAAAATGTATCAGAAAAATAGTAGTATCCTTTTATTGATGAGAAAACAGAGTACAATGCAAGCAATCTCTGAGAAGAGATTTGAGGCTATAACATTGCATCCATTACACACGCACTCTTTTACAGTCAGGCATACATCTTTCTTTATATAATATTTTGTGGAGTTAAAATCACCCGTATTAAATATGAAAGTTTACCTGTATGGAAATGTGGTGGTTCACCTTCTATGAGTTTCAAAGAGCGTATTAAATGAAAAATACCAAGATATCAGGGTTCACGCACCCCGCAGACCAGGTGCACCTGTACCCGCACCCGCACTGGGTGCTTGGGTGCGGTGTCAGCTGAACCCCGATGGGCTGCGGGGTTTGGCCGGCTGCACCCAGCCCATTTTGGGCATAAAAATAAAAAAAAAAAAAGTTTTTTTTTTTTTTTTTTTAATTTATATAAGTGGGCCCTAGGCGCACCCAGCCCATACAGGCCAAAAAAAAGAACATTTTTATTTTTTTTTGAAGTTTAAAGTTTTTCTACACAAATATCATATATGCTTTTATAATGCCATATTTAAATATTTTGCAATGTGTATGATTTATTTTATTTCACAATGTGTGTGATTTATTTAATTATTTTGCAATGTGTATGATTTATTTAATTTTTTTAATGTTTTTCGATTAAAAAATAATATATTTTTTAATTAAAAAATAATATTTTTTTTAATTAAAAAATAGCCGCATCCGCACCCGCACCTGGCAAGCCCTCTTTTTGGCGGGGGCTGCACCTGCGATTCCCACCACACCCGCACCCGCACCCGCATCCGCGCACCTGGTAACCTTGAAAAATACATAGACATGATTTGTGCATTTGGGCTTTGTCTTCTAGTGATGTGTCAACAGGGCCAGAGATTTTTATTTCAATTTCTTAATATGGGATTGAAATGGGCCCCATTTGTATTACATCATCACCACATAGTGGTATTACAACAAAGCTTTGGATAATATCCATTTATCTCTTGGCAATAATTGAACCTTGGTCTCCTCCTTAAATGTTGAGGAATCTAACTGGTTGAGCTAATGCCAGTTGATTTCCAATGAGGTTACACAGGTTTTTCACCGTTTTTATGAGGGGTCCCGGTCCCCTCATACCGAGTGGGGTTTGAACCTTGGACCTCTCAAAGAGAGGCCAAAGCCCTTGCCACTGCAGTAAGCTTGCAGCTCTTAAAATCAATGGTTTTTAGTAAATATCTTATTTTGCAATTTTTACGGTCTTCGAAGTATTTTATTCATATGGTTGCTGGAAACTGAAAAGTTTTACCCCTTGCAGGGTGGTTAGGTCACATGCCTGGATCAATATGCATTCCTTGATATTATAATTTTTTATATCTATTCCTATGAATATAATTTAATGTTGCCTTTGGTATGCAACAGGAGGTACCAGACCATTGCTTTTTTTTTTAATTGGTTATATGGGATTGAAATGGGCACCACCCGTATTATATTGTGACCGCATGGTGGTATTACAACAACTTGGCAGTTATGCATGTATCGCTTGATAATATTCGAACCTGGTTCTCCTCCTTGAAAGTTGAGGAATATAATGGTTGAGCTCATGCCATTTGATAGTTACCAGAGCATTGTTTTGTTTTGTGAGCCCATTGTGGTACTACAACAACTTGGCAATTATGCATTTATTGTTTGGCAATATTCGAACCTGGGTCTCCTCCTTGAAAGTTGAGGAATTCAACTGGTTGAGCTCATGCCGTTTGATAGTTACCAGAGCATCGTTTTATATTGTGAGCCCATAGTGGTATTACAACAACTTGGTAATTATGCATGTACCGTTTGGCAATATTCGAACCTGGGTCTCCTCCTTGAAATTTGAGGAATTTAACTAGTTGAGCTTATGCTATTTGATAGGTACCAGAACATTGTTATCTCTGTTGGAATTTGTCCATTTGTCTTTTGTTTTGTGGCCATTCATTTTTTAGGAGAGTGGCCTTTTATTTTCCGTTTACTGCGGCTATGCTAGGCACTGTAGGAAAAAATCCTACTTGAATATCTGATAGCAATAGGGGAATGCTTTACTACTACAAAATCTTTACCAGAGAATAAATTTGACACGTTTTATTTAGCATTTGCTTTTTTCCCTTAATATTATTGAGAATCTACCCTACTGTTTTTCCCAATTACTAGTCTGCTTAACTTTTTGCTTTTCAACTCCATTCTCAAATTCTACAAGTATATTCAAGATTAATTTCTAGTGGGATAAATGAAACTCTTTTCTAGAAGTTTCCAGTAGTTAGAGTCCTAATATCCTCGTGCTTTCCTTCGGCATGCCATGTGTTTGGAAATTGTATCATTTCATTTTGCTGGAAATGTGCACTAATAACCTGCCAAATATTCCTTCTCACATGGATACACATGTGCATATCCAGCGCTCACCCAGCTATATTTAAATATTATGGCCCAGAAATGGTACTCAAATTTGGGTATTTTCTGGGAGAAAATAATTGTCAAATTTGAGGATGTAGCTTTAGGAGAAGCCGACATTTCTATTTTCAGATTTTCTGTTGGCTGTGAGTCAGAATCTTTGGTCATTCTGCCAGTGGCAGTGATTAAGGTACATGCAGATTTGGCCCTTGTCTATCAAATTGTTCCATTTTTTTTTGTCTTTCTGTGTCTGTATTTGCTAGTGGCTTTTCTATCAAATGATGCTGAAAAGTGTACTGTTGCTTCACACTCTACTTTATCATGGCTTTGAGTGATATCCTTCTGAATTTAGTCACTCCTACATTCATCAGCTAAGTTGGTTAGATCTTAGTTCTTGCTTTCCCCTAGTCCCAATACGTAGTTACAATTCAGTTCTGTGCAATAATTTTTTATAAATATTTATTAATTATTTTTATAGATTCTGAATCTCAAAACAATCTTTATTCTTATTATTCGAAGCTGTCTACCTCGTATAGAATGCCATATCGTGTCCTGTATCCTCTTGCTTTTGCTTTTGCTTTCCCTGGCTTTGAGCTCCCCATCAAACCTTTGCAAGTGGGGGACAATTGAGAGAATTAGAAACTTGTTTTCTACCTGTAGCCATGTAACCTCTCCTTAAATGGCATTAGATCCCTTCTAATATTTAATTTAATTTTCAAGCGTGATGTGGTGCATTTTATTGTAGTTTAAAGATTCTTGGAAAGTCTACTTTGTCAATCCCACAACTATTGTGGTTATTTTATGGAATGTAAACATTTCTCAAGTTGCTGGTCATAGAGACGTGATATGATGTTTGGACTGTTGCGTACTAACTTGTAACAGTATTTAGAAAATATGTGAAGTTCACTTAACAGCAGCACTCTTGATGAGAGGACTGCTCCCTTATTGTGGTCAACCTTTTGGAGCTGAACTTAACTCCACTTCAGAGGATTCGAAACAGTTTATGTTTCTGAAAGTTTGGGTTATTTTCCGAGTCCAGATGGCTAAGTTCTATGAATGGAAATATGATGCAAAACCATGAAAAGTGGATAATGGGTAAATGACAACTGTTTTAAAAAATATACTTTTTGGCCTAATGTATGGTCTGGCTGCAAGAAGTTTGAGGGATATTCTGTCCTCCCTAGGAAAGGGTACTCTACAAAAGGGGATAGAATGGGGATATCTTTCCTCTGCATCTTAGTTGTTGTGTCTGATGGAGTGGGGAAAAGCCATTCTCCACTCCAACACGTGTGTCACCATGGAATTCAAGTTTCATCTCACTTTAACTTGGATATTTCTTGACATTACTAATAGGAATTTCTGAATGTGGTGTAAGTACTGCAAATGCGTGCTTATGGTCATCTGAAGGGTAGCTGTAGTATTAGTTAATTGAAGGGTACTACTTGCAATTCATAATGCCCTTATTTGTTGTAATCACGGGTGACATTTGGGAAGCACAAATATATTGGGTCATGAAGTTCATCAGTTCATGGAATTGGATGTTTAGTTCATTATTGATTTCTTTATTTAACCCGATAGATGGATTTAATTGGATTGAATTGCATTAACTCAAAAATATGCACAATAAGTTTGTTATTTTTGATGTATGGATGAATTGAAAGTTGTGTCCACACTTTGTTGTTGGTATATATCTTAGTAATTTGATTGAGGAGGATTTTATTCAATAATGCTTTCCTGATCTTGACAACCATATTCTAACTTTTTATTTGTTTCACCGGTCTCTGAAATTGGGTGCAATGAAATGGTGCAGGCTGTTGCTAATTCAACTTCAGCAACATTCCTACGTGTTGTTGGAAGTGAACTGATCCAGAAATATTTGGGAGATGGACCAAAATTAGTGCGGGAGCTTTTTCGTGTAGCCGATGATCTTTCTCCTTCAATTGTTTTTATTGACGAAATTGATGCTGTGGGCACTAAAAGGTATTACCATACATTTTTAGGTTAATAAAATTGCTGTTAATAGTTGGTAGTTTGTTTTATTGTTATTTTTTAATGGTTTACAGGACTATGTTTGCCTGTTTTCAATAACTTGGTTTACTTATTATAGAAGCTTCTTGGTCTACATCTTATAGATGAGAATATACAGATTCAGATATAATATACTGAAGCTCGAAACGCGTAAGGATATTGACTGATTCCATACCTACTTGAGTTCAACGCTACAGGATATTGACTGATTCCATATCTTTTTAAGTTCAATGCTAAAAATGCTCCTAAAATGATTTCACATGCTTTTCCATTTAACAAGATTCTGTTCTGCTTTAATAAATTGTATACAAGCCTATAAAAAACAAGCATGGGAAAAGGGCATGTCGTGGCTATACAAGCCAAACTCATGGCTTCGCTAAAATTTGTAGCCCAATTGTATTTATGAACAATATTTTTAATTTTGGTTATGCATGTCATTTCTATATAAGCCTGGCCCTTGCACCTATACTCGTGTTATGACCTTATGACGCATGTCATGACATGTTTATAATTTTGCTATATTCCATCTGATGAAAATTTGGTAGTGCTTGTGATGGCTTAAGGAAGTATTCTTGTCACTGAGGCATATAAATTTATTCTTCTGCAGATATGATGCTCATTCAGGAGGTGAGCGAGAAATTCAGCGAACAATGTTGGAATTGTTGAATCAGCTGGATGGTTTTGATGCAAGAGGTGACGTGAAGGTTATCCTTGCCACCAACCGAATCGAGAGTTTGGACCCTGCTTTGCTTCGTCCTGGTAGAATAGACAGAAAGATAGAATTTCCCCTTCCTGATATAAAAACAAGAAGGCGCATATTCCAGGTATTTTTTAATGCCTGTTGAGATATATTCCACAACTTCTATTGCTTATATTTTGCAATTGGTTTCACAACATATTAGCGTTTTTGTTTTGATTTATTGTTGGCTATTTATTTCTGATTCTATTGGTTTATGTGATATTTTCTCCCCTTCAGCTTAGCGGTGTCAGTTTATTTACCATTTAGTTTCTTTCTGTATTGTAGATTCATACTTCAAGGATGACATTAGCAGATGATGTGAATTTGGAAGAATTTGTAATGACAAAAGATGAGTTCTCAGGAGCAGATATCAAAGCTATCTGTACTGAAGCAGGGTTACTTGCTTTAAGAGAAAGGCGAATGAAGGTGAGCTTTTCAAGATGAAACTTTTGAGATAGTAGCTCAGCTTGAGATGGCACATACAAGAAAGCTTGAGCAGACACTTTTTAGTGTTATTGTATTTAATGTCTGCATGATGGCATCTTGTCGATATCTTTACCGTTACGTAATTTGCATTTTTTTTGGGGGGTATAAAAGCACATACAATTCTTGCATTCTTAATTTCTTCTTATGACTATTGATTCTCCACGTCTTCTCATATTCATTGGTTCCACATTTACCTTGGATTTTGTTATTCTTCTTATTATTTTAAATTTTTTAACTGTATCAATGTGACATGAAAGACAGTAGTTTATAGAGAGCAGCAAATTAGTTTTAGGGTGTGGATCACTTGCTATTGGGAAGGCATATTAAGTTTGGATATGAGTAAACTGCATTTGTGATAGCTTATGATGGAATCATCCAGGTTCATACTTGTCTTTTCATTGCTTTGGAGAGAACATGTTAACAATATGTATTAATAGGCCAAGATTACTCGGGTTTCTTTTAATTCACTGGCTTTAATTAGAGTCTATTATTATGGTTATTGGTGCTTAAAAGTGCTCTTAGAATTTTTGTTATTTGACATGCTGTGAATTTGGACTGTATTAGGTTATAACTGTTTTAGGTTATTCGACATGTTTGTTTTTTTGGCATGTTGAAATTCTTTATTGTTTTTTGACGAAGTCTGAAGATATATTTTATTTCAGGTAACTCAAGCTGATTTTAAGAAAGCTAAAGAGAAAGTCATGTTCAAAAAGAAGGAAGGCGTGCCTGAAGGTATCTACATGTAATGCTTGTGAAAACAGAGAACAAGTTCCAATCAGAGTTACGTTAAAAATATGGTTAACCTTTAAATGATGGGTTGAGTTGTCTTCTTATTGATGACACCTAATGGTCTGGAGCATTTACCTCATATGTGTGCCTTCGACCTTGTGGCTTGTGCTCTCCTGACTGAAATGAGTGTGTCAAAATCATCCATATAATTTGTTTATTTTGAAGCAGTAATAGAACCAACCTGCTATTTGTTGATTCAGTGAAGAAATATTAACCTCTTTATCAGTTTTATGGGTTTAGAACAAAAATTGTAAGCTAGCCCACCCCAAAACGAATTTTTACAAGGAACTCAGAAATTGAACACATGCGGCTTGTCTGCTGGTTGAAGTTCATAATTGTTTGTTGAAAACAATTTGTCTGTGGCTCTTTGGACATGCTCTTGGGTATGTTCTTTTTATCATACCATTCAAGAACAATGTTTTGTTATTTTATGGATATAAAAGTTCATAACATGTACTTGATGAACAATGTGCAAAACTATGTTCGGAAACTGACTAATTGTATAATTAGCTGTCCTTGATTTTTTATTTTATTTTTTATATAAGCTATCAAAGTGCCATTGGCGTATGTAGAATTCTCAAACAAACTTGAAACTTGTTATGAATTCAATACAAGCAAATGATGCCTCGTTAGTAGAGTGAGGTATTAAATCACTTCTACTGTATGGTAGAGATTAAAATAAGTTACTCTAACCATGTAGAATAGGTCTGAGGGTTATTTATTAGTACCTCTGCTTGATGTGGCCCCCAATAATTTGGCTATTTGGGTGAGTATTTCCTAATTAATATACACATCACACTAAAAAATAAGTGTAGCAATCATGATGAAAATATTATTAATGAAGTTAACTAAAATAAGAGGTCTTCCAAGTAAACTACAGGTAACTACTAGCAATGAAGATCCCAAAAGTTTGTGGTGTTGTAGCATTTCTTTGGGTACATGAAATCCTTGTAGGACTGATCATTACGAGTGGTGATGAAATGAAGCATTTGTGTAATTGAATTCAAGTAAACTTTGTAGACTACAGGTAACTAGTAAAATAATTGTAAGATTATCTAAAGCACTAGGACTAGGAAAGGTGAAGACAACTTGAAATATGCTGAATTGAAAAATATGCATTGAATTGTACTAAGTATTTTGTTTAACTAGTACTCGTAGGATACATTAAAAACAAGCATTAATCTTGTCGTATGTGGATTACTAAGGCTTTGATGGATTGACAAGATCACTGGATAGAAATCCATGAAGGTGCAATATAAGGTAAATTGAAAAGTTTTCCTTGTTGAGATAAGGAGGTTATAAGTAAACGTAGAGTACAAACATCATAGCTGCTTGTAAGTTAGGACAGCCTTTAGATGTAGGCAAGTTTGTGAGGTCTGACAAAACGTTGGCTTTGGTCATTTGGTTGAATTATGTAGAATAGGATGGACACATCCCTTCATCAGATCTTATACTTTTAAATTAGAATTGTTGGATCTTATACTGAGTGTTGCACGAGGTTTGTAACCCAAAAATGTTTTTAACCCTTTTAAATCTAAAACTTGAATCAAAATACGGTTTTAGTCCCCGTTGGGGCAGTACAGTAGTTAGGGCTTTGAGCTTTCTTTTGGTAGACCTAGGTTCAAACTATGAAGTAGTGTGTGTGCTTGTGTTACTGCAATGATCTTTGGTTTTTATAATGGGGAATCAATCATAACAGGGTGTGTTTAGTGTGTTACAACAAAAAAATAAATAAAAAAGTATGGTTTTAGACGAACCTTTATAAAAAAGAACAATAATTTTTTATAAGCTTGTGAAGGAATCATACTAAAAAAAACTGAGATAAAGATGATATCCCTTAGTTTCAATCAACACAAAAAAATAGAGTTGAACAAAATAAAAAGTGCAGTTAATTAGCAAATTTATATTACACTATGGATGATAGACCGCCAAAAAAAATTACTTTAAGCTATGCTACAATAACCATCAGATAACTCATTATATACCATGAAATAATCTGAAATTTATTTCAATAACCATCAGATAACTCATTATATACCGTGAAATAATCTGAAATTTATTTTAAGATAAAATTACCATAGGTGAATTTCCTGGTGAACATGCCATTTTGATATTTATCCCAAACATGGGAGCACGAGAGGAGGGTTTAAGGAGAAAATATATTCATTTGTGAGATGTCAAATTTTAAACAATGTGAAGATATTTCATGGGCAAATTCATTTTAAGTCATTGGGAAGAAGAAATATATAATCATGTAACATAATGTAAAACATTATTTTATGATTAAAATTTATGACTAGTATTGTCTTCTTTATATCAATGTTACTAGTTTTCATATGCTTTGAAAGATCATAAGACTAGCTGAAGGGAATTGAGATTGGGGTTAGAGTATGGGTTGGGGTGATTCCTTCTATGCTAGGGTGTGATTGTTATTGTCGTGCAAGTTTTTCACTTGGTTTTAGTTTGTGAAGACTCAATCATAGTTGGTATAGATGTTGCTAAGTTCCATAACCTCTTAGCACAAAGAAAGTTGTTATTTTGGATCCCGCAGCAAATCTTTTGAAAACTGATATTTTTGCATGTAATAGTGCATTAAGTCATTTTGGAATCCTTCTAAGCTTGTTAGAGGCATGTAACATTTGGTGGTGCATCATTTTGCTAAAGATGCCTCCAAATATTTACTTTTACTAGGAGTAATTGTTTCTCACCCTAGGTAACTTAGGAGTAAACTCTAGCTATAAATAGGAGCCCAGGGATCCACTATTTTCATCTTTTGGCCATGGGAATTCAATGTTACATTCTATGAAACCTACATTGTACTTTGACCTAATGAGACTGTAAGAAATTAGCAAGTCCTTATGCATTCCATTAGTCGCATCGCTTTCCTGGTTTGCTAAGTGCACAACGATTATGACGTAGCCCTTTTAACCCATCTTGTCAATCGCTTATTAATTTCATTATCTAATGAATAGGTGGACATTGATGTTATTCAACTTGTTATGTGTTGATTGATCACACACTTTCCTCACTATAGTTTAAACCCATATTTGCTTTGAATCACTCGCATCCTTAAACTTTCATGCATTTTTATTTTTGGAGTTTATTTTTCGTATTTTACTTTTAATGCAAGTTAGTTTAGGAGTATTCTATGAGGACAGTAGGAAGCTAACCTATATCTGGAGGTTAAGAAAAGCCAATGACAATCCCTTCCAACTTTGTTGAAACTAAAATTGGGTGCAAATATCAATTAGAATTTAGGACAATTCCCTGGTTCAACATAGTTTTTGGCACACCTAATGGGACTAACCCTCGTTATCCTCAAAGTGCACTTAATTCCTCAAACTTCCCATTAAATTTTCATTCATCATGGATGAAGCAATTGGTTTGAAATTGAAATATTTTACTAAATCCACTTTTAGGAAGTGATTCGAGCAATTCACTTTGTTTTATTACAAAGCACTTGAAAAGATTCTAAGTCATTTTATGAGTGATTTTGCTTGCATTTACAAGTGATTTGCCCCATTATGAGTAGTTTGCTTTGAATTTTTGCACTTTCATAGGCTGAACCCAAAGTAATTCATCGAGTTCAAGGATTGATTTATTAGTTTCAATCTCAAATTGACTCTAAATTCATCATTTTTGTTAATTGTGCTCCATTTTTACATGTACTTTATGAATGGTAACTTTGATACAAACTCCAAAATTTATGAGCATCATCAAAACTCAAATTTGATCTCGTATATGCATTTGTCACAAATAGAAAGCATTTAAGATAGATTTTGAGACTTTGGCACAGACAAAATTAGTTAACAATTCACTTAACTTAGTGAGTGATTCACTCCAAAAACACTAAAATCCCTCCAAGTAAGGTCTAATGAGTGATTCACTTTGAATCTAAAAAGCAATTCACTAGAAAATATTCTTCCTTTCTCCCTCATGGAAAGGTGATTTGCTCTAGTTTTGAGGTAATTCACTTGGATCCCTTCTTTTTTAATGTTTTTGTAAGTTCCCAATTTGCAAGAAAATCGCTCAAGATTGCAAGCAAATTGCTCCACAAGCAAAATTATTTTGTCATTTTTCAGTTAGCAAATTGCTCTAAATTGTAAGTGAATCACTTGATTTTGTGAACAAATTGTTTTGATTTGTGAATGAATCACTAGTAGGCAATTCTTTTAAAAATTTACAAGTTTTGACCCCACAAATTTGTTCATGTAGGTCTATATGTGCAAGCTTATGAATGCACAATAAAAGACTCAAAAATGGGGAAAGAACATCAATCGACGAACATCATTGCATGTCATCCAAGCAACATAAAGGAGCAAAGAAAAGAACAAACCATCACATAGGTGCACCTAGAAGACGAGTTTGAGGAGATTCTAGTATTCAATCCTATTTTGTCAAAAGGAAAAAGCCCCATGGCCAACCCTATTAGTCAAGGCTTCATGCTCCCACAAATCACTTACTTGGGCCAATAAATGAGTTATTTATCTACTTAGCAAATCAAACATGGTTAACTACAAGTGTGACCTTAACACAAATAAACCCCCTTTATGGTATACATGTTGACATGAATAATATCACAAGCAACCCACTCTTTGGAAGCCAATACTATGCCAGTAATCCACCACCAAATTCTAATGCCCAAAAGACCCCTCTTACAAGTGTTTCTTCTGCATAAAGTCTACTTGGATCCAATTTGTCAAATACGTCTAACATCCCACTAGGACAACCTACAACTCCCAATGTAGGATCTTTAGGGCTAAATCAAAACAAGGCATTTCACTTAAAATGCCAAAGTGCTAGTTGGAAAATGGGGTCATAGGTATTCAAAGGAAACAAGGGGCTAACGCCACCTCTAACCAACCAAACACAATACAATGTGTAAGGTCCACCTCCTTAGAATCAACAAGTTCTACAACTAGGTATGCATTACACTCCTCTGCAACAAAATATGCAACTGCCTCCAAGTCAATATTGGGATTATTAGAATCTACCACCTTATTGTAGCACAGGGGTGTAGTATTCCCTGTGGGGAGGTGTTTCCCAAGGCTTAGAATGATCAATTTGCTATTCCCAATCGATGGACCAAATCGTACAATCGTATAGTCCTCACAACTAGCAATGTGCGACAACAAAACATATTGTATGAAACCCAAATCGTACCACTGTACGATTCGAAATCGTACAATGACAGAGCTTGTACAATTTCAAACTTAGCCAATATTTCAGATTTGGTTTTGCAAGCCGTCGTACACAATTTTGTAACTAAATAGTTCGATTTTCCAATGCTGCCAAATCGGGTAAATTTCCTTCAATTGCAAAAACTACCAAATCGGTTAATTATCTTCTGTACGATTTGTAACGGCCCTGGTGTACGATTTGTATGAAACGAAGGTATGACCAAGTGCTAAATTGGATATTCTACTAGACCAATCTCTCTCAGATAAGTTTTGTAAGGATTTAATATGGCAATTAATCCTAATCCTATCAACATGCAAAGTACTTTATTAGGGTTGAGAGAGTTCTATATCCAATGGTGACGTCCAAAAATCGTACAACAATGTTCAATATGTCTTCCTTGATATCATCATCATCACAGATCATTCATCAAAGCCACACCAGTGCTGGTTTAATCCAAATCATCCATAGCAATGCATAAAATAGCAATAACAACAAAAAAGTACATATAATAGAGATAAACTATCAAATGCTATTCTACCATTCCAAGATCGTATAATACGTGGGTGGAACTATAAACTGTGCTCATGCTTTATTATTGTTCAACAATGTCAATCTACAATCAGAGATATGTAATAACACTTCACAACCAAAACTTTACTCTTCCCCAAACTAGTTAAAATATAACAAAAATATCACTAGACTATCAAAATTAAAAATGAGGCCTTATATAACGTTGCCCAAGCCGTTCCAAAGCGATTCTTGAGGCAATTCATTATTTACAACTACCCATGCATAACATAATACATTAATTAAGACTTTTACTAAGTCTAACACCTTAATTATCAAAATCATGCGCAATTACAACTTAAATGACATTTCCCATGCATTTCATTTCATTTCATTGCACATTGTACGGTTTACCTACACTTTGTACGGTTTGCCCTTCTGGTTGTACGGTTTTACTCCTACTTGTACAATTTACAAAACTGGTCAAAATTTTCAAACTTGGGCAAATCCTTCTATCACTTCTTTTGGGAGGTGTATTTGTTGCCTACATCTACCCTCCCCTTTACTTTGATCGGTGTCCTCGTCGACTCATCTTTCTATTTCAGCTACGCCTTGTAATCCATGACTACAACTTCCAGGTCGTCTACTTGGGATTGAAGAATTGCACGTTGGTTCTTCAACTTGGCTACGTAGTTGCCCATTTCTACTGCTTTCAACCCATGGTGATTAGATTTCTCTTTGGTAGTTTTTAGGTTTTTCCTCAATTGCTTTTCATGATTAGTGGCACTCTTCTTCAACTTCTCTTGCAAATGTGTTGTTCGAGCTGCTGCTTGTAATTCTTCATTCTTATCTGTAATGGTATACAGATGGTGATGATTATCTGCCTCCAAAGCATGAATTGTATCCTCCTTAGTATTCAACTGTGCTTGCTTATCCAGGACTATCTCATTATACCTTTTATTGTCCTGTGTGAGCTCTTCTATCTTCTTAGCCTACACCGTCAGTTGCTCATATTTTTTGGTCAACTACATTTTTAGCTATTAATATTTTACTCTGAGTTGAGCCTCCAACTCCTTAATCTTGTCTTCTACCATTTGCAAGACCTGTCGCTTCTCCTCTTCAAGCAAACTAAGTATGGCCTCGAAATCAACCCTAGTACTTAGCAGTTCTTCCAATTTCTTTATTTTCTCCTCTACCGTAGCCTTATTCTTTTGCAATTCTTCGTCCATTTCAATAATTTCTTTTTGAGTGGCCTCTGTATCCTCATTCTGAGATTTCTTGAGATGATAGATCTACTCCAATCCTATGCTCAACCACTCTACCCAATGTGTTAGGAAGTTAAAATTCCTCAAAGTGATGGCCAATCCTGTAGTGACCCTCTTGTGTTCCAACTCCACTGTATTCATAGGACAAGTTGGATGATTGGCTCTATCCAGGTATAACCTTAGATGCTACCTATGATTGGTTCTCACTCCCTCTAGCAAGTCGTCTCTTCCCAACATTGTTGTTACCTCTTCCCTGGGTAACTTCCATGGGTGCTATACATGAATATCTGCAATTCTTCTTGTACGCTCCTCATTGCTCACCCATTCCGTTATCTTCTCCAACTTGAGAAATACTTGTTCCTCCCATAGCTTCAACTCTCCCACACATCCAATACAAATTTGTAATTTAGCGCTAGCTATGTCATTGCCTATCTGAGAGAAGAAATGTTCCACCTTATCTTCTACTCCTTGCACATCCTCCTCAGTTTCAATCGTCACGAACTACGATACCTCGAGGAGATAACTTGTTTGCAACCTTCGCAGTTCCTCATATGTAGGAGTTCATTCTTCCTCCTCTTCCATGTTGTGGCTAGAGCTTCCCCCAAGTTCTAGTAGTGCTCTATCTGTGTTTATCTTTTCCCACGGTGGAGTATGTTCTACAATCCTCTCCACCTCCATATATTCTTCTATGTTCACAATCTCCTACTAATATTGCTATTGCTTTGTCAATTCCTAGACTTATTTCTATTCAATGAAGCCCACTTGTTGCTCTTTGGTCACCTGATCTTCTTTCTGATTTTGCTGAGTTTCCATTGCTGTGATTTCTCCAAAAATAGGTTTTTCTTGTTCTTGTGATGCCTCTGTCTCTTCTTGTACATCACTCTGATTATTTTGATTCGAGCTTCCTCCCATCACGAATTTGAAATGAGGTTCTTCTTTTCTCTAGACACTTCCTCTAAGGCTTCCACTCTCACCTCAACTTTTTCTTTTTCCTCCTGAGTAGTGGCTGCTACTTCCTATGCTATATGCCTCACTTCTGTATCCTTCAACATTTTTGAAGAGTCCAAAATTTTAAATTCGTCATACTGGACAATCTATGGGGATTCCACCATTTCTTCTGCTCTTGCCCAATTCCACTCATGCAAATCCAACTTCTTTGAGTTTGACTGTTTCTCTTCTTGCTTCTTTTTTTGTATAGTCTTAGCTTATTTTTTGGAATGGGATTATTCACCATTCTTTCCCGTTGTCTCCTGGTTCGTATTTGTACTGGGTTGGATTGCCTCCCCACAATTTCCCCCATTTCCTGAACTGATCGCTGCTCCTGCTGCCATTGTTGAAGTGCTTGTTGTTCTAGTTCAGGTGAAGAGATCTACAAAAAATTATTCCAAAAATAATGCAGAAATAAATAACTTAGAAGAAATGACACCACATAATGCACATATGACACACAAGATTTACCCTGGTTCACCCGATGTGGGCTACTCCAACAAAAACAAGAGCCACTCGATATTATTATTTTCCTTTCTTGCCCGAAAATGGGACATTACAATAAAATATAAAGGAAACTCTCACAACCCTAAACCACTATGTGGTATTAGAATACAATGGGCACAATACCGTGGGCTAAACCACCCACACCCACCAACCACCCACCAACCATGGGAATCCCAACAATCACTCCGCCAATCGCTCTGGAAAAAGGGGGAAATTTTTTTTTGACGTTGCCAGAAACCGCCTTTGACGTGGCCGAGGGGGGGGCTACCGGCCCCCTCCGGACCCCCCGGAACCCCCGAGGAGGGCTTCGTCCTCCTCGTGAGGAGCTTCGCTCCTCCTACCCTCTTGTGCCTACCATACAGTATTTCCTCGGCAAAGGATGAGACACATCCAACATCAAGTTCCAACTTCCTAGGAATTTTTCTCTAGGGGTGTACATCCTCATCTGAAGAAGTATCCTCCTATACTATAGTGGCCTACTATTCTTTCTTTGTTCGAGACTTATCTGAGTCTCCCTCTGAATAGGTACTAACTTTGCCCACCTCAAAATGGTTGGCTGTCCCGCCTTAATGTTCCTAGGTTCTGTCAAACCTGGAAAGAGGATTCCCATTTATGTAACAACATTTAATAACAATCCAATGGCATGCAAAGTCATCCCAGAATTCTTCAGCCTCTTTGTTAGTACTTCGTGCATATTATTTTCCAAATAGGTACCCCAATCATACCTAATTCCTTTGGTGATACCTTATACATACTGAGCTATCCAGATTGGCATCTCTATGGCTTGGGTATCCCTTAATAGTCAAGCCATCTCAGTATTCATAGCACATGGCCAATATTTCCCTTTCAACTGGATTTGTTTAATTCCTCGAGTTCCTGCACCCAAGATCTTTGCATCAGTCGATGATTTCACATTGGTAAGTGAAGTGATGATGCGATGTGTCTCAATCGGATCAACCAAATTCTTAACTACCTTCATGCCATATGCTGGCAATCCAAATGTTTTCTTGAATGCCTTTGCCGTAACTTCTACTTTCACCGACCGCTTGCCTACATTGACAGACAATTCTAGTTGCAAGATTATATGCTTGAACCATCTAAAATAAATAATTATAGGTCTTTTGGTGCAGTGGCACTTATGCTATTATGGCTACACCAACCTCCTCAAACTATTTACTCTAGGGGTGGGTCTTGTTTTCATCATTACTCCACCACCTCCTACATGTCTCTTCTCCATGATGTACGAATGATATATTTGTTATATCAACCTGATATTTCTCAGGTCTACTACTCAGATCCTCATCTGGATTTGGGAAATGTACCTCACTCCTCAACTCCCTCCTCGAGATCCTCTCTTGTGCCATATCCTCCTCGGTATCTTGGTGGTGTCCTCCTTCGATCAACCCTCTAGTACCTATGCCCTCTCCACGACCTGTATCCTTCTCTCCTCCAAGGACGAGTACCACACCAACCATGGGATTGAAACTATCACCCTTGGTATTATCACAGATGTGACTCTCTCTCGTGCAAGGGTCCTAGTGACCGTTCCATCCTATTGGCTATAGTTCTTCTTAACTGATACCCGAACTCTTCGACTAAAATTATTTTCTCGCCATTCCTTCGATTAACTTACTACTCGAACATCACCAATTTTGTAATTAGAAACATTACAAGAATCGTACAGTCTACTGTAAATTGTACAGTACACTTTCCCACTTACTCCTATACGGTTTCCCAATCAACAACCACCTCCATACAACTGTTCAATCTTTAGAAATTTGTACAGTTGTAGCACAAAAATGTACAGGGCCATACTAGTCCATACAATATCCCCGTCTAGTTGCTCCCATTTTCCGAATCTGTACACTTCCATACGATTTGCTCAAAAAGCTTAAAGCAACCCAAAAATTACCTGAAACTGTACAATTTTTTTCCCAAGATCATAAAGTCTGTCTCCAAATCATACAATACATCTCTTGAAACCCTTTTTCGCTTGAAAATCATGTTCTTCAACTCATCCCCATGATTTCTCATCGACCAGTTGTCGAAATGCCCCGATCTATCTTTTCAATGCCTTTCGAGAGTAATTCTTCAATTTTCCACACTTGGCACAATTTATCCCTAAAAATAAAATTTCTTGGCTGTTTAATAGGGTTGTACAGTCTTCTCCTTCCTTCCCTCTATCTTTTTCAATTCATCTTTGGCCATTTTTGTCAGATTAGGGTTTGTAAGTTTCTTTTTCCTACAATTTCTCTACTTCAACTTCAATCTGCAACCTCCTCGAACCCTGGTGTACATTTTTCCATAGTCTGGTTCATACTTGGATGCCTTCTACTACAAACCCTCATTTCCCTTTGGATGAACTCGAATTCTACTTTTAATGGAGTCAAACCCTTACTTTTTCTTCTTCGGTTCGATTTCTTCAAATGCAAAAGTCTCCTTGATGCAAAATTAAAAACATATCGTGAATTATTGCAGCTTACTGATGAATTTTAATGCTCATATGGTCGATTACGTTTAGTTGCACGCTTTTCACCTTCATCTTCCTAAAATTTTTGAATTTCTCCTTGTATGGTTTTTAAAATTGCTAAGGGTAGTCCTATATTTAAATTATTATCAAATTCTAACCGTTCCAAATTTGAAATTGTGCCACTTTGGATGTCCTTTCATATTTCTTGCCTGGATGATCGACAAATAATCACTTTTTCATGCGATTTTAACTTTTTCTCATGATTTTTCAATAACACATCGTTCCACTCATGCAAACATTAAATGCGATGGTTGAAAATCATACAATTGCACCCAGAACCGTACACCGTACGATCCAAATTGTACATGCCTCCTTGTATGATTCTGCATGTACTTTTTTCAATGTTGCTTGTACAATCTCTCACTTATACTTTTTCAGCTTTAAATTTGACTTGTACGATCTATCACTTAGAGAATTTTTCTATTTTTATCTCTCTTTGAAGAGGTCACCGTTTTTGATTTTCAACCCACTTCCTTCTTAATTGCATACTGAGGGATTTTCACAACTAAGGTATTTTATTTATTTATTTATTTTTCTTTTTCTTTTTATTTTATTTTCTAACCTATTTACACTTACCGTCGTGGAAATCGCATAGTGACATTCACTTGTACGATCCCATATGATTCTTCTCTTGAAGGTTCGATCATGACATTCTGAGTGGTTGTGTCACCTAGAACCACTTGCTCTCTAGGCCGATTCATCTCCACTTGTGATGTTACCGAGTTCCCTGACCTTCCAACACCATGTGTACAATTTATGATTGTACAATTGCAAGATGAAGTATCTTCACCTAGTGTCCCTTCCTCTTGTCGTGTAGGTGATTGATCCCTTGGTAGTGGTGTCCTTACTAATCTACTATCATTTGAGCAACTTATCCACCTATATCCTTGGATCAAATCTTGCTCCAGACTTGGCGATCGGGTCCTTTGCTGTCCTTGGTTTCTTTCATATGTAAAATACACTCTTCCTCTACCAGAAAGGCCTCTACCATGCGAGTGTCTTCCCCGTCCTATTCCTCTTGACATTGGGCTTCTCTGCACCAGTGGTGATTCCTCCCTTTCTTGGAGTAATCCTATGCCACCTACCACTCTTTGAGGTCCTCTTTGGATTAGGGGTGGTCATCCCAATGGATAATGCCTTATGGGGTTTGGTAAGATCCCTCTCATAGGTGGTAAATCCTGTAGATTCCTTGTCCAGTTCAAACAAGCTAAGGGTGCATCTCCCGACCATCTAGGAGTAGGGGGTCGAAACCTTCCTTGTCCTTTTCCTCCTCTAATTGTAACATCACCTTGTCCTTGTTCATTCCATGGTTGAATACCTCCTCCACTTCCTAGTTGAAGCCTTAGGGGTCCTTTTCTATTTTTTCCTCCCATTGCTTGGTTATCAGGAGTTATCTCTACCAACTCAATGTTGGCTAGTGGACTTCTACTTCATCTTGTACTTGGTGATAATTGTCGCAGTGCTCTAATTCTATGATCTAATTGTGCTAAGCGACATATCCATCTTATTTCCTTGAAGTATCTTTGTGGAGATGAAGTTGCCAAGACCTCTCTATATCCATTGGAAAAATATATCTCAGAATTGGAGTCATTCCGACTATCTTCTCTCTGTTCTGCCCAATTTGTTGGAAAATTCATCAATCTCTCTAGTCTCCTTACTTCTCTCATTTTTATTCTCAACTGTCGATGGGCTATTATAAATGCTTGCAGATCAAGCTTGTTTTGATGCTCTTGTGATATCTCTAGTTGTCGATGTGTTATTGTATATGCTAGGGGATTATAGTTATCCTCAGGATTTTGGGGATTCCCTGGGAAATCGTCATCATCACTACTTTCTATGCTAGGTTCCTTTAATAGCCAAGGCATTCCTTCATCACCGGAGTCACTCAAATCCAGTCATGCATTACCTTGTGATTCAGGTGATGTGGTTGCTTCCTCAATATCTTGCCAAAGCATCTCTGCATCTTCATTCGTCATTGTCGGATCACTTGGTGGTACTTGTGAACTTATGCTTACATCATCATTTCTTATACCAGTTCTTTGAGTTTTCCCATCATTGTCCTCATTTTCCCCTTCTAGCTCCTATTACCTAGCTGTTATTTGTTCATCCAACCTTCGTATTTTGTTATCTAATTCCTGGATGGTTTGTTCTCTCAACCTTACGTTATGACCTCGCAATGTTTGATATTCCTCCTACAGTTGTTGAGTCTACAGTCACATTCTCTACTGTAATAGCCCTATCTAAGATAATAGAGTAAGTCTAGACAATTATTCATCGATGTTCTCATTCCCATCCTCTTCTAGAACTTCCATTTTGAAAGTGTCCACTCTGTCCTCACATCGTACTATTAATCGTATCCTTCTTTAGCTTCCATCTTGTTGGGGTAGTTCTCTATGCTCCACCCAAGGATACATCATATTTATATTTTCTTCGGGTGCTTCTTCTTGCCTTCTCTTATTTCTAGATAACAACTATTTCCTGATGTCCTCTTTCATTTGGAGGAATTCATTCTTCATCTTCCTCTTCTACTCGTTCAGTCCCATTTTCAAAACTGACATGCATCTGTAATATTCTTATTTCTTTGGGTCAAGGTGCAAAATTTTGCTATTCTATGGTTGGTATTATCTCCTCCCCTTCTACAAATAAGTGTGCTAGTCCCGTGTTAGGATCTTCCTGTGATGGACCTTCTCTCCTTGAGTCCTCCATTGAGCTTTCGCTCGTCTTCTTTGTTTGATCTCTTCTGAAGATATGAACGAACACTATACTTTGTAAGGCTTAAAATTTGAGCTATTTACAGTGTCTGGTACCTCCATCCCTTTCAAGTTTTGCAACTTGAATGCTCAATTATTCATTACTTCTACCACTTTGTAGGGACCAAGCCATAAAGTCTTCAACTTATCGGGCTTGATTTCTTGCTTTCCATTAAAATTTAGAACCAAGTTACCCAGACTAAGTTCTAACTTCCTTAAGTGTTTGTCAGGCCATGAATTCCTTATTTTTTGAGCTACCTCAATAACCCATTGTGCCATTACTCTTCTTTCATCTAACTTGATCAATGTTGTCAGTCGCTCTTCCAAACTTTCTTGATCACCCAAGCGATGCTCCACCGTGACTCTCAAACTTGATATCAAGAATTCAATTGGCACCACTGCCTCCTATCCATACATCATCTCGAAAGGTGTATGCTCTGTTTTTTGTTTAAAATTTTTTCTATATACCCACAAAATAGATGGTAGCCTTTCCTCCTAATCTGCTCCTTCTATTCCACAGGTTTTATATAAAGTAGATACCAGGACTTTGTTTGTTACTTTCGCTTGTTCATTTGCTCTGGGATAGTACGAACTAGACAATGAGTGTAAAATATTGAATTCTGTTGTCAGCGTCTTGATGATTTCATTGACAAAGTGTACTCCTTGGTCACTCGTGATCTATAGTGGAATACCAAATCTTGTAATTACCTACTCGTACAAGAATCTTGTTGTACTTTTTGTTAAGTTACCAAGTAATTCTCTTGCTTCAACCCACTTTGTCAAGTATTTCATTTCTACCACAATGTACCTACACTTCCTTCTTCAAGATATTTTCAAAGATCCCACAAAGTCCAATCCCCACATTTAAAATAATTTCTAGGGTTGTGATGGATGCAAGGGCATAAAGTCCCTCTTTATTGGCTTTCTTGCCCTTTGGAAAGTGTCGCATGCTTTCACATACTCTTTTGCATCATTATACAGTGTGGGCCACCATAATCCTACTAGTAATATTTTCCAAGTGATCACATCTGGTCCCATGTGTCCTTCTGGTAAGCCTTCATGAGATTCTTTCAATACTGCTTTGACTTCTTCCATATCACATCTTCGTAAGTTACCATCACTTCCTATTTTATATAGCAATCCTGCTATTAACTAGAAAGGGTTCTGACTTCATAATCACTTTATTTTTCTTGGTTGCCATCATATCTTATGGCAACTCTCCTGTGAAAAGGTATTGGACAATCAACTTGTACCATGATAGAACAACATTGATGACAAATAACTGTGCATCAGGGAATCCATTCGAAATCCCTGTTCCTGTAGGCTCTCCTGATCGTATCCAATACAACTGGTCTGCAATTACATGCTTCTTACCAGGTCTCACTACTAATCGAAGTATGAACTTCTATAGGGTGACGAGCCACCTGCTGACCTATCCTTGTATCACTGGTTTGTTTATCAAGTACAATAGGGATTGGTGATCTACATAAAAATCAAAGGGATTCACCAGTAGGTAATGCCTAAACTTTTTGACTACATATGCCATTCCCAAGGCTTCTCTTTTTGTTGTACTATAATTTCTCTTTGCCCTTGACAATAGGCGACTAGCAAAGAAAATAGGCTAATCCAACTTGAACTGTTCGTCTTGTGCCAAAGCACATCCGATTGCAAAATTTGAAGCATCAATATGGACATGGAATTCCTTATCCTAGTTTGGGAACACCAAAATTGGGCTACTCAGAATCTTGACCTTCAACTTCTCAAAGGATCCTTGGTGTTCCTATGTCCATCTGAAACGAACATTCTTCTTTGTCAATGAATCCAATGGATAGGATACATGTGCATAGTTCCTGATAAACCTTTGGTAATACCCCATCGATACAAGGAATATTTTAAGTGAACTCATATCATAAGGTTCTTCCATGTGCAATATCACACGGATCTTATTAGGATCTATTTTTAATCCTTCACTGCACACTATGTGTCCTAACAATTTTACATACAATACCATCAGGTAACAATTCCCAAGGGTTAATGATATCTATGAATTTTTGCATCTACTCATGCATTCAATGAGGGCAAGAAGATGCTCCTTGATCTTCCCATAAATGGACCAATCATCCAAAAATGCTTTGAAGTTCCTTATTGCCAACTGATCAAATATATACAGGATGATGCGTTGAAATGTAGCTGGGGTATTATAGATCCCGAATGGTATTCGATTGTACACATAGATGCCATTATCCACAATAAATGTGATCTTCAGCTTATCCTCCTTGGCTATACTTATTTTATTGTAACCCAAAAATCCATCAAAAAATGAATAGATCTCATGTCCTGCGACTTCTTCCAGGATGGAATCTGTGAAGGGAATGGGGAAGGGATCCTTAATCATTATTGTGTTTAGAATTCTAAAGTCCACACATATTATAATTTTATCCACTTCCTTATTCAAAGTGATCACTATAAGTGATACCCACTCACTGGTCGTAACCCTGAAGATGATTCCTGCTTTCAACATCTTCTCTATCTCTATGTTCACTAATGCAACATATTTTGGGTTCATTCTATACGGTCTCCTTCTTACGGGTTGTGCTCTAGGAATTAGTGTAATATTATGGACACATAAATCAGGTGGTACTCCCTTCAAGTCCTTGTATGTCCATGCAAATACATCCTTATATTCCAAGAATATCTTAAAAGCTATCGCTTTCAGTATAGGGTTCCAATCATCACCACAGTAAATCATCCTAGGTTCATCCTATGTCCCTAGATTGATATCCACTATTCAAGGTCCTTCATATTTGATATTATCTGGCTCACTTGCTACTTTATCCACATTATTTGGGTGTGCCGGTCTTGCATTAATTTCTACATCTCCTACTATATACTTGGTAAAGATATTTGAAAATATCCATTTCTCTTTCGCCTCCTTCTTAGGTTCCTGGCTGACTTTGGTTTCTTCTTGTTTTTCCTTGATCTCCTCTGAGTCAATACAGAGGTAGTTGGGCTGAAAAATTTCATACTCCATTTTCCAATGAATAAGCCCATTATCAGATCTAGCTTCATCTTCACTACATTCATCCATGTACAACATTCCTTCTCCATATGGCTCATATCCTTCATCTTCTAAGGAATTTTATGGTTTGTCAGTCATAGCTACATCCTCACTGACATTTTGATCAGTTAGATTAATCATATATTTATGCTGTCCCTTATTGAAAGTGATATTATTCTTTCCCTAGTTGTGATTAACTTTAGCTACTTGCAACCATCCTCTTCCCAATAGAGCATCGTATGCAAGCTTCTGCATAGTAATCACAATGAAATCCAAGATAAAATCTTGGTCAGCTATCACCACTTGTTGTGTTGTCAAGACTCCCTTTGTCTCGATACCAAAATTATCAGCACCATATAATCAAAAGCTCGGTGTCCATAGAGATGGAGCACCTAGTTCTAACCAGGTCCTTTTAGGTAGCACATTGATGCTGGATCCTCCATCCACAATAACTTATGTTAATTTTTGCCCTAGGATATCCATATGAACTAATGTAGGTTTCTTTCCCACATCAATCATCAATATAGTTGGATCCATGAATTGGTATTTCTATTTATTTTCTTGAATTGGTTGACTCTGCACTTCCATCACCTTATGCGGTTGTATCTCTTCCACCATCACTTTATGTAATGATGGAATAGCTTCCAATAGGTTAGCCACTTTGATCTCTATTGTGGTGTCCAAAACCTGTGCTTCTAGACTTTGCACAATTGCCTTCTCTTCTGATAACTTTTTCAGTTCTTTTTCTTTAGCTAACTTCACTTATTTAGCTTTTTATGCTTCATCTTGTAGTATTTTCTTTGCTACTTGCTAGTGCTACTTTTTATTTGTTGGCTCTAGATACTTATCCTGTTTAGCCTAATTTTTTATCACGACTAAAACCTCTTGGGTCTTCTCCTTAACTTGAGGAACCTCAATATCTAAATAATTTACATTCTACGGGTTACTTGAACTTGCCTGCTTGGGAAAATTTGCTTCCTTGTGGTTACCCGGACCACACCACCTACACATATGTGTAGTGTTTGCTTGTGATGTTTCCTATCTCTGAGGTGAAGGATAATTTTTTATGAAATGCCCCCATTCTTGGCAATTGTGACACTATATGATTGACCTCCCTTTCGAATCATACTGCAAACAACTCTATCCTCCTTGTTGATTGCCTTGGTTCAACCTTCCACCTTGTTGACTATTTCTATAACTTCCACTTGTTGCTTACTTCTCACTTCCTAGGATCTTCTGTTTCTCTTCCTGCTCCTGGATTGTCAGGACCTATGGATGTAATCTCGCATTATACGGACACAACATCACCTCGTATCCCATCACATTATAGATATGACAGTAGTAATTCCATGAATACTTCACATTTATATGACCCTCAGTCTTACATTTTGTGCACCATATATTATTTCTTTCAGGTTTTCTTCTTTGTTCTTTCATGATCTTGTCAAACTCTTGACGAAACGATGCTACTATCTTCTGTATAGTATCATCTTCTCCACTATTTGAATCATTGGACTTGGGATGAGATAAAATCCTAGTGTACATCTATTTTGATTCACTCTCAAAATTATTTGCATGCTTTATAGCTTCCTCATACATTTTTGATGGTACTTCCTTCATCTTTTTCTTATACTTCGATAGTAATCCATATACAAACCACCGTTTTACTAATACATCTGCCAAAGGAATATGCATCTTATACACTAACTACTTTAGTTTGTGGTTGTATGATTTTACATCCTCATCAGGTTTTTACTTTATCATACAAAGTTTCGTAACAATATATCCATCATCCTTTAAAGGTCAAAATTCCTCAATGAATTTATCTTTCAATTGATTCCAAGTCCAAAAATCTGCTGTATTTTCCTCTTCAGATACCAATCCATTGCCAATCCTCTCAATATAGCAAGAAATAAAGTTACTCAGTCATTTGGCTAGTCTACACCATTTTATCTCCAAATGATTATACAATTTTTGATATGTCTTGTGGGGTCTTTCTTACCCTCACCTGTAAAAGGTGGACATCTCTATTTGGTTTCCCTGTTAGCCATATTTGAAGAATCATCCTTGTCACTTGAGGTCTTCCATGGAATCTCTGTATGATTCCTCCTTGGGGGAGTTTTACTACATTTTTCATTAGAATTTTCTATCTGAGGTATCATATTTTATCCCACCAATTGTTGACCAAACCCACATGCATCTTCACTTCACAACTTCCTTTGCTAATGTGAGGGAGATGGTCTTGGTCCTTCCTCCTGAGACCTCGTGCCCTGTTGCTCTAGTGCCTGACTCCCATCCTCTACACTCCCTTGCAATTCTTCCATAACTTTCTTAGGTGTCACCATACATTCTCATTCCTTGTGCATTTCTTCTCTGTTAACTCGTGCCTCTACACTAGGTGGCTCTATTACCTCCTCTTCTATCTCTATCAATAGTGTTTCAAAATCTCCTTCTTCAGATGCTCAATTTGCTCTATTTTTGGTTCATGTGTACTATGGTATGAGTTACTTGAATTTTCTCTTTGATCAATCCTCATGCTACTTATTACTAGAATTTTCTCTCATACTTCACTTCTCCTACACCTTTGTACACTGGTGTCTATCATTCACCTCTAGTTTTGTAGTATTCTTTACATGTCAATTTGACCCGTTTTAACAAAAATACCAAGTTTGATAAGGAAATGGTGCAAAATGTAGCACATGGGTGTAGTATTACCAATGGTAAGGTGTTTTCAAAGGCTTATAATGATCAAATTGCTATTTACAATCGATGGACCAAATCGTACAACCGTACAGTCCTCACAACTAGCAATGTGCGACAACAAAACAGATTGTATAGAACCCAAATCGTACCCCTATACGATACCAAATCATACAATGATGGATATTGTATGATTTCACACTTATAAAATCTTTCAAATTTGGTTTTACAAGCCTTTGTACATAGTTTTATAACTAAACAGTTTGATTTTCTAATTATGCCAAATCGGGTAAATTTCTTTCAATCACATAAACTGCCAAATTGGGTAATTGTCTTCTGTACGATTTGTAATGATCCTGGTGTACTATTTGTATGAAACGAAGGTGCAACCAAGTGATAAATTAGATATTCTACTAGACCAATCTCTCTTAGATCATTTTTGTAAGGATTTAATATGACAATTAATCCTAATCCTATCAACATGCAAAGTGCTTTATCAGAGTTGCGAGAGTTCTATATCCAATGGCGACATCCAAAAATTATACAATAGTGTTCAATACATCTTCCTTAAAATAATAATTATCACATATCATTAATTATAGCTACACTAGTGCTAGTTTAATCCAAATCCTCCATAGCAATGCATAAAATAGCCATAACAACAAAAAAGAAGTAAATGCTATAGAGATAAACTATCAAATGCTATTCTACCATTCCAGGATCGTACAATACATGGGTGGAACTATAAATTGTGCTTATGTTTTATTATTGTTGAACAATGTCAATCTACAATAAGAGATATGCAATAACACTTCACAACCAAAACTCATAGTCTTCCCCAAACTAGTTAGAATCTAACCAGAATATCACTAGACCATCAAAATTGAAAATGGGGACTTATATAAAATTTCCTAGGCCATTCCAAAGTGATTCCTAAGGCAATTAATTATTTACAACTACCCATGCATAACATAATACATTAATTAAGACTTTTACTAAGTCTAATACCTTAATTATCAAAATCATGCACAATTACAACTTAAATGATATTTCCCATGCATTTTATTTCATTTAATTATACATTGTATGGTTTACCTACACTTTGTATAAGTTTTCCTTCTGGTTGTGCGGTTTTACTTCTACTTGTACGATTTACAAAACTAGTCAAAATTGTCAAACTTGGGCAAATCCTTCTATCACTTCTTCTTCTTATGGGAGGTGTATTTGCTGCCTACACTTATCATCCTCTACCTTATTATCCTCCATACCCATATCCTCCATATCCTACATACCCACCTCATGGTTACATGATATATCCATATTCTCCTTCACATAAGTAATATGGTTAGCCTCCCCCTTAACAAAATAACCCAAGAGCGCCTTCTAGGATACAAAAAAAAATTTCTAATTGGACCTCCCAAGGATAATTAAGTGGCCTATTATCTCATTCTTTTGGAAAATATAAAATCATTTCCTACCTTTGATGGGAATACAAACAAGATGACACTGGATCACTTCAGTGAACCGTTGAGACTCAAATTGATCCACTACATCTAGGAGGACATAATGGTATGTTTGCTAATATACTCTCTTTGTGATATGGATACTTTATGATATGGGAGAGCATCAATAATTGATCTATTTATGCATAGATTTGGTAACATGGTAAATTGTCACTTTGTTTTATTTCAACTAAGCACAATTTAAAGACACCATTCAAAAATATACATGATTTTCATTACTAGATTCTTGAGAACCTTGAATTTAGTCCCACAAAATGCTAGACCAAATGAAGAACAAACATTACCTTACTACATCAAAGGTTTACAATCTAACTTGGTATTTATGGTATGAAATTCTAACCATTGCACACTATTTGTAACTTTTGAAGAGGTGGCTAGGGAAATTCAAGTGGGAAAACTATGCCATACTCCACTAGTGGACTATGTAGCCCATATTACCTAGAACATATCCATACCCAGTTCAATACCCATAATTTCATCTACTTCTAATTCTCAACCAAATATTTCCACTAATCCTTCTTCATTTTCATATATCAATATTCATATTGGCTAGAGCTCATAATCCATTGCAGCCTTTAAACCATAAATTATAGTCCTCCATGCTCCCTCCAACTCAAAAAATGATCCGAACAATACTTTTGTTGTTAGTGAAATGGTGGAAGTGATCAAAACCTTGGTAAATCAAAACAACATTGTAAGGCAACATTGAAAACAACCATAGGATTAACAACCCTAGAAGACTCCATATATCACAAAAGTTGAGGTGCCTTGGCAAGATGCTAAAGGAGTAATTCAAATACACAACCATATGACTAGCACCGGTTCAAAAGTAGAGCCAATATGGTTTCTTAAATGTAATGATAAGAATGATACTATAAAATATATTGGAGCCATCAAATACTCTCAAAATATTAAGTATAACAAACAATGCTAGGCTCAATAGGTTGTCATCTTGGGTCAATTGGCCTCCATAAATAATAAACTTACATACTAGCAATCCCCAAACTTAACAATCATTACCTACGTTACCTTAACCCTAATAATGCCATCCTAGATAACTTAAGCATTATAGACATGAATGAAGAGTCAACATTTAAATACAATGCTATATGCACTAGTCAATATGGGGTTGAGACTAGGGGTAAGAGAAAAGCTTTTGAAGAGCAACTATCTGCTAAACAAACTAAATGCTGTAAAGATATGATGTTCCTTAGGGTATGGAATCCACCTTTGCATTTAAAAGATAAATGGCCTACAATGACACAACAAGAGAAATATAAGGAGAAGGGGAGTACAAAAAAAATACCACAAATATACCTCAAAATAAAAAAAGGGAGACAGAAACCAATAGGGGTAAATTATTAGATAACTAAAAATACTTCGAAGTAGATAAAGATAATGGAGGAGAAACAAATAAACCTATAAAAATGGAGAATAATAAAGGAAGAGGGCCACTTTAGAAAGAGGTTAAACCATGACTAAAATATCCCTCTCATAAGTGAAGGATGCACGACAACTACAAGGTAATATAAAAAGTTCATAGTGTAGAGTGAGAGTACCTTTGTGGAATTCATGTTTAACATCATGGAGGAAATGAAAAAGACACCCATAAAAGTTAGTATGCTAGAAGCATTGGCTCTACTGAAAGAAACAATGAAAAAATGCAAAAAACCAAACCAAGCCACAAGGATCAAGGGGTTGAAGAAACACCACATTAACCAAAATGGAGAGACTGGAAAATACAAACAAGATAATGCAAGCTAACACAAAAATTGCAATATCATATCATATATCAGAATTGATTGTGAATACAATGGAGAAGCCTTTATTTAATAAGCACAACCATATGATCAAAAAAGAGGTAAGGATAAATATCCATTGTACAAATAGGAAGGTGTGATATGATCCATGGAGAAAAGATATAAATCCTCCAAATGTAATCAATGAGTGTATCTCCCTAGGAATACCATTTATTATCATAATAACTAAATAAGATATCCCCATAATATCTAAATAAGATAAAAATAAATATCCACACATAAAGTGGGTGGGAAAAAATGGACTAAACTAATATAAAAATGAAGTAGCTAGGTGAGCATGAGCTAGAGTCTAAACACATACTCTAACATCCCCCTCAAGCAAAGATAGGGATAAAAAGAAGTGGCATATCCATAGTATGAGTCCCAAAAATAAGACCTGATCAGGAACTCATGTACAATGTGTATCTAGAAGCTCTCGAACTAGGAGGGAAAACCATGTAAGAAAAACCATCCAACTAGAAAGAGAGAAGAAGAAAGGAAGGTGGCCTCATCCATGCCCCCTAAGGAAAATTTCCTTCATCCCAAGCATCTCTCACAAAAAATGAAAATGATATGGGAAGGATTTAGTGAAGATGTCGATAATATACTATTGAATGGAAATGTAGTCCAAGATAATCACTCCATCCCACTCCCAAATGCCATGGACCTTATCAAACCTCTATGGATCAACAAACGTTTCCTGACAAAGAAGACCTATGTCAGAAGTAGAAGTATGCCTTGAAGGTGGGATACCTTCAATGAAAGGTGCTACCTCTTGAACTGTAGTTCGAATCCATATAGGCATGGGGGAAACATGTGCAAGAGCCTCTGTAACTATCTTAACAATGTCCTCATCCTCACTGTGATCATCATAAAAATAACTATCTTCAAGTGAAAAGTAAATGAGGATGGAGGAGTAGAAATTGTAGGCTCAGTTGGAGAATAATGCTCATCAAATTGGACATAAGTTCAAAAAATAAATTCATGTGTATCTAGATTTAGTAATCTATAAGCCCTTATATCCTCATAATAACCAACAAAAATGAGTGGCTTGCTCTTTCTATCCAAAGCTATCCTTTTATTATTTGAAATATGAGCCCATGCTTAGCTCCAAAAAACTCAAAAATGAGAAACATCAAGCTTCATCCTTATCCAAGCTTCCTTTGGAGTCATCTATGCAAGAGCTCAATGAGGTGTGTGGTTTTGAATGTAATTCACATAATCGATTGTTTTGATCTAAAACATGGGAGGTAAATATCATGAGTGCATCATACAATTTGCCATTTCCTTAAGTGTTCTATTTTTTCTCTTAGCTACACCATTCTACTGTGGTGTATGTGGGACAAAGTGTTGATGTAGAATCCCATGAAGGGCCAAAAAATTTAAAAAATCCCTACTGAATACTCCACCATTATCTGTGCAAAGCTTCTTGATGCGACTCGAGGATTGATTATCAAAAAAAGCCTTAAAGACTTTGAATGTGGTAAAACATTCACTCTTGAACTTGAGAAAATATACCCAAGTTCTCCTTGAGAAATCATCAATAAAGGTGAATGCATACTTAGCTCCCAAAATAGTAGGAAAAAACCATAAAGTCACTATGCACCAACTCAAGATTTTGACTTAGCACATTGGCCACTATGTTTGAATTACCAACTATATGCATGATGTCCATATCAAACTCAGTGAGATAGTATTACTATCTTGCTTGCTTGTCAGTTAGCTTCGACTACATTAAGAAATAGGTGTATGCCACATTATCTATTTTTACCACAAAGTGAGCTTCGAGCAAATAATGCCACCAAGTCCTAAGGTAGTGGATGAGTGTGGTAATTTTATTTTCATGAATGAGACACTGTAATTCTAATTTAATTAGCTTGCGGGACTCGAAGGCAACAAGGTGTTGATATTGAATGAGAACGCTTCCAATCACATAGTTAGAAGCATCAACTTGCACTTCGAATAGTTTTGAAAAAATGGCCAAGGCAAGAATCGAGATGGTAGTCAGCTTATCCTTTAGTAAATCAAATATCACTTGGCATTTTGGCATCCATGCCCATGGATGGTCCTTCTTGTTCAAGTCAATCAACAGGGCTACCAAATTAGAAAAATAAGCATGAACTTTGGGAAAATTATATTGATGTTGTTTTCCAAGTACACAACATGGACAAACTCCGTAAACATAGGAGATATTAAGTAATCCAATGACCATATCATGAGTGCTTAAATCATTCAAATATCTGTAATTGACATGGCCAAATCTCTCATTCCAAATATTGCTTTCTGAATCTGCATGAGCCACCAAACAAGTACCTCCAAGTGAAGAATCAAAACCCTCTAAGTGAAATATGTGATATATGGTCAACAAATCCTTATGCAAAAATAGACCGTGGGTCACTCAAATCTCTAATCTCAGGTCTTTGAGGTATAAAAACATAATTTTACCCCCTCAAAATGATAAATTTGGTACACAAAGAGCAAATTGGTGGAAATATTTGGAACATAAAGAACATTCTTAATGCATCCACCATCAACTTGTATGTCACATTTTATCTTAACTGAAATAGAAGAAGAATATCCAATCTTAATGCAAGATGTATAAGTAGAACACAATGTGGTAAATGACTCCTTGGATGAAGTTATGCGATGAGTCACTCTAGAATCCAAAATCCAATCCTCAAAATTAGCCTTAAATGATTTCCCAAAATTATTCAAAGACTTGCCCTTGTATTTTGAAGGAGTGAAGGATAATTTTTGATTCCTAAAGGCTTCCTCTAAGTCTTGTAACTTTTTCTATCACTTGTCCTCGAAATGATCATTGACTCCACAATATGAACAAATAATATTTGACCTATTTCTTCTTTTGGACTGCTCAGGTTTATGATTTGACTCTTTGGAGGATTACTCTTTTTGATGTGACTCTTTGGGATTTTGATGAAATTAAGGAGAAGGAGAAGGACTAGGTTGGGATTTAGACTTGGATTTTCCCTTGCCTTTGGAAGTGGAAGTGGAGGATGAAAAAAATACCTTATGTGAGGAGGTGTACTACTAAGAGTTAAGAACTTTGAATTCTTCCCTTAAAATATTGGCACACAACTTCTCAAAAGTAGGCATTTTGTGATTAGAACCCATGGAATCCATATTGGCAAAAAATGCGGAGGTAAACATATGGAATGGACCCCTAATTTTTGACAAGATCATGAAAATACATTATTCATTTGTTTTAGTTTTTCCACCACCACCCTTTAAAAGTGTAAGCACAAATTGAAACTTAGTGAGAAAATCACCCATAGATGGAAAATCATCTAGATTGAGAGCACTAAGTTCAAAATCAAGATGTAAAACTCTCAAAGTGTCCACTTGCCCAAATATTTTATCAAGATTCTCCCAAATTTAAAAAGGAGTGTCACAATCATTAAGATGAAACAACAGATTGTCACTCACATCTATCCCAATTAATCCCTTACATTCATCCATTTTGCAATAATGAACAAACTTATGATACTATTTTATAATTTCAGGTAGCTCTTATTGCATTAATATTGATAACCCTTTATATTGAATAAGTATCATCATGTGTGGCTTCCACATATGATAATTATGTGAGTTAAGTGACTCAAAATCCTCTAAACCTATTTTTCAATCATAAGAAATAAAATGCAAGATCCACAAAGGTGGTGTTCAAACCGACACCAAGACACCCCACCCTGAAGATTTTTATTCAATGCTTCAAAAAATAAGAGCCCCTTCAAAAGTCAATTTCCTTAATAATTTAGGTGTTACAAAGAGTATATGATCAAATCTATTTTTTACAACCACTAGAATTTTGCAGATATAAACACAAAAAAATTGAGTAACAACTTCACAAAACAAATATTTTAAAAAGTTGTTTTCAAATACATAGAACTACCAACAAAATACGTTTAAAAAATTTATTTTTAACAAAATTTTTTAGTAACTTAAATTGCAGATATAAGTTTGAAATTTGAAAATAACTCAAAATTGAATAATATAGGTTGCAAGAAATAAATAGGAGTGTTAGTGTGAGTGCGAGTGCAAACTAGGAGTGATCATGAATGTGAACCGGGAGTGAGTGCGAGCATGAGTTGAGAGTGAGTACAATTGGGAGCGAGTGCAACTAGGAGTGAGTGCAAGCATGAGATGAGAGTGAGTGTAGATGGGAGCGAGTGCAGTCGAAAGCGAGTGTAGTCATAAGCGAGTATGCGAGTTAGGAGTGAGTGCAGTTGAAATCTAGTGCGAGTGTGAATGAGTAGTGAGTGTGAGCATGGGATAGGAGTGAGAAGGAAATGTGATATGGAAGTGTCATATAAAAAGGAGTGCAAGACAAGATTATATCATAAAAAATAGCAACATATTCATCTGGAGTGCATCAATGCTTCAAAACCTTACCATGAATGTATGGAACATTATTTCATAAAAATTACTAAAGTGAAGGAACGTCACGAAAAAGAAAAGACAAGGGCTATTGTGAGCTAATAGGGAGTGAAATCTAAGAGTAAGTGTGAGGTAGGAGAGTGCAAGTTGGGAGTGAGTGCAAGTCAAGAGGGAAGGTGAGCCAAGAGGGAGTGCAAGACAAGAGCAAGCACCATTAGCTAGTATGGAAGGAAATTCATATTTGAAAGCCCTAATGGAAAGTCAGGATGCCCTAGTTGGAAGTATGGAGGCCCAAGTTGGAGATAAGTAGAAGAACAAATACATGGTAAGTTCAATACAGGTTTTAGATGTTACACAAAAAGTGAGTATCAAGGATGATATGATTGAGCATGATATAATGGTTCATAAAAGTAGAGGGTTAATATGTAAGTTCCATAGATCATGGTCAGGGTTTTTGGAGATTTAAATTTGGATCAAGTGGAAGTGGGGATTAAATTCAAATTACTCCGTGAATTTTCTTCCTAAATTTTTTTTCTCATCTTTTCTAGTTCAAAAATTAGGGATAAAATAATGGTTGGTAGCCCATGGTTTAGGGGAAGAGATGCACTTTATTTGAGACCATGAAATGAATTTTTTTTGTTGAGACATAAACTATTAAGAAGCTTCCAATATGGGTTAGGCTTTTTGGACTTCCATATCGGCTTATAAATAAGGATGTTTTGAAGAATATTGGAAATACCCTAGGGGAATTCATCAAGGAAGGACTAAATACTAAGGAGCAAAAGCATGCTATATATACTTGAATATGTGTTGCTATAGGTATTTCAAAATCTTTACCACAATCCATTAAGATAAAATCAAAATCAAGAGAATGGGATCAACAAGTAGATTGTAAAAATATCTCATTTTGTTGCCACAATTGTTATGAGATTGGACACATGGCAAGAGTTTGCAAAGTGAAAACTATGAAGAAAGAGACCAAAAATTCTAGCCATGAGATAAATTTCAAGATAAAGCAAAGAAATCATACAGTAATAAAATCTAGATCAGATCAAGGATATTCCACTCCAAAAGAAGAGGTAAAGAAGGCCTATCTACCGTATAATTTGACAAGTTTAGAAGGAATTAAAGGTGTAAAAGAATATGTGGAGATAAATACTAAAACTAAGACAACAAAAGAGGTCAAGTTTATTCCAGGTAAATCATCTTCATTTTCCTCAAGTAGTACAAAATCCTCTCCAAGTAATTAGAGTGGATAAAAACTGGACAATATAATTTGATGACAATAGGACTAAAAATGGGAAAGGTGCTAGTGTTCAATTCATCAACCCATCGTGTGCACAAACTCACTTTGCATATAGATTTATATTCAATTATACCAAAAACATGGCAAAATATGAGGCACTTTATAGTATGAGGAAGGTTGAGAAGTTGGGAATTAAATATTTAAGAATATATGGCAACTCCAAACTAATTTTAAAATAGGTTAAATCTCATTACACCACAAATAACAAGTACTTGAAGTCATAGAAGCATAGGGTCTAGGATTTTCTAGAAAGTTTTAACACATGAAAATAAAGCAATCCTTAGATAATTAAACACTAAGGAAAATGAGTTTGTAGGCGTGGAAATTAGATTCAACCCCACCAATGATATGTGGGATAAACCCAAAGAATTGGAGTTAATATTCAAAACAACTATCTCACACAATTATGATCATTGGAAGGTCTTTAACAATGATGAACAAATCATAGGATTCATGATAAAAGAAGCCCAATACGCTAAAGAAAAATATGAATATAGAGATTACATAAAGGAAGGAGTCATACAGTTGAATTTAAATTAGTTACCCAAAGGTTTTATCACTCTAGAGAGCCTATTTAATCCTGATGATAGTACAAGAAAGACAAGCCTCAAAGTGAAATCCTCCTTATATCATCTTGTTGAAGTGGTTGAAGGGAAGAACATATTGCTTGGAAAGGATTACACTTAGGAAGAACTTGATATTTTCAAAGATCTTTGTGGCAAGTATAGAGACACTATTACATGGTTGTAGGAAGACCTCAAAGTATATGAATGAATGTTATAGAGCATACCATAAAGTTAGAATATGGTGTAAGATGATTTAGATAGAAGCAGTGACCGATGAACCCTATAATAGAGGTAGTGATAAAAGTAACTCTTGAAAATATTGCAATACCAATAATATTTCTAATCGAGCAACCCACTTGGGTCACAATTTTGGTTCTTGTATGCAAAAAAATGATAAAAAATTTGTGTTAATTTTAGAAACCTAAATTAAGCCTCATTAAAGGACTACTATCCTTTATTTGCCATAGACCAGGTTCTACAAAAGGTGGCTGGGTCATAGTTATCTCTTTTTTATGGTTTATTAGGTTATAATAAAATTTGGGTCAAAGACTACAATTAACATAAGATAATATTTACCACCAAATGAGGAACCTTCATATATTAAAGAATTCCTTTTGGTCAACCAAACATGGGGATAAATTTCCAAATATTTATGGACATAGCGTTCACTAGACATACATGTGAGATGATTCTAATATACCTTGATGACCTAACTATATACTCCAAAGGAGAAAAGACATTGAGAATATTGAATCAATATTCCAAATGTGTATAGAATTTGGTATCTTGCTCAACCTTAAAAGTCTATTTTTATGGTTTAAGAACATACACTGCTAGGATATAGTATCAAAAGAAGGTTTATCCATAGAATAAATCAAATAAGAGCTATCCAAGATCTTTAATTTCCTTCTTTTGTCAAGGGAATTAGGTCATTCATAGGTCAAATCCAATTTGTTTATAAATTCATCAAATAACACAAATGATTAATCCTATAACCAAGATGTTAAAGTAGGATGCCACTCTAGAGTGACTAATGAGGAAAAAAAATTATTTCAAGATGTTAAGGATGCCATCACTAGAGCCCCTATATTAATCAACCTATATTTCTCCAAAGATTTTAGGCTATGTATTTGGTACAAATGTAAGAATTGACATTATCTTGATCCAAAAGAATGATAAATATGAGGAGCATTCCTTCTTAATCATGAATCAACCCCTCCATAGTTACGAAGAAAGTTACACCCTTATTGAAAAATATGTATTTTCAATCATGAAGGCTCTTATGAAGTTCAAGTTCTATCTATCATAGAGCAAGATCATTGTCTTTGTAGTAACCTTGACATCCAATATGCTATGTTGGATGGTGGATTAGGAGAAAAGAGGGTCAAATGGATCAATACAATTTATTAATTCAACATAGAGATCAAACCCACTAAAATAATCAAGGGAAGATTCTTATGTGAAAGCCTAGAAATGATATTTTCTAAAGATTGGATTGATCTAGTAGAGACGAGAGATGTGGATGAAAATTGGTTGGATGGTTGACATATGCAAATACATGGCCATAAGACAACTACTAGAAGGATTAATAGACAAATAAAAATCTTGATTCATGCAAAGAGAAACAAACTATTACTAGCTTTATGGCATATTATTTAGGAAAAGGTATGTGTAGTGAATTCTCACTACACTATGGGGGAGTAATGCCTTGGCAAATTTTCAAGGAGGTAGGACCAAATGAAACATATTATTGAAGAAGAGCTTGAGAAAAAACAAGTGTAAACATCTAGTAACTAGACCCCCAAAGGCTAGAGATAAGAACAAATTGATAAAGCCAGAGTTTTGATGAAAGCCCAAGGTGATGCTAAGCACAAAATAATCAAAATTGGAAAGAGGAATGACATGGGTACATTTGGCTAAGGAAAAATATCTGGTAGTCATAGGTTGGTAGTGATAACAAAAACATTGAAAAAAAGCAAAGGTAAATTTAGTTGTGAGGGATGCCAACTAGATCAAGAAATGCATAAAATTAAAAACCAAAATTATGGTCAGAGCTTGAGGAAGTAACCCTCACAAAAGGGCACTCACCAGGTTTTGGACATGATACTTTCAACACCTAGACCTTGATATTTTAGGAGGAAAAATTTATCTTAGGGGCTCTCGCCCAAAACCCCCACATGGAAGGCTACTAGCCTCCCATGCCTCCTATCTAGGATTGTGATCCTAGAACCCACACATTGTACCAAGGTGTTCAGTACTCCTAGGTGTACGGTTCTCCTACTACAAAGAAGTACAACATTAAAGGCATCAGGCTAGAGATTGTCAAGGGGTAGCCATGGACCTGACAATATTATTTATAGTATATCTCTACATTTAATCACAATAGATTTCCATCATGATCAATAAGGTCTCACATCTAGAAGGACTAGGCCCCTATAGCATTAACAACTCTAGATATAGAGATATTGGGATTACGTGCAATCAATATAGAATAAACCAAGATGGATTTTTGAAATGGGCATTTTGAATTTTGGGAGGGAAAATTTCCTATTTTTCTATAAATATTCATCTTTTCTAGATTGTAAAGCAGAGAGAAAGTTCTAGATCCTCGTGCCTAGTATATATCCTGATTAGTTTTCTCTTATCATTTTTCTTGTGTACTAAACTAGAATCGAGACTTGAGTCATTTTGTGTATAAAAAATTTCAAACCCTTTCATTGTAGCATATGTATTCAATACTTTTTAATATATATATAAAATATATATGACTATTTTATTTCTCCCCCATTCTTTACGTGTAAGTAAGTTTACATGGGAACCTTGTGACTAGTATTTATCCCGTGTGCAAACTTTATAAGAAAGAATGTATATTTTGTAATGAGATGTATTCACTTTCCTGGAATGGGTGGATCATGTGTTTATTAATCCCATCATGCATAGGGAGTATTTGTTTTCTTGGTGCATCGCCACCCCTTCGCTTAGGCTAGATAGGATCTATTGCTTTTCTTTCTTCCATTTTTCTAGACAAGACCTAATATACTAGGCTAGAGTAGGAATAAGTGTGCCAAGAAGACACCCAAAAAAGGAGCTATCCTTGGTAAAAAACCTTGGAGGTTGTCCTTAGAATCATATCCCATGCTTTCCAAAATTTCCAAACTATACACTTTGAAGGAGGTGTAGGCACTAGATGCACCCAATGACTACAATGTATGGTCACCATGCTAGAGAGTGAACTAGAGTATATTCGGTTCCTAATAGTATGATTCTGTCTTACTACATCACATTAAAGAGGAAAGAACAAAGGCCCTAATTAAACAATACCATGATGAAGGGGTATTCCTCTATGCCCATAATAACTTACAAGATTCTAAGAGTTGGATACTATTGGACCACCATATTTGTCACTTTCTCCCAATGGGTTAAATATTGTAGATCCCGGATCATGTTCAAAGGATAATATATATATATATATATATATATATATATATATATATATATAAATCCCCTAAAACCCATCATCATTATTGAATTATTTCAATAATGAGTCCTAGAATTCATAGGCAAAATCAATCCCCTATCAAGTGTAGGCTATGGATGGATTTTTACTGTGATGGATTATTTCACCAATTGGGTTGAAGTAGTCCTATCCAAAGTAGAAAATCAAGAAAAATGGTTCAATTATTAGAGGATTTCATCACCAAATTTAGGGCACTAGCTTCCATAGTCATAGTTAATACCTACTTTAAAGAGGCCAAAGTGATGAAGTTCTCCCTAGAATATAGATTCTTACTTAAAACATATTCCAATTGCTATCCCCAAGGAAATCGGTTAGCTGAATCAACTAATAATAATATCATGAGGATCTTAAAGATAACCCTTTATAATTCATAAAGGGAATAGTATACCAAGATTCTTAAAGCAATATGGGCATATTTAGTAATGTCAAAATCATCCACTGAATTTTTGCGTTACAAATTAGTCTATAGCAAAGAGGTTATATTACCAATCAATTTGGAGATCCCTTCCTTCCAAATGTTGTAGAAAATTGAATTGTAAGACATTGACATCAAACCCATGCAAGCAATATTAAACACATTGTTAGCCCAATAAATAGAATTAGAAAATTATTTCAAGAGAACAATGCAACACCAAAATACCATTAAAAGGTGGTTCAATAAATGAGCCATGAAGATGGAAAATAAATAATGAGATATCATATTCAAGTGGGATGAATATTAGGAAAAAATAGAACACCAAAAATTTGACTCCTTATGCAGCGAGTACTATCAAATTCTAAAGATCATGGGGATCAAATGCCTACAAACTTGCCACCTTGGGGTCTATAACAAACTTGAAATTATCTATTTATATGAATGAGTGACATCTATTTACAATATAGTTATGTCCAAAAGAGTGTAAATATGTAAATATATTCATAATAACTATAGTTCTGGTAATAATTTCTCATATTTCTTTATAAACCTTACTGCAGGTCTTCCCCCTTATGAAAAAAATCCCATTATCTTGCCTTGTTTTTCTATCTCCATGTCATACTAATGCAATTCATCATCAAGTCATATTTATGTAATTTATCATCATGTCATCATCAAAAATAGAAGTTAAAAATGTAAGTGAGCCACTTGCTTTAGTGATTGAATCACTCTCTAAATAAGATTACCCACTCATCGATGCACTTTTCACAATCAAATCACCTAGGCAAGAAAATTGACCCCCTTTGGGTCAACCTTGTTGCTTGGATGGGCCCATGTGGAGCATGGGGGGCACATGAAGGGGCCTATGTGATGTAGGGGTTATAAAATCCGTATGCCAAGAGGGACCCCAAATTTATTTATTGCATTCTTATAGAAAATTATTGCACACTCCTTTTATAAAGTAAGAGACTCAAGTGAATCGCTTGATAGAGCTTCAAAATCCATGGCTAGTTGAATTGAGCCCAACATGGAATCCCCTTTTTAAGACCTAGTATCCTTGTTCAAAGAGTAATTTTATTTATATTAAGAGAAATAATTTAGAATCAAGAACACAATCTAATCAAGCTTAAGCAAATCACTAGAACCCTTGAAACCAAAATTGTCGAACTCCACAAAACTAAGAGATCTCCTTGCTTGCACAAGTGAATCACTCACAAGTTTGAGAGAACCACTTAAGAGCAAAAAATATCACCAAGCATTTTAAAATGAGTAAATCACTAACTTAGGTAAATGAATAACTCTGATTTATTAGTGAATCGCTCCTTTTTTAGACCTAGCCATTTTTTACCTTTTTCTAAAATTTCTTAGTTGGCTCCCATTTTATCCAATTTTCATCCCAAATCACCTTGGACACAACTTTTGCATCTTTTAACCCTTATTTTAATAAAACACACCCATTTTTATTGCCTTCCACAACCACCATACCACCTACATTTGCTCCACCATCACCTATACCTACACTTTTGGAGGAGACGGCATCGTTAGGAGGACAATAAAATAAGAAAAGAGAAAAGAGAAAAGAGAAAGATGTAGAGTTGTCCTCACCTAAAAACACCAAAAAAATTATATGATGATACCTATCAAATGGTTGAGAAGGGAAGCTACAGAAACTTAATATGAGAAGTTAGGAAGGAATCCCTAAGGAGGTTCAACCTAGGTCCACAAATAAATTCCTAAAGTATAAGCTACATTTGGATGTTAGGGCTAACTATAAACCTAGTGCCTTAAGTTTGGAGATGCTTGGAGCTAGCAAAGACTATTGTGGAGAGATATGACCCCCTAGGAAGAAGTTTTAGAATCCTGCAATAGAGTGAGTATGCTTTTTATACAAGGTAGGGAGTTATAATGAGAATGCTTAAGGCATTTTATGACATAGCAATGTGGGTGTCTTGCAACCCAAAAATACATAAAGACTTCTATTATACACACAAACATCTTCTAACAAGATTTCATAATTTTATATTTTAAAAAATACAACTTACTAGTCAAATTAAATATTCCATTAGAGTTGGACTTGTTCAAAGAGGATGTACAAATGACATTGTCTAGCATAACCATAATTTTAGGGGAGAGAAATGATTTAAAATTCTATACAAGAAATATTTTCCTATATCATGTTATCAAAAATATGCTAACCATTCATAAATTATTGACTGTGCTAAGTACATAGTTGATCAAATGGACAATCAACTTAAAACCTTCAAAAAAGAGAGAAAATTCAACCCTATCTCCTACTTGGCCAAGATCATTCTATATAAAAAGAAGCATTATTTATCCATCCTAGAGATAAAACAAGTAGGCTCCTATGGCCAACCTCTCTTAGTTGTTGAATTTATAAATATAACCTGCTAAGAAGTAAGAAAGACCTCCTATAGCTTCTATAACAAGGTGTATAAGACAATCATGGAGAATTTTAGGGAAAATGGACCAAGGATATCTGATGAGGCATGACAACTCATTAGTACTAGATAATGTCCAAGTGGAGATTTATACCTAGGGAGGACATAATATTTCATCCACCTCTATGGATTTTCAACCATACCCTTTGAGTTTCTCATGCATGTAGTTAACAACATGTTCAATCTAGAGTACATACAACAACTTGACTAACAAACTTGAAGTTTATAAAGGGGTGGAAGAAAACCACCTTCTACCCACTCAAGTAGTTTATCATGAAGATCACTCCAAAGCTACACGGGTTCTCCTAAGAAACAAATTTAAGACCAAGAGAGATAGAATTAAAGTAACTAAGGTATCATCGATCCTATGAGCCATAAGGAATTTTTGAAAAGAAAATGAGGAATATAAATTGGATACCTTCTTTGCTTATGAGAAGAGATATAACTTTCAACAAAAGGCAAATCCTAGTGAAGAATTTACCCAAGACACTCTAGGAAGTAATCATGGGTATGAAGATGAAATATTAAGCTGGTACATCAAATCACCTAAATCGCATGTCTTCTATATGAAGGATAAGGATGACTTCAACCTAGACATAAAATGAATCATTAAAATCTAGAATCACTTAGAAAGCTAGGGTACACTAATAGAAAAATTCTAGTATGATAGAGAATGAGGTATGACATGAGCATGGTTGACAAGTCTACTAGGGATGGCATTTTTGACAAAGAGATCCACCATATAAGATAAAAGACACCTTAAAACTGTGAAAAGAGCTAAAATTATTAGTGAAGTAGTAAAAGGTATATTGATATCCCAAAGACTAATGAAATATTAGTGCTTGAGATCACCCTATCTATTGCACAATGTTAGAAATGGTCAATTTAGCATTGAGATGATAATCAAGGGATAAAGGTATTTCAAGAGATATGGATCAATATTTGGTGAGGTTGCAATAGCCAAGGAGCAACAATAGTAGACAACCAAACTTAAGGAGGGGGAATACCTTAAGAAGGCTCCCATCTTGAGTTGGGAACAACCAAAATTATGGCCACTATTGCTACCACTACCACTTCCCTACCACCATTCACTTTTATCTTTCTTTTTCTATTCTTTCTTCTTATTTTCCATCCAATTCTTTTGCTACACTTCTATCACCCTCCACCAATGCAACTGATGGTTCTCAAAGGGATGTCTATCCCCAATAGTTTCTATTATGGTCAAGAGCACATATATCACATCATTCCAATCCTCTACAATCCAAGTTACCACACAACCATTTGTACTATATACCACATCACCTCCATCATACATTCCCTTTCAAACCATACCACCACTAGCTAAAATTCTAGTATAGATAATATTATGGTCCACTCCCATTATATCCACTCTATTTATTGCCATCATCATGTAGTTTCCTCCACTTGCTTTATCTTCCACTTCCATATGTTCACATTGCCTACCATCCCAAGCTTAGAAAATTATCCTATATGTAATGATACCCATTTTCCTAGATCAAGAGGCTAAGCCTATAGGAGCACCCCCTCAAACCAACATAACTACTAGGTCAAGCATGAAATTTGCATGGAAAATGATATGTGAGCTTGAAGAAATAAATACCACCAAGGAATTTGATGTCCTTACATTCAAAGAGAAGAAATGGATAAATTAATACAAAATAATCATAGAAAGGACCTCTAAGGATTCTATCCTTATATAGCCACAATTGGAGAGTAAGGGAACACAATTCGTACCATTGAGGCTACTAAGTATGACCATTTTGAGTAGAAATAGTTCCTATTAAGTTGAATACCAAAGTGTATGAGCTAGACCTAAACATTATGGACCCATACCAAATGGTCCAACTGGCCAATCAACTCACACTTGGTTTGTAAGTTTGGCCATATTGTAGTTGAAGATAAAGCAACCTAAAGAAAGAATAGGGAGCTTGAATATGAAGGGATAAAACTAAAGAAACAAAAAAAAACAAATCTACTAGCAAGAGAACCAATATTTGAGATGGGATGCTTGAGAAAATAACCAACTACAAATAATTCAAGGACCTTAAATACCAATTTGATGAGGCTAAAAAAAATCAACTAAGAGGTCTCATAGAATAAATCACGTAGGAATAGAGTTAAATCCAAGAGGCCCTGAAAGCACAATATCAATAGAATATAGAATTGAGAGCCTAAAGATTTATGAATACAACTATAGACCCTAAGCCTCTATAATATATTCAAAGAGTCAATTATTGGGAAAAATATAAAAAAAGAGGTGAAGAATACCTATGAGTACTTACAGTTAACATTCTTTGTAGAATAGATCGTAGAAAAGGTAATGGAAATAATTGAGCAAGTAGAAAAATGGTTATCTATAAGGAGTGGTTAATAGGAGGTCCTTAAACTTATCTCATATATGATAGTGTCACAAGAATATCAACTAAGGATGGATCATATGGACCTACTCAAAATATTAAGCTCTCAAATGTCTAGAGGAACCTCCAAGTTTGTAAAGAAAACCTAGCATCATTTAAAACCAAAGTATAGGAAATAAAAGGTTTATGTGGAATACCAAATATATTTGATAAAAAATGCACGTAATAGATGATGACATTATTGATGCCATATTTGAAGAAGAAAATAAGAAAACTGATCAAGGGGATGTAATTAATACCTACAAGAAATTGGAGCTGATATACACCAAGCTACAAGAGCTAGTTGGAAAACATAAATAATTATTAGAAAATACTTTTAAAGACCTGATAGAAGTAGAAATCACTTAAGTCCAATTTTTTACCAAAGAAGTGTACCAATAATTGTGAGGATTACTACCTCATAAAACTAGATGAAGAGAACCAAATTTTTGATAATTTTTTTTGAAGGTCCCAATTTTGTAGACTCCATGTCAAAGGATAAATGTAGGATCTAGGATATAATTCTAATAAATATTGGTGCGTCATGAATTCATAATAAATTTAGTACCTTGATACTACCTTAGAATTCATAATGAAGCATATGATAGAGAAATCAATAAGTGGATGCCTTATAAAACCTCCTAAAATTTGTCTAAGTCTAGAATAGGTATTGATTCACTTGCAAAAGAGACATATCATATGCAAGGAGTAATCCATTATAAAAAGGGTTAATTGGATCCAAGGAGTGATTTTCTTAGGAATAAGTACAAATTTTCTTAAAAATGTAAGTGATTACTCACTAATTAGAGCAAATCACTTAGAAGGTCATAAAGATAAATTTGAAGGTGCAGACCTTGAGGAAAATATTTTGGAAATTAGTATTTTGGCATTTAGTGATACAGTAAGTCATTTTGAAAACCTTATAATATTTTTAGAGGTATAACTAGAGGCTTGTAATATTTGGCACTACATAAATTTGCTAATGATGCCCCCAAATATTTATTTTTACTAGGAGTAATTATTTCTCACCCAAGGTAACTCAGGGGTAAACTCCAACTATAAATTTAACCCTAGGAATCCATTGTATTAATATTTTTGCAATCAAATTTATAGCTACACCTATGAAACCCACATTGTACTTTGACCTCATGATATTGTAAGGAATTGACAAGTCCTTATGAATTGCACTAGTGGCATTGCTCTCCTAGTTTGCTAAATGCATGATGATTGTGGCATAACCGTTTTATCCCATCTTGTCATTAACTTATAAATTTCATAATCTAATGAATAGGTGGACATTGATGTTACTTGAATTATCATGTGTTAATTGATAACACACTTTTTGGCTATGATTTAAACTCATATTTGATTTAAATCAATTGAACCATTAAAATTTCATGTATTTTTATTTTTGCACTTTACTTTTTTGCATTTGACTTTCAATGCAAGTTAGTGTAAGTTAGAATATGATTAATATAAAATGATATAGGGGAAATGAACTTAATATGGAGGTTAATATAAGCCATTGGAAATCCCTTCCAAATTTATTAAAACTAGAATTGGGGCACAAATGTCAATTAGAAGTTAAGACAAATCCCAGGTTCAATAGTTAGGCGATTGCAAATTTGAAAAGGAAATTATTTATTGTTCCAAGGATGCCATTTGAAAAACAAAAATTATTCTCATAAATGATACACCTTTACTATAAAAAAAAATATTTAGTTGACAATCATGTTGTGTGTTATGTCCTAATATTAGAGAACTTATTAAAATCTTTATTCAAGGATAATATTTTTTATAATATTTTATTGGATTTACTTCCATTAAAATATTATTTTTGTTATTAATTCAATGATATCATATTTGAGTACCATTTTGTAGAACTCAATGCTTCAATGCTTTACATTATGAAATGGTAGATAGTTAAATACATAGAATCACTATTTTAGGTATAACAAACCTCTAACTAAACTTGCAACTACCTCTGTCCTATAGTGCATGCATAGACCTTATGATGGGTGGTTATACCACATGAAATTTCATATGAGATATGATGTAATAACTCCTAACATACCATGTATTGAGTAGTTACTCAACTTACACATCATCTATGATGTAATAATTATTAACATTCCTACCTTGTTACATCATAGTCTTAGCTCTGGCTTTGTTTTTAGCTCTCAGCTCTTGCTCTGGCTTGTGGATCTCACTCTAACTCTAGATCTTTGGCTTCTAAATTGATGAAATGTTATAGGGTAATTTTTAAATTTGAGAGAGAAATTCCCTCCTCAATGTAGACTTTCTACTATTATACTTAGGAGTGTTGAGTTCTTTCGATCATGCACTCCAAAAACACTTTTTATTATAAATAGTTACTTAGTGCTTTCTAATACTTATAAAGTTCAATGCATGAATTATGTACATCATCCTTTATCTTAATTTGAAGTATATGCTACCATGCATCCTGTGTCGACCAGTAAATTGACTAGTTGCTAATTTTTATCTTGCATGTGATGGGAATAAAATTGTATACACCTCATTTTTCTTCTTCACCTTCTATTTTCATTGCGATCAAGTTTTGGATTCTTTACAAGTTATTTTATCATAATCTCTCTGATATGATAAATAGAATGTATGTTTTGAATAAATTCTTTAGTAGGTTTACGTACTTGTTTCAACCCCTTGAATGATCCCATAGCTACCATAGTCTTTCCTTGAACAAGAATGTAACATCCTATCAAGTGCTTAGTAGTCTTTAGAGTTGAACCATTATGGCCCAACAACTATTTATGTTGTCTAAAAACTCTCATGGCTTGTGCTTGTAATGGTTGCCTTTGTATCTTGGTAGTGTACTCCTGCTTGATGTATTCTTGTTGCTTCTCTAGTGGTTTGGAGTGATCAATTGATGCAATATTTCTTGTATAACAATTTGGATGATTTAAGGTCTGAGGTGTAGACCAATTGGTTTGACCAAACCTCGTAAGAGGGGTGAAGGTCCAAGGTTCAAATTTTGAGCCTCATCAAACTAAATTCTTATCCTTTTCCTAGTGCTTTCAATGGCGTAAAAGGTTTAAAATGATTATGGCATGTGGTTATAGGGGTGGATTGTGCAAAGAACTGTGTGGCAGATTTTAAGGTGAACAACACAGAATACTATGGTGGCCATAAAATTTAGATAGCTTACCCAAATTTATGGTGGACATAAAATTCAGATAACTTACCCTAATTCATGGCGGCTACCTATTCCACCATTTAAATAATAAAAAAAAATAATTTGGATGATTTGCATAGATCCAATTTTATTTTCTTGTCATTTGTTTGGTTGCTTCAAATTCATACCAAAAATTATTGTGCTATATTGGATGTGCTTGTGCAACGAACACATATTCTTCTTCTTCTTCTTGATCATTTTCTTATTCTTATTTAATTATATTTTCTTTAGCTACATTATTTTTTTCTACATTTCTCTAAATTTTTATTTGCTTGTCTGATGATGAACTATTTTGCTATTGATTCATCTCTCATGAAGGAGATCCATTTTTGAATGGATTATACCAACGCTCCTTCACTATGTCACCTTTTATACCACAAAGTTCACACATCCTTTGTGTGTTAAAAATATGTGTATAAGAATCATTTCTTTGATTCTGATATCCTTGAGAGTTGTTTCTCTATTAGAAGCACTATGGAGGTCTTATGCCTCTTCCAAATGGATGCTTCCATTTTTAATTTGAAAGAATTAATTGTCATATTCATATACTATATGTGAGGCCTCTACTTTTTAAGTAGGTTCACCAAATTTTCAAATCTTGGTGTTTGTTTAGTAAAACTTAACACTGTCACAAAAACATTATATTTTGAAGGGAGATATCCAAAAATAGTTGTAACTAATGTCTCATAAGATACTTGGTTTTCCAATTCTTGTAGTGATGCCTGTAATTTTGCAATTCTTCTATGGATGATTTGAGTTTTTCTCCACTCTTCATTTCAAGAAATGGAGTTGGCTTTGGAGAATTAAAATTAGAATTTGATTCTTTGATTCAAATATTATATATAACTTCTTCCATGCATATTTGGCCATGGTTGAATCTCGAATGTATTATTGCACTTCATTTGCTACTCCAAACATGATGATTAACCTTACCTTTTTGTCCACATTATCAAAATTTTTTGATCTTCATCTTCTATAGTAGGATTATTAATGGTTTCGTCTACTAGCCATATTTCTTCAAACTCAAGTTGTAACCTGAGTTTGGTTTTCTAGACAATATAGTTATTCCCCCTAAATAGTTGAAACTGGGAAACAATAACTTTGGTGCTCCACTAGCCATATCAAAATTTCATTAAATATAAATATTCTTCTTTTACTAAATCAACCTCAAAAAATTCTTTTTTTATGAGTATATATAAGTCTATATTAATGATTTAATTGATGCCTTAAATTTCAAGAATATTAATTGTCTCATTGGGCAAAAAATCTATATAGGAAAATTTTCTTCCTCTAAGGAATATTCTAATTCTTCAAAATTATATGCTTCTTCTTTTAACCTACAATAATAAAAGAAAAGAGTAAAGTAGTTATAGGATTTAATAAGCCCCTCCACAGTGTGTGTGTGTGATAATAAGCTTATTGATGGCTTAGATCCTTTTGTCGATGAATAAAAGTAGGTAACCTAGAACTTTGATTGCATCATGCTATTTTAAATTTGATTTAAAAATTGTAGTCCAATACTTTGGATGTTTCACAAAATGAACACCTTTTTTCTTTATGTGTTTGAATTTATTAACTTATGTCATATAAATTTTATTTAACTGATGCCATGGGCATTGCTAGTCTAGGCACTCATATTGCATTAATATTCTTGTCTTGGTGTCTTACTTGATTGGTGTTAATTTTATTAGATGCTATGATGAGTTGTGCGATTTTTGAATGCTTTATGTTATTGCAATCTAGGGATATGTATGCATTTTCAACTTGGAATATTCACATCCTTTTTATGAATAAACACTTTGCTTTGTTAGGTTGAGTCATATTGGATAGAGAATCAACTAGCATTCTTATCTTCTCTTCTATTGAGTTCTCTAGAGTGAAACACTTTACAAAATACCTTGTTGTTGATTAGTGTTCAATTTAACCTCTTGTGAGATCTTATCTAATAGAATGACTCCTTTTTTGCCATCTAGAAGTGTAGGTCAACTTCATCATTTATAAGTTGGACATACTTCTTGTATGATTTTGAGTCTACTACAAAGTTTTATATATACTAGAGGTTGCGATGCTTCAAGTTTATTTTTGCATGTGCATGAGACTTGGTTTCAAATATTCAAGAGATTATATGCTTCTTCTCAAGCTATTCTTGTGTTGGAGATGCCTCATGATTTATAAAGAATATTGCATCTTATACATTGACTTCTTGTATACTTTTCCATTGTTGGATTTTCTAAAATTGGTTATTCCTTGTGATGATATTTGTGTTCAGTATATTGTAACCAAAGATAAAAAATGGAGTCTCCTTTGCTGTATTTAACTTCTTTAAAGTTCTTCAGAGTAAGGCACCTATATAATTCCTTGGTTTTTTTAGATCTTTATTTTTTTGATCACTTCTTTGACTCTTCTTACTTCTTTAAATGGAGCTTTAATTATTGTTCTATTATTAGAGCATTCCTTTACTTCTTTTTCAACTAATTTCTAGGTATATTTGCCTTCTTATCATTCATATGTTTGTTATGTTACTTTTTGGAATGTAGTGCTTTTCAATTTGAGATGTGCCTTGTGCATTTGAATGTCAACTAATTATTCAGTGAGTAAATTTGAATTTTATGAACTTTACCTTCTTGTTGTTGTTTATTTTCTTGCAATTATTTATAAATCTTGTATAGATTTCTTATTACATTTGAAAATGGCAATGGGTTCTACAAGGGATACTTATGATCCCATATATTTTTTGTTTATCTTGAATTTTCTACTACTTGTAGGTTATGACCTTACTAGTCTTTGATAAGGTTGAGACCCTTTCACTTCTTGGAGGATTTTTGCCTCTTTGGTGTTTGGTAGGGATATTTCACCTTGAGACATTTGATTCCAAAAAGAATCTTCCATGAATTTTTTCTTCACAAAGAATATGGTTACCTCTTCATTTTGAGGTTAACTTTAATTAATCTATGACAGGGTTGTTTTACCCTTGAAAACTCTTTTTAATAGAAATCTTCATGAGCTTATTTGGATCAAAGGGAGAGGAAGATCAAAAAGAGAATTGGATATTCCTTCTACCTACTCTAATACCACATGTCAAAACTCAACACTTTGATGCTTTGAAATATGCAATATTATAAATACGTAGAATACCTATTCTAGGCATAACAAACCTCTAACTAAATTTACAACTATGTTATATAGTGCATCCATAGACCTTGTGATGAGTGGTTATACCACATTCTATTTCACATGGGATATGATATAATAACTTCTAACATAACTTAAAAACCATATTTTGAGTAGTCACTCAACTTACATACATATTATCTATGATGTAATAATTCCTAATGCCATTTTCATGAAGTATTTTTAGCTTAATTTTTTATTGAATATAATTTCATCTCTATTGAATTGCTAGGTTTTCTCTATCAACTATTTGATATCACTTTAATACAAAATAATTTAAGATAATTTACTTCTAAAATTTGAATCTCATCAAAATAGATATCAACACCATGAAAACTTGTTAGGCATTTGTTATTATTGTCTTCTCTTATTTGCTAAAGTAGGTGTAACCAATTAGACTATTAGTTAGGAGGTGAGACTATGGATATAATAAATAGGTTATATTTAAATATGGTTGTAACTAATATTGGTATCTTTATAACCAATGCACACGTATTTAAATATTTTATATTGCATGAGTGGAATTCCTGATTTATCAACATTGGTATTAGAGCAAGTGTGATATAGACCATATGAACGCATTCCCCTTTATGCCTCTAGATTCCCTTCCTACTCCATTAGATCCAAGAAAGTATGCTTTCATGATTGAACCTTGCACTTGGATATAAGCCCATTTTGGATTATAATGATTGGAAATCCTTGAAAATTAACCTTACATAGGGCTTATATGTTGGGCCATCCAAGTGATACAGTGTAGGTCTTATGTTGCATATACTTCTTGGAAGAAGTGGTAAAACTCTTAGGGGTAGAATTAAATTTTAAAAAGGTATTTCCACTTCCATTTATTTTATTAATATTATTTTTTAGAGAATACAATATGGAATAAGAGGTCTTGCAGTTGTTGGAGAAGATAGAATTCTAGTCCCAGGCATTGTTGCTACTCTTCCTCTTATTGCATGTTGATGATGAACTACTCGATGTTGACCCTACAAGCAATGTTGACTTGGAAAACTTCATATACTATGTTTGTCCCCTATCATTAGGTTCCACACACTTGGAAATTAAATACAACTCTCCAAATTCTAATTCCTCCTTGATATCTTCAACACTAAGAACACTCGACAGTAGCCAACACTCTCCATTGTCCAAAACATCATAACTTTAGAAAAGTGTCCAATTGTCACAAGATATTAAATTCCCCTTCTGTATTGTTCATATTTTATTTTACATAGAGTAGGAATAGTATAGAGTCCATCTCTCATAGAAAGAGATGAAATAGAATCTAGAGCCAAGGACAAGGTCAAGAATTTTATTCATGAATATTCTAATTACACACAACACCAAAAGCAAGAACCTATGTGATGGGAATAGGAAGGGCAATTCGGATATGTGACAAAAGGATATCCCTTAAGCTACATAAAATATGACCATGAGCATACAAATTATTCCATAGATTTTTATTTATCCTAACTTATCTCCAAGCCAGTCAAAAAAACTTGTCTAATGAGCATTCTACACAAAGCCACTCCATTAACGATAACTGATATATTTGGAGGTGTAGCATTTCAAAGGTAGGTGAATAACTAAATTAGCATTAAGAAAAAATTAAAAACTTACAAAGGTGGAAGTTTTAGGTTCAATCCTTGATTTTATGTTTTTGCTTTAAATTGTATATGTTAAAGGGTTAAAAATAGCCTTTCCCTTTTTTCCAATGCATGAAGCATTAAGTAGGGGAGTTGAAAAATTAGAAATAAAGTAAAATTAAAAAAATTAATTTAAAATTCATGCCCTAAATACATCTCAAATATTTTCTTAGGCACATTAGTAGTGTTTGATATCAACAACACCTTTGGCTTGCATTTATAGCCTAACAAAGTTATCATAATGATGTTTGTAGATCAACCATTTAAATTTTTGAGGAAAACAAGGTCATAATTTTTAATATTTTCCCTCCATAATAATACCCTCCTTATCACTATCACTCAAAATAAACCCTACAATTGCAAAATTCCAAGTATATAGGGAAGTTACACCCATGTATGAGGATATTTATTTAAGTAGGTGTCATTGATAGGGTGAATCTCTTTTCATATTGCCTTGGTACCTCATATGATTCTATTTAACATACCTTAAACCATCACATATAACCATGTATGTCAAGAGGACTAGCTGTTGAGCAAGGTGCAATGACAATATTGTCATTGTTGTCAACACAGTCAGATATATCGGTTGATGTAGTGGCAGTATTGTATTATTCTTTTTTCTTTCTATCTTCAATTCATCCAGAGCTGCAATTAGTTCCTCTTCCAAATTTACTTCTGCATCAATTTCTTCTTCATCACATTCCTGTTCTTTTTCTATTTTTTTCTTCTTTGAGTGCCATGAAAAGAGCTTCACCTATTTACTTTTCAGAATCCTCACCGCAGCTATCTTCTGATGAACTGACATTCTTGGAGATGAAACTTTTCTTCTTGAAGTTGCCTTTTCTAAAATTTGTTTTTTTCTTCCAGTCACTTCTTTCTTGGTGCGATCCTTCATCACTTTTGTTCTTCTCATTAAGTGGACATTTAGCTACAAAATGCCCAACGCCTCCACAATTGAAACATTTAAATGATAACTTTCCTCTGTATTTTCTTTTTCCCCTTTTTAGTTTTCGAACAAAGTTTGCTTCCATTTCATCTGATGTCTCTTCTTCCTCGGATTCTTGTTTTCCTTTCATATTTTTATGGGCTTTAAAAGCAGCTTCTCTATCTACGGGTTTAGATTTTCCTATTCTCATCTCATATGCAGTCAAAGAACCATGCATCTCATCCATACTAAAAGAATTTAGATCTTTAGCTTCTTCTATAGCTAAAACTTTAGAATCAAATCTTTGGGGAAGAGATATTAATACCTTTTTCATGATGATAGAATCTTTGATTTCCTTGTCGAGTCCTCTAATTGCATTAATGACTTCATTAAATCTTAGCATATATGCCTCTATGTTCTCATCGTCATTCATATTTAATACTTCGAACTGAGCTCAATGTGTTTGTAATTTGGCCTCCTTGATCTTAACGTCTCCTTCATGAATGCTCCTCAGTTTGTCCCATATTTCTTTTGCCATTTTACAACTCATAATCTTTACCAGTTCACTGTCCACTAATCCACACATGATAGCGTTCTTTGCTTTTGAGTCACTCTCAAAAAATTTCTTATCGAAAGCATCGATTGGAGAAGTGGTGGGTATTGTGTATCCACTATCTACTGAATCCCAAATGTTATATCCCAAAGCACAAAGATATGTATGCATCCTGAGTCTCCAAAATACGTAATTAGTTTCATCAAACAATGGTGCTTTGTTTGATGAGAAGCCTTCACCACCTACCATTGTGTCACTTCTAAGATCACCCTAGCCGGTTAAGCTTGTTCAGAAACCTTGCTCTGATACCAATTATTAGTCTCACAATGGCACTGAGAGGGGGGGTGAATCAGTGTAGCTCTTTAAAACTTAAATATTCAACTCTTAAATTCGAAACAATAAAAATTTGAAACCAAATAAAGCAAGTATAACAAGAGAACATCACACAACACAAGATGTACCGAGGTTCACCGATTTGGCTACATCCTCAAAATGACTGTTTGGACTCCCATCCAAATCCAGCCTTTGTAAAGTACCAACTTTACAATAAATTTACCAGCACCCACTGGAAGGAGCACCAACCCCTGATTTATCTACACCAACAGAAAGGAGCACCAACCCCTAATTTATCTGCACCAACAGAAAGGAGCACCAACCCCTAATTTATCTGCACCAACAGAAAGGAGCACCAACCTTTAATGGCCTCTTTGAATGGCATATTTAAAACCTCTAATTTTTTTTTTGTTTCTCCTTCCATGACTGTTCGTTTTCTCCTTCCCTTGTGCATGCATGTATTTTGGTTTTGAAAAAGGCTTTTCATTTCTATTTTGTGGCCCTTCGTTTCCTTTTCTCCACATAGGCATGCATCCACTTCTTTCCATGTGTAACGACCATCTTAGATGATTTCAAATCATTAAATATTCATTATGTAACGTTTTGTATTATTCATTGAATTTTGTCCTTATGTGACAAATTACCTTATTCAATATTCGATTTATTCCTTATAGGTCCACGTCACTAAGCAGTCTTCAGTTTCACTATCCTGGTGTTCATCACTAATATCAGATGCACTGTCAACTACTCTGTTCCTTTCGAAAAAATGCAACATGTCACGATATCGTGACACTTTTGTTTCTCTGCCTGCCTGCCATTTTTGAGTCGTGAAAATGCAACATGTCGCGATATCGCAACACTTGTTTCTCTGCCTGCCTGCCCTTTTTGAGTCGCGAAAATGCAACATGTCGTGATATCATGACATTTTTGTTTCTCTGCCTTCCTGCCCTTTTTGAATCGTGACACTTTTTATTTCTTGTTATTTCTCTTCTCTTTTGGCCACGAAAATGCAACATGTCGCGATATCGCGACACTTTTTTCTCGTTGCTTTTCTCTTTGCTTTGGACCGCTAAAATGCAACATGTTGCGTTATCGCGACATTTTTTTTTCTTTGCGGTGTTTTGCTTTTTATTTGATCTTTAGCATATGGGCCACTTTGGTCTTCTTGGAAAATATGCAAAAAGGTGGGTCCCCAATTTTGGGGTACATGATGATTTTTTCAACTTTGCACAAACAACCTGTAACAACTTCACCCAAACATCAAAAACATCCTCATAAGCATTTAACATCACTGTACATACTCTGAATAACCTCTGAACTCCTGTCCACTGCATCAACCGATCTATCTGACTATGTTGACAACAATGACAATACTGTCGTTGCACCTTGCTCAACAATCTCTCCCTTTGGAATTGTTGGCAACACACATGCAATTTCCTGTAACTCTTCTCCCCCTTTGAAAACAATACCAAAGGGCTGCTGCAAACTCCCCCTGAGTCCATGCACAACATTCTCAGGCAAAAATTATTACACTTAGCAAAAATCACAAACATCAACAAAAAGATAAAAAAATACACAAATGCTTCCCCTGAGAATGTGGTCCTGATAGCTAGTCAATTCTTGGGAAGCGTGACTACTCCTAATTTATTGTGAAGGTACTCAAAGAATTCCTTGGGCAATGGTTTTGTGAAGATATCTGCTACTTGCTCTATTGTTGGAACAAAATCCAACTTAACCTCACCTTTTGCAACTTTCTCCTTCAAAAAGTGATACTGGATAGCAATATGTTTTGTGTGAGAATGCATAACCGGATTCTTTGAGATGTTAATGGCACTGGTGTTATCACACTTAACTGAAATTGTCGCTGCAAGATATTTCAGGGTTTGTTTCATCCATAATACCTGCATATAACACGTTGTCGCTACAATATATTCTGCCTCTGCTGTGGATAAGGAGACTGACTCTTGTTTCTTACTGTGCCATGTGACCAACCTGTCTCCAAGATAGAATGCACCTCCATTGGTACTATTTATGTCATCTACACATCCTGCCCAATCTGCATCTAAATATGCAATAAGGGTGAAGTCCTTACCTTTAGGATACCATAACCCATACTCCATAGTACCCTTGAGGTACCGAATAATCCTCTTCACTACTGTCACATGAGTCTTCTTGGGACTAGCCTGAAATCGTGCTACCATGCATACTGCTTGCAAAATATCTGGTCTGGTAGCTGTCAAGTATAGTAAGCTCCCAATCATAGATCTATACATGGTTTGATCAACATGTGGAGATTTTTCATCCTTGCTCAACTTGCAACCTGTCGTCATGGGAGTGCTAACTGGCTTAAAATCCTCCATTGTGAACTTTTTTAGCATCTCTTTCACATATTTAATTTGAGAAATAAATATGCCCTTCTCATTTTGATTAACTTGCAACCCAAGGAAATACGAAAGTTCACCAATCATTAACATTTCAAATTCTTTCTGCATCTTATTTGCTAAATATTTACACGACTCATCTTTGCTGCTGCCAAATATGATATCATCTACGTATACAACAAGAACAATAAGATGGCCATTTTCTATTTTGACATACAAATTACTATCCACCATACCTTTCTTGAACCCTTGTTGAGTAAGATAGTTGTCTAGCCTTGCATACCATGCTCGGGGTGCCTGTTTTAAGCCATATAATGCTTTTTTCAACTTGCAAACCAAGTTGGGATCATCACCAAGTTGGAAACCATCTGGCTGCTCAATATAAACCTCTTCTTCAAGTTTCCCATTCAAAAATGCTGATTTCACATCCATTTGATAAACTTTGAAATTCTTGTAAACTGCTAAAGCTAGAAACATTCTAATTGCCTCTAGTCTAGCCACAAGTGCAAAGGTTTCCTCAAAGTCAATACCTTCAACTTGTGCATAGCCTTTACATACCAATATTGCTTTATTCCTGACTACCTGTCCCTCTTCATTCAATTTGTTTTGAAAGACCCATTTAGTACCGATTATATTTTTATTTGCAGGTCTTGATGCTAACTCCCAAGTTTTGTTTTTCTTGATATGATCTAATTCTTCATTTATTGCCTTCATCCAAATTTCATATTTGCTTGTGTCAGCAATATTTTTGGGCTCAATGCTGGATAATAGAGAGTAGTTACTTACTACTCTTCTTCGTGTCTGAACACCAACTATGGGGTCTCTAATTATTTGCTCTCTAGGATGATCTTTCTGCTAGATGCCTGTTTTGAATTTCTTATTTTCTTCCACTTCTGAATCACTATTTGAATCATCTGAGTCAATTTTTTATTTCTTTTTCATTTCATTTTCCTCATCTCCTTCAATAACCTCTTCATAAATTGGGTAGTTATATTCAAAGCTAATTACTTGTTCCCTACCTTCATCAACTTTAACATTAGCACTATCCACAATTTTCCTTAGCCTCTTGTTGTAGCATTTGTAAGCTTTGATTTTTGATGAATAGCCAAGAAAAATACCTTCATCCGCTCTATATTCAAACTTACCAAGGTTTTCTTCAGTTCTTTTGATGTAACACTTGCTGCCAAAAACTTTAAAGTATCTTATTGTTGCCTTTTTACCGAACCACAACTCATAAGGAGTTTTGCTTTCATGCACCCTCAACATGCACCTATTTTGGATGTATACCGTAGTATGGACTGCCTATTTCCAAAATCTATCTACTACTTTGCTCTCAGTCAACATAGTCCGTGCCATTTCCTGCATTGTCCTATTCTTTCTTTCTAACACACCATTCTGTTGAGGTGTCCTGGCTGCTAAAAACTATCTCCTAATACCATATTTTTCACAGTACTCTGTAAAATCCTCTGAAATGAACTCTCCTCTATATGATCTTAAAAATTTAATCCCTTTTCTTGTTTGATTCTCAACTTGGTTTTTTAAAACCTTGAACATCTCAAAAGCTTCTAATTTATGCTTCAAAAATAGTACCCATGTCATCCTAGAATAGTCATCTATACACAACATAAAATATTTGTCACCATTTATGCTTTGCGTTCTCATGGGTCCACATAAATAAATATGTATTAGTTCCAAAGGTTTTCTTGTGTAGTACTCTTTTGTTTTAAATGAGAATCTAGTTTGCTTCCCATTTTGGCATGAAGCACAAATACTATTTGATGGTTTTCCAATGGTGGGAATATCTCTCATTGCCTTTTTTGAGCTGATTTTTACTAGATTGTCAAAACTGATATGACCGAGCCTCTTGTGCCACAACCAATTTTCTTCTTCCTATCCAATCAAGCAAGCTCCTTCTGAAGTCTCTAAGAGAGTGTACAGGTTGCCAGATGTCCTCGATCCAGTTGCTATCAACTTTCCACTGTTTGCTTTTCTGACTTCACAACCCTGCTTCTTAAAAATCACTTCATGACTTCTATCACAAATCTAACTTACACTTAACAAGTTATGCTTCAGACCAACCACAAACAAGACTTCTTTTGACTTGATTTTTTTGTCATTGATCTTAACTGAACCTTTGCCAACTATCTTAGCTCCATCATTATTTCCAAATTTTACTAAACCACCTTCATATTGCTGTAACTTCTCAAATTTCTGTTTGTCACCTATCATATGATTAGAGCATCCACTATCAAGTATCTATGGTGCAAATTTATTCTATGCTTTAAATGCTATTTGTACGATCAGGGATTCCTTTTCTTCCTTAGATCGCTCTTTTTCTTTCCACTCTGGTTTGATTATAGTTTTGGGCTCTTGTTTTGAATTTTCTTTTTCAGTAGCTTGTGCATGTTTTTCGAGAAATTTTCTATTTTGTCTCATTCCATTTGGTTGAAATTTTCTTCCCTAAAATTGATTTTATGCAAATGTACTTCGACAATTTCTTGCAATGTGCCCAAAATTATGACAGTTATAACATTCTACTGCATAATTTATCAAAGGTGAAAAAACATTTCTACTGGTAAAATTCCTTGGTCTTACATTATACTTGCAATCTAAAATCTTATGTCCATAACCATTGCATTTAAAACAGTAACCAGAAAAGAGATGATTGAACCTGGGTGATGGTATTTACCATGTTGTCGTAGGAGCCATAAATCTTCTTCTTCTTTGATGTGTGACATTGGTGAATCCATCATTGTCAATTCTCCTTTCATGCCTTGCATTATTGCTTTCTTTTGCATGAGTCAATTTTTCTTGATCAACTTGTTTCTTATCTTCATTCTTTATGGATTCTTCATTTATGGCCTTTGATCCATTTGATGATTCTCCTTCATCAAAGCCCAAACCAAATTTGATGCCTGTAGTCTTTTGGTTATTTATGATCTTATCCAGCTTCATAGAACTTTCTTCATGTTTGTGATAACAACTAATTTTACGATTCATCTCTTCTATCTGCATCCTTAAACCAACAATCTCTTCTTCTAGCTTGCTGCAATAATCTATTTTCATGGTTATTTGCACTTCGAGATCTTCGGATATTTTCTTGGATTCTTCTATCTGTACTTTCAAATTGGTTATGATTTCATTTGCATCCTCAAGATTTCTTGAAATTTTCTTATTCTTTTTTATTTCTATCTTCAATTCATCCAGAGCTGCAATTAGTTCCTATTCCAAATTTACTTTTGCATCAATTTATTATTCATCACATTCCTGTTATTTTTTTGTTTTTTCTTCTTTGAGTGCCATGAAAAGAGCTTCACCTATTTCCTTTTCAGAATCCTCACCGCAACTATCTTCTGATGAATTGACATTCTTGGAGATGAAACTTTTCTTCTTGAAGTTGCATTTTCTAAAATTTGTTTTTTTCTTCCAGTCATTTCTTTCTTGGTGTGATCCTTCATCACTTTTGTTCTTCTCATTAAGTGGACATTTAGTTGTAAAATGCCCAATGCCTCCACAATTGAAACATTTAAATGGTAACTTTCCTCTGTATTTTCCTTTTCCCCTTTTTATTTTTTGAACAAAGTTTACTTCCATTTCATCTGATGTCTCTTCTTCCTCGGATTCTTGTTTTGCTTTCATATTTTTATGGTCTTTAAAAGCAGCTTCTCTGTATGTGGGTTTAAATTTTCCTATTCTCATCTCATATGCAGTCAAAGAACCATGCATCTCATCCATACTAAAAGAATTTAGATCTTTAGCTTCTTCTATAGCTGAAACTTTAGAATCAAATCTTTGGGGAAGAGATCTTAATACCTTTTTCACGATGATAGAATATTTGATTTTCTCACCGAGTCCTCTAATCACATTAATGACTTCATTAACTCTTAGCATATATGCCTCTATGTTCTCATTGTCCATCATCTTTAATACTTCAAAATGAGCTCGATGTGTTTGTAACTTGGCCTCCTTGATCTTAACGTCTCCTTCATGAATGCTCCTTAGTTTGTCCCATATTTATTTTGTTGTTTTACAACTCATAATATTTACCAGTTCACTGTCCACTAATCCGCACATGATAGCATTCTTTGCTTTTGAGTCATTCTCAAATAGTTTCTTACCGACAGCATCGGTTGGAGAAGTGATGGGTATTGTGTATCCACTATCTACTGAATCCCAAATGTTGTATCCCAAAGCACAAATATATGTCTGCATCCTGAGTCTCCAAAATGCGTAATTAGTTTCGTCAAAAAATGGTGCTTTTTTTGATGAGAAGACTTCACCACCTTCAATTGTGTCACTTCCAAGATCACCCTAGCCGATTAAGCTTATTTAAGAACCTCGCTCTGATACCAATTGTTAGTCTCATAATGACACTGAGAGGGGGGTGAATCAGTGTAGCTCTTTAAAACTTAAATAAAACAAGTATAACAAGAGAACATCACACAACACAAGATGTATCAAGGTTCACCGATTTGGCTACATCCTCAAAATGACTATTTGGACGGGAGTCCAAACAATCATTTTGAGGATGTAGCCAAATCGGTGAACCTCGGTACATCTTGTGTTGTGTGATGTTCTCTTGTTATACTTGCTTTATTTGGTTTCAAGTTTTCATTTTTTTGGCTTTAAGAGTTGAAGATTTAAGTTTTAAAGAGCTACACTGATTCACCCCCCTTCTCAATGTCATTGTGAGACTAACACTAGCTTATTCCACATACTAACAAGCATATAGGAAGGGTAGGCATATGGAAATGTTTGGTATATCAGATTGGCAATATATTGAAAGGGGGACCATTTGAGAGTTATAAGGAACCCTTTCCATGGTTATCCAAATTTTTTTTCTTATAGATTCATAACTAATCAAAGGTTCAAAATTTGAACATTAGAAAAATAAGATGAGAACCATCTTGGTAGCTAAGAAATTCTAGCATATTGTCATCAACAGAGTCACTTGACCTATAGAGAATGAAGGTGAATGACAAAAATTTGATGATGTAGATGCTAGAGCATTGATGATCATCATCCTTGCCATAATATATGTTATTTAGCCACATATTTTTGAAGCACAAACATCCAAGGAGTCATGGGACACACATTCTACCATCTAATAAATAAATAATACTTCACCCTTAGCTTTAACTTCACACATTAAGAGTCCAATATGGAGAAACCATTGAGGTTTTTCTTCACAAAGTTGTAGAGTTGAAAGCTATATTAGATGCCATGAGAAAAAATATAGATGATAAGATCTTGGTACCCATCATACTTAGAGATATACTAGATTCATTGAGTGTTGATAACTTCCTTGCAAGTTTCAAAAAGGGAGGAATCTATTATCCTTGGACAACATGCCCCCATTTTACACTCTACATAGGGCCCCAATTTTCTTGCATTCTAGAGTTAGTTATATATATATATTTTTGGACCTTTTATGCTATGAATATTAGTGAGCTCATGTTTATAAATTCCAATTTTGTTTATGTTTTTGATTGGATCTAGATATTGTACAATATTGGGTTTTCAATTTTATGTTATCCTAAAAAAAACAAAAAAAATTCTTACTGTCAGGCGTGCTTTGGGTCTTCTTTAGTCTTGGCCAAGTTCCTTCTTTGGAATTTTAGAATTTTAAAGTTTTTTTTTGGTGAAATGCATTTTTCCAAATCCTGAAACCTTGAAATCCCAAAACCTCAAAATCCCATTCAAAGACTATTTGAAACCCAGAGTATTAAATAATATTTTCCCCATGCAAACTAGTTTTTTTACCTCTTTTTTGTAGGTAATCTTTCGGAGGCCATAAATTTTCATCCAGAGCCCTGATTGAGCTCAAACCAGATGCATTAGAAATCTTACGATGAGCTCTACTCAACCCATGCATATTTTTTTTTTGTAAATTTTTTTCATTGGGCATGGATTTTATCTTCCATCATGCAAGGATCCAAAAACTAGAAAAGTATCCGGATGTCCCCCTTCCACCTGGAATGCATGATTTAATGAGCCAAAATTATTTGTCATTGTAATCTATGAAGACTTGAAAAAGGGATTCAATTTAAAATTATTATTTTGTGGAAGTCCAACTTTGAAAATGGAGGGAAAATTGCTTTTTGCAGTTTATAAAAGAAACTTGCGCTCATTTGCAATGGCCCCTCCAAAAAAGAAGAAATAAAAAAAACTTGGAATACTCTTAGCAACAACATTAGAATAGGTTTATTTTTTTTCATTTTTTCTTCTGGAGGCTCCTAGTTATTACTACAAATGTATGGAAAATTACTTCATGAATAGAGAAATTTATTGAAGATACTGGTGTAATTACAATCTATGCATATTTATGGTGGTTGCAATTCTATTTTTGGTAACTTTTATTCCTTGCAACTGTGTGCATACTGGTTGCCTGGAGGTGTGTTCATGCTTGTATTTCTTATTGTATGCTATGGTAAATCAAGGAGATTCAAGTTTTATTTCTCTTGACCCTCTTATTTTTGCATTTTTTTGATCTCCTCTAGTAGATTAGTGGTATAGATTATATGATTACTTCTCTTAGTTAGCTATAGTTATAGTGTGTGTGTAAGTCGATGCTGGAAATTTCTGAATTTTACTAAAGCTTATGGGTAGTATTAAATTCAGATCTCATATATTGAATGTGCTACAAAAAATCCAAAAAAAAAACTTGTGGATCACCAACTTAGCCTCCACTGAGTAAACCCTGCATGGTTGAGACCCAACCTACCTAAACCTTGGAGGAAATATCTTTTGTTTTCAAGAGAGAAGATCTATTGTGTGTGTGTTCCACCTATTGAAAATCTTATAAAAAAAAGTGGGTCAATAATATCCTTTAATGAGTTGCTGAATGTGCTTCAATAGAAAGAAGCAACCAACAAGTTAAAGGATCAATTGATTAATAATGCACTAGTTTCCAAGAAGTATACAATAAATAAGATAGATAAGGGTCTTTTTCCATCATCATCATCATCAGAAAAAAAACCTTAGAAACAAGAGGTATTTACATACCTATGGTAAATATGAACATGATACAAAGAGTTGTTGGTATAATCCTACGACTCAAGGAGATTGTCTATAAACCTCATCACAAGAATACACAATGCAAATCATATCCTAAGTAGAAGTAACAAAAAGGGCATGTTGAGCATAAATAATTTGATTTATAATCCAAATAGGCATATAAGGTGCTAATCCAAGGCAATAAAAATATCAAATGATGAAGTTTAGTATATTGATTCAGGTGCTAGTAAGCACATGACTGTAAACAAAGTGTAGTTTGAATCATTATAAGCCAAAGCAAATTATGTCAAAGGAGTGGGATATTTTCCTCTTAATCTTCCTAGAGGTAGATGCATGATTCAAAAGGTACTATATGTATCTAGACTAGCAAATAATTTATTGTCTATACCACAATTTCTATATCAAAATATAGTGGTAGAATTTTGATTTGTTAATGGTAATAAGAAGTGTTTTATAAGGAGACATGATAAGATTATGTTAACATGTTTCTACAAGAATGGATTATTTATGCTTGATGTCATATCACCTATTAATGTCACACTATCAATAGCAATGAAAGATGTTACCTCCATTTAACATGGGAGATATGGTCATCTAATTTTAGGATATTTACTTCAATTGAGTAAGACTCAAATGTTATTAGATTTTCCTATCCTTTCACTAGAATTTCTAGTATGCTTGGATTGTTTGGTAGGGAAGCAACACCAATTACATTTTGAGGTAAGTACTCATCAAACAAAAGGATAGTTGTATGTGATATACACCAATCTAAATAGACCCATGCTAGCTAGTTTAATGGATGTAAGTACTTTTAGTTGTTTGTGGATGACTACTCATGGAATGTGGGTGTATTTATTGCAATTGAAGTTAGATGCACTCTAATATTTCTAGCACTTTAAGAAGTGTGTAGATATAGAAATTGAGTATTCCATTCAAGTTATCTTCTCAGATCAAGGGGGAATATACATCCAACAAATTTTTATGGTTTCTCATATAGAATGGGATCAAACAATAACTCACTATAGCATACACTCCACACCATAATAGGATTGTCAAAAGGAGGAAGTATTCCATCATAGAGATGATTCACTACATGCTCATAAGAGCCAATCTATAGTAGTAGTATTGGCATGAAACTATTTCCACTTCCATGCGTCTTCTAAATAGATTTCCCATAAACAAACTACAAGGAGTTACACCTAAAGAAGCTTGGTCTAGGAGGAACACTTCAATTATGCCTCTCAGAGTCTTCAAAACTAAGGTATACATGCATGTGCCAAAGTTACAAGGGACATAAAGACCCCCTTCCCTTGAATAATTTAGCCCTATGTACACTAGAAGTTTCAAAAAAGTTTCCATTAATATTGGAAGTGATAAAAAAAGGGGAAGACCCCCTAATTCGAAGCAAAGGAAAAAGGACATCGAAGATGAAATTGTAAATGGCACTCAAACAAATTTAATCTTAGATATGTTTGCATAGGCACAAGATGAAACAAAGAGAACCAAATCCTCCTTGCAACAAGGCAAAGGAGGGAGGAAATATTCCAACAAAAATTCAAAATGAAAATCCTCTCATGGAATGTGAGAGGCCTCAATGGTCATGCCAAGCAAAGACTGGTTGCTACCATGAGGAAAGAAGTAAAGCCTAATATTTTTATCATGCAGGAAACCAAACTTGATGGTTCCTAGAAAAGGTTGTGAAGGAAGCTAAAAATATAACATCCATGGCAATATGTAATCAAATTCATAAGATATAACATGAAATCAATGCAAAGAGAAGGAAATATAAGAAATAGTGCCCATTTTATTCATATTCATGAGTTCTATTTTACATGAGGTTACAAGAGCATCCCTCTGAGGGATTGACCATTTGATACATATTATAAATAAATCACTCCATGTGATAGATGTCTTCAACATATTCTTAGAATCCTCAAAACTTGATTATAGGAGGGATTATCTTGAGAACCTCCACTTCTTGATGTCAAGAAGATGGATCTTGATGATATTTGACCTTGAAATTGCTATATGACCTACACATATGAAACTACAGATATATTCAGTAGCATATGAGGCCTCTCAAAATGAGGCTCATTTATTGAATAGTGTAAACCATATAGCAAATGCATGAAGATATAAAAAGATGCATGAAATACTAGAAAGAATGTTTGTAATACAAAAATAAATGCAAATGATGAAAGAAATACCTCTAATATATACTAGAAAACAAATTGAAATGCTAGAAATGACAAAAATATATGGCTAAAATATAGGAAAATATCTATCAGACCATAGTCATTGATGATCAGAGTAGCCAGCTCTGCTAGCCATTATCAATGTTAGCAACTTCATCTATAGGCCGCTATCAAAAATAGCGACCATGAGGCGAGGGCTTTGATCTCTAAATACTAATCTAGTATCTATCGATTCTATTGTAGAATTGATGTTCAAGGGTTTCTTGTGTCTTGGAACATGATTTTGTGATGAAATTGGATTCAAATAATTGCAATTAGACACTTGAACAACTAGGTTAATCTTCAATCTAGGGTAGTCTCCATTGATGGACAAACATGTGTCATTATACAATTGGACAGGGCTCCACTACACCTCAAAGGGATGTTGATTCACTTGTCAATCTAGTAGGGCTTCGTTATGGCATATGCTCATCAATTTCTCTAGGGTTTGCTATTAAAATTTGGGGTCTTAAATAGACACCCAATCCCCTTGTCTTAGCTTCATAGGGAAGGCAAGATAAAGAAGCAGTTATATTTAGGCAGTTGAGAAGATGCATCCAGAAGCTTCGATCTCCTAATCATCCAAGAAGCTGTTAGATGTAATGGATTTCACTTCGCTTTGGTAGCCTAAGTTGGTTACAAAGTTAGCCTATCGACCAACACTAGGGTAAGTAGCCCTTATCTACTATTGATAGGTACGACTAGCTTCTAGATGCTATGATCATTGGTAGCTATGATGGCAACTACTATTGATGTCAGTAGATAGAGTTGCATAGGACTAGGTTGCCCTAAATGAGTTGTTAGAACCATTGTTAGGTATTGGAAGGTCCAATATCAGTCATATGGTTTGTGTCCATATGAGTAGCCTCCTAAACATGACATGTTTTAGGTGTCTACAGAGTTGCCAAAGTTATATGGAAGAATAGTGAATTCACTGCAAGCCCAACTTATGGTTCTTCAGGAAAAATTCTATCTTTGGGACCCATCTAAATTAGAAGGAAGACTTGTTTCTTCATATGATAGAATCACCAATGTTCTATTTTTCAACAAAGATACCAATGCTTGTTGGATCCTTTCAAATATTTATGCCCCCAATACCCCTCATGGAAGAGTAAATCTATGTAACACTCTAAGCCAAATGATATCCATATTTTACAACAATCATTAGATCCTTGCGGGAGACTTCAACTCCCCCCTGTACCCTTCTGATAAAAGTGGAGGAACAATCATCTCCTATAGAAATTATGAAGACTTTAGTGAGTTTTTTGACAATAATGAATTGATGGATGTTCAGCTTAAGGGAACCAAATATGCATGGAGTAACAAGATAATTGGAACCCAACATATCCAACTCAGGCTTGATAGGTTCCTTCTCTCCAAGGATGTTGTTCCATTACTTGGGGAAGCATCCCTCCAAGCTCTTCCCAGACTAGGATCTGACCATAATCCTTTAGTTTTTTAGGGTCTTAGGCCCCCTATTTTCAAAACCCCATTTCAATTCAAATATATGTGGGTTTAACACCCTGACCTTAGGGAACAAATTTTAGAATGGTGGGTTCAAAGCTATTCAGGACAACCCATTGTTTAAGTTGCAAAAAAGCTTTGATTTATTAAGAAAAATCTCAAGGTGTGGAACAAGGAATTTTTGGTAATATTTTTGAGAACAAGCAAGTGATCAAAGAAATATTGTAAATCATTGAAGATTAAATTTAGCAAGGATAGGATAACATCAAGACCAGAATTGAGGGAAGACAATTTTTGGTTGACTATCATAACATTCTTGAAAAGGAGGAAATATTTTGGAGATAAAATTCTAGAGCCCTTTGGCTCAAGGAAGGAGATGCTAACACCAAATTCTTCCATGCATCAACCCTAAAGCACATAAGCTTCAACAAAATCAAAGAGTTAGTTAAGAGTGAAAACTCACTTACATCCTACATTCATGAAATTAGGTGTGAAGCTGTCAACCATTTTGAAGCTATCCTTGACTTTCAAAATCCTGTCATTGCCCGATCCTGTGAATTTCTGCTCCATCACATCCTCAATATTGTTAGTCCTAAAATTAACGATCAACTCATAAGATCCTTTTATCATGATGAGATTAAACAAGCACTTTTCTACATGCAACCCAAAAAATCCCTAGGTCCTGATAAATTTTCCCCTTGGTTCTTCCAAATTATTTGGGACATTATGGGTGATGAAATATGCAAAGCTATTCAGGATGTCCAGTAGTCCAAAGCTATTCCCAGGGATGTCAACTCAAATTTTCTAGCCCTTATTCCCAAAGGTGCAGTTTGCAGATCCATGTCTGATTTTTGGGCCTATTAGCCTATGCAATGTGCTCTACAAAATCTTAACCAAAGTTTTAGCCAATAGATGAAAGGTATCCTCCCTTCCATCATTGACCCTTATAAAGGGAGCACTATCCAAGGTAAAATAATTATCGATGGAGTTATTAAAATTCATGAACTCATGCATTCTATCTTCCAAAGTAAAAAACCTAGTTTTTTTCTTAAGTTGGACATGAGTAAAACATTTTATAGAGTTTCTTGGGATTTCATTTTTGCTATCCTTCAAAATTTCAAATTTCATCATGATTATATTAACCTCATTAAATCTTGCATCACCACAACATGGTTCTCTATCATTATTAATGGGTCTACTGCAGGCTACTTTCCAAGTGCTAAAGGACTAAGACAAGGTGATCCCTTATCTCTCTTGCTTTTTATTATCCTTGCTGAGTCCTTGGGTTGATATCTTAAAGCTACCTATGATTTTGGTGCTATTTTAGGAATCAAAGCTACTTTCTTACTAAGAATTTTCACTCACCAACAATTTTTTGATGATACCATCTTAGCAACATTTGCATCCGTGGTTGAAGCTAAAACCATTAAAATTATCCTCAAACTTTATGAAGAAGATGTAGGTAAAAAAATTACCTACATAAAAAGCAAGATTTATTTTTTAAACATTGCTATAACTCGATAGGCTACAATTTTCTACATCCTTGAATATACCATAGTTGATCTCCCATATTCATACATAGGCCTTCCCATTTTCATAGGCAATCCTAGTGACACTATGTGGAATAATGTTCTTGAAAGACTCCAAAAAAAGCTTGTTGGGTGGAAGGGAGCCCTCCTTAGTCAAAAAACTAAAGCTACCCTAGTCTTAGCTTACCTTCAGAGCATTTTTGTCTATTTTTCATCTATATTTAAGGCCCCTGTAGTTGTTTGTTCTAAATTGAGCAGATTCAAAAAATATTCTTATGGTTAGGATATGAAAATAAATAAAGGTTCCCTTTAGTATCCTGGGATAAAGTTTGTACCACCAAATTTCAAGGATACCTTGGTGTTTGAAGGATCAAAAAGATAAATATGACCCTCATTGCAAAACAAGCTTGGAAAATATTCACTAACGCTAACATTGAGTGGGTATCTATAATAAGTGGAAATATATCTAGCACCATAGCTTTATGGATGAAGGAGTTCCTTAGATTGGTTTAACATTCTAGAATTCTATTATCCAATCTAGACCCATCATTAAAAAATATATCAAATAGCAGCTTGGTGATGACCAAACTATTAATTTTTGGAAGGACCCTTAGGCCTGTGATCACCCTCTTATTGATGATCCCATCCTTTCTAGCCTAAAATCTCTTACCGATCATATATTTGGTAGAAAAGTTTTTCATTTCATATCTTACACCTAAGGCTTTCCCTTTTGGAAACCCATTCCTTTTGTCCTCATCAGTAAAAAGCTTTCACAGATAGGTAATTCCTTGTCCTGCCTGCTTAACTCATGTGTTATTCCCTTTGCTCACTCTCCTAACCAACCCTTTTGGAAATAATGTGATATTAGCCTATTTAATGTCAAGTATACCTACATAATGCAAGAAACTATCCATACTTTCCCAATCCCAATCAACCTTTTGTGACAAAAAAGTCTTGTTCCAAAAGTTGGATTTTTCTCTTGGTTGGCTACCCAAAACATAATTTCAACAATTGAAAACATCATGAAGTGTGGTATCATCATCCCTAACTAATACTTTATTTTCTTATCTACTTGGGAGTCTACCCATGACCTTTTCATCGAGTGCAACTTCTTAGCAGCAATCCTAAACTTTCTCTTAAGCACTTTCAACATCGTCTGGGTTCATCCTAATTCCCTTGTGGATTTTTTTACTCAATGGACCAATCCATTTTGCAATACTAGAATCAAGTTCCTATGGACCTTATACCTTCATAATTTCCTTTGGTAAGTGGCTTGAGCACAATAATAGAGCATTTTATAGCCTGTCTAAATATCCCATGTCCATTGGCAATAAAGTGCTCTATTTTACCACTAAGAATGCCCAACTCATCTTAACTTGATCACCCATATTTTATTACCTTTATATCAAGCTAGAAATAGAGACAATGCTAAGTGGAGTCCTCCTGAAGGTTGGCTAAAATTAAACTTTGATGGATCTTCCAAAGGTAATCCTTGAAGAATTGGATTAGGGGGTGTTGTTCATGATCATAATGGTAGAATCATCACTGCATATGCTAAAAACTTGAGCACTTAGACTAGCCATGTTGCTAAAGAAAAAAATCTCCTTCATGGCCTAATCATTGTGGAAAATATCTATTGTAGACTCATTTTCAAAGGTGACTCCTTAAATGTAATAAATTACATCAAAAAAGATAAAGCACTAGCATGGAGGATCGACAATATAATATCAAAAGCCAAAATACTTCTTCACCATTTCCATGAATCCATCGTTCAAAATTTTTTTAGGGAAGCTAATAGAGCTGCTGAATCTATGGACAACATGGGACCCAATGTGGAATCCCTAACCATTTAGAATAATGAGTTTCCTCAATCCCTCATTGATGCCTCCATCTGTGATTGTCCACATATTGGTTAAATCTCTCTTATTGGTTAACTGGGTTGGTTGCCCCATATTTGACCTTATGTGGCTTATCTTGCCAAGTATTGGTTATCCTAACTTATTTGTTATAATATTAACCATTGATATGACATGGAATACCATCTTGAAGATTAGTCTAGTAATATTATCCACAATTATAGCCTGCCTACTATTTTTTTTATCATGATCGGGTCACTTTGCCTCTTCATCCATGCCACCCATTTACATTTCATGTGGTCTTTTAATTTTACCCTATCACCTATCCCTGTAACACCTTCACCCTTTCTCATCAAGCCATATATCATCATCTTAGCTTTTCTAGATGTCCCATGTGTGGTAATAACCCAAAGCCTTTTTTTTAATCACCAATGTTTCCTTTATCTAAAGTGCCTCATTTGTTACCCTTGACAACTAATAGTATCGAGGCACCATTTCTCCCAGTGATGCTATTGTGAAGGAAAAATTTAACCATCCTTGTTGGCACCTTTCCTAAATAAGAAGTGTTCATTGCACCAACACTCATGAATCAATCATTTCCACAAATCGATACCTACAATGGTCACCTAATTTTTCTCAATCTAGAATATTCCATTTGCATGACATCTATTATATCATAATTCTCTCTTACTCCCATATCCTTGGTCTAGTTGTTGCAAATTTTCCATGGCCCTCCTCAAGCCTGAGTCACTTCAATTGGATCCTATGAGTGAAGATATCTTGTGGTCTTATGGATTCATTCCATTCCTGAAGAAGTTTAGTGGTAATGACAAGGAGGTCTCTAATGATATTGTAAATTAATAGAACAAATGGAGCATCATCATTCAAGGCTTGGAGTTGATCATAAATGTTTGTTTGCTAGCTAATATTATTGGGTTTCGACTGATGAGTGCACCATAAAAAGGGATAGACATAATTTTGTGATATAAATTGACTATTTTATCGATAAATATAAGAATATTATTTGGAAGAATGGTGGTATAGTTAGGACATCACTTCCATCACCCTAGGATCAGGTGATGATCCCCATAATTCAGTATTTGACAGTTGAAAACATAAATATTCCATTACATAGTTTCCATCTTGTATTCCTAAACCATCTTTGAGATGTTAAGCTTATTAACATTCTTGATCACTTGTATCGCTCCATCGAGATTTCTATTGAAACAATTAGAAAGCAAAAGTCCACCTACTTTATCCATTAGGGTTTGTAGTTAATCATTTACAAGCATACCCTTGAAGAGTACAATAAGAAATCCGTAATTACCAATAATCCTTCTAAATAACCTATGAAAATCCCTAGCCATGTTACCCCTATCACTAAGGATCCCAACAATAAGGGTGATCCTGAGTTTGTCTCCCTTGAATCTAAGTCGAAGATCCCTTGTTATGTGAAGCAAGAATATGACTACATGGGGTTTGAATTAAGGCATTTATCTCTTAGAAAGCTCAAATATAAGGAAAGTGCAAGTAAGGCTTGGTGCTCTAGAAGATACAAGAAGGTAAAGATCAAAGGAAACCCATAAAAGTTGACCCCTACCCAAATTGTTGAAGATGAAAATTTACTGGAGCCAAATTCTACTATTATGCTATAGAATTCCATTCTCATTCTTTTAGAAAATACTACGATCAACCTATCTGCTACCACTAATGCCGCTAGGGCTACTTGGATGATCTATAATCAAGATACCAAAACCATGGAGGAGCATCACATCCATATCAAAAAACTTTTTAAGAATGGAAATGGCAACCCTAAATATCATGTGGAGATCATTGAAGGTTGATTTCCCACTTTGCTGTGCATTAATCTCTATTTTTTGGGTTTTTTAAGGATTTTCCTATGGCTTTTTGTGCTCCTTATGGATAGGATCTTCCCTTTGGGACTATCTTTTTGAAAATCTTACTATTTTTTGTGTTTATTCTCAAGATTTTCCCATGGTTTTGTTTACCCCTTGTGACTGGGATCTTCTCTTTAGGACTATCATTTTGAAAATATTGTTGGTTTTTTGGTTGTAATGTTGCACCTTTTGTAATAAGGTTTTGGGGCCCTTTCAAAACCCACTTTTCAATCTACCAAAAAAAATGTTACAAGGGACCAAGTTGAATGCAATGATCCTACTATGCATATTTCTTGGGTATGATGATGCATCAAAATCTTATCAACTAATAGATCTAGTCACCAAGAAATTACATATAACTAGAGATGTGGTATTTGATGAAGAATTTGAAACTAAGTCAAATAATGAGGATTCTTAGCATTCTAATGATACCACATCTCTGGTTGTGATCATAAATGATGATATGGATTTAGATGAGGAAGTTTATAAATAAGTTTCAGAAGTTGTTGATGAACCTATAACAATTGATGAACAAGAAATTATTATACCTACAACTCCATAACAACTAAGAAAGACTCCAAAATGACTCACTAGTACCATTAGAGATGATAAACTTGATGCACCTCTTGACATCACTTCCACATGACCTTATACTTGTAGTAGTATATGTGAGGAAGTAAATATATTGGTAGCATTGGCAACACAATTTGGTTGGAAACTTTAATATATGGATGTCAAGAGTGCATTCCTTAATAATGATATCAAAGAAGAGGCATACATGACACAACCTAAATGTTTTGTTGTTGATAGACAACATCAAAAGGTTTGTATATTGAATAAGTAATTACATGGGTTGAAGCAAGATCCTAGAGCCTGGTACATAAAATTGATGATCATTAATGATATCATTGTTTCACTAGAAGTCCATCTAACATGAATATCTATATTAAGAAAGTTGGATATGAGATAGTGATACTTGTGTTGTATTTTGATGATCTGGTCATCACTAATAATTTAGATGATTTGGTAAATGGTGTGAAGACTAACTTGAAAAAGTCATTTGACATGATAGATATAGGACTTTTGCACTATTATCTTGGCTTGGAGGTATGACAAAGAAAAAATCATATTGTGGTCTTACAAATGAAGTATGCTAAGTCATTACTTAAAAATACTAAATGATAGGCTGTAAACCAAAGGCATCACTAATAGAACAAGGTTTACAATTGTCTAAATATGATAAGTCACCATAGGTATTTGGTACTCTTTATTATTAGCTGACTAGAATTCTCATATAGTTGACAAATAACATGCTTGGTATCAACTTTACTATGAGTTATCTTTCAAGGTTTATGTTGGAACGTAAGAAGAGTCATTGGAAGGTAGTAAATATGATTTTGCATTATGTCTATGGTACAGTGGAATATGATCTAAATTATAATAAGATTGATAAACTTTTCCTATAAGGATACAAAGACTTAGATTATTCTAGATCTATAGATGATACGATATCAATATTTGAATATGTATTTCATCTAGGATCTAGACCTATCTTGTGGCATAGGAAGAGATAATAGCCACTAGCATTGTCATCCACAAAGACAAAGTTTTACACTACATGAGGAGATATACATGATATGATATGCTTACATCACATAATATCAAATATGGATGTACCTAAAATTTAATCAACAATATTTAGTTGTGATAATCAAGGTGTTCATAAATTGGTCAAGAATCCAAAATTTCTTGAAAGAAAAAATCACATTGAAGTTTAGTGTCACTTCATTTCAAAACAAGTTCAAAACAACTAGATTCAACTCTAGTACATTCCCACCAAAGAATAAATTTTGGATATTTTTGCAAAGGAAGTTGCACATGTCAAATTTGAATTGTTTCATAGTTCTCTTTGTATACCAAATAATGTACTAAGGGGGATGTTAGGAATTTATTACATTATTATATTTTTGTTATTTTTTAGAGTAGGTGTAACATACTATACTACTAGTTGTGAGGTTAGATTATGGTTATAACAAATAGGTTAGACTATGGTTGTAACTAATACAACTAAGATTCTAACCAATTTGCATGTATTTAAATATTTAATATTGCATGAATGTTACTCAATGAAACTAGATTATCTACTTTTTGTGGTTCGATTTGTCATAGATAGTGAAATTGAACTATGAATCTTATTTTTAAGAATTTTAAAGGCAAGCACCCACTAATAACAACCCAAACCACACATTGGATGAACTAAATTGCTTCAATTCAACCTCTAGAGTAGGCTGGTATACCTTGTCAACTTATTGAATGTTGACTCTTTTAGCTCAAAATAAATAAAAATTTAGGGATAGAAATGAAATATTTTAAGAAATGAATGAATGATGGATGGATAAAGCTAACCGTATAGACATCCACAAAGAACTCCTAAAAAACTAATTTCCAAAAAATAGTACTTGAGACTAACAACATTAAAAAATTAGTTATATTCCACATGAAGAACATATGCATGCTTCAAGAATTATTCCAAACATCTAGAGTATCAATAATCCAATTTAGAAAAATAATATTGATGCTATGAATAATAGAAAAATAATCCTTTCCAAGCATACATTTAGAAATAAATCATTCCAATTTGCTCTAAGTTAGCAATCCAATTTATTCAAATAGACTAACCATAATAATAGTAGCAGAAATGACTCCAAGGGTTTGTAATCCATAAGAAAAGAAGATAAAAATTTGAGGTATACATCCAAGTAATTCTCCTATTATTTTATAGAGAGTATACAACAATAGTGCAAGCAAACAATTTAGATATGATCCTTTGAAATGAGGGTTCAACCTCTATTTATAGATTTACAATGATTTTGAGATAAAATAAAGCATTACAAGGAAAATAAATGCTCAAAAAATAGGATGCTGACAAGGTGATCTCATATTCAATCCAAGAAATAGGAGAGATATTTATCCATTGATATTTTGCAATTGACCTTTACAACTTGCTCGACCTTCATGGATTCCAACTATATGATCTTGAATTGGTTACAATGAACCAGAGAAAGATCGATCTTAGCCACAACCTATTCTTGCAACACAGTCATCACCATGGATCTATAATAGAATCTTGTTGAATCATTCTTTCTAGAAGTCTCTGGATCTCTTTCCTAGTGGTTCAACTTCCTTGGTACCTGGTCCAGTCTTCTGAGTTCTTTTGCTATGCAGCCACACAAAAATCATGCTTATAATTTGAAACTCAAAACCAGATGGTCATCTACTATTGATTCAAAAATTGATGACTATGATGCATGATCATATGGTTACTCATGTTCATGGTTCTACTTTATACCTCTCGAAATCATGCTCCATTTTTACTTTTGGTAGCTTTTGATAAGACTGGGCATGGAATGGAGCAAATTCACAGTTTTTAGATTTCTCTCTCTTTAGACCATAATCCATGGTTTTGGGAAAATATTTTTGCTACTCCATATTTCATTGCAACCATGTGCCATTTTGTGATTTGGAACCACTTTTCTTGATTTGATCACAGTGATGAGGAAATCAACGGTTTTGAGCATTACTCATTTTATTCAACTCACGACCATGAGTATTTTGCTTTATGTGGAGAGCTGACTCATTTCTACATGAAAATACTTAGTCACTATGCAAACATAATTTTAGCCCTCTATTACCATCTTGATCAGGATGATGAGAAAATCAATGGTTTTGAGCTTTACCCGCTTCTTTCGACAACGATGATAACAAAGGAAACATGCCAATCGTGATCTTATTTGTAAGTGAACTTGATTTGACAAACTATTCCATGGATTTGAGGAAATCAATTAATTTGTGCCACTTTGACCATCACAAGTACCTTTTCTTATTTTTGTGCTATCAACAAAGAGAAGCTAGCAGTCACACTCTAAAATGCACTTTGGTTCATTTTAAACATTCTTACCATAGATTAGTGTATTTTAGCAGTTTTAAACTATATGGGCCATTACATTCATGCTTTGATACTTCTTTATCATTTTTGTAGCCTAAACAAAGAAGATCAGGTATCCATGCTTTAAAAATTATCTTTAGATCACTTTCAATAGTTATAACATGGATTTATGCTTTTCAATGAATTCTAGCCTCCTTTTCCATGCCTCTCTTAGCCATTCTGCTTACAAAGGAAACTTCGTGACCATGCATCGTTCTATTTTAGAACTCAAATTCTGGCCAACTTGTTAGTGGTTTTGGGATAGATGAATTAGGATCATGTATCCTTATTAGTGGACAAATTTTACTGTCTTCTAGAATGCAACTTTTAGCAAAAATTACAATTTAAGGCCATCAAGTGCTTACTTAGCCATTCTTTAATTTTTTTTAAAATATATAGCTTTTTGAGCCTACATTATGGTGCCTCTCAAGGGAATTTGCTTGCAGAGTTATAGAACCCAGATAGCCTTATCATAAATCCAACACTTTCTAAAGGATACAAAGTATCTTTGAAATATACTGGGGGAGGAATATGAGACTCCATACAAGGATACACATATCGATGATCACAAAATAAAATAAAAAGTGAGATGAAACGAAATAAAAGTGAATGGTTGATTATAGGGAGGTACAAAGGATAGGGACAAAAAAAACCTCATATTACACATGAAATTATGGTGAGTGGATATTTATGGGAATAGAACATAGTATAAAAATCCACTAGAAACAAAGGAGTACACCAAAAAAGGAAAGGTATGCAATATTTTTACAGGTGAGCGAGAAGAAGCAACACTAGAGTGTTGAAGAAATGGAAAATAAGAAGACTAAACATGAGAATTGGAGGTACACAAACTAAGGTAGCCTCCAAAAAAAATATACCTTCATTTATATACTCCATTAGGGCTCAGAGTTACTTCAAGAGTAAATAAATTACCATGAGTTAACACCCTTTGAGGGCAATCATATGTATCTTCTATGTCTCTTTCATTTTCTAGCATAGGTAAATAGGATTATCTTTAGCCACTCATATTATTCTCTATAACCACCTGATTGCATCATCAGACCCATCTCTTATGTTAAAAATTTTCTCTTTTTTGATTTCCAATGGGTATCTATCCTTATATAGGGCCGAGCTAAGGGAGAGTAATTCATCAACTGACTACTGTAAAGTGATGCTTCTTGGATTTGAAAATATTTGACTCACTTAAAACTAGATTTCATACATCAATTGATTCTTAAACATGTGTTGCTCTGTTTCTAGCTAACCTCATCTTGCATGGGGCATGATGCTTCAGCTTGCTTAGTGATTTTTCTTGCATGACCTTCAATTTTTGGAGCTTTCCTTCTGCTAATTTTGGGATACTTCATATTTTATCCATTGGGTAATTGAGTTAGAAATATTATTGTGAAGGGGGGCACAAGGAAGAAAACATAAGAAGTCAGTGCTATACTTTGTATTTTTAGTAGCTACGATAGATGATCCATTTGGTTTTACTAATGTTCCAATTCCTTGAAGCATGATTCACTCAATCTACTTCATGAATCTTTATTTATTTATTTGAAGTGTATGTACAAGATGATGCAAGAGGTACACGTTAACATGAGGTGTAGTTAGCCACTTTATTTTATTTCTAGCCATGTACACAAAAATATGGTGTGTGTTCCCACACTTGGTTTTGATATTTCTTGTAGCAACTATCCTATAAATCTACAATGTCCATACCAAATAGTCCCAAATCTATAATTTTCCTCATATTCTTGATCTAATAGATCACAAATTTCATCTACCTTTTCATGAAAATATTTTGATTCTTCCCTTCTCCTTGGACACCTAGTGTGTAAGTCTAATGATAATTCTGTAACCTCAGAAGTCTTGGCAAGATTCTTCCAACAGATAATCAAAGCTCTTGAATCCTTATAAAAATACTCATGCCTCTATGGATGCAATGTTTTAGCTTCTTGTTCCATTATTTCTTCTTGGTTTCTTGCACAAGGATTGAGAAAATAAAACCTCCATGTCTTTTGGCAAGAGAAAGAGCCAACTGTAGTAATTTTTTGTAGCTTATTTTTTAAATAATAGCATTATGACTGATTATTTTGTGAGGAAATATTCATGTCTACTTCAGTACCACTATCAAAATCCTACAATAAATCAATTTGGTATTGTTTAAATCCTTCAATAATGAAGGGATGAAGGCCTTGGATAAATATTTTAATCACATTCCTTTCTCCAATGATTTTTATCTAATTTTCTTCTCGATTGAGATAAATCCCAGACTGATAGAGGGAAGTTTTAGCAAGACATACCAAATAATGGATGTACGTCGGCCACCACTATATATTGGATAAAAACTAAGTTAGGATGCCTGTACAACATCATCATAAAGTGCTTCAAGACACCCATAAATTTTATAGTTTTTCCTTTGAATTATAGCCATTCAGAGTATATTTGATCCATAATCAATCTCAAACCTCCACTCAGAGGTATTATCAACATTTCATCCCTTAGATCCACTACACAATTATGCACTATACTCTTTTCTACAAAGAGTGATAAATAGCATATACTACATTATTTTTTTGAAAACGTAAGGCTCTACCTCCAAAAAATTGTTTCATCCTTTTTAGTCAAGCTTCCCATAGAGGGATCAACCAAATTGACTTCTGGAAATACCAAAAAAATCTTCCCTCAAACCTCAATTGAGTTGGAAATAAGTTTTGAACAAGCTTTGGAATTGAACTACCATTTCTCTCCTCTATGATAGAGTCATAGCTAGGAAATGCAAGTTTCTATGAACTTCAAACTTTCTTTTATTTAGGGGATCCTCTATTGGAATATATTCCTACATCCATATTTGAACTTCTTTATCTTTATTTTGAACTTGAAGGTCTAGAGAGCAATAACCAGAATTGCCTACCAGATAATCGATTACTGTGTTTAAGGCTATTACATTAGCTACACCCTCTTGGCATGGATATTATGTTAAAAAAACTAAGTGATAATATTGATGGCATGAAAATCCTACCATCAATTTTCTATTTTCCATATCTTAGATCCCGCTCCTCTCCTCCCTCTCTATAAATACTATTCTCAATTGAGTTGGAAAGAATTTTTTAACAAGATTTGGAATTGAACTACCCTTTCTCTCCTCTCTTCTAGAGTCATAGCTAGGAAATGCAGGTTTATATGAGCTTCAAAATTTCTTTGATTTAGGGGCTCCTCTATTGGAATCTATTCCTACATCCATATTTGAACTTCTTTATCTTTCTTTTGAACTTGAAGGTTAGAGAGCAATAACCAGAATTGCCTACCAAATAATCGATTGCTATGTTGAAGGCTCTTACGTTAGCCAGACCCTCTTGGCATGGATTTAAAAAAAAACTAAGTGATAATATTGATGGCGTGAAAAGCCTACCATCAATTTTCTCTTTCCCATATCCTAGATCCTGCTCCTCTCCTTCGTATCTATCAAGACTATTCTCAATGAGTTGCATCTTGTAATTTTTATGGGGTTGTCTGCACTAAATATTTACTCTATTGAATATTACCATTTTGTTTTTTTAAATAATGTGGTTCTTATCCTATATCATTCTACTCAACATACTGTATCTTCAATCTTGATTCTTGCTTTCTATGAAATTAGTTTGATAGCCAAAAAATACATCATCTCTCGTTCCTTACCATGAACACAACTTTACTTCCTCTAGGGGTTTGCTATAGGGTAGGCTAGGAGGAGGATTAAAGGAAGGATTCATTTATCTAGGAGGAATTTTATCTATTGTGATCAACATATTTTCAACTCAGATGACTTCTTGGAAAACATAGGGGAATATATTTTCTTTAGAATACTGAATAAGGATACTTAAATCTAGATGAAATGCATGGATGTAATAAATATATGCTTGGTGGTGGGAGGGTTGGTATTATTGATGGATTATTCTCCACACCATATTGAAGTGGAAATTGAACTTGAAAAGACTTTTATGGGGAGGCTTTTTAAAAATGAGAATTGAGTGACTAGCAAAAAAGGATTGCCAAGATCATCAAATTCATAAATGGAAGCTTTGGCTAGATCTACCTAAGTTGTGATACTCCCATCCCCTAAGAACTTGTACCATAAAAGAACCTTGTATTTGAAATACTGAACCAAAAATCTAACCATGACATCTTCAAATGTAATATTGTAAACTAACAATAAGGAAGCTATATCTTGACAATGCTCCCTTGCAATATTTTCTTTCTCTTGATAATTAGGTAGGTTTTTCAAAGTAATATTGGGGATTTTACGTGAATTGGAACATAAATGGGACCAATGTAATACCAAGGGGGATAATATTGGTGAGCCATAGGACCTGATCTATATAATTTTCAAACATCATATAATTTTGAGACTCTTAGCGGGGGAATTATACTTAAATTAGGATAAAACATAACTACTGAGATAGTGATAGAACATGTAATGCTAAATATGACTGTCTAGGGTTTAAATAAATAGAGTCACCAAATAAATTTACTTACGCCGCTTATTAAGGCCAAGAAAACTCATTAAATCCTGATTTCTTTGGGAAAATATGTAAGAAAAGATGAACAAGTAAATGGTATTTTGTAGGAACTTATCCATTAAAAATTTAAAGGCAAACGATCATAGAATTTGGTTTCAACTTGCAATAGATTCATCGGATAATTTGAAATAAAGACCACTAAATTAGAGTGTCACCAAATCTTGATCTTTATCATAAAATGGTGAGACCACATCCCATCGAGCATGCCAAAAATTATTGTGGTTTGGTTTTTTACAGATAGTGAACTTGAAATATTACTATTATCTATAAGGATTTTAAAGGCAAGCACCCACTAATTATAACCTAAACCACACATTAGATGAACTAAATTGCTTCAATTCAACCTCCAAAGTATGCTGGTATACCTTGTCAACTTATTGAACATTGACTCTTTTAGCTAAAAATAAATAAAAGGTTAGGGATATAAATAAAAGGGTTAAAAAATGAATGAATGATGGACGGATAAAGCTAACAATATAGACATCCATAGAGAAATCCTAACAAACTAATTTCTAGAAAATAGTACTTGAGACTTAAAAATATTCAAAACTCAGTTATCTTCCACATTAAGAACATATGCACACTTCAAGAATTATTCCAAACATCTAGAGTATCAATAATCCAATTTAGAAAAATAATATTGATGTTCTGACTAATAGAAAAATAATCCTTTCCAAGCATACATTTAGAAATGAAGCATTCTAATTTTATCTAAGTTAGCTATCTAATTTAGTAGAATAGGCTAACCATAGTAATAATAGCAGAAATCATGCTTAGCTTCCCTAGTACCTAGTCCTATATTTTGAGTTCTTCTACTATGCAACCACACAAAAAATCATGCTTATAATTTGAAATTCAAAACTAGATAGTTTGTTGTTGATTCAAAAATGGATGGCTATGATGCATAATATTAGGGTTTGAATCATGGTCATGGTTCTACTTTATACCTCTTGAAATTATACTTCATTTTAACTTTTGGTATATTTTTACAAGACTGCACATATAATGGAACAAATTCATGGTTTTTAGATTTATCTCTTTAGACCATATTCCACAGTTTTTGTTAGGAGGTGAAGTCACTATGTAGGATTTTAGCCAGTAGAGACTGCTGCTATACATTTAAGCAATATACATATGGGCTACTAGATGCCTAGGTAGCAGTACTAGATGTCTAGGTAGAATTTCTAGATGTCTAAGCAGCCATACTAGATGTCTAGGCAGTAGATATCTAGGCTGCTAGACGTCTAGGTAGTAGTGCTAGATGTCTAGGTAGTAGTACTAGACATCTAGGCAGTAGACATATAGACCGCTAGATGTCTAGGTAGCAGTGCTAGACATGGAGGAAGTAGTACTAGACATATAGGTAGCAAATATCTAGGTAGCACTGCTAGACATTTAGGTTGCTAGACATCTAGGTAGTAGATGTCTAGGATGCTTGATGTCTAGGTAGTAGTGCTAGATGTCTAGGTAGTAGATATTTATGCTACTAGATGTTTAGGCAACACTGCTAGATGTCTAGGCAATAGACATCTAGGATAGACATATAAATATGGAATACAAACAGTTTTAGACGCTTTCCTTGGGAGTTAAAACAAATAATTTTTGAAGGCTTTCTTTGGGAGAGGAAATGAATAGTTCAGGGTCTTCTCTTTCTGCTCTATACAAGGTAATTGATCGCTTGCATATGATGTAATGTGAATGTAAAGTTTTGTTGAAAATAATAAAAGGAGAAGTTGCCATTACCCTATGTTTTTCTTGCACATTGTAGGTTTCTACATAAATTCTCTATGTTATTTGTGTTTCTATTTTTGTTTTTTATCATCATGTTTTCTAAATTGCAGGTATAAAATCTAAAGTTTATCCTAACATTTGGTATCAAAGCTCAAGTTTTTGTGTGAGTGGGAGCTACAAAAATGATAGGAGGTGTAACCAAGTTTGATATTGAGAAATTTTATGGTAGGAACTTCACTCTATGGAAGATGAAGGTGGAGGATTTACTAGTTCAGAATGACCAAGATCAAGCCTTGAAAGGGATCACGAGTAAACCAATCAACATGAAATATGAGGAGTGGGCAACATTGGACATGAAGACAATTTATACAATTTACCTCTACCTAGCAGAATCTATTTTATTCAATGTATCTAAAGAGAATATCATAGAAGCCCTTTGGAAAAATATTAAAAATTTGTATGAAACAAAATCAGCAACAAATAAGATTTTTTTTGAAAAAGTAGCTTTATAGCTTGAGGATGAAGAAAAGTTCATCTGTGGTAGATCATTTGAATGAGTTTAATACTCTTATTAGTAAACTGGTTTTAAATTATGTGAAGATGGAATATGAGGATAGAGCTATCATCCTAATTTGTTCCCTCTTGGACACCTAGGATCATATGGTGATGACCATCAGTAATGCATCATTAGGAACTCTAAAATTTGATGATATGTAGCTACTTTATTGGCAGAAGAGTTGAGGAAAAAAATATATTTGGAACCGACAACCAATGAAGCCTTATCTATGAGAGGTCGATATTTTGAGAGGAGTAAATAAGGTAGAAAATAATCCAGATCTAAGTGTAAAGGACATAAGCAGAAAGGGAAGTGTTGGCATTATGGGAAGCCAGGGCACTCAAAGAAGGACTGTTAGAAATTAAGGAATGATGAAAAGTAAACTCAGTCATTATCTAAGGCCAGTACAATAGATTTAGGAGAGATGAAAACATGTGAAACCTTCTATATTAGTAACAATAGATCTATTTTATATACCTAGATTTTGGACTTAGGTGCATCTTTCCACATGTCTCCCCACATAGATTGGTTTAACAAATATCAACCAAATTTTGGTGGAATGGTCTACTTGGGTGATGATCATCCTCTCAATCAAAATGATGGATAAGCTAGGGTATTTTATCACTTTTAGTAACAACTACTACAAAATCATCAAAGGATGTCTTGTAGTAGCTAAGGAAGAATTTTATGGGACCCTATATTTTTTATGAGATGATACAATGACAAACCATGTAGCAGAAAAAACTTTTGTTTAGGAGCAGTAATGCTATGACATCAATGCCTAGGCCATATGAGTGAAAAAGGTCTAAAAATTTTGCATGATAGAGGTATGCTTTCTGGGATTAAGTCTTGTAATTTAGACTTATGTGAGCACTATATTTTTGGTAAACAAAAGAGGGTTCGAGTTTATTGCAAACCCTAGTAAGAGTTTTTATTTTCTACAACTTATATATTCAGATATATTTGGATCAGTCCCCACTCAGTCCTTAAATGGTGCCATCTATTTTTTATTTTTATAGATGATTATTCTAGGGGAGTGTGGGTTTATTTTCTAAAGAAGAAGTTGGAAGCTTTGCAAAAATTTAAAGAGTTCAAAGCATGGGTAGAGAAGAGTTTGGGCAAGTCAATTTTATGCCTTAGGTCAAATAATGAAGCGAATATTGCTCCAAGGAATTTGATAAATGTTGTACACAGGAAGGTATTAAGCACTAGAAGACTGTACCATATACTCCATAAAAAAATGGTATGGCTAAGCAGATGAATCACACAATCATAGAACATGCAAGAAGCATGCTCAATGCAACCATGTTGGATAAAAATTTATAGGTAGAGGCTGTTAATACAACTTTTTATCTTATTAACATGTCACCTACACCTACGTTGGATGGATAGATTATAGAGGAGGTTTGGTTTTGTAAGCTATTTTATTACTCTCATTTGCGTACCTTTGGTTGTGATGTTTTTGCCCATGTACCCAAGGAAAAAGGGTCCAAACTTGACCCAAAGTCAAGCAAATGTGTTTTTATCGATTATGGAGATACAATGAAGGATTATAGACTATGGGATCCTACTGCCCACAAGGTAATTATTAGCCAAGATGTAGTTATTGATGAAAAATATAAGCAAAGGAAGGAGGTACAAAAAACTCCTAATGTTGTACCAGTTGAAGTAAAAATGAGTGAAGATGAATATAAAAATCAACATGCTAAAGTTTTTGATCAGCATGCAGAACATCAAGTAGAACAAGTAGAACAACCACAATGGTTACAAGACCAAGAACCACAATCAACAGATCATTATATTAGAAGATCTACACGTCCACAAAAGTGTTTGTAAAGGTATTATCAAGTTTATCAGTCCTCTTTTGCTTTGTTAATTGATGATGATGAGCCTAGTTAATTTTAGGAATCTAGAGAGTCTAAGAATGTAAAAAAGTGGAGGAAATCCATGGAGGAGGAAATTGAGGTACTTTTCAAGAATAAAACATGGGAACTTATGGATCTTCCACTTGGAAGAAAGGCTATTGGAAACAAGTGGGTTTACAAAGTAAATAAGAACAACAATGGGTTGTTGGAACACTATAAAGCTCACTTGGTGGCAAAAGGCTATGTGCAAAAGTTAGGTATTTACTTTAATGAAATTTTATCTCCAATTGTGAATATGACAACTGTTAGAGTTTTACTTTCACTTGTCATAGCACAGGATTTAGAACTAGAGTAGCTTGATGTAAAGACTATTTTCCTACATAGTGATCTTGAGGAGGAGATTTATATGGATCAGCATGAGGGCTATGAAGAAAGAGACAAAGAGAATTTGGTTTGCAGACTAAAGAAATCACTATACAAGTTGAAATATATACCAAGGATGTGGTACAAAAAATTTGAGACATTCATGAAGAACCAAGGTTTCAATTAGGAGTGAAGCTGACAATTGTGGATACTATAAGAGGTTTGATGATGGTAATTTTATTATTTTGCTATTGTATGTTGATGATATGTTGGTTGCAGTAGCCAAAATGAAGAAAATCATCAAAATTAAGGCTCAGTTGACTAGGATATTTGAAATTAAGGATTTAGGAGCAGTGAATCAAATTTTAGGGATGAAGATACACAGGGGGAAAAAAGGAAGAAAGATCTAGTTAAGCCAAATTTCATAGATAGAGAAGATTCTACAGTGCTTCAATATGTAGAATGGAAAACCAGTTAGTACCCCACTTCTTTCACACTTAAAATTGTCTTCCAATCAGTGTCTTAGAATAGAAGTAGATAAGACAAGCATGTATCATGTATCATATTCATCAGTAATAGGAAGCCTCATGTATGCCATGGTGAGCACCAGATTGGATATTGCCTAAGCAGTGGGAGTGGTCTGTTGGTACATAGCAAATCTTGGTAAGGAGAATTGGAATACAGTGAAGTGGATATTTAGATATTTTAGAGCCACTTCAGATGTTGCCATTTACTTTGGATCAAAAAATTTGCAATTTAAGGTTTTGTGGATTTTGATTATGATGCAGATAAAAATGGGATAAAGTACAGTACATGATATACCTTCACTCTTGCTGGTGGAGCGATGATTTGGGCTTCTAAGTTGTAATTTGTTGTGGCCTTATTAAACACTAAAGTAGAATATTCTGTAACAACTCATACCAGTAAAGAGACAATTTGGCTAGAGAAACTATTGGGTGACTTCAAGGTAATATGGGAGAAAATTACACTGCATTGTGATAGCCAAAGTGTTATTTAGCTAGTGAAGAATCCAACATTCCATCGCACAAAATACATTGATTTCAAGTACCACTTTATAAGAAATATGGTGGAAGAAGGTAGGATCCTATTGTAGAAAATTGACACTAAAGTGAATCCTGTACCTTTGGCATCTCCACAGCCCTCCTACCTTCCATTCCCCTCCTTATTAAGCAATGGCCCCGACCTTTCAAGAGCAACCAACTAAAATTCATGTGGCAAGCTTGCCTTCACCTTTACCTATGGTAGATATGGATTGAGAGAAACACCAAAATTTTCAAAAATCAAGCCACTGATAAGAAGATTATCATTGTCAAAATCTTGGCCCTATCTGCGGAGAATGCCTCTCTTGTTTCTTCTCCAAACCCCCCCTCTTGGCTTAGAATCGGATCTAGCCAAACTTTTCAATTTGTTTAACATCTTTGTTATGCTTCGTAATTCTGTTGACAGGTCTGTCATCAAGTGGGTCTTACCACCTACTGGGTGGTACAAGCTCAATTTTGATGGTGCGACTAAAGGTAACCCAGGAGCGGCTGGCAGAGGAGGAATTCTTAGAAACCACAGGGGGGAAATAATTTTGGCCTTCGCCCAAAACCTAGGAATTCAATCCAACAATATGGTAGAGGCTTGAGCTCTATTCCAAAGTTTGATCCTCATGGAAGGGTTTACCATCAATAAAATTATCATCGAAGGAGACTCGTTGCACTGTATCAACTACCTCAAAGGTACAACTAAGCCTCCTTGGTCCCTAGATTTGATTTTCCAAGAATGCAAGGCTCTAGTTGGCAATTACCCAAAATTAGTCATTAAGCATCAGTATCGGGAAGGAAACAAAGTTGTGGACTAGCTAGCTAACAGGGGAGTCGATGAATCTGACATTCAAGTGTGGAGAGACTCCTTCCTCATTGGCCTAAGGAACGATCCTACAAGTTTCAATGTTTGCACAATGTGAGCTATTGCCAGGGGGATTGGTATGGTCTATTGATGCTCTAATCACCTATGCCATGCTAGAAAATCCTATCCACAAATGTATCCACAAGCATCTCAATAATCTCCAGATTGAGGACAGTTGGAACCCGATCAGTTGGTCTGCACATTGCCTACTGACCACGGAGTCTTTCCATGACATTCTCAGAGAGGGTTTGTTCGAAATCAAAGTCAACATCAACTCCTGTGCCCGAAATTCGAACATGTCATGAAATCATGACACTTCTTGTTTCTCTGCTTGCCTGCCCCTTTTGAATCATGAAAATGCAACATGTCACGATATCGCGACACTTTTTATTTCTTCCTTCTCTTTTGGCCGTGAAAATGCAACATGTCATGATATCGCGACACTTTTCTCTTTTGGCCATGAAAATGCAACATGTCACGATATCGTGACACTTTTTCCTCCTTTGACCGCAACGATGCAACATGTCGCGATATCGCGACACTTTTTCTCTTTTGGCCGTGAAAATGCAACATGTCACGATATCACGACACTTTTCTCTTTTGGCCGTGAAAATGCAACATGTCGCGATATCGTGACACTTTTTCCTCCTTTGGCCATGACGATGCAACATGTCATGATATCACGACACTTTTTCCTCCTTTGGCCACGACGATGCAACATGTCATGATATCGTGACAACTTTTCTCCTTTGGCCACGACGATGCAACTTGTCATGATATTGTGACACTTTTTCTCTTTTGGTCGTGACGACGCAACATGTCATGATATCACGATATTTTTTCTCTCTTGGCCATGACAATGCAACATGTCACGATATCATGACACTTTTTCTCTTTTGGCCGCGATGATACAACTTGTTGCGATATCGCGACACTTTGTTCTTCTGGCAACGATGATGCAATAGTCATGATATCGTGACACTTTTTCTATTTTGGCCATGATGATGCAACATGTCATGATATCGTGACACTTCTATTTTGGCCGTGACGATGCAACATTTCATGATATTGTGACACTTTTTCCTCCTTTGGCCGTGATGATGCAACACGTCACAATATCGCAACACTTTTTCTTCCTTTAGCCATGATGGTGCAACATGTTGCGATATCGTGACACTTTTTTTCCTTTGGCCACGACGATGCAACATGTCATGATATCATGAAACTTTTTCTCTTTTGGCCATGATGATACAACATGCCATGATATCGTGATGCTTTTTCTCTCTTGGCAGCGACGATGCAACATGTCACGATATCGTGACACTTTTTATCTTTTGGCCTCGACGATGCAACATGTCACGATATCACGACACTTTTTCTCCTTTGGCCATGATGATGCAACATGTCACGATATCATGACACTCTTTTCTTTTGGCCATGATGATGCAACATGTCACAATATCACGACACTTTTTCTCCTTTGGCTACGACGATGCAACATGTCGCGATATTGCGACACCTTTTCCTCCTTTGGCCGCGACGATGCAACATGTCACGATATCGTGACACTTCTTCCTCCTTGATTTCTCCCTTTACTTTGGACCATGAAAATACATCATGTCATGATATCACGACACTTTCCTCCTTGTGGTGTTTTGCTTTTTCTTTGATCTTTAGCTTTTGGGCCTCTTCGGTCTTCTTGGAAAACATGCAAAAAAGGTGGGTCCCCATTTTTGGGGTTCGTTGTGGAGCAGCAACAACACTTCCAAATGGTGAATTTCTCTATTTAAGTTTCACTTCCCCTTTTTTGATTAGCCTCTGGTCATGTTTCCCTTTAGTTAGTTCTTCTAGTGGGTTCCTCTGGGCGCCTTTACCTTAGGTGGCCCCTGCTGTTTTTAGGCTATTTTGTTCTACTATCGCCATTCTTCCCCTTTGCCCTCTTCGGAGGACTGCGACTGTATTGTACAAGGTTCAAGGACCTTTCAACACCCTTTCAACCAATAAAAAAAATAAAGATGATCAAGGTAGAGAAGTTTGAGTGGTGCATTAATTCTTTGGGTTTTCTAAAAAAGTAACAAGGGTAGCATTGGGAAATTGGCACTAGATGAAAAACATTGGTAAAATAATTCATGTATACTAACTTCAAGTGGGATAATGTTAGGAGGTGAAGTCACTATGTAGGGTTTTAGCCAGTAGAGACTGCTACTACACATCTAGGCAACACTACTAGACATCTAGGTAGTAGTACTAGATATATAGGCATCACTTCTAGACATCTAGATAGTAGTACTAGATGTCTAGGCATCAGACATCTAGGTTCCTAGACATCTAGGCAGTAGTGCTAGATGTCTAGATAGCAGTACTAGACGTCTAAGCAATATATGTCTATGTTGCTAGATGTCTAGGTAGTAGTGCTAGACATCTAGGTAGCAGTACTAGACATCTAGGTAGCAGTCCTAGACATCTAGGTAGCAGATGTATAGACTGATAGATGTCTAGGTAGCACTAATATATGTCTAGGTAGAAGACATATAGGCTACTAGAAATCTAGGCAATGTTGTTAGACGTTCTAAGTAGCACTACTAGACGTTTAGGTAGAAAACATCTAGGCTACTAGGTGTCTAGGCAATAGATGTCTAGGTAGTATGATAGATGTCTACGAAATAGATGTATAGGCTACTAAATGTCTAGGTAGCACTGGTAGACATCTAGGTAGTAGATGTCTAGGATAGATGTCTAAATGCGAAATATAAACACTTTTAGATGCTTTCCTTGGGAGTAGAAACGAACAGTTTTTAGAGGATTTCTTTGGGAGAGGAAACAAATAGTTCAGGGTCTTCCTTTTTTACTCTATAAAAGGGAATTAGTCCCTTGCATATGATGTAATGTGAATGTAAATTTTTTCTAAAAATAATAAAAGGAGAAGTTATCATTACCTCGTGGTTTTCCTGCACATTGCAAGTTTCCACGTAAATTCTCTGTGTTACTTGTGTTGCTATTTTTTTTCTCTATCATTGTGTTTTCTACATTGTAAGTATAAAATTTGAAGTTTATCCTAACAGTTTTGGGAAAATCTCTTCGCTTCATCTTTCCTTGAAATTGTGCACAATTTTGTGATTTGGAACCACTTTATTTAATTTGATTATGGTGATGAGGAAATTAATGATTTTAAACACTTCTTTTATTCAACTCACAACCATGATTCTTTTAATTTGTGCAAATATTTGAATCATTTCCACACAAAAATGCTCAATCGCTATGTAAAAATAATTTTAGGCCTCTTACCATCTTGATCATTGTAGCACCCTAAAATTGGCGTAGTAAAATTACAATAATTACATTCACCTTAGTAAATAATTTAAAAATCAAATTTAACCTCCCAAACCGCCCGTTAACCGTCGAGAAATCCGTTTCCCCCTTTTTCGTGCCATTTTTAGAGGTTGTTTTGACCGTTTGACGATATCGTCGCCGATCAGACGATATCGCCCCAGATTTGACGATTTCATCTGGACTAGGACGTCCAGACGATCTTGTCACAAAACTGATTTTGCAAAGTTGGAATCTGTTCCAACGGGTCTCCAATCTGGGCAGAAGCGTGTCTGCGTCGTTGGGACCCTCCCCCGTTGGAGATCTCCCAAATTGGGATGATCTCCAACCTCCTAACTACTCCCCTAAAGCCTATTTAATCCTAAACTATTCCCTTAGCACCCCCCTGGCTGAAAATTATCTGCAAATTAACTCCATCTACGTTAAATCATCCCTATTCTTCATTTGCACTGGTCCCATACCAATTTTGTTGCAGGTACATCACTGTTTTTCAGTCGGAGCTAGCACCTATCGTTGTCGACGAACCTGTTCAGATCGGAGGTGAACCTGGCGAATTCGAGGCGATTTCGTACTTGATGCGAGATGATCTCGACTGCAATCCATATTAAGGCAATCAGTGCCTGAAGTTTGCATTTCTCAACCTTTTCTCTGTCATTTTATTCTGCAAATTAGATAGTCTATTCAGTGTTTTATGTTATTTTGCATTTGGAGTTCACCCATTTAGATTAAGTGCATAATTAAATCCTAATTATCATCTAATTAGCATGATTCATTTCTGTCTCTTCTGTTTAAGTTTCAGTTTGATAACATTGCTGCCATTTTATATCATTTCCCTCTGTTAGCACTGTAGTACTTTTTGTATTTTGCATCTATTTTTGGTTTTGCAGGTCTCTGACGAATTCGTCAGATCTCAGACGATCTTGTCTGATTGCAGATGATTCTGTCAAATTTTAGACGATCCAGACTGCTTCAACATCAGAATCTTCTTCAGACATCCGGATCAGGTATTCCTCATTTGCATTCCGTAATCTCTCTATTTTTTGTCTTTAAATTTGTTTTTTGTATTCATGGAATTTGCATTTTCATGTAGATTAAATCTAGATTCATTCGGCCAAACCTAGGATATGAATGCTTAAGGTTAAAAATGAACACATTTAAACACATTCCAAAACCTAGGCGTGGAAACTGCCCTTAAATGTTTCCTGGTGAACCCACCATCCATCGAAAAATCATCAAAATACACCTCCCTTGAGAGGCGGGACCTTCGCAAAGTCCTCTCAGTCCGAGGTACCGCGACATCCTTTTCCCATCCTCCTTCTGGGCACGGATCCAATAGCCTGAAGGTAGGGATGCAAAAAATTTGGAGCGATACATTTTGGTGAACCCGACGTGAATGCATCATAACCTTTTGAAAAACAAAAACAAAAACAAAAACATATATAGAACAACTAAAACATAGATGCATTTTAAAACATTTAAGTTTGAAAACATGTTTAGATGGTAGCTCCTAAGAAAAGGTTAGCAGTTACTATAAACGTAGAAAATCAATTGGCAGCCATAGAAGTCAATTCTGTCCTTAGTGTGCCTGAAACAAGCAGAAATCAATTCCTGTGGAACGAACTTGATAGAAGACTTAGTCTCATTTCATCTAGGTCCACACAACTTAAGCAAATCAAGAGGCTAGTCCTAGATAGAATCCTGGATCCTCATCAATTAGTTTTTTATCATGAACTTCAGAGAGCCTGCCATAGATGGTTAGCCTATAGGAGAGCTTTAGTATCTTCAGAATTGTTCACCTTCGAGGAATACCTCGAGAACGCAGCCATTGTGCACTGGTTTCTAGGTTGTGTAGAAGACCAAGAGGTTGTTCTTACGAGATAGGGAAATATGGAATAGAGTTCCGCGAGCTGTGTTATATCGAGAGTATTGCCACGAGCTTTACTTTTATCAACCGACATCTGAAATAGACAACATCACTATAGCTCTTTTCATCAAATTTTTAAAAGAAAACTTTCAATTTGAAGAAGAACACTTCATGACTCTGAAAAAACTCGAACCTATTAATGATATTCATAAATTGTTTATAGAAAACTAGATTATTACTTCAGTATTATTTCTAGCATTTATTGTGTTATTTGTTGTCTTTATTATATTATTTCAAAAAAAAAAAAAAGAGAACAAAGAAAAGCTAAAAACTAAAAATCAAAAACTTAGCAAAAACTTAAACATTTCTTTTTCAAATATTGTAGTAGGTATATAGTAGATATATACCTCTTAATTTGTTGCATATATATATATATATATATATATATATATATATTTGCTGAAATCAAAACTTAGCACCATGCCTAAACTTAGGAATGGTAAAGAAACTTTAGGAGAAGAAGAAGATTGGTTACAAGACACAACTGGAAACCAAAATGTCCTTCTTGGAGATACAAATCCGGAAGGAGAAACTCTAGGTCAATCAGACGAAGACTTAGGTGAAGATAAGGAACAAGAAGGAAGTGTTAAAGAGGATGGATCCTCATCCCCTAGAGTAGCTCCAAATGGAACTATTGCCTTTGACAATGCAGAGCATTTCAAGAAATTTCTCATGGATAACATTGATGACCTTAATGTGGCAATTCGCCTTGATAAAGGGCAAATCAGTAACACTCAAGCAGCCATGGAATATATGTGCAATATGCGCACTAATCCCTTGTCTTTCATTGATCAAGAAAGTGACAAGGCTGGGCCATCCAATACGGATATGGTCACTATGGCTCAAAACATGTCAAAACAACAGGTTACCCAACCTCCTAAGGAACCTGTTATTCAACCTAAAATCACTCCCACACAAAAGAAACCTTCCTTCACTACTTTATTCCGTCAAACTATTGAGCAATATGCTTCAAGTAAACAAAAACCTAAAACAAAGCCAAATACAAACTTTCAACAATCCGGAATACAACATAATCCAACTTCAAAATTCCTCCATAATACTTTTCCTACCAATACTTTACACAACAGTAACATGGCATCTAATCTGCATGTTCCTCCATCCTACGCCCATAAAACCCATGTCAATGCCCTACCAAACCAATATGGGGGGCAAACTAGTAATCTGGAAGCCATGGTGAAACAATTAGCTTCACGTATGGACCAGATAGATCCCTACCGTCCCTCGTATAATTATCGAGAGATCTGTAGTCAACCTTTGGACCCCATAGTTGTAGCTCAACCATACCCTAAGCATTTTCCCATGCCCGTCCTGCCTATATATAAAGGAACCGAAGATCCCATAGAGCATCTTCGCATGTTTAGGATAGCATGTCACGACATATCGCATGACGACTTGCTATTACTAAAAATGTTCCCAAAAAGTTTAGGTGGAATGGCATTAGAGTGGTACTATCAATTGCCCACTCATTCTTTGAGAAACTTCGAAGAAACAACGGAATCATTTGTCCATCAATTTAGTGCCTACATCGAGAGGCATGTAACTATTAAAGACCTATACAATTTAAAACAAGACAAGGATGAATGTTTTGCCGATTTCTTAGCTAGATGGAGGCAATTGACAGGAAAACTGCACTTTGTGTTGCCTTATAGGGAAATGTTGGACATTTTCATCAATAATTTACAAGAACAAATATCTTATGAGCTATCAACTGCTACTTTAACTACCTTCGATCAAGCTATAGATTTAGCTCGAAGAGTAGAAGATGCCCTCATTAGGAGAGGCCAACTTAGGAAGAAGGATGATGAGAAAACATCTAGAAATCAATATAAAAACAAACAAGTTGTTGGTGACGGAGTCACTGACAGCAGAAATATTGCTAATGTTAATACAACGAAGACAACAGAAAAATTCATATTGAAACCTCCTGACAAGCCTCCTCGAGAATTCACTAGATTAAACCAACCCTTATCAACTATTTTACCTCAATTGCTCGAAAGAGGTTTGATCCAATTACCAGCTATCCGGGAACCTGACCCAACTATACCCGGATACAGAGCTGACTTGCACTGTGATTTCCATAGAGGACCTGGACATTCTACCAACGCTTGTAAAAGGTTGAAACATAAAATACAAGATTTGATTGACAATAATGAAATGGAAGTACAAGCCTTCCAACCTAAACAAAACCCTCCTAATAATACTCAAAAGACCATTCCCCAAAATCAAAATCAAAATGCCAATCAAACTCTAGACATATTTCAACACCCTTTACCAAGACATGGTAAAGAGGTAGCCAATCAAATCGAACATCATAATGTTCCCCCTCCTACCCGATATGTAGGAACCATTAGCGGACAATTACCTATTCGGGATCCTCAAATATTTGACACGACCTTATCCCTAGTTACGACCAGGCCCTTACATAATTTTCAAACTTCGAATTCTAGTGATATAGAATCGGATAGTGAAAGTGAACTAGACATTACTTCAAACCAATCGAATAGTTCTGAAAATGAATCGAGACCCTATTCAACCCGTCACAGATGCTATGGTTCCAGAAGAACCATTCCCTAGAAGAGTCACTACTCGACCTTCTTCTAATATATTCCTTTCTAATGAACAAGCCATTAATGCTCAACCGAGACCAGTTCAGCGTCTTCACTATAACATTGTAGGTACCATTGGAGTCGTTACTCGACAACAAGCTCAAAACTCTCAACAAGAACCAAACCAGAACGATGGATCAGCTCCATTCATTTTGAAAAACCCCAATAAAGGGAATCATGTTCCTACTGTTCAATCTAAACCCCCTTACAATATTAATGAGCAATTGTCCAATACTACGGCCAGAATTTCCCTCTTAGATTTATTAAGATCCTCTCCCACCCATAGGGATGAGTTGATGCTTACATTGAGCCAAATGATGGTACCTCAAAACATTCAACTCGAAGCTATGGCCAATACTATCATCACTCGAGAGATTGATTGTATTGACTTTTGGGATAAAGATATCCCACAACACAGTTTACATAAGGACAATCCCTTATACATTCTTGCTTTAATTGGAGATGTAGGTATGTCAAAAGAGTTTTGATTGATAATGGCTCATCTCTAAACATTTGCACTTTTGACTTCTACCAACGATTTGGCTTTAGAAGTGATGAAATGAAGAAAAACTGATATGATTATCAAAGCTTTTAATGACGAAACACAAGAAACGTGTGGAGTTATTACCCTCCCATTGCAAGTTGGTCCTAGAACCCTAGAAACAACCGTGTTTATTGTACATTGCCCAACATCGTACAATATACTTTTGGGTCACCCTTGGATCAACGCCATGCGAGCGGTCCCATCAACCTTACACCAATGTGTTAAATTTGAATTTAAAAATCAGTTGGTCACTATCCATGGTGACCCTAGACCCTTTGATATGTGTGCTTTGGCAGAACCCGTTGGAGTGCAATTTTGCCCTGCTCTGTCATCCACACATCCTAGTTCTTATTTTTCATCTAAAACTGTGAAACATAAACCCATAACTTCACCTATTTCCCCTCCATTAACTTCATCCTCCTATATAGACCAACAATCCTCTAAACAAATCATTTTAGAACCTCAAACAGATCTTAAGTCTACAACCAATCCTTCAAGTTCTATCCTTATAAATTCAAAACCTATAGACACATCTATCATACCTTCCACATCTAAAGATATAGGTAATAAGCCTTCTACATCTTATGCCCTTTCTGATGAACTTTTACCAGACTTATCTACAACCTTAATATCAAAAAAAATGAATGCTTTCATGCAAGATTCAAACCTTTTAAATAACTTGCCGCCATCTCCTCGTACTTTGGGCCTCCCACAACCTATGGGAAGTACTTACCAAGTCGGGAGTTGTGCCTTCATTTATAAAGGATATGACCGGGGAAGAATCCCTCGGAATATCAAAACTCATCATCAGGGATACGCTCGGTGTTATTTTACCAATGATTATATTAAAGCTAAACCCATGATGCTTAAAATGGGATATGAAGGGAAAGGCTTGGGACCTTTCCAAAATGGCATGAAAGAACCTTTCGAGGTAGAACCGTGGCCTACCCATTGTGGTGTGGGCCTATTTCCTAGTAAGGGTCAACCCTTTCCTTTTGAGGATGATGATCATCTCATATGCTATCAAGATTATTTGGATAGGCATGTTGATTTGCCTCTTAAAAATCAGTCGTTTTCATGCAACATGCTGTCCATAGCATACCCTGAAATGATTGTCGACCCCGATGAAGAGTTGGAAGGAGATATCTTCCATGATGTCTCTGTTGAAGAGATGTTACACAATGGATTTTATTTTGATGGTTCTATACCAACTATAGCCCAACTTGAGGCCACTGATCCTCAGAATGAATTATCTAAATTAACCTTACAAGAATTACAAGAATTGGGCGTTTCACCCGCCCCACCTAATTTTGAAAGAGATCTACACATGGAGGTAGAAAACGTCATTAAAATTAATATTGGAACTGAGGATAATCCTCACATAATCAATATTGGATCAGAATTAAGCCAAGAAAAACAAGAACAATACATCGCATTCCTTAAAGAGTATGAAGATGTCTTCGCTTGGACATACGAAGATATGCCAGGTCTAGACCCTTCCGTAGTCATGCATCATCTAGTGGTCCATCCGGATGCTAAACCTGTTAAACAAAAACTTAGAAAAATGCATCCCAAAGTGGCTCTGCTAGTCAAAGGGGAGTTAGAAAAACTCTTGAATGTTATCTTTATACAAGCTATTGATTATGCTGAATGGATCTCAAATGTAGTTCCAGTCACCAAGAAAGAAGCTACCAAAGTTAGGGTTTGCACAGATTTTAGAGATATTAACGCTGCATGCCCTAAAGATGATTTTCCTCTTCCAAACATGGACCAAATCATTGACTTCACTGCCGAAAGTGGGATGATGTCCTTAATGGATGGATTCTCCGGTTATAATCAAATTCGGATAGCTCCTGAAGACCAGGCTAAAATAGCCTTTATTACCCCCTGGGGTACCTTTTGCTGGAAAGTGATGCCATTTGGCTTAAAGAACGCCGGTGCAACTTATCAACGAGCTATGACCTACATTTTTCATGATATGATGCATGATATCCTACATGATTATGTGGATGATATTATAGCTCACTCTATTATTGAAAATAATCATTTAGATGATTTAAGAAAAGTTTTTAATCGATTACGAGAATATCTCATTCGATTAAATCCAGAAAAATGCATATTCGGAGTTAAATCCGACAAACTATTAGGGGTTTTAGTTTCTTTACGTGGTATTGAAATCGACCCTCTCAAGATTGCGGCCATCACCGATATGCCCGCATCGACTAATATATCTGAGTTACGAAGTTTACAAGGTAAGCTTCAAGCCATCCGTCGCTTCATCGATAAGCTGGCGGATAAAACCGGTCCCTTTCTTAAACTCCTTAAGAAGGATGTCCCCTTTAATTGGGATACAAGAATGTAGAGAAGCTTTTGAACTTCTCAAACAATACCTCCTTAATCCACCTGTGCTTTCACCACCTAAATCCGATCGCCCATTTCTCCTATATATTTCAGCTTCAGATTACGCCTTAGGGGCTATGTTAGCCCAACTTGATGATGAAAAGCGAGAACGTGCTAATTATTATATTAGCCGAACCTTCATCAGTTATGAAACCCGCTACATGGCATTGGAAAAACTATGTCTAGCAGTCGTGTTTGCTACGCAAAAATTATGACATTATATGCTTAGCCAAAAAACTTATGTCATTGCTAAATATGATCCCTTAAGGTATCTCATGAGTCGACCTTATTTATCGGGTCGCACAACCAAGTGGGTTCTTGCTCTAAGCGAGTTTGATCTCACATTCATAGGACAGAAGTCTGTTAAGGGTCAAATCATAGCAGATCAATTAGCTGCTGCACCCTTAGAGTCTACCCATCCCCTCATCATCGAGTTTCTAGATGAATGCCTTCAATTAGAGGCAGACCATAATGAACAATGGTCCTTATACTTTGATGGAGCCCGATGCATGAGTGGGGCTGATGTGGGTATTATTTTAATATCTCCGCAAAAACATCTTATTCCTTTGTCCTTCAAATTGACATTTGCTTGCACCAACAATACTGCTGAGTATGAAGCTCTAATCCTTGGATTACGAGCTGCCCTAGCGCTAAAAATTAAACACCTTTTAGTTTTTGGTGATTCCCAACTGGTTATAAACCAAATTAATGAAGTTTATCAAACCCGAGATGATAAACTGCGCCCATATAAGGCCTATGTTTTACAATTAATGTCTTTATTTGATCAAGTCACCTTGGAAGCTATTCCTCGAACTAGCAACCGTGCAGCTGATGCTATGGCCGTAGTTGCATCTCTCTTGCCCTTGGAGTTAGATGACGAATATGCCACTATCATTATTCATCGACTCCAGGAACCCGCCTCAAATAAGTCATGCTTAGAGCCTTTGGATGTGTTTCTAATCAATGAAACTACTCCTGAACCTTGGTATATAGACATATTTGATTTTCTTCAAAATGGGACTTTCCCTGCCAATTCTAATAGAAACCAGCGTCGGTTATTACGTCGACGAGCAAGTCGATTCGTAATAATTGGCAATACTTTATATAGGAGATCTTTTGAAGGTATCCTATTAAGATGTTTAAACTTAGAAGAGTCTAAATCAGCCTTGAGTGAAGCCCACGATGGATCTTGTGGAGGACACTTTAGTGGTAGTGTTATTGCTAAAAAGCTCCTTCGGATAGGATACTTTTGGCCTACCATGGAAACGGATGCACATGAGTATGTGCGCCATTGCGACAAGTGTCAAAAACATGCTGACCTTGTCCATGCGCCTGCACAAGAGCTACAGGCTATTTCATCTCCATGGCCCTTTTCTAAATGGGGCTTGGATATTATTGGCAAAATCAATCCTGTGTCATCTGATGGACACAAGTTCATCATAACCGCCACTGAGTATTTCATGAAGTGGGTCGAAGCTATGCCTTTAGCTTCCTGCACTGGCACACAAGTTTCTAAATTTATTTTTAATCAAATCATTTGCAGGTTCGGAATTCCTGCCAATCTCATCTCCGACAATGGAACTTGTTTCAAAAATAAAGATGTTAAAAAATTATGTCAAAAATATAAGATTCAACATCGTTGGTCCACTCCCTATTATCCTCAGGGTAATGGTCAAGCAGAAGCATCTAACAAAACCTTAATCAAAATTCTCAAAATATTGGTCAATAAAGCTGGCCGTGGTCGGCACATTCAATTATATCCGACCTTGTGGGCCTATCGAACTAGTGTTCGAACCCCCACTGGAACTTCACCATTTGTTTTGGTGTATGGTGTTGAAGCAGTTTTTCCATTTGAATTGGAAGTTCCTTCTTTGGCTCTGCTACTTCAAGATACCGAAGTAGGAGATGAATATCGTGCTGGCAGACTCAGTCAGCTGGAACTCCTAGATGAAAAATGCATCAATGCTTTGGAGCATCTCCGTGCTTACCAAAACAAGCTTAAAAGATCATATGCTAAAAAAGTTCATCACAGATCCTTTGAGATCGGCGACCTTGTTTTAAAAGAAAATCAAAAAAATACAAATGCAACTAAGGAACTTAAAGGTAAATTCGAGCCCAATTGGCTTGGACCATACATTATTACTTGTAAATTTGAATCAGGAGCATATAAATTATCTACCTTAGATGGTAAAGAACTTAAAGAACCCATGAATATTTTGCATCTTAAACGTTACTATGCATAAATTTGGTCGTTTCATCCTTATATATAATTGTTTTCAAAAAAAATTTATCTTATATTTCTTTCAAATTTATAAAAATCCAAAAACATCAAAAATATTCATAATCATCCAAAATCTTCAAAACTATCTATTGCATTTATTTAAAGCACTTGTTAAGTTCTTTTTGCTCAAAAACAAAAATCAAAATAATGATAAAAATATAATAACAGCTATATGCTTGACTCTTTCGAAACCAAAACAAAATAAAGAAGAAAGAGAGAGTCAATATTCTCAAAACTTTCTCAAAAATCATTTATATATATATTTTCTTACAATCATTGCAGTTGTATGTTTCAAATTATTTTGGGATAAATTAGCATTTATTTTGAATCCCTCACTTGCACACTCACAACAATAAATATCTTGATTTTATCTGGCATGATTACTAATCTCTCTTATATCAAAGTCCACAAAATTCAATTAAATAAAGTTTGAGCATAGAGAATTGATCTTGTTATTTACTTAAACCAAGCACATCTTTTCACAATAAAATGATTATATTTGTAATTTCCATGTTTTGCTACATAGTAGAACTGATTTCTTGAGCGAAAAGTTTCCCCTGCTATCCTATCATGCACATGGTCTAGAATCTTTGAGAATTGGCAAAAGGACAAGCTCACCCCTACCCAGAATAAAAATCCCTTGCTCTACAGCTAATCTGAGCAAGTATCCCTAGCACAGAAAAAGAAAAAAAGAAAAGTTCAAGAAAGAAAAAAAGAGAAAAGAAAAATGTTATTTCAGCAATGTTCCAAGCATTATCAAGCAAAAGAAATACAAAAAGAAAAATAAGCAAAGTTCAAAAGAAAGCAAGAAAGCAATAAAATCCCTTTCCCTACCCTTTGAAAAGAAAAGAAGGGTTGATGAGCTTGAATCCCTGGAATTCTCAATTATTCAAAAACGTGAGGTAAGCCCCATAACAGGTGGTTTGTGCCCAACCTGCTTGGCCTTGGGTAACTCCTAGCGTGGTGATATGTCTGTCACATTAGCGACCTTCTTTTGTACAGACCTATGTCTGCTTATGGATTAGCTAGCTCTTGATAATCCGACCTACATAGTAGTCTAGTATGGTTATATGCATCTACATCATGGTTAATGAACACTTATTTGGTTTCTTCAAATCACTTGTATCATAGTATCTTGCTCAAAACTGGTAAATGAACAATGCAATTGCACACACATTTGTATTTGAGAGATTTTGTGTATCATTATGATAAATCAAGATCGGAAATGAATTCACATATGCACATGGGATTCCTTATAAATCTAACTTTTGTCTTCAAAATAATTTGAAATATTATTTTTGCAACTTGTTTGGGAATAAATCAAGTACAGTCGTTTACCACAAAGACAACTATATAATAGAAAAATCAAAAATTTCTTTCAAACTACACAAAACATATACATATATATCTGGTTGACTTTCGCGACGATGGTATAGTTTCAAAACCAAAATTGGAATTTTATGCCTAGCGCAAGTCCTCATTTTCATATTTTCTGTTCATCAAAAATCAATCATGCAATAAAACTATCTTTTTTGGATTTTCGCGATGATGGTATAAGTCTATACCTACATATTCTATGCCTAGCGCAAACCATTGTAACAATTTTTATTCCCCATTTATTAAAAATCATGAAAACCATATGACTTAATTCATTACGTTACACAAATTATGCTTTTCAAAAGCAAACACATTTTCATTATTTCATGTCATTATGTCAACCTTAAATTTTGCAATGATGGTATAATTCCTAAAGAATTATCCAAAAATTTTATCACCCTTAGGAATTTATGCCTAGCAAAAATCATTTGAACATCATTTCATGCACAAACATTTTTTATGAAAATCTGAAAACAAACCATCATCATCATTATCATTTGCACTATTGCACCAAAGTCTTAAGACAGTTTCTTAAGCACTCTTTTACTTTTTAACAATATTTCTATAAATGGGACTAGCTTGACGACCGAGTGAGCAGCGACTCCATGAAATGGTCTATAATAGCGACAATGTCCTTTGAAATTATTGTTAGAAGTCTCTTTTTATTTTTACATTTCATTACAACAAATCAATTTGTTACATCAGATTATTTCATTTAAAATATCACCGCATGACATTCAAATTATAATATCTCCAATGACATAATTACATCCAATTATCAAATCAATCAATCAAAACATTAAAAGCATCATAAAAATACATAAGACAAGTCATATGATCAAAAATATCTCATCTATATATGTCACAAATATATGTACATCATCAAAACTGGATTGGTATGCCACAATTACTACATACTCAATCCTCTAGTCAAATAAATAATATTTAAATTCAATATTTAACCTCCCAAACCTCCTAACCTCGGATAGCTTCCCACACCATTTTTAGAGGTTGTTTTGACCGTTTGATGATATCGTCGCCGATCAGACGATATCGCCTGCATTTGACGATTTCGTCCGGACTAGGACGTCCGGGACGATCTTGTCGCAAAACTGATTTTGCAAAGTTGGCATCTGTTCCAACGGGTCTCCAATCGGGCGGAAGCGTGTCTGCGCCGTTAGGGACCCTCCCCGTTGGAGATCTCCCAAATTGGGATGATCTCCAACCTCCTAACTACTCCCCTAAGCCTATTTAATCCTAAGCTATTCCCTTAGCACCCCCCTGGCTGAAATTCTCTGCAAATTAACTCCATCTACGTTGAACCATCCCAATTTTTCATTTGCACTGGTCCCATACCAATTTTGTTGCAGGTACATCACTATTTTTCAGCCGGAGCTAGCACCTATCGTTGTCGACGAACCTGTTCAGATCGGAGGCGAACCTGTCGAATTCGAGGCGATTTCGTACTGATGCGAGACGATCTCGACTGCAGTCCATATTAAGGCAATCAGTGCCTAAAGTTTGCATTTCTCAACCTTTTCTCTGTCATTTTATTCTGCAAATTAGATAGTTTATTCAGTGTTTATGTTATTTTGCATTTGGAGTTCACCCATCTAGCTTAGATTGCATACTTAGATCATGGATTGTCATCTAGATTAGCATGATTCATTTATGTCTCTGTGTTATAAGTTATAAGTATTGATAACATTGCTACCATTTGATGTTGTTTCCCTCTGTTAGCACAGTAGTATTCGTTGTATTTTGCATCTATTTTCGGTTTTGCAGGTCTCTGACGAATTCGTCAGATCTCAGACGATCTTGTCTGATTGCAGATGATTCTGTCGAATTTCAGACGATCCTGACTGCTTCAAACATCAGAATCATCACCAGACATCCGGATCAGGTATTCCTCATTTGCATTCTGTAAATTCTCTATTTTATGTCTTTAAATCTGTTTTTTGTATTCATTGAATTTGCATTTTCATGTAGATTAATCTAGATTCATTTGGCCAAACCTAGGATATGAATGCTTAAAGTTAAAAACGAACACATTAAAACACATTCCAAAACCTAGGCGTGGAAGCTGCCCTTAAATGTTTCCTGGTGAACCCACCATCCATCGAAAAATCATCAAAATACACCTCCCTTGAGAGGCGGGACCTTCGCAAAGTCCTCTCAGTCCGAGGTACCGCGACATCCTTTTCCCATCCTCCTTTCGGGCACGGATCCAATAGCTTGAAGGTAAGGATGCGAAAAATTTGGAGCGATACATTTTGGTGAACCCGACGTGAATGCATTGTAAACCTTTTGAAAACAAAAACAAAAAAATATATATATGTATACAAGAAAAACAAAAACAAAATCATCATTTCAAGTTTGTATGTTTTAGATTCAATTCTAAATAGTAGATGCTAAATATTACTTTTAGAAGTACTAAAGAAACCATGAGTTTTTACTCAAATCAATATGAGCCCATTAGTAATGTTGGAAGAATTCAGCCAAATACATTTGTTGATTATGACCAACCTCATCCCTATTCAACATCACCTCCATCACACTCTTCTTATTTTTCATCCATAACCCAACAAGACAATCCCTTTGCCAATCCTCTTCATAACGATATTATCTATTCTCCCATATATCCATATTATGTCTATCAATCCACATATAATCCTCCTCCACCTTTTCAATATTCTTCTTTCAATACAACACATCCATTTCAACAAGAAAATACTTATTCTTCCAATTCTACCATGCACTCACCTCATACTTCGCAATCTTCCTGTCATCATTCTACCCATAATAAAGAAAGTAGAGGTGAGAAACCATTAGGTCCTTTTATGACGAAATTCCTAAGGCATTTATCAAAAACCTCTCAAAAACCTTCATCACGTAAATTTACTAAGCTCAATCAACCAATGGATATAATTCTCAAGTATTTACTTGACACAAATAAGATTGAACTCCCTTCCATAAGACAACTCTGATACCACATCAGATTGGTTTAAACCCGAGCTACATTGTGAATATCATAGAGTAGATGGACATATGACACAAAATTGTAAAGATTTAAGATGTGCAATTCAAGATTTGATTGATAAGGGTCTTTTTAATATAAAGGAATTACAATCTACAACTGATTATAAATTTCCAGTAAACAATCAAACTCCTACACAACAAATACCAATAATCAATCAAGACATGGGGATCTCCCAAGAACCCCTATTCAATTATCAACAACAAGAAACCAATCAAATATTGCATGTTAATGTGTCCCATCATGATGATATTATTAATATTGTAACAAAAACTACAAATGAGCAACCTCAAGTTCAATCAACTCAATCCGATATTCAAGATATGGATTCCTCATTTGACCAACCTTCAAAACTATCTTTGGCTCTAGAGAATGATCCAAAATGGAATGTAAGCATAGAAAGCTCATCTTTAGAATCAAAATCTCAATCTGAAATCCACTTTGATAGCCAACAACAAGTGATTAATCCTCAAGCAAAGATATCCCTTTTAGAAGTATTACAAATTTATCACAAGGAAATTTTGTTCAAAATACCTAGCCAACAATTTGTTCCTCATCATATTTTCTCTAAGAACATAATTAATGGTGTAAACCCTCTTGAGGTTAACCATATTTCATTCTATGATGAGGATATTCCTTCCTCTACTCCACAAGAAGACTCCTATCTTTACATTATCGGATCTAGTAAAGAAACACTTGTTAGAACTATCATGGTAGATAATGACTCCTCTCTTAATTTATGCACTTATCAATTATTCCAAAAACTCAAATCAAAGGAAGAAGATATTAATGAATCAAATGTTATTATAAAATCTTTTAACAATGAAATTCAAGAAGCTCAAGGTACTATAATTCTTCCCCTCAATATTGGATCCAAGATCCTGGATACTTTATTCTATGTAGGATATTGTCCTTCACCTTACAACCTACTTCTCCAAAGTCCTTGGATTCATACGATGAGGGTTTTCCCTTCCACTCTTCACCAATGTTTGAAGTTTGAAATTGCAAATAAAATTGTTACCATACATGGTGACCCAACACCATTTGAAGAATATTTAACGGTTGAAACATCAAGTTCTATACATTCTCTATTATCACAATTATCTTCTATCCATCACTTTTCTTCATCCATATATGATCATCCTTGTTTACCAAATAGCATCCATGTATATCTTTCACATATGCTCTCTCCATCTTATCAAGACTTGGAATATAGTGATAAGAATGAAGAACTTTCTTATCCTTCTTACATTTTATTTTGTAACATGATCAATTTTACACATATAAAAGTCAAATCTTTTGCTACATTATTCTACATTATAACAAAGCTTTTGTTATCACTACCTTTTATTCATCACCTTCTATTCTTACCTTCACCTCAACCAGATTATCCTTCAAAACCTCCTTTGATTTTGAAGCAACCTTAGACATGCTATACTCAAATAACCTTGTATAGTGTATATAGATCATCTTGTATATACCACCAATTTCAATTCATAAATTAAAATCAAAATACAAAAAAATCAAAATCCTCAAAATCTTCAAAAAAATACTAATGCAACTAAGGACCTTAAAGGTAAATTTGAGCCCAACTGGCTTGGACCATACATTATTACTGCTAAATTTGAATCAGGAGCATACAAATTATCTACCTTAGATGGTAAAGAACTTAAAGAACCCATGAATATTTTGCATCTTAAACGTTACTATGCATAAATTTGGTCATTTCATCCATGTATATAATTGTTTTCAAAATTTCTTTATCTTATATTTCTTTCAAATTTATAAAAATCCAAAAACATCAAAAATATTCATAATCATCAAAAATCTTCAAAACTATCTATTGCATTTATTTATGGCACTTGTTAATTTTTTGCTCAAAAACAAAAATCAAAACAAAAATCAAAATAATGATAAAAATATAAAAACAACTATATGCTTGACTCTTTCGAAACCAAAACAAAATAAAGAAGAAAGAGAGAGTCAACATTCTCAAAACTTCTCAAAAGTATTTATATATATTTTCTTACAATTATTGCAGTTATATGTTTCAAATTATTTTTGGATAAATTAGCATTTATTTGGAATCCCTCACTTGCACACTCACAAAAATAAATATCTTGATTTTATCTAGCATGATTACTAATCTCTCTTATATCAAAGTCCACAAAATTCAATTAAATAAAGTTTGAGCATAGAGAATTGATCTTGTTATTTACTTAAACCAAGCACATCTTTTCACAATAAAATGATTATATTTGTAATTTCCATGTTTTGCTACATAGTAGAAGTGATTTCTTGAGCGAAAAGTTTCCCCTGCTATCCTATCATGCACATGGTCTAGAATCTTTGAGAATTGGCAAAAGGACAAGCTCACCCCTACCCAGAATAAAAATCCCTTGCTCTACAGCTAATCCGAGCAAGTATCCCTAGCAAAGAAAAAGAAAAAGAAAAGTTCAAGAAAGAAAAAAGAGAAAAGAAAAATGTTATTTCAGCAATATTCCAAGCATTATCAAGCAAAAGAAATACAAAAAGAAAAATAAGCAAAGTTCAAAAGAAAGCAAGAAAGCAATAAAATCCCTTTCCCTACCCTTTGAAAAGAAAAGAAGGGTTGATGAGCTTGAATCCCTGGAATTCTCAATTATTCGAAAAGCGTGAGGTAAGCCCCATAACAAGTGGTTTGTGCCCAACCTGCTTGGCCTTGGGTAACTCCTAGCGTGGTGATATGTCTGTCACATTAGCGACCTTCTTTTGTACTGAGACCTATGTCCGCTTATGGATTAGCTAGCTCTTGATAATCCGACCTACATAGTAGTCTAGTATGGTTATATGCATCTACATCATGGTTAATGAACACTTATTTGGTTTCTTCAAATCACTTGTATCATATTATCTTGCTCAAAACTGGTAAATGAACAATGCAATTGCACACACATTTGTATTTGAGAGATTTTGTGTATCATTATGATAAATCAAGATTGGAAATGAATTCACATATGCACATGGGATTCCTTATAAATCTAACTTTTGTCTTCAAAATACTTTGAAATATTATTTTTGCAACTTGTTTGGAATAAATCAAGTACATTTGTTTACCACAAAGACAACTATATAATAGAAAAATCAAAAATTTCTTTCAAAATATACAATCAAAACATATACATATATATCTGGTTGACTTTCGCGACGATGGTATAGTTTCAAAACCAAAATTGGAATTTTATGCCTAGCGCAAGTCCTCATTTTCATATTTTCTGTTCATCAAAAATCAACCATGCAATAAAACTATCTTTTTTGGATTTTCGCGATGATGGTATAAGTCTATACCTACATATTCTATGCCTAGCGCAAACCATTGTAACAATTTTTATTCCCCATTTATTAAAAATCATGAAAACCATATGACTTAATTCATTATGTTACACAAATTATGCTTTTAAAAAGCAAACCCATTTTCATTATTTCATGTCATTATGTCAACCTTCAATTTTGCAATGATGGTATAATTCCTAAAGAATTATCCAAAAATTTTATCACACTTAGGAATTTATGCCTAGCAAAAATCATTTTAAACATTATTTCATGCACAAATATTTTTTATGAAAATCTGAAAACAAACCATCATCATCATCATCATTTGCACTATTGCACCAAAGTCTTAAGACAGTCTCTTAAGCACTCTTTTACTTTTTAACAATATTTCTATAAATGGGACTAGCTTGACGACCGAGTGAGCAGCGACTCCATGAAATGGTCTATAATAGCGACAATGTCCTTTGAAATTATTGTTAGAAGTCTCTTTTTATTTTTCACATTTCATTACAAACAATCAATTTGTTACATCAGATTATTTCATTTAAAATATTACAAGCATGACATTCAAATTATAATATTTCCAACGACATAATTACATCCAATTATCAAATCAATCAATCAAACATAAAAGCATCATAAGAACCACATAATACAAGTCATATGATCAAAAATATCTCATCATATATATATCAACAATATATGTACATCATCAAAACTGGATTGGTATGCCACAATCTGTACCTCGGCATACTCAATCCTCTATCAAAAAAATAATCATATAATACAATGTCAATCCAGCCCTCTAGCCTCGAGAGCCCCTCGAGCTCTCTGCCTCATCTCCTCCCCTGCCCTGAGGTGGACGAGGTGGCCCCATCGCAGTCTGTGTAGTCCTAGTCCTCGATCGGGACGTGGTCCTCGATGACCCGATCCTGATCGGATCTGCGATGTTAGCTGGCAGGGGTAGTCTATCCGCCTCTGGCACCAGCTGGAAGTATAATGTCTGATAGAATGTCAGCTGGGCGATAGCCCGTGTCAGCTCTCCAGAGCTCGCCCCTCCGCCCCGTGCCCTGAGGCGTGCAATCTCATCCTGTAGCTGTGACACCTCAGCTCGGTGGCGTGCAGCCTCATCCTGTAGAGTCTGCACCTGGGCCTAGAGATGATCTCTCTTCGCTCGAAGAGTAGCCATCTCGCTACTCTCTCCTATGTCCACACCCTTGCCCTTATCGGGCGATGGTGGCCTCTATGGAGATGGGGGTCTCGCCTCCCTCCTCTCCCTCTCTCTCTGTCGTGGCCTCTCCTGTGCTTGTGGCCTCCTCGCCTCTCTCCCGTCGTGACCCTGGGCTGCCTCCATCGCCGCCTCCCTATCCGATGCACAACCGCGTGGATCGGACCCTGTGCCCTCGTCATCCGAGGAGGGCGGATGCCTACGTACCAGGCATCGTAGCCATCGGCTACTCCTGCGTCGTCCCCATCCACTGGCTGGATGGGGGCATCATCCGTGTCCTGGCTCCAGAACCGCTGCATGTCGGGAGCCCCGCTAACCGTAGTGTTATCCCGGATAGTCCGAGAAAACTCGTAATCCCTGAGAGATGGGATCCCCTGCTGTAGACCGAACTGCCTCAAAACTTGGTCGTACCGGTGGAGCTCCACCTCTCCCCTCTCCATCCATAGCCAGCAAACTCGCCTGACGCGAGCCAACTCCTGTCCATCCTCGGCCCACCCTGGATGCTCCCTCCATGGCCTCCAGGTGATCTGGTCCGGGACTAAGTCATCCAGTAGCCTCCGGGACATCGGTAGGTCGATCCGTCGTTGTGCCCCTCTCCGGAGCCACCAGTAGAAGACTCGGGGCCTCTCCCCGTCAACCCCTATCAGAGGAAGCCCTATCGGCCTCCGCACCGCAATGTGCTCCCAGCACCAAACCTGTAGGAGCGATGTCATAACCAGACATCGGCCGCCCTTGTACACGACCCCATATAGGATCCTGTACAATCGGCATAGAACAAAACTGCCCCAAGAGAACCTGTAGCCGTGGTCTCGCATATCATAGATCACATCTGCGAGCATCCATGGCACCCTGCACCCGCTCTGGTGGCACAGCAGAAGTCCACCAACTACTCCAGCTAGAACCCGTGTGAGTCTAGATGCCCCAGGCATCTGGCGTAGTGCCTCGATATTAACTCCGCCCTTCTCCAGGGTGAAGCTCGGGTCACCGCACAGTCGTCCCATAGCATGGCCCTGATTGGCCGTAGGAGTAATGAGCCGTCCTTGTATGGGGATTCTCAGAATCCTCCATACATCCTCCAAAGTGGGAGTCATCTCCCCTATAGGTAGCCAGAAACATGAAGAGCCCGGATACCACCTCTCTGCTAGGGCCGTCAGTAGCCCCATATCTGTGGATACTTGTGGCATCTCCGCCACATGCAGTAAGCCGGCTGTGCCAGCTGATCGCTCTGCTTGTGTGAGAGCGGCCAAGTCATCTCTCAACCCTCCATACTTCCATTCTCTGCTCTTTAGTAATCCTCTCTGCAAACATAAACAACAAAACAATAAACAATCATTAATCAACAATTCAAGTAAACAATAATGCAAGTTAAAAATTCAATTTTGTGCAATTGATGATATCGCCCACTATTGGACGATATCGTCCCAAATTTGAGCATAATCGTCTCCGATTTCGATTCGAAATCGTCTCTAATTTGAAATCGTCCCCTTTCGACGATTTGCCCTCGGCGAATCGAATGGACGATTTCTCGAAATCGGGACGATTTCATCCCGACGACGTCGACGGCCCAAAAACGGCCGCGATGCTCAAAAATCATCTAAAAATTACCTACAAAGCATGTAAAGTTAAATTAAAGCATCCTAGTTAAGTCTAGACTCTTACCCGTAGACCGCGTCGGACCTCTGTCGATCTGTGCGTCGTCTCCACCATTTTTGCTTCAGAGCTCTAAAAACCAGAAAATGAACAGTAAAAATGAATTAGGGTTTTACCCTATTTTTCTTAATTTTATTCAAAAATAATTTTTTGCTTTTTCGCGTTTTTACCTCAAACGTTCGATTTGGGTAAAAACACGGAGGGGGCACCATAGTAAGTTGTCGTACGATTCGACCAAGAATCGTCGCCTAAAAATGGGAATAATTTTTGCTTTCTCGTAGATCGAGAAGAACTCATCTTTAACGCATTTTCTTCGAAAAATTCGCTAAAGAGGGGGCAAAATGTAGCACCCTAAAATTGGCGCAATAAAATTATAATAATTACATTCACCTTAGTAAATAATTTAAAATTCAAATTTAACCTCCCAAACCGCCCGTTAACCGTCGGGTAATCCGTTTCCCCCTTTTTCGTGCCATTTTTAGAGGTTGTTTTGACCGTTTGACGATATCGTCGCCGATCAGACGATATCGCCCCAGATTTGACGATTTCGTCTGGACTAGGACGTCCAGACGATCTTGTCGCAAAACTGATTTTGCAAAGTTAGATTCTGTTCCAACGGGTCTCCAATCCGGGCAGAAGCGTGTCTGCGCCGTTAGGGACCCTCCCCCGTTGGAGATCTCCCAAATTGGGATGATCTCCAACCTCCTAACTACTCCCCTAAGCCTATTTAATCCTAAGCTATTCCCTTAGCACCCCCCTGGCTGAAATTCTCTGCAAATTAACTCCATCTACGTTGAACCATCCCAATTTTTCATTTGCACTGGTCCCATACCAATTTTGTTGCGGGTACATCACTATTTTTCAGTCGGAGCCAGCACACATCGTCGTCGACGAACCTGTTCAGATCGGAGGTGAACCTGTCGAATTCGAGGCGATTTCGTACTGATGCGAGACGATCTCGATTGCAGTCCATATTGAGGCAATCAGTGCCTGAAGTTTGCATTTCTCAACCTTTTCTCTATTATTTTATTCTGCAAATTAGATAGTTTATTCAGTGTTTATGTTATTTTGCATTTGGAGTTCACCCATTTAGCTTAGATTGCATACTAAGATCATGATTTGTCATGTAATTAGCATGATTCATTTATCTCTGTGTTTAAGTTTTAGTTTGATAACATTGCTGCCATTTTGTGTTGTTTCCTCTCGTTAGCACTGTAGTATTCGTTGTATTTTGCATCTATTTTTGGTTTTGCAGGTCTCTGACGAATTCGTCGACGAATTCGTCAGATCTCAGACGATCTTGTCTGATTGCAGATGATTCTGTCGAATTTCAGACGATCCTGACTGCTTCAAACATCAGAATCATCACCGGACATCCGGATCAGGTATTCCTCATTTGCATTCTGTAAATTCTCTATTTTATGTCTTTAAATCTGTTTTCTGTATTCATTGAATTTGCATTTTCATGTAGATTAATCTAGATTCATTTGGCCAAACCTAGGATATGAATGCTTAAGGTTAAAAACGAACACATTAAAACACATTCCAAACCTAGGCGTGGAAACTGCCCTTAAATGTTTCCTGGTGAACCCACCATCCATCGAAAAATCATCAAAATACACCTCCCTTGAGAGGCGGGACCTTCGCAAAGTCCTCTCAATCCGAGGTACCGCGACATCCTTTTCCCATCCTCCTTTCGGGCACGGATCCAATAGCCTGAAGGTAGGGATGCAAAAAATTTGGAGCGATACAATCATGGTGATGAGGAAATAAACTGTTTTGAGCTTTACCTGCTTCTTTCAACTACAATGATAACAAAGGAATCCTACCAACCATGACCTTATTTGTAATTGAACTTGATTTGATAAACTCTTCCTTGGATTTGAGGAAATAAATAAATCTGTACCATTTTAACCATCGTAAGTGACTTTTGTTTTGTTCTATTAACAAATAGGAGCTGCCAATATTTTGGCTCATTTCAAATATTCTTATCATGGATTAGCATATTTTAGCAGATTTAAACTATCTGGGCCATTGCACTTATGCTTCGATACTTATTTTTCATTTTGACAATGTAAACAAAGAAGACATGGTAGCCGCACTTTCAAAAATAATCTTTAGATTACTTTCAATATTTTTATCGTGGATTTAAGCTTTTCAACAGATTCTAGCCTCCTTTTCCATGCATCTCTCAACTGTTCCACTTATAAAGGAAACCTCGTGGTTGCACATCATTCTATTTTGGAACTCAAATTTTGGCCAACTTTTCAGTGATTTTGGGATAGATGACTTAGGATCATGTATCCTTCTTACTGGGTAAGTTTTACTATCTTCTAGACTGCAACTTTTAGCAAAATTTGAAATATTGGACCATCAAGTGCTTACTTAGCCATTATTTAATTTTTTTCAAAATATGTAGCTTTTTAAGCCTACACTACCACCTTATTTACTATTTTATAGATATATTGGCATTTTTTTTATATTGTATCCTTAAATAATAGATGTGATATCAAGAATAATGATATTGTTGATCCAATCATTATGTCCATTTTTCTTGATAGCATTAATAATTATATGTGAATCCATATTAATTGAAGTATATCTTCATTTTTTTTTGCTGGAGAACAAGGGGTTGTACTCGGGGTCCCCCACCCTTGACAAATCACAACTCTCTCCTTTAGAGCTTGAGAGTTTACAAACAGATTCAATTCTCATCTCAATTGAGTTGCTATAGCTAGATACCTACATCATTTTTCATAAAATGTCTGAATTCTTGATTTTCATTTTTTGGATCTTCTTCAATTTTTGTGTGAATACAAATATTCTAAAATTCAACATCCTTCTTGACATTTTCCTACAACAACCTTCACAATACCAAAAATTCACCTCTACTATCTATGCATTGCATCTTAGTAGAGTAATATTTCCAAAACATCACACTATCATAGTCCACTTTACCAGATCTAGATTGCTAGTTTCCTTCCTAAAGCATAAGTGCAACCACAAAAATTATAATAAATAGTTTATATGAAAACACATTAATGTTATAAAATAAAGCAAATATTACCAATGGAAAACATTAAAGTAAATCTTAATCATTATTTGATTCAGGCAATCAACATTTTCTTGTCAACTTCAACTAAACTTACTACTTCCTCTAACCATGGAAAAGAGAATTTAACTTCATGATCCTCAATTAAAACCCCTCTATTGGCTAGCCTATCTGCACATTTGTTTCCTTCCCTTAACGTATGTGTAAACCTGATTTCTTCAAACTCTATAGCAAGGTCTTGAATTTCCATAATTATCTCTTGTATGTTCCATGGAGCCTTTGCTTTCCTCAAAATTGCATTTATTACTATTAGTGAATCACCTTCCATCCATACTCTATTCCATTTCATTTGTTTGCATATTTTTAACCCTTCCAAAGCTACCCAAGCTTCAACTTCATTATTTGTCTTAAATCCACTATTGAAAGCGTAATGAGACAAAATATCTCCTCTATTATTTCTAATTATTCCTCCTCCTCCTATTGGTCCTAGATTTCCTTTAGATGCTCCATCAAAATTCAATTTGACCAACTCCACATCTAGTGGTTTCCACTTTATATTATTTACCTTATTTTTTTTCTCCTATACCCAACATCATAATTCCATTTGATGACTTGACTCCATCTATCAAGGCTCTCTACTTCAAGATTAGGGATTGGGTGAGTTGATAGGGTTGGTTTAGACTCCTCTATGGCTAAACAAATCTTCCTTTTCATTACCTCTAAACTACTTTCCTTTCCTTTAAATATTATTCTATTCCTTTCTAGCCATATAATCCAAAGTATTGTATCTTTTGATATATCCCAGATTTTTCTATAAAGCCTCACTTTTAAAAGTGCTCTACCATTGCTTTAACCATTCTTCAATTTTACCATTCATCACCATGCATTTACCAAACATATTAAGAATCCATTGCCATAGTTTCTAGACTATTGAGCAATGTCCCAAGAGATGGTCTATACTCTCCTCCTTTTTACAAAGAACACATTGTGAGGGGCCATGAAAACCCCTTTTCATAAGGTTATCCTAGGATAAAATTCTTCTATGACCTACTAGCCAAACAAACATTTTGACTTTAGGAATGCTTGAGCTATCCCAAATATCTCTCCATATTCTTGTGATATTCCTATTTTGTTGGTGCTTTACATTATATCCACTTCTTGTTGTGTATTCTCCTGAGCTATTCAACTCCCAAATCAGCTTATCCTTGGCTCCCCTTAGAATAATCATTATTGTTATATTTCTACTCAACTACCTCCTAGCATCAATGTCTTGTATACTTGTAAAAAATATTCTTTCCATTTGTATCTTCCTTCCTAATCCTTGTACATAATATTTGAAACCCTATCACCATATTTATCTTGAAGTAATCTCATCCATGGTTTCAAAATTGGATCTAGATTGAGTGGTTTTTTATCACACCAAGTATCCATCCAAATAAATTTTTTCTCTAATTCCCACCACCCATATTAGACCTTTAATCACTAGATCAATTGATTTTTTAAATCATTCCATAGTGCAGAACCATTTGGTAGAGAGAATGTAATAAATATTAAGCTTGGGTCATTGGGCTCAACATACTTAGAAGAATTCTTGCCCATTGTCTTTGACTCTCTTTGTACAATCTCCAAATTACTTTTTCCCTAAGAGCTAAGTTTGCATCCATAAGAACTCTTAAACCGAGACCTCCCCTAGTTTTATCATCACACACCTTGCTCCATTTCACCAAAGGAAATTTCCTTTTATCATGTAATCTTAACCACAAAAATGACCATAATATAGATTAAACTTTTTCTATCAATTTTGGCATAGTATACAAGGACATATAATATGTTGGAATGGCCTATAAGACTAATTTAATTAGTTGCACTCTTCCTACTAATGATAACCATCTACCTTTCCATACTAGTAGTTTATTCTAAACTTTACTTATAACTAGATTCCATAATTCTATCCTCATTCTCCCCTCAAATAAGGGCATCCCTAGATAAGTTGTTAGTAAATTTACCTCCTCCATTTGAAGTAACCTACATATCCCTACTTTGATTCTAGTTAGAGTGTTTAGGAAGTAAATTTTAGATTTTGTCCTATTAAATTTTTCCTAATGCTCTTTCATATTCCTTTAATAAGTTATTCAAAGCTCTAGCCTCATTTATCCTTGCCCTCCCAAAAAGGGTTGTATCATCTACAAATTATTGATGGGTGATGTTGTCGATGTTATTACTAGCCTTAAGTCCACTTATAAGCCCATATTTATTAGCCTTCTTCAAGTTCCTACCCAAAACCTCTACCATAATAATGAATAAATATGGTGATAGAGGATCTCCCTATCTAAGACCTCTCTTGGATTTAAATGATTATATTACTAACCCATTGACCAACACTGAATATGAAACTATAGAGACACAAGCTTTAATCCATCTAACCCATTTCTTCCCAAATCCAAACTTTTCTAATACTACAAAAAAAAATCCCATTTAACCCTATCATAGGCTTTACTCATATCAAGTTTTAAGATCATTGCTTTCTCTTTTCTTGAAGTTATTGAATGCATAACTTCATGAGCTACTATGATCCCATCTAAAATCTATCTCCCTTTCACAAATCCTCCTTGCTCTTCTAAAATAATTTTGTCTAACAATGGTCTTAACCAATTTACCATCACTTTGGAGATAATCTTATATGCCATATTACATAGGCTTATGGGCCTAAATGAATCAAACAATTTTACATCCTTCTTTTTGGAATCAAGGTAAGATATGTTGCATTTATTTTATAAGGTATGTATTATTTTACCCTAGACTATTCCACTACCACCAATAAAGAATCCTTCACTATATCCCAATTATGTTGATAGAATGTTGTAGAGAGCCCATCTAAACCTAGGGATTTATCCTTATCAAAAGAGAAAAGAGCTAAATGAACTTCTTCTAGAGTAATAGGCTCCATCAATTTCCTATTGTCTTCATCTATTATAATTGAAGGTACTTCTTGTAGTAGTTTATCATTAAGAACTTCAAACTCCTCTAATCCTAGAATATTATGATAAAAAACCTTACCTCCTTTCTAATTTCACTCTAGTCTTCAATCCAAACCCCTTCTACTGATTTAATTCTACTAATTCTAGATGTTGATCTCTATACTATATCCATCCTATGAAAAAAATTTATTTTTATCTCCTTTTAACCAAGTCTATCTCGATTTTAATCTCCAAAATTTATCTTCCTTACTCAAAATATTATGATATTCACTAAGCAACTCCCTTTCCTCCAAGCTTGGATTATTATGATCACCTTTTTAGAATTTTAAAAGTTTATCTTTTAGTTCTTCTTTCTTCTCAAAAATATTTCCAAAAGTGTTCTTGTTCCATTCTTTTAATCTAGATGTCATTGATTTAATTTGTTTTGGAAGTGTATACAACCCACCATTTCCTGAAGAATTCCATATTTGTGCTATCATATCAACAAATTGAGGATGGTCTTCCCACATCTGCTCATATTTAAAATATGATATTTTTTAATTCACTTACCACCATTTTAACTCTTATTGGCCAGTGATCTGAACCAATCCTTGTCAAGGTATTAATTTTAGCACAAGTCCCTTCATCTAGCCAATGATATGAGAGTATGCATCTATCTAATTTTTTTACTATTAGGTTTTAGCCTCTCCTATTGTTGGTCCATGTATAGTTGTCTTCTTCAAACTCAACCTCCCATAGATTATTATTTTGAATAAAAGCTAAGAAATCTCTCATACTTTGGGTTAATTTCCTAATTCTCCCAAAATTTTCATCCAACTTGGTTATGGCATTAAAATCTCCTATGATCATGAATCAGGTTTCTTGGTCTTTACTTCTCATAAAGGCTTCAATCCCACTCCATACTTCTAATCTACCTGACTGAGTTGTAGGTCCATAGACATTGATAAGGATGAAATAAATATCTACAAAGTAGCATGTGACTAAAGAGGCTATCCAATGCCTAGTTTTATGAATGGTTACACAAGAGGTTCTAATAGGATTCCAACATGTTAGAATTCCCCCTACCACTCCTTCAAAATCCATAACATCCCATTCACATCTTGCCCATACTACTTTCATAGTTTTGGAAACTTCTTCCTTTGTCATTTTAGTTTCTTAGATACAAAGAATATCAGGCTTATTACTTAAACAAAGGTCCCTAATACACCTCTACTTTGAGGGGGCATTAGCACCCCTTATATTCCATGAGATGGTAATCATATCTCATTAGGGGCTATTAGCCTCACCTACAAATTACCAATATCATTTTATTATTTGGTAAAGAGAAGTTCAACCAACTTAGATTGTGTTCCTTTCTCTATGTTTGCTCTTGCTTCCTTAGATCTCGCTTGATAATTTGAGGGTTTTCCTCTTTTTGCCTTGCCTATATCAAGAGTAGGTCTTATTATTCTATTCCTCAATATTATTTCACAACTTTCCTTTTCATTAGATTTATCCTCTCCTAGCTCTACTACAAAAGCTTTTGACTTGTCTTACTCATTTTTTAGTATTTCCTTATTAATGGTAGAGGTATTAACATCTAACACTACATTTTATCTACCAATTTTCTTCTCCTAAATGGTGCATGGTACTTCAAGAGAGTCTTCAAAATATAATGAGACACATTCCTTAGGTTCATCAAGAATGTTCATCCCTAAATCAAGATCATACTGAATAGATGATTCCTTATTAATATTTTGAACCTATTGTACTATGTCCTCTAAGCTTTGATCTACTTTTTCTTCATAGGCTAAAGCCTCAAAAGAATTGGTATTTCTTCCAATATCCTTCCTTACTAGTCTCCATTATTTATTTACTTTCATTTATCTAGACCTATTTTTTGGAAGTTGAAAACCATCCTCATCCATATCCATTTGTAAGTTTCTCTTGTAGTTTTCTACATATGATTCTATTGGACTCTTCTTAGGGCATGATCTCTCAATATGCCCCACCTCATGACATCTTCTACATCTAAAATATATATTTTCATAATCTATGGTTTGGATCCACAACTTACCCCCATACTTAAGAATGATTGATTCTAGTAAAGGTTTACTTATATCAATCATGACCAATATCCGAGCATAAATAGCCAAGAATCCATCTTTTGTAGTTTTTGAAATCTCAAGGAATTCTCCCAGAGTGTTGCCTATTGCCTTGAAGGTATCCATTTCCTAAAATTCAATGGGCAACCCATACATCCTAACCCAGACTAGTACTAGGGATAGATTTACATTTTTAGGTGCAAAGCCTTCATACCAATGGGTAAGGAAGAGTCCTGCTCTTCCCATAAACCAAGGACCCCCTTTTAGGATTCTATCTCTTTCCTCCCTAGAACAAAAAATGGCTAGGAAGAAACCTTTGGGATCCAAATTGACATCAAGAAAAACTTGATACTGTTACTATCTATATTCTTGATTTTTGATTAGGCTTGCACCTACTAGTCACAGCTTAGAACTCAATATTGGATGGACTAAATATTGCTCTAATCCAACCTCCAAAGTAGGTTGGTTACTTGTCAACTGATAGGGTGTTGAATCAATTAATTTCAGTAATTGTTTAATAGATAGGGATAGAAAGGGGTTTAGGGTTAAGTAATTATGACTGAAACAGTGGCCAGATAGAGCTAACAACATAGGCATCCATAGGGAAACCTTTCAACAAATAATTTCTAGTGTCCCACACTCAAGATTAACAACACCAAGAAATAGAGTAATATTCATTAAGAAACACAAACCAAAGATATACTCTTGAAAGCTATTTCAACATCCACAATACTAATAATCCAATTTAGTAGAATAATATCAGTATCTAGATTTAAAAAAAATGAACTTCAATTATGAAAAGGTTTCAATTTCTCTAAAGATAGTAATTCAATAGTAGAGTAAACTAACCATAATAACATTAATAGAAAATCAATTCACAACTTGAATCTCTCTAAAGAAATATTGAAGACACCAATTCTTGAGTCAAAAATCCAAGTAATGCTCCTTTTATTGATTTGCAAAAAATGTTAAATAGTAGGACAAGTAAACACTCTAGAGCTGACCCTAAAAATCAAGGGTTTGAACTCTATTAAGAGTTTTATAATTAAGGAAAAATATGGAACATTACAAGGAGAAAACCATGCCAGATTGGCAAAATACTGAGGTGGCATCATTTCATTTGGCTTAGAAGCCCAAAAAATATGTATGATGTCACACACCATAGAAGCTAGGCTTTGCAACCTACTCGATATGCAATGGTAGTTAGGCTTTAGGCCATTAGATTCTAGATCTAAGACATCCATATTTCTTGGGGACTTTATCTAGCTATAGATATATAACTTCCTGAGTTCTTATTTCTAGGATCCATGGATGTTTTATCTACTTGCTCGAATAAACTAGTTCTTATTTGCAAAGACCTTGCTTTTGTATGCCTAATAAAGTTTAAATATAAGCTTGATCATTGATCCACTTATGAAGGGCTATGATTAAATCTCAAAAATGCTTGGAGACGAGCGACGTAGAACATGTCATTGAGCCGCTCTTCCGAAAGGCTTATCACTTGAATTGACTATTTTGACCAATGGAGTGGAGCACATCACAAAAATACACTATGCTCTAAGTGGAATAGAACATGTCATAAGGACACTCCCTTTAGTTCTTAAAACTGATTAGTTCACTTTCACATTCATGGCATAGAAAACTTTGTTCATAGCTCGCTCCTTGAAATCTATTCCTTGAATATTTGACCAAAGCTGATCATGGAATAGAGCATGTCACTATGCCACTCAAGAAATAATGTAAAATAACCTTTCATGAGAATTTGCACTGCACCACTACTTTTTTCTTCATTTCGAGCATCTTGACCTCTTTGACCAGTGACATAGAACATGTGTCCTGAGCTGCTCTAAAATGAACGTGAATATCAACGATGTAGAAAATTTCAAAATTTAGTCATTTTGCTATGTGAGCTAAGGTAATGTGCATTGGTCCATTGATCAGATAATGATGACATAAACCTTGACACAAGTTGAAAACGATGTGGAACATGCTACTATGCCACTATAAAATACACTAAGTGTTGAGTGGCTGAGAACATGTCTTCATGCCTTACCAAAAATATTGTATTTTACTCTACCAAAGTGATCGAAATGCAATCTTGGTTGTTCCACCAGTGGCGTGGAACATCCTGCACTGTGCCACTACAAAATAAACTATGTTGAGTAGCTAGGAACATCTTCATGTCTTAGAAAATATTTTAAAAAATTTTCTAAGGATGTGGCCATTTTGGGCCTACATTATGGTGCCTCCTGGGTGGATTGTTTGCAAAGCCAATGAAATCAGAATCTTATCCATTGGGCATCAAGAGTCAAAAAATTAAGTCCACGAGCAATAATTCATAGAATAATTTCTATATAATCATTAACCTCTAGGATATTTGTGAAGACATTCAAAGGGTAATGACTCATATGGAGATCGTACTAGAAATAATGATCCTTACCACTTGATTGAAAATTGTTCTATGTTAAAAATGGAGCTATTATCTCCATTATAAGCTTGATTAACACAATTAAAATACCTTCATGGGATTTTCATATTTTTCTCTTTCACTTCATACTTTTATAACCATTTTCTGTGTCAGAATCAAAACAATATACAACACTTTTTACATGAATACAAAAAATGACTAAGTTACAGGACTTTCAACCCTAGCTTATTTATTCACTAAATTTTGACCATTGATCTACTCTTTCTTTGCTTCCTGTTCAACTTATTTTCTTGGAAAGATTCTTCTTCTTGATCAGCTTCTTCTTTTGATGAAACTTCTTGCAGATCATTAGGCTGTGCATTAGTCCCAAAAAGTTGAATCATAAATTTTAGAGTTTGTAAAGCTTGACTACAAACTACCTCAAAAGTTTTGGAAGTCTCCTTAATCTATTTATGAATAAAATCCAGCTCAAAAGTCTCATCATAAGTTGTAGAGCTTCCTTTATTCACCAAGTCTTCCATAAAATCCTTGATCCTAGTTAAATATTTTATCATATGAGAGACCTGTTCTTAATCAATTGGCTCCTCCTAGGCATCTACCTTAGATTCATATTGGATGATTGTAACTACATTCCTTTCAATATATTTCTTAGACAATAAAGTATTTTTTTCAACCCGAAGCCCTTCAAAACCATACTAAGTCATCTCTTGGTTGATGTCAACTACATCCACTTTATCATTTAACAACCAACCCTTTTGTAATAATATATTATTATTGACTACCACTCTAGTAGCTAGTATAGAAACACTCCATGCCTTGTTGGGGATTGGATTGGAAGCCTCATTGAACTTGCTATTGGATAAATTATAAATTTTTTCTGCTAGAATCACCATTGGCTGCAGCTCCCGAGTGAACTTATCTAGGTCTTATTGGATGTTTTGGAGCAGATGGATAGCATCATCCATATAATATATTATGGGCTATATTTCAGAGTATTTCTCCAAGACTTCAGACCAAAGCTATTTTCTTACCTTCTTCACTCTATTTTTTTAAAAGCCTAAAGACTGGGCTTTCTCAATCTGAAGCTGGTGCTTCAAATATTGTATTTCCTTGGCCTGATATTCATTCTTCTTTTTTCTCTCCTCAACATGGTCTTTAAGCTTGATGGCCTCTTGATATTATTCTACCAGCTCTTAACTTCATTTCTGATAGCCTTTTCTAATTTCTTTTGATTGCTAACTATCTTCTCCAACTTCTCTATTTTCTCCTCCAACTTTCCAACTTTCTCCCTATAGATATCAACTTTGACATAGAAAGTCTCTAGATGAGCTTTTGCTATGACCAATTCATCCTGTACATGCAGTTACTAAATGTCTTATGTATACTCCTTGAGCTGGTAATATTGAATAGTCATCTCTTCAAGTTTGTTTACTAGAGGAGTGATAGACCTAGATGTTATTTGCCTTGTGACTGGATCAATATTCATTGTCTTCCTCTTCGTAGCCATTATCTTGGAAGACTTAGAGAATTTATCTACCCAAAAATCTTGGATATTTTGTGAAACTTATTTTCCTTTCTATAGGGAAGACAAGGTGGGATGACTTATAAGGGGATGGGAAGTTATAAAATAAGGGAAGATAGACTTAGATACTAGTGGCAGTAATGTAGTAGTGAAAATAGTTGAATTCATGCTTATTATTGGAGTTGCACTTGGGAGAGACATGGGTATGGAAGCAAAATTCATGGAATGAGCTAGTTGTTCTATTTTAAAGATATTCCAATATAATGGAGCACTTTCTTTGATATTCATCTCCTTTTCAAAATGAGACCTCAAATTATTCTCAAAATTGAGGGCTTTTTCTCCATTAAGTTTGGTATTCCTCTTTGAGAATTTGTCATCAGGGTCATACCTCGACCTCTGTGGGATGTAAAATAGGTCCAACCTATCCAAATATTGGGTTATTTGTTAACCTTGACCTCTTATGACAATTATTATATCATCAACATTATGGGAGTAGGTAAAAAAATATTTCCTTCCTTTTCTAGAGCCATAATTCATGTTGAGGAAGTCTGCTTTCCTCAAGTACTCCAATGCCAACAACCTATTAGTCACAAAATATGGCAACAAAATATGTTTTCCAATGAAACAATAAAGCCTAATGAAAGTTACCTCTATGAGGATATACCAGTATCCCTCTTCGACGTTTGTTACTCTTAGTAATTATCTAGCCAAATATGGTAATCTAGGGTATTTCCCATACATGATTTTTAATGTTAGCCCTAGGAATTCCAAATTAAACTTGTAAAATAACTCTATGTTCCTAAAATGAGCGATCCAATAATACACAGGGATAGGTTCTCCTTTATTGTTCTTTTATTTCACTAGAATATAGGGCATCATGTATCTTATTGAAGAACACAAGCTTATACTGAGAGGGGGGGGTGAACAAGTATAGCACCCACTTTTTACTTTCTTTCCAAACCAATATCAATTAGTGTCCTCAATTGCAATAACCAAATATAGCAGTGTGCATTAATAACATAGATAGCAATAGTAAGCAAGTGCACAAATCACCACACACAATTGAGACACAAGATTTAACGTGGTTCCCCCAATGTGGGGTAGTCCACAAGATAATCTCCTTATAATATTTCACAAAGAAATAGGGATCCTTATCCCAATACAAATGATTACTTTGATCTGCTCAAAGCTAGGCTATCCTGATCTGCTCAGGTGGGCTCCACTGATCTGCTCAACTAGGCTATCCACTGATCTGCTCAGCTAGGCTCTCCACTGATCTGCTCAACTAGGCTATCCACTGATCTACTCAGCTAGGCTCTCCACTAATCTGCTCAGCTAGGCTATCCATTGATCTACTCAGGTAGGCTATCCTGATCTACTCAACTAGGCTATCCACTGATCTGCTCAGCTAGGCAACTAGTGTTGATATGTTTTCTATTTCTGTCCTGTCTCTATCACTACTCACAAATCTACCTCAAAGCCTTCTCACAAGGCTCAAACAATCCTACTCAAATGCTATCCCAAATCTATCCTCAAAGCCTTCACAAAGGCTCAAACAATCCTACTCAAATCCCAATTCCCAAAGTCTATCACAAAAGCTCAAACTCTCCAAAGCCTTCACAAAGCTCAAACCAATCTCACAAATCTCAATCCCAAAGCCTTCCCAAAGGCTCAACCAATCATGCACAAAAGTTGTCTCAAATCTGTCCAGAAATTCTATCCCAAAAGCCTTCCCAAAGGCTCAACCAATCATGCACAAAAGTTGTCTCAAATCTATCCAGAAATTCTATCCCAAAAGCCTTCCCAAAGGCTCAACCAATGACTCTCAAGTAGCACTCAAATCTCAACCACAAATCAACGAAGGCAAGGCTCAATGATGAACTCAACAATGGATAACAAATGAATGATGACAATACTCAACAATGTGCTCAACAATGAATGGCAATGTACTCTTCAATGGATGACAACAATGATCCACAATGATCTCAACAATGTATGACAAATGATCTCTCAAATGGATGACAACAATGCTCAACAATGTACTCTCAAATGGATGACAACAATGCTCAACAATGTACTCTCAAATGTATGGCAAATGAGCTCTCTAATGAAAACCTCTCCAAGCAATAACAATGAGGACTTCAACCAACCAAGGACAATCTCCACAAGTGATAGCAATAGGTTCTCAATAATATCTTCCTCATGCAATGTCAATAAGCTCTCAAGAAACAAGCACAACTCCCTCAAGCAAAGAGCTCTCAAATAGCCAACAATGATCTCCTCAAATGAAAGACAAATGTATCCACAAGTGACTAGCAAATGATCTCCTCAATGGTCTCAAATAGTGGCAATGTACTCAACAAGTAACCAACAATAATCTCCTCAAAGCAATAGCAAAAACCTCCTCAATAATGGCAATACTCTCAATGAACTCCACTAAAGCAATCATGGAACTCAAGCATCAATTTTATCCATAAAATTGATTTTCTAATCCATCCACTTCCTCTCAATAGCCAAGGCACATAATCAAGCAATTTGTCTTCAACTTCAAACCCTAACTCATGTGCATGTCTTCTAACTCAAGGTAGCAATTAACTAGGTCTCAAGTTCCTAGTTTAATTTCATAATTAAATCATGCACTAGGACATATAACAAGTTCAACACTTTTCAACCTTATGACTCCCTAATTTCATTAACACATACAACAAGCACCTATGCTTTTATTTTTAATTCCACACCTTATAACTCCACATACAACAATCACAAATATTTAACTTCTACACCTTATAACTCCCTAAGATTAACACATACAACAAGCATTTATTTTCACTAAACACCTTATGACTCCCTAGTTATCATAGAAATAATTTTAATGCACCAAAACTTTGGTAATAACAAATATTACCATGCACTAGAGATAAATACCTTTATACAAAATTGTAGCCTTCACAACCTTCGAAATCGTTAATGCCTTTGCCAAAATTAATGCCTTCACCACCTTCAAATTTAATGCCTTGCCAAAATTAATGCGCCTTCACACCTTCGTGGGAGTCGAACTCTATTCCTCTCGCTTAGCGCTGTGAAGTGCTTACCACGTGGGCGCTAGCCCACATTGGGATTTTAATCCCAAACACCCAACTTTAACCTGTGCTCAAATCTGAAACTCGATTTTACTTTCTTAGCAAAACACTTTGCCCTTGGCGGGATTCGAACAACGAACCTACCTTGTGCAAAGTTCGTGCGCTACCAACTGCGCTATAGGCTCCTACGTGACATCACTTTCCCACGCTGTTTACTTGACCTTGCTCTCAAATCGAAAGTTATTTATCCTTCTTTCTTCGTTGCTCCCCTTTCGACGACTCTCTCTCATGCGCTATGTCAAGTCTTCAATAATCAAAGGTTTTTACCTTTTATTTATATGCACCTCCATGCCTTCGAATGACGTCGACGAATCTTTATTAATCTCCCCAACCTTTGCACGTCGACGGATAATATAATACAACCTTAGACCTTAGAATTATTAAATAAAAATTTAATAATTCACCTCTTAACTTTGAATTGGGATATCTCCTTCATTCTTTTGAATTTCGTCATGAAACTTTTTGCACCTAGGTTTTATTGGAAAACCTTTTCATCCATCATAATTTGGAGAAGTCTTAGCATAGTGGTTTTAATGAAAAACCCTTTCCAATGGTTTTAATGAAAACCCTTTCCGTTGGTTTTAATAAAAAATCCTTTCATCGGTTTTAATAAAAACCCTTGCCATTGGTTTTAATAAAAACCTTTACCATTGGTTTTAATAAAAACCATTAATATAATATTTAAAAAATTAAATATTATATGCCTCTTGTGCCACAAAACCCTGTATATATCCATGCTCTCCAAAATATCATAAATGATTATTTATGAAGTGCTTTTGCCACCAAAACTCAATGTGATCCATGTGACATCAATGACAACACAAAATAACTCAAATTGCCAACAATCTCCCCCTTTGTCATTGATGGCAACACCTCTAATGCAAATCACCACAATCACTGCAAAAGCCATTTCTGAAAATCAAAGCTGCTCCCCCTGACTCAATACTCTCTATGGAGGCTGCTCCCCCTATCTCAATGTTCTCTTTGGAGGCTGCTCCCCCTAACTCAATGCTCTCTTTATGCACTCTCCCCTTACTCAAATCTCTCCCCCTTTGACATCAATGGCAAAAGGGACACCTATGGGGCTAAAAGATATGACTCTTAAGCTTAGCCCCCCTACCACCTTCTCTCTTGAGGTGATTAATTTTGGGGTGGGAGTACATTTACTCCCATATTACATTGTTCCTTTCCTTTGTCAACTTCCTTCCACATATTTCTGGTCTCCTTTTCTTGATAAGTTACTTGATCTTCTTGTCTTGAACCTGTTTGACCTTCTTGCCTTGAACTTGTTTGACCTTCTTGCCTTGAACCTATTTGGAATTGAGTCCTACACCATCTTGCAATATGTCCAAAGTTATTGCAATTAAAACACTTGATATTGTAGCCTTTGGATGGTGCCCATATCCTGAATTCTTTCTTGAAATCATTTCCATATCCATTCCTTTCCTGAACCCTGTATTGTGAAGCTCTGTTTCCATAATCATTTTGACCATGACCTCTGAATTGTGTAGCTCTATAATCAAAACCATATTGCTCATTTCCTTTGCACTGAGAAGCTCTATGACCAATCCTGTTGCATAAGAAGCAATGTCCCTGAAAACCATACCTTCTTCCTTTGAAGTTCCTTCTAGCAAAATCAAACTTCTTTGATCCATAGACCCTATAGTGTATAGCCCTATGTCCAAATCCATTACAAGAAAAACAATGTCCTTGAAAAGCCCTTTGTTCATGCCTTGGTTCCTCATACCTTTCTTGACCTTTATCCTTGTGATCATCTTTGACTTGTGCATTGTATCCTTGATCCTTCTTTGTGGTATCCAAATCTTCTTCCTTAACTTCTTCCTTGCTTTCTTCTTCAAGAATTTCTTTGCCTCTTGAACTTGATTCACCTATCTCAAAACAAGATCCAAACTGGATATTTGGAGCCATAGGAGCTTTGGAACTTTCTTCATGAATCTTAGGTGCTTCCTTGCTTTCATCTTTTAGAACTTCCTTTCCTTTTGAGTGTGACTTTTCTTGGAAATGAGATACAACCTTAAAATATGTTTCCACTCCTTTTTGAACCTTTTCATCTAATGTGTCATGTCTTGCCGTCATTACCCTTAGTTCTTCATTCATCCTTTCCTCTATCCTTTTTGCATCTTGAAGCTCATCTCTTAGATCACTGATTGTCTGAAGTAGTTCTTCTCTGATTTTGACATCTGTTCGAATCTTGTTTTCAAGATTCCTGATTTCTTCTTTTAGCCTTTTGACTTCTGATTTTTGTTTTCTTGGCTCATCCTCTTCTTTTTCTATTACCAAAAGTGAGACTTCTTCATCTTTACTATCACTGAGATCATTATCATCTTCTATAGCAAACAAACTCTCATGAATTCTTTGACCATGCATGTTTCCTTGATGTGTCATTTCATCTTCACTATCACTGAAGCCATTGCAATATCCTGATCTATGATCTCTTTGACCACACACAAAGCATTGTTCTCTTTCACCTTCTATTCCTAAGAATAGATGTTCTTCCTTTTCATCATCTGACTTGTCTCTATCACTGTGATCTGAGCTATCATTTGCTTCTTCAATGTAGAAAGTTTTCTTTGTCTTACAAAAACTTTTCTTCTTCTCATGCTTGCTTTGCTTGTACCTATCATCTTTGTCATGCTTATGCTTTCCTTCTTATTTTCTTCTGTGACCCTATTTTTCATCATCACTATTTTCTTCATGTGGACACTTGTTTGCATAGTGACCATAATCACCACACTTGTAGCATTTGACTTTCTTCATATCCCTGTAATTCCTTGAGTCCTTTTTCCTTTTGATGAAGTTAGCTTCCTCATCATTATCTGAATCTCTATCTATCTCTGGATCTTTCCCTTTATTTTTCTCTAAAGCTTTGAATGCAATTTCTTTCTTTGGATCCTGATGCTTATCTATCCTCATCTCATAAGCTGTGAGAGTTCCTTGTAGTTCTTCCATTGTTAGCTTGTCGATATTCATTGTTTCTTCTATCGCTGAAACCTTTGCATCATACTTCATGGGAAGTGATCTCAAAACCTTTTGAGTAACATTTGATTCTTTCATCTCAAATCCTAGGCCTCTCATGGTGTTAGCAATCTCATCAACTCGAAGTAAGAACTTTGTAATATCTTCAGAATCTTCCATTTTCAATTCTTCGAATATTCTTCTATGAGTTTGTAGTTTTGCCAACTTTACCTTGGAATCTCCTTCATAGGTATTCCGCAACTTGGTCCACATTTCATTAGCTGAATTACATACCATGACCTTTGCAAAATCTATCTCACGAAGCCCACTCAGAATACAATTCATTGCCTTTGCATTGATCTCAACCAATTTCTTGATAGTCTTATCTATCGGGATCACCTTCAACCTTATACTCTTTTGCAACCATCTGCCATACCTCATATCCTTGTGATATCAAGTAGTTCTTCATTATCATGCTCCAAAAAGCATAATTGTTACCGTAAAATAGTGGAGCCTTACTTGTAGATGATCCATTCTGTGAAGCCATCTGTGTTCTTGTAGAATCTACCCTCAAGATGTTAGCCTTTCCGAAGGAACCCGCTCTGATACCAATTGAAGAACACAAGCTTATACTGAGAGGGGGGTGAACAGTATAGCACCCAATTTTTACTTTCTTTCCAAACCAATATCAATTAGTGTCCTCAATTGCAATAACCAAATATAGCAGTGTGCATTAATAACATAGATAGCAATAGTAAGCAAGTGCACAAATCACCACACACAATTGAGACACAAGATTTAACGTGGTTCCCCCAATGTGGGGTAGTCCACAAGATAATATCCTTATAATATTTCACAAAGAAATAGGGATCCTTATCCCAATACAAATGATTACTTTGATCTGCTCAAAGCTAGGCTATCCTGATCTACTTAGGTGGGCTCCATTGATCTTCTCAGCTAGGCTCTCCATTGATCTGCTCAGCTAGGCTATCCACTGATCTTCTTAGCTAGGCTATCCACTGATCTGCTCAACTAGGCTATCCACTGATCTGCTCAACTAGGCTATCCACGATATGCTCAGGTAGGCTATCCTGATCTTCTCAGGTGGGCTCCACTGATCTGCTCAACTAGGCAACTGGTGTTGATGTGTTTTCTATTTCTATCCTATCTCTTTCACTACTCACAACTCTACCTCAAAGCCTTCTCACAAGGCTCAAACAATCCTGCTCAAATGCTATCCCAAATCTGTCCTCAAAGCCTTCACAAAAGGCTCAAACAATCTTGCTCAAATGCTGTCCCAAATATGTCCACAAATCTATCCCAAAAGCCTTCTCAAAGGCTCAACCAATCATGCACAAAAGTTATCTCAAATCTGTCCAGAAATTCTATCCCAAAAGCCTTCCCAAAGGCTCAACCAATCATGCACAAAAGTTGTCTCAAATATATCCAAAAATTTTGTCCCAAAAGCCTTCCCAAAGGCTCAACCAATCATGCACAAAAGCTATCTCAAATCTGTCCAAAAATTCTGTCCCAAAAGCCTTCCCAAAGGCTCAACCAATCATGCATAAAAGCTATCTCAAATCTATCCAAAAATTCTATCCCAAAAGCCTTCCCAAAGGCTCAACCAATGACTCTCAAGTAGCACTCAAATATCAACCACAAATCAATGAAGGCAAGGCTCAATGATGAACTCAACAATGGATAACAAATGAATGATGACAATACTCAACAATGTGCTCAACAATGAATGGCAATGTACTCTTCAATGGATGACAACAATGATTCACAATGATCTCAACAATGTATGACAAATGATCTCTCAAATGGATGACAACAATGCTAAACAATGTACTCTCAAATGGATAACAACAATGCTCAATAATGTACTCTCAAATGTATGGAAAATGAGCTCTCTAATGAAAACCTCTCTTTATCGCTCCAAAATTTTCACACCCTTACCTTCAAGCTATAGGATCCATGCTCGGAAGGAGGATGTGAAAAGGATGTCGCGGTACCTCGGATTGAGAGGACTTGCGAAGGTCCCGCCTCTCAAGGGAGGTGTATATTGGTGATTTTTTGATGGATGGTGGGTTCACCAGGAAACATTTAATGGTAGTTTCCATGCCTAGGTTGGGAATGTGTTTTATGTGTTCATTTTTAATCTTAAGCATTCATATCCTAGGTTTGGCCAAAATGCGTCTAAGCTATTCTATATGAAGATGCAAATTCAATGAGTATAGAAAACAGATTTAAAGACAAAAAACAAAGAAATTACAGAATATAAACGAAGAATACCTGATTCAGATGTCTGATGATGATTCTGATGTTGAAGCAGTTAGGATCACCTCTGATTTGACAGGATCGTCTGAGATCAGACAAGATCGTCTGAGATCTGACGAATTCATTAGACGAATTCGTCAGAGACCTACAAACAAAGAAATAGGTGCAAAATATAGAAGATACAACAATGATAATAGAGGGAAATAGTATAAAATGATAGTAGCACTATCAAACTAAAACTTAAACATAGAAACAAGAATGAATTATGCTAATTAAATGATAATTATGATTTAATCATGCATTTGATCTAGATGGGTGAACTCCAAAATGCAAAATAGTATAAAATACTAAATAAACTAAGCTAATTGCAGAATAAAACAACAGAAAAAGGGTAGAGAATTGCAAACTTCAGGCACTGATTGCCTCAATGTTGACTGCAGTCGAAATCGTCTCGCATTGGTACAAAATCGTCTTTGATTCGACAGGTTTTCCTCTGATCTGAATAGGTTCGTTGGTGACGATGTAAGCTTGCTTCGACTGAAAAACAATAATGTACCTACAAAAAAATTGATATAGAACTAATGCAAAATAGAATTTGAGATGTTTTAACGTATATGCAGTCTGGTTACAGGGAATTTCAGCTAGGGGGGTGCTAAGGGAAGGGCTTAGGATTAAATAGGATTAGGAGGGGGGTTAGGAGGTTGGAGATCATCCCTATTTGGGAGATCTCCAACGGGGGAGGGTCTCTAACGGCACAGACACACTTTTGCCTAGATTAGAGGCCCTTTGGAACAGAAGCTAATTATGCAAAATCAATTTTGTGACAAGATCGTCTGGACGTCCTAGCCCAGACGAAATCGTCAGATCTGGGGTGATATCATCTGATCAGCGACGATATCGTCAAACAGTAAAAACAACCTCTAAAAATGGCATGAAAAAGGGGGAAACGGATTACCCGACGGTTAACGGGCGGTTTGGGAGGTTAAAATTTGAATTTAAATTATTTACTAGGATGAATGTAATTATTACAATTTTACTGTGCCAATTTTAGGGTGCTACATTTTTCCCCCTCTTTAGCGATTTTTTCAAGGAAAATGCTTTAAAGATGAGTTCTTCTCGATCTACGAGAAAGCAAAAAATTATTCCCATTTTTAGGCGACGATTCTTGGTCGAATCGTACGACAACTTACTATGGTGCCCCCTCCGTGTTTTTACCCAAATCGAACGTTTGAGGTAAAAATGCGGAAAAACAAAATTATTTTTGAATAAAATTAAGAAAAATAGGGTAAAACCCTAATTCATTTTTACTGTTCACTTTACTGGTTTTAGAGCTCTGAAGCAAAAATGGTGGAGACGACGCATAGATCAACAGAGGTCCGGCGTGGGCTACAGGTAAGAGTCTAGACTTAACTTAGAATGCTTTAATTTGATTTTACATACTTTTTAGATGAATTTTGATTAAATTTTGAGCATCGTAGCTGTTTTTGGGCCATCGACATCATCGGGACGAAATCGTCCCGATTTCGATGAAATCATCTCAATTTCGTCCAAGGGCGAAATCGGCGAAAGGGGGATGATTTCATCAAATTAGGGACGATTTCGGCTTGCAAAATTAGAGACGAATATGTTCAAATTTGGGACGATATCATCCAATAGTGGACGATATCATCATTTGATTAAATTGAACTTGTTTTACTTGCATTATTAATCACTTGAGTTTGTTATTAATGATTGTTTTTTATTGTTGTTTATGTTGCAGAGAGGTTTGCTAAAAAGTAGGGAATGGAAGTATGGAGGTTTAACAGATGACTTGGCTGCTCTTACACAGGCAGAGCAGGATCAACTGGAACAGGTTGGCTTACAACATGTGGCAGAGATGCCACAAGTGTCTATAGATATGGGGCTACTGACAATCCTAGTAGAGAGATGGTATCCAGGTTCTTCCTGTTTTTGGCTACCTACAGGGGAGATGACTCCCACTTTGGAGGATGTATGGAGGATTCTAAGAATCACAATACAAGGACAATTGATCACTCCTACGGAAAATCAAGGCCATGCTATGGGACGATTGTGTGGTGACCCGAGCTTTGCCCTAGAGAAGGGCAGAGTTAACATCGAGGCACTACGTCAGATGCCTGGGGCATCTAGACTCACACGGGTTCTAGCTGGAGTGGTTGGTGTACTTCTGTTGTGCCACCAGAGTGGGTGCAGGGTGCCATGGATGCTAGCAGATGTGATCTGCGACATGTGGGACCATGACTATAGGTTTGCTTGGGGTAGCTATGTGCTATGCCGACTATACAAGATCCTGCATGGGGTCATGTATAAGGGCGATCGATTTTTGGTGATGACATCGCTCCTACAGGTTTGGTGCTAGGAGCACATTACAATGCGAAGGCCGATAGGGCTTCCTCTGACAGGGATTGATGGGGAGAGGTCTCGAGTTTTCTACTAGTGGCTCCGGAGAGGGTCATAGCGACGAATCGACCTTTCGATGTCCTGGAGACTACTAGATGACCTAGTCCTAGACCAGATCACCTGGAGGCCATGGCAAGAGCACCCAGGGTGGGCCGAGGATGGACAGGAGTTAGCTCACATCAAGCGAGTTTGCTAGTTATAGATGGAGAGGGGAGAGGTGGAGCTCCATCGCTATGACCAAGTTTTGTGATAGTTCTGTCTGCAGTAGGGGATCCCATCTCATAGGGATTATGAGTTTTCTCGAACTATCTGGGATAACACTACAGTGAGTAGGGCTCTAGACATGCAGCATTTCTGGAGTTAGGACTCGGACGATGCCCCCATTTAGCCAATGGATGGGGATGATGCAGGGGTTGTAGATGGCTATGATGCCTGGTATGCAAGCATTCGCCCTCCTCGGATGACAAGGGCTCAGGGTCTGATACATGTAGTTGTATATCGGATAGGGAGGCAGTGCCAGGTAGCTATGGAGGTGGCCCAGGGTCATAGTAGGAGAGAGCTGAGGAGGCCAAAAATGCAAGAGAGGCCGCAACAACAGGAGAGGAGGGTGGAGAGACCCCCTTCTCCACAGAGAGAGAGGCCACCATCTCCCGACAAGGGCAATGGTGTTGACACAGGAGAGAGTAGCGAGATGGCTACTCTCTGGGTGAAGAATATCCATCTCCAGGCACAAGTGTAGACTCTACAGGATGAGGTTGCATGCCATCGAGCTAAGTCTACACAGCTTAGAGATGAGGTTGCACACCTCAAAGCACGGGGCAGAGGGGCGAGCACTCAAGAGCTGATGCGGTCGTTTGCTCAGACCGCATTCTACCAGTGTATCTATTTTTATATGGTGCCAGAGGGCCAGAGGGTATAGCTGCCGGCTGCCATTGCAGATCTGATTAGGACTGGGTTGTCGAGGAGCTCATCCCGATCAACGACTAGGACTCACAGTACCACACATACTATGATGGGGCCACCTCGTCCTCTATAGGGCAGGGGAGGAGATGAGGTTGAGAGCTCGAGGGGATCTCAAGACACTGCTCGGAGGACATTTGACTGAGGGGATTGAGTATGCCAAGATATATATTGTGGCATACCGATCCAGGTTTTGATATGATGTACATATATTTATGATATATATATGAGATGAGGTATTTTTTGATCATATGACTTGTGGCTTATATTTTTATGATGCTTGTATGTTTTATTGATTGAGTTGATGATTCATGAAATTATGTCGTTTTGAAAATTTATAATTTTGATGTCATGCTATAATATTTTGAATGAAATGATCTGATATAACAAATTGGTTGTTTGTGATGTAATGTGATAAAAAATAAAAAGAGACTTCTAACAATAATTTCAAAGGACATTGTCGCTATTATAGACCATTTCATGGAGTCGTTGCTCACTCGATCGTCAAGCTAATCCCAGTATAGAAATATTGTTAAAAGTAAAAGAATGCTTAAGAGACTATCTTAAGACTTTGGTGTAATGGTGCAAATAATGATGATGATGGTTTGTTTTTTAGATTTTCATAAAAATAGTATGCATGAGATGATGTTAAAATGATTTTTGCTAGGCATAAATTCCTAAGTGTGATAAAATTTTTGGATAATTCCTTAGGAATTATACCATCATTGCAAATTTGAAGTTTGACATAATGACATGAAATAATGAAAATGTGTTTGTTTTTTTGTTGAAAAACATAATTGTATAACAGAATGATTGAAGTCATATGGTTTTTATGATTTTTAAATAAATGGGGAATACAAATTGTTACGATGGTTTGCGCTAGGCATAGAATATGTAGGTATAGACTTATACCATCATCACGAAAATCCAAAGAAAAGATAGTTTTATTGCATGGTTGATTTTTGATAAATAGAAAATATGAAAATGAGGACTTGCGCTAGGCATAAAATTCCACTTTTGGTTTTGGAACTATACCATCGTCGCGGAAGTCAACTAGATATATATGTTTTGATTGTATAGTTGTGAAAGAAATTTTAATTTTTCTATTATATAGTTGTCTTTATGCTAAAAAACTGTACTTGAACTAAGAAAATGAATTATTCCAAACAAGTTTGCAAAAATATTTCAAAGTATTTTGAAGACAAAAGTTAGATTTATAAGGAATCCCATGTGCATATGTGAATTCATTTCCAATCTTGATTTATCATAATGATACACAAAATCTCTCAAATACAAATGTGTGTGCAATTGCTTTGTGCATTTACCGGTTTTTGAGCAAGATAATATGATACAAATGATTTGAAGAAACCAAATAAGTGTTCATTAACCATGATGTAGATGCATATAACCATACCGAGACTACTATGTAGATCGGATTATCAAGAGCTAGCTAATCCATAAGCAGACATAGGTCTGTACAAAAGAAGGTCGCTAATGTGACATACATATCGCCACGCTAGGAGTTACCCAAGGCCAAGCAGGTTGGGCACAAACCACCTGATGAGGCCTAGAAATGCCTCAATTATAACATGTTTTGTACACTAAAAATGCCTATAAACTCTTATGTTTTATCTGATATGTTAGTTAAGTTGATTTAATATGTTGTATATTAACCATTTTGCATGATCAATGTATTTGAAATATTATATGTTGATTTTACAACTTTTTGCATAGTTTTGTGCTCTTTTTGTTATGATTTGCTACAATGGGATATGCTTAGAATAATAGCAGCATTTCACTAATCATATTCTGATTTGTTTCAAGCATTTACTTCACCTAAATCTGCATGCAGTGCAAGCAAGCTGTTCCTTGTGCGGCAAAAGCTGGTCTTTCCCATATAAATTCCGACCAGCTGTCCATAAATAGCAAGGCATGGAATTCACATGAGGAAAGGGATGAAGACCATTAGAATTTGATCTTAGGAGATAACCCACCTGAGAGATGTAGAAGAAACCAATGGAAAGCATACATTTGTTCATTCCGAAGCATCTTCGGAATGAACAGATATCTTCGGAATGAAGAAAACACATCTTCGGAATGAGCGGATCTTCGGAATGAAGAAAGCAGCGTCTTCGGAATGAGCGGATCTTCGGAATGAAGCATGCAGTATCTTCGGAATGAGTGATCTTCGGAATGAGAATGCAGTATCTTCGGAATGAGCGATCTTCGGAATGAAAACTGCACTGTCTTCGGAATGAAGCCACTTATCTTCGGAATGAAGAACAGAATGTGTTTTTGACCTTTTTGACCGATTTTTGAAGGCGAAAAAGGGAAATAAAGGTTGGAAAAAGTAAAGAGAAATATCCTCCATCTGTCTTTGCCGTCATTGCAGACCAAATCCATCATTAAGGGAAAGATCAGGTTTTAGTCCTCTTCTAGGATAAAACCAGAATTTGTTGCAGCATTTTAGGATTAGATCTTTTGAGATATTCTTTGTTTGTAATCAGATCATAGGATAGCTATAAATATTGCTCCCATTCAGGTTGAGCTGTAGAGAGAGGTAGAGAAATAGCAGATAGATAGAAAATAGAGTAAGGAAGCTAAATACAGAGTATAACTAGGAATTAGTTGTTACAGTCCTGTAACAGTTTTTCAGTAGAATTCTTGTAATCATGTCTTTTGATCAATAAAGTGCACCAGTTCTATTTCAAATTACTTGTAAATGAGTGTGATTAAGATTTAGAAAGAGAGAGAGACTTACACCTTCTTACGGACAAAGAGGCTGGCCACTTCCAGACCTAGGAGGAGGACTAACAGAACAAGTTTTTATTCTGATTTTGCTTGCGAGAGAATGAGTTGCGAGAACTTGTTATGTAAATTGCTTGTGAATAGTTGACAATATTTGCGGTATTAGTTTATTTATGCTAAGATAAATCTTGTGCTTAATGTTTTAGTTGCAATCTTACTTTCAGCCAAGCTTTCACTTTATTTTTAGACTGTTATTTTCAGCATTTACTATTTTTTTAGCAATTTCTTGCATTTTTATGTTTTGCTGTCAAAATATGAACAGAGGATTGACAACCTTCTGTTACAGAATTTTGATAGTTTTTATTTCCACATTAGATCTAGACTTTCATTACTGCAAAAGTAATTAGATTTCCTTTCTGCAATTAGAATCAGACTTTCAATTCTACAACTGTTAATTCTGCAATATAATTAGGTCTTATTCTGCAATTGTAATTAGGACTTCATTTATTGAGTTAGTGATTAGTTTCCAATTCTGCAACTTAGATTAAGATTTAATTCATGCAATTTAGAGATAGGAATGTTCCAAAACCCCCACCAAACCGATTCCACCAATAAGACTTGTTGCCCTAGATTGACCTAAGTTATAGCTGTTTCACTTCTTCTCCCGTAGATAGCCTTGTACACTGCCCTGGATTGATAGATTCATTGAGAATTAATGATGGTATAACGACTACGCATCATTTTGGCACCGTTGTTGAGGAATAGTGTTGTCAGAAGAAAACAAATAGTTCAATAGCTGTAATCAGACCAAACTGTGAACATTCGAGTTAAAATATGAATATAACAGCAGAGTAAGATAACAACTATTGACTTAATTTATGTCATTTAGGAGTAAACATGAATGAGTAAGTCTAGGGAGACCCCAAAGGATCCTTGGCTTGTCCCATTAAGGAGATCTTCATGCCTAAGGGGTGAATCACCTGTGTTTGAACTACCTAAAAGACTGATAGAAAAATCACCTGTCTCACCATCAGTAGGACATTTTGAGAAAGGAAAATCACCAATTGTATCAACAGAATATCTTAAGGAAGATAATTCATCAAACTCATCAACAGAAAAGCTTGGACCTCTTGAGAGAACAATTTGGGAAGCTTTAACTTCTCCTAAGAAACAAGAAACTATGGCGAGAAGGAGGCAATGTAGATGGCCAGCATGGCTATGTTCATAATGAAGGGGATGATCAGGATATACTCCAACCATCCAGAACATTTGAATATCCTATTCATCTGAATCCAACACAAAACTCTCCCATGAAGACCATTTCACCTTCAGTACTTCCCACCTTTCGAGGTGTTGTATCTGAAGATCCTGACCGATTTTTGTTTGAATTCAAGGTAGTGTGTCAGACCTATGATTATATAAATGACAATAAAAAACTTAAGGTTTTTCCCTCAACTCTCAAAGATTCGACATTACGTCTGGTTCATGAGCTTAGAGCCAAATTCCATAAGAACACGGGATCAAATGGAGGCTGTCTTTTTAGACAAATATCGGGAATACTTGCCGTGTAAGGAATAGAAAAGATGAGTTATTTAGAATCAAGCGGGGAAGATGATGAGACCTTGGAAGATTACCTTGATAGGTTCTCCTTTGTTCAAAGGAGATGTGGACTAGTAGAACCAGAATTGTGTAAAACTATCTTTTTGAGAGGATTGCAAGATGAATCCGGAGAAGTTATGGATTTGATGGGAAAAGGGGATGTAACCACTCTCGGTAATGAGGAAATTATGGATCTCTGCGGGAATTACTCTCGCACTAAGCGAGAGAAGAAGAAAAAGCCGCACAAATGAGTGCTGATGTAAAGGACATGATAGAGGAACTTGCAAATTTCAAAGCGATATCCTAGTGCATTTAAACACTACTTTAGGGAAATCTCTGCAAAAGCTAAAAATATAGAACCTTTGGCAATTTATTGCCCAAGATGTAGAAGTAAACATGCTTTGCGGGAATGTCCTTTGAATAAAACAACCATCTCGGCCATTTGTAGTATCTGTTCAAAAAGGCATTCAACTGATCAATGCCACCTGCTACCACAACTCAAAGCTGTGTTAGAAAACCAGACTGAGGAACTCAACTATATTGGACCAAAACAAGGGGAAATTTCTCTCAATATCAAAATCCCCCTCATTTTCCTACAAATTGGGGGCATAATCCTGGTACTATGCCTTGGGGACAATCAGAACCACCCCAACGTCCTTGGAATTATCCTCAATGGACAAATTCCCAAGAATGGCCACAGTCAAATTGGAGTAACCCAGCCTGGAATCAGAATCAAAACAACCCCTCATGGAATCAAAACAATCCAGCTTGGAATCAAAATCAGACTAATCCACATTGGATGCAAAACCAACCACAATGGAATCAGCAATACCAGTCCTATCCAAGGCAGCAAAGGAATCAAGGTCAAACTCAACATTTGTTGCCTGCACCTAATCAAAATTTTCAAGAAAAATAGCAAACACAGCAAGTGAAGCAACCTCAATTGCCAGCTCAGCCAATCACTAATCCAAACAGTGTAAGACAGACACCTCCTGTCTATGTGGCTAAAGCTGAAGAAAATATTGAAATTAATGTTCTTGATTGTAGTGATATTCAACTCCGTTCAGGAAAAGTTGTACCTGAACCAGTTTTAATAGAAATCAAAGATAATGAAGAGCAAGAATCATCAGAACCAGAGAGAATCCAACCAACAAAAGAAACAGAAAAATTGGATCCAACAATAGAAAAAGAGACACAAGCAGAACAATTACCAAGGATAGTTCCATATCCTGAAAGACTTAATGCAATACCAAAAATTTTTGAGTCAGAATTGGTCAAAGAACTAAAAAAATTGACTATCTCATTACCCTTATTGCAAGCCATTAAGGAAATACCAGAAATTAACAATACTATCCAAAATTTGTGCATTAAAAGAACAAGGAGAAAGAAGAAAGCATTCCCCAAGACTGTGCAGGTTGAAGGAAAGATAGCTGATCTCTTATCCGGAAAACTACTACCTCCAAAGTATAGTGATCCGGGAAGCCCGAGTTATCACAGTCACCATAGGTTCGGTACCAATATCAAATGTTTTAGTGGATCTAGGAGCTGCAATAAATGTCATGACTAAAGATACAATGGAACGATTCTGACTCAAACATCTCAACCCCACATTTACAGTTTTAGAAATGGCTGATAGGTCAGTAGCAAAACCTGAAGGAATCATTGAAGATGTCCCTATAGAAGTTTCTTCTTGGGAATTCCCTACAGATTTTCTGGTTTTACAGCCAAGAAATTCAGCACATGGATATCCCATTATTTTGGGAAGACCTTGGCTTGCAACCTGGGCGACCTTCATAGTGCTGAGATCCGGAAATATGACCATTTCAAATGGTATTGAGCTGAAACAAATTTCTTTATATCCTCCTGCAAAACCATCTAGCAAATTTTTAGGTCAGTTATGGTTTTCTGACTCAGATGAGGAACCGGAAGAGGTCATCTCTACACTAGCTACCTTAGTAGTAAGAGAACACACAGAAGACCTCAGTGACACAGAAAACTTAGAAAATGAAACAATCTCGATGAATGTTCTGCATGAACAAGGTTTAGAAGGGGAAGCAACAAATATCCAACAATTGATAAGTAATGAGGAGAATCAAAAATCTGAAGATGAATCATCTGTGCTATCACAAGGAAACTATGTTTCACTATCACATGGATGGCACCATCATCTGATTTTTCCTTCTCACTATTCCATACAAGAAATGCTTCCCTCAAGCAGCAATGAAATAGAAACTGCTTCGTTTCTCCAATCACAGCAATGTCCTCTTAATCCCTTAATCACCAAGTATGAAGGAGTGAATTCGGTCCTTCTAAATACAAAACAAATAGAAGTCCGACCAGAGCAAATTTTTGAATATCTACGACCGACTTACTAGGGAAGAGGAAGAAAAATTGATAGTTGTTTTGCAGAAGCATGTTCATGCTTTTGCTTGGAACTACAAAGATATGTCAGGAGTTCATCATGATATATGTACCCATAAGATCTATACCGAAGAAGTCAAGCCAGTCAGGCAATTTCAAAGAAGATTGAATCCTGCCTTAAGAGATATTGTGAAGGAAGAAATTGAAAAACTCCTGGAAGTAGGATTCATTTACCCAATTTATGATAGTCAATGGGTTTCTCCATTGGTAATAGTTCCTAAGAAAAATGGAAAAATGAGAGTATGTGTAGATTACGGAGAATTGAATAAGGTGACATACAAAGACCATTTTCCATTACCTTTCATAGATCAAGTGTTAGATACTCTTGCTTTGGAAAAAGATACTTTTGTTTTCTTGATGGATTCGGTGGGTATAATCAAATTCAGATTGCACTGAAGATCAAGAAAAGACAACTTTTACATGTCCATGGGGAACATTTGCCTATAGGGTTTTACCTTTTGGTTTGTGTAATGCCCAGACAACTTTTCAGTGACAGTCCTAGCAATTTTTGCTGATCGACCACCAAAAGTGTTGAAATTTACATGGATGATTTCACGGTATGTGGACAAAATTTTGATTTTACATTGGAAAATCTTGACAAAGTCTTAACTCGTTGTGAAACATACCACTTATCCTTAAATCCAGATAAATGCTTCATGATGATGAAGGAAGGGATAGTTCTTGGTCATCACATCTCTCCTGAAGGGATCCAAGTTGATCCAAAGAAAGTTGAAATTATCAAGAACCTCCTTCCTCCTAAAACTCAGACTAATGTCAGAAGTTTCCTAGGACACATTGGTTTTTACCGCGGGTTTATTCCCAACTTTAGTACAATAGCCGAGTCCATTGTTTGCCTTATTGACTAAAGATTCTGAATTCTCCTGGACTGCAAAGTGTCAGGAAGCATTTGAAGCTCTGAAAGAGAAATTGATAACTCCACCTGTGCTTAGAGGACCTAATTGGACATTACCATTTCACATTCAAACTGATGCCTCCAATACAGCAATTGGAGCAGCATTAGGACAAATTGATAATGGTGAACATTATACCATCTACAACATTAGCAAAAACTTGACAGGAGCAGAGAAAAATTATACAACAAGCGAGAAAGAATTCCTAGCGATGATTTATGCCATCAACAAATTCAGGCATTATATCACGGGTTATCAAATATTTATTCACACGGATCATACAACCATTAAGTATTTGATGAATAAACCTATGGTAAGTGCAAGAATTATTCGTTGGTTCCTTATTCTTGCAAGAATTTGATATCACCATAATCAACAAACCGGGAAAAGCTAATGTTGTTGCAGATTTCTTGTCCGGGTTGCGAGAACACAGATGAAGGGGAATTAGTTGATGACACTTTTCTTGATGAAAAACTATTTGCTATATCAGTTCAATCACCTTGGTTTGCAGATATAGCCAATTATTTGGTCACAGGGAAAGTTCCTTCACATTTCACCTCAAAACAGAAAAAACAATTGATCAAACAGAGTTCTTCTTTTGAATGGATTAAGGGTATGCTTTTCAAGTGCAGTCCTGACCATGTGTTACGTAGGTGCATCCGAAAGGATGAAGTATATGATATCCTTAGAGCTTGTCATGATGAACCCTCAGGTGGACACTATTCTAGTAAAAAGCACGGTTAGAAAAATCTTGGGGATAGGATATTATTGGCCATCTCTTCACAAGGATGTGAAAAAGTACATCGAGCATTGTGATGCATGCCAAAGAATGGGGAAACCCACTCATACAAATGAGATGCCACTTGCAGCCTCAAATGGTTCTTGAGCCATTTGAGAAGTGGGAGCTTGATTTTGTAGGACCTATTGATCCACCTTCTCAAGGAAAGGTGCATATTCTAGTATGCACTTGATTACTGACAAAGTGGGTAGAGGTGCGTGCTTTCAAACATGCTCGTGAAGAAAAGGTCACTGATTTCTTGTACACTCAGATTTTTCAGAGATTTGGAGCTCCACGGTCTATCACCACAGACCAAGGACCCCAATTTGCATCCAAAGTCATAAAAGTATTTATAGAATTATATGAAATCAAACATAGGAAATCATCACCCTACCACCCACAAGCAAATGGCCAGGTTGAAGTAACAAACAGGGAACTAGAACGCATCTTGACAAAAATAGTAGCTTTTCATAGGAAAAATTGGCTAGACAAATTACCCGAGCGAGTTTGGGCCTACAATACCACTTGGAAGTCCACTACTTTGGATTCACACCTTATGAACTAGTCTTTGGTAAAAAGCCTCTTTTACCTATTGAATTTGAGTTACTAACATTGCGCACGAGCCTGGAAATTGGAATTGACTTGTCGCGAGGCACGGACAGACGGGATTACTGCAGTGAATGCATTGGATGAACTTAGATTGGATGCTCTGCACCAAAGCGAGGTAATTCGAGAGCGAGAGGAAGCTGTGGCATGACAGTCACATTCAGCAGAGGAAACTTCAACAAGGAGATTGGGCTTTACTATTCGATTCTCAATATGAAGACTTCCCTAGAAAACTGAAAAACTAGATGGAAGAGGTATTCAACAATGGAGCAGCTCGTTTATCCCCCATTGATGGGTCACGAAGAAAGTTGGTAGTGAATGGACATCGCCTCAGGGTATACCATACACCTCTGACTAAAGAAGAGTTCTTGCAGCAACTTGACAGTTTGGATACACAGCAGGTGGAAGAGATTCCTTCTTCCACTTCAAAACAATCAATATGATCAGTGGATTTCAAGAAAATAGAAAATACAAAAAAATCAGAAAAATAGAAAACAAAAAGATGAATAAATTATGAGTATGAATTCCTTCATGGGCATGGTTTCAGGGGAAATCATGAAATTCCTTCATGGGCATAGTCAGGATCAAGAAAAAGAAAAAAAAAAAAAGAGAGAAAAGGAGAGGCAAAAAAAAAAAAAATGGGAAAATCAAGAAAAAAAAAAAGAGAGAAAAATGAATAACTCAGCAGTGAAAACCTTTTTAAGGCACTACTGGGTTGGTATGCATGAAAACCAGTTTTATGGCATGCATAACCTTGAGAAATTTTTGAACCATCATTGTACAAATTCACCTAGTGCACTTGTTTTGAAATGTTGCAGAAAATCTCGATGAGAATATCAACAAAAGCAGTCATTCTTCAAAGTGGCATTAACTATTTTTATCAGGTATATATTTCTTACATTTCTTCATTGTAAAATGATTGGTATATAGTATGTGACAATTAACCATTAGCATAAAAGGTATTCATAAGAGTTGGCATACTTAAAAACATGTTTTAAGAATGACAATATTGATTTCTGCCTAATCTTCGGAACAAGAATGCCAAAAACATTACTTGTTGTATTATCTTCGGAATGAAATTGTCTTCAGAATGACAGAAAAATGAATGTTGCATCTTGTCTTCAGAAAGAAAAATTGTCTTCGGAATGACAATTTGTCTTCAGAATGAAACTTGGTCTTCAGAATGACGACTTGCTGCATCATCTTCGGAATGAAGATATGTCTTCGGAATGAAGATCTATCTTCGGAATGAGGGTATGTCTTCGGAATGACGATTTACTTTCATAATACAACTGATCTTCGGAATGAGGATTAATCTTCGGAATGAGGATTGATCTTGGAATGAAGATCTATCTTCGGAATGAAAATTCTGCAAAGAGGATTTGTCTTCGGAATGAAGACCTGTCTTCGGAATGAGGTCATAATCTTCGGAATGAGGATTTGTCTTCGGAATGAAGACTTGTCTTCGGAATGAAGTCATAATCTTCGGAATGAAATTTTATTTGCATTTTCGGAAAGAACATTTCCACGTGGCGTCCAAGAAAACAAGGTACGACAAAATTAAGATTTTTCTTAGTTGCATGCGAGGAAGGGACACGTGTCAATCAGCACATGGTCTATTTTTGCACTCATTGGAAATACGGAGAATATGCAACCATATGCCACCAGTTTTTAATGTCAATTAACATGCACGTGAGAATCTGCAAAACTGATGAGGTGGATCTGACGGCAAGGACATCCATGCAATTATCAACGAACAGGTGTACAGTGCAGAAGTAGATATGTGTGCCATCTTTCTTTTCGAAGACGTGTTGCGAGGTACAGTGCACAGAATACGGCTCATTCCGAAGAAGAAGACGCGAAACAGGGCAACGAGGGTTCTAACTCAAAACTCTACAAATTTGCAACAGGAAACAGCCAGAAATCCTGCAGTAGAACAGCAGCCACAGTGTACGAATTTTAAACAGAGAAAAATGGGGCGAAAAATCAGAACAGAGCCTGCAGATACCAATTTCCTCCGAGAAAATCTGGCAGTTGTGCAGATTTTTGAAGACGGAGGGTTTATGACGTTTTTGGACAAATTCAATGGGTCTTATGAAGATTTAGCTGGCATGTTTGCCCATACATTCAGAAACAACAGAGCACATGTCAATGGCATGTCTATTGAGGTAAGCCCTAAAATTTTAAGTCAGATTACAGAGCTGCCATTAGAGGGAATTTCAATTACTAGATCTGGCAAGAACACATTAGCAAATGTAGTTAATCAGTTTGTAGAAGAAAATGATAGGGAACCTGAATACTTAACCCATAACAACACATGCAAAGGGTTAAAAAGGGCCGACCTGCAAGAACCACGGGATGAAGTAGCCACCGGGTGATTAAGTTTTTGACCTGTGAAGGGCAGTATGTGCTGTTATCAGGGCATCATCTACGAATTTTAAACCATCTCAGACATGGTAGACAACAACCAGAAGTTAGGGTTAATCTTCCCCTGTATTTGTATCAAGAATTAAAGAATATGGCAAAAAGATATCAGGAGGGTAAAGGGAGCCTTCGCCATCATGGCCTTATCAAATTAGTTTGCCAACATCATTTTAGAGGAAACCCTAGGAGTTTTGACAGGTTTTACTCTAACCTAAATGATGTCATTTTTGGGGATGAAAGTGAAGAAGAAGAGGAGCCAAGTACTGCTGATGTTGCTGCAGAAGAGGAAACAACTACTGCAGAAAATATTGCAGAAGCTGCTGTAGAAAATGTTGCAGAGGATGCTGCAGAAGAGGCTAGAGAAGATGCCCCTGAAGCAGTTATAGAACTACACCCCACAACAGCAGTAGAAAACCTTGCTCCTGAGCCTTCAACTTCACAGGCTAAGAGACAAAGGAAAAGAGGATCTGGAACTAGCAACAGAGCAGAAAAACAAAAGAAAGTTCGATTTGCTGAAGCTGCAACTGACTTGTCAGAACAGAGAAGTGAAACAAGGGAAACAGAGGCATCAAAGACTGACCCCATGACCCCTGTTGTCACCAGAAAATAGAGCAAAAAGAAGAAGTTTGCATCTGGAACTAGGAGGTCTACAAGAATCCATTTGAAAGAAACTACAGAACAGGTCATGGAGGAAGAAGATAGACCAAGTAGCCCAGATGTCACAGAAATACAACCAGCATCTGATAACTTTCCAGAATTCCCTGAACAGATGGCTGAGGCAGAAACTGAGCAAGTTGGTTTGGAGGAGGCTACAATTCAACAGGCTACAGATATGGTAGATATCCTTATAGACAGTTTCACAGAGCCTCCTGAACAAGAACAAACTGTTGCAGCAGAAGAAGATTTGGTTGAACAACCAACTGCAACTGATTTGTCTGCATCAACTTCTGAAGCAGAAACAGAAGAGGAAGACATCACTGAGCAGCTGAGGGCAGCAAGAAGTGTTGTCAAAACACAGACCAAATGGATCACAGAGAAAGAAAGCATCATTGAGATGCAAGCAAGAAAAATTGCAGAACTTCAGCAGGAAGTGGCAGAACTAAAAAAGTTGTCACAATCTGAAAAACAGCCAGCTGTATCCCATGATGAAGACAGTTTGGCTCAATTGCTTCTGGGTTTATCAAGAGCAGATGACTCTGTTGAGGCAGATATAGAAGTTCATCCTGAAACAGCACTCCTTCATTCTGAAGAAGTGCCTGTTCATTCTGAAGAGTGCCTTCTTGTTCTAAAGATGCTTCAGAAATGGTGAGAAATATCGTAGAGGATGTTGAAAATGAGCCACCAACACAGGAACAGTCCCAACAACAAGAAAATGCTCAAGTAAGTACTCCAACTGAGGTCCCTGCATTTCAACTTGTTACACTTCCAGTAGAAACAACAGATAAGGGGGTACAAGTAGAAATACTATCTGATGACAACCCCATAGAAATAGCAAATAAGGGGGTGCAAGTAGAGATATTGACAGATGAACAGCCAATGGAAGTGGCGAGAAAAAGGAGTTCAGACAAATCTGGTGCCTAGGATTCCCCCTGTAGTAAGACCACCTAATATTGTGTCCCTAGAGCGGTACAATGCGGACATAGCTAATTTGGATGATTAGATATGAACAGCTTGCCAGTAAAACTAAAAAATTCAAACTAGAGGCAAAACAGCTAGAAGCCAAGGACACAGAAATTCAGGCATTGAAAGAAAAGGTATCTGACTTGTGCCAAATTGCTGAGTTTTTAGTCCAATTTAGACGGCCGACCAGATTTTACTGACCTTATTTTGAAGGAGAAATACCTTAGATGGCGGGTCATGAGGATTACTTCAAACCTTCCATACAAATTGGACACTATTGAAGATTTTTGGAGGCATATTTTGATGAGTCCTTTTGAGCAGAAAAATCTCCTGTGTGAACTGTTTTTGCATAGTTTCTTCATACCAGAGGAAGTTGACTCTCATCCTCAAATCTACATTGGAGATGTTCGGTTGAGAGCATTTATGTCTACCTTGCAAAATCAGCTTTATTGGGATCATGAGAAAAGGCGAAATAAAGTGGTTGAAACAAGGGCTGAGTTGTTAGTCGGAGCAATCCAGCCAAATCACTTAAATATCACTCGGCAGCACTTCTCAATGATGAACAGGGGATGATATCAAGAGAATGTACTTGAACAATTTGAGGGACTGTGTGACCAGATTTAACAATTTCTGTGATCACAATTTCTTTCCAGCATTGTCAGTATGCAGAGACAGATGGAATGAACTTTCCATGTCTTTAAGGAAAAGAGAACCTATCTCCCCCATCAATCTAGAGTGGTCCAGAAGAAGAGCAGAAGGTGTAGTCCAACTGATCCAGATCATGCAGCATAACTGGATAGGTCTCAGGTTCAGGCCTCCAACCATCATTACTCCAGTTCCATTTTACTTTGAGGAAAATGAACAGCCTGATGAACAATTTGAAGATTGGCTCAGAAACATTCAGGAAAACAGGGGATATTACATAGGCAAGAAGTTATTCTACAGGTCATGGAATCTAAACATGGACATATGTGATTCCATAGCCCAACAGAATGCATGAGGGCATGCATCAATATAAGTTGGGGGGAAAATGATGAGGCCTGGAAATGCCTCAATTATAACATGTTTTGTACACTAAAAATGCCTATAAACTCTTATGTTTTATATGATATGTTAGTTAAGTTGATTTAATATGCTGTATATTAACCATTTTGCATGATCAATGTATTTGAAATATTATATGTTGATTTTACAGACTTTTTGCATAGTTTTGTGCTCTTTTTGTTATGATTTGCTACAATGGGATATGCTTAGAATAATAGCAGCATTTCACTAATCATATTCTGATTTGTTTCAAGCATTTACTTCACCTAAATCTGGCAACAGTGCAAGCAAACTATTGCTGTGCAGCAAAAACTGGTCTTTCCCATATAAATTCCAGCCAGTTGTCCATAAATAGCAAGGCATGGAATTCACATGAGGAAAGGGATGAAGACCATTAGAATTTGATCTTAGGAGATAACCCACATGAGAGATGCAGAAGAAACCAATGGAAAGCATACATTTGTTCATTCGAAGCATCTTCGGAATGAACAGATATCTTCGAAATGAAGAAAACACAGCATCTTCGGAATGAGCGGATCTTCGGAATGAAGAAAGCAGCGTCTTCGAAATGAGCGGATCTTCGGAATGAAGCATGCAGTATCTTCGGAATGAGCGATCTTCGGAATGAGAATGCAGTATCTTCGGAATGAGCGATCTTCGGAATGAAAACTGCACTGTCTTCGGAATGAAGCCACTTATCTTCGGAATGAAGAACAGAATGTGTTTTTGACCTTTTTGACCGATTTTTGAAGGCGGAAAAAGGGAAATAAAGGTTGGAAAAAGTAAAGAGAAATATCCTCCATCTGTCTTTGCCGTCATTGCCGACCAAATCCATCATTAAGGGAAAGATCAGGTTTTAGTCCTCTTCTAGGATAAAACCAGAATTTGTTGCAGCATTTTAGGATTAGATCTTTTGAGATATTCTTTGTTTGTAATCAGATCATAGGATAGCTATAAATATTGCTCCCGTTCAGGTTGAGCTGTAGAGAGAGAGGTAGAGAAATAGCAGATAGATAGAAAATAGAGTAAGGAAGCTAAATACAGAGTATAACTAGGAATTGACTGTTACAGTCCTGTAATGATTTTTCAATAGAATTCTTGTAATCATGTCTTTTGATCAATAAAGTGCACCAGTTCTATTTCAAATTACTTGTAAATGAGTGTGATTAAGATTTAGAAAGAGAGAGAGACTTACACCTTCTTATGGACAAAGAGGCTGGCCACTTCCAGACCTAGGAGGAGGACTAACAGAACAGGTTTTTATTCTGATTTTCTTGCAGTGAGAATGAGTTGCAGAACTTGTTATGTAAATTGCTTGTGAATAGTTGACAATATTTGCAGTATTAGTTTATTTATGCTAAGATAAATCTTGTGCTTAATGTTTTAGTTGCAATCTTACTTTCAGCTAAGCTTTCACTTTATTTTTAGACTGTTATTTTCAGCATTTACTATTTTTTTCAGCAATTTCCTGCATTTTTATGTTTCTTTGTCAAAATACGAGCAGAGGATTGACAACCTTACATTACAGAATTTTGATAGTTTTTATTTCCACATTAGATCTAGACTTTCATTACTGCAAAAGTAATTAGATTTCCTTTACGCAATTAGAATCGGACTTTCAATTACGTAGCTGTTAATTCTGCAATATAATTAGGTCTTATTACTGCAATTGTAATTAGGACTTCATTTATCGAGTTAGTGATTAGTTTCCAATTCTGCAACTTAGATTAAGATTTAATTCATGCAATTTAGAGATAGGAATGTTCCAAAACCCCCCACCAAACCGATTCCACCAATAAGACTTGTTGCCCTAGATTGACCTAAGTTATAGCTGTTTCACTTCTTCTCCCACAGATAGCCTTGTACATTGCCCTGGATTGATAGATTCATTGAGAATTAATGATGGTATAACGACTACGCATCACCACCTGTTATGGGGCTTACCTCATAGTTTTCGAATAATTTAGAATTCTAGGGATTCAAGCTCATCAACCCTTCTTTTATTTTCAAAGGGTAGGGAAAGGGATTTTTATTGCTTTTGCTTTTGCTTTCTTTTGATTTTTTTTTTTTTTTTAATTTTTGTTTGATTTTTGAGATAGTGCTTGAAATATTGCTGTAATGATATAAAATAACATTTTTCTTTTCTCTTTTTTTTTTTCTTGAACTTTTCTTTTCTTTTTCTTTGCTAGGGATACTTGCTCGGATTAGCTGTAGAGCAAGGGATTTTTATTCCGGGTAGGGGTGAGCTTGTCCTTTTGCCAATTCTCAAAGATTCTAGACCATGTGCATGATAGGATAGCAGGGGAAACTTTTCACTCAAGAAATCACTTCTACTATGTAGCAAAACATGGAAATTACAAATATAATCATTTTATTGTGAAAATATGTGCTTGGTTTAAGTAAATAACAAGATCAATTCTCTATACTCAAACTTTATTTAATTGAATTTTGTGAACTTTGATATAAGAGAGATTAGTAATCATGCCAGATAAAATCAAGATATTTATTTTGTGTTTTGTGAAAGTGAGAGATTCCCAATAAATGCTAATTTATCAAAAAATAATTTGAAACATATAACTGCAACATTTGTAAGAAAATATATATAAATACTTTTTGAGAAGTTTTGAGAATATTGACTCTCTCTTTCTTCTTTATATTGTTTTGGTTTCGAAAGAGTCAAGCATATTGCTGTTTTTATTTTGCTCATTATTTTGTTTTTTTGATTTTATTTTTGTTTTTGAACAAAAAAATTGAACAAGTGCCATAAATAAATGCAACAAATAGTTTTGAAGATTTTGGAGATTATGAATGTTTTTGGTGTTTTTGAATTTATAAATTTGAAAGAAATACAAGATAGTGATTTTGAACAAATATATACAAGGATGAAATGATCAAGTTTATATATAGTAACGTTTAAGATGCAAAATATTCATGGGTTCTTTAAGTTCTTTACCATCTAAGGTAGATAATTTGTATGCTCCTGATTCAAATTTAGCAGTGATAATGTATGGTCCAAGCCAGTTGGGCTCAAATTTACCTTTAAGGTCCTTAGTTGCATTAGTATTTTTTTGATTTTTTTGAGGATTTTGATTTTTTTTTGCATTTTGATTTTAATTTATGAATTGAAATTGGTGATATATATAAGATGATCTATATACACTATACAAGGTTATTTGAGTATAGCATGTCTAAGGTTGCTTCAAAATCAAAGGAGGTTTTGAAGGATAATTTGGTTGAGGTGAATGTAAGAATAGAAGGTGATGAATAAAAGGTAGCGATAACAAATGCTTTGTTATAATGTAGAATAATGTAGCAAAAGATTTGACTTTTATATGTGTGAAATTATTCATGTTACAAAATAAAATGTAAGAAGGATAAGAAGGTTCTTGATTCTTATCACTATATTCCAAATCTTGATAAGATGGAGGGAGTATATATAAAATATATGCATGGGTGTTATTTGGTAAACAAGGATGATCATATATGGATGAAGAAAAGTGATGGATAGAAGATAATTGTGATAATAGAGAATGTATAGAACTTAATGTTTCAACCGTTAAATATTATTCAAATGGTTTTGGGTCACCATGTATGGTAACCATTTTATTTGCGAGTTTAAACTTCAAACATTATGAAGAGTGGAAGGGACAACCTTCATCGTATGAATCTAAGGACTTCTGAGAAGTAGGTTGTAAGGTGAAGGGCAATATGCTATAGAAAACAAAGTATCCAGGATCTTGGATCCAATATTGAGAGGAAAATTTATAGTACCTTGAGCTTCTTGAATTTCATTGTTAAAATATTTTATAAGAACATTTGATTCATTAAGATCTTCTTCCTTTAATTCAAGTTTTTGGAATAATTGATAAGTGCATAAATTAAGAGAGGAGTCATTATCTACCATGATAGTTTTAACAAGTGTTTCTTTACTAGATCCTATAATGTAAAGACAGTAGTCTTCTTGTGGAGTAGAGGAAGGAATATCCTCATCATAGAATGAAATATGGTTAACCTCAAGAAGGTTTACACCATTAATTATGTTCTTAGAGAAAATATGATGAGGAACAAATTGTTGGCTAGGTATTTTGAACAAAATTTCCTTGTGATAAATTTGTAATACTTCTAAAAGGGATATCTTTGCTTGAGGATTAATCACTTGTTGTTGGATATCAAAGGGGATTTCAGATTGAAATTTTGATTCTAAATATGAGCTTTCTATGCTTACATTCCATTTTGTATCATTCTCTAGAGCCAAAGATAGTTTTGAAGGTTGGTCAAATGAGGAATCCATATCTTGAATATTAGATTGAGTTGATTGAACTTGAGGTTGCTCATTTGTAGTTTTTCTTACAATATTAATAATATCATCATGATGGGACACACTAACATGCAATATTTGATTGGTCTCTTGTTGTTGATAATTGAATAGGGGTTCTTGGCGGATCCCCATGTCTTGATTGATTATTGGTATTTGTTGTGTAGGAGTTCGATTGTTTACTGGAGATTTATAATCAGTTGTAGATTGTAATTCTTTTATATTAAAAAGACCATCATCAATAAAATCTTGAATTGCACATCTTAAATATTTACAATTTTGTGTCATATGTCCATCTACTCTATGGTATTCACAATGTAGCTCAAGTTTAAACCAATCTATTATGGTATCAGGTTGTCTTATGGAAGGGAGTTCAATCCTATTTGTATCAAGTAAATGCTTGAGAATTATATCCATTGGTTGATTGAGCTTAGTAAATTTATGTGATGAAGGTTTTTGAGAGGTTTTTGATATGTGCCTTAGGAATTTCGTCATAAAAGGACCTAATGGTTTCTCACCTCTACTTTCTTTATTATGGGTAGAATGATGACAGGAAGATTGCGAAGCATGAGGTGAGTACATGGTAGAATTGGAAGAATAAGTATTTTCTTGTTGAAATGGATGTGTTGTATTGAAAGAAGAGTATTGAAAAGGTGGTGGAGGATTGTATGTGGAACGATAGACATAATATGGATATATGGGAGAATAGATAATATCGTTATGAAGAGGATTGGCAAAGGGATTGTTTTGTTGGGTTATGGATGAAAAATAAGAAGAGTGTGATGGAGGTGATGTTGAATAGGGATGAGGTTGGTCATAATCAACAAATGTATTTGGCTGAATTCTTCCAACATTACTGATGGGCTCATATTGATTTGAGTAAAAACTCATGGTTTCTTTAGTACTTCTAAAAGTAATATTTAATATTTGCTATTTAGAATTGAATCTAAAACATATAAACTTGAAATGATGATTTTGTTTTTATTTTTGTTTTTCTTGTATACATATACATTTATATATATATATATATATTTTTGTTTTTGTTTTCAAAAGGTTTTAAATGCATTCACGTCGGGTTCACCAAAATGTATCGCTCCAAATTTTTCACACCCTTACCTTTAGGCTATAGGATCCGTGCCCGGAAGGGGGATGTGAAAAGGATGTCGTGGTACCTCGGACTGAGAGGACTTGCGAAGGTCCCGCCTCTCAAGGGAGGTGTATATTGGTGATTTTTCGATGGATGGTGGGTTCACCAAGAAACATTTAATGGCAGTTTCCATGCCTAGGTTGGGAATGTGTTTTATGTGTTCGTTTTTAACCTTAAGCATTCATATCCTAGGTTTAGCCAAAATGCGTCTAAGCTATTCTATATGAAGATGCAAATTCAATGAGTATAGAAAACATATTTAAAGACATAAAATAGAGAAATTACAGAATATAAACAAAGAATACCTGATCCGGATGTCTGATGATGATTATGATGTTGAAGCAGTCAGGATCACCTCTGATTTGATAGGATCGTCTGAGATCAGACAAGATCGTCTGAGATCTGACGAATTTGTTAGACAAACTCATTAGAGACCTGCAAACAGAGAAATAGGTGCAAAATACAGAAGATACAACAATGATAATAGAGGGAAATAGTATAAAATGGTAGTAGCACTATCAAACTGAAACTTAAACATAGAAACATGAATGAATTATGCTAATTAAATGATAATTATGATTTAATCATGCATTTGATCTAGATGGGTGAACTCCAAAATGCAAAATAGTATAAAATACTAAATAAACTAAGCTAATTGCAAAATAAAATAGCAAAAAAAGGGTAGAGAAATGCAAACTTCAGGCACTGATTGCCTCAATGTTGACTGCAGTCGAAATCATCTTGCATTGGTACGAAATCATCTCTGATTCGACAGGTTCACCTCCGATCTGAACAGGTTCATCGATGATGATGTAAGCTTGCTCCGACTAAAAAATAGTAATGTACCTGCAACAAAATTGATATAGAACTAATGCAAAATAGAATTTGAGATGTTTTAATGTATATGCAATCGGGTTACAGGGAATTTCAGCCAGGGGGTGCTAAGGGAAGGGCTTAGGATTAAATAGGATTAGGAGGGGGGTTAGGAGGTTGGAGATCATCCCTATTTGGGAGATCTCCAATGGGGGAGGGTCTTTAACGACGTAGACATGCTTCTGCCCGAATTAGAGGCCCGTTGGAATAGAAGCTAATTATGCAAAATCAGTTTTGTGACAAGATCGTCTGGACGTCCTAGCCCAGACGAAATCATCAGATCTGGGGCAATATCGCCTGATCAGCGATGATATTATCAAACGATCAAAACAACATCTAAAAATGGCATGGAAAATGGGGAAATGGATTACCCGACGGTTAACGGGCGGTTTGGGAGGTTAAAATTTGAATTTAAATTATTTACTAGGATGAATGTAATTATTACAATTTTACTACGCCAATTTTAGGGTGCTACACTCTCCAAGCAATAACAATGAGGACTTCAACCAACCAAGGACAATCTCCACAAGTGATAGCAATAGGTTCTCAATAATATCTTCCTCATGCAATGTCAATAAGCTCTCAAGAAACAAGCACAACTCCCTCAAGCAAAGAGCTCTCAAATAGCCAACAATGATCTCCTCAAATGAAAGACAAATGTATCCACAAGTGACTAGCAAATGATCTCCTCAATGGTCTCAAATAGTGGCAATGGACTCAACAAGTAACCAACAATAATCTCCTCAAAGCAATAGCAAAAACCTCCTCAATAATGGCAATACTCTCAATGAACTCCACTAAAGCAATCATGGAACTCAAGCATCAATTTTATCCATAAAATTGATTTTCTAATCCATCCACTTCCTCTCAATAGCCAAGGCACATAATCAAGCAATTTGTCTTCAACTTCAAACCCTAACTCATGTGCATGTCTTCTAACTCAAGGTAGCAATTAACTAGGTCTCAAGTTCCTAGTTTAATTTCATAATTAAATCATGCACTAGGACATATAACAAGTTCAACACTTTTCAACCTTATGACTCCCTAATTTCATTAACACATACAACAAGCACCTATGCTTTTATTTTTAATTCCACACCTTATAACTCCACATACAACAATCACAAATATTTAACTTCTACACCTTATAACTCCCTAAGCACATACAACAATCATTTATTTTCACTAAATACCTTATGACTCCCTAGTTATAATAGAAATGATTTTCAATGCACCAAAACTTTGGTAATATCAAATATTACCATGCGCTAGAGATAAATACCTTTTTATAAAATTCTAGCCTTCACAACCTTTAAAATCGATTAATTGCCTTTGCCAAAATTAATTCCTTATCCTTCTTAATGCCTTGCCAAAAATCAATGTGCCTTCACACCTTCATGGGAGTCGAACTCTGTTCCTCTCACCTAGCGCTATGAGGCACTTACCACATGGGCGTCAGCCCACATTGGGATTTAATCCCAAACACCCAACTTTAACCTGCGCTCAAATCTAAAACTCAATTTCCTTTCTTAGCAAAACACTTTGCCCTTGGCGGGTTCGAACAACGAACCTGCCTTGTGCAAAGTTCGTGCGCTACCAACTACACTATAGGCTCCTCCGTGACGTCACTTTCCCACATTATTTACTTGACCTTGCTCTCAAATCAAAAGTTATTTATCCTTCTTTCTTCGTTGCTCCCCTTTCGATGACTCTCTCTCATGCGCTATATCTAGTCTTCAATAAACAAAGGTTTTTCACCTTTTATTTATATGCACCTCCATCCTTCGAATGACGTCGAATAATCTTTATTAATCTCCCCAACCTTTGCACGTCGGCGGATAATGTAATTCAACTTTAGACCTTAGAATTATTAAATAAAAATTTAATAATTCACCTTTTAACTTTGAATTGGGATATCTCCTTCATTCTTTTGAATTTCGTCATGAAACTTTTTGCACCTAGGTTTTATTGGAAAACCTTTTCATCCATCATAATTTGGAGAAGTCTTAGCATAGTGGTTTTAATGAAAAACCCTTTCCAATGGTTTTAATGAAAACCCTTTCCGTTGGTTTTAATAAAAAACCTTTCCATCGGTTTTAATAAAAACCCTTGCCATTGGTTTTAATAAAAACCTTTACCATTGGTTTTAATAAAAACCATTAATATAATATTTAAAAAATTAAATATTATATGCCTCTTGTGCCACAAAACCCTGTATATATCCATGCTCTCCAAAATATCATAAATGATTATTTATGAAGTGCTTTTGCCACCAAAACTCAATGTGATCCATGTGACATCAATGACAACACAAAATAACTCAAATTGCCAACAATCTCCCCCTTTGTCATTGATGGCAACACCTCTAATGCAAATCACCACAATCACTGCAAAAGCCATTTCTGAAAATCAAAGTTGCTCCCCTGACTCAATACTCTCTATGGAGGCTGCTCCCCCTATCTCAATGTTCTCTTTGGAGGCTGCTCCCCCTAACTCAATGCTCTTCCCCTTACTCAAATCTCTCCCCCTTTGACATCAATGGCAAAAGGGACACCTATGGGGCTAAAATATATGACTCTTAAGCTTAGCCCCCTACCACCTTCTCTCTTGAGGTGATTAATTTTGGGGTGGGAGTACATTTACTCCCATATTACATTATTCCTTTCCTTTGTCAACTTCCTTCCACATCTTTCTGATCTCCTTTTCTTGATAAGTTACTTGATCTTCTTGTCTTGAACCTGTTTGACCTTCTTGCCTTGAACCTATTTGGAATTGAGTCCTACACCATCTTGCAATATGTCCAAAGTTATTGCAATTAAAACACTTGATATTGTAGCCTTTGGATGGTGCCCATATCCTGAATTCTTTCTTGAAATCATTTCCATATCCATTCCTTTCCTGAACCCTGTATTGTGAAGCTCTGTTTCCATAATCATTTTGACCATGACCTCTGAATTGTGCAGCTCTATAATCAAAACCATATTGCTCATTTCCTTTGCACTGAGAAGCTCTATGACCAATCCTGTTGCATAAGAAGCAATGTCCCTAAAAACCATACCTTCTTCCTTTGAAGATCCTTCTAGCAAAATCAAACTTCTTTGATCCATAGACCCTAATGTATAGCCCTATGTCCAAATCCATTACAAGAAAAACAATGTCCTTGAAAAGCCCTTTGTTCATGCCTTGGTTCCTCATACCTTTCTTGACCTTTATCCTTGTGATCATCTTTGACTTGTGCATTGTATCCTTGATCCTTCTTTGTGGTATCCAAATCTTCTTCCTTAACTTCTTCCTTGCTTTCTTCTTCAAGAATTTCTTTGCCTCTTGAACTTGATTCACCTATCTCAAAACAAGATCCAAACTGGATATTTGGAGCCATAGGAGCTTTGGAACTTTCTTCATGAATCTTAGGTGCTTCCTTGCTTTCATATTTTAGAACTTCCTTTCCTTTTGAGTGTGACTTTTCTTGGAAATGAGATACAACCTTAAAATATGTTTCCACTCCTTTTTGAACCTTTTCATCTAATGTGTCATGTCTTGCCATCATTACCCTTAGTTCTTCATTCATCCTTTCCTCTATCATTTTTGCATCTTGAAGCTCATCTCTTAGATCACTGATTGTCTGAAGTAGTTCTTCTCTGATTTTGACATTTGTTCGAATCTTGTTTTCAAGATTCCTGATTTCTTCTTTTAGCCTTTTGACTTCTGATTTTTGTTTTCTTGGCTCATCCTCTTCTTTTTATTTTACCAAAAGTGAGACTTCTTCATATTTACTATCACTGAGATCATTATCATCTTCTATAGCAAACAAACTCTCATGAATTCTTTGACCATACCTGTTTCCTTGATGTGTCATTTCATCTTCACTATCACTGAAGCCATTGCAATATCCTGATCTATGATCTCTTTGACCACACACAAAGCATTGTTCTCTTTCACCTTCTATTCCTAAGAATAGATGTTCTTCCTTTTCATCATCTGACTTGTCTCTATCATTGTGATCTGAGCTATCATTTGCTTCTTCAATGTAGAAAGTTTTCTTAGTCTTACGAAAACTTTTCTTCTTCTCATGCTTGCTTTGCTTGTACCTATCATCTTTGTCATGCTTATGCTTTCCTTCTTCTTTTCTTCTATGACCCTATTTTTCATCATCACTATTTTCTTCATGTGGACACTTGTTTGCATAGTGACCATAATCACCACACTTGTAGCATTTGACTTTCTTCATATCCCTGTAATTCCTTGAGTCCTTTTTCCTTTTGATGAAGTTAGCTTCCTCATCATTATCTGAATCTCTATCTATCTCTGGATCTTTCCCTTTATTTTTCTCTAAAGCTTTGAATGCAATTTCTTTCTTTGGAGCCTGATGCTTATCTATCCTCATCTCATAAGCTGTGAGAGTTCCTTGTAGTTCTTCCATTGTTAGCTTGTCGATATTCATTGTTTCTTCTATCGCTGAAACCTTTGCATCATACTTCATGGGAAGTGATCTCAAAACATTTTGAGTAACATCTGATTCTTTCATCTCAAATCCTAGGCCTCTCATGGTGTTAGCAATCTCATCAACTCGAAGCAAGAACTTTGTAATATCTTCAAAATCTTCCATTTTCAATTCTTCGAATCTTTTTCTATGAGTTTGTAGTTTTGCCAACTTTACCTTGGAATCTCCTTCATAGGTATTCCACAACTTGGTCCACATTTCATTAGCTGAATTACATACCATGACCTTTGCAAAATCTGTCTCATGAAGCCCACTCAGAATACAATTCATTGCCTTTGCATTGATCTCAACCAATTTCTTGATAGTCTTATCTATCTCGGGATCACCTTCAACCTTATACTCTTTTGCAACCATCTGCCATACCTCATATCCTTGTGATATCAAATAGTTCTTCATTCTCATGCTCCAAAAAGCATAATTATTACCATCAAATAGTGGAGCCTTACTTGTAGATGATCCATTCTATGAAGCCATCTGTGTTCTTGTAGAATCTACCCTCAAGCTGTTAGCCTTTCCGAAGGAACCCGCTCTGATACCAATTGAAGAACACAAGCTTATACTGAGAGGGGGGTGAACAGTATAGCACCCACTTTTTACTTTCTTTCCAAACCAATATCAATTAGTGTCCTCAATTGCAATAACCAAATATAGTAGTGTGCATTAATAACATAGATAGCAATAGTAAGCAAGTGCACAAATCATCACACACAATTGAGACACAAGATTTAACGTGGTTCCCCCAATGTGGGGTAGTCCACAAGATAATCTCCTTATAATATTTCATAAAGAAATAGGGATCCTTATCCCAATACAAATGATTACTTTGATCTGCTCAAAGCTAGGTTATCTTGATCTACTCAGGTGGGCTCCACTGATCTGCTCAGCTAGGCTATCCACTGATCTCTTAACTAGGCTATCCATTGATCTGCTTAGCTAGGCTATCCACTAATCTACTCAGCTAGGCTATCCATTGATCTGCTCAACTAGGCTATCCACTGATCTACTCAGCTAGGCTATCCACTGATCTTCACTAGGCTATCCACTGATCTCTCAACTAGGCAACTAGTGTTGATGTGTTTTCTATTTTTGTCCTATCTCTTTCATTGCTACAAATCTACCTCAATGCCTTCTCACAAGGCTCAAAAAATCCTGCTCAAATATTATCCCAAATATATCCTCAAAGCCTTCACAAAAGGCTCAAACAATCCTGCTCAAATGTTATCCCAAATCTATCCAAAAATTCTAAACCTTCTCAAAGGCTCAACCAATCATCACAAAAGTTCTCAAAAATTCTATCCCAAAACCCTTCCCAAAGGCTCAACCAATCATGCACAAAAGTTGTCTCAAATATATCCAGAAATTCTATCCCAAAAGCCTTCCCAAAGGCTCAACCAATGACTCTCAAGTAGCACTCAAATCTCAACCACAAATCAATGAAGGCAAGGCTCAATGATGAACTCAACAATGGATAACAAATGAATGATGACAATACTCAACAATGTGCTCAACAATGAATGGCAATGTACTCTTCAATGGATGACAACAATGATCCACAATGATCTCAACAATGTATGACAAATGATCTCTCAAATGGATGACAACAATGCTCAACAATGTACTCTCAAATGGATAACAACAATGCTCAACAATGTACTCTCAAATGTATGGCAAATGAGCTCTCTAATGAAAACCTCTCCAAGAAATAACAATGAGGACTTCAACCAACCAAGGACAATCTCCACAAGTGATAGCAATAGGTTCTCAATAATATCTTCCTCATGCAATGTCAATAAGCTCTCAAGAAACAAGCACAACTCCCTCAAGCAAAGAGCTCTCAAATAGCCAACAATGATCTCCTCAAATGAAAGACAAATGTATCCACAAGTGACTAGAAAATGATCTCCTCAATGGTCTCAAATAGTGGCAATGGACTCAACAAGTAACCAACAATAATCTCCTCAAAGCAATAGCAAAAACCTCCTCAATAATGGCAATACTCTCAATGAACTCCACTAAAGCAATCATGGAACTCAAGCATCAATTTTATCCATAAAATTGATTTTCTAATCCATCCACTTCCTCTCAATAGCCAAGGCACATAATCAAGCAATTTGTCTTCAACTTCAAACCCTAACTCATGTGCATGTCTTCTAACTCAAGGTAGCAATTAACTAGGTCTCAAGTTCCTAGTTTAATTTCATAATTAAATCATGCACTAGGACATATAACAAGTTCAACACTTTTCAACCTTATGACTCCCTAATTTCATTAACACATACAACAAGCACCTATGCTTTTATTTTTAATTCCACACCTTATAACTCCACATACAACAATCACAAATATTTAACTTCTACACCTTATAACTCCCTAAGCACATACAACAATCATTTATTTCCAACAAATACCTTATGACTCCCTAGTTATAATAGAAATGATTTTCAATGCACCAAAACTTTGGTAATATCAAATATTACCATGCGCTAGAGATAAATACCTTTTTACAAAATTGTAGCCTTCGCAACCTTCGAAATCGTTAATGCCTTTGCCAAAATTAATGCGCCTTCACCACCTTCGAAATCGTTAATGCTTTGCCAAAAATCAATGCGCCTTCACACCTTCATGGGAGTCGAACTCTGTTCCTCTCGCCTAGCGTTGTGAGGCGCTTACCACGTGGGCGCTAGCCCACGTTGGGATTTTAATCCCAAACACCCAACTTTAACCTGCGCTCAAATCTGAAACTCGATTTTACTTTCTTAGCAAAACACTTTGCCCTTGGCGGGATTCGAACAACGAACCTACCTTGTGCAAAGTTCGTGCGCTACCAACTGCGCTATAGGCTCCTGCGTGACGTCACTTTCCTATGCTGTTTACTTGACCTTGCTCTCAAATCGAAAGTTATTTATCCTTCTTTCTTCGTTGCTCCCCTTTCGACGACTCTCTCTCATGCGCTATGTCAAGTCTTCAATAAACAAAGGTTTTTCACCTTTTATTTATATGCACCTCCATCCTTCGAATGATGTCGGTGAATATTTATTAATCTCCCCAACCTTTGCACGTCGGTGGATAATATAATTCAACTTTAGACCTTAGAATTATTAAATAAAAATTTAATAATTCACCTCTTAACTTTGAATTGGGATATCTCCTTCATTCTTTTGAATTTCGTCATGAAACTTTTTGCACCTAGGTTTTATTGGAAAACCTTTTCATCCATCATAATTTGGAGAAGTCTTAGCATAGTGGTTTTAATGAAAAACCCTTTCCAATGGTTTTAATGAAAACCCTTTTCATTGGTTTTAATAAAAACCCTTGCCGTTGGTTTTAATAAAAACCTTTACCATTGGTTTTAATAAAAACCATTAATATAATATTTAAAAAATTAAATATTATATGCCTCTTGTGCCACAAAACCCTGTATATATCCATGCTCTCCAAAATATCATAAATGATTATTTATGAAGTGCTTTTGCCACCAAAACTCAATGTGATCCATGTGACATCAATGACAACACAAAATAACTCAAATTGCCAACACTTATAGCAGCATAAAACATCCAAACCAAATTTGAACAATGCTAGAAATAAGGGGATTCTGAATCCCTTTTCATTCTAACCAATTGCTCATGCATTCATTTAGTGAGAAAGGTTGGCCAGTCAAAATAAATCATCTTGACACCCTCTTCCTTTGCTCTAGGTTTATACATTCTCTCATTTGAAATACAGTACATAGTAGCTATTTGCCAATATCTTACCAACTGGTTAGAATCTAAACCCTCTAAGCAGGCTAACATGGAAAAGAGCTTTGGGTTAGTGAACTACTCAATTGGAATTAGGGTTTTGAAGAGTCCACTTCTGAGATTAATAGTTTTTAACTAACTGTAAATCCACTTCCTAAAGGGTTCTCCTTCATGAGCATGCCTTTGCAGAGAATAATATCCAGATTGTTTGCCCACATAAAAAAGTTTAAGCCTTACAAGTGGTTCTACTCCTAAAGCAAAAAGGTCATGACAAGCTTTTGCTATGATACTAAACAAGGTTTTACCATCAACTATTTTTACTGCTTTCACCCTAGGGTCATAAAACTTGACAATGGTCACTATTAATTTTGGATAGGGATGAACTGAATCACAGATATAAAAAGACAAGAAGGAATGAAAAACACAATTGCCTTGGACTGTCATTGTTTCACCTCTTTGATATTTATCATTGACATTCTTTCTGAGCTTAGTTCCCTCTATGAGAACCAATATGGTACAATCCATTGCTTCTACTTTATTGATGTAGCCACCTAGCTTATCATTTTTTGAAAACACTAGTTTTGCTACTTTGGAAGACATTTTCTATGAAAATCTTCTAAGTGCTTATTTCTTTCTTCTTTACGAGCTTCATATCTCTACTCTTTGGATCTTTCTACTAGGTAAGTGCTACTTTATGAAATGAATGGGCTTCATATTTCAAATGTTTAAATGCTCCTGCATGTATACCTACTGCCATTAATACAGCCAGTGCAGAATCTATCCATTACACGCTTTTCAATTCAAATATATGTGTCTTGGTATCCAATATCATTATGTCCATCAATGATTCGTTGTGGCACAAAGAACTTGCCAAAATCATGGTTTTTTTTGTCACTTTCCCTTTCTTAGAGTAGCCGAGGTTAGTCATGGTAGTCCAAGGCTCCTTTTATTCATTGAAGAGTGGCATAGAACATGTGTCCTGATCCACTCTAGAATAAATGTTAACTTCTGTGGCATAGAGCACATGTTGCATTCCACTTTCAATATTAGGTTATTGGAGAGAGGTATAGAGCACATGTTGTACTCTGCTACCACCCTTGGCTTATTTTACAAATTTACATTCTTAAAGTAAAATATTCTATTTTTTTTTTTACTTTATAAAATAAAAACTTCATCAAGGGAAAAATAATATAATACAAAATATGTACATATGATGAAAGTATATCTCAATCAAAGTAGAGTTTTAGATGAAAACCATTGACCGGTATTGACTGTATGTTTCCTTCTAGATCTTCAAGGTGGAAAACATTGCTCTCTTTAACTTCTACTATTTTGAAAGGACCATCCTAGAAATAATCAAACTTCTGGTGGTACCCTAGCTTAGCCCTTTTCACATTCCATATTAGAACAAAATCTTCCACTTTAAAATCTATAAACCTATATTTCCTGTCAAACCATCCCTTAATATCAAATGAGTGCTTATGGAAGTCCTCGTATGCTTGAGTTCTTTTCTCTTCTAGCTGCAACAAATGTATCAAACTAGTTTCAAATGGATTCTAATCAGGCTCTTCTTCTATATCTATCAACTTGAGAGCTAGAATTTCCAAGTGAATAGGTAATACTACTTATTTTTCATACACCAAAGCATAAGGAGAGGTCTTAATGGATTTTTTTATGGTGATCCTATCCACCCACAGAGCTTGTTCTAAAAATAGGTGCCAACTTATCTTGTTACCTTCTAATGATCTCCTCAAGATTCTTAGCAGATTTTTGTTAGTTGATTCTGCTAAGCCATTCCCCTATGGATAGTAGTTGGAGGTATTTGTTATAGTGATGCCATATTTTCTAGAAAACTCAATGTATTTGGATCCTATAAAATCTAGGCCATTGTCGCTTACTATAGCTTCTGGGACACAAAACCTTATGATTAAGCTTTCCATGAAGTTAATAACCACTTATTTATCTGATCTATTCATGGGAATGGCCTCTACCCATATGGTAAGGTAGTCTATGGTAGTCAAAATGTATTTATGTCCTGCTGAGGAATTTGGATTAATCACTCCAATGAAGTATAGCCCCCATTGTTGAAAAGGCTCTTCAACCTAAATTAGATTGAGGGGGAATGATGTATTCCTAGTTCTCCTGGCATTCATCATAGGCTCTTATAACTTTGAAGGTATCAAAAAAAATTATAGACTAGTAATAACCTAACCTAATGATCTTCAAAGCTACGACCCTTCCTAAAAAGTGTCCTCCAGATAATCCTCCATGGAACTCCTCATTGGCATTTTTATTCTAATATTATTTCAAATATTTTAAGAGGATTCCATCAAGATTTTTATTATATAGTCCCTCTAGAAGCAAGACATATTTCAAGGCCTAAAGCCTATATATTCTCATTTATGATGGATTGAGGTTATGGGGACATAATCCTGTCAAAGTATTGGGTCATCTGTTAAACCTAGTCTAATTTTCTTGATTGTAGTTATTTGGTCTGATATTATATTACTGATTGATAAGATATCACTGTTGCTATAACTACTACTTTTATCAAACCTTGGTATAATGCTCTGCCTTTGACCAGCTTGGCAGGATGAATTTCCATGTCATATTCCTAGATCTTTGTTGGAAATTTTGAGTCATTAAGTCAAAGTTATCATTGATGTCAAGGAATAAAGTCATCATTGATGTCAAGGGACAATGCAAAGGTTAAAGGCAAAAGGGTTTCATAATATTTTCAATATTATGTGGAACCATAATTTAAAAGGTTTTTCATAAAAACCCAAGGAAGTTTATTGCAAAGCTAAAGGAAGGTTTAATAATTTTTATAAAATATTTAAATTCAAATTGAATTTAAATTTTATAAACAAATATTATTTATAAAAATTTGAGTAATGAGATAAGGCCTTAATAAACCAAAGTGTTTTAAAGAATTAATTTATAAAATTTAAATTCAGATGAATTTAAATAATTTATAAATTAATAAGTCTAAAAAAAAATAAAAAGCACCGATGTCTAAAAGTTAGAAGGTAATTCGAGCTTCGATGTATATGCATGAGGAGGAAATAAATATATAAATCTATGCCTTAGATGCATTAACACTTATTATTTTGCTCGATCGAATTAATGCGTGCAATTGTGTTGAGAACTCAAGTGGAAAAAACAAGAAAATTTTGTGTTTTAGTGCCAACAAATAAGGTTTAAATGGAACAACATCAAATTTCCAAGTGCCAACTCGGTAGCGTGGCCTAGTGGAAAGAGGACAATGGTTAGAGTGCTTGGGTGCTATATGACCTAGGTGATAGAGGTACATAAACATCATAATAGGGAAAGGATTCCCAAGATATTGATTGAGAAAATTTTAGTGAAAGATTTTCTCCATGGAGTAGCCCACATTGGGTGAACCATGTAAATTGTGGTATCTCTATTGTATGAGGTTATTTGTACATTGCTTTGATTACTGTTATTGATATTGCTATCTATACATTACATTATATTGTTTGGGAAAGAAAAGTAAAAAGTGGTCTTATACTGTTCACCGCCCCTCTCAGTATAAGCTTGTGTTCTTCAATTGGTATTAGAGCGGATTCCTTCGGAAGAGTTTAACGACTTGAAGGAAAATATAAAAAGAACACAATAGATTCTAAGAATGTGTCCTCAAATAATTCAGCACCAATATTTTATGGAAGTGACTATATATATTGGAGTATGAGAATGAAGATCTACCTGTTGGCACTTGGCAATGAAATTTGGGAAGCAGTTGAATTTGGATATGATCCCTTAATTAATCCTCCTATAGATAAGGAAGGTAAGCTCCTGCAACATTACAATTCAAAAGCAATGAATGCACTTTTGAAAAGGTTGCATAGAACAGAGTCTATGAAAGTTATGCATTGTGAAATTGCAAAAGAAATGTGGGATAAACTACGAAATATATATGAAGGAGATAAAAGTGTTAAGAAAGCAAAGATACAATATATCAAAGGATAATTTGAAGCATTGAGAATGAAGGATGAGAAAAATACTTTGAATTAATGAGGTTGTTAATGATATGTAAGGACTTGGAATGAAAATTGATGAATCATATGTTTGTGACAAGGTCTTAAGAACTCTTTCAAAAAGATTCAATGAAAAGGTTTTTGCTATAGAAGAGTCAATAGATGGTAATTCTTTGACAAGAGATATGTTTCTTGGTATTCTTACAATATTTGAGATAAGAACAAAAGAAGAACCTAATCCTTAGAAAGAAGCAACATTCAAAGCAATCAATAAGACAAAGGGTAAGAAGTCAAAATCAAGCAATGAGTCATCCAGTGATGAAGAAGAAAATTATGGTAGAAGGAATAAGGATTCAAGAAGATATAGAGATACAAGATATACTAAATATTTCAATTATGGAAAGTATGGTCATTATGCAACTGACTGTTAAGAAGCTAAAAATAACAATGATGAAGAAAATAGGATCACAAGAAAAGAGAATAAAAAATATATAGGTACCAAAAGAAAAGCAAGGATGGACAAAGCAGACAAGGAAATAAGTTCTTTCAAAGACAAAAGAGAAGCTACTATGTGGATAAGACAAGTAAGTACTCAAGTGATAGTGATGCTAGTTTTTTAGATAATTATAGATATGAAGTCATATTTATGATTGAAGAAAAAGAACAAGTTAAGAAAAGGACTCCAGTAATTCTCAAGTGTTTTAGATGTGGTAACTTTGGACACCTTGAAGATAGTTGTACAAGGGATGGTTATAGTTTTAGTGATGATGAATATGAAGATAAATTTTGTTAGGATCCTCAATCCTAACATTATTAGTTAGTATTATTAATCATTTAATTATTATATTATTAACTTATAAAGTGAACCATCACAACCCTTCATAACATGAACCATCACGTCTCTTCATACGTGAACCATCATGTCTCTTCACCAACGTAGCTTTAGGGTAGATATAAATATTAGGTTGGCCATCCATATCAAATCATCCAAGAAGAAGAATAATAAGCATATATTCTAAGGAGGGAGCCCCCTATAGTGGCAAAGCGATTAAAAGGGAGCCCCCTTTGAGTTGCCTACGATTACATTTACATTAATTTGTTAATAATTTTATAGTAAGACCTTGGGGTATTACCATTTGGTATCAGAGCCATGTGGGACCCAATCATGTGGGAATTGCTCAAATATCTTCATCAAATCACTTCTGTGCATGAGTATTAAACTCAGTTTGAGGATATCACCAAACACAACACAATATTGGATGAATCAATTCTCATCAATGGTTTCATTAGGGGATTAAAAGAGGAAATTAGAATGGAGGTGACAAGGTTCAATCCCTATACCATGATGCAGATCTATGGATTGGCAAAATTAGCTAAAGATAAAATCAATGCACAACAATGATTAGGGAAACCACTTATGGAAAAATCATCGACCACTTACATCGCTCCCAAACCTATGCATAATGGAAGGGTACAAAGCACTTACACAACCCCCAAATCTAATCAAACTTTACAAATTAAACATCTTAGCTTTGAGGAGATGAAGGAATGATGAGCAAAAGGACTCTGTGATAATTGTGATGAACAATTTGGACCCCATTATAAATGTGCTACACTAACATTATATTTATTGAAGGAAGTTGATCCCTGTCTCTCCATAGAGCAAGCAGATGAGGTAGTTGTGTCTGAAGCGACCAGTGCACCTACTCACCGTAATGAAGACAATGAGGTTGATGTGCAATAAGTGATTGATGTACCAAGCAAGGATGAAGTAGACATACCCAAAGTGATCAATGCTAGCCAAACATGCACTCTACAAGACCTACACATACCTTCCTCACCAATAGTGAGTTCTTGCCATATGACCAAACCTATTCGAAACCAACGTAGAGTGACTACACACTCCTTCTCCGTTGGCTCTACAAAGGAAACAAAAAAGGATATGAAATCATTACCATCACTTTTGATGCATCATTCTAAAGTTTTTGAGGAACCCCAAGGGTTGCCTTCCCATCATCATCATGATTTTCCTAAGGGAGATTCTACTATTGTTCTTGGAAACCCCCCACTAATGCTTCATCCTTCTCGATATCCCTGCCTATGAAAGGATGCCATTAAAAGAGTCCAATAACTTACACAAATCCTTCTTGGAAAACAAAGGACAAAGTTTCTCACTTTGAGATTTGAGGACAAAGATCTTTTTAAGGAGGGTGGCATGTTAGGATCCTCAATCCTAACATTATTAGTTAGTATTATTAATCATTTAATTATTATATTATCAACTTATAAAGTGAACCATCACAACCCTTCATAACATGAGCCATCACGTATCTTCATACGTGATCCATCATGTCTCTTCACCAACATAGCTTTAGGGTAGATATATATTAGGTTGGCCATCCATATCAAAGAAAAAGAAAAATAAGCATAGATTCTAAGGAGGGAGCCCCCTATAGTGGCAAAGCAATTACAAGGGAGCCCCCTTTGAGTGGCCTATGATTACATTTACATTAATTTGTTAATAATTTTATAGTAAGTGGTAGGGTACCTAGGAATAGATATTTGGGGATATATTATTATATTGTATAAGGGTTGGCATGGGCCACACATAACCCAAGGTTGATTGTATTATAATATTATATTATATTATATTATAATATAATATAATATTAGTAGTAGGCTCTCCAAAGTAGAATAAGAATATGGATATATAAAGAAGAGATATTTGTCATTGTAATGATTCATATCATTGAAGAAGAATCTTATGTAATCGTCGTGCCCACGAAGTGGCCTCTCATCTTGGGAGATCTTGTGGAGTTATTCCTTCCTTAAGGATTATTATTGGTGTTGCCCTACCTTAAGGGCATTATCTATCTCTCTCTCATTTGTGGATTGTTATTGTGGATAATATATTGTGGATGAATGATTTGATATTTCTGCATATTGGTGAATGGTTCATGTTTAAAAATAAAAGTTGTGCAACAGTAAGACCTTGGGGTCTTACCACATTTGAAGGACCGGAAGAGAATATTCTAATGGTACTAGAATAGGGAGAAGATGATCCTACAAATGACAAGCCAATAGAAAATAAAGATGTGGACAAAGGTAAAAAAATAGAGGAATATTCAGAGAAATATGGATATGATATCAAGGGAGAACTTATTTATGCAATTGAAACAATGAAGAAGGTAAGAAAGCAACACTATAAACTTGAAATTTAGTTTCAAGAATGTGATGAAGAGAGAAGATTTCTTATAGAGGATTTAGAAAAATCAAAGACTAAGGCAAAAAGGTTCAAGGATAAGTTGGAAGCAAAGATATTAGAACGTGAAAAGTTAGCACAAGAAGTGGCACTACTAAGAGAAGATTTAGAAGACTCCAAAGTCAAGATAAAAGGGTTCAAAAATAGCTCAAAGAACTTGGATAAGTTCATCAAGATAAAAAATCCTACATCAAGAAAAATAGGTATTGGATTTGAACATGTTCAAAAGAGATGGGAAGGAAAGTCAAACTCAAGTTTTTGAGGAGAAGAAACTTTAGAAGAGGACAGTGTAAAAGAAAGTGAGACATCTGAAGATGAGTTGGAAAATAGAGAGTTCAAAAATAATAGGAAAAATGCATAAAGAAGATACAGATGGAACAACAATAAGAATAGGTCAAGAAAGACTAAGAGACCAATGAGGTCAAGACAAGGAAACTTCAATGGAAGATGTTTTTCATGTCACAATTTTGGGTACATGGCTTCACAATGCAGGACACATGAAAGACAGGAATATAGGAACATACATCTTTTCCATGGGTATTGCTACTCATGTAATCAGTTTGGTCACAAGGTAATGAATTGTAGGGTTCATGACAGAAGAGGATATGGATTCACTAGGAGAAATCCTAATATATTTGTACCTCAAAGGAATAATAACATTAAGTGTCATAATTGCAATAAATATGGTCACACAACAAAGTGGTGTAGAGCAAACATTCCAGAATCAAGCAGGAACAAAAACAAGAACAGGAATAGGAACACGAATATGGATATGAACATGAACAAAAATATGAATATGAATAAGAATAGGAACATGAATATGAACATAAAAAGGAATAAGAATAGGGACAGGAATGTAGACATGGACAAGAACATGGACATGGAAAGAAATAGTTAGAGGAATTAAAAGGATTAGATAAGAAAGAAAGAGGATAAAGGTAAATAACAATGCTTTTTGGGAGTAGAAATACTTCCACCCTAGAATTAGCCACCTCAAGAGGAGGTGGGAGAGGAGCTAAGATAAGAGGCTCATTATTAGAACCAAGCCCCAAAGGTGACCCTTTGCCATTGATGTCAAAGGGGGAGAGATTTGGTATTTGAGTAAAGAAGAAAGATTTGAAGAGAGCATTGAGCCAGGGGGAGCAATGTCCTAGGGGAAGCAAAACAAATAAAAAGCTAAGTTTTTAGTAAAAATAATTTGGGTTACCATCAATGACAAAGGGGGAGATTGTTGGACATTTTGAGTCATTAAGTCAAAGTTGTCATTGATGTCAAGGAATGAAGTCATCATTGATGTCAAGGAATATGTCAAGGAACAATGCAAAGGTTAAAGGCAAAAGGGTTTCATAATATTTTTAATATTATGTGGAAGCATAAGTTAAAAGGTTTTTCATAAAAACCCAAGGAAGTTTATTGCAAAGCTAAAGGAAGGTTTAATATTTTTTATAAAATATTTAAATTCAAATTGAATTTAAATTTTATAAATAAATATTATTTATACAAAGTTGTGCAATGAGAGAAGGCCTTAATAAACCAAAGGGTTTTAAAGAATTAATTTATAAAATTTAAATTCAAATGAATTTAAATAATTTATAAATTAATAAGTTTCGAGGAAAATAAAAAGCATCGACGTCTAAAAGTTAGAAGGTAATTCGAGCATCGACGTATATGCATGAGGAGGAAATCAATATATAAATCTATGCCTTAGAGGCATTAACACTTATCCTTTTGCTCGATCGAATTAATGCGTGCAATTGTGTTGAGAACTCGTGTGGAAAAGACAAGCGAATTTTGTGTTTTAGTGCCAGCGAATAAGGTTTAAAGGGAACAACGCCAAATTGCCAAGCGCCAACTGGGTAGCATGGCCTAGTGGCAAGAGGACAGTGGTTAGAGTGCTTGGGTGCTAGGTGACCTGCATTCGAAATGCGGTGGCAACATTTTTGGTGGTTGTGTTTGTGTTGGAAGTGCCAAAGGAAAGGTGCACATTTTTTTCTAGGCAAGGCGGGGAGCCTTTTGGAGCACGTGGTGCCCTTTACTCCCCAAGCGAGTGCCTAGCTCGCGTGGTGGTTGGAGCCATGGCTAGGGCATTGGTTGAGGCTATGTTGTGAGTTCGATTCCCTCCAAGGCCAAGGTAATAAATTTTGATTATTATTTTTGTGTGTTGCCTAAATTTTGGAGTTAAAAGGGTTGCTTAAAAGGATTGTTAGTTGAAAATTATTTTTGATAAGTTGGAGGAATAAGGTGTTAGCTTTATTTTAATAAAGTGTTTGTGTCACATTGATTTGTTGAAGTTTTAAAAGGATAGAGAGAACTTCTTGCATTGAGTTATTTTTGAAAAGAAGAGTGCATTGAATATTATTTTAATTGGGAGATTATAAGGTGTAAGTGGTGTATTATTTTTGTAAATGTTGATGAATGTTTTCTTAAATATGGAGTGATAAGGTGTATGTGTGTCTTGATATTTACATTGTATTTTGAGGAAGTTTATCATCTTATAATTTCTTTGAGCTTGGCAAAGAAGTGTTTATGGTTGTGGCAGATTTATGAGATTCCTTCATCATCAAGAAAAAGGTATGAGCACATTCTTCCATAGTTAAGTTGATTGGTTGGTTTTCTGGAAAATAAGTTTGGAGTGAAAAGGACTTGATTAGGGTTTCCTATTGATTGTGTTGAGTTAATGCTTCAAGGTTTTCTGGAATAAAGAGTTGTTGTTAAAACCTTGTTTTATAAGCATTGTTGTTGAAGTAATTTGTTGAGCAAAGAACTTGAACTAGGGCTTGAAAAGAACATGAGTATCATTGTTATGTGAGATTTGTTGTTGAGCATTGTTGGAAATATTTTTGAGTGAGTGATCATATGCTTGGACTAGGGTTTGTGAGCAAGGGTTGTTTCATTGAGTGTTTGGTTGAGTAGAGTTGGTTGAGCCTAGTCAAGTGGGTGTGTGAAGTGATTGTTCAAGTTCCATAAAACAAACTATTCTATATTCTAAAATTGATTTGAGAAAGTGATTGAGCATTGAGTTGAAATTGAAGCATATTGAGTCTCTAACAATTCTCCTTATGTTTCTAAGAGAGTGATTGAAAGTAATTGAGCATTGTGATGAGTATAGAACATATTGAGTCTCTAAAAATTCTCTTTATGTTTCTATGAGATTGGATAAGTTCTTGAGAAGACTTATTGAGCAGAGTGGACAAGTTCTGTGTGGACTTGTTAAGCAGATTTGAGGTAAGTCTTTGAGAAGACTTGTGGACAGATTTGGTGTGAGCTTTTGTGGAAGCTTACAATATAGATCTTGAGCAGATTTGGATAAGTTCTTGAGAGGACTTATTGAGAATATTGGACAAGTTCTAGAGAGGACTTGTGGATAGATTAGTGTGAGCTTTTGAGGAAGCTTACAAGGCAGATTTGAGACAAGTCTTGAGTAGACTTGAGAGCAGAGTTGAGTGATTGATTTGTTCAAACCTTGAGTTAAGGTTTAGGGCAAATCCAGTAGAGTTGATTTGAGATTGATTCAAGCTTTGAGTTAAGGCTTGAGGATAGATATTGAGAATAGATTTGTGCTAGATCGAAGGACTGTGTTTAGTGTCAGAATTGAGAAGAAGAGATTTTGGTGCAGATTTGAGGATAGGTTTGTGCCAGACCAGAGATAGATATTGAGAAGAGTTGTACTAGATCGAAGGACTGTGTTTAGTGTAGATTTGAGATAGAGCTTTGGAGGTGAAAGAGAGAAGAGGATAGTAGTCTCTAGTGGATAGAGATCCATTAGCTAGGGTAGTGAGGATAGGTCTTCTGAGTGGGGACAAGAGTCTTCAATGGAGAGAGATCCACAAGCCAGTGTAGTGGAGGTAGTAGTCTTCTAGAAGATCACCAGCTAGAGCAAGAGGAGAAAGGAGTTCTCCTATGGATAGAGATCCACTAACTTGATTTAGGGGATTGGTATCTCCTTTGGACAGAGGTCCATAAACATTGTAATAGGGAAAGGATTCCCAAGAGATTGATTGAGAAAATTTTAGTGAAATATTTTCTCCATGGAGTAGCCCACATTGGGTGAACCACGTAAATTGTGGTGTCTCTATTGTGTGTGGTGATTTGTGCATTGCTTTGATTACTGTTATTGATATTGCTATCTATACATTGCATAATATTATTTGGGAAAGAAAAGTAAAAAGTGGTCTTATACTGTTCACCCCCTCTCAGTATAAGCTTGTGTTCTTCAATTGGTATCAGAGTGGGTTCCTTCAGAAGAGTTTAATAGCTTGAAGGAAAAGCTAACAAGAACACAATGGATTCTAAGAATGTGTCCTCAGATAATTTAGCACCAATATTTGATGGAAGTGACTATATATATTGGAGTATGAGAATGAAGATCTACCTGATGGCACTTGGCAATGAAATTTGGGAAGCAATTGAATTTGGATATGATCCCTTAATTAATCCTCCTACAGATAAGGAAGGTAAGATCCTACAACATTACAATTCAAAAGCAATGAATGCACTTTTGAAAGGGTTGCATAGAACAGAGTCTATGAAAGTTATGCATTGTCAAACTGCAAAAGAAATGTGGGATAAACTACAAAATATATATGAAGGAGATAAAAGTGTCAAGAAAGCAAAGATACAAAATATCAAAGGATAATTTGAAGCATTAAGAATGAAGGATGAGGAAAATATTAGTACTTATCTACTTTGAATTGATGAGGTTGTTAATGATATGCAAGGACTTGGAATGAAAATTGATGAATCGGATGTTTGTGACAAGGTCTTAAGAACTCTTCCAAAAAGATTCAGTGAAAAGGTTTCTACTATAGAAGAGTCAATAGATGGTGATTCTTTGACAAGAGATATGTTGCTTGGTATTCTTACAACATTTGAGATGAGAACAAAAGAGGAACCTAATCCCTAGAAAGAAGCAACATTCAAAGCAATCAAGAAGACAAAGGGTAAGAAGTCAGAATCAAGCAATGAGTCATCCAATGATGAAGAAGCAAATTATGGTAGAAGGAATAAGGATTCAAGAAGATCTAGAGATACAAGATCTATTAAATATTTCAATTGTGGAAAGTATGGTCATTATGCAATTGATTGTCAAGAAGCTAAGAATAACAATGATGAAGAAAAATAGGATCACAAGAACAGGGAATCAAAAAGATACAAGCACCAAAAGAAAAGCAAGGATGGACAAAGCAGACAAGGAAAGAAGTTCTTTCAAAGACAAAAGAGAAGCTACTATGTGGATAAGGCAAGTAAGTACTCAAGTGATAGTGATGCTAGTTTTTTAGATAATGATAGAGATGAAGTCCTATTTATGATTGAAGAAAAAGAACAAGTTAAGAAAAGGACTCAAGTAATTCTCAAGTGTTTTAGATGTGGTAACTTTGGACACCTTGAAGATAGTTGTACAAGGGATGGTTATAGTTTCAGTGATGATGAATATGAAGATACACTTGAAGGACCAGAAGAGAATATTCTAATGGCACTAGAAGAGGGAGAAGATGATCCTACAAAAGACAAGCCAATAGAAAATAAAGATGTGGACAAAGGTAAACAAATAGAGGAATATTCAGAGAAATATGGATATGATCTCAAGGGAGAACTTATTTATGCACTTGACACAATGAAGAAGGTAAGAAAGCAACACTCTAAACTTGAAATTCAGTTTCAAGAATGTGATGAAGAGAGAAGATTGCTTATAGAGGATTTAGAAAAATCAAAGGCTAAGGCAAAAAGGTTCAAGGATAAGTTAGAAGCAAAGATCTTAGAATGTGAAAAGTTAGCACAAGAAGTGGCACTACTAAGAGAAGATTTAGAAGACTCCAAAGTCAAGCTAAAAGGGTTCAAAAATAGCTCAAAGAACTTGGATAAGTTCATCAAGATACAAAAGCCTACATCAAGAAAAACAGGTCTTGGATTTGAACAGGTTCAAAAGAGATGGGAAGGAAAGTCAACCTCAAGTTTTGGAGGAGAAGAAACTTTAGATGAAGATACTTCAGAAGAAGATAGTGTAAAATAAAGTGAGACATCTGAAGATGAGTTGGACAATAGAGAGTTCAACAAGAACAGGAACAATGCACAAAGAAGATACAGATGGAACAACAATCAGAATAGGTCAAGAGAGACTAAGAGACCAATGAGGTCAAGACAAGGAAACTTCAATGGAAGATGTTTTTCATGTCACAAGTTTGGGCACATGGCTTCACAATGTAGGACACATGAAAGACAAGAATATGGGAACATATAACTTTTCCATGGGTATTGCTACTCATGTAATCAATTTGGTCACAAGGCAATGAATTGCAGGGTTCATGACAGAAGAGGATATGGCTTCACTAGGAGAAATCCTAAGATATTTGCACCTCCAAGGAATAATAACATTAAGTGTTATAAGTGCAATAATGATGGTCACACAACAAAGTGGTGTAGAGCAGACATTCTAGAATCAAGAAGAAACATGAAGAACAGGAACAGGAATAGGAACATGGATATGAATAGGAACAAGAACATGAATAGAAAAAAAAAAAAGCAAGAATAGGAATAGGGATAGGAATGTAGACATGGACAGGAACATGGACATGGAAAGAAATAGTCAGAGGAATCATAAGGATCAGATAAGAAAGAAAGAGGATAAAGGTAAAGAACAATGCTTTCTAGGAGTAGAAATACTCCCACCCTAGAATTAACCACCTCAAGAGGAGGTGGGGGAGGGGCTAAGCTAAGAGGCTCATTCTTAGCCCCGAGCCCCAAAGGTGACCCTTTGCCATTGATGTCAAAGGGGGAGAGATTTGGTATTTGAGTAAAGAAGAAATATTTGAAGAGAGCATTGAGCCAGGGGGAGCAGAACAAAGAAAAAGCCAAGTTTTCAGTAAAAATAATTTGGGTTGCCATCAATGACAAAGGGGGATATTGTTGGACATTTTGAGTCATTAAGTCAAAGTTGTCATTGATGTCAAGGAATGAAGTCATCATTGATGTCAAGGAATATGTCAAGGAACAATGCAAAGGTTAAAGGCAAAAGGGTTTCATAATATTTTTAATATTATGTGGAAGCATAAGTTAAAAGGTTTTTCATAAAAACCCAAGGAAGTTTATTGCAAAGCTAAAGGAAGGTTTAATATTTTTTATAAAATATTTAAATTCAAATTGAATTTAAATTTTATAAATAAATATTATTTATACAAAGTTGTGCAATGAGAGAAGGCCTTAATAAACCAAAGGGTTTTAAAGAATTAATTTATAAAATTTAAATTCAAATGAATTTAAATAATTTATAAATTAATAAGTCTCGAGGAAAATAAAAAGCGTCAACGTCTAAAAGTTAGAAGGTAATTCGAGCACCGACGTATATGCATGAGGAGGAAATCAATATATAAATCTATGCCTTAGAGGCATTAACACTTATCCTTTTGCTCGATCGAATTAATGCGTGCAATTGTGTTGAGAACTCGTGTGGAAAAGACAAGCGAATTTTGTGTTTTAGTGCCAACGAATAAGGTTTAAAGGGAACAACACCAAATTGCCAAGTGCCAACTGGGTAGCATGGCCTAGTGGCAAGAGGACAATGGTTAGAGTGCTTGGGCACTAGGTGACCTACGTTCGAAATGCGACGACAACATTTTTGGTGGTTGTGTTTGTGTTGGAAGCGCCAAAGGAAAGGTGCACATTTTTTTCTAGGCAAGGCGGGGAGCCTTTTGGAGCACGTGGTGCCCTTTACTCCCCAAGCGAGCGCCTAGCTCACGTGGCGGTTGGAGCCATGGCTAGGGCATTGGTTGAGGCTGCATTGTGAGTTTGATTCCCTCCAAGGCCAAGGTAATAAATTTTGATTATTATTTTTGTGTGTTGCCTAAAGTTTGGAGTTAAAAGGGTTGCTTAAAAGGATTGTTAGTTGAAAATTATTTTTGATAAGTTGGAGGAATAAGGTGTTAGCTTTATTTTAATAAAGTGTTTGTGTCACATTGATTTGTTGAAGTTTTAAAAGGATAGAGAGAACTTCTTGCATTGAGTTATTTTGAAAAGAAGAGTGCATTGAATATTATTTTAATTGGGAGATTATAAGGTGTAAGTGGTGTATTATTTTTGTAAATGTTGATGAATGTTTTCTTAAATATGGAGTGATAAGGTGTATGTGTGTCTTGATATTTACATTGTATTTTGAGGAAGTTTATCATCTTATAATTTCTTTGAGCTTGGCAAAGAAGTGTTTATGGTTGTGGTAGATTTATGAGATTCCTTCATCATCAAGAAAAAGGTATGAGCACATTCTTCCATAGTTAAGTTGATTGGTTGGTTTTCTGGAAAATAAGTTTGGAGTGAAAAGGACTTGATTAGGGTTTCCTATTGATTGTGTTGAGTTAATGCTTCAAGGTTTTCTGGAATAAAGAGTTGTTAAAACCTTGTTTTATAAGCATTGTTGTTGAAACCATTGGTTGTGTGAAGAACTTGAACTAGGGTTTGAGTATCATTGCTATGTGAAGATTGTTTTATAAGCATTGTTGTTGAAGTAAGTTGTTGAGCAAAGAACTTGAACTAGGGCTTGAAAAGAACATGAGTATCATTGTTATGTGAGATCTGTTGTTGAGCATTGTTGGAAATATTTTTGAGTGAGTGATCATATGCTTGGACTAGGGTTTGTGAGCAAGGGTTGTTTCATTGAGTGTTTGGTTGAGTAGAGTTGGTTGAGCCTAGTCAAGTGGGTGTGTGAAGTGATTTTTCAAGTTCCATAAAACAAACTATTCTATATTCTAAATTGATTTGAGAAAGTGATTGAGCATTGAGTTGAAATTGAAGCATATTGAGTCTCTAACAATTCTCCTTATGTTTCTAAGAGAGTGATTGAAAGTAATTGAGCATTGTGATGAGTATAGAACATATTGAGTCTCTAACAATTCTCTTTATGTTTCTATGAGATTGGATAAGTTCTTGAGAAGACTTATTGAGCAGAGTGGACAAGTTCTGTGTGGACTTGTTAAGCAGATTTGAGGTAAGTCTTTGAGAAGACTTGTGGACAGATTTGGTGTGAGCTTTTGTGGAAGCTTACAATACAGATCTTGAGCAGATTTGGATAAGTTCTTGAGAGGACTTATTGAGCATATTGGACAAGTTCTAGAGAGGACTTGTGGATAGATTAGTGTGAGCTTTTGAGGAAGCTTACAAGGAAGATTTGAGACAAGTCTTGAGTAGACTTGAGAGCAGAGTTGAGTGATTGATTTGTTCAAACCTTGAGTTAAGGTTTAGGGTAGATCCAACAGAGTTGATTTGAGATTGAGTCAAGCTTTGAGTTAAGGCTTGAGGATAGAGATTGAGGATAGATTTGTGCTAGACCGAAGGACTATGTTTAGTGCATAGGATAGATATTGAGGATAGAGTTTGGTGCAGATTTGAGGATAGGTTTGTGCTAGACCAGAGACAGAGATTGAGTAGAGTTGTACTAGACCGAAGGACTGTGTTTAGTGCAGATTTGAGATAGAGCTTTGGAGGTGATAAAGAGCAGAGGATAGTAGTCTCCAGTGGATAGAGATCCATTAGCCAGGGTAGTGAGGATAGGTCTTCTGAGTGGGGACAAGAGTCTTCAGTGGAGAGAGATCCACAAGCCAATGCAGTGGAGGCAGTAGTCTTCTAGAGGATCACCAACTAGAGCAAGAGGAGAAAGGAGTTCTCCTATGGATAGAGATCCACTAACTTGATTTAGGGGATTGGTATCTCCTTTGGATAGAGGTCCATAAACATTGTAATAGGGAAAGGATTCCCAAGATATTGATTGAGAAAATTTTAGTGAAATATTTTCTCCGTGGAGTAGCCCACATTGGGTGAACCACGTAAATTGTGGTGTCTCTATTGTGTGTGGTGATTTGTGCATTGCTTTGATTACTGCTGTTGATATTGCTATCTATACATTGCATAATATTGTTTGGGAAAGAAAAGTAAAAAGTGGTCTTATATTGTTCACCCCCCTCTTAGTATAAGCTTGTGTTCTTCAATATTAGTAATTCAACCAACGTTTTTGTCTCCTAGTTCACCTTGTAGAATGAAACTCCTAACATCTAGATGAACTACGTATACTAGTGTTTGAATTTGAACCAAGTATTACCTAAATTTCTTCAATGAATTCATCACTATGAATACTTATTTCTCAATAAAATTATACTTGATATAATATTCATGGAGAGTATGACTCCAAAAAAATATGGGGTATTCATCTCCCACATCATTTTTTTGGGTTAGCACAGATGCATAACTCTTCTCAGCTCCATTAGCATACAAAATGAACTCTTTGCTAAATTAAGGGTTCACTAGAACTGGAGCAGTGGCAATAGATTTTTTGATGATCTCAAAAACTTATTTTCTTACTTCAATCCATTTGAAATCTACTTTTTTCTTTAGTAGTTATGAGATAGGTTTCACCTTTTGAGAAAAATTTGAGATGATTTTTTTGATAAAATTTATCTGATCGAAGGACTACAAAGCCTTATTGTTCATGGGTAATGGAAGAGTGAGGATTGATTTGACTCTATCTAGATCAATAGCCATACCTTCCTTAGAGACCAAATGGCCTAACAACTTTCCCTCATGGAAAAAAAAAATGACTTCTTCGGATTAAGAGAGATGCAAAATTCCTTGCATTTTTTAAACATTTGCTCTAAATATGCTAGGTGATCTTGCTTTTCATGAGAAAATATAGTCATGTCATATAAGTAGATTAGAATGACTTTGTTGATTAGCTCTCCAAAGGCATAATCCATTGCTCTTTGGTATATGACTCCTATATTGGATAGACCAAAAGGTATTCTATGATAGGTAAAAGTACCCCATTTGCTGGTGAATGTTGTTTTGAACTGATCGTCATATTTTACCCAAATTTAATTGTATCCAGAGAAGCCATCTAACAGTGAGAACCTCTCCACTTCTACAATAATTTGCAAGATATGATCAATCTGAGGGAGTAGATAGTGGTCTTTTAATGATGCTTGATTGAGATTCCTAAAATCCACAAACAAACAGATACCATGATTATTTTTCCTTACTGGGACCAAGTTAGCTACCTAGGTTGAATGCTTGATTGGATATATGATTTTAGCCTTCAATATATTTAATAATTATTCCCTCATTATGGCTTCAATATTGGGGTTTGTAGGCCTCTATTTTTTCTTGAAGGATTTTGCATTTGGTTCTAGCTCAATTGTATGTTGGATCACCTTATTGTCATATACTTTAAGATATTCATATGACCAAGCCACAATGTCTTGGTATTTTAGGCATAGAACTTTGATATCCTCCTCTTCTTTTGGAGAACATCGGAATCCAAATTTAAGCTTCTTTTCCTTTTCCATATCAATTTACTTTTAGATATTTTCATAGATTTCCATAGATTTGATCTTCTTCCTATATTCATTATCAAACAAACTCTCCAAAGTAACCAACCTCTTAGGGATATGATTATTTTTTATCTGGATGACATCTTTTTGGTCTATCTCATTTGTAATTTCCTCTTGAATGGTTGATATATAGAATTCCCTCACTAGGAAATCAATGATATATTCATCACTTTCAAAAACCTTCCAGAATATTTGCTTGTATGGTATTGCAGGTCTAGAATTCATTTTGATCCCTTTGTATTTTATGACTCCTATATCTATAGAAGGGTTGAAATTATCTTCCCTCACTGCCAAGGAATTAGCCAAGGTGTTTTGTCTTCTAGGAATAAAATTAATATTTAGGGCATTAAAGGATTCCATCAAATCCCATATCCTATTTCTATATACTTTAAAGTAATGGTGTTTGCTACTACACCTTTATCTTACCTGATTGACAATTAGTTTAGAATTACCATATATATTCAATATCTTGATGCCCATACTCTCATCTTGCATTAGTTTGAGGTACACAAACTCATACTATGCAACATTATTGTTATAGGACCAAGTCAGTATATATGTGAAACTCTTTGCACCTTCTGACTAAGACTGCAATAATACACCAGATCAGCCATATTTTTGCATCTTGCACCATCAAAGTGCATGGTCCAAGTATTTGTTTCCCTTAATGACTGATTGGATATAGCAGGTAATCTTTTTTTATTTCTAAGAAAATTCTATATGTACCCATGCTTTTTCCAAACTGACTGTAATCCTATCTGAAAGGTAGTTCATATTGAACTTCTAGTTCTTCAAAAATTTCCACTAGTTGGAACTTATCTAGTGGAGTGAGGTTACACATGTCCTCTTAAATGTTTTTAATATGATGAGACATGATATTCTTAGGAGTAATCCTTATTCTCTTTCCCTTAAAGAGAATCACAATGCTAGAGTAATCTATGTACATACATCCTACCAATTTGGCAGTGAATTCTATTGAAAGACATAGACTAAAATAAGGCTCTAGGTCAACCACCACTATTTATTGCACAATGGTTACTTCTAGAGCTTTATGCAACCTCATTAGAACATCCTTTATCACACCCACTATCTTCACTGGGGTTCCATTAAAATGCAAAACTCCAAGGTAGGATCTGGTATATTCCATACCCATCTCCTTACATACCATCTTGGGTATAACTGTAGTGGAAGCCCCTGAGTCAATCATGCAATTGTGGATGATCTACCCCTCCATCCTAAATGAAATGCAAAATGGAGGGGGTTTGTTCTTTAGGGTAGAAAGGGACATCTTGTATTTTATAGAGGGTATGCTAAGGATTGTAGTAGCCTGATTTTCCTATGGATAGGTCTATTTGTCCAGGAATAAATAGGGTATCATACAGGCTAGCCTTTGAGGGTATTATTTTTATCTCCTCTACAATATTATACCTTGATTTCACTGAAGAGGAATTCTTAGATCTTCTGTCATGTTCACCATACTTCCTTTTGTATTGTTGTGTGGCCTCAATCCTTTACCTCTTGGTTAATGAGGGGAATCTAAAATTTTCTTGATATTCACTCTTGGATCTCAACCCTTCTTTGTCATTTTATTTATCATATATTATAGGGAATATGACCTCATTTTATTGGCCCTTTTGGACCATATCCCTATTTTATTTTTCTTGAGTAATAGGGAAAATATCATTACCTTGAGGGGGAGCATCCTTCTTCTTTTGGGAAGGAACTTGAAATTGATCCATTTTTTGTGGATCAACCTGCAAGGTCTTCTTTCCTGATCTTGTCATAACTAAAATTGACCCTTATTCATCTAGATCTTATCCAATCATGATCTAGTTTGGTTGCCATAACATATTGACCCTACCTTTTTTATTCCTCTCTGCAATTTCCATCACTTGCTGCACATGATGCTGGTACATGATACATGATTAAGAATCATAGGGATCATTACATACAAGGAACCACACATTTACCAAGGTTATTTTAGAGGGACATCCTAGATCTTCTTACATTATATTTACTTTGATTCCTATGCTATTGATGGTACTAGGTTTTTGGTCCCTATTGACATAGGGAAATCTTATTTGTTGAGATCTCTCTATTTATTTTTTTCCATTGAACTAATCTTGTTACTGAGCTTTTTAAGGCTATTTTGTATATCAAGAAGCACACTAGATTCATAGGATGTTTGAATAGGAATTGGTGGGAAAGGAACTATAATATATGACACTTTGGGATGAGGAATAAGGGTTATCTAAGGAAGGGGGGATGATAAAGAAGGAGGATCCATATAAGAAGATGTAGCTGCGTGGTTCTAAACATTGGGAATTTTTGAACAATAGGGCATGATAGTTTTAGGGGGTAATATTCCCACATTAATAAGAGTATTTTTAGCTTGAAGAGCTGCATTATAGACTTGGAGGAAGGTACATATTCTTGACTATTGAGTTTGCGAAACCAGTTCAGACCTAAGGGCTCTAATGTAGTACATGAAATCAAGGGATGCAGCTGGCCTGACTTCATGTGGAATTATTTTCTAGGACCTACTAAATATCAGGCTAAAATCCAAAATAGATTCTTGCTAATAATTTTGCATGGACATCAATTATTTTGGGAGGGAGAAGGGATCAACAGTCTCGTTGAAATATTCTACAAAGGGTTCTACTAATGCTACCCATGATGTAATGGTGTTATCCTCTAAAGTATTGAATGAGTGCAAGATTTTACCTCTAAAGGATAAGGTTAGTATTCTAATGATGACATATTCATTCTTTATGTTATGGATGGTAGCTAAATTTATAATATCTTGGCAATGTTCATAGGCGGTCTTACCTGATCCATAGTATGTGGGAATGGCTTTAGTCACAACCTGAGGGATATCATGAGTATAGGCTAGTATTAGGGGACCAGTTGTATTCCAACTAGGATATTTATATACGGGATGATTAGGGGGCATATTTTCAGCCATATTTACTTGTGGAGTACTTGCTGGAGGTGGCCTTGGGGGACCTACAACAGGTTTCTCAGGAGGAATTTCATATGAATGGAAATATTGTTTCAAATATATTATGATGGTAGATCCTCTAAAAGGGAGCTCATACTAGATGAAAGAACTAGGGTTATTCCTTACAGATGACCTAGTATTCATGAAAAATTATAAGCTATAGGATGGATTTTTGGTTTCTGAATTCAAGGAGTCACCAGGTGAATTTACTGCTCATCGCTTAACAAGGTCAAGACAATTCACCAAATATTGATTCCTTCGGGAAAAAGATACAAAATAAAGCAAGGGCAGGTTAACTATGGTTTCTAGTAAACAGGTCCCACCGAGTTCACCAAAACTATTGGGATCCAAATTGACATCAAGAAAAACTTGATAGTGTGACTGTCTATCTTCTAGATTTCTGATTAGGCTTGCACCCGCTAGTCATAGATTAGAACTCAACATTGGATGGACTAAATATTTCTCTAATACGACCTCTAAAGTAGGTTGATTCATTGTCAAATGATAGGGTGTTGACTCAATTAAGTTTAGTAACTATTTAAGAGATAGGGTTAGAAAAGGGTTTAGGGCTAAAGAATTATAACTGAAATAGTGGCTAGATAGAGCTAACAACATAGGCATCCATAGGGAAATCCTTTCAATAAATAATTTCTAGTGTTCCACACTCAAGATTAACATCACCCAAAAGCAGAGTAATCCTCATCAAGAAACAAAAAATAGAGATATACTCCAAAAAGCTATTTCAACATCCACAATACTAATAATCCAATTTAGCAGAAGAAGATCAGTATCTAGATTTAACAAAAATGAACTTCTTGCGAGCATAGATTTAATTATGAAAGGGTTTCAATTTCTCTAAAGCTAGTAATTCAATAGTAGAGTAAAATAACCATAGCAACATTAACAAAAAAACAATTCACATCTTGAATATCTCCAAAGAAATATTAAAGACATGAATTCCCAAGTCAAAAATCCAAGTAATGCTCCTTCTATTGATTTGCAAAAAATATTACATAGTAGGGCAAGCAAACACTCTAGAGCTGACCCTAAAAATTGAGGGTTCGACCTTTATTAATAGTTTTACAATGAAGAAAAAATATGGAATATTACAAGGAGAAAACCATGCTAGATCGATAGAATGTTGAGGTGTCATCATTTCATTTGCCCTAGAAGCTCAAAAAATCCATGTGATGTCGCACGCCATAGTATCTCAATTCTGTAACTTGCTTGCTTTGCAATGGTAGTTAGGATCCAAGTTATTAGATTCTAGATCTAAGCCATCTATCTTTGTTGGGAACTTCATCTAGCTGTAGATTTGTAACTACCCAAGTTCTTGTTTCTTGGATCCATGGATATTTTTTTTGCCTACTTGAATCAAATGGTTTTTATTTGCAAAGATCTTGCTTTTGTATGCCTGAGAAAGTTTCAATATAAGCTTGACCGTTGGTCCACTTATGAACATCTACAATTAAATATAAAAAATTTAAAGAGACAAGTGACGTAGAACATGTCGTTGAGCCACTCTTATTAAAGACCTATCACTTGAATTGACCATTTTGACCAATGACATGGAGCACATCACAAAAATACACTACGCTTTAAGTGGAATATAACATATCACCAGGCCACTCCCTTTAGTTCTTAAAACTGATTAGTTCACTTTCACTTCCATGGCATAGAACAATTTTTTTGTAGCCTACTCCTTGAAATCCATTCCTTGAATATTTGACCAAAGTTGACTACAGAATAGATCATGATACCAGGACTCTTAAGAAACAATGTAAAATAACCTTTCATGAGACTTTGCCCCATGTCGCTGCTTTGTGCTTCATTTCGGGCATCTTGACCTCTTTGACCAATGGTGTAGAACATGTGTCTTGATCTTCTCTAAAATGAAAGTGAATATCAGTGGCATAGAACACTTCAAAAGTTAGTTATTTTATTGTGTGGGCTAAGGCAATGTTCACTGGTCCACTGATCAAAGAATGATGATGTCAACCTTGACCCGAGTTGACAACAACGTGGAACATGCTGTTGTGCTATTATAAAATACACTAATGTTGAGTGGCTTAGAACATGTATTCATGCCTTAGTAAAAATGTTGTATTTCTCTCTATCGAAGTGATCACAATGTAAGCTTGGCTGTTCTTCCAGCAACGTGGAACATCTTGCGCTGTGTCGCTACAAAATACATGGTGTGTTGAGTGGCTAGGAAAATCTTCATGCCTTAATAAAATATTTTCAAAATTTTTCTAAGGATGTGGCCATTTTGGGCCAACAAAAACTTTAGGAAGAAAGGATAGAATCACTCTTGGAGACTTCCAACTCTTATCAATCCATTTTCTCAAGGCCAAAGCCCCTGGCCAATACCCATTAAATTTATCAAAAATTACCATATCTTTGAGAAATGTGGATAAATACTCTATGGTGCATTCACTAACCTCTACTACTAGAGATTATTCTAAGGATTTAGCTATAAATAAATCCATGTGAAGGAAACTAAAACTTAAAATTAGTTAAAATTTACCAAAAAATCCTATAGCGAATATAATTTGATAATTTTTTTAATTATTTGTGTGCAAAATTTCTAATATTAAGATGGGAAAAATAAACTTAGACAAAACATTTTATGCCTAGACAAAATATCTTACCTCACTGAATACTTAGCCCTATATTGCTCCTCCCATCATTTGAACCTTGGTTGATAAATATTTGTAATTTTATTTTTTGTGGCATGAAAAATCATATTTACCCTTGTTATATATGGATGAATTCATAGGGTTATATCTCACTCAATATTGATTAGATTCCTTTATATGATCAATAATTTTAAATATCTTTAAATTTTGCACAAATTGACCAAGAATCAGCTGAATTAGACAACCCTTATTTAAAATATGGCTCCTAAAAGATGAGATATTTTTTCAAAAAATTGCTCTAATCCTTCATTATATAAAATTATATTGAGGGGGTTTTGGTGAGCCTTTCTTTGTGAAATTTTTTGATCTCATTAAGGGAGATACCGTGCGCTTTCTTGATGTCCACAGTAGAGGGGTTTCAATGTTGGCTCCTTGGGCATGGCCTTGGGAATTTGGGGGTCTCTATTTTTTCTGATGAGGAGTCTATTCCTTTGAACCCTATTCTCTATAGATTTGTGTGGTCTTGAGGGGTACCTACTGCTTCCACAATGGCTGTAGAGGAGGGGTTTTAGTTTTGTCTTGCTGGTCAAGTGTTTGGAGGGGCCTTGGAGGGTGGTAGAGGTGTGTTGGTGGTATACATATTTCATAGAAATTATTTATAGCTAGCCCATTTGTATAATTTTGATCTACATGGTTAATTTAGAGGACTTTCTCTATCTATGATCTTCCGTTGGTTTTTGTGCCATTCTGGGAGCTTGGTGGTGAACGTTTCCCTAGGCAAGAAACTTCATTTTATTTTTTTTGAATTTATAAGACTATCCATGAAGTCTCTCTTATGAAGTATCATAAGGGGCTAGGAGGGCCCCCTATTCTCTTACAATGGTGCATGGATGGAAATTTAATTTTTGGCTTTGGAAATCAATTTCCTGAATGCTATTTTAGCTATTTTATTTGACTCGACTATGCTTTAGGAAAATATTTCCCTAGTCAGCCTCAAATATGAGTTTGAGACATTTCCTAGGTGGGAAATTTTATTTTCAATTTTAAATTATTGTGCAGGAATCTCTATTTTAGCCGTTCTTCAGAGATTCCCTTGTTTGATTTTTTTTCAATTTTTTTTGGAAGCAAGATTTCCCTATTTAGGCAAGAATCACTTTTCAAACTTTCTCTGGTCTTGTTTATAGTTGGTACTATGGATATTGTGTCCCTGATTTAGCTATTCTTTATATATATCTAGGAGAAAATTTCCTTTGATGTGTTTTCATTGTAAAATATTTGGGGATCATTTCAAAACCCCTTATTTCAACTAATAAAAAAAATAAGTAAGATTGAAATACATATTTAATTTTTGTAATGACAATATTGATCTCTTTAAGAAGTGACATAGTGTCCACATTATTGTTTGTTGAAGTTTCATACTAGTTGAGTAGGCTAGGGGAGTTTTTCATCCATTATTTAAAATACATCTACCACCTTATCAGAGTTTCTTTGAAAGCACCATCAAAATAAGGTTTAATGAACCTATATTTTGGACATTTCTATTTTACCATTGATCAACATAAATCCTTTTCCATTCACTCTTATGTGTATATTCAAATATTGTAACTAAGAGGCTAACACATATTTTCCATAGACAATATTTACAATGATAAACACCATAATTGTAATCACTCTGCTAAATGGGAAATAATATGAATCCATAATAGATATGATGTTGAAACCTATTTTTCAAAACTGTATTATTCCTTCTAAGGTTTATATTTCAACATTTAATGGTATGAAAATCCTCTACAAAATGATTAATACTTTAGCTTTGCAATAACTAATCCAAAAATTCATCAACTCTCAACTAAGTAAACAAGTTATCATTTCCTTAAAAAGGCAAGCCCATATGGTGGAAGAAAAAGGACAATAAGGAAGTAAAAAATATAATATTTAATCTCCTCATATAAAGCATACCTAAATGGTACATGGAATCATTTTTTAAAATAACATCGATAATTTTCTTTGTTTTGGACTATTAATTAAAATAATGTTTAGGCCTTTGGTGACCAAACATTATTTCAAGGAAAACCTTCAAGAGTAGGGAATTATGATTGCTTTAGAGTATTATGCTCCAAATTGGTCAAGGTTGGTTTAAAAATCCACCTATGGTTAAAATATGTGCCTAGAGACCTTGACAAAATTTGAATGACCTTGAAAGTATGAAATTTAAAGGGTCAATATTTGGAGTAGGCTGGTTCCTTTGAATCCTAACTAAGTAATCCTAAAATTTTGAGGAAAAAAGGGTGTTAAAAAAATGAAGGGAACTAAAGCTAGAACTTATAATAGTGTATATTAAGCCACATTAATATATATTACACATGAGAACTATGCATTTGAGCTATCAACTAAATTACCTAATAGACCAACATTTTTATTATTATTTACAGAGAATTACATTTATCCATTCTATAATCTATTGAATTGTAATTTCTATATCTAGCAAATTAAAACATGTAGAAATTCAAAGAGAAAAATTAAACTTGTGATCATTCAACTAGCTAAAAATAGAAATAAATAATCAATACATACATACAGACATGTCCTATAAAGAATTTGAACTAGAGGCCAAACAAAAATCCATTTATATTTCTCATATTGGAATATGCTTTCATACATGCATATTGTAAAAGCTTAAGAGCTGACATTTTGAACTTATTATGTTCAAGTATATATAGATTTCTACCATGAATGCTATTATTAGGGCATCATTACCTCATACATGGATTTCTATTATGACAAATGGTTTTACCAATTTGTATACGTGCTTAGTAGTATGTCTGTCGTAACCAACTAGTTATGGCCTATTGACATGGCTTTATTTTGCTTCTTTTGAGGTAGTAGTGGCCTTCTTGTTTCCATCATATTCATTAATATTTCTAACATTTATATTAAGCTAACATTGACATCCACATGAGCGCGCAAGTAGTGGATTAATCATTAATATTGTTTAACAAATGATCTTACCCACTAAGCATATTACAATGATGGCTGCATATCCTCTAGTCATCATCGAGAAACTAGATCCTACTTGTCAAAATTGCTATCGAGTCTTGAACCTTGATCTATCTTTGTTGCTACCTAATCATAAGGTGTTAATGGTCTACTGATGGATGATATGCTCTTTTCTAGGTTTCTTTTCTTGCTACATACTACCAAGAGATAGTTTTTTGTAACCATCCTCACCTAGCTTTTGTACAACTTTTTTGGGAGCTTCCAGACTTAACCAAATATTTATACCTGTTCCATTGTAAGCTAACAATTTTTTTATACTCATTGGCTCTCTTAAGGGGAAAATTTCTTTGGAAGCTTTAGGGTAGAGTCTCTAGTAAGGTGATATTTTTTTTGTATCCATGTACTACTTGGCCAAGTAATTGATTTCTAGATATTTTAGGACTTAGCCAATCTTATCTCCTTGCAACCTTGTGATGGGATTTTGGTACCAACTTTTGTATTGGTTGGGTGTAAAATTTTTGGCAGTTTCTTCTTTTAGATATTTTGGCACTTTACTGCTGGGTGATGAGTCTTTTATACCTATCCTTCTCTACTAGGGGGAAGATTTTTTTAATAGCTTCCATACTTAGACAGTTTTAACATTTTTTCTTCCACTAGTAGTTGAGCGACAGGTTGTGTGTACCATTCTACTATCTATTGAGGTACATTCCTTATATTGGCCCCAACTTTTGGTAATTTCAATATTCTTTTATTCTTTCTCAAGTCAGACAATAGATATTTAGTACTCACCCACTACTCTTGAAGGTGCAAAATATCTTATAGCTTTGATACTTAAGCAACTTTACTACATTTTTTTGAACGATGGGATTTGTGTACCTATTTGTTGCTTAGCTGGGTACATAGCTTTCAGTGGGTCTTCGACTTGGTCATACTTTGCTCCTTTTCCTCTTGAAAGCTCCCAGATGATGGGTTTTATGTAACCATTTTTTGCTTGGTCTAATACCAATTCTCTGGTAGCTTTAGTACTTGGCTACTTTTACATTGCTCCATGCTGAATGATAGTTTTTTTGTACCCATCTGCTCCTAGGCATTGATTTCTCTCTAGGTCAAAAACTCACTTTAACTTGTAACATGCTCTCCATTGTGGCCTCTCTTGCATTGTTATGAAATTGAACAATGCCACTTGATCCTCTACCAAGTTTTTAAACATTTCAATATTTACATTTGACACATGCCCAAATGGTGGTTCTTTGTTATTTATACTTGATATTTTTACCTTGAAAATATCATCTAGGTCATAGTGCCATCTATGGGGAACTATCAATAGCTATAGGAATACTAACTTTCCCTATAGAACCTGATATTATTTTGGCTTCCTTTTTGATATGGTAATATCCTCAAACTTAATAGGTAACTTGAATATTATAGTAGGTCTGAGGTGTAGACCAATTGATTCATCCAAACCCCATAAGGTGGATGGAGGTCCAAGGTTCAAATATCGGGCCTCGTCGGACTGAATGCTTTTCCCTTTCCTGGTGCTTTCAGTGGTGTAAAAGGTTTTAAATGATTGTGGCATGGTGGTTATAGGGGCGGACTACGCGAAGATTTGTGTGGCAAATTTTGGGGTGGACAACGTAGAATACTGTGGTGGCCATAAAAAGCTAGACAACCTGCCCGAATTCGTGGCGGCTATCGATTCCACCATGTAAATTCAAAAAAAAAAAAAAAAAATTGAATATTATAGTCTTCTTTATATTAGGACCGAAATGCTGCTTTGTTATGTAAATCTACCTTAAAAAATCTAGCCCAAAGAGCTAGTTTGTGACATAGTAGGGAATCATATGTGGTGATTTAGAAAAATGTATAGCCTAATAATTATACCTTACTTAAGGAAATATAGTCCCCCAAATCTTGTTTATTTCCTCTTAATGTGTTTGTGGCTTTGATAATGATGCAAGGATATTTTCCATAGATTTTAGCAATGGTAGGTCCGAGGAACTACTTATTGAATTTGAGGTATGAAGAGCTTTATCATAGTACAAGGGTCCAATCCACTACTAGATGTGTTAATACTTTTTCATTCCACATTTGTACCTTCATGCTATGTTGGTATTAGTGCATGTGAAATAGGATGAGCCATGTTAGATATGATGAATATGTAAATAACTCAAAACAATACCCATTTTTCATGGTAACTAGTTGCTCATGTATGATTCTTGCTATAAATTTTGCTCAATCAAATATGATAGGAGTATACGTTAATTAGCCCTTATATTTATGAAGTTCCATGATAGAATTTGCTAGGCCTAGTTGATAGGGATACACCCAAGCCTCCATCGTTAATCCTAGCACAACCATAAACAAAGACAATATCGATTATGTGTGAGGCTTAAAGGCTTCCAACTTTCTTGGTTTTTCCATGTAATCATCAGGGAGCCTACCCAATAAACTAGTGAACCACATTTTTACAAAAAATTTGGCTAGATAATTTATTTTATCCTATAAAATTATCATCTTTAGCTTCTCTCTTGGTGTCTCCTATACTGAAAAACCTCTAACGACCATTTTCATTGAGAGTATGAACAATCACTTTAGCTTAGAATTGCAAACTATAGCCGTATCTATGTCATAGAATTTATGATAAATTTTACCAATTCTAGGCATAGGTTTACTATCCTAGGCATATATTTAGCTACCCTTGAACTCCATGCTACACTGGTTGTATGGTCAGGTGAATACTTCTTCCCCTTGGCCTCTGACCCATCTCTGAAACTATTATGTTTTACTTTGCCATTGAGAACAATGTCATGAATACCTACCAATCTATATCATAACTCTTTTGATGATTTATTTACTACCACACATTTCTTTCCTTAGGCCATCACTACAAATTCTTCACTTTATTTTTATTACTTCGTTCTTCAACTTATAAAACTTTTGTCTCTCCTTTCTCACAACAAGAATTATATCAACTTTACCTAGCTTGGGTTCATGCTCTATTTATGACACCCAACTATAATCTTGGTCAGTATGTAGCAGTTATTTTTTGCATGTAGAAGATTGTACATGCCTAGGAATATTTTCTTGAGAGTGGCTACCTTTTTTGAGGGTCTAGACACATGCTTTTAGGAGGCATAACACTACCCAATAAAATCTCATTATGCTTAACATTTGATAGATTTTGGTAGCTTGGTTCGTTTCTCAAGGAACTTTATTATTAACTACTATTGAAAGCTATATTTATTGCCATATCGACCACCAACTCAAGATGTCATTCCAATTTAAGTAAATCTTAGTGGAGATTACCAATGATTACAATATTAATATCACATGTTCAATTCATTTATTTTGCTAGCTAAAGTTAACCGACTTGTGCAAACTATGACTCACCACCTAGGGATTTTATTTCCAAATTATCATTGGCCATTGACAAAATTATAACAAATATTGATGGATTGAGATCAATATAAAATTTAAAATATTTTGAGCCAATCATTGGAGCTGGTTACTTTGACAGTATAACCTTTCTATATAGGTATATGTACATGTGTTCTATTTACATATGTACAAGTAATACACTACCTTTCTTTAGGCACAGTGCTTTAAGTATTGGCCATTTATCAAAATTTCTAGCACTCGACCATCCAAATAATGTAATTCAAATGCATTTATATTCTTATTTTGATCTATGGGATATGGCCCAGACCACATGGATTCAAATTTATCATGTGCTCTTGGCTTGGCTTGATCCACATCCTATTTTAGCACCAAATCACCCTCATTAAATTCTTGAAGCACTACTCTTTTTTAAAATCAATATTTTATGGCTATATAATGATGACAAAGGTTATTGTATGCTTGATCTCATTTTACTCCAACTAGATCAATTTTACCATCCTTTTTTCCATAGACTAGAATTTTTTGAGTCCATTTCATTAATAAATATTAGTGTCGAAAGCTCCAAGTTGATGGGTAGAATTACCTCCTTTCTGTATACCAAGGCATATGGTGATGTATTCAATTACTTTTACCATTATCCTATAAAACCATAGTGCTTGATCGAGTAGTAAATACCAACTTATGGGAATGCTCTCGATGTTGCGCATAATTTTTTCAAAAAGTTTTTTATTTGTAGATTCTACAAGTCCATTTACTTGGGGATAATAATTGGAAGATGTATTCTAATATACGCTATACTTCCTTGCAAAATCAATTGTCTTAGTACCAATTAATGATCTAACATTATTTAAAACAATGATAGCTGGGACCCCAAACATTATAATAATCCATTCCAAAAATTGAATAACTATATCTTGATCAGTATGTTTGGTGGCCTCTGATTTCATCCACTTAGTGAAATATTCAATTTTTATTATGATGTATTTGTGTCCAATTGATGAATTAGGGTTGATCATATTGATAAAATCCAACCACCACTACTAGAAAGATTCTTTTGTAATTATTGGTTGTAGAGGCATTATTGAATGTTTGTTCTTGACAATGAACCTTTGGCACTTGCACTTTCTCTGACCAACTTGAATGCATCTAAGAATATTGGTAGCTAGTAATATCCAACTTTTAGAATTTTAGCCACAATGGTCTATCCGGATAAATGTTAACCTAAAAAACCACCATGAAACTCCTTGAGGACCTATTTTGTCTTGTCTAGATGCAAACACCTCAACAATACTTCATCAAAGTTTCTTTGGTATAGAATGCCATTAATTAGTGCATACTTCCTTATCTTTAGCTTGTATATGCATATTTGAGAAGTAGTCAAACCATCTGGACATTTTTTGGATTCAAAATAGAAAAGCAACTGCTTGATCCAAGTGTCTGGCTACACTTGTGCCTTTTTTGACTGAGTAGATTATTCTTCCTCAATAAACATATTAGAATTTTGAGATGCAAATTTTGCTAATTATTGGAATAGAGCCCTACCTCTTATCAATTTGGTTGGATTGATTTCAATATCATATTATTGAATCTTGGTCACCCAAACGAATCTCTTATCACTTAGTTCTCCTTGAATTACAAACTTTTGGATATATCGATGCACTACATATACCAAGGTCTTTCTTTGAGAGATAAAATGCATAAACTTCTTTAAGGATTTCATCACTGCATATACCTATTTCTCTATAAAATTATACCTTTCTTCATGGTCATGTAGCATTTGACTCAAGAAGGCTATAGGTCGCTCCTCATTCTTCTCCCTTTTTTGAGTAAGTACAATAGCATAACTTTCTTTTGCTCTAAATACATAAATGATAAAGTCCTTGGAGTAATATAGATTAACTAGAATAGGGGCCTTGGCTATTGCTTATTTGATATTTTTAAAGGCGCTTTTTGGGATATCCGTCTATTTGAAATCCACTTCCTTTTAAAGCATTTCAGTCTTGGGCTTAATTATTTGAGAAAAATCTAAAATAAATTTTTGCACAAAGTTGATTTGCCCAAAAAATTATTGAAGCACCTTCTTGTTTAGTGATAAAGGAAGAGCTAGAATGGATTTTACTTCATCTGGATGAATAACTAACCCTATTTTGGATACAACATGTCCTAAAAACTTTTCTTCTTGCATAACAAAGATTGATTTATTTGGATTTAATGAAACCTAAACTCCCTACACTTATTAAACATCAAAAATAGGTGCTCAACATGATTTTATTTTTGATGGGAGAACATAGTCATGTCATCCAGATAGATAACTATAATTTTATTGACCAATTTTCCAAAAGTTAGATCCATTGCTCTCTAAAAAGTAGCACTAGAATTGGATAATCCAAAAGGCATCTAATAATATGTAAAGATACTCCACTTAGTGGTGAATGTAATCTTATACTAGTATTCAATACTGAACTCATACCTGGTTAAAACTAAAGAATCCATCCAACAAGAAGAATATTTTTGCTTTGGCTACAATATGTAGTATTTGATCTATTTGTGGGAGTGGATAATGATCTTTTAATGAAGCTTTATTTAGATTTTGGAAGTCTACACAAAGACCAGGGTTATGCATAAAGGGTCAGACCTAATATGTACTTGTAAAAAAAATGGTGAATCCATTTTGAAACCCTGGCGAATCCTGGCCAACTTCATGTAGGAGGACATGGAAAATTACCTTATTTTTTCAAAAAAATTTATAAAACATTGGTAAATTTGAAAGTTCTAGCTAGACTGGGTAGAAAACAAGATCCGACCATGGGCTGGTGTAAAAATTGGTCTAAAATTGAACCAGGTGTAGAAAATGGTTCCATGCAAAAAATGGTCTAGCCTCAAACCAGGTGTAGAAAATGGTCTGGCCTTTAAACATGGTATTGGTTGTGGAGCTTGATTCTCTCTCTAATTTGGAGGTCTTATTTTCAGCCACACTTGGACCCACTCCATGAAGGAGGGGGTGTAGAGGGGGTAATGCCCCCCTACTACATCATCGGGGGGGTCCTAAAATTATTTTGGTATAGAACAAGGTCCGATAGTCCATACAAAAGTAGAACAAGATCTGAAAACCAACCTGGTGCAGAACAAGGTTCAAAAATTGGCTTGGTGTAGAATAGGGTCCAAATATCAGCTTGGTGCAGAACAGGGTCTGGTTTGGTGCAAAAAAAGTCCAAAATTTGGCTTGGTGTAAAATAGGATCTAGAACTTGGCCTGGTATAGAACAGGGTTTGGATATTGACTTGGTGTAGAATAGGTTCCAGATATCAGCTTGGTGCAGAACAGGATCTAGTCTAGTGCAAAACAAGAAGATTTAAAAATTGGCCTAGTGCAGAATAGGATCTAAAAATTGATTTGGTGTAGAATAGGGCTCGTATATCGACCTAGTGGAACATAGGGTCCAATATAGTGTAAAAAAAGGTTTGGATATCGGCTTGGTGTAGAATAGGGTCTGGCTTGGTGCAGAACAGTGTCTGAATTGGTGCAGAACAGGGTTTAAAAATTAGCTTGGTGTAGAATAGGGTTCAAAAATTGGCTTCATGTAGAACAGAGTTCGGTAGTCTTTTCAGATGTAAATAAAGGTTTGAATATTGGTCTAATGAAGAATAGGATCTGGTAGTCCATTCGAAAGTAGAACATGGCTCAAAAATTGGCCTAGTATAGAAAAGGATCTGGATATCAACTTGGAGTAGAAAAGGGTCTGAATATTGATCTGGTGTAGAATAGGGTCCGACTTGGTGCATAATAGGATCCATTTTACCGCAAAAATGGGTTCAATTTGGTGCAGAATAGTGTCTTGTCTTGTCTAGTGCTAAACAAGATTTTATCTAGTGTAGAAATGGGTTCGGTTTGGTACAAAAATGGGTCTTATAAGGTGCAAAACTAGGTTGAGATATCCATCTAGTGTAGAACAGGTTCCAAAAATAAAAAAAGTATCATTGGTATGTTGATTATATATAGTGGTATACTTGGCAAATTAGACAGGATAATTTAGAAATTTTAAAATTTTATGGCAAAAAAGGTCCTCTATTTAGGCAGGATTACTAGAGAATTTTAAAAAAATTCGTAATACTATTATCAATGCACGATGAACTAACATCTAAAATATTTTTTTTGAAAATTTTGGGTCAAAAGGCCGATGTTCAGGTCCCCCAAAATAGTAAATTTGAATTTTTTTAAATGCAAATATTAGCCCAATTGGCAAATAATCACCGCTTTGCATAACCCTGATAGGGACATATATTTTCCTTTTCTTCCTCATAAAATCTAAGTTAGCAACCTAGGTATAATTCTTGATTGGATAGATAATTCTAGCATTCAAGAGCTTTAGCAACTCCTACTTCATTAGAGCTTCTATTTTTGGGTTGACTGGTCGTTGCTTCTATAAGAAAGATTTAGCATCTAGCATGAGCTTAATGGTATATTGGATGGTCTCCTTGTTGTATAATTTAAGGTCATCATAGGTCCATGCTATAATGTCATTGAATTTCTTGCACAAGTTATGAATTTGATTGATCTCCTCCTCTAAAAAATGCACTCCTACTTTGAGACTCTTTCTAGGTTTAATTTACAACTCTTTATATCCCTAGCTATCAATCTCCATTTTATGAGTAGCCACCAATCACTGTTATCAAATAAGATCTCCAAAGTAATAAATAATTTTAGGATGTGATTATTTTTTAGCTAGATTACATCATTTTCCTCATCATATTTTGAAAACAACTGCTTGACAATTTATTTCCTATATAAAAAATCAACTATTTGCTTGTCATTTTTAAATACCTACCAAAAGGTATCCTTATCAGGTATAGATGGCTTGTAAACTAGTCTTACCATATTTGATTTGTATATCACATTAGATATTGGATAGTAGTTGGCTCCCACAAACACTAATATATCATCATGAGTGTTTTACTCTCTGGAGATAACCTTAATATTCAGCACCTCAAAAGCTTTTAATAAATACCATACTCTATTTTTGTAGGATTTGAGGTAGTGTTTCTTGCTGATGCACTTCTTTGTGATTTGATTGACTATTAAATCTGAATCACCATATATCTATAGCTATTTAATCCCCATCTTCTCAAAATTGTTTAAGCCCAGGCATAATGCTTCATCCTCTATTGCATTATTTATGTATATCCATGATAGTCTATATGAATATATATTTTTTTCTCTAATTGGTGAGATAAAAAAAAATGCCTGCTCCAATGCCATTTTTACATTTAAATCCATCAAAGTAGAGCTTCCACATTTAATTTTACTCAGAGCTTTGTCTTGCTAAAGCTATAATTTTCTTTTCTTCTAGTTTTGTGATCGAGTAGGTGCCAATTCCTATCTCAATCATAGTATTGGAGTCCTTCAAAGAGAACTGATCTTCTATTTGCAACTCCTCTAGTATTTCTTCCATCAAGTCAACTTCGTCAGTCATCATGCTAATCATGTTGGCCTTCTGATTCTCTTTTTCAATATTCTCTATATGAAATAAGGATGGTTTTTCAAAGAATATTTTGACTCTCTTGTCTTTATATAGAATTTCCATATGTGAGTAGTCAAGAGATATGTAACCTCCTAATTTAGTTGTAAATTCCTTTGTGAGACACATGCCAAAATATGGCTCTAGATCTACCACTATTTCTTGAATGACCATAATTGGTGTACCATCTAGTTTTAGTACACCTGGGCTAATTTTTGTATATTCCATGCCCATTATGTCACATAATACCTTAGGCATCACTATTGTGATAGCTTCAAAATCAATCATACAATTGTGTACCACCCATCCTTCCATCTGCAATGATAAGTAAAATGGTGATGGTCTATTTTTTTCTCTTATTGAGGTAGGGTTACCTTGATCCAAATTGAACTTTGGCCAATGTTTATTCCAATTCTTGATAGACTTCAATAAATCCTATAGTAGATAAATCTTCCCAGGGATAAGGAGAACATCATACATACTAGCCTTTGATGGTGTCTTCTTCAAGTCCTTAATAATATTGAAATCAGACATGTCAAACTATATTCTTTGCCCCTTTATAGGCTCATAAAACTTACTCTGATACTCTCAGGTTGCCTAAAATATTTAATGCTTGGTAAGAGAGGGATATATCAAATTATCTTTAGCCTGCTCTCAAGTCTCACCCTCTTTTGTTGTTTTTTACAATAGTTGGGCTAGCTTCTGAGTTGTATATGAGATTGATTTATGAGAATATTTAGAGGATTCACCCTTTTATAGTTTATACTTTTGATGGTTTTTTTACTTAGAAGGCATATTGAAGGGGTCCATTACTTTAGAGTCCACCTACAAAGGCTTCTTTCCTAATCTTGTCAGGATAGGCACTTGCTCAACAGATGACATCATGAAGTTGTGGTCCATTTCTCTCAACATATTTACCTACCCTTTTTGAGTTATTTCAGCCTTTTCTATTTCAACATTTTATATAAAGTGTTGATACATCATGCATGAACTTTCATCATGAGGATCATTACATGTTGAACACCACAAATTTGACTCAAAGGCTGAAGTGGATGATTTAGCCTCCTCATTACTATATACAATATCAGGTTTTTTAGTAGCCTTTCTAGTAGAAGTTGCTTGATCCTTTGTTATATGAGGGAACCTTCTATATTGAAAATTCCTTTAAGCTTATCTTATTTTCTAAGTTTTTTACAATTATGGTCATTTCTTACATAGAAATAATTTAAGAATTTGGGTCTAGTAATGTAGGTATAGCAGGAGGTGATGACAATATTGGTATTGTAGGGGGTGTTGACAATGCTTGCATTATTGGTGGAGTATACCATATAAAGAAATAGATGACAAGGGTAGTAGTTGGGTGTAATGTATTTATAATAGAGGCTTATGGCTGATGTTGAGGCAATTTTGGGAATATTGGCATTACTGTATTGGGAGGCAATCTACCTATAGCAATTAGATACTTTTTTTGCCTTCAATGCTTCTTGGAATATGGTTGAAAATATAAAAAGTTAAAATTTCATTATGGCCATGCCTAGATCTAAAATAAAAGCTATTAGATAGTAGTACATTACTTGTTCATGAGTAGGCATAAGACCCTGAGGTACTCTTTGCCACGTTTGGCTAAATCTAATGTTGAAATATACTATCTCCTCTTACAGATTGCTTTGTATCATGGTGAATTATGTTAGAAGAGAGAATGGGTCTACTTGTTCATTAAATTCCTCCACTAATTACCAACCAATTGTACCATTAGGTTATAATAATATTTGGTAGGGTTCTATACCAGTATATCATTTTCTCTTTTAAATATATAACCAATAGTCTTATAATGATATCTTCATCTTGAATTCCATGTACAACAGCCAACGATGTAACATCTTGATAGTTTTCATAAGTAGTATTTCGAATACCTTCATATGTTGACAAGGATTTTAATGCTACCTAAGGAATTGGGTTCTACATAGGAAAATTTAGAGGTCTTGTATGATTCTAGTTTGGATAGTTATGGGGATTCAGATTCTAAGCCATTATTGCTTGTATATTCATAGATATTGTAGGTGTAGGGTTGATATTGCTTTAATATTTAGTAAGAATTGAATATGTTAGAATATATAATAGGATGATGTCTTCTGAAGCTACTAGGATGTAGTTCCAAAAATTTAATAGGTTCCTCTAATATTTTAGCTGCTTGTCTTGTGATTATGTAATTCAATAGTTAACAGAGGATTTAGGCTTCTATGATTTTATTGAAATGGATATGTAAATATTTTTGTGTTTCTATTTGAATGGAGTCACTAGGTGATTGGGATGATCTATGAGAATAGAACATCACCAAATCTATGTGTAGACACTAAAATCATGTCAATCCAATTAGATGACCAAAAGCATTGAATAATTGATATCACATGGCCCTCTTGGGCAACCTTCAGAGGTTACAAAATGGTCCTAACCACTCTTGGAAGGCTCTACCCCACTTTCAAGATGTTTTGGGCCACATAGGCATGACCATACCACCCTGGTATGGTCATATTTCATGGCCATCCCACCTAGGGATGGTCACAAGTGACCGTCCCTGGGTGGGATGGCCATGGGCTTTGACTCCCAAAAAGTTAAATTTTGGAAAAATGACACCCAAAAAATACCATTTATCCTACCTATTCAAGCATGTAGACCTGAGGGTGTAGAATCCTTATGACATGTTGTAGAATGGAGGTCAAAAAGGGAGATTCTCTTCCCCTTCCAATGCATGCCAAGTTTTGGATAAATTTCGCCTCTTGCTTTGCATGTCCTTGCATACCCATTTGGCCATAGGCTTACTTTGGCTATAAAGTGGATCCATTTTCAAAACAAAATATGGATAGGAGTTTTGAGACATAGCAATGAAGTGCTACCAAGATTTCCCCTCACATTTTTGTTCCTTTTTCCCTTGAAATATCTACCTAGTGAAGGAGGTTCTCAAGTGATTCAAGAGGCATAATTTATTTGCAAAACTAAACCAATTGAGTGAATTTCACCACCAAATTTGATGAAAACACTACTGAGAGGGTTTTTGACAAATTCAAAGAGGAATTGATGGCAAATAATAAGGAGAACTAGTGGTCGTCCCACCCCAAGATGGTCCCCATTCTGTGATAGTCACCACCATCCCTGCAAGGGATGGTGATAGATTGAAGCATGATTTTTCTACTATTTTTAAATAGGCATAGTATGGAATAGATCAGGAACCTAATATTCAAATTTAATTCAATTTGGAGTTATATTGAGCGAGTTATTACATTTTTAGTATTTTGTAGGTCTACTTGGCTCATCTGAAGGGGCACATGAATTTATGACCAATATTTCTAGTCCATTCACATGAGTTTTCTTTAAATATTATTTTATATATGTTGTCCAAGTTTGATTTGATTTGGATATTTTTAGGGCCATAAATTTCTCATTTTGGATTTTGTAGGCTTCATAGGTACACCGTGAATGCGACACGGATTCAAATTCAATTTCTATTCTATTTTCAATTATATATTCCCAAAATAATATTTTATGTAGGAATCTAAAATTTGGAATTATTTGGAGTTTTTTGGATGGTCACATTACATATTTAAACTTTCTAGCCTTTCATCGCATGTATTGCTTTTGCATGTTTCTCAATTTGCACTTGCTATTGACAAAATTTGGTTTCCTTATGTGTAGGTGCAGGTTATTCAATGCATGGGAAAGGATAATAGGATATGAACATCAAATAATAAAGTGGCAGCATTGTAGGCCCACCCACTTCAATTATGGGTATGAGGAAGAACATTGGAAGTGCACCAGAGTTATTGAAAGGATTTGATCCTTGGGCACCCATTTTGTAACAAGTGTATCAATCTAGAGCCCTCAAGGGGACATTTATGTAACCATGATTTGATCCATCAAATGAATAAATAATAACTCCATTTCATGCATTTGTTTTGTCTTATCATGCTTACTTGAATGCTCCTTTTGTAATTCTTATTCAACACTAGCGATAGATGCACATTTTTTAGCATTGTTAGGTGCACCGTTTTTCCCATACTTCAGTGGTGATCATGGTGGGACCCTATCCCTATTGAGTTGGTTAAATATTTGACCCTATTTTTACCTTTGTTTTGTTGTAGGAACTGGTCGTTCTAGCCTAAAATAGCCTCTAGACTATTGTATGTCCCACCCAGGTATGGAAACACAACCATCCCCCCTGGGATGGCCATCAAACTAGCAACTATACCACCTTGGGATGGTCACAAAATAAAAAATTTTCTGCTCAAAATTCTAGAAAAAGTAAGCTTATAGGCCATCAAGGTAAGTGCCTGAACCTTTAGTTTTCATTTCTACTGTTCAAAACTACTGAATTTTGGTTTTTCTTACCTCCCTTGATTGCTTGAAAGGTAGAAAGATAGGTTTTACTTTTCTATAATTGTAAAAACAATAAAAAAATAAGGAAAACTGAAAATGAACTAAATAGAAATGCATTTCTATGGTTTACTTACTTGTAGCCTACCTAATGGGTAGGTTATTATTTAGGACATGCATCTTGTAGGTTGCTTTTTATCTAGCTTTTATGAAAGTAAAATGTACCTTTCATTGCATTTAGTGAAAGATCATTGAATGCTTAATTGTTTACTTTATTTAAGCTTAAAAGGAACCACACACACTAAATTTTTCTTAAATGCTAGCGAGTTGGATTGCATCACCAACCACTAGTAGAGATCAACAACGATGAGTTTCACCTCCACCCATTGTCTCAAATCCCACGAATCCCATTTTTGGCCAAGGTCAGCTCCAAGATCTAATGTAGCTTGGAAAATTTTCATGTGCTTCTCTTTAGAGGGTATAACGATGACCAAGTGAGTGTTGGGTGAGGACTGGAAGGACCTGTGCTCCCTGATTCGGTATGGGCTTCATCTCCATCCTTTAGTGGGTTTACATGACTAAACTTTCATTATCGGTTGTTGAGCTACAAGCATACAAGTGAAATCCAATTAAACACAATATTATCATCCAACAAGATAAAAACACATGACATAAGGTATTCCTTATAAAAAACACATAAAAACACACAAAATAGCTTTAGGGAACACACATACTCCTTAAAAGAGATAAACACTTGTTTTATTTATGTGTTTCATTTATTGTGTGTTGCTTTATTAAGAAATTTGTAAGGGAGATAATCATTTAGGGTTTGGTAGGGAATGGCAATGGTGTGTACCCATAGCCAAGCCCAATAAAGGGTGGATGCTATGGAGAGTAAACCTAGAGATATGAGTCATCTCTGATTTAGCCCCAAGGACCTAGTCATACCTCCTTGGCAGCCTTATACTCATCCAAGTCCCAAAATAGCAAGTCAAGAACATCACCTACAAGGGAGCCCTATGTGGGACACCCTTACATATTTTGATCTTAATTCAGGAGCATATTCCTAATATATAGAAACTTTACATGCATTCTTTGATGAAAGGTAATCATACACTGAAGCACTAGTGGATAGGGTAGTACCACACATCCATGTGCCTGCTAGGTCTAACACACCCACTTATGGGTAAGAGTAAGAGTAAACATATTGGGTACGGCTAATTGATCACACTTAACTCTTACATCACCCTAATAGGTTACAACAACCTAGGTACCAGGATGAGTATGATACTCATCGCTCAGGACGAGCCAACTCAACCCTTCTCTTCCTCATTAATGAAGGAAGGTGTTGGACATTTTGATTTCTGAAGCTAAAAAGTTGTCATTGATGTCAAAAGGACCTATGCAAGTAAGCACTATGATTTTCTCCACAAAGAGCTTCATGAGAAGCAAAGGTTTTGATCAAAAGGATGCATGGCATTTGGTTCCAAAAAGGAGCTTCAAGGGAAGCTTAGAAAAGGGTTTTTATTTAAAACCATGGATGGCATATTTGAAATGGGTTTTTCTTAAAACCCAAGTTGGCTTTTTGTTTCATCGAAAAAGGTGCTCCAATGATGAAGATATTTAATTTTAAAGGTTTTATTTAAAACCATGGACAACAGATTTGAAATGGTTTTTTATTAAAACCCAAGTTGGCTTTTTGTTTCATCGAAAAAGGAGTCCCGGTGACAAAGTTATTTAACTTTGAAGTTTAAAGTTTAAATTTTAAAATTAAAATTAAAATTTAAATTTCCAAAGTGGAAATTCCCACCAATGTCGTCGAATATGAGGGAGAAGACTATATAAAGGGGCACCTAAGGTTTATTAACATCTATCATTGCTCATGCTATTTTTTTTGGCTAGTGTATGTGAATCGAGCTCATGTGAAAAATGTTTAAAGGCAGAGGCAGCGAATAAATTGGGGTGTGGTCAAATCCCAAGACAACGTGGGTAGTATGGACTATTGGCAACTCAAGTAGCACAAAGGCATTGGGAGGCACAAGGTCGTACATTCGAGTTTTGGTAGAGTTTTTTTGGCAATTGTGAAGTGGAGTGCCCAAGGCGCATGGTGATTTGGTGCATGTGGGCAGTGAGGCAAAGAAAAGGTACATTGTGTCTTTCCATTTGTGAATGAGCAGCTAGCTCGTGTGGTAACCTTAGTGGTGGCTAAGGCACCTATGGTGAGGTAGGTCAAGGGGTCGAAACACCTTGAGGGAGGTATGCGATTTTTTAATTAAAATTTGTTTGAATGCTCTAAAGTTTGGAGTGAGAAGGGTTAGAAAATATTTCATTTTGTAAAACCTTTGTTGTGTTTAAAAGGTTAAATAATTATTTTGTTGGTGAAAGCCATAGATGATTATTTGAGATTTATGGTATTGATTTGAATTTTTGAGAGCATTATTTTAGAAGAAATAAGGGTTTTGAATTTTAGGATTATAATAGTGACTTATTGATTATTATTTTAGAGGGTTTTCCTATAGATGGACTTTGGTGGATTTGATTATTTATTTGGAGTAAAAAGGTGTAAATTGAGTTATACTTTATCTTGTGATTATTATTTGAAGTCCACTAACCCTTGTTGAGATTGGAAAAAGAAAGTGTGTTGAGTGTGGCAGATTTTGTGGACAACTTCTTGGCATAAAAAAGGTATGGGTAATATTCTCCATTAATTTGATTGGGTGGTTGATTTCTGAAAATATCATTGGAGTGAAAAGGATTGATTGTGGTTTCCTTTTGAGAGTTGTTGGTTGAATGCTTCAAGGATTTCTGGTTTGAGAGTTATGGTTAAAACCTTATTTTATAAGCATTGTTGTTGAAGCCATTAGTTTTATGAAAAACCTGAGTTAGGGTTTGAGAATAACATGAGTATCATTGTTATGTGAAGAATGTTTTATAAGCATTATTGTTGAAGCCCATTGGTTGTGCAAAGAAATTGAACTTGAGTTAGAGAACATGAGTATCATTGTTATGTGAGATTTGTTGTTGAAAATTGTTGGAAAAATTTTGAGTTGGTTGATTCATGTTTGGACTAGGGTTTGTGAGAAAGAGTTGCTCTTTGTGGTGATTGGTTGAGTAGAATTGTTTGAGCCTAGTCAAGTGATTGTGTGAAGTGGTTTTTCAAGTTCCATAAAACAAACTATTCTATATTTTGATTTGAGTTGAGTTGAAATTGGGATTTGAGTATAGAACATATTGAGTCTCTAACAATTATCTTTATGCTTCTATGAGATTGTTGAGTTGAGATTAATTTGAGTTAAGATTGAAATTTGAGTATAGAACATATTGAGTCTCTAACAATTATCTTTATGCTTCTATGAGATTGAGTTGAGATTTTGTTGAGCTAATTTGAGGCAAGTCTTTGAGAAGGCTTGTGGACTGATTTTGAGTAAGATTTAGCAAAAGCTTGCTATGCAGATTTGAGAAAGTCCTAGAGAGGACTTATTGAGCAGATTTGGACAAGTTCTGAGTGAGCTTGTTGAGTAGATTTGGAGAAGTTATGAGTGAGCTTGTTGAGTATATTTGGACAAGTTCTGAGTGAGCTTGTTGAGCATATTTGGACAAGTTCTGAGTGAGCTTGTTGAGTAGATTTGAGCAAGTTCTAAGTGAGATTGTTGAGCAGATTTGGAAAATTTATGAGTGAGCTTGTTGATCAGATTTGGACAAGTTCTAAGTGATATTGTTGAGAAAATTTGTACAAGTTATGAGTGAGCTTGTTGAGTATATTTGAGCAGGTCCTGAGTGAGCCTATTGAGTAGATTTGAGTAGGTTCTAAATGAGCCTATTGAGAAGATTTGAGCAGGTTTTGAGTAAGCCTATTGAGCATATTTGAGCAGGTTCTGAGTGAACATATTGAGAAGATTTGAGAAGTTTTTGAGTGAGCCTATTGATAGAGCTTTGGATGTGACAGAGTATAGAGGATAGAGTCTCAGTGGATAGAGATCCAAAAACTAGGACAATTGAAGACAAATCTAAGTGAGGAGTCTTCAAGTGGAGAGAGATCCATAAGTCAGTTTAGCAGAGAGATAGAGTCTTCTAGAAGATCACTAGACAGAGTAGAAGGGGAAAGAGTTCTCCTATGGAAGAGATCCATGAAATTGAGATTTAGGGGATCAAAATATCCTTTGGATAGAGGTCCATAAATATTGTAATTGGGAAGGATTCCCAAGAGATTGATTGAGAAATTTTTAGCAAAATATTTTCTTTGTGGAGTAGCCCGCATTGGGTGAACCACGTAAATTGTTGTGTCACTTTTGTGGATGGTGTTTTATGTATTTATTTGATTATTGCTATTGATACTGCTATCTATACACTACATAATATTAAATTGAAAAGAAAAGTAAAAAGTGGTCTTATATTGTTCATCCCCCTCTCAATATAAGCTTGTGTTCTTCAAAAGGCATGTGGAGATCCTTGATTATCCTCAAGAATAGTATGCTACATAGGCATGATGTGCCTTAGTTCTAATAGAGTATAAATATCACATGCTTAAATGTAAAACTCAAGTGAACGTGACTACCCTTGATCAAGGGAAGTGTGCATTTGATATCTCAGATCATCTTGAGCAAGATAGACCTCAGGATGATGCTACTAGGCCTCCTAGACCCTGCATAGCATAATAAATCAATCAAGTGATCACAAGATATGTGGAACACCAAGCATAATTCAAGAAGCTTCGACAAGATAAATAATGCTTGGATCGCTTGCATCAGATAGAAAAATAAAGGATTGAATAATAGACCAATGAGCTATTCTAAAAAACCTTACATGAGAGGGTTCCTACCCCTAGTACCCACATATAGGAAGTCCATTAGAGGTAACCCACTATCATTCGACATAGATCTCCTAGGTATTATACAATGTTACCTCCACAACATCCTAGTCTGAATCGATACTTACCTCCCAGGCCAAATATAGGGCACCCACCACAGGCAGTTACTTATCTCTATAGGTTGGCTTAGGAGATGCCTTATGGGGCTTACACCGAGCATGAGATAGAGGTAGAATATATCGAGATACCTTATTGAGGTAGGGTTAATATTCCACCACCCTACACTAGGCCTGAGGTTCCTTTCCCTCTACTTTAGGATTGAAGCAAAGAAGAGGAAATCAAATCCTTAGATGCATATAGGGTGTTTCTAGAGTGCCTCAAATCAGTGGAGAACAAGACCTCTAGGTCCAAGACCTAGAAGCCCACTCTGATCTAGTTGCATAGTCAACCACTCCATCCCTTGGTACCTACCCATTCCAAATCAAAGTATTTTAAGATGCCTCACCTAGCTACCTTTAAGAGAGATGAAGATGCGTAAGAGCATGTTACCAAGTTCATAAGCCAATGCTTTGGCATCTAGGATAATTATACTTTACTTTTAAGGATATTCATGAATACCCTCTCTAACCTAGCCATGGAGTGCTACACCCAACTCATTAAGAATAACATCCACAATCTAGATCAACTCATATATGCATTCCTAGAATACTTCACCTTCAATACCAAGCAAAAGGTGACACTAGCTGACCTTGCAGGGTTGAAACAATTTGATTATGAGTCAATCACAAACTATGGTAATAGGTGGTGAGCATTGCTTTCCAAGCTACCATATTTACTCCCCATGATAGATTTGACTCAAATGTGTTCTAAGAGCTACTTAAAACCAATCTCCTTGTTGTTGCAACTCCAAAAATATCCAACTCTTGATGATGCTCTAGCGCAAGGTAGAACAATAAAAGACATCAAGATTCAAGAGGGAGATATTGTGAAGCCTCAAAAGAAGGAGTGGAACAAGAATGCCAAGAAAAACACAGTGCAACCTAAGCCAACATTATTCAATAATATTGCCATTAGTGTCTCAGGGCATGTGCAACCAGTGCCATCTTAAAAGCCTTATTATCAGGCCACACCTAGGAATTACAACAAGGACAATTAGCCAAACCAAGGGCAAAATCAACAAAATTACCCTAAGTGATAGTTTACACCCAATTTATATTCTATAGACTCTTTTTTTGAGCACCTCTATGCAGCTAATGTAATAAATTTTCCTAAGATTTGACATATTCATCCCAATGTACCAAAGCCCAATGGATACTGAGAAGACCTATATTGTAAGTTTCATAGGCAAAATGGGTATTATGTGTAGATGTGCTATAATTTCAAACATTTAGTACAATATATGATCAATAGGAATGCCCTTCAGGTTGACAACCCTATCATGCCAAACAATCAATAGATGGGTGTTTTTAAAGACCCATTGCCTACCCATGCATAACAAGCAAAGCCAGTGCCACAAGTGAATGAGGTCCATCATGCACCTCCTACGAAAGGGTACATTGGCATGATAAACATTATGATGAGGAATAGGTGGTATCCAAGTCTAGTTGTACCACTTGTGGTTTTGAGCAACACTCATTCGACATCACAACCTTTTATGACTCCATTGCCAAACCTCCCATCTCAGCCTATAGTCACAATAAAGAGGAAGCTCACCCAGGGCTTGAGAACATCTGACTAGATCTCCATCTATGAGCTCATTCAACAATATCCATCTCATCGAGAAGCTCTAATGGATATCCTCAAGGTGATTGAGCTACAACCCCAGGAGTAAACTCCTTTAACAATTTTGTGGGGTATGTTTGGCAATGTACGAAACCAATGATCACATTTCAGGAGGATGAGCTCAAGCTGGTTCTAAATGACATGGTGGATCCCCCCTTACACATAATTGCATGTGTAAATAGAAAACCCTACAAGAGAGTCTTGATTGATACTGGTTCATCCAAAAAAATCATCACTACAACAACTCTCAAACATCTTAGGCTCTCAACATCTCATATTATCGTGTCTACCTACACCCTTTAAGAATTTAATGATGCCATATGCTCCATAGTTGGTATGATAGTATTACCTATCCAGGTAGGACAAAAGACCATACCAACACTGTGCCACACCTTGGAGGGTGAGATGGTGTACAATATCTTTCTGGGTAGACCTTGGATCAGGGACATGAAGTGTGTATCCTCCATAGCTCACCAGTACCTAAAGTACAACTATGAAGGGGAATTCCATGTCATATCTGTAGACCTTGAGACCTTTAAGTACTACAAATTGGTGCAAAAAATCCTTGAGTTGACCTTGTCATCAACCCATTTGGATTTTATACCGAATGCATCCAACTAAGGTCTGATTCCTTCACCATTACCTTCAATCAATCCATCATCATTTCATGCCATACCATCCTCATATTTGACACCCCTAGAAATGTCTTCATCATAAATTAATCCTCCTCTAAGGAACTTGGGAAAAAGGCCTATTTATGAGATCCCTCTGACCATCTCCACCATCTCCACAGGTGATATTCCTAGCCTAGTAAATGAGGAGCTACCTTGTGAGGCACACATTGAATCAATTCAAGTCTCACTATTGTTCATTCCTTATATAATACCACAAGTCATAGTGCATTTAGCCACCACTGATATAGGAGAATACCTGGTTAGAAACATCACATCTACTCCTACCATTGAGTCGATGCAAGACATGGGTCAACCTCATATTCTCATAGGCACTATCGTACCTCTTGGCATCCCCAAAAATCAAATGAATTTTATCTATGGGGGTATCGACTATGGAATAGAGCCCTATCAATAGTAGGAAGAGGATGAAGAGCCCTTTTTCGAGGATATTAACTACATGTCCAATCCTACCTTTTCCATGACATATCTTGATATCTGCAACTGGTATGGTTATGGGTTAGGCTTGTATGAGTAGGGCATCCAAGTTCCTTACCAGCTGTAGTATAAAATGCCTTATGATAAGTCTAGTTTGGGACAAAACAAGCCTATGCCCATTGATGTCATTGTGGATAGTTTAGAGTGCTTGACCCTAAAATTTAGGGATGAGCTAGCGTGCGATCCCTACGCCAACTCTAATTGAGTCTATTTATTGGGATACTACTTCCCTACACCCATGAGTGATCAAGAGATACCTTGTGAGATAAACCAATCTTATGAGAGGGGTGAAAGTTCACATACCCTTCCCTAAAATAGTGAGGAATAATATCAGGGGCATCCCTATGAATGGATGTATGATGATGAGTCAGATTATGGAGTCACACTTATTGAATCTTCTAGTTCGGATGGAGAATACCCATGGATCATCCCTGTGGATGATGAAGATGAGTTCTATCTGGGTATGTTACCATTACACCATCATATATGGTGACAACTTCTACCTTTAGAGAAGAAATATCACCCATAGCCACACCAACCACCTCTGATCATCTCACATCCACTGTAACCACCTACATAAGTCTTGTGATATCCATATGTCAATAGACACCATCAACCACCTAGGGGAAATAATGCATCCATTAACATGATTTCCATAGACCTTTTTGCACCCATGTGAGATTTGGATAACCCATCAAAGCCACTACACCTTAACTTGGGGGTAATTTAATTTTATTAGGAAGATTCTCCCCCATCGCATTTCGAGTACTGGAACTACAATGAGATGCCACAACCATTTCATTTCTCTCCAAGGTCTACTCATGATGTTTTTCATTCTAAGGAGGAACTTGATGTTCCAATTGATGATCTAAACCTAGAAGATGACATTCATCTGATCCCTACTCTCCATGAATTGGAGGGGTTGCATATGCCATTTAAGCCAATGATTGAAAAGGACATCGACTCAGATCTTGAGAATCTTCAATGTATCAAATTAGGGGAAAGCTTGTCCCCCATCAAGAAATTTGATTACATAGCCCTTATATCCAATAAGAAGGAATATTTTGCATGGTCCTACAAAGACATGCAAGGATTGGACCCACATGTTGTCACGCATAATCTAAATCTTGACCCAAAGGCCAAGACAATTAAGCAAAAGTTGAGAAAAATGCATTCGATAGTAGCCTTGATGGTGAAAGATAAGCTACGAAAGCTATTGGATGCCAAGTTAATCATATCAGTGGAATATCCACCATGGTTGTCTAACATGGTCCCCATAAAGAAGCCCTATGGGAGGATTGGCATTTGCACCAACTTTCAAGACCTAAACAAAGTGAGTCCTATGGATGAGTTCCCATTACCGAATATTGATGCCCTGGTAGAAACTACAACAGGCCATGAAATGCTATCCCTCATGGATGGTTTCTTTGGATACAACCAGATTTGTATCAATCTAGAAGACCAACTCAAAATAGCATTCACAATGCCTTGGGGGACATTTTGCTATAAGATCATGCTTTTTTGGCCTTAAAAACATCGACGCTACCTACCAACACACCATGAAATACATCTTCCATGAATATATGCACAATTTTTTTTAATATTACATGGATGAATTATTGGATAGATCATTATTACACCATGAGCATATTGATGTCTTGAGAAAATTCCTCGATCACCTTATTGAACACAACATGATATTGAACCCCAATAAGTGCATCTTTAGCATAACATATAGAAAACTATTGGGATTCATTGTCTCTAAAATAGGCATCGAAGTAGACCCCAATAAAGTAAAGGAAATCCTTGAGATACCTCCCCCAACTACCATCAAGTAGCTACGAAGCCTATAGGGTAAGGTTGCATCCATCAAGTGCTTCATAGCACAATTGTCAAAAAAATATCAGTCCATGAAAAAACTATTATAGAAGGAGGTCACATTCCATTGGGATGATGAGTGTCAAGCTGCCTTTGATGCAATAAAATAATATCTAGCTTTGCCACCAGTATTGGCTCCACCCCAACTAGGAGTGCCATTCCACTTATACATATCAGCTAATGAGATTGTATTGGGCATCATGTTGGCCCATAATAATGAATTATATAAGGAACAAGCTACTTACTACCTTATCCGCACCTTGGTCAGTTATGAAATCAAGTATGCATACATTGAAAAGTTATGCCTAGCGGTGGTTTTTGCCACCAAGAAGCTACGCCATTACATGCTTAGTCATACCAAGTATGTTGTATTAAAAGAGAATTCATTGTGATATATGATGAGTCGTATTTATCATAATAGTCTCATAGGAAAATGGATCATGTTGTTGATGGAGTTTGACCTAGAATTCATCAAACAAAAATCTATTAAAGGTCATGTCATCACCGATCAACTCATAGAGGCTCCTCTCCAAGATGATCAGCCTATTAGCATGGAGCTTCCCAACGATGGAGTCTTCCAAATATCAAAATCACCTAATTATAATGAGCCTGAGTCACAGGCTGATATGAATCTATTCTTTGATGGCTCCAAGTACGAGCAAGGAGGTGGTGTGGGAATTATATTTTTCACTCCTCAAGGGGCTCCTATATCCTTATCATTCAAACTTAATTTCTCATGCACCAATAATAATGCCGCGTATGAAGCCTTGCTCATAGGCCTTTAAATGATTGTATCCATGAAAATAACCAAGCTCAACATTTTTGGTGACTCCTTGCTCATAGTAAACAAGGTCAAAGGGATTTACCACTACAAGTATCCAGTTCTACAAGCCTTTAAAGCCATTGTGGATAAAATTTTGAAAAAGTTTGAATAGTACGATATGGAGGCACTCCCTCACTCATCAAATCATTTTGCGGATACGATGGCCTCCTTGGGGTCTTTAATTTTGTAAAACCATGTTGATGATATGAAAACCATTTAGATTAAAATACTATCACAATCTATGGTTAAGTATGAGAATACTCAATCCATGCCAAAATTCCACATGATTCAGATCAAACCTCCTCAGGAGAGCTTCTCTCAAATTTATGATCACTTGAATCATGCCACTTGGGGCACTCTATTCCCTAAAAATCATTTTTATAGTAGCACAATGCTATTATTACAAGTTCTATCTCAATAAAAATTTGCTCGAGATGAACTTCAAAAGAGACAGGTAGTTCATGCAATCGAGGCTTCCTCACATCAGGACTAGTCTACTCAAATAAAAATCACCTAAATCTTGGTAATATACCTTCTAGGTTATCGCATGCCACCAAATGGATATTTAAACAAAAATGACAAAGTATGTCTTGCTAGGAGACATTTTGTATCATAGAAGCTATGAAGGTATCCTCATTTGTTGCTTAGAGCATCAAGAGTCAGTTTGCGCAATCGCCCAAGTACACGATAGTACATGTGGTGGCCATTTTAGTGGTATGGCAATCACAAAGCATATTCTTTGCATGGGCTATTATAGGCCAAAATTAGAGCAAGATTGTTGCACTTATGTTAAGAAGTGTGTAAAGTGTCAACACCATGTTAACTTGACACACGTACCTTCTCAGGCCTTACAATCGATTCAATTAGTTTGGCTGTTCTCGCAATGGGGTTTTGATTGAATTGGGAAAATATCACCTACATCCTCAGGCTATTACATGTTCATCATTATGACCATCGAGTTTTTTACAAAATGGATGGAAGCAATTCCCCTTACCACTACGATGGGACCCCACATCACGGAGTTTATATTGCATAATATCATTTGTCATTTTGGTATTCCATCCAAGATAATTTTTGATAATGGGATGCCTTTCAAGAACAAATATGTGCACACTTTAACAACAAATTATAAAATTCAACACAAATTTTTGATGCCCTATTATCCATAAGAAAATGGGCAAGTGGAGGTATCAAACAAAATGGTGATTGCCATATTGAAGAAAATAGTTAAAGAGAATCACAAATATTGGTACATGCAATTACCCCTCACTCTATGGGCCTACCACACCAGTATTCAGATGCCCACTAGGGCAACTCCATTTTAACTAGTGTATGGCATAGAGGTAGTCATGCCTCTAGAGCTAGAAATCCCATCACTGTGCATATCATTGCAAGAGTTCATTGATGATGATGCTGCATGGTAGGCTCACCTAGATCAACTTACGTTACTTGATGAATGACACATCAATGCTCTTGAGCACCTATATATTTATCAAGAGTGACTTAATAGAGCCTATAATATGAAAGTCCATCCTAGAGACTTTCAAGTTGGTGACCTCGTTCAGAAAGAGAACCAACAAAATTATAATTTTCTACACCATCTATGGGATAAGTTTGTGGTAAATTGTTTAGGTCCTTTCATCATCACTAGTCAGATTGGACCTAGGACTTATCGCCTAGCTACCCTTAAAGGATTTGAGGATCCTAAACCCTTGAACATCCTTCATATGTAGCCCTTCTATGCTCAAGAGCACCATGGATACCCAAAATGCTCTTAGGTAGTCTATGATTGTCTAGGTCAACCAAAAATGTTCCTAGGTAGTCTATGACTATCTAGGTCAACCTAAAATGCTCCTCGATAGTCTATGACTATCTAGGTCAACTTAAAATTCTCCTAGCCAGTTTATGATTGTCTAGGTCAACCCAAAATGCTCCTAGATAGTCTAAGACCACCTAGGTCACCCTAAAAATATCCTAGATAGTCTATGACTATCTAGATCAATCCAAAATGCTCCTAGATAGTCTATAACTGTCTAGGTCAACCTAAAACGCTCCTAGCTAGTCTACGGTTGTCTAGGTCAACCCAAAATGCTCCAAGGTAGTCTATGACTATCTAGGTCAATCTAAAATGCTCCTAGAAAGTCCATGACTATCTAGGTCAAATCAAAATGATCCTAGGAAATCTATGATTGCCTAGGTCACCCTAAAATTATCCTAGGTAGTCATGATTATCTAGGTGTAGCGACCCTAGGGAAGTGGTGCACCGTCCACTACTCTATTTGTGAATATTATTTACTTAATCATGCATTAAATGAAAGATGTGAAAGTAGATACAACCAAAATATGAAGAAATGAATAAATAATGCTCTTTATTGCTTTTCTCAAGTTCGGTTACATATAGATCCCTCTAAGGGATTCCCTTCATTTGATACAAATTTTACAAATAGGGGTAGCAGATGTATAATATCCCCGTGCAAGGGGTGGTGCACTTTCGTAGGCTTCCCGATGATGCACACATAAATGTATGAGGGATTACAGATGCCTCCTTCTCTAGGTCTGGCTCCTAGAGGGATCCTTTTGCTTTCGTATGTTGATAACCTATCTAGTGAACCTGTAGTCCTACAAGCATGAAAACAACAGCAAACGCTCAGTTGTCTGAGATTGCCTCCTCGAATGAGGTTGTTAGCAATAACCCTAATGATAAATAGAAATATGCTCAATGACAATAGAAACTAATGCTATGAATGCAAGTAAATGAGAGAAATCAGATCTATGCTAATGGCGTGAAAACATGTAATAAGCTAAATAAAGGAAACTAATGCTAAGAACCCTAGACTAGGCCTGTGGGCCACTATCCGAGATAGTGGCCGCTAAGATGAAAACCTATCTCTATTGCTCCAAGGCTATGGATCTAGGCTTGTTGCTGATGTTGAAATGATTGTCATTTTTGTTCGATGTATTGAATATCCTATAGATGATAACCCCTCAGTCGGCTAGCACTTCGTTGCTCCTCAAAGGCGCTCCAATATGCTCTCCGATTTGATAGGGCTTTGCTACAAGAAAATCTCTCCAAGTCTCAAAAATCTCTCCTCGGTCTCTCCCTCCAATTGATAAAATAAGGTCCCTTGGTGCTCTTAGGTTTGCACCTTATATTGTGTTGAGGTCCTAGGTTTAGGTCTAAAAACCCTAAGACTGAATCCTGCATACAAACTATTTGTTAGCATGAGCATTTGAGTCTTTGTCTACCCTTGAGGGCTAGTTAACTGATGTCTAAATCCAGACTTGAGTCTCTCATGTAGACTGGCTATGAGGAGGAATGCAAAGTTATCCCCGCTCGGCCTTATTGCATGTAAACTACCACTTCCACCCGAGATTAGGCTAGTTTTGATGGTAAATTGCATTTTAGGGTCTAGCCGCTGTCATCTGTAGTGGCTAGGGATTGGCCACTCTGAGCTTCAGTGGCCAAGATTCAACCACTCTGGTTCATAGCGGCCAGGCTTGGATGGGCTAAGACTACCCCAAATGAGTGGTGAAAACCACTTTTGGCACTTGGAAGGTTCCAAGGTTTAGTCACATGATCTATGAATGTGCCCATATGAGTAGTTCTCCTAAACACGACATGTTTTAGGTGTCTATAGATGCCCCTTTTTGGGATGCACTATGTGGAAAAAACACAACATTGAGCAAAAACGTAGACTGCTATGTTTGTAGGGTGTATGATGATCATTGGTCTGATCAATGCTGGATGGCCCAATCATGCAAGATGATGCACACCCTTGAATCATTTCTTCAACATATTGGAAGGCTTAATTTAGCATAGGGATTGCACATATTCACTTGCACTCATTCCTCAAACACAATCGGGTAGCTTATGTCACTACAATGAGATCCAACCGGAGGAGAGCTACAAACTAAAAATGTCATATTTTGCTTATGAACCCAACAAATAGGGGAAATTTTGTAATAGTTGTCTGCAATGATTCGTAGGATGAATGCAATTTTGATATGATTGAGTGATATTTGGTTGACTTTGATTATGATTATTTGAAGAGCTAACTACCCCCTCACACAACGAATTGATGAGGGAAGGGCAATGAATGAAGCGACAAGTCGCTTGACCAATATGACTAATTTGGTTCCTTTCTAGTGCTTGTTATTTTAATGGGCAAACCCCCATCCAAGTGTGATCTCAACTATTTATGATGATCATTCATCCCTATCCTGGGGAGTGGTCCGACCATAAATAGCCTTCTTAGGGAGTTAGGATGAGTGATTCTATTTAGGCTTTTTGTTGAATCACTTGGCTCAGTGTTGTTATGTCATAAAGGAATTAGGATGATTCTATCGTACCCATGGAGCAGTCCGACCATCTTGGTCTTCTTTGGGATTGAGGGGGTGCATCATGATTCCAAAATGATTAATTTACCCCAAGTAGCCCTATGGTAGCTCACTCATCTCACCGAATTGCATGGAGTGCAAATCACTGCAACCGTCGAGTTGATAGAGTAAGTAACTGGATACGAGGCTTACTTGAGATTTTGTTTTTATGTGATTTTTTTGTTATTTTGATCATTATGATGATTATGAACCATCAAAATGTGCTTATTTGATTTTTTTGTTATTCCTCATGGGAGGAATTTTCCTGTTTTTTCTATGCTTCTGGCCGCTGTCAGATCCAACGACCCCTAAATGCCTGTTTTTGGCCGCTCTCGACCTAAGTGGCCAAGAAGTTTGGGCCACTGATGATAGCAACAGTGATCGAGGCATAACTTGGGAAATATAAAAGTAGCCTAGGGTTTTGAATTTTCATTCTTCCAACTGGAAATTTGCTTTTCAGAGCTCTAGAGAGAAAGTGATAGTTTGCAACTTGGAGCATTTTTTGTCGAAGATTATGGCTATGCAGGGTGAGGCATCGATGAGTGGAGGAGCCGGAGCTTCTTGGGTATGCTCTCAAACCTTAACCTTGCTTGTTTTTTAGTAAAAATGAACCTCACTAAGTAACCGGTAAATGAACCTCACTAAACTTGCTGGCAACGAACCGAACCCGTAGATAGGCCTAGTTTAGGTTTTAATTTGGTGGGCTTGTCCCCATTTTGTGCTTTTTCAATTTTTTTGGTATTTTTGGCCTAGGGCGTACGTGTTTGTCGTGTCGCTCATCGGTTGCTACCGCTCGGAGTGGCCATTTTGGCCCGTGGCTTGGCCGTTATCGATGGTAGTGACCGGTTCAAATCTCAACGGTCAAAATTATGACCATTGGGATTTGGCCGCTACCAGCCTCAATGGTCGATTCTTGGTCGTTGTAGATGAAAGTGGCCAGAAAACCTTAGGATATTTTTTTTATTTGTCTTTTCCAAAATTTTTTGCATGATTAGGTGCATTTATTCCTCTTTTACTTAGACTTAGGATAGTCTATCATTATTTGCACCATTTTCCATGTTTTATTGCATTTTATGCCTTAGATGCACTGTAGTTATACCTTGATTTTTGTCCTTAGATTCTTTCTACTCGGGCTCGGGACCCGAAGCTCTTGCTTGACCTCCTACCATGTATGGTTGATATGGACTGGGCATGGTTTAAGGCCCATGGATTATAGTATGTGACCAAGCTTCCCCAGATTATGTCGGATTAGGCCTACCTCATGGCCTTGGCTCATCGATGGGATCCTCGGACTAATACCTTCCACCTTCCTACCGGTGAGATGACTATCACATCGGAGGATGTATATAGGATTTTCTGGATTCCTTTTGATGGAGTGGCCATCATCTCTTTGGCCACTAATGACCGTGAGGCAGTATTTTCTAGGGTGTTCGAGAGGCATGCTATGGTTGCCTTCCAAGACACCAAATCTGGAGGTGTATCTATTCTACGATGGTACAGGGAGAGGGTCTTCTCTATGAGGCATGCGATGTTGCTGATGGTCGTCAACAACATTCTTATCCTAGACTGCTCAGGCTTGAGGTTCCCATGGAACCTCCTTGCGATGGTTCAAGATTTGGTGGACAACAAGGAGCCTATCATCTATGCATGGGGGAGGTCTTTGCTAGCATAGTGCTATGATGAGTTGTATCACATCCACCGGTGGGGTCATGTCAGCATCGCATGCAGCTTGCTCCTATAGATATGGGGATGGGAGCATATCCATGTAGATCATCCTAGAGGGCTCCCTACTGAGATTACAGCTATAGATGGTTGGATGTAGTGTTATGCTACCATATGGGCTCGAGAGCATGAGGAGCACAAGAGCCATCCTTTTGTGGGGGAGCTCCCCCATTACATTGCTACTTTCACTAGGCTATAGGCCCGAGATATCATATGGCACCCATATCATGACTGCCTAGCATGGGATGATCCAACCATATTTATAGCTAGGATGTGGCATGAGCGATGGATCATTGGCCACAAGGTCAGCATCAGAGAGTATTTCTTCTACTCTCATGTCCTTCATCAGTATGGATTGTAGTAGGATGTGCCATTTGTCCCAGTCCTATATAGGCGCATTACAATAGAGAGAGACCTTCCTCCACCATGGATTACAGAGCTTACTGATGAGGAGGATGCCCCAATAATTGATGTAGGTGTCGATGGGGGAGTGATAGATGCCTTTGCATAGTGGTGGGGGGATCAAATGTGGCATGGTGATGGTAGTCTAGGCCATGAGGATGATGGTGGTGATGGAGGCGTAGATCCAGTAGGGCATAGAGTCCGAGCTAGGACTGAGGGATGGGGCCAACCGATAGAGTAGGTGGTAGCGAAGGAGTAGGAGGCTCCTAAGGAGGAGGAGGAGGAGTTGGATCTTGAGGAGAGATATTCTCCTCTTAGGGCATAGCTGCATGAGGTAGAGGCCGAGCTCCAGTAGGCCAAGATCTAGGTACAATAGTGTGACACCACTATAGCACAACGATATGCCACTATAGCACAACTCACGACATAGATACAAGCATTGTAGGCTGCTATCGGGGGAGGTGCTACTAGGATGTAGATTTTTGTTGATCCTCCTACACCACAGGTTCCTATAGAGGTAGATCCAGGGGTAGAGACTAGGCAGATGCAGGCCTTGCTAGATGAGTATGAGGTAAATATTTTTGATGATGCAGCCTACATTTCCACTCTCTCGATGCATATTAGGAGGCTAGGAGCCACTCCTAGGGAGAGGGTAGGTGTCGGTGGATCACAGGTTAGTGGGCACTCCACATCAGGGTAGTCTTCCATCCGGACCTAGGTAGAGGACCCAGAATCATATAGAGAGACCAACAGGATCTAGCTCACATCACTCTCCTAGGGATCCCACCATAGGGGGTGGTGCTATAGGGGGCGCAAGCCCAGTTTGATTCATGATGCACTTTGACTTTTATTTTTGAGGTCAGCTGACCTATATGACTATAGCCCATGGGTATTTTTGTACATCCATGTATTTGAGACACATATTTATATGAGATATTTGCATTATGATTCATTATGTGTGTCATTTATTGCTTATGTTTTTGTTTTATTTATGCGATGTGATGATGGCATTATGATGAGTTGATGTATGTGTTAGATGATAGGTGATATTTATGATGATGTGGATATTTAGATGGATGCTTATGTAGATGCTTTTATGATCTGATTACTATGACATGATGTGATGTATCATGAGTTGACTTAATGATGGATTTATGATTATACACATAGGTGGCTTATGATGTATGCATATATGGATGCCTATATGGTTTCATGTGCTTTGATTATGGCTATATGATGTAATGTATGTGGATGCAATGATCTGATCTTAGGTGTAGATGGATGATTGATGATCTATGTATTTATGGATGCAACGTTATTTGTTAAATGCATGTTTAATTTTGCTTTTAGTTGTATGCATTTGACTTATGTTATGATGTGGCAAATGCAATGTGTGGAATGCATTATCTACATGGTTTTTGATCTAATGTAAATGAACCTATATGCTTTAATCACTTAAAACATAAGGAATGCATATGATATGATTTTAACAATCTAATGGGTGACACCACAAAAAGTATATTAGTTATGAATGTAAACAATCATTCTTATCACAAGAACTAATTGTTTAAGCATCCATATGTGAAATGTAATGGCATGGAATGTGTGTAGTTTCTTGATAAGCTTTTGTAATTTAAAAGATACAAAATAGTCAGTGGCCATCTAAATATCATTTCTGACATCCATCCGGTATCTAGCCTACTTTGTTAATACCCTTTAATTCACAAAACCTCATAAATAAAATTGATGATGCGATTGATGATATGATTTGTTGCTATGTAGGAAGTTTTGAGGCTTTTCCTGAGACTCAAACACTCTAGCTACCCTATCAATAGCTGCGTACTGACCATACAAGACTTTTGAAAAGCAAGGCTTTCATCATGGACCTAGAGATTCATTATCCCTATGTGTGCAAATGAATATATTTAGATAGAACTCAAGCATTTCCTCCGATGTCAGGCGGGATTCTTTCAGCCCATTGCTAAGATCGGGGATCCTCAAGTGTTCATCTGATCCTATGTTGGACTTAGTTGGACTATACCACTAGGCAGTATTGGGTTACCCAAAGCTAGCTCATCCACATGCAAACATTGGTCTACACAAATGCAAGATGCTATTGTGATAGACATATCATCATGCGTAAGGGTATCACCATTGCCAGGCATGGTTGTACACCAAACCTGTAATGGGGATCACCTTCCAATTTTGTACAATGCTGAGAATTCTAGGGATTCAAGCTCCATTCCCTTATTTTCTTCATTTTATTTGGGATACTTGCTCGTGCTTAGTGATGAAAATCACTATTTATTTTTTATTGATTTTTTTAATTTTGAATTTTTGTGTTTCTTTTGAGCAAGGGATCTATGTAGTGATGATAATCACTTGTTTATTTTGATTTTGAATTTTGCTTGATTCTAGAATTTTTGCTTGTTTTGGTAAAAGCGAGGGATTTAACTAGGTAGGGTGGAACTTGTCCTTTTGCCAATTCTCAGCATCTTTGAACCGGTCGCACAGGGGGATAAGCAAGGAAGACCCTTTTTGCTTAAGGTGACCTAGACCACTTTTGCAGCTTTCATCTTTCCCTTGTACCAACTAGGATTTTAGTGTTTTTAATTAGTGATGGGATCCTGAATATCTGAGGCATTATCACGACTAGACCTTACCCTCTACTAATCAAGATGGCTTTCCACAAAAGCTGATAAGACCACTAGATATGGTTGAATGACCAGAAAACCTTAGCCTATTATTTATAGCAACAAGAATGGTTGTGTTGAAAAACACAATTACACACATGGATGAATGGATGAAGATGGATTTGAGTATTTGTGGTTGTGATACAAACTGTGGCATCATTTGCAAGATTGTGATCATAACATGTGCAAATGCAATGGATATGAATGTAATGCAACTATGTGGATGCAAATGTAAGATGCAAATATTTTTGTATTTTTGATTATTTTGCATTGTTTTTGTATTTTTGATTATTTTGCATTGTTTTTGTGCTTTTGATTATTTCTTGACCAAAGGGCTTATTGTGCCTTTGGGGATTTTAGGGGTTGACCAAATGGCATGAGGATACCCTTGGAGCATTTTTGATTGAGGTGACCAAGCGACATGAAGATACCCTTGGAGCATTTTTTATTGAGGTGACCAAGCAGCATGAAGATACCCTTGGAGCATTTTGATTGAATTTGACCAAGCGCATGAAGATACCCTTGGAGCATTTTGATTGATTTGACCAAGCAACATGAAGATACCCTTGGAGAATTTTGATTGAGGTGACCAAGCGGCATGAAGATACCCTTGGAGCATTTTTATTGAATTTGACCAAGCGGCGTGAAGATACCCTTGGAGCATTTTTGTTTTTGAATATTTTATGTTTTTATGATTTGTTTGTAATTTTATGATATATTTGAATGTTTTTGTATTTTATGTATATTTGAATATTTTTGTATTTTATGTATATTTGAATGTTTTTGTATTTTATGTATAGAATTCCTTCAAATGGATGATATTGAGAGGCTCAAGCTCTTCAACACCATCCAATGATGTGAGGCGATATGCTCCAGGCCCAACCCTTTCTAATATTATGTATGGGCCTATCCAATTTTCTACAAATTTGTCTCGTAGGTGCGGTGGTAGATTTGAGTTTTGCTAGTTTTATTTGAGCACAAGATCTCCAACTTTGAATTCTCTTAAGTGGACTTTACTATTGTAGGCTCATGCAAGGCGATCCTGATAAACATGGAGATGCTCCAAGGCATTGACTCGACATTCATCAAGAAGCGTTAATTGATCAAGGTGGCCTTACCATGCGGTGCCATCATCTATGAAGTCCTGTAATGCTATGCACAAGGTTGGAATTTCCAACTCTAGGGGCATGATGGCCTCAGTGCCATATACAAGTGAAAATGGTGTTGCCCTAGTGGGCATCTACACACTAGTCTTGTATGCCCATAATGCAAGAGGTAATTGTAGATGCCAGTCCTTATGATTATCTTTCACCGTATTCCTCAAGATGGAGACTATTATTTTGTTTGAGGCTTTTGCTTACCCATTTGCTTGTGGATAATAGGGTGTTGAAAAACTATGCTGAATATGGTATTTGTTCATCAAAGCATGCACATTTTTGTTTTTGAAATATGGCCCATTATTCGATATTATTTTTGAAGGGACCCCAAAATGACTTATGATATTGTGGAGTATAAACTCCACAATCCTTGGTCCAGTTGTCGATGTCAAGGGGATCGCTTCGACCCATTTGGTGAAATACTTAGTGGCCATTATGATGAACGTGTGTCAGCCTGAGGATGGGGGTGAGATATTCCCTACTAAGTCTAGTCCCCACTACGAGAAGGGCCATGCTTCCTGGATGGGTTGCAAGGCTTGTGATGGCAAATGTGTGAGGTTTGCATGATGCTGTCATTTAATGCATTTCTTGACATACTCGCAATAATATTTTTCCATAGTGGGCCAATAGTAACCCATTCTCAAGATGCACTTAATGATGGCCATGCCACTAAAGTGACCACCACACATACCATCGTGAGCCTATGAAATTGCCCAAGATGCTTCCTACGGCTCAAGACAACAAAGGAGCATTCCATCGTAACCTCATCTATAAAGGATCTTGCCCAATAATATGTACCTTGTTCCCTTTATTTAAATATTCGTATTTCAACATGCGATAGACCTTGCAGTACCATTCTAATCTTTAGGAAATCATGTAACTGGGAAATCCAATCCTGATAAGCCAAAACATCTATAGAAAAGATAGCCTATTCCTCTGGAGATAAACTTTCTCCAAAATTGAATTTATTTAGTTGAGTAGGATCATCACTAATGTCCACATAAAAGTCACTTCTATAGCCATATGTGATCCATCCTCCAACTGGTGAGGTGTGGGTATTAAATGAATATCATCAATGGTATTTACAGGACCTATTGACTCAAGATCCAAGCCAACATGGAATACATAATATGCATAACTTGATGCACAATGAAATGGTTGTAACACCTCTTCATTAGGGAAAATATCCTCAATCGCTACAGGTGAATCAACACGATCCCAATCAATAACATCTATATCAAGATACAATGGTTTGGTAGGGTCTTCTTAGTTATGAAGTGGAGTGGTCAAATTAATGGATATTGTATTGATGGATGAAATGAATTATCCAGGACCACATGGATGAAATATTGTATCATAGGTTTCCCCCCCATACTCACAATGAGGCTCTAGAGGAAAGGGAATATTCAGATCTGGCCCATGAGTAGACCTGATAATAGGATCATTGGGTTCTAAGAGCTCCCTAAATATAGATAGAGGGGGATTGATTGCATAATAAATGGCAGTTAAGTCAATAGGTCTTTCCAAAAACCACAAGCCAGGGTCTATGGCACGAAGTGCCACTTCTATTTCTACCAACATGTTGACTTGCTGCAAGTGGTGAGGCCCAAGATAAGCCATATTAGTATTTTCTTAATAATAATTATCTCTTATCAAAAAACCATTGGCATTGGCATGTGGCCCTAAGACAAGGAGCTCATGTCTTGGCCCCAAGTAGGCCATCTCTATCTCATCCTCATATTCTTCATCACTTATGAAGATGCCATTTGCATTAGTATCTTACCCCAAGCTATGGGGCCACTGCCTTGGCCCTAGGTAGGATCTTTTCATTGAGTCCTCTGACTCAGCCACTTTCATCCAATATGTACCCACTCTCGTTGTGTCTAGACTAGGAAAGGATTTGTAAATAGCAAGGCCCATGATATGCTAAACTTATCTGTGGTTCATCATCGCTTGCCACATAGTCATTTTCCTCTCACTCTTCTTCCCATAAGATGCAACCTATCAGGGTGGCATCAATTGAGGAGTTTGAATGATAAATCTCTGGTGGTGGTATGATTACCATGACCACTTTTTTTTTGATCAAATTTCTTGTACTTGGTGGGTGATAAGGAATAAAATTGATGTCTTCTCCTACCCCAAGCTTAATATGTCCAAAGATGCTTCTAGAGAGTCATATTGAACTTTGATGTGGTAGTATAACCCAAAATTATTAGTGGGAAGATGGTATTATGACTCGTATGGACGCCTACGCCCCTGCTCATATATACCAAGACTGTAGCAATTCCAATGGTAATGTTCAAAGTAGCTTAGAGAAAACTTGGGATTAGAGAGATAATAAAAATTAACGGTGAATAGTTCATCATGTCCTCCTCTACGCCTGAAGACTTATGGGCACAGTCCAGGCCAACATAGATAAATTTGGTCTGATTTGGAGGGATTCCAAGTGGAACCACCATTTCCACTGGTGGTCTCAGGTCTTTTGGTTGTTCCATGTCTCATGCAGATTCAATGATGGGTGTGAATTTTATGTTCTACACAAGGTACTATTGTTAGTTTTGACACACCTTGTGAAATGCATAATAGATAAAGTTTTATGAAAGCACTCATTGTAAAACTCCTCCTTTCATAAAAAAATGGTTAAGGTGTTGTTGTTCTTAAGATTTCCCTCATATAACTCTGGATGAACTGTTACAGGTTTTTCTAAGATTTTTTGTACTTTTCTAGCTTTTCTGTACTTCTCTTAGGTTTTAGTTTTGGTATGTTGCACGTAGAATTGTATACGTTTTAGCATGGACAATCAAAATGTTAAGTTATCACTTCTATATAATCTATTTAAAATGTTTTTCTTTCCTTAGCTAGAGGATTAATTGAAAAATGGTTAAGGGGCTAAGGTGGTAAAATGGACAAAATTGCTAAGTAAAGATGAAATCTAAGCTTGTCCAAAGGGGAATCCTCCCAGAATGACTCCAAAGTTCCATGACTTTTTCTAAAAATAGAAAGCGCTCCACTTGGGAGCGCTTTGCTGAAAAGTGCTCCACAAGGGAGTGCTTTACTAAAAATAGGTTTCACCAAGCTTCTCTCAGGAGGGTCCATAGAGCTAAGTGGATAGGGCAGTTTGAAAAGGACTAACTATAAACTAAATCAACACTTGGTCTAAAAGATGCTACTCCTTGGAATATTAAAATATTAAAGTCAAAATGTATGTTGGGGGGAAAAATGCTTCACAAGGGAGTGCTTTGCTGAAAAGTGCTCCACTTGGGAGCGTTTTGATGAAAGGTCCCTTCCAAGAGCTTTATCAAAAGGTAGCTAGAGTGCTACATGGATAGACTCCATAAAATAGCTAAGTGTAAGTAAAATCAACACTTAAAAGAGATAGTCCCCTTGGGAACTTTCAAACATGTCAAGGCCTCACTTCAAGCACAAAGTGCTCCACAAGGGAGCGCTTTGTTAAGAAGTGCTCCACTTGGGAGCACTTTGTTAAGAAGCATTCCACTTGGGAGCGCTTTGTTAAGAAGCGCTCCACAAGGGAGCACTTTGTTAAGAAGCACTCCACTTGGGAGCGCTTTGTTAAGAAGCACTCCACTTGGGAGCGCTTTGTTAAGATGTGCTCCACAAGGGAGCACTTTATTAAGAAATACTTCCATACTTGTCATAGGCACCTAAAAGGCTAAGTGAGTGAGGTTGATAAAATGGCTAAGTCTGAATGAAATCTACACTTTGCTAGAAGTACTTCTCTTGTAGGTCTTCAAAGCGCTAAATATTCACTTTGTTTAGAAAGCACTCCACTTAGGAGCACTTTGTTGAAAAGCACTCCACAAGGAAGTGCTTTGTATAAAAGGGCTAGGGGCATCTTGTTAGAAGGAGCTAAAAAACTAAATGAGAGGTCCATAGTGCATCCTCTGTTTCACCGCTCTGAAGTTGTCATTGAGACCATATAATCGATGATCGTCACCAAAAACTTCCAACTTCAATATCAAGTTATCTGTAATTCCGGCTTGACTATTCCAAGTATTCATCGAAAAATTCCACTTTTAATGCTAAATTAATAGTAAGAATAAGGTAGAATATTTCTAGCTATCACCAGAATTGGATCAGCCCATCATGAAAGTGGTTGAGCATTAATATTTCAAGCGACAACTTTTTCCTATATAAATCGCTCCTTTGTAACACGAAATGGATAATTTATGCTAGAGAAGCAGCTGTGTATTTGAAATATGCTCCCAAAATAAAGGCTTATAGCTACGGTTTGAGTCCCCAATCTCTATGTATGACTTCTATTCTATGATTTATATTAAACTAGTGTCTCTATTTTGTAGTTTAATTTTTTTCTCTGGATTTTGCTGTTGATAGAATACTGGTCCCTAGAATTCTTGCTGGAGTTTACATAGGTTCTGAGGATTTTATACTATTTTCTGTTACAAGTCATTGTTTTGATTGTTGTTGGTTCAAATAGATAAGTTGTCTATCATGCTTCTGGTCCATCACCCCGAATTTCTAGCATGTGGCCATTTTCCATTGCTTTTTGTAATTTCCCATTTCTTTCAGTATTATTTCTATCTATTATCTCCAATCCCCCATTTTTATTTTTGGAACCAGCCCTACTAGATATTTCCATGAAGGAAATCCCTTTCCTTTAGGAATTCAATGCTTGGTAGTGGGCCTAGGGTGCTGTAGACTTATAAAACCTGTATCTAGGCTAGTTCGATTGCCAATAGTTTTTAGCATGCCCGATGGGACCCAAACATTCCATGTTAAACAAGTTTTAAGAAGTGATGTTCATATTACTACTATTGAATCTGAAAATCTGGTGACTCAGTTGAACCCAATACACCTCTAAATATCGTAGACCAGTCTAAAATACTACCCTCATGTACATGAGATGGAGAGTTAAGCAAACTGAAGAAGAAGTAGAGTTATTCAAACTTGATATCGACACTTTAGGAGAGCATCCTAGGGTGGTCAGGCCAAATATTCTGCTTGATGGAACATCATCACAAGAAGCAGTATTAGAGTCTCCTACTCTCACTCTTGTTAGCATGATAGCAATCTTACCTCTGAATCCATCGAATTCACCAGATCAATAGAATATCTCAGTTTTGCCAAACATTCATTCAAGCATTATGAGTGTCCTGACTACTCTAGTTCACACGACTCTGCACACTTATATGGCACAATCAGCACCACCTAGGAAGTTCACTACCTAGAACCATTTTCGAGTGCTTTTCATTGTAGGCCAACACACAATACCTCCCATAGATTTGAAGACTCTACCTACTTACGACAACATGGAAAAGACAGTGCAAGAGCATATCCAAGACATCGCAAGACTAGAAACCATCCATCAAATCAACAATGAGGACATCATGATTAAGTTTCTCATCATTTCACTAAGAGATAAGATTATATACTGGTACCGATCACTTTTGACCGGTACTATTATTTCATGGGATAAATTAGGATGTGAGTTGGTGTATCGCTCCAAATTTTTCGCATCCCTACCTTCAGGCTATAGGATCCGTGCCCGGAAGGAGGATGGGAAAAGGATGGCGCGGTACCTCGGACCGAGAGGCCTTGCGAAGGTCCCGCCTCTCAGGGGAGGTGTATTATGGTGATTTTTCGACGGATGGTGGGTTCACCAGGAAACGTTTGAATGGCAGTTTCCACGCCTAGGTTGGGAATGTGTTTGATGTGTTCAGTTTTATCTTTAATCATCCAAGTCCTAGGTTTGGCCAAATGAAACTAAGTTGTTCTATTATGAAAGTGCAGACTAAATGCATACAGAGAACAAAATTAGACAAAAAATAGAGAGAAAAGGCTAAATTACAGAGCCATACCTGATCCGGATGTCTGATGGAGATTCTAATTTTTGAAGCAGTCAAGATCGTCTGGAATTTGACAGGATCGTCTCCTATCTGACAGGATCGTCTGAGATCTGACGAATTCGTCAGAGACCTGCAAACAGAGAAACAGATGCAAAATACAGAGAATGCAACTATGATAACAGAGGGTAATGATGTAAAATGGCAGTAAGAACATTAAAATGATAATATCAAACTAAGACACGAATGCATTATAACGATCTAATGACAATTTATGCTTTTATTATGCATTAAAGCTACATGGGTGAACTCCAAGATGCAGGATAATAAAGAATAACCATAGAATTAACTAAATGCAGAATAATGCAGCGAAAAAGAGTGGAGAAAATGCAAACTCTGGGCACTGATTGCCCCCAATGTGGACTGCAGTCGAAATCGTCTCGAATTGGGTCGAGATCGTCCGAGATTGTACGAGATCGTCTGAGACGAATTGAGCTTGCTCCGGCTGAAAAACAATGAAGTTCCTGCAAACAAACTTGGAAAAATACAAATGCAAACAATGATTTAAGATGGTCTAGTGCGTGTAGAATTCGAGTTACAGGGAATTTCAGCCAGGGGGATGCTAAGGGGAGGGCCTAGGATTAAATAGGCTTAGGATAGAGGTTGGGAGGTTGGAGATCATCCCAATTTGGGAGATCTCCAATGGGGGAGGTCTCTAACGATGCGGACATGCTTCTGCCGGATTAGAGACGTTGTTGGAACAGAGTCCAACTATGCACAAATCAGTTTGGGACGAGATCGTCTGGACGTCCTACGCCGGACGAAATCGTCCGATCTGAGGCGATATCGTCTTATCGGAGACGATATCGTCAAACGGACAAAACAAACTCTAAAAATGGCACGGGAAAGGAGGAAACGGGTTAAACGACGGTTTGGGAGCGGTTTTGGAGGTTGAAATTTGAATTTGAATATTTACTAGAGTAATTGTAATTATTAAGGTTTCTTGCGCCAATTTTAGGGTGCTACATTTTGCCCCCTCTTTAGCGAATTTTTCGAAGAAAATGCGTTAAAGATGAGTTCTTCTCGATCTACGAGAAAGCAAAAATTATTCCCATTTTTAGGCGACGATTCTTGGTCGAATCGTACGACAACTTACTATGGTGCCCCCTCCGTGTTTTTACCCAAATCGAACGTTTGAGGTAAAAACGCGAAAAAGCAAAATTTTAAAATGTTTTTAATTGTGTTTTGAATAAAATTAAGAAAAATAGGGTAAAACCCTAATTCATTGTTACTGTTCATTTTTCTGGTTTTTAGAGCTCTGCAAGCAAAATGGTCGAGACAGCGCACAGATCGACAGAGGTCCGGCGCGGGCTACGGGTAAGAGTCTAAACTTAGTTTAGAATGCTTTAAGTTGAATTTACATGCTTTTTAGGTGAATTTTGAGCAATTTTTGAGCATCGCGGCCATTTTTGGGCCGTCGACGTCGTCGGGACGAAATCGTCCCGATTTCGATGAAATCGTCTCAAGTTCGTCGATTTCATCTAAGGGCGAAATCGATGAAAGGGGGACGATTTCATCAAATTAGGGACGATTTCGGCTTGCGAAATCGGAGACGATTTGCTCAAATTTGGGACGATATCGTCCAATAGTGGACGATATCATCATTTATATAAAATTGAACTAATTTTAACTTGCATTTTTTTAATTAATGATTTATTAATGATTTTTATTTGTTGTTGTTTTTATGTTGCGAGAGAGGATTACTAAAGAGCGAGAGAATGGAAATATGATGGGTTGAGAGATGACTTGGCCGCTCTATCTCAAGCAGAGTGAGATCAGCTGGCACAGGTCGGCTTACAGCATGTGGCAGAGATGCCACAAGTTTCTACAGATATGGGGCTATTGACAGCCCTAGCAGAGAGGTGGTATCCGGGTTCTTCCTATTTTTGGTTACCGACAGGGGAGATGACTCCCACACTAGAGGATGTATGGAGGATTTTGAGGATCCCCATACAAGGACGACTGATCACTCCCATGGCCAATCAGGGCCACGCGATGATGCGACTGTGTGGCGATCCGAGCTTCGCCCTGGAGAAGGGCGGAGTGAACATCGAGTCGCTACGTCAGATGCCTGGGGCATCGAGACTCACACGGGTTTTGGCTGGGGTGGTAGGTGGACTTCTGCTGTGCCACCAGAGTGGATGCAGGGTACCATGGGTACTGGCAGATGTGGTCTGTGACATGAGAGACCACGGCTACAGGTTTGCTTGGGGCAGCTTTGTTCTATGCCGATTGTATAGGATCCTGCATGGGGTCGTATACAAGGGCGGTCGATGTCTGGTTATGACATCGCTTCTATAGGTTTGGTGCTGGGAGCACATTGCAGTGCGGAGGCCGATAGGGCTTCCTTTGATAGGGGTTGATGGGGAGAGGCCCCGAGCTTTCTACTGGTGGCTCTGGAGAGGGTCACAATGGCGGATAGATCTACCGATGTCCCGGAGACTACTTGATGACCTTGTCTTCGACCAGATCACCTGGAGGCCTTGGAGAGATCATCCAGGGTGGGCCGAGGATGGACAGGAGCTGGCTCGCATCAAGAATCTGTTGGCTGAGGATGGAGAGGGGAGAGGTGGAGCTCCACCGCTACGACCGAGTTTTGAGATAGTTCGGTCTACAGCAGGGGATCCCATCTCTGAGGGATTACGAGTTTTCTTGGACTATCCGGGATAACACTACGGTTAGCGGGGCTCTAGATATGCAACGCTTCTGGAGTCAGGACGCAGATGATGCCCCCATTCAGCCAGTGGATGGGGATGACGTTGGGGTAGCCGACGGCTACGATGCCTGGTACACAGGCATCCGCCCTCCTCGGATGACGAGGGCTCAGGGTCCGATTCATGTAGTTGTGCATCGGATGGGGAGGCGATGCCAGGCGGCCATTGAGGTGGCCCAGGGTCACGGTGGAGAGAGCAGAGGAGACCACAGGTGCAGCAGAGGCCGCGATAGTAGGAGAGGAGGGAGGAGAGACCCCCTTCTCCACAGAGAGAGAGGCCACCATCGCCCGATAAGGGCAAGGGTGTTGACACTAGGGAGAGCAACGAGACAATGACTCTTCGAGCGAAGATAGTCCATCTCTAGGCACAGGTGTAGACATTGCAGGATGAGGCTGCATGCCATCGAGCTGAGGTGACACAGCTCAGAGATGAGATTGCATGCCTCAGAGCATGGGGTGGAGGAGCGAGCACTCAGGAGCTGGCATGGTCGATTGCTCAGACCATGTTCTACCAGGGTATCTACTTCCAGATGGTGCCAGAGGGTCAGAGGGTACAGCTACCAGTCGACATTGTTGACCCGATCAGGATTGGGTCATCGAGGACTTCATCTCGATCGACAACTAGGACTCGTAGTACCACACATACTACGATGGGGCCACCTCGTCCACCTCAGGGTGGGGGAGGAGATGAGGCTGAGAGCTCGAGGGGTTCTCGAGGCTAGGCTACTATAGATTGCACTGCACAGATTGATATATAGTATTTATTATTTTTGATAGAGGATTGAGTATGCCGAGGTACAGATTGTGGCATACCGATTCGGTTTTGATATGATGTATATTATGGTTGATATAGATATAGATGAGATATTTTTGATCATATGACTTGTGTCTTATGTATTTTTATGATGCTTTTAATGTTTTGATTGATTGATTTGATGATTCATGTAATTACGTCGTTGGAAATATTATGGTTGAAATGTCATGCTTGAAAAATTTAAATGAAATAATCTGATAGAACAAATTGGTTGTTTGTGATGTGATGATTTGATAAAAAAATAAAAGGGACTTTTAACAATAATTTCAAAGGACATTGTCGCTATTATAGACCATTTCATGGAGTCGCCGCTCACTCGGTCGTCAAGCTAATCCCAGTATAGAAATATTGTTAAAAAGTAAAAGAGTGCTTAAGAGACTGTCTTAAGACTTTGGTGCAATGGTGCAAATGATGATGATGATGGTTTGTTTTCAGAGTTTCATAAAAATAGTATGCATGAAATAATGTTAAAATGATTTTTGCTAGGCATAAATTCCTAAGTGTGATAAATTTTTTGGATAATTCCCTAGGAATTATACCATCATTGCAAAATTGAAGGTTGACATAATGACATGAAATAGTGATAATGTGCATGCTTTTTGTCAAAAAACATAATTGTATAACAGAATGATTTAAGTCATATGGTTTTCATGATTTTCAAATAAATGGGGAATAAAAATTGGTACAATGGTTTGCGCTAGGCATAGAATATGTAGGTATAGACTTATACCATCATCGCGAAATCCAAAAAAAGAGATAGTTTTATTGCATGGTTGATTTTTAATAAATAGAAAATATGAAGATGAGGACTTGCGCTAGGCATAAAATTCCAATTTTGGTTTTAGAACTATACCATCATCACGAAAGTCGACAATATATATATATATATATTTTTTTTTTGATTGTATGGTTTTGAAAGAAATTTTGATTTTTTCTATTATGTATGTAGTTGTCTTTATACTAAACAATCTGTACTTTAAAGAAGAAAATGAATTTATTCCAAACAATTTGCAAAAAATATTTCAAAGTATCTTAAAGACAAAAGTTAGATTTATAAGGAATCCCATGTGCATATGTGAGTTCATTTCCAATCTTGATTTATCATAATGATACACAAAATCTCTCAAATACAAAATGTGTGTGCAATTGCTATGTTCATTTACCAGTTTTGAGCAAGATAATATGATACAAGTGATTTGAATGAACCAAATAAGTGTTCATTAACCATGATGTAGATGCATATAACCATACTAGACTACTATGTAAGTCGGATTATCAAGAGCTAGCTAATCCATAAGCGAGACATAGGTCTGTACAAAAGAAGGTCGCTAATGTGACAGACATATCGCCATGCTAGGAGTTACCCAAGGCCAAGCAGGTTGGGCACAAACCACCTGTTATGGGGCTTACCTCACAGTTTTCGAATAATTGAGAATTCCGAGGATTCAAGCTCATCAACCCTTCTTTTCTTTTCAAAGGGTAGGGAAAGGGATTTTATTGCTTTTGCTTTTGCTTTCTTTTTGTATTTTTGCTTGATAATGCTGTAATGATATAAAATAATATTTTTCTTTTTCTCTTTTTCTTGAACTTTGCTTTTTCTTTTTTTCTATGCTAGGGATACTTGCTCGGATTAGCTGTAGAGCAAGGGATTTTTATTCTGGGTAGGGGTGAGCTTGTCCTTTTGCCAATTCTCAAAGATTCTAGACCATGTGCATGATAGGATAGCAGGGGAAACTTTTCGCTCAAGAAACCACTTCTACTATGTAGCATAGCATGGACATTACAAATATAATCATTTTATTGTGAAAGGATGTGCTTGGTTTAAGTAAATAACAAGATCAATTCTCTGTGCTCAAACTTTATTTAATTGAATTTTGTGGACTTTGATATAAGAGAGATTAGTAATCATGTCAGATAAAAATCAAGATATTTATTTTGTGTTTGTGAAAGTGAGGGATTCCAAATAAATGCTAATTTATCCAAAATAATTTGAAATATATAACTGCAACATTTGTAAGAAGATATATATAAATACTTTTTGAGAAGTTTTGAGAATGTTGACTCTCTCTTTCTTCTTTATGTTGTTTTGGTTTCGAAAGAGTCAAGAATATTGTTGTTTTTTTATTTTTATTATTATTTTTTTGTTTTTGAAAGAATTAACAAGTGCCATAAATAAATACAACAAGTAGTTTTGAATATTTTGATGATTATGAATGTTTTTGGTGTTTTTGAATTTATAAATTGAAAGAAATACAAGATAGTGATTTTGAAATATTTTAAACAAATATATACAAGGATGAAATGACCAAATTTATACATAGTAACGTTTAAGATGCAAAATGTTCATGGGTTCTTTAAGTTCTTTACCATCTAAGGTAGATAATTTGTATGCTCCCGATTCAAATTTAGCGGTGATAATGTATGGTCCAAGCCAGTTGGGCTCAAATTTACCTTTAAGGTCCTTAGTTGCATTAGTATTTTTTTTATTTTCTTTTAAAACAAGGTCGCCGATCTCAAAGGATCGATGACGAAATTTTTAGCATATGATCGTTTAAGCTTGTTTTGGTAGGCACGGAGATGCTCCAAAGCATTGATGCATTTTTCATCTAGGAGTTCCAGTTGACTGAGTCTGCTAGCTCGATATTCATCTCCTACTTCGGTATCTTGAAGTAGTAGAGCCAAAGAAGGAACTTCTAATTCAAAGGGAAAAACGGCTTCAACACCATAAACCAAAACAAAAGGTGAAGTTCCAGTGGGAGTTCGAACACTAGTTCGATAGGCCCACAAGGCTGGATATAACTGAATGTGCCAGTCGCGGCTAGATTTATTTACCAATATTTTGAGAATTTTGATTAAGGTTTTGTTAGATGCTTTTTCTTGACCATTACCCTGAGGATAATAGGGAGTGGACCAGCGATGTTGAATCTTATATTTTTGGCATAATTTTTTAACATCTTTATTTTTGAAACAAGTTCCATTATCAGAGATGAGATTTGCGGGAATTCCGAACCTACAAATGATTTGATTAAAAATAAATTTAGAGACTTGTGTGCCAGTGCAAGAAGCTAAAGGCATAGCTTCAACCCACTTCGTGAAATACTCAGTGGCGGTTATGATGAATTTGTGTCCATCAGATGACACAGGATTGATTTTGCCAATAATATCTAAACCCCATTTTGAAAAGGGCCAAGGAGATGAAATAGCCTGCAGTTCTTGTGCGGGCGCATGGACAAGGTCAGCATGTTTCGGGCACTTGTCGCAATGGCGCACATAATCATGTGCATCATTCTCCATGGTAGGCCAAAAGTATCCTATCCTAAGGAGCTTTTTAGCAATGACACTACCACTGAAGTGTCCTCCACAAGATCCATCGTGGGCTTCACTCAAGGCTGATTGGGATTCTTCTAAATTCAAACATCTTAATAGGATACCTTCAAAAGATCTCCTATATAAAGTATTGCCAATTATTACAAATCGACTTGCTCGTCTACGTAATAACCGACATTGGCTTCTATTAGAATTGGCAGGGAAATTCCCATTTTGGAGAAAATCAAATATATCCATATACCAAGGTTCAGGAGTAGTTTCATTGATTAGAAACACATCCAAAGGTTCTAAGCATGACTTATTTGAAGCGGGTTCCTGGAGTCGATGAATAATGATAGTGGCATATTCGTCATCTAACTCCAAGGGCAGGAGAGATGCAGCTGCGGCCATAGCATCAGCTGCACGGTTGCAAGTTCGAGGAATAGCTTCCAAGGTAACTTGATCAAATAGAGACATTAATTGTAAAACATAGGCTTTATATGGGCATAGTTTATCATCTCTGAGTCTGATAAACTTCATTAATTTGGTTTATAACAAGTTGAGAATCACCAAAAACTAACAGATGTTTAATTTTTAGCGCCAAGGCAGCTCGTAATCCAAGGATTAGAGCTTCATATTCAGCAGTATTGTTGGTGCAAGCAAATGTTAATTTGAAGGACAGAGGAATAAGATGTTTTTGTGGGGATATTAAAATAATACCCGCACCAGCCCCACTCATGCATCGGGCTCCATCAAAGTATAAGGACCATTGTTCAATATGGTCTGCCTCTAATTGAAGGCATTCATCAAGAAACTCAATGATGAGGGGATGGGTAGACTCTAAGGGTGCAACAACTAATTGATCTGCTATGATTTGACCCTTAACAAGACTTTGTCCTATGAACGTGAGGTCAAACTCGCTTAGAGCAAGAACCCACTTGGCTGTGCGACCCGATAAATAAGGTCGACTCATGAGATACCTCAAGGGATCATATTTAGCAATGACATAAGTTTTCTGATTAAGCATATAATGGCATAATTTTTGCATAGCAAACATGACTGCTAGACATAGTTTTTCTAATGTTGTGTAGCGGGTTTCATAACTGATGAAGGTTCGGCTAATATAATAATTAGCACGTTCTCTCTTCGCATCATCAAGCTGAGCTAACATAGCTCCTAAGGCAGAATCTGAAGCTAAAATATACAGGAGAAATGGGCGATCAAGTCTAGGCGGTGAAAGCACAGGTGGGTTAAGGAGGTATTGTTTGAGAAGTTCAAAAGCTTCTTTACATTCGTCATCCCAATTAAAAGGGACATCCTTCTTAAGAAGTTTAAGAAAGGGACCGGTTTTGTCCGCTAGCTTATCGATGAAGCGACGGATGGCTTGAAGCTTACCTTGTAAACTTCGTAACTCAGATATATTAGTAGGTGCGGGCATATCAGTGATAGCCGCAATCTTGAGAGGGTCGATTTTGATACCATGTAAAGAAACTAAAACCCCTAATAGTTTACCGGACTTAACTCCGAATATGCATTTGGCTGGATTTAATCGAATAAGATATTCTCGTAATCGATTAAAAACTTTTCTCAAATCATCTAAATGATTATCTTCATTAATAGAGTGAGCTATAATATCATCTACATAATCATGTAGGATATCATGCATCATATCATGAAAAATATAAGTCATAGCTCGTTGATAGGTTGCACCTGCATTCTTTAAGCCAAATGGCATCACTTTCCAACAAAAGGTACCCCAGGGGGTAATAAAGGCTATTTTAGCCTGATCTTCAGGAGCTATCCTGATCTGATTATAACCGGAGAATCCATCCATTAAGGACATCATCCCACTCCCGACAGTAAAGTCAATGATTTGATCCATGTTTGGAAGAGGAAAATCATCTTTAGGGCATGCAACGTTAATATCTCTAAAATCTGTGCAAACCCTAACTTTGGTGGCTTCTTTCTTGGTAACTGGAACTACATTTGAGATCCATTCAGCATAATCAATAGCTTGTATAAAAACAACATTCAAGAGTTTTTCTAACTCCCCTTTGACTAGCAAAGCCACTTTGGGATGCATTTTTCTAAGTTTTTGTTTAACAGGTTTAGCATCCGGATGGACCACTAGGTGATGCATGACTACAGAAGGGTCTAGACCTGGCATATCTTCATATGTCCAAGCGAAGACATCTTCATATTCTTTAAGGAATGCAATGTATTGCTCTTGTTTTTCTTGACTTAATTCTGATCCAATATTGATTATGTGAGGACTATCCTCAGTTCCAATATTAATTTTAATGACGTTTTCTACCTCCATGTGTAGATCTCTTTCAAAATTAGGTGGGGCGGGTGAAACGCCCAATTCTTGTAATTCTTGTAAGGTTAAGTTGGATAATTCATCTTGAGGATTAGTGGTCTCAAGTTGGGCTATAGTTGGTATAGAACCATCAAAATAAAATCCATTGTGTAACATCTCTTCAACGGAGACATCGTGGAAGATATCTCCTTCCAACTCCTCATCGGAGTCAACAATCATTTCAGGGTAAGCTATGGATAGCATGTTACATGTAAATGGCTGATTTTTTAGAGGCAAATCATCACGCCTATCCAAATAATCTTGATAACATATGAGTTGATCATCATCTTCAAAAGGAAAGGGTTGACCCTTACTAGGAAATAGGCCCACACCACAGCGGGCGAGGCCACGGTTCTACCTCGAAAGGTTCTTTCATGCCATTTTGGAAAGGTCCCAAGCCTTTCCCTTTATATCCCATTTTAAGCATTATGGGTTTAGCTTTAATATATTCATTGGTAAAATAACATCGAGCATATCCCTCATGATGAGTTTTGATATTCCGAGGGATTCTTCCCCAGTCATATCCTTTATAAATGAAGGCACAACTCCCGACTTGGTAAGTACTTCCCATAGGTTGTGGGAGGCCCAAAGTACGAGGAGATGGCGGCAAGTTATTTAAAAGAATTGAATCTTGCATGAAAGCATTTGTTTTTTTGATATTAAGATTGTGGATAAATCTGGTAAAAGTTCATCAGAAAGAGCATAAGATGTAGAAGGATCATTCCCTATATCTTTAGATGTGGAAGGTATGATAGATGTTGATAATGTGGAAGTGTTAATAGATGGGTCTATAGGTTTTGAAATTATAGGGATGGAACATGAAGGATTGGTCGTGGATTGAAGATCTTTTTGAGGTTCTAGAGTGGTTTGTTTAGAAGATTGTTGATCTATATATGAGGGTGAAATGAATGGAGGGGAAATAGGTGAAGCTATGGGTGTGTGTTTCACAGTTTTAGATGAAAAATAAGAATTAGGATGTGTGGATGACAGAGCAGGGCAAAATTGCACTCCAACGAGGTTCCGCCAAAGCACACATATCAAAGGGTCTAGGATCACCGTGGATAGTGACCAACTGATTTTTAAATTCGAATTTAACACATTGGTGTAAAGTTGATGGGACAGCCCGCATTGCATTGATCCAAGGATGACCCAAGAGTATATTGTACGATGCGGGGCAATGTACAATAAACATGGTGGTATCTAGAGTTCGAGGACCAACTTGCAATGGGATGGTAATAACTCCACACGTTTCTTGTGTTTCGTCATTGAAAGCTTTGATAATCATGTCAGTTTTCTTCATTTCATCACTTCTAAAGCCAAATCGTTGGTAGAAGTCAAAAGTGCAAATGTTTAGAGATGAACCATTATCAATCGGGACTCGTTTAACAACTACATCTCCAATTAGAGCAGTAATATATAAGGGATTATCCTTATGTAAACTGTGTTGTGGGATATCTTTATCCCGAAAGTCAATACAATCAACTTCTCGAGTGATGATAGTATTGGCCATGGCTTCAAAGTTGAATATTTTGAGGTACCATCATTTGGCTTAATGTAAGCATCAACTCATCCCTATGGGTAGGAGAAGATCTTAATAAATCCAAAAGGGAAATTATGGTTATAGTATTGGATAATTGCTCATTAATATTGTAAGGGGGTTTAAGTTGAACATTGGAAGCATGATTCCCTTTATTGGGATTTTTCAAAACAAATGGAGCTGATCCATCATTCTGGTTTGGTTCTTGTTGAGAATTTTGAGCCTGTTGTCGGGTAACGACTCCAATGGTACCTACAATGTTATATTGAAGATGCTGAACTGGTCTCGGTTGAGCGTTTATGGCTTGTTCATTTGGGAGGAATTGATTAGAAGAGGGTCGAGTAGTAACTCTTCTAGGAAATGGTTCTTCTGGAACCATAGCATCTGTGATGGGTTGAATAGGATCTGATTCATTTTTAGAACTATTCGATTGGTTTGAAGTGATGTCTATTTCACTTTCGATATCTGATTCTATATCACTAGGATCTGGAGTTTGAATATTATGTAGGGGCCTGGTTGTGACCATGGATAAAGTTGTGTCAAATTTTTGTAAATCATGATTAGGTAAATGTCCGCTAATAGTTCCTACATATCGGGTAGGAGGAGGAACATTATGATGTTCGATTTGATTGGCCACCTCTTTACCATGTCTTGGTAAAGGGTGTTGAAATATGTCTAATGATTGATTAGCATTTTGATTTTGATTTTGGGGAATGTTCTTTTGAGGATTATTAGGAGCATTTTGTTTAGGTTGGAAGGCTTGCACCTCCATTTCATTATTATCAATCAGATCCTCGTATTTTATGTTTCAACCTTTTACAAGCGTTGGTAGAGTGTCCAGGCCCTCTATGGAAATCACAGTGTAAGTCAGCTCTGTATCCGGGTATAGTTGGATCAAGTTCCTGGATAGCTGGTAATTGGATCAAACCTCTTTCGAGTAATTGAGGTAAAATAGTTGATAACGGTTGATTCAATCTAGTAAATTCTCGAGGAGGCTTATCAAGCGGTTTCAATATAAATTTTTTGTTGTTTTCGTTGCATTGATATTAGCAACATTTTACTTATCGGTGACTCCGTCACCTACAACTTGTTTGTTTTTATACTTGATTTTTGGATGTTTTCTCATCATCCTTCTTCCTAAGTTGGCCTCTCCTAATGAGGGCATCTTCTACTCTTCGAGCTAAATCTATAGCCTGATCGAAGGTAGTTAAAGTAGCAGTTGATAGCTCATAAGATATTTGTTCTTGTAAATTATTAATAAAAATGTCCAACATTTCCCTATAAGGTAGCACAAAGTGCAGTTTTCCTATCAACTGCCTCCATCTAGCTAAGAAATCGGCAAAACATTCATCCTTGTCTTGTTTTAAGTTGTATAAATCTTTAATGGTTACATGCCTCTCGATGTAGGCACTAAATTGATGGACAAAAGATTCAGTTGTTTCTTCAAAGTTTCTCAAAGAATGAGTGGGCAATTGATAGTACCACTCTAATGCCATTCCACCTAAACTTTTTGGGAACATTTTTAGTAATAGCAAGTCATCATGTGATATATCATGACATGCTATCCTAAACATGCGAAGATGCTCTATGGGATCTTCGGTTCCTTTATATATAGGCAGGATGGGCATGGGAAAATGCTTAGGGTACGGTTGTGCTACAACTATGGGATCCAAAGGTTGACTACATATCTCTCGATAATTGTACGAGGGACGGTAAGGATCTATCTGGTCCATACGCGAAGCTAACTATTTCACCATGGCTTCCAGATTACTAGTTTGCCCACCATATTGGTTCGGTAGGGCATTGATATGGGATTTGTGAGCATATGATGGAGGGACATGAAGATTAGATGCTATGTTGCTATTGTGTAAATTGTTGGTAGGAAAGGTGTTATGAAGGAATTTTGAAGTTGTATTATGTTGTATTCCAGATTGTTGAAAATTGGTGTTTGGCTTCATTTTAGGTTTTTGTTTACTTGAAGCATATTGATCAATAGTTTGGCGAAGTAAAGCGGTGAAGGAAGTTTTCTTTTGTGTGGGAATGATTTTAGGCTCAATAACAGGTTCCTTAGGAGGTTGGGTAACCTGTTGTTTTGGCATGTTCTGAATCATAGTGACCATATCTCTATTGGATGGTCCAGCCTTATCACTTTCTTGATCAATGAAAGACAAGGGATTAGTGTGCACATCAAACATATGTTCCATGGCTGCTTGAGTGTCACTAATTTGCCCTTTATCAATACGAACTGCCATATTAAGAGCGCCAATGTTATTATTGAAAAATTTCCAGAAATGATCTAAGTTGTCAAAAGCAATAGTTCCATCTGGAGCTACTCTAGGGGATGAGGATCCATCCTCTTTAACATTTTCTTCTTGTTCATTGTCTTCACCTAGGTCATCTTCTGGTTGATCTAGAGTTTCTCCTTCCGGAATTGGATCTTCAGGAAGGACATTTGGGTTTCTAGTTTTATCTTCTAACCAATCTTCTTCTTCTCCTTCAGTTTGTTTACCATTCCTAAGTTTAGGCATTGTGCTTAATTTAGATTTCAGAAATTTTTTATATATATATATATATATATATATATATATATATATATATATATATGCAACAAGCTTAAGAGGTATATATTAATTATATACCTACTACAATATTTAAAATGAAAGGTTTTGGTTTTTGTTATGTTTTTTTTAGTTTTTCTTGTTTTTGTAATAATATTGTAAAGATAACAAACAACACAATAAATGCAAGAACTAATACTGAAAGTAATGATCTAGTTTTCTATAAACAATTTATAAATATCATTAATGGGCTCGAGTTCTTCAGGAGTCATGAAGTGTTCTTCTTCAAATTGAAAATTTTCTTTCAAAAATTTAATGAAAAGAGCTATAGTGATATTATCTGTCTCAGATTCTGGTTGATAGAAGTAAAGCTCGTGGCAATACTCTCGATATAACATAGCTCGAGGAACTCTATTCCATATTTCCCTATCCGTAAGAACAACCTCTTGGTCTTCTACATGACCTAGGAACTGGTGTATAATGGCTGCGTTCTCGAGGTATTCCTCGAAGGTGAACAATTACGAAGACACAAGAGCTCTCCTATAAGCTAACCATCTATGGCAGGCTCTCTGAAGTTCATGATAAAAGACGAGTTGATGAGGATCCAGAATTCTATCTAGGACAAGCCTCTTGATTTGTTTAAGTTTTGTTGACCTAGATGAAATGACACTTAGTCTTCTATCAAGTTCGTCCCACAAAAGTTGATTTCTATCTGTTTCAGGCACACTAAGCACAGAATTGATTTCTATGGCTGCCAATTGGTTTTCAACATTTATAGTAACTGCTAATATTTTCTTAGGAGCTACCATCTAAACATGATATGCAACTTATTAGTTTTAAATGATTTGAAATGCATCTTATGTTTTGGTTGTTTTATTTTTTGTTTTCAAAAGGTTTTAAATGCATTCACGTCGGGTTCACCAAAATGTATCGCTCCAAATTTTTTGCATCCCTACCTTCAGGCTATAGGATCCATGCCCGGAAGGAGGATGGGAAAAGGATGGCGCGGTACCTCGGATCGAGAGGCCTTGCGAAGGTCCCGCCTCTCGGGGAGGTGTATTATGGTGATTTTTCGATGGATGGTGGGTTCACCAGGAAACGTTTGAATGGCAGTTTCCACGCCTAGGTTGGGAATGTGTTTGATGTGTTCAGTTTTATCTTTAATCATCCAAGTCCTAGGTTTGGCCAAATGAAACTAAGTTGTTCTATTATGAAAGTGCAGACTAAATGCATACAGAGAACAAAATTAGACAGAAAACAGAGAGAAAAGGCTAAATTACAGAGCCATACCTGATCCGGATGTCTGATGGAGATTCTAATTTTTGAAGCAGTCAAGATCATCTAGAATTTGACAGGATCGTCTCCTATCTGACAGGATCGTCTGAGATCTGACGAATTCATCAGACGAATTCATTAGAGACCTACAAACAGAGAAACAGATGCAAAATACAGAGAATGCAACTATGATAACAGAGGGTAATGATGTAAAATGGTAGTAAGAACATTAAAATGATAATATCAAACTAAGACACGAATGCATTATAATGATCTAATGACAATTTATGCTTTTATTATGCATTAAAGCTACATGGGTGAACTCCAAGATGCAGGATAATAAAGAATAACCATAGAATTAACTAAATGCAGAATAATGCAACGAAAAAGAGTGGAGAAAATGCAAACTCTGGGCACTGATTGCCCCCAATGTGGACTGCAGTCGAAATCGTCTCGAATTGGGTCGAGATCGTCCGAGATTGTACGAGATCGTTTGAGACGAATTGAGCTTGCTCCGGCTGAAAAACAATGAAGTTCCTGCAAACAAACTTGGAAAAATACAAATGCAAACAGTGATTTAAGATGGTCTAGTGCGTGTAGAATTCGAGTTACAGGGAATTTCAGCCAGGGGGATGCTAAGGGGAGGGCCTAGGATTAAATAGGCTTAGGATAGAGGTTGGGAGGTTGGAGATCATCCCAATTTGGGAGATCTCCAATGGGGGAGGTCTCTAACGATGCAGACACGCTTCTGCCCGGATTAGAGACGCCGTTGGAACAGAGTCCAACTATGCACAAATCAGTTTGGGACGAGATCGTCTGGACGTCCTACGCCAGACGAAATCGTTCGATCTGAGGCGATATCGTCTTATCGGAGACGATATCGTCAAACGGACAAAACAAACTCTAAAAATGGCGTGGGAAAGGAGGAAACGGGTTAAACGATGGTTTGGGAGCGGTTTTGGAGGTTGAAATTTGAATTTGAATATTTACTAGAGTAATTGTAATTATTAAGGTTTTATTGTGCCAATTTTAGGGTGCTACAGTTGGTAAGGGGCTTCAATGAACGAGTGGACCCCTTCTCCCTCTTGAACCAATTCACAACTATTCAATGCCACCCTCAAGAGGAAATCACTGACTTCAATGTTCGGTTCGAGAGAACTTGGCAAAGAGTTACCGAAGGCCTACGACCTACACCACAACAGGCCATGTTTTATTACTTAAGAGCTTTTCACCCTAGTATTAGCATGAATATTTAGTAGGCCAATGTTAATACATTCCCATAGCTATATCATCAGGCGCTCTAGGTGGAAACTAATTTGGTGTCTATCGGGCAGTTACCTCCAAAACCTATGACCTCGATTTACCCAGATTTCCCCAGAGCCAGTATCCGAGCGCATCTACTCTACCCAATTCTCATACTTAGTCTAATCAATCTTGGAATCTACCCCAGTAGCCATAGCCTATGCCTGATCCTCAATACCAAGTGCCCACTATTCCCTAGTTACCCGCTCCAATGCAGTATCTAGCTTTGCCAATGCCACCAATGTTGGCTCAATTGCCTACAGGTCAAGTAGCTGCTAACCAAGTGACTGTAATCGAAGCTCAAGCTAAAGAGCTATTAGAAGTTAAGGCTTACATGAAGATGATGGCAAACCAGATGAGCGCCATAAGGAAAAGACAAGATGATCAAGGCTTTCATCAGAGGAGGTTCCCTCCTCCCTCGATCACTAAATATCAGGCATCCGCTGGTCCTCACAGGAAATATGAGTGAAATTCAGTGGTAATGAATAGTGAAGAGGCCACCACCTCCGATTCTTTATATTGGTGCACCACATGCAATGATCCACATAATGAAGAAGACTACATGGTGCATCTAAATTATGTGTAGACACTGGTTGGCGGTCCCTATGAACAAGTAAATATGATCAGGGAAGCTGGTCAGAATCTCATGACGTCATCTACTGAACAAGTTTCCATTCTCACCAGGGTAGGGAAGAAGCCTATCGAGGTAGATCCAGTTCATATGGATCCACTGAAAGTACCTCCAACACCCAAGCCCATAGCTAAATCATCGACTAAAGCTCAGCCCTAGGCAAAAGCTCTCAATCCGATGACAACCGCTCATCAGTCTGACCTACCGAAGGACCGCCTACCACCTCATGTTAGAGAAAGAGTCCTTCAGCCTAAAGCTACAACTTCTCAGCCACCAGCCGAAACACGAGACCAGGCGAGGGAGAAGCTTCGATATCCCTCACTGACTAAACGCCAATGGGTGGATGCGACGCAACAATATCGAAAGATCTACGAACCTGCAAGAGGAGCAGGAGAGCCCATCGCTTCAACATACAGTATAGTCAAAGAAATGAAAAAGGCTCCCACTAAGGTAAGCCTATATGATGCCCTTCAACTCCCAGGTCAAGTTGACCTATTGCAGGAATCTCTCAAGTCCGCTCAAGACAAGGAAAGTAGGCCAACTCAGACTATGTATTCTCAGCCATTAACAACTTTGACCATAGGTAAAAATAGGCCCCCACCATTTTACCTTTCTCTTCGAATGGAGGGATGGGTCATACATAACTGCATGATCGACTCAAGCACCACTACAACCATCATGCCCAAAGTGGTCTATGAGATCATGGGTATGGAGTACACCCACAATAGTCCTAGGGTGCTGTAGTTAGATGGAACTCCGATAAAGATAGTAGGAGTGATCAAGGATGTTCCCATCCAACTCCATAAAATGCCGCAAGTCACCGTCATACAGGAGATCGTGGTAGTCGACTTAGAGCCATATTTTAGTATGTGTCTTTCATGAGAATTCATAGCAAATATGGGAGGCTACCTCTCCCTCGACTACACCCACCTAGAGATCCCCTTCAAAGGAAGAAGATTCAAGCTCTTCAATGAGAAGCCGACTAGTTTTCACATGGAAAAGCTTGAGGATGAAGAAAAAAGCTCAGTCTCTGTCAACTTGATGGCGGAAGAAATACAAGTCGACTTGATGGAAGAAGCTCTCGATGAACTCCAACTAGAGGATGACTTCTCCTTAATGGATTTCAATGCAGTTAATGGTACGGACTTAGGATGCTACATGCTCACTAAGCCTGAGAAAGAAAAGCAAGCACACCCAGAAGTGCCCCCAACATCAGACCAACTTTGGAAGCTATACTTTGATGGTGCCCGATGTAAAAATGGTGCAGGTGCAGGAATTGCTCTCATCTCCCCAACCGATGAACAAAAGACTTACTCGTACAGACTGGCTTGGAGTTGTATGAACAATGCAGCTGAATATGAGGCTTTGTGCCTCGGACTCAAGAAAGCTGAGAAGCTAGGCATCAAACAACTACAGATTTTTGGGGACTCCGAGCTAATCTGCAATCAAGTTACTAGCAAGTGTGTCAACAAACAACACTACCTAAAGGTATATCGCAACAAGGTGTGGGATTTGTTTGATTCCTTCAATGCGCTAAATGTCAAATCCATTTCAAGGGAAAAGAACAAGTTGGCTGACGTTCTAGCTTCCATTGGTGCCCGATTTTCACCAGCTGATGATATGATGCACAAACCAAAGATGGTAAGATTAATTTACCAACCTTCTATTCCCGATAAAAAACTCCATTGGTAGGTGTTCGACAATGACGAACAACTTGTTAACTTCTTGGTCAACAAAGCATCAACCATCGAAGAGCGGGCTCTGAATGAAGAAGACCATGAAGGTTTGATTCAATTGAAAAACAATCATATCCCGAAAGGCCTGATCACGCTGGAAAGCCTCTTCAATAGAAATGATAGGCCTATCAACCATAAGATCAAGGTGGACTAGAAGGAGTTCATCAACTTGGAGTTAGAATCAAGGAAGGTCATCATGGTAGGGACCGATTGCACAATCGGAGAGCTTTAGTAGATCCGGGTTCTATGTAAAGAATATCCTGACATCATTGCCTGGTGTTACCAAGACCTAAAAGGGTACGACAAGAGCATCATCCAACATACCATCGAGTTAGAAGAGGGTGTCAGACCCTTCAGACAAAAGCAACGACCCATAAATCCAAAATTTGAAACTCTAATGAGGGTCGAGTTGTTGAAAATGCTCGAAGCTAAGATCATATATCCGATTAAGCATTCTTCCTGGGTAGCTAACCTGGTTCCAGTGTGGAAGAAGAATGGTGATATCCGGTTGTGTATAGACTTCCAAAATCTGAATCAAGCATCCCTCAAGGATCACTACCCGCTACCCCAGATTGATCAAATCCTTCATGTGGTGGCAGGAGCACAAAGGTTCTCCTTATTAGATGGGTTCTCAGGCTATAACCAGATATGGGTTAAAGATGAAGATCAACATAAAACCGCATTCACGACCAAGTGGGGCACTTTCGCCTACCAACGGATGCCCTTTGGCCTTTCAAATGTCGGGGCTACTTTCCAAAGGGCGATGGACCTCACTTTCGATGAACTACTCAATCATGTCATCATAATCTACTTAGATGACATGACTGTATTTTCTCACAAGCAGGAAGAACATGGTCTACATTTACGACAAGTTTTTGAAAAATACCGAGAGTTTGGGGTCTCCATCAACCCCAAAAAGTCAATCTTTGCGATGAAAGAAGGAAAGCTACTTGGGCATCTTATCTCTGAAAAGGGATTAACAATTGACCCAGCTCGAGTAGAAGTGCTTCTCTGACTCTCACCTCCCACAAATAAGAAGGCCCTATAGTCCTTTTTTGGACAGATAAACTTCATCAGGAAGTTCATCGCCGATTTTTCCCAAGTGATAAAACCAATGGCCCAACTCTTGAAAAAAGGCACCGAATTCAAGTGGACTGATGAAAGGAGGTAAGATTTTCAGGAGATTAAAGAGCGGATTGCTCAAGCTCCTATCCTTATCAACCCCAACTACTCACGAGATTTCATCTTGTACGCGGTCGGAGAACCTGAGAGTTATGCCATTGTCTTAACCCAGAAAGGTGAAGATGGAGATGAGCGTCCGATCACGTTTCTCAGCCAGATCATTCAACCTCATGAAGAGAAGTTCAATTTCATTGAATGATAGGTGCATGCGGTGATGAGGTCTCTCCAAAAGTTTAGGCACTTCGTATCTCAAAGTAAAACAATCATGTATGTCATACACCCCAACGTTCGAAGCTTTATCATCCAAGGTGAGTTGGGGAATAGAAGGGCGGGATGGGTTACTAAAATCCAAGAGTTTGATATCGAGATACGCCCTACCAAGTTAGTTTGAGGTAGAGCACTCTGTCAAGAGTTAGCCAAAAATGTTATGGTCGAAGCTATGATTCCAGACTCAGATAGCCTAAATTTTGATAGCAACTTGGCTATCACATCCACTAGTGATTCAGACTGGATAGAAGACCTGATCAGATATTTTGATACAGGTCGATGTCCCTCATGCTTTGATGCTTCGCAAAGAAGAAGATTCTACCTACAAGCTAAAAGGTATGTCCCGATGCCCAATGGGATTTTTTATCAAAATATTGATGGAGTCCTTTTAAGGTGCATTAAAGAGTCTGAAAAAGCTAAAATCCTAGAAGAGTTTCACTCTGGAGTTTCGGGAGGGCATTTTGTTGGTAGACCGATGGTGCTAAAAATCATCAAAGTAGGTTACTATTGGCCCACTCTCTTTTTGGATGCCTTCAAAGCTAGCCAGTGTTGTGACAGTTGCCAGCGCTACTCAAGAAGGGTTAGGAATGCATCCCTTCCTCTTCACCCCATTCAGGTGGAGACTCCATTCCAATAGTGGGGTTTGGACTTCATTGGGATCATCAATCCCAATTCTTCTATCGACCACAAATATATCTTGACTGCTATGGACTACTTCACCAGATGGTCAGAAGCAATTTCGACCAAAGAGGTAAGCCAGGAAGTGGTCATCTCCTTCCTTGAAGGACTGATCACTCGGTTCAGAATCCCAGAGTCCATCATCTCGAACAATGGTTCTCCTTTCACTGGTGCAAATATTTGTGAATTCATGATCAGGTATGGAATCTATTTAAAAACTTCATCTAACTATTATCCGTAGGGAAATGGGTTAGCTGAATCCACGAACAAGAACCTGTTGCGAATTTTGAAGAAATCCTTGCAGAAAAATAAAAGAAGTTGGCACCTACTCTTGAATCAGTCCTTGTGGGCTGATCGAATTTCCATCAAGTGGTCTATCCAGACTTCACCTTATTCATTGGTGTATGGCAAAGATGCGGTCTTACCTACACATATCGAACTACCAGCCTTACAACTTCTTAAATGGCTTGACATTGAAGGAGGCTATTTCAGTCCGATGGATGCAAGGCTGGCACAAATGGTGGAGTTAGAAGAAGAAAGAGAAAAGGCGTACGAAGTCTTCGCCAAGCATGCCGAAACCACCAAGAGCTGGTTCAACAAGAGAACTTCTGATCGGGCTTTCAGCATTGGGGATTTAGTTTTGAAGTGGAACATGAAGAAATCAAAGCCGAGAAACCATGAAAAGTTTGATGCCTTTTGGGAGGGTCCATTTCGAGTCTCCAGCATTCATCAGATAAATTCATTCACGCTGGAAGACATGGAAGGTACCATGCTCCCGATTCTAGTAAATGATTTTTTATTGAAATTTTACTACCCACCAAGGCTCGACACTCTTCTCTAGCTGATCAGGTATTTCTCGTATGTAGTCCCTTTTGTTTGTATAGTAGGTTAGTGTTTTATTTCCCTAGGCTTAGTTGAAAAATAGAAGGGAGGAGTTTCTTCAAAAATACCTTTACTGAGGCCTTTGGCGGCCAAGATGAGGTAGTTGATAAAGAAATTGCACCCGATAGGCCAAGAGGTTTTTCGGAGGTCTAAAGAAGTTTTTGTTAAGAAAGCCTTTACTCAGATTTTGCAGCCAAGATGAGATAGTTAGAAATAAAATCTCACCCGATAGGCCGAGAGATATGCCTAGGAATGGTCTGTCACTCACTTTTAAGTGAGATATCCTCATCCAAAAAAAAGAGGCAAAGCGCTCCACAAGGGAGTGCTTTACCCAAAGCCAGAGCACTCCACATGGAGACTCCACAACCCACAAACCTACCCACCCCAAAGGCAAAGCACTCCACAAGGGAGCACTTTTCCCAAAGCGAGTGCTCCACAAGGAGACCCCAAAAAGCCTCCACAAGGGAGCGCTTTACCCAAAGCCGAGAGCCTCCACATAGGAGAGCGCTCCAAAGGCAAAGCGCTCCACAAGGGAGCGCTTTGCCCAAAGCCAAAGCACTCCACAATGGAGAGCGCTCCAAAGGCAAAGCGCTCCACAAGGGAGCACTTTGCCCAAAGCGGAGCACTCCACATGGAGAGCGCTCCAAAGGCAAAGTGCTCCACAAGGGAGTACTTTGCCCAAAGGGAATAAATAAATAATTAAATGTCAAGGGGCACTCCATTGGGAGTCACTCCCATTTTTTAATTTATTTTTCCTTAGTATAATCTTATTTCCTAGTTGTCCTACCCTTTTTTAAATATTTTAAATTTTAGTTGTCCGCTCTGATTTTGCCAAGTGTCCAAGAAGATTTTGTGCATCATGAAAGGTCATTTTCAAAACCCTAGGTTGGCATGAATTTTAAAAGAGAAAGGGTTGTACGCCCATCAAACCAAAACATTCCTCATCCTCCGTCAGCCAAAATTGACCTTTTCTTCAAATCTACCGACACCCTTTCTGGCCAATGATTGTGCGCCTCGTGGAAACATCCTTGTCCACCGTCAGTATTTAGTTTTTTAAGAGAAATCCACCCGCATGAAGAAACTTGAAAATGCCCTATTGCATGCACATTCACCCTAGCATTAATTAGGGGTGGCCTGCATTAGAGGTGGTGGTTCCAAGCAGTGGCATTATAAAAACGCAATATTTTTTGGCAAGGTTCAAGCTCATTTCCAAACTTCTGCACTATAACACAAACCAGAAAACCTTCTGAATCACTCAGCCACCATGGGTAAGAAAGAAAAGCAGATAACGGAGGAGACAATAATTGAAGAAAATCCAAAAGAGAAGAGGCATAAGAATAAGGTCCCAAGAGATAAAAAACCTAAAGATGAAGCTGTATCTGTAGAATTGTCAGATTCAAATAAGCTTCGAAAGAAGAAGAAAAAGAAAAATATCGAGGAACTGGAGGCCCCACAACACCCTTTCCTTCGATACAGAGACTGCCTGGTGACAAGCAGAGATGTGGAGCAGTTGCATCTAGATGTCAAAGAAGCGTACAATAGAAGCCCAGTTGAAAACCCATTGGCCATTGTGTACCACTCGCACTTGTATTTTTACATGTGCCCTCCTGTTCACGTCTACCCCGAATTCATTCACGCAGTGGCTAGATTTTATGATCCTCTATCATGGACAGTTCGGGATGCGAATGGAGTTCCATTATTCGCAATTACCACTACGTCTGTCCGGGAAGCTTTCACCGGTGGAGAGGTGTACCCTTCTGGAGTGGTTCCGTAGAGGTTGTACACTAATGAAGAGGTTGCAAGGTATCAACCTACGCCCTGGATAAGGGATTTTATAATGGGACAGTTGAAACATATAGTAGCATCTGATAACCTCCCCGCACTCCCAAGGTCTTTGGCCAAATTTTCATAGCCTGAGATTTACTCCATACTAGCATGGGTGACAGGGTTGGCAACTGATGAGTGGGTCACTGACTGGAAGATTTCTATGGCACAAGCCATTTTAGATAACCCAGATTATTTTCCTTCTAAGGCCAGGCCAGGCTCCAGTCTAGTTTATTATGACTGGGCCGAATTCATCTCGAGGCAGTTGCATGCCTCCTTAGCTTTTCTTCACGATGATCAGGACCACCAGTTTAGACTCTCTTCCATGATGGTGTGGCTCTTTTTCTGGAGTCAGCATGAAAAATTTGGTTTCATAGAAAAGCAACAGACAGATCACGAAGGAAAGCCACTGCTAGTTTACTTATGGACGGACAATATTTTTATAAGTAAGTCATATTATGTTTTTAATCAAATTTTTTCTGGGTCCAACATTAAGTTTAATTTATGGCAAGTATGAGCGTTTTCTGGCTGAGCTGAGGCAGGAGTTGGTTGAATGGCGTTTGGGAGATACCTTCTTCCTTACGCAGGGTTACGTCATCAGAATTTATGGGTTTTCACAAAAACCCTTTTTATTGCCCTTTTACACCACTCCGTTCCAGTTTGCATTAGAAGTAGCTCGCCAGCTGGATCACTCTAATGAGGAGTATGGAAGGGGTCATGGGAGAAAAGTCATAGTCTCCACCCCTTTCGACTTTGGAGGAGTCAAGATCACTCAGTGCGGTCAGAATGCAGTTCTGACCGTGACACTCTCCCAGTTGGGATTAGTTGAGCTGCCCCATCGATGGAAATGGGACCCACTTGGTATAATAAAAAACAACCTTAAAGTACAAGCCTTCCATTCTTGCCCATGCTCAGACATGGAGAGACAATGCAACAACCCGCTTGGTTTGGAGCTTGAATGGCATGTGGACGAGATGGAGCCGCTACCGCCTTGGCTGGATTTCTACACAATGGATATTGAGTATAACCCCATGGTGAATCAAGAGCAAAAACTGCCCATATCAGTCAAGAGTACTATAAATGTTAGGCATCCAAAATGGTTAGACCACAAAATACAACAATGGTGGATTATGAGGGTGCACCAAGACAAAGCTACGGCTAACAAGCTAGCGATTGATGAGCAGTTTTCAATTCTCTATGATGACTGCATTAACACTTATCACCCCTTTTCCTTCGTCGATATAGTGCCCAAAGCGGGATGTAATCCTGATGAAGTGGATGATTTGGTGCATCCATGACATGATCTGCTAGGGAAAGGCAAAGCTATCATGGGCACTCCTCTCACATTTGAGCAAGCACCTAAAAAGAAGAGCGCTCAGTCAAAAAGAAAAACCGAAGTGTCCCTTTTACAAAAAATCACAAAAAAACCATGAACTGGGCCTCAAAAGCCTTTTGGGATGGTTGTGCAACTAGGCACTCTAGCTCCTTCCTCAAACCCTAGCGAAATAGCTCTGATAGAGATAACAGGGCAGGTGAAGGAGCAAAAGTTGGCTGACTTGGAGCTTGTTGTTTCTCAAGAAGACCCAAAGGGCAAAATAATTGAAGTGGTTGTAGCAGAGGTGTCTATCTCAAAAGAGGTAACAAGGCAAATTGAAGAACAAAAAGCTGAAATTGAGGTGGCCATTTTAGAAGTGCCTGCAATAGAATGTATTCAAGAGGTATTCATGATAGGGAAAATTGAAGAACAAAGTGCCATGGACGTGGGACAAGCTGTCATTCAGGGACCTCCAAGTAATGAGAAAACAAACGAAGGTAGCCCCGATACGCCAGGCAAAGAAAAGGGAGAAATACAGATGCTGGAAGAATCTCTCTCGGCTCCTTCCTCCATGGGGCTCGAAGGTATGTTTTCAAATCTTGCTCTCATTTATTTTCCTCAACCTTATGTTTTGTACCACTATTTTAAACTTGTTCAATCCCTGACGTGACTATGATGATGTCAGTATCTATAGCCTCTACAACAGTAGCCTCAACGGTCCCCACTATACCTTTTTTGGTGGTCCCTGCATTGAGCTCATCCCCAGCTAAGTCAAGCCAGCAGAGCTTTTCATTTCCTCAGCCATATTTATCATCCTCTACCACAATTGCATCCTCATTCTCCCCATTCCTGTCCTATGCAGGCATTTCTAATCCTTTCACAGTATCAGCTTCAGCCAGTTCTTCCCCTTGGTTTTTAGATATTCCACCCACCCACGTGTTTGGTGCCTCTGAATCAGGTGTTTCCTCCACTCCTTCTCCCACTATCTGGACTGACTCATCCACTTTCATAACACCTAAGCCCACTCACTTTGTAGTACAAACTCAAACTCTTTTGAGGGTTAGCACAATCACTTCCCTCTCAGCTTCCTCTATGGCATCAGACCTACAACCCGATTTCCCATTCCTTCCATCAACACCTATTCTCGGATTGGGGGTCCCTGAACCTTTGGAGTCAGAGCTGGAGTTGACACAACAGTTAGCTATAGCTGAAAGTGTTCGTAGGGCCAAGAAAAATTCTATACAATGGCTCAAATATCATAAGAAGAGAGAGGCCTTAGCTTTGGCGCAAACATGCAAAGCTTATATTCTAGATCCTGAATCAATGGAGCTGCATACGATTGAAAAGATACCACTGGTAAACAAGCCCCTAGGGGAAATGGCTCCAGTTGATTACATTCACAAGCATACAAGGCTGAACGTTGCTAAAATGAACACTGAAGAAAATATGAAAGAAGCTCAAGTTTGCATTGGCTCTATTTATGCACATGGAGAACATTACAGATCCCGCTACTTTAGGGCCTAGTCTAAAATTGATGAGCTTCAGGAAGCTTTGGCAGAAGCAAGAAGGAAGAATGAAGAGTTAGAGAGAAATCACAAAGGCCAGGTTGAAAAGCTAAATGCTCAAATTGAAGACTTGGTAGGTGAAGTACAAAGGCTTAATCTAGAAAATCAAGATTATGAGCAGTCCAACGTGCGCCATATCCGAGAGATAGCGGACATGAATAAAAAAATGCAGCACCTTGAGGTTCGGGTTAAGGAGCTAGAGGCCCAACAATTGCAAAGGGTTGAACCACCTAGTATGCCTTCTAACGAGCACCTGCAGGAGATGCGCCTACACTTTTTGAGAGATTTTCCCAAGAGGGCAGCGAAGGGAATCACAACCCTCAAATTCTTCCAAGAGGCACATGACACTATCATCACTGGAAATCTGACTTTGGAGTCAGCCCAAGCAGATGTTAACTACTGGTTAGACCTAGCTACCCAACTCAAGAAAATGGAAGATGCGCCCATCCATCTAGAGCCTATGAGTGATCTGGATCGATCCTTATCTACTGCCAGGACTACATTGCATTAATTTTTCACAAAATTTGAACTGGCTAAAAAGGCCCACTTGCTCTCTGATGCACTTCTACAAGAGCACCAGATAGCACTACAATACTTGGATGCCCTCATTGACATTGGGGTCCCAGGATTCATAGATCCAGAACAACCTCCTCTATCAATAAAAGAGTTGGAGCCCATGTGGGCTGATTTTGTTAACAATCCTTCAGACTTGCATATGTTGAATACCTCCAGCTCAGATGCATAGATTATTATGCTTATGTCCAAGTATGCACAGATTGAATCCTGTCTGAAGGAGTTTGATAGGGTATTGGTCCACGTCGATCTTGAGCGTATCGAGACTTACCGTTGTCTTATTTTTGAGCTCCTTAAGTACCCCCCATATTCCTATGAGCATTGGGTTGATGCTTATACTATATATAAGCATATTTTCAATAGGTCATTGGACCAGTTTCTCCCTCAGCACCCCCACCGAAAGGAGAAAGTAAGACAGAGAGTGAATCTGGTTCAGAAGAGGAATATTTCGATGAGCAGGAAGAAGAGTCAGATGAAGAGTCTGAAGACAATGGGGAACAGGAAGATGGAGAATCCTCTAGGAGCGACAAAGAGGAGGAGGAAAACCTAGATGAGAAATATGACTCTGTAGCCCAAGGATAAGGCCTGGGATCTTTGCATTGAGACAGGCTCAATACCCCACGAGCCGCCAGATGTGTTGTCAGTTTTGACACACCTTGTAAAATGCATAATAGATACGGTTTTGTGAAAGCACTCATTGTAAAACTCCTCCTTCTTTCCATAAAAAAAATGGTTAAGGTGTTGTTGTTCTTAAGCTTTCCCTCATAAAACTCTGGATGAACTGTTACAGGTTTTTCTAAGCTTTTCTATACTTTTCTAGCTTTTTTGTACTTCTCTTACGTTTTAGTTTTGGTATGTTGCATGCAAAATTGTATACGTTTTAGCATGGGAAATCAAAATGTTAAGTTATCACTTCTAGCTCTTCTATTTAAAATGTTTTTCTTTCCTTAGCTAGAGGATTATTTGCAAAATAGTTAAGGGGCTAAGGTGGCAAAATGGATGAAATTGCTAAGTAAAGATGAAATCTAAGCTTGTCCAAAGGGGACTCCTCTCAGAATGACTCCAAAGTTCCATGACTTTTGCTAAAAATAGAAAGTGCTCCACTTGGGAGCGCTTTGCTGAAAAGCGCTCCACAAGGGAGCGCTTTACTAAAAATAGGTTTCACCAAGCTTCTCTCGAGAGGGTCCACACAGCCAAGTAAATAAAGTAGTTTGAAAAACTAACTATCAATCAAATCAGCACTTGGTCTAAAAAATGCTACTCCCTAGAATATTAAAATATTAAAGTCAAAATGTAGGTTGGGGAAAAGCGCTCCACAAGGGAGCGCTTTGCTGAAAAGCGCTCCACTTGGGAGCACTTTGATCAAAGGTCCCCTCCAAGAGCTTTATCAAAAGGTAGCTAAAGTGCTACATGGATAGACTCCATAAAATGGCTAAGTGTAAGTAAAATCAACACTTAAAAGAGATAGTCCCCTTGGGAACTTTCTAAACACAAGCCTCTTCTTTAGAAAGCTCCACACCTTTGTTAGGAAGCTCCACACAAAGGGGCTTTTGCAAGATATGCAATGAATACCTAAAAGGCTAAGTGAGTGAGATTGATAAAATGGCTAAGTCTGAATGAAATCTACACTTTGCTAGGAGTACTTCTCCTATAGGTCTTCAAAGTGCTAAATCATCACTTTGTTTAGAAAGCGCTCCACTTGGGAGCGCTTTGCTGAAAAGCGCTCCACAAGGGAGCGCTTTGTCTAAAAGGCCAGGGGCTTCTTGTTAGAAGGAGCTAGAAAACTAAAGGAGAGGTCCAGAGTGCATCCTCTATTTCACCGCTTTGAAGCTACCATTGAGACCATTTGATCAATGATCGTCACCAGAAACTTCTAACTTCAATATCAAGTTATCTGTAATTTCGGCCTGACTGTTCCAAGTCTTCATTGGAACCTTCTGCTTTTAATGCTAAATTAATAGTAAGGATAAGGTAGACTATTTTTGGCTATCACCGAAATCGGATCAGCCCATCATGAAAGTGGTTGAGCATTAATGTTTCAAGCGATAACTTTTTCCTATATAAACCACTCCTTCTTTGTAACACGACATGGATAACTTCTGCTAGAAAAGCAGTTGTGTACTTGAAATCTGCTCCCAAAATAAAGGCTTCTGGCTATGGTTTGAGTCCCCAATCTCTGTGTATGACTTCTATTCTGTGATTTCTATTAAATTAGTGTCTTTATTCCATAGTTTAATTATGTTCTCTGGATTTTGTTGTTGATAGAATACTGGTCCCTGGAATTCTTGCTGGAGTTTACATAGGTTCTGAGGATTTTATACTGTTTTCTATTATAAGTCATTGTTTTGATTGTTGTTGGTTCAAATAGATAAGTTGTCTATCGTGCTTCCGGTCCATCACCCTAAATCTCTGGCCTTCGGCCATTTCCCATTCCTTTTCGTAATTTCCCATCTCTTTAAGTATCTTTCTATCCCTTATCTCCAATCCCCCATTTTTATTTTTGGAACCAGCCCTACTGGAGATTGCCATGGAGGACATTCCTTTCCTTCGGGCATTCAATGCTTGGCAGTGGGCCTAGGGCACTACAGACTTAGAAAACCTGTATCTAGGTCGGTTCGATTGCCAACAAGTACTCTCGTATCCCTATACTTGCCAAGTGTATTGTCACATGTGATGTGGATGACCCTACAGACGACACTGGCAAAGCAGGTTCTAGTATTTCCTTGGCTTGATCCTAGAGATCTTCTTCTTCCATGGGACTTGGGATTTTTTTAATGGCTATAGTTGGTAAGTACTTGGGATTTCCTTACTCAATTAAGGGTGCATTTAGCATTTGATTGTCTTTAGGTTTTGACATTGATGGTCTCTTAGACGCATCAATTATTTTGGGCACAAAAGGAGGTGCTGATGTGGATGGGTATTTTTGTACCCCTTTGTTTATGTCATCTAGTTGTGTAGTTGGAGATGAAGGTATTACATACAGGTGGGTGGAAGGAATCACAAAATCTCCTAGAAAATCCACATGATGGACATATTTTAATGGCTCTTCATCAGCCATAACTACATGGACTTTGTCATCGTGCACATACTTGACATATTGGTGTAAAATTGAAGGCACACACTTCATATATCTTATCAAGGGATGCCATAGGAGGATGTTGTATTACATATCCCATTCCAAGACATGACACATAACAGGGATGGTATTATACCCCACCTTAATGGGTAGGAATATCATTCCCATAGTAGTGCATAAAACATCATTGAAAGCTTTTAACGTGTAGGCTCCTGGAACGATATTGGATTTGGGGATCTTAAGGTGTCCTATTGTTATTTTTGTGATGATGTTGATTGATGAACCTTTATCGATCAAGACACACTTAAAAGGTAAATCATTAACTAAAGAAACAATGTGTAGTGAAGGGTATGGTAAGGCAGTAGGTACTATCTTAATCTCATGATCATAAAATTGAATTATTAATTATTGAAATTGCTGTACTTGTCCCAAAAAATATGTGAATGCATTGGGGTCTTGTGGTTAGAGCTCAATTGATCTCAAAATTTCCATAAAATTCTCCCTATGCTTTGGGTACTATTGTATGAGTTCAGATAGATAACTTGGTCGGGGTCATTTGTAAATTTTGTTCTAATCTACTCCGAACAATTACCGCAAGTCAGGTTGGTGGACTTGGAAGGTTATTTTGCCCCTGCCTCTGCCTAGGTGTAGTTGGGACATTAATGGGAGCTACAGGAGACTGTGGTTGACCATATCATCTACTCCTAGTGGCTATGTTAACAATTTCAACCATCCCAACACACCCATGGGTAGGTGTATCAATTCGATTCTGATTGACCTGGGTGCCTTGCCATCTAGGGACCTCATGGTTTTACAACGAGTATTTGTATATGGCCATATCTCTATTATCAAGAGCCAATGGGTTGTCAACTTTAAGTTCTCCCGCTTCAATCATATTTTGCACCTGGTTCTTGAAACCCATGCATACTTCAATATCATGCCCCGGTATTCTGTGATAAGGGCAAAAATGATCTTCCCTATATCCTTTTGGCTTAGGATTATTGGGATCTAAACGAGGTATATCAAGAAATCTGATCTTCCCAGCGTCACTCAACTGGTTGAAAATTGATTGCATTGACTCTGACAGAGGTGTAAAGTAGTGAGGTGGCTTACATTCTCTGTTTTACCCTTGATTGTTCTTTTGATCATAATTGACTGGTGGGGGCTATGCTTGATAATTATGGGGTTGCTATGTAGCCCCATCCTTAGGTGCAGCCAATATGACTTGGTTAACTAGAGCAGGATTGCCCTAATTTTACTTGTATTTTTCATTCTTGCCATTTTTGTTCCACTCCTTGGTTTAGAGCTTGATGGTTCCCTCATCTACTTATGTCCTCAATGAGTTTAGCCTATGCCAAGGCTTCCTCAAATGAAGGATATTTTTGAAATTGTAGCAAGAGGAGAATGTGTTTGGAACAACTCTTGGTGAACATGGGGACGATTTCTTCTGTGGGTGCAGAGAATGATAACTTTACCATGAATTTTCTCCATATATCCCCATAATCCATTACTGGCTCATTATCATAATGTTTCAAGTTGGCCAGGTCTAAAAGGTTCACCTTATTTTTAGCACCAAAGGAGAAACATTTTAGGAAAGTGCTTACTAGTTGTTCAAAAGAGGATATGAAGTGCTTAAGAAGTTGGTTGAACCATTGGGTGGCAGCCCTCAAAAATGTCATAATGAAAGTCCTCAGCATAAGAGCATCATTGTCTTCAAGATGAAAATATGCGTTGATAAAATTGGTAACATGCTCTTGTGCATCCTCTTCACCCTTGAATTTTTCTAACCTAGGCATCTCAAAGTGCTTAGGATATGTAGGACTAGGAACTAATGGGCATAATGGTTGGTTGTGAATTTTACTCAACGTTGGTTGGTTTCCAGCCGTATATTGCTTCTCAAAGGACAAAATATTTTTAGTGAGTTCTTGTAATACCTTTGAGGTGAGGATTTCCTCTTCTTATAGGCCCACTCATGGTGGTAATGGAGGTAACCCTTTATCCACTTGAATTGTTCTATTATCTTCCCTCCTGTGAGGGGATTCATGATGTGTTTGATCCTGATTTATCATGTTTACCCTTTCTCTACCAGTTGGTTCTTGTTCTTGATTTGAGTGGTGGTTTCATTGTGGGATTTCTTCTTGCCTAATGCACCCTAATTGTGGTGAGTTAGTACGATTATTTATTGGGTGATCACTACCATTTTCTTGTAGGTTTATGCGAGCTAGCTGCTCAGCTTGTTCCCTTAAATGTTGCTCATGTCGGTACAAAAGCCTTTCTCTTTTTTATCATGCTTGAGAGCTTATACTAGCTCTCGCTCTTTGTGCAACACATTTTATAACTATCACATGAAGTCAGATTACACTATCAAAGAAGATTCATGTTTTTCTGATTCTATTCTTGTGGTCTTGACTCATAGATTCCTCGAAAGGGTTTTTGCTGTTTCTTTGCTCTTGTCAGTTAATGTAACCTATTCAGTGTGTTGATAAGTACCTCTATGATCAAAATATGTATGTGTAATACAAGGTCACTCTAAAGCATCCCCAGGTTGAGTGGTGTGTTTATAATTTATGCTTTGTGAACTTCTAGATGTAAAATTTTCTATGGCTATAGTTTTGGGGGTTGGCCTCAAATGAAATTGATCCAACTCATCTATCTGTCTTGTTTTACATAGATGATCCTATGGGGTTCCATTTAATCTAATTAGGTCATGATCTATTGGATTTATTCCTCTTCTATGAAGGGTATATTTTGTTTGGTGCCTATGACTAGACGTAGCTCTAGTTTCATACCCCTCAACGGGTAGATCTATTCTAAGTGTCTCATTTGAAGTTTGAGATGTTGTGACTATTTTGTGTATTTTTGGTGATGAAGGCTTTGTGGCCCCATATTTTCTCCATGAGAATGGAGGTTGGGAAACCTCATCCTCCCTATGTGAAGAGTTGGGTCTAGAACCCATTTTATGTCCATGTGGGGAGGAAGCTCTTGAAGCCTCCTCATGTCTTTGAGAAGTTTTTATGTGTTGAGAGGAGGGCATTGAAGCCTCTCTGTGTCTTCTTGATGATGATGGCCATGAAGCCTATTTGTGTTTTTATGACATAGTTCCATGATATGACTCCCTAGGTGGGATTTATCGAGGAGAACCCCCAAGGATTGAGTTATCACCCCTTAAGCTTGTAGATTTGCATCCCACGGTCTTATGAGTAGGTGGTTCAATGTTACTACGACTTTGACTATGGGTATGTGTTGCTTTAGATTCTACCTCGGTATTGGACTGAGGATGTTTACTTCTGGTTTTGACCATTGTGTTTGTGAATTAGTCTTTTGTGTTGCAATTAGAGATAGCCAAATAATATCAAGCAAGTGTTTATATTGATTACCAATTTATGTGTGCCCTAAACTATTTGCTGTGTTTTGAAGTGTTATTGTTATTGTTTTCTTGATATTGTTTTGGATTTAGAATAAGAAGACTCATCCATAGTGGGAATTAAGAACACCCATACCAAACATGATTTTCTAAAAAAAAACTAGAGTACACCACTGAAGTCCCAGTTGGGGGTTCGCCTAGCTCTCCCACTCTGAACCAATGATTGTTCCAATAGTGGGAGACAATTTGAATATGAGTAACTTAGTACCACCATAAAGAAGTTTCTTATTTTGTTCTAGAAAGGTATAGGGGGCAAGCTGATGGAAGGAGATGAATGCCAACGTCACTAGACTGAATTGAGGGTTGGTGATGAAATCCAACTCCCCAATGTTTAAAATATGTGTGCGTGTGTGGGGTTCATTTTAATTTTGCATAAATTGAAATGCATCATATAGTAGTAATGACTCTTTCCTATATTCTTGATATAAATGACGTTTCACTTTTTAGAAAGATGCATAACTAGTATGAGTTTCATGAATGCACTCTATTTTGTGTAAATATGGCCTCTAGTAGGGCCTCAAAGCAAGCAAACCAACACATGATTTCTAGCATGTGGGATTCTATGGCAGAATTTACAAGCATAAGCCGTTGTTCCTAGAAATGCCTAGTGGAAATCTAAAAAACCCTAAAATATGTGCAAGATGCAAGTTCTTTCCTTTCCATTCCTTAGTTTCCAAATTGAAATGTGTCTTAATTTCACTTTTTAAGGAGAAAAAAAGTAGAAAAAGGATCATAAAACATCAAAAAACTATACCAACCTCTAATCCAGCTCAAATAACATAGATTTTTTCGTGTGCTGCACTCCAGTTCCAGTAATTGTAAACTAGAGCAACTGCTTTCTAGTCGTTGTTAGCAGGAGTGGCTAATTTTTGGCTACTGTAGACTAAAGTGGCTAATTTATAGCCATTGTAAACTAGAGTGGCTAAACCTGCATGAAAAAATATGGATTAGTAAAGCAAAAAAAAAAAAAATTTGTGGGTTCGGGTCCCACTGGGATTGCCATCTATAGCGACCTTGAGGAAGCGGCGCATCATCCACTATCCTATTTGTGAATATTATTTAATTAATCATGCATTAAATTAAATATGTGAAAGTGAATACAACTAAAATATGAGGAAATGAATAAATAATTATCTTTAATGCTTTCCTCAAGTTTGGTTACTCGAAGAAGTGAAATTCACGATATCGCCTTAAGGGCATTTACTTGCAATGTATATCAGTTATAAAGCATTAAAAAGGAAATATGGCATAAGCATGTAATATACTAAAATGAGACAACATAGACAATAAATATAATCAAATTATCTATCTATTCATTCATCCATAGCTTTAAAACCAGATTACAAGACATCCCCTTGAGGGCTTTACAAATTTGATACATTTCATTACAATCTTCAAGGGATCTAGTCCCTTGGAAGGAGGCCTTTAAGGTGATAAATAATAGTGTTGTGAATTCCTGCTTCCCACACTCGAGAGCTATTGTTGGGCTGATAAGCTTGTGCCTCCTTAGATCCTCCTCTTGCCTAGCATTCCTATTCCTGAAGACAAGGGATTGAAAGGGGATTAAAAGCATCTGTGTTATAGAATAAAGCCATTAAACCATGAAAAGGGAGCATATTCTACAACCATAAAAAGTGATCTACATGCATGAAAACTGATCTACATTAAGCATAAACATATTTTAAGCTATTATAAATGCAAACAAGGAAATTTGGAAGCAATATCAAAGGTGAAACAATGCAGAAATAGTGACCGTTCCTGGGTGAGCCAGATAAACCTACAATCTTGGGGACCTCAAATCCTGCATCAAAACTCCTCCAAATTACCTCAAATTTGGACCAGAGGTTCCTCTAGACATTCCCAAGGGGTCTATGGAGGAATTTCTCTGAAATTCCAATCTATTTGGTGACCATCCCTAGGTGTGACATACACAGACTGCTCACCGTCCCCAGGTGGGGCGGTCACAAAACTGCCTTAGTTTTGTCACCTATGCCTATGGAAATTGGTCCAAAACTTGGGTAGGGGTGTTGTCGACATATGGGGCCAAAGAATACTTCAATTTGGCCGGTTTGGAATTGGTGGATCGAGCCTATTGCCCCTGAAATCACCTTCGAATGAAGAGGGTTTCAAGGCTAGGGAAAGGGTGAGTTTTGGTTTGCAAATAGTGAGGGTTGATTTGTGCAGCACTTCGTTGCATAAATCATCAAAGTCTCCTCTTTTGAAATGAGGGTTTGGACCTCATTTTATAGCCCAAAAGGGCATCTAGGACAAAATGGCATGTTTGGCCATGCGAGGCAGGTGGCGCCATGTGTCCTAATCTCGTCATTGATTGATGAGGGGAAGGTTACCCCTTTGGGGCTCCCAATCTACTACCTCACTATCCATTTGTAGGTCCCCAATCAATTTGGGGTGATTGGATACATTAATGGCAGTATTTGATTACCATTTAGTGCATCCTTTGACTTTTTCAAGGGTCCAGTTAGGGGCCATCCCACCCAGGGATGGTTATGGATGGTCGTCCCTGGGTGGGACGGTCACCAACTGTGACCATCCCTTGGTGGGACGGTCACCAGGAGGTGCCCCAAAACTGCCCTAAACTGCTAGGAACCCTCCAAACTAAGTTTTGGAGCCTTTTGGAAGCATTTTTCTAGCCTATAGGGGTGCCCAATAGGGCCATATGTTGTCGATAAGAGGGCATATGTGATGCATTGATAGTCTTATCCGATTTACGTGATTTAGGTGTCTATAGATGCCCCATTTTTGGGATGCATAATGTGAAACAAAGCATTGAGCAAAAATAGATCACTAAATCATCAAATGATCAAGGTTTTTCATTAACCTAATCAACTTTGGATGCCTCCATTGTGGAAAGAGCATACATTCTTAGAATCCTTTCTATTGACATAGTCAAAGGATCGATTGTAGGTATACCTTTCAATCGTGTTGTAATGACAGTCTTATGGGGCTTAGGGCATACTAGGTCTTGGTGCCTTGTATTCTTGTAAACCTTTACATGGGTCAATTCTTGAGGTTTCAAGGAGGTCAAGCCTATTTAATTTGCTTCTTATGCTGATTTCTTTGCCCCAACATGGGCTTGAAAATTTATCTTTAGCCAAGATTCTTTTGAATGCATGGAATTTACACTTCTGAGTGTTTTAATGTTGATTCAATTTTTGAATTCATTATTATGACTACCCCCTCAAGTGATGAGTCAATGAGGGCATGAAAAATTCTAAAGCGATGAGTCACTTGACACATATGACTTAATTGGGGTAACTCTTTGTTTTGCCCATGGTACTAAATACCTGTTTGGAGGTGATTTTTGACTATTTTGATGAATAGTTTTGGAAGAAAAAGGCCAAATATCTCATTCTTGTGGAGTGGTCCAGCCATGGAGGCCTTCTTGGGGACTAAAATAGAGTCTTATGATGCATCCAAAATTATTATAGGTTCAGTCTTGATCCCTCCAATTTTCTTGCCCATTCTACCTTGTTTTTGGTGGGTTTTTGGCCCATTTTTTGAGTTTTTTAATGTTTTTTAGTGCAATTTTCTTGTGGCCATCCTTGGGGGGATGAGGACAGAATTAATGACCATCCCAAGGTGGTATAGCCAGCCAAAAATGTGCTCATCCCACCCAGGGGCGGTCGACTTCTTTTAGAGCTATAAAAGGCCAAAAAGGGCCATTTGAGCTCATTTGTGCATGCTACTTGGAGAATTTGGAGAGGAGAGGAGTAGGAGAGGGAGTTATGAAGTAGGTTTATATAAAAATCTCAACCTACAACATGATACAACCATCGGACATGTCAGGCGGTGGAGCCGGTGCGAAACGGGTATGGATTACATGCTTTTCTCTGCCCTATTTTATTATGTTTTTGCAATTTCTGCTATAATTTCATGACTACAGCCATAAACAAGGTTAAGAAACCCTAGGAGGACTAAAATATATGAAATTTACCTTTTATTTATGTTTTATTTGCAAAAAATTAGGAGTAAATACCAATTTTTTGTGTTTTTTAGGGTTTTTAGGGTATTTTTAGGGGTCAAATTGACCCTATTTTACCCCTATTTGGGGACCGTCCCTGTAAGGGACGGTCACTGGTGGCCATCCTTGGGTGGGATGGCTACCAAATTTGGGGCCGTCCCTGGGTGGGACGGCCAAAAAATGGGCCAAAAAGGGCCCATTTCTATGCATTTTTTTGGTGTTTTTAAAGCAAAATTTTGCATTTTTAGGGTATTTTTGACACCCTACTTTGCATGAACAGATAGTTAGGAGTTGGTACAGGGTACCGAGTCTCTTTCAGGTCACTAGAGACCATTTTACTACTACATACTAGCATTGGCTTGATGCCATCGATCTAAAGCAAGTTACGCGGTTAGATCCCATGGTGGGAGACCGCGCCTATCTGACTGCTTTGATAGACCTATGGGACCCTCGTACTAATACTTTCCATTTAGCTATGGGGGAGATGATAGTGAAACTAGAGGATGTATATCAGATACTATGTATTTTTATAGAGGGGCGCTAGATAGTATCTTCTTTGATAGAGCGATGAGAGGTCATAGTACGGAGGTACTTCGGAGCGCGTTGGGAGGATGTATTGATTGATCTTCTCAACGAGGGATTCTAGTGGCTAGATGGTACTGAGGTGGTGTGCTTGGAATTAGGCACACTTTTTTGATGACCTTGATCAGCAACATGTTGCTACCCGACTCTTCAGGAGCTAGGTTCCCATGGAACCTAATAGAGCTGGTTTTTACTCTGGTGGATTGCATAGAGGATGAGCCCATAGTTATGGCTTGGGGTCCTACTTTATTGGCACAGCTATATGATGAGTTGTATGAGATCCACTCTCATGGGTGGAAGGGTTTGGGTTATAGTTTCCTACTACAAGCTTGGGCTTGGTAGCATATTGCAGTGGAGAGACCACGGGGACTACCATGGACCTCTCGAGTAGAGCTACCAGATAGGGAGATTGGCTATGGGGAGCTATGGAAGAGGTCATGCGAGTCAGGGCATAGCTGATGATATGTTGGGGAGGTAGAGCACTATGCAGAGGATTTTGCATGGCTCAGGGTAGTGGACATTGAGTGGAGATCCTATAGGGATTGTCCTGACTAGAGGGAGGCTGAGACACATCTACGTCGAGTTTGGTGAGGTAGATGGTTGATAGGATGACATGGCACAGAGCGAGAGTACTTCCCTTATGATCATGTGCTATGATAGTTTGGGCTATGCCAGGGGTTTCCTAGGGAGCCGATGGTCTACCATCATCATGGGGATGAGAGGACTCTAGTATGGCCTGTGGTAGAGGACTTGGGAGATGAGTCAGATCCTGAGGTGGCATTTTTTAATTTAGATGATGCAGGCACTATAGAGGAGTATGACGCATGGTGGGTCATACAGTAGTGGTGAGGGGAGGGACCACTAGGAGGGGATGTAGCTACCAGGGTAGCGGATGTAGCTAGGGGTGCTCCAAATGAGGAGGACATTGGTGAGTCTCCTGATGATGAGGAGACAGACATAGGTGAGCGAGCCATGCGTCAGCGTGTGTCAGTGGATAGGGTGGAGCTGATAGATGTACAGGATCCAATGGGATTTGATGAGGGAGACTTGGGGGATCAGGGTATGTAGGCACAGCTAGCAGCACAAGATGCTATGATTATAGAGCTATAGAGTGATCAAGCATTACTATAGGTATAGGTGCAGAGTGCATAGGTTGATATGGAGAGGCAGGCAATAGTGATAGCTACACTTTAGGCACAGGTCGATGGATAGGGCCCTAGCCATGGGGAGTCCAGCAGTGGTGATCTAGCCAGGATGCAGGAGGAGATAGCACATCTCCAGGGTTTGGTGGTGACCTATCAGACTAGGTGTCGAGAGGAGCACACCTATATGGATATGATGGAGGATGAGATAGTGCACTGTAAGGGGTGCATACCAGATCGGGCATTAGCCATTGGATCACAACATAGCCAGGGGAGTGAGACGGGACACTCATCTACTCGGATGAGGGCTTCAAGCACTTCTCAGAGGATGGAGGTATCTAGAGGTAGTAGATCAGGGGGTAGCAGGTCTAGGAGCTCATGATGGACTCATACTGAGAGCAGAGGAGAGAGTCGAGGTACCGGTCCTATGTGACCATGGTTAGTAGACTCTGATGGTTCTTTTTGGACTTTTTGGGTTGCAAAGTCGGATGACTCACTTTTATTGTAGCCTATGGGTAGTTTATGGACTATGATGTAGCTTTTTTGGCTTTTACATATAATATATATATATATATATATATATATGACTTTGCTTTTATCATTATGTCATATTTTACTACTTTATGATATGAATGCAATGCTTATATTTGCTTTATGATGTTATGATGGATATCTAACATGGATGCATGTATTTATCCGATGATGTGATTTGATGATATGTAGATGTGGATGCTTTATTTATATGCTTTTGTAAATTAAAATATATGCATAAAATAGTCAGTGGCCATCTAAATATTATTGCTAATATTTAACCGGTATCTATCCTAGCTTATGAACATCACTTAATGAACAAAAGTGTAAATGTGTATGATTGGAAGTAATGATTGATTAGATTTAATTTTGTATGATGGATTTGTGATGACTATTTTGATGCATTATATGCTAGCACCATAGACTATACAAAATGTATCTTTGTTATTTTCATGTTATTATAACACTTTATTTAATGGACTTTGTAATTTTGATAAACATGTGACAACATGATGTAAAATAAAATGGATAATGTAATGTGATATGATATTATTTGATAGTTTTGAAGAGACTCAAACACTCTAGTTACCTAATCAAAAGTCATATACTAACTATACAAGATATTTTGACAAAGTATGCACCTACTAAGATAACCAAGATAATCAATATCCCTATGTGTGCACGTGAGTTCATTACCATGATAACACATAAGATTACCCTAGTGCAAATGGGATTTATTCAGCCCATCGACACTAGAGATCATTCTGTGAGTCTCATTATCCTGAGTTTTCGTACTTAGTTGGATTAGACCACTATATAACCTAGGTTACAACAAGCTAGCTCATCCACATTCAAACATTGGTCTATACCTAAACAAGTTGTTTAAGTGATAGACATATCATCATGTGGGAGGCTACCACCATTGACAAGTAGGCTATCCACCAAACCTGTAATGAGGATCACCTTATGGTTCTCTAATGTTGAGAATTCTAGGGATTCAAGTTCAAGACTCCCTTCTTTTCTTTTAACTTTGACTTTCTCAAGGGAGTTGCTCATTTTGATTTGGTGAGCAAGGGATTTTAGTAGTGGTGAGAACCACTATTTCTTTTTGCTTTTCCTAGTGATAATAATCATTGTTTCTTTATACATATTTTGAAGTGATAATAATCACTATTTCTTGTTGGAGTACTTTGAAGGGTAATAATCACTATTGAATTTTCTCTTTGGGATACTTGCCCCAGTGTAGGGCAAGGGATTTATGGGTAAGGAGGAACTTGTCCTTTTGTCAATTCTCAGCATATTTGAACCATTCACACAGGGGGATGAGCAAGATAACCTTTTCACTTGAAAGTAACCTAGACTACTTTATTATTTTCATCTTTCCTTGCGCTAGACTTGGATATATTAATGTGAAAATGTGTTGGGATTTTGATGTATACCAAGAATTATCCAAGCAGGATTCTACCTTCTAAAGATCATGATAGCTTTCTACAAAATCTGAGAAGACAACTAGATATGGCTGAGTGACCGAAAAACTTTAACTATGCTTTACTAACAATGGCTAAGTGACGGGAAGCAAACATATAATATAAATGTAAATGGTATATGTAATGTAAATAGGTGGTAATATTGACTCATAATAACAATGATTTTAATGGATGCCTAGTGTACAGACCTGGTGCTAGACATGTATGATCAATTTGGAATGATGCATAATGCAATGATGAGAATGCCTAATGCAATTTATATGAAGTGCAATGAAGCAATATTTTTGTATTTTGATGATTTTAATGATGTTTTTGAAATTTTTGATATATATGTATATACATGTTGACCAATGGGCTTAATGAATGCCATTGGGGCTTTTGGGTGACCAAAGGGCTTATAGACGCCTTTGGAGCATTTTGGGATGACCTAGGCAATCGTAGACTGCCTAGGAACGTTTTAGTTTGACCTAGACAATTATAGACCGCCTAGGGACATTTGATGGGGACCAAAGGGCTTATAGATGCCTTTGGGGATTTTTGGATTGACCTAGATGATCGTAGATAGTCTAGGAGCATTTTTATTTGACCTAGATGGTCATTGACCACTAGGAGCATTTTGGGTGACCTAGATGGTCAACGACACTTAGAAAGTGTCTACGACTACCTAGGGGTATTTGATTGTGACCAAAGGGCTTATAGATGCCTTTGGAGCTTTTAAGGTTGACCTAGATGATCGTAGATAGTCTAAGGCCTTTTTATTTGACCTAGATGGTCAAATACCACTAGGAGCCTTTTAGGTGACCTAGATGGTCAACGACACTTAGAAAGTGTCTACTACTACCTAGGGGCATTTGATTGTGACCAAAGGGCTTATAAATGCCTTTGGAGATTTTGAGGTTGACCTAGATGATCGTAGATAGTCTAGGGGATTTTTATTTGACCTAGATGATCAAAGACCGCTAGGAGCATTTTGGGTGACCTAGATGGTCAACGACACTTAGAAAGTGTCTACGACTACCTAGGGGTATTTGGTTGTGACCAAAGGGCTTATAGATGCCTTTGGAGCTTTTAAGGTTGACCTAGATGATCGTAGATAGTCTAGGGGATTTTTTATTTGACCTAGATGGTCAAAGACCGCTAGGAGCCTTTTAGGTGACCTAGATGGTCAGCGACACTTAGAAAGTGTCTACGACTACCTAGGGGCATTTTGTTGTGACCAAAGGGCTTATAGATGCCTTTGGAGATTTTAAGGTTGACCTAGATGATCATAGATAGTCTAGGGGTTTTTTTATTTGACCTAGATGGTCAAAGACCACTAGGAGCATTTTAGGTGACCTAGACGGTCAATGACACTTAGAAAGTGTCTACGACTACCTAGGGGTATTTGGTTGTGACCAAAGGGCTTATAGATACCTTTGGAGCTTTTAAGGTTGACCTAGATGATCGTAGATAGTCTAGGGGCTTTTTTATTTGACCTAGATGGTCAAAGACCGCTAGGAGCCTTTTAGGTGACCTAGATGGTCATCGACACTTAGAAAGTGTCTATGACTACCTAGGGGTATTTGATTGTGACCAAAGGGCTTATAGATGCCTTTGGAGATTTTAAGGTTGACCTAGATGATCATAGATAGTCTAGGGGCTTTTTATTTGACCTAGATGGTCAAAGACCGCTAGGAGCCTTTTAGGTGACCTAGATGGTCAATGACACTTAAAAAGTGTCTACGACTGCCTAGGGGCATTTTTTTGTGACCAAAGGGCTTATAGATACCTTTGGAGCTTTTGAGGTTGATCTAGATTATCGTAGATAGTCTAAGGGCTTTTTTATTTGACCTAGATGGTCAAAGAATGCTGGAACCTTTTAGGTGACCTAGAAGGTCAGCGACACTTAGAAAGTGTCTACGACTACCTAGGGACATTTTATTATGACTAAAGGACTTATAGATGCCTTTGGAGATCTTGAGGTTGACCTAGAAAATCGTAGATAGTCTAGGGGATTTTTTATTTGACCTAGATGGTCAAAGACCGCTAGGAGCCTTTTAGGTGACCTAGACAATCAGTGACACTTAGAAAGTGTCTATGACTGCCTAGGGGTATTTTATGGTGCTCTAAGCATGAAATGGTTGCAAATGACTTATATCCATGGGTTTAGGATATTCACTTCCTTTTATGTATGCTAAGAGATAAGTTCTAGGTCTAGTCTGGATTGTGATGATGAATGGATGTAACCAGTTTGCTGCAAATTTGTCTCACAAATTGGAGGGAAAATTTGAGTTTTGTTGGTTCTCTTTTAGAACTAAATCACCTACTTGAAAGTCTCTTTGATGTACTTTCAAGTTGTAACATCTCTAAATATGTTCCCGATAAATACGTAGATGCTCAAGGGCATTTACACATCATTCATCAAGTAATGTTAACTGATCTAAATGAGCTTGCCTAGTTGTATCATCATCGATGAATTCCTGCATGGAAATGGGTAGCGATGGAATCTCTAACTCCAGAGGCATGATGTCTTTAGCACCATACACTAGTGAAAATGAAGTTGCCCCAGTGGGTGTTTGAATGCTAGTGCGATAAGCCCAAAGGGCAAGAGGTAATTGATTATGCCAATCTTTATGATTTTCCTTGATGGTTTTCTTCAAGATGGCTACTACTATTTTATTTGATGCCTCTGCTTACCTATTGGCTTGCAGATAATAGGGTGTGGAAAATCTATGCTTTATGTTATACATTTTTGTTAACACATGCCCATCCTTATTTTTAAAGGGGGTTCCATTATCCAACATTATTTTCGATGGAATACCAAAATGACATATGATATTATGTAGCATGAACTTTGCAATGCGAGGTCCAGTCATTGTGGTGAGGGGAATTGCCTCCACCCATTTTGTGAAGTACTTGATTGCCGTTATGATAAACGTGTGATGGCCCGATGAGGCAGGTGAGATTTTTCCAATTAAATCAAACCCCCATTGTGCAAATGGCCAGACCGATTGAATTGGTTGTAAGGCCTGTGAAGACATGTGTGTCAAATTTGTATGATGTTGACACTTCACACACTTCTTAACATAAGCGCAAGAATATTTATATAAAGTTGGCCAATAATAGCCCATGCAAAGAATGCGATTAGCGATGTCCATGCCACTAAATTGGCCACCACATGTACCATCGTGTGCTTGGATGATGGCCCAACCTGACTCCTCTGAGTCTAAGCAATGAAGGAGGATACCTTCATAACTCTAATGATACATTATATCTCCTAATAAGACATATTTTTTTGCCTTTTTTTTGAATTCTTGCTTTGTGGCATGCAAAAATCCAAGTGGAATATTACCCATCTTAAGATAATTTTTAATCTGGATGGCCCAATATTGCTTTGAAGAAGCCTCAATATTATAAATCATGCTATCCTTTTGATGTTTGTCTCGTGCGAATGTTGATTGAGAGTGAAATTGGAGATATAGTGTTGTGCTATATCAAAAGGAGTATGAGGGAACAAAGACCCCCAGTTAGCATTATTCAAATATTGGTGTAGTTGAGAGAACCTTTCATGGGAAGGCTTAATATGAATCATGTGAACAATTGGTATAGCATTATGCTCTTCACACTCATTCACATATTGCGCTAGCATTTTTACTTAGATAGTTGTGGTATCATCTGAAGGGTCATGCAGGATTAACCACCCTAAGGAAGCCATTGTATCCGCAAAATGATTAGATGAGCGAGGGAGTGCCTCTATATCATACCATTCAAATTTGACTAGGATTTTGTCCACTAGGGCTTTGTAGGCTTGCAAGATAGGACACCTACACTAGAATATCCCTTTAACCTGATTTACTATGAGCAAGGAATCACCAAAAATGTTCAACTTTGTTATGTTCATGGCGATTGTCATTTGAAGTCCTATGATGAGAGCTTCATACTCGACATTTTTGTTAGTACAAGGAAAATTGAGTTTAAACAAAAGAGGTATGGGAGCCCCTTACGGTGTGAAAACATGATACCTGCACCACCACCTTGCTCGCATTTAGAACCATTGAAGAATAGAGTTATGTCTACCTATGAATTAGGTTCGAAATAATCAGGTGATTTTGAGATATGAAATACTCTGTCATTAGAAAGTTCTATATTTAGAGGCTGATCATCCTATAGAGGAGCCTCTGCTAGTTGATCAACTATGACCTATTATTTGATAGATTTTTGTCCAATGAACTCTAGGTCAAATTCCATCAACAACATTATCCATTTTGTCATGCGACTATTATGATATTTTTGACTCATCATGTAGCGCAATGGATTTTATTTAGATATGACATATGTGGTATGATTTTTTTTTTAAGAAAGTGAAAAGCTTATATTAATACAAAGAGTATATACAAGAGGGATCGAAAACATCCCAACCAAGAACCAGGAAGCAAGAAGCCAGCACAAAGGGCAAAAGGGCAGCACTTCCCAACACAAAGCACAAGAAGAAAACCAGGCACGAAATCACGACAGTCAAGGCAGCCAAAGCCACAACCGGGAAACCGGTCGCGAAATCGTGACATGTCATGAAATCGTGACATGTCGCAAAATCACGACAGCCAAAGCCAACAACTCCTGACCACCAACATTGTCACGATATCGCGATGGGTTCTCCTCAGAGCAGTCATCCCTCAAAAATGTCGCGATATCGCGACACATTTTCCGTTTGCCCCCTTTACGCCAAAAGTGTTGCGAAATCGTGACAAGATTATCAATCTGCAACTAGTCCTCCCAAGTGTCACAAAATCGTGACGAATTATCCTCATGATGCACAAGATCCAAAATGGTCACGAAATCGTGACATCTTTTCCAGAAGTCTTCAGTGCGCCAAATGTGTCACGAAATCGTGACAGTTCTTTTATCTGGCTCCCAGGCATCAAAAACGTCACGATATCGCGACGGATTTTCCCCTTGTCTCCGAAACACAAAAACCGTCGCGATATCATGACTATTTTCCTCCTTGTTGCCCCTGCTCTCAAAGCGTCACGAAATCGTGACGAGAACCTTCCAAATGTCGTGGCAACAACAATTGTCGCGATATCATGACGATTTTTCCCCTTGTCTCCAAAAAACAAAAACCGTCGCGATATCATGACTGTTTTTCTCCTTGATGCCCCTGCGATCAACGCGTTGTGAAATCGTGACAGAAACCATCCAAAGGCCGTGGCGACAAAATTTGTCACGATATCGTGACGATTTTTCCCCTTGTCTCTGAAACACAAAAACCGTCGCGATATCGCGACTGTTTTCCTTCTTGATGCCCCTGCGCTCAAAGCATCATGAAATCGTGACGAAAACCTTCCAAATGCCGTGGCGACAAAACTTGTTGTGATATCACGACGGTTTTTCCCCTTGTCTCCGAAACACAAAAATCGTCGCGATATCGTGACTGTTTTCCTCCTTGTTTCCCCTGCGCTCAAACTTGTCGTGATATCGCGACAATTTTTCCTTTTGTCTCCGAAACACAAAAATCATTGTGATATCGCGACTATTTTCCTCCTTATTGCCCCTGCGCTCAAAGCGTCACGAAATCACGACAGAAACCTTCCCAAGGCCGTGGCGACAAAACCTGTCATGATATCGCGATAGTTTCCTACCAAGGGCCGCGACAGCAAAGCAGGTCACAAAAACATGACAAAAATCATCCTTAGTACAAAAATTTCTCATTGATTCAAGAATTTTGCAAGTCCCTATCGAATCTCAGCATTTTCCACAGGCATGTCACTGTGTAGCTAAACTCCAACCTCCTTTTCCGCACCCATATTTGCAAGGAAATTAGCCGCCGAATTTAAGTCACGACTCACATGGATAGGGATCACATCTTCTAATTCCTTCCAAAGGTCCTTGATTTGAGAGACTAAAATCTGTATCTTCCAAACTTTCAAAGCAAAGTTCCTCAAACAATCAAGAGCGCCAACCAGAATTTGAGAATCTGTCTCAAGGAGTATCTTTCTGTATCCCTGCTTGACAGCCCAGATGGAAGCAATTTTGATAGCATAGGCTTCGGCTTCATTATTGGTGGCTCTACCCAGACCCTGTAGTTCCCAGTAAAGCACAGTTCCAGCATGATCACGGCACACCACCAATTCCAGCATTGCTCGGATTGCCCTTTGTAGCTTCGTCTGTGTTAATTATAACCCAGCCTGCTGGGGGGGGCTTTCAACTGGCTATGTTCTTTCTAACCTATGCAATAGCTCTCTCTTCTTGAGGACCCAGCTCAACCGTAATTTCCTCATCAGCATATATGGCAACCGTCTCTATGACTTTGCTACAGATAACCTACCATATTCCATCAAGCGAGGAGAAGGTCTCTCTAAAGATTCGAGCATTTCTTTCCAGCCACACTTGCCACCAGATGAAGGAAAGACCAAGATCCCACCCCAGACGGAGGGCTTTAGATTTAAATCTGCCTTTCTTCCATCTTTGCCAGATATTGTTCCAAGTCAGAGCACCATTACTCTGGAGTTTAAAAAAGGAAAACCACCGATTCCAAATCTGACCTGTGAAAGAGCACTCAAACATCAAATGATCAGCAGTCTCCTCATTCTTATGAAATAAAATACACTGAGAAGGGCCAATGATTCCTCTGTTTTTGAGGAAATCGAAGGTGAGAATGCCATTGTGCATAAAATTCCAGGAAAAGAAGTTCACTTTCGGCCAGCACTTGGAATGCCAAATCTTCTTCCAATATTGAACCGGAAATGAATGCGAGGGAGGCTCTGGGAGGATCTGATCATATCCAGCCTTCACAGTATAAACCCCAAGGTTCCCATGGCCCCAAGATAACTCATCCTCTTCATATCTGCCCGTGAGAAACTGTGCTGTCAAGATGTTGGTCAAAATGGTTGCTAGCGCCGGAGGGATTGTGACCGGCCACTCCTCCAACCGCTTAAACTTCTTGAATTTATACTCACCCAACTGGCTAGTGATGAGACATACGTGGTATGATTAAGAATATAATGGCATAGCATTTTTATGGTAAAGACCACTACTAAGCATAGCTTCTCAATGTATGCATATTTAATTTCATAGTTGACCAGTGTGTGGTTAATGTAATAAGTAGCCTGTTCTTTGTGGAATTCATTCTTTTGGGACAACATGGTGCTCAAAGCCAAATCAGTAGCTGAGATGTATAAATAGAATGGCACTCCTGGTCATGGTGGATCCAATACAGGCGGTGAAGCCAGGTATTGTTTAATTTTGTCAAAGGTATTTTGACATTCTTTGCCCCAATGAAATAAGACCCCCTTGTGTATAAACCTATTCATGGGTCGACACTTATCCGATAATTACGCTATAAAGAATTTTATGTATGTGAAATTTCCTTACAAACTACGTAGTTGCTTAATTATTATGGGGGAGGCATTTCTAATATTACCTTGACCTTGTTTGGATCTACCTGTATGCCTCACTTGGAGACTAAGAATCTCAAAATTTCACCAGATGTGACACCAAATACACACTTTTTGGGATTAAGTCTAACATTGTGCTCGATGAGGCGATCTAGGATCTTACACAATACATTGAGATGTTCATGGCGTAGTAAATATTTTTTCAATAAATCATCCATTTAATCTTCTAAAATCTTGTGCATGTAGTCATGGAAGATATATGTCATGGCTTATTGGTAGGTGGCACCAGCGTTCTTAAGGCCAAAAGGCATGACCTTGTAACAGAATGTCCCCAAGGCATTGTGAACACCATTTTGATTTGGTATTCTAGATTAATATGAATTTGATTATATCCAAAAAATCCATCCATTAGGGATAGCATTTAATTCTTGCTATTGCATCTACCAATGCATCGATGTTAAGTAAAGGAAATTCATCCTTAGGACTCGCTTTGTTAAGATCTTGAAAGTCGATGCAAATGTGAATCCTCCCATCAAGATTTTTTATGGGAACCATGTTTGAAACCCATGGTGGATAATCTACTAAGATGATGATATTAGTGTCCAACAGTTTTTATAATTCATCTTTCACCATTAAGGCTACTATTGAGTGCATTTTTCATAACTTTTGTTTAATAGGTTTGATCTTGGGGTCTAATATAAGATCATGCATGACTATATTTGGGTCTAGTCTTGGCATATATTTATATGACCAAGCAAAAGCTTTAGTCCTTTCTTTCAATGCAGTTGTGAAATCATCTTGTTCACTTAGGGAGAGACCTTCCCCTAATTTAATGGTATGGGGATTATCGGGATATGTATCAATATCCCTATCAATTGTTGGCTCAATTGACATGTGAGACCCATCCTCAAACTGATGTGGGGTGGGAATTAAGTGAATGTCATTAGCTAGAATTGCTTCTTCCATAGGAAATTTAGGGTAAACCTCAGCTTGAAAAATATCCTGAGTAGTTCTTGAAGAAAAGTTGAATGGTTGTAACATTTCCTCACAAGGCCAATACTTTGAGGATGATGGAGAAGAATTTTCTTGATCAAAGTCAATTACCTCTAAATCAAGATGCAATGGCTTGGATGGGTTATTCAGATTCACCAATGGTATCATTAAATATATGGAAATCATATTTATGGATACATGATCTCCTACTATAGGGCGAGTGGGTCTAGAGACTTGATGTTGTCTCATAACTCACTAATGTGGCTTGGGTGGAAGTGGAATAACTAGTGGTGGCCTATGTGAAAGAGGGTGAGCTTGCTCTTCATGAGGCAAAATTTGGTGTCAGATGGGTCCTTGGACAATGAATAACATATGAATATAATATTCATCCTCGTCATCCAAAGGGAACACATGCTCATATTCATAATTTGAGCTATGGCAGTTAATGGGTGTGACACCATAATCATCTTTGTCATCACTCATTCATTCGTGATGGGGACCTTGGTCTTATTCCTCACTATCATATTGCAAGGTGTGTGAGATCTCCCCCACTTCATGAGGTTGGGTGACATCATTGGAAATACCTTGATCTATCATTTCTATGGGGAAATGATCTCCCAAGGAATTGTAGGCCCAAAATGGCCACATACTTTGTAAATTTTTGTATAATTTTGACTAAGTGATAAAATCATTATTTTGCAAACCTTGTAGTATGCTTTGAAGTAGAACCGGGTTTGAAGATATAAATCCGCTCAGAAGTTAGTGAAGTTTTCATGTTTGGAGTGATTCTAGGTGACTTCACTCCTACTCTGAAATGAAGACAGATCTCAAATCCATAAAAGTTCCTAAGAGACGATGATGTCAGTGGTGAAAAATTGTGGAATGGCAATTCTAAGAAGGTCCTTCAGATTCGCACTATTTTAAAAATCTGCAAAAGTTTCAAGGAGATGATGACATCACTGGCAAAAAAGTGCAGATTGGTGATTCAAGGAATGAACAAGTATTTCCTTTCCAAAATGAAGATAAGACGGGGTGGCGAAATAATAAAAGTATAGATTTGTGATGAAATAAGGTATGTGAATAAATCCAAACTTGGATTGGCAATTGACATAATGCGCTCATTCCATCCAGAATGAAATCTGCAAAAGATAATGGAAAGAGGTGATGTCATCAATATTATAATGCGGATTAAAGAATATGAGGTGGAAGATAAAGATCCCAAAGTGGATTCGAGGTTCAGATATTCGGGTTGGATATTCTACTATTTCTAATCAAAAATATGATGTCATCAATTTTAAATCAGAATGGCATTTAGCTTGTGCCGAATTGAATCTGAATCATGCTATGAAGAAGATCAATGATGGAGATTAAGTTGCCAAATCTTGGTTATTTTAAAGATATTATTGCATCAAAATTATAACAGTCAGCTGAAATATGAAGCATCAAGGGTTTCCAAGAAGATAAAACTAGAGGTAGTTATAGATCGATTATGGTAATTCACTCCCAAGAAGGATCGATGGAAACACGTGATCTTTAACGGCCTGAGCTTCAGTTCCATTGAGCAATCAGCAAGTTGTAGAGATCTCGAGCTGTCATGGTAGACTTTCTTTCAGTGGATTTCCTAGAGGATGGACCAATGAGCTAATGCTAGCTAAAATCTTTGTTGTACTATTGTAACAAGATTATGTGTATTGTTTCTTTATTATTGTAATAATAAAACTATAAGTAGAGGTCGAACCCTCATTTTTAAGGGTCGGCTCTAGCGTGTTTGCCTGTACTATTGTAAATATTCTTGAAGAGTTGAATGAAAGGAGCAATACATTGATATTCACCTCAAGTTCATGTTCTCATGCTTGATGTCAAGGTTCGGATTTCATAGTTGAATTTACGTAAATACTTAGATGGTTAGTTTGTGCCTATTTTGGATTACTAGTTGTTATAAGTAATTGAAATCTACTTTGAGTCTGTTCTATGTTATTAGAAAGTACATTTCTCTGAAATCTAGGTGTTTGGTGAATTCTATTATTTGGATTATCATTCCCTATATATTGAAATTGCTTGTTGTAATATTTCTCTGATGTGTTTTAATATATGAAATAATCTATTTTGGGATAAATGTTGATCTGAGTATATGTCCTTAGTATGGTTTTTTGGGAGCTTTTTATGATAGTGCAATGTTGTTAACCTATCCGTACACTATTATCCATATCTCTCTAACCCTAAAATTCTCTTACCCTAAACTCCAAAACCTAAATGAGCATAATTATGTCAAAAAATTGCTAAGTTGACAAGGAACCAACCTACTCTGGAGGTTGGATTTGAAACCCATGTATTGGTCCATATAATGTTGAGTGTTGACCTGCAACTATCAGGTGCAAGCCTAGATAGAAAGTAGGAAGATAGATAGCCATAGTACTAAGTGAAAAATTGGTGCAATTCAGTGCCCAACAGTTTTTGGCATGCTTGGTGGGACTAGTTCACAAGGAACACGTAATCCATCTAAAGAGTTATTTTTATCTCAACCCGAAGGAATCAAGATTTTGTGAATTGTATTGACCTTATTAGTGGAGAAAAGAAAGTTCACCTGGTGACTTCCTAGTCAGAAAACCCTAAAAAAGTATTGTAGACCAGTACCCTTTCATGTATACCAGGTATTTCAAGAGAAACAACCCTGATTCTTTCTTTCATTGTGAGTTACCTCAAAGAGGGGATGCTGTTATCAGAAGTTTAGATCAAGATTTTATTGAGGAAGAAGAGCTCCTGGAAGAAAACCTAATAGTTCCCCCAAGAAGACCTATAGCCAAAAATATGGCACATAATGTGGCTCCTAATCAACCACTTCAAAAGTACCCTAATTGGGATTCAATTGGGCCCCTTATATTAGCCCAAATAGATGCCATTCCCTAAGCTATATCTAAGGCAACCCCCACGTATGATGGATTTGGAAAATCAACTTATGAGCACTGCCAATATATCCTGAATCTGGTAGCAATCCACAACATAAAATAATAAAATATTATTGTTAGAATTCTAGCCTTGTCCTTTCGTGGAAAGATATTGCATTGGTTTAGAACTCTGGAAGATAATTCTATTAATTCATGGAAATAATTGGTTGAGCCATTCATAGAAGAATTTAATGAATCTGCTGATCCATTTTTCCTACTAAATCAATTTACAACCATGCAAAAAACCCAACAAGAAATGGTCTTAGATTTTAATTTAAGATTTAGCAGAACATGGAAGAGAATTCCCCCCACTTCTAGACCAGTTGCATGTTTGGATTATATGTATTATATTCATGCCTTGGGATCATAGCTAGATTTGCAAACACAAAAATATAGAGTAGAATCCTTCCCCCAAGTTTATAATGTCGCTGTCCATACTGAAAATATCCTAATCAATATGGGAATAATTCCCCCCAAAACTGTGTTGCCCTATAACTCAAAAACCAATAGTGGCCATGAGCAATCCAAAATTCCCTTCTACATGGACCCCCTTTCTTTACCATCTCCATCTCCACAAATGAATCCAATTCCTTGGTCTAAACTTGTATCCTCTACACCTCTTTTTCCTCCACTTCCTTTTCAACCTTCTCAAGAATTGTCTGCTATTCTTGATATACAAAATACCATGAAAAATCTGAGTAACCAAATGAATTATATGGAAAAGAGAGATCGGGAGAGATCACAACAGAGGAGATTCCAATATGTAAACAAAGATAAAAGGCTTGGTCCTAGTAATAGTACTGTGGTTAGGGTGAATGCAACATATGAGGAGCCAGAGTGTTTTGTAGACACCACTCTTGCAAATGTTTGGTGTTTGGTATGCAATGATCCCTAGGACTCATAATATTATGTGATGTATCAACACCATGTTCAAAAAGCTATGGATCAAGCTGAAAGGAATCAAAAGGGGAGGGTTAATATGTTATGGCACCCTAATAAGATCATGGTCAAAAAATAGTTAGAGGAAGAAATTTTGATTGCTATTATGACAAGGTATGAAAAGAAAGCTTTACAAGTAGACCCCCAGAAGATGGGAAAATTCCAGGTCCCTTCTCAAAATAAAGTTGACTTCCCCCTCAAAGCAGTGACACTTTTCCTATTCCTCAACCTAGAGGGAAGGAGAAGACAAATAGTCTCCCTAAAAATCCCAAAAGAGAAATAGAAGGAGACAATGATATCCAAGGGTGAGGATCAATAAAGGCTTAGGTTCCCCTCTATTACCAAAAGACAAATATTAGAGGCAAATCAACAATACAAAAGGAAATATGGTGAGCCAGACAGAGAACTGGAAAGAATATCCCTGACCAATTATGAGTACAACATAGTTGAGGAGATGAAAAGGATTCCATCAAAAGCTAGCCTATATGACACTCTTTTCATTATGGGCAAGATTTACCTGCTTAAATCTTCCCTCAACAAAAATCCCCAGAACAGACCAACCACCACCATCCTCAACATACCACTAAAAAATAAATAAATGACACCTATTTTTCTAAAAAACAAACCTCCCCCTTTCTACATATCCTTAAGAATGGAAGTATGGGTAGTCCAAAATTTTATGATTGATTCAGGAGCATCAACCACAGTTATGCCTAAGGCGGTCTATGAATAAATGGGTATGGAATATACCTAGTCTTATCTTGGAGTGTTGCAATTAGATGGGACACCTGTTAAGATAGTTGGGGTTATTAAATATGTGATGATGAGGTTGCACAAAGGTCATGAGGTAAAGGTGGTGCAAGAAATAGTGGTGGTGGACTTAGAACCCTATTTTAGGTTATGCCTCTCAAGAGAGTTTACTACAAAACTAGGGGGATGTATGTACATATATTATTCTAGCATGGTAATCCCTTTCAAAGGAAAAAGGATAAGGATAACACCTGAGAAACCAGTCGCTTATTATATTTAAAATATTGAAGACGATCTGTGCAATCTTAATCCTTTGAAGGAATTTGAGGTAGTGGAAAAAATTTAGGAGCTAGACATTGAAGATGAGTTGCCTTTCAAATAAGACTATAGTCAATTTGGAACTGGTATGGGAACATACAACATCATAATTGAATTAGAAAAGAAACTCCTTGCTATTTCTAATTAATCCCTAAGAAACAAGGAAACATGGATTATGCATTTTGATGGTGCTAAATGTAGAAATGGTGCAAGGGTTGGTGTGGTTCTACTATCACAATATGAAGGGATAAAGAATTTTGCTTATATATTGATATGGTTATGTACCAATAATGTTGCAGAATATGAGTCTTTATACCTCAAATTGATGCAAGCAGAAAGAATGAGCATCAATATTTTGAACATATATGGTGATTCTGAGTTGATAGTCCATTAGGTAAGGAATAAGTACAACAGTAAGCACCATTACTTGAAATATTATAGAAATAGGGTATGGGATCTAATGGATTCATTTGATGCCCTAAATCTAAGGTTTGTGCCTAGAGAAGAGAATCACCTGGCAGATTCATTGGAAATGAAGGGATATAATTTCAATCCTCCTATAAATTTTGGAACTAAGAAGACCAAGGGAATTAAAATGGTTTTCAGACCTGCAGTGTCATACAAGCAGATTTTCTGGTAGGTTTTTGAAAGTGATGAATAAATTCTAGATTTTATGATAAGAGAAGCATGTTTCTCAAATTTCCAAGAGGAATACTTGAAAGAAATAGATCAGCAAGGTCACCCTTGAAAGTCTATTTATAATGAAGATAGAAAGAAGGTTGGAGCTAGGAAGGTCGGTAAAAAGATCTATAAAGAAGTGGAGGTCAAAATAGGAAAGAAGCTCAATGTTGGGATCTAGTTTTCACCTGAGGAAGTAGAAGAGATTAAAAATTTATGCTTAAAATACCAAGACACCATGGCTTGGTCATATGAAGACCTTAAGGTGTATGACAAAAGGATTATCCAACATACTATTGAGTTAGAACCCGATGCTAAACCATTCCAAAAAAAATAGAGGCCTATAAATCTGAGTATAGAGGCCATTATGAGAGAGGAACTCTTAAAGCTACTACAGGCTAGGATAATATATCCAATAAAACATTCCACTTGGGTAGCCAATTTGGTACCCGTAAGAAAGAAGAATGGGGATATACACCTATGCGTAGATTTTAGAAATCTGAATCAAGCATCCCTCAAGGATCACTACCCCCTCCCTTAGATTGACCAGATCTTACAAGTGGTAGCTGGAGGAAAAATATTCTCACTATTAGATGGTTAGTCTGGATATAACCAAATTTGGGTAAAAGACGAAGACCAATACAAAAAAACATTCACCACAAAATGGGGTACATTTGCCTATAAGAGAATACCCTTTGGGCTGTCTAATGCTGGAGCTACATTTCAGAGGGCCATGGAATATGCCATTGGTACACTTATAAATAAGGTTATTCTGATTTAACTAGATGACATGATGGTATTTTCTCATGATAAAAATGATCATCTATCTCATTTGGAACAAGTTTTTCAAAAGTGCAGAGAATTTGATATCTTACTAAATCCTAAGAAGTCATTTTTTGTAGTACATGAGGGAAAAATATTAGGCCATGTGGTCTCAAAGGAAGGTATGGCCATAGATATAGAAATAATTAGAGCAATTCTAGCTATTCCTTTGCCTACTAATTAGAAGACCTTGCAGTATTTCCTAGGTCAAATCAATTTCGTCAGGAAATTCATTTCTAATTTTACATAGAAAGTGAGGCCTATATCTAAACTACTCAAGAAAAAGGTAGAGTTCAAGTGGAATGAGGTTAGGAAGTAATATTTTGAGGTCATAAAGCAATCCATTGCAATATACCCAGTCTTGATAAATCCTAATTTCACTAAATATTTTATTCTCTATGCTTATGGAGCTGAAGAAATTTATGCCTCGGTACTCACCGAGAAATATAATCAAGGGGATGAACACCCTGTGTTCTTTTGGAGTAAGACTTTACATGATTATCAGGTAAAATATAACTTTATTGAAAGACAAGTGTTCACTATAATGAAGTCACTAGAGAAGTTTAGACAATATCTGGTATAGAGCAAAACCTTTGTATATGTGGTTCATCCAGATGTAAGAAGTTTTATTTTACAAGGTGACTTGGAAGATAAAAAGGCTGGTTGGATTACTAAGATCCAAGAATATGATGTAGAAATACATCCCACCAAGCTGGTAAGAGGTAGAGCCTTATGCCAAGGATCGACAGATGCTTCAGCATTGGTCGAAATGATAGATTGTCAGATGATAGAAGAGGAACAAATAGAAATTGTACACACTCCAGATTTTGATTGGATCAAGCAAATGACCAGGTATTTACAAACTAGGATCTACCCACCCGATATGAATACTTATCAAATAATAAGGTATAGAATTCATACTCTAAAATATGTATTACTATCAAAAGAGTTGTTCAAAATAAACTTGGATGGTATTCTCCTGAAATGCTTGAAGGAGGACCAATAAAAAAGAGTCATAGAAGACTTTCATGGAGGATCAATAGGTGGTTATAGCTCAGGCAGATTTATAGCTTTGAAAATAATAAGAGTAGGCTATTATTGGCCTTCTGTGTTAAATGATGTTTTTAAAGTTACATAGGCTTATGAAAAGTGTCAGAGGTACATTGGAAGAACCAAAAATGTTGCATCTCCCCTAAAGCCTATTCAAGTTGAAGAGCCTTTCCAACAATGGGGATTAGATTTTATAGGAGTTATAAATCCTAATTCTTCAACAGAGCACAAGTTTATATTGATAGCCATAGTACTGAGTGAAAACTTAGTGTAATTCAATGCCCAACAGTACTCAGTAACCATTAAGATAAATGTGTGTCATCCTAAAAATGGGTGAGAGATCTTTCTGATTAGATAGAAATCCCTCTGAGAAAATTACCAAGCTGCCTGAATGGGCTGTAAGATCTAATATGGTAGGTGCCTCATATTTGCATGATGTTGACATTTAACACATCTCTTGACATACTCGCAAAAATCCTTCTCCGTGGTGGGCTAGTAATAACCCATTCGAAGGATGTGCTTGACAATGGCCATGTCATTGAAGTGGCTACCGTATGTACCATCATGAGCTTGCAAAATAACCCAAGCTAATTCTTAGGGCTCTAAGAAACAAAGGAGGACTCCATCATAGTTTCAACAATATAATATACCTCCTAGACATATATATCTTGTCACATTTTTCTTGAATGCTCATATTTTGGCATGAGACAGTCCCTGTGGGACAATTCTAAGTCTTAAGAAATCTTGTAATTTGGATAGCCAATCCTAATAAGCTACAAAATCTACATATAATATGACTTGTTCCTCCTAAAATTTGATGTGCATGATGCATATTGAGAAATAACCTTGTGGCGAATGGTGGTACCATTCTTTGTAGGACTCTACAAGATCAAGGACCCCTAAGGTGCCTTCTTAAAAAAGGCTGGATTTATAGAAATAGTCATGGTTTGGTTCTATATGAATAATGCTAACTGATTATTTGTTATCAAAGGCCTCATGCTACATCACTGAGTGTGAGAGCATTTTCACATGAATGGTAGTGAAATCATTAGACGGGTTCTGAGGGATCAAGGATCCCAAAGATGCCATGGTATCTGCAAATTTGTTTGATGAATAAGGGATTGCCTCAATGTCATACCATTTTAGTTGGGCTAGATAGGTGTCAATAAGCTCCTTATAAGCTTTTAAGATTGGATACCTACATTGAAATAATCCCCTGAATTGGTTGACTATGAGGAGGGAGTCATCAAAGATATTTAGCCTCTTGATCTTCATAGCGATGATTTTTTGGAGACCCAAGATTAGGGCCTCGTATTTGGTATTGTTATTTGTGCAAGGGAAGTCTAGATTAAACAACAAAGACATTGGATTACCTTGTGGTGTGAATAAGATAATCCATGCACCACATCCTTGCTCATAGTTCGAACCATCAAAGAACAAAGTCATGTCAGCTTCATTTTTAAGTTCTTTCATTTTGGGTGCTTCTAATAATGCGAAGACTGCATCATCAAGAAGTTCTATGGTGAGGGGCCTACTATTATGAAGAGGCACCTTATCCAGCTGATTAGCTATGACTTGTCCCTTGATGGACTTTTGGATTATGAATTCCAAGTTAAATTTTATCAATAGCATGATCCACTTTGCAGTATGTGTATTGTGATATGTCTTTATCATCATATACTACAAAGGATTTTATTTGGATATTACATACTTCATATGGTTTAGAATGTAGTGGCACAATTTCTTGGTTGCAAAGACCACTGCTAGGCACAACTTTTCTACATATATGTATCCTATATCATAGCTCACCAAGGTGTGATTGATGTAATATATCGCTTGTTCTTTATCTTGCACATTCTTTTGAGCCAACATGGTGACCAAAGCAAAATTAGTAGTGGATATATATAACAAGAATGGCACATCCGACCTTGGTGGAGCTAGGACTAGTGGCGTTGCTAGGTATTTATTTATTTCAAAAAAGGCCTACTGACATTCTTCATCCCACTAGAATGGGACCCCCTTGTGTAGTAGTCAATTCATGGGTCAAAATTTATCTGATAGTTGTGCTATGAATCACTTTATGGATGCTAATTTGTCCTATAAGCTTCTCAACTCTTTTATTTTAGTGGGTGGGGCCATTTACAAGATAGTCTTTACCATTTTTGGGTCTACTTCGATGCCTCGTTTAGAAATGATGAATCCCAAGAGTTTTCCAGAAGTTACATCAAAGACATATTTCTTGGGATTCAACCTAACATTGTGCTCAATCAAGTGATCAAAGACCTTCTTGAGGATCTCAACATGCTATTCATGCAGCAATGACTTATCCAGTAATTCATCGATATAGTCTTCTAAGATCTTGTGCATGTAGTCATGGAAAATGTATGTCATAGCCCATTGATATGTGGCACCAATATTTTTGAGACCAAATGGCATTAATTTGTAGTAAAATGTCCCCCATGGAGTGGTGAATGTAGTTTTATTTTGGTCTTTGAGTTTAATCTAAATCTGGTTGTAACCAAAAAAATTGTCATTAGGGAGAGCATCTCATGACCTGTAGTTGCGTCTACAAGAGCATCTATGTTGGAAAATAAGAATGAATCCTTGGGTGTTACATTATTGAGATCCTTGAAATCCATGTTAATGTAGATTATTCCCTTAGGTTTTCCTACAAGCACGATGTTTGATACCCATTCTAGATAGTCTATGGGAACAATGAAGACTACATCCAACAATTTCCACAACTCATTCTTTACCATCAAAGTGATAGTTGAATGGATATTTATGAGCTTTTTCTTGACTGATTTATTTATGGTATCTAGTGAAAGGTTGTGGAGAATCAATTTCAAATCTAGCCTTGGCATATCTTTGTAGGTCCAAGTAAAGAGACTTGGTATCTCTTTCAATAAAGGAATAATGATGGCTTATTCTTCTAGAGATAAGATTTCTATAAACTTGACTTTATTTGGATTAGAAGGGTCATCACTGATGTCCACTTTGAAAGTCTCCTCTATTATCATATGTGACCCCTCCTCAAGTTGGTGAGGAGTGGGGATTAAATGGATGTCATATGTTGGGTTTAAAGGTTCCACTGAATCATGGTCAAAACTAGTATGATAGACATCATGTGAACAACCTGGTGCAAAATGGAATGGTTGTAGCATTTATTCATTAGGGAAGAAATATTCAAGCTCTAGGGGTGAATCAGCGTGATTCCAATCAATAACATCTAAGTTAAGATGTAATGGTTTTGAAGGATCTACTAGGTTATGAAGTGAAGTGGTCAAATCAATGGAGATCATGTTGATGGATTGGATGAAATCTCCAGGACCACGTGGGTGAAACTCTTTGCTAATAATCTACCTTCCATACCCAAGATGTGGCTCTGGGGGTATGGGGATATCAGGATCTTGTCTATATATAGAAGAGACAATGGGATCATTAGGCTGTAGTAGCTCTCTAAATGTTAGTAGGTATGGGAAGACCATGCGATAGATGATGTCTAAATTTGTTGGTCTTCCTAGGAAGTGAAGTTCAGGATCTATGGTGCGGAGTATCGCTTCTCTCTCAAAAAGTAGATTGACTTGACATAAATGATGAGGCCCAAGATAATTCATCTCATTATCATCCTCAAATACATCATCGCTTATGAAGAAACCCTCATTCCTACCCACTAGAATTGGGTGGTGACTTACCTATTGATGCCTAAGATAGGCCATCTCAGTATCATCTTCATAATCATCATCACTTATGAAGAATCCATTAGCATTTACTATTGGCCCTACAATTTGATGTGCATGTCTCAAGAAGGCCATCTCAGTTGAGTCCTCTAACTCATAGCCACTCTCATCCAAAATGTATCCACTCTCTACATGGCTAGACCAAGTGAGGTTTTATAGATATTGAGGCCCATGATGAGCCAAGCCAATTTCATATTCATCCTCACTCAAGACATACTCATTTTCCTCTCTCATATCCATGAATTGGCTCATTCTCCCATAGGATGATTTATGATGGGTACGCTTCAAGAGAGTAATTAGGGTGATACTCATTGGGTGGTTTGATACTGACCATAAACACCCATTAGTCACCCAAGTAGTTTCTGCTAGGGGGTTCATAGGGATTCCAATCAATGTCTTCCTCGAACCCACCTCTTAGTAGGCATTTGGTACTACAACTAGAATGGAAGTTGACACCCTTGCTTGTATAGAACTAATCCATAGCCATGCCAATGGCATTGCTAAAATTACCTTAGAGCAAACTCAGGATTTGATAAGTAATGAACATCCATGGTGAATGGTTCATCCTCATCCTCTTCAATATCAAAAGTAGTATGGACATAATCTAAACCAACATAGATGAAGTTGGTTTAGTTAGGGGGTTCCCCTAATGGAACTACTATCCCTACTAGAAACTTTGGGACTCTTGGCTATCCCATGTCTTACATACACTCAATGATAGGCATGAAAGTCATGTTCTACATAAGATATTCACCTAACCCTATTTTTGCTAAGTGAAATGTCACCTACGATATAGATGATTCTATTGATGAAGCAGACGAGGCAGGTTGAGGTACCTCCTTGTCTATGTCCTGGGAATATTTCTCCTCCATGGGATTTGGAATTTCTATAGCTACTATAGTTGGAAGTTCCTTAGGTCCTTCCTCCACTAGGGGTGCTTTCAACTTTTTAGTATCTTTTGCTTTAGATATTGAAGGCTTCTTAGACGTGCTAGTAGTTTTAGATGAAGGAGGTGATGCCGATGTGGATGGGTCACCTCGCACTGATTTGATCTTATTTTTTGGCTACATGGTTGGCGATGAAGGCCTTATGTACAAATGTATTTATGAAAGGACAAAGTTTGTGGAAATTTGACCTGATGCACGTATTTAAATGGCTCTTCATCAAATGAAACCACATGAACTTATCCCTCATGTACATACTTGATGCATTGGTGCAAGATTGAGGGAATGCACTACATGTCCCTTATCCAAGGATGCCCTAGAAGGATGTTGTACTGCATTCTCACCTCTAATACATGACACATTACAAGGATGGTCTTTTACCCTACCTGAATAGGTAAGACAATTGTACCCACTATGGAGCACAGTGAATCATTGAAATATCTCAATGTATAGGAGGTTGGGATAATATTGGACCTAGGTATCTTCAGGTGCTCTATAGCCTTTTTCGTGATAATATTGATTGACAAGCCCATGTCTATTAGAACCCACTTGAAGGTTATGTCATTGATTGACTTGATGATATGCAAAGGTGGGTATGCTATGTTATTAAACACTACCTTGATTTCATGATCATAGAAATGGATCATAGGCTCTTGGAACTATTGCACTTGCCCCACAAAATGTGGGAACACATTTGGGTTCTAGAGTTGGAGCTCAATTGATCTCAAGATCTCCATCAAAGTCTTCCTATGCCTAGGATATTTTTGTATAAGCTCATAAATTGATAACTTGGCCAAATCCATTTGTAGATTTTGCTCCAGTATACTCTGAATAGTTACCTTAGGTCATGCTAGTGGACCTGGAGGATTATTTTACACCTATCTCTATTGAGGTGCAATCAGAATATGAATAGGAGCCACTAGAGGCTCCGATTGACCATATAACTAACTCCTAGATGCCATGTTGACTATCTCAACCATTCTGATGTATACCTGAGTGGGTAGCTTGACTCAAATTTGGTTGACTTGGGTGCTCTGATCCCTGGGGGTCTCATGATTTGGCAATGGGTTTCTGAATATACTCATATCTCTATTATCGGGTGCTAATGGGTTGTCAAATTTTAGCTCACCCTTATAAATTATGTTTTGCACAACATTCTTAAATCTGATAAATGTTTCAATGTCATGCCCATATATTCTATGATATGGAAAGTATTGATCTTCCCTATATCCCTTGGGCTTGGGATGATTAGGGTCAAGAAGTTGTACATCAAGAAATATAATTCTTTACACCTCGCTTAATTGATTAAATATCGATTGCATTAATTCAGATAGATATGTGAAATAGTGAGGTGACCGCCACTCCTTGTTTCAACCTTGGTTGTTCTTTGGGCCGTAATTGGTTGATGGAGGGTGAGCTTGATAGTTCTATGATTGTTGGACGTTGCCTCCATTTGGTGTAGTTAAAACAACTTGGTTGACTTGAGCAGGCTTGACCTGCTTCTGTTGATTCTTTTTGTGGTTGGAATTATTCCACTCCTTTTTGTTTTGGAGCTTGAGGTCTCCTTCGTCAACCTTTTATCCTCTATAATCTTGGCTTGAGCCAAGGTTTATTCGAATCATTCATACTACTACAGTTGCAATAGCAATGAGATGTGTTTGGCACAAATTTTTGTGAATATTCGGGTGAGCTCTTAAGTGGGAATGGAGAATGGTAGCTTCACCATCATCTTCCTCCATCTATTCCCATAGTCTATAATTGGCTCATCATAATTTTGCTTTAAGTTTACTAGATTGGATAAGTTGACCTTATTATTGATGCCAAATAAGAAGCATTCAAGAAAAGCATTCACTAGTTGCTCAAAGTTGATGATGTTGTGCTTGGGTAGTTGATTAAACCATTGAGTTATTGTGCCCGATAACATCATGATGAACATTCTTAGCATTAGGGCATCATTCTGCTCAAGCTAGAAGCATGCATTCATGAAATTTGTAATGTTTTCTTGCACATATTCCTCTCCTTTGAACTTATCTAGCCTAGGCATCTCAAAGTGCCTAGGGTATGTAGGACTCGATACTAAGGGGCACAAAGGTTGGTTGTGTATTTTGCTCAAAGTCAGCTTTTGCCCGATCGTGTCCTACTTCTCAAGATATTTGACTCTCTCAATGAGTATTTGGTATACCTTCAAAGAAATAATATCATGTTCTTGAAGGTTTAATCATGGTGGTAAGGGAGGTAATCCTATGTTTATCCTATTTGGGCATCCATATTCATATCCCATAACCACGGATGGAGGTTCAAGATATGTTTGTTCCTAATATTCCATCCCTGCCTGTTTCTCATTAAGTTGTGTCTATTTAGGATCTAGACATTGTTGATGTTGTGAGGCATGGTGAGTGAACTCATCTCTCTGTCTAGTGTGTCTCTCATGCTGAGAATCGGTACATCTATTATGTTGGTATTCCTCACCACCTATGTGTAATTTTTCCTGAGTCGGCTTGTTGGCTTGCTCTTCATGCTCTCTCTATTCTTACCTTAGGTATTGCTCATGTAGGTACAATGCATTTTTCTTCATGTTTCTTACTCAAGGGTTGCTAAGCACTCTCATTCATCATGCAAGGCTTATTCTAACCTATGTATGCAGTCAAACTGACCTACCACTAAATATTCATGCCTCTCTAAATTTGTGCAAGGATTTTTAATGGATAGGCCTCTTAGAGAGGCTCTAGCTATATTCTTCCCCTTGTCTATTAGGGAAACTTTCTCTATGAACTATGATATATGTTGTTTATCCTCATGATTAGAGGTAGTGTATGTGCTATAGGGCCACCTTGAAGCTTCCCCTAGTTCATTAGTGTACCTTGTGGTTATACTACACAAAATTCTTGAGAACGAATATGTGATAGCAATACTTATTTGAGCTGGTATTAAGGGAACTCGAACCAACTCATAAAGCTATCTGGTCCTCCATGGTTGATCCCGTGGAGTCCCATTAGCACCAATGAGATCATAATCTAGGGGTATCCTCCCATATTTAGGGAGGGTATAGGATGCCCTATTTCTATGATTAGGCATAGATCTAATGTCTTATCCTTCAGTGGGCTAATCTATCCTAAGTGTATCATGTGAAGTTTGGGGCCTTGCAGCCCCTACATGCCTATGTGATGATGGAGGTCTTGATGCCTCCTCATGTTTGTGTGATGATGGAGGCCTTGAGGCCTCCACATGTCTATGTACTGATGGAGACCTTGAGGCCTCCATATTTTTGTGTGATTATGGAGGCCTTAAGGCCTCCGCATGTCTGTGTACTGATGATGGATGCCTTGATTCCTCCTCATGTTTGTGCGATGAGGGAGGCCTTTATGCCTCCTCATATCTATGTGATGATGAAGGCCTTGATGCCTCCTCATGTCTACCATGAGAGGAACTAGGATATGGCTCTCTCACTGGGGTTTCTCAAGGAGTCCCCCCAAGGGTTGAGTTGTCATCCCTAAGACTTGCTAAACTTCATCTAATGATATTGTGGGTGGGCAGCTCAATTGCATTGAGACTATGACTATGGGGAGTGCAAGTTTCTACCTCTGTTTTGGACCAAGGGTGGTTGTTTTGCATGTATACCATAATTACTATGAATTATATTCTTATATCAATTTCAAACCACACAAGCAAAGTAAACAAATTTTTATCTCATTTAAGGATTATTGTGTGTTCCCTAAGCTATGTTGTGTGTTTTGATGCGTTGTATATAAAGAAGACATTATGTCATGTATTTTTCTTTTCATTGGATGATATTCTTGTGTTCAAATGGATTTCACTTGTATACTCATATCTTGAAAACCTAGTGATGAAGTCTAGGTCATGTAATCCAACCTATAATATGTGGTAATGAAGTCTACACATGATCAAGGAGCACAGGTGTTGAGCAAGGTGCAACGATAGTATTGTCATTATTGTCAACACACTAATATGGATAGGTTGATGCATTTGATAGTTGTTCAGAGGTTATTCAGAGTATGTATAGTGATGTTCAATGCTTATGAGGATGTTTTTGATATTCGGGTGAAGTTGTTACAGGTTGTTCGTGCACATTTGCAAAAGTTGAAAAAATTGTTGAGAAGTTGTCAAAAAAATTGCAAAGGTCATCATGGGTGCAATTGGACAGGATGGATCAGTTTGGAACATGCCACCATATCAAGAAATAGTCTAGAACAATGTTGGAGGTGTTAGCATAGTGTTTGGATTGATCAGTGACATTTCTGGTATCTTGGTGGATGATTTGGCAAGTGGTTGTACAGGCCAAAAAAGGGTAGTTTTGTTAGAAGCACTACGAGAAAATGGAGAATAATTTGATAGAAAAATTTGAACTAGAGGTGGTAATTATCTTCAAGAACATGTTTTCAAAATTTACACAAAAAATGAGAAACGAGGCGAATATTAAAAGTGTTGCAATACTGTCACAAAAACGCTCTTTTTTGAAAAAGTGTGTCAGCAATAGTTTTCATGGAGGTGGTATAGGTGAATCGTAAGGATTTATATAGTGATATTCATACTGGATATAGTAAGAATTGTAGAGATTCTATGTTTCAAATTTTAGAGAAAACAAATTTACGAGGTGAGAGTTATGATTGTTGCAAAAATGGTATAGGTCACTTTTATGTCAATTTTTTCCACTTGTACAAAATCCTTCAGTTGGCCGTTTTGACCTTGCAAAGTCGCTAGAGTTTTGGTTTCAGTGTTGTTACACCTTCAAGGAATAAAATAGAGCATATTTCATTTTTTTTTGAGGTGTCACGTGGCTCCGAAGTAAGAGAATGAGTAAGGTGTCAATTCTTTGCATGTGACGTGTTTGACGAAATGCCTTCTCAAAATAAAAAAAAATGAAGTTATATTGTTTTAAGTAGCTTCATTAAAGAAAAACCTTTTAAAATTGAAAAGGGAAAAAGAATGAAAGTGTGTGATTTTGAAGTGACAAGGGATTTTATTGAAAAGTGGGGACTTTATTTTGTTAAGAGAGAAGTGTGTGCGGAGAAAAATAAAGAGTGAAAATCCATGATTTTTGGAGAGTGGTGAAAAATATCACTTTAGTATTTTGGGCATAACTTTCTTATATGATATCCATTTTGGCTGAAATTTTGAGAGGAGTTCACAGACAAAGTCCTGCACAAGACCTAGAAATATTTTAGCAATTGGTAGAATGATCTAAGAGAACAATAATTTTTTTTTGTGAGAAGAGAAGATTCAAATTCTGAGTAATGCAGAGAGAGGGATGTTATACTGGGTGAAATAGAAAGTTTTAGATTTTGAGCTGACAGACAATAGAGGGTTCTAGTTTTAGTGAAGACATTCATATATTTCATTTTATTATCAATATCAAAATCAAGTGGGTGTTTGGTAGAGGGGTTGGTGCTCCTTTCTGTTGGTGTAGATAAATCAGGGATTGGTGCTCCTTTCTGTTGGTGCAGATAAATCAAGGGTTGGTGCTCCTTCTAGTGGGTGCTGGTAAATTGATTGTAAAGTTAGTGCTTTTCAAAGGCTAGATTTGGATGGGAGTCCAAACAGTCATTTTTAGGGATGTAGCCAAATCGGTGAACCTCGGTACATCTTGTGTTGTGTGATGTTCTCTTGTTATACTTACTTTATTTGGTTTTATGTTTTCATTATTTTGGATTTAAGTGTTGAATATTTAAGTTTTAAAGAGATAAACTGATTCACCCCCCTCTCAGTGTTATTATGAGACTAACAATTGGTATCAGAGTGAGGTTCCTGAATAGGCTTAACCGGCTAGGGTGATCTTGGAAGTGACACAATGGCAGGTGGTGAAGGCTTCTCATCAAACAAAGAACCATTGTTTTAAGATACTAATTACGTATTTTGGAGACTCATGATGCAGATATATCTTTGTGCTTCAAGATAAAAAATTTGAGATTCAGTAGATAGTGGATACACAATATCCACCACTTCCTCAACCAATGCTATCGATAATAAACTATTTGATAATGACTCAAAAGCAAAGAATGCTATCATGTGTGGATTAGTGGACAATGAACTGGTAAATATTATGGGTTGTAAAATTGTAAAGAAAATATGGGAGAAACTGAAGAGCATTCATGAAGGAGACGTTAAGATCAAGGAGGCCAAGTTACAAACACATCAAGCTCAGTTCGAAGTACTAAATATGAGTGACGATGATAATATAGAGGCATATATGTTGAGAGTTAATAAAGTTATTAATGTGATTAGAGGACTCAACGAGGAAATCAAAGATTCTATCATCATGAAAAAGGTATTAAGATCCCTTCCCCAAATATTTGATTCTAAAGTTTCAGCTATAGAAGAAGCTAAAGATCTAAATTATTTTAGTATGGATGAGATGCATGGTTCTTTGACTACATATGATATGAGAATAAGAAAATCTAAACCCACGGATATAGAAGCTACTTTTAAAGCCCATAAAAATATGAAAGAAAAATAAGAATATGAGGAAGAAGAGACATCAAATGAAATGGAAGCAAACTTTATTCAAAAACTAAAAAGGGGAAAAGGAAAATACAAAGGAAAGTTACCATTTAAATATTTCAACTATGGATGTGATGGACATTTTGTAGCTAAATTTCCACTTAATGAGAAGAATAAAAGTGATGAAGGATCACACGAAGAAATAAGTGTCTGGAAGAAAAAAATAAATTTTAGAAAAGGCAACTTCAAGAAGAAAAGTTTCATCTCCAAGAATGTCAGTTCATCAGAAGATTGCTCCAGTGAGGATTCTGAAAAGGAAACAGGTGAAGCTCTTTTCATGGCACTCAAAGAAGAAAAACCAGAAAAAGAACAAGAATGCGATGAAGAAGAAATTAACACAGAAGTTAATGTGGAAGAGGAACTAATTGCAGATCTAGATGAATTGAAGATAGAAAGAAAAAAGAATAAGAAAATTTCAAGAAAGCTTGAGGACGCAAATGAAATCATAACAAATTTGAAAGTACAGATAGAAGAATCCAAGAAAATCTTCGAAGATCTCGAAGTGCAAATAACCATGAAAATAGATTATTGTAGCAAGCTAGAAGAAGAGATTGTTGGTTTAAGAATTCAACTAGAAGAGATAAATCAGAAAATTAGTTGTTATCACAAATGTGAAGAAAGTTCTATGAAGTTGGATAAGATCATAAATAACCAAAGTACTACAGACATCAAATTTGGTTTGGGTTTTGATGAAGGAGAATTGTCAAATGGATCAAAGGCCATAAATGAAAAATCCACAAAGAATGAAGATAAGAAATAGGTTGATCAAGCAAAAATGAATCATGCAAAGGAAAGCAATAATGCAAGGCATGAAAGAAGAATTGACAATGATGGCTTCACCAATGTCATACATCAAAGAAGAGAATATTTATGGCTCCTACGACAACATGGCAAAGACCACCACCCAGGTTCAATCATCTCTTTTATGGTTACTATTTTAAATGTAATGGTTATGGACATAAGATCTCAGATTGCAAGTATAATGTAAGACCAAGGAATTTTACCAATAGAAATGCTTTTTCACCTTTGATGGATTATGTAGTAGAATTTTATAATTGTCAATATTTTGGGCATATTGCAAGAAATTGTCAAAGTACATTTGCATCAAATCAATTTCAGGGAAGAAAATTTTAGCCAAATGGAATAAGATAAAATAGAAAATCTCTCGAAAAACATGCACAAGGTACTGAAAAATAAAATCCAAAACAAGAGCCCAAAATTGCAATCAAACCTAAGTGGAAAGAAAAAGAGTGACCTAAGGAAGAAAAGGAATCCTTGATTGTACAAACAAAATTTAAAGCATAGAATAAATACGCACCATGAATACTTGATAGTGGATGCTCCAGTCATATGACATGTGATAAACATAAATTTGAGAAGTTGCAACAATATGAAGGTGGTTCAGTAAAGTTTAGAAATAATGATGGAGCTAAGATAGTTGGTAGAGGTTCATTTAAGATTAGTGACAGAAAAATTAGGTCAAAAGAAGTCTTGTTGTTGGTTGGTATTAAAAATAGTTGTTGAGCGTAAGTCAGATTTGTGATAGAGGTCATGAAGTGATATTTAAGAAGTAAGGTTGTGAAGTCAAAAAGGCAAACAATAGGAAGTTTATAGCAACTAGATCAAGGACATATGGCAACCTGTATACTCTCTCATAGAATTCATAAGGAGCTTGCTTTATTGGATAGGAAGAAGAGAATTGGTTGTGGCACAAGAGGCTCGATCATATCAGTTTTGAAAATCTAGTAATAATCAGCTCAAAGAAAGTAGTGAGAGATATTCCCACCATTGGTAAACCATCAAATAGCATTTGTGCTTCATGTCAAAAGGGGAATCAAACTATAGCCTCATTTAAAACAAAAGAGTACTACACAAGCAAACCTTTGGAACTAGTACATACTAATTTATGTGGACCCATGAGAATGCAAAGCATAAACGGTGACAAATATTTCATGTTGTGTATAGATGACTATTCCAGGATGACATGGGTACTATTTTTGAAGCATAAATCAAAAGCTTTTGAGATGTTCAAGGTTTTCAAAAATCAAGTTGAGAATCAAACAAGAAAAAGGATTAAATTTTTAAGGTCAGACAGAGGATGAGAGTTCATTTCAGAGGATTTCATAGAGTATTGTGAAAAATATGGCATTAGGAGATAATTTTCAGTAGCCAGGACACCTCAGTAGAATGTTGTGGTAGAAAGAAAGAACAGGACAATGCAAGAAATGGCATGAACTATGTTGACTGAGAGAAAAGTAGCAGATAAATTTTGGAAAGAGGCAGTCCATACTGTGGTATACATCCAAAATAGGTGCATGTTGAGGACGCATAAAAGCAAAACTCCGTATGAGTTGTGGTTCGATAAAAAGGCAACAACAAGATACTTTAAAGTTTTTTGCAGCAAGTGTTACATCAAAAGAACTAAAGAAAACCTAGGTAAGTTTGAAGATAGAGTGGATGAAGGTATTTTTCTTGGCTATTCATCAAAAAGCAAAGCTTACAAATGCTACAAAAAGAGGCTACGTAAAATTGTGTATAGTGTCGATGTTAAATTTGATGAAGGAAGAGAACGAGTAATTAGCTATGAAGAGAACTACCCAATATATGAAGAGATCATTGAAGGAGATGAGGAAAAGAAAATGGAAAAGAAACAAAAAATTGACTCAGAGGATTCAAACAGTGATTCAGAAGTGGAAGAAAATAAGAAATTAAAAATAGGCATCTGGAAGAAAGATCATCCTAGAGAGCAAATAATTGGAGACCCCACAGTTGGTGTTTAGATAAGAAGAAGATTAGTAAGTAACTACTATTTATTAACCAGCATTGAGCCCAAAAATATTGCTGACGCAAGCAAAGATGAAAGTTGGGTAAAGGCAATAAATGAAGAATTAGATCAGATCAAGAAAAACAAGACTTGGGAATTAGTACCAAGACCCGCAAATAAAAATGTAATCGATACTAAATGGCTCTTTCGAAACAAATTGAATGAAGACAGACAGGTAATCAATAACAAAGCAAGATTGGTATGCAAAGGCTATGCACAAGTTGAAGGTATTGAATTTGAGGAAACCTTTGCACCTGTGGCCAGACTAGAGGCAATTAGAATGTTTTTGGATTTAGTAGTTTACAAGAATTTTAAAGTTTATCAAATGGATGTGAAATCAACATTTTTGAATGGAAAACTTGAAGAAGAGGTTTATATTGAGCAGCCAGATGGTTTCTAGCTTGGTGATGATCCCAACTTGGTTTGCAAGTTGAAGAAAGTGTTATATGGCTTAAAACAGGCACCTCGAGCATGGTATGCAAGGCTAGATAATTATCTTACTCAGCAAGGTTTCAAGAAAGGTATGGTGGATAGTAATTTGTATGTCAAAATAGAAAATTGTCATCATATTGTTCTTGTTGTATACGTAGATGATATCATATTTGGTAGCAACAAAGATGAGTTGTGTAAATATTTAGCAAATAAGATGCAGAAAAAAATTGAAATGTCAACGATTGGTGAATTTTTGTATTTCCTCAGATTGCAATTTAATAAAAAGGAGAAGGGCATATTTATTTCTCAAATTAAATATGTGAAAGAGATGCTAAAAAAAGTTCACAATGGAGGATTGTAATCCAGTTAACACTCCCATGATGACAGGTTGCAAGTTGAGCAAGGATGACAAATCTCCACATATTGATCAAACTATGTATAGATCTATGATTGGGAGCTTACTGTACTTGATAGATACCAGACCAGATATTTTATAGACAGTATGCATGGTAGCACGATTTTAGGCTAGTCCCAAGGAGACTCATGTGACATCAATGAAGAGGATTCTTTGGTACCTCAAGGGTACTATGGAGTATGGGTTATGGTATTCAAAAATTAAGGACTTCACCCTTATTGCATATTTAGATGCAGATTGGGCAGGATGTGTATATGAAAGGAAGAGTACCAGTGGAGGTGCATTCTATCTTAGAGACAGGTTGGTCGTGTGGCATAATAAGAAATAGGAGTCAGTCTCCTTATCCACAGTAGATGCAGAATACATTGTAGCGACAACGTGTTGTATGCAGGTGTTATGGATGAAACAAACTCGAGAGGATCTTGGCATTCATTTTAGTGAGCCAATTTTAGTTAAGAGTGATAACACCAGTGCCATTAATATCTCAAAGTATTTGGTTATGCATTCTCACACAAAACATATTGCTATCCGATATCATTTTTTGAAGGAGAAAGTTGCGAAAGGTGAGGTTAAGTTGGATTTTGTTCCAACAACAAAGTAAGTAGCAAATATATTCACCAAACCATTGCTGTTGAGGATAACTTAGGCTTATCCACTTAAGCCTAAGTTAATTATTATTATATTTACTATTCCTATTTCTTGCACTTTGTATTCACGTGAGGCATAGTATGCCCATGTTAGAAATAGGTTGTTAGCATGTTGTTAGCATGTTGTTAGATGGTTGTTAACTGTTAGAGATCTTGTTTGTCTTCTAGCAGTTAGAGATATTATATTAATATTAATATTTTTTATTAATATTTAAAAAAAAAAAAAAAAGAAGCTCGCGACGGCGAATTTTTTTGGGGAAATTTTATTTGAAAAAAAAAAAAAGAAGCTCCGGTAGAGGCCACATCGACCGGCAGCCAGCTAACCAGCACAGGCCCACCGACCGACGGACCACCACCGGATAGTAGCCGGCCAACACCGGTCGCCCACCAGCCAGCAACGCTGACCACTGGATGTGGCAGCAAGTGCCAGGCCCATCGTCAACCGGCCAGCGACCAACCTCATGGCCACGCAGTCGACGGCCACAGCGACAGCGCGAAGGACCGGCCAGTGACCAACCGCGTGGCCATGCAGTCGGTAGCCACAGCGGCAGCATGGAGGACTAGCCACACTCCGACCCGACAACCGGTCGAAGGATTCAGCAGCCCTCTGACAGAGAAAAACCCAGCACCGTAGCTGCAATAGCTTCGCAGGCCACTGTTCGAGCCATGAGTTTTTGGCGAGCGAGAAGACGTCCCGACGATTTTAATAATTTCGGTTTGAACCAGTTACAGTTTCTCGATGAAGGACCACGTTTTCTAGAGAGCTATCGTTTTCTAGTAACTATTTACGATGGGCAGTTTCATTGTTTTCTAGCAGCATCGATCGCAGGATACTGTAGCAGGCGACGTAGATCGCAGGATACAGCAGGTTACCGACGAACAATCGACGAGAAAAATCAAAGGTTTCTAAGGTTTTTTTTTATTTTCTCGACCGCCAGAAACTTTCATCGTCACCGACGACCGAGGTTGTTGTTGGGTTCCCTTGCGACGTTCACAAAAATTAAAAACAATTTTTATTTTTGGCACCCATTTCAAAACTGGCGGGAAAAGAATATTCGAAAGGAATATTAAAAAAAAAAAAAAATTCAAATTCAAATTTTGGCGGGAAAATTTGATCAAGGAGGGGAAATTCAAATTTTGAAAATTGGCACCCAAACTTCAAAAGGTGATATCTTCTCCGTTTTCAGTCTGTTTTTGACGAAATTTTTTGCGTTCTCTTGCAAATTTTTCGAAGATTGATAATTTTTTGCTCCTAACCAAATTTTGGCATTGTAAAAGGGCTAATTTTCAGCATTTTTAGTGCACCATTGTAATTGCAAAATTGAAATTTTTAATTTTGTAAAAGCACTAAAATAGCCCTAATTTTGAGAGCAAAACTTGTAAAATCTAGGCAATTTGGCTGCATAGGAAAACTGAAATTGTTCCTAAGCCTAGATTAGTTCTTGCATCCATTTTGTAATCCTCCTAGTCTGGCATATACTAGGCAAAATATGGCTCATGATATTAGAACAAACATGGAAAACCTCACTGAAGCAGTAGACATTTTGGCAGAAAAAGTGAGAGACATTGTTGTGCAGTTTAAGCCTGGTGACATCAAAATCTACAATAACCATGCAAACAAAGCCAAATGTGAGGTTAAAATGTATGATGGATCTAGGGATCCCGATGTCTTATCTGCATGGATTTTGGATATGCAAACTTGGTTTGCTTATGCTAAAATTCCGGAGGATGAAAGAGCCACATTTGCTACACTAAAAATCATAGGTTTAGCAAAAGTTCTCATTGTAGAAAGACAGAGTCATACTGCCACCATGACTTGGAAATAATTAACTCAAATTCTGAAAAACACCTTCTTTCCACCAAACTACCAATGTGACCTCACTACCAAGTGGTATAGATTGAGGCAAACCTATGGAATGTCAGTTTCTGATTACATTTTCCAATTTAATAGGTTGAGGGTATTGCTTGGTGTGAAATATTTAGAAGATGATTTGATTAATAAATTCACTCGTGGCTTGCAAGATCATATTTTCAGGGAGATAAAATTCAATGTCTTCCTCACCTTAGATGTGGCATTCAATCATGCCATTCTTGCAGAGGAGAAAGTTGGTGCATATCAAAAGTCTTGTTCATCACAGGAGGGCTCTTCCAAAGGCGAGAATCAGCATCAATAGCAGGTGAAGAACAATTCTCAATCTTCCCCTCATTCTTCTTCTCCTTCCACTTCTCCTAAAGCACATTCTTCTTCCTTTCATGCTAAAGATTCTTCTTCTTCATTGTATTGTGACTTTTGTAAAAAGCATGGACATATAAAATCCAAATGCTATACTTTTGAGAAGTTTAAGAAGAAGAAATCCCTAATTGTACAGCCTACACATGAGGAACCACAAGATGGTCCCATTTTGGCTACAGGGACAGAAGAAGAATATCCTGCTTTAAAGGGTAAACTAAACAAAGTTACCCTAATGTCCAATGCATTTTCTCAAGGGGGGCGTGATCATTTGTTTGTCACTAGAGCCCACTTGACGCATGATTTCTATGTTGATTGTATCATTGATAACGGATCGCAAAAGAACCTCATTGCGAAGTCCGTTGTGGAGAAGTTGAAACTTCCCATCAAACCACATAACCAACCTTATGCACTTGGGTGGAAAGATGTAGACTCCACATCCAACATAACCCATACTTGCACCTTGACTTTTTCTTTTGGTGACAAGTTTGTGGACAAAGTTAGGTGTGATGTCACAGATATGGATTGTTGTGGACTCTTGCTAGGTAAACCCTATCAATTTGATAGGAATGCTATTTATCATGCTAAAAAGAACACCTACACATTGGATTTGCATGGTAAAAACTACTTGATACAAAGCACTACACCTACTTCCAATTTGATGTTAAGTTGTAGGCAAGTAAGGAAGCCATTAAGTCAAGCACTCATTTTGGCTCCTACTAGCATTTGTCCCACACAAAATGAAGAAAAAGCACCACCTAAGGAATATGCAAAGGAAGAAGTTTCACTCCCACATGATGAACAGTCACAAGAGCAAGTGGTTAAGGAACCCACCATTCTCACTCATGAGAAAGATACCATTGATTCCATTGGTATAATTTTGGGTACACCTACAACTACTGAACCACTTGTTCCACAGAAGTTACCTTTGGCTTTGCCCACTCCCATTGCACACATGGAGGAGCAAGCTAAGGTTACTTCCCTTACGAGAACCGACAGAGCCTTCTAGGCAAGATACCACATGACTTGCGGGGAGACTCCACGAGGGAGTGGTGCGAAAGCATCACAATCCTCACTCACCACGAGTTGGAGGCAGAGTATGGGTTCCTTTGGATGAGCGCCACTTTCTAGAGACACCATTTCAGGACCCTCTTTTAGTACCTGATCCTATTTTCAGTCCTACGACGAGCAGTGGCACCTGATCGTCAGCTTTCACTCATTTCAAATAGAGTTTTCGAGATGAAGACTCATCACACTAGACAGGGTTCTTCCACTACTTACCTTGTCGCTCGTCGCGGTCACTTTCCACACATGGCTCATTGGATTCCTCACCATGATATGGTCCATGAATTTCCACATTTGTTGAGAGCATTGGGGTCCAATGCTTATATGGTTGGGAGGAGTGTTGAGGATAACTTAGGCTTATCCACTTAAGCCTAAGTTAATTATTATTATATTTACTATTCCTATTTCTTGCACTTTGTATTCACGTGAGGCATAGTATGCCCATGTTAGAAATAGGTTGTTAGCATGTTGTTAGCATGTTTTTAGATGGTTGTTAACTGTTAGATATCTTGTTTGTCTTCTAGCAGTTAGTGGACATCCATAGTTAGCATTTGGTTAACTAGTAGTTAAGTGGTTGGCCATGTTTGGCAGATTGTTGCAACCACTTAACCTACGTGAGATTCCTATGTAAGCCTATATATTACTTGCATTTCATGAATAAAGTAGCTTCATAATAGTGTTACTACATCAATTGCCTAAGGAAGTCTTTTAGTACCTTCACAAGAAATTGGGAATGGTCACACTTACCAAGAATTGACTAGCTATTGAGGCCACATTCTCAGGGGGAGCATTTGTGTATTTGTTTATCTTTTTTCTCATGTTTGTGATTTTTGCTAAGTGTAATAATTTTTGCCTGAGAATGTTGTGCATGGAATTAGGGGGAGTTTGTAGAAACCCTTTGGTCTTGTTGTCAAAGGGGGAGGAGTTACAAGAAATTGTGTGTGTGTTGCCAACAATTCCAAAGGGGGAGATTGTTGAGCAAGGTGCAGTGATAGTATTGTCATTGTTGTCAACACACTCAGATGGATAGGTTGATGCAGTGGAAAATTTTTTGGAGGTTATTCAGAGTATGTACAATTATTTTCAATGATTATGAGGATGTTTTTGATGTTCGTGTGAAGTTTTTACAGGTTGTTCGTGCAAATTTACAAAAGTTAAAAAAATCGTCAAGAAGTTGTCAAAAAAATTGCGAAAGTCATCACGGGAACTGTTGGACAAGATGGATAATTTTGGAACATGCCAAAATGTTAGGAAATAGTCTATAATATATTTGGAGGTATCAGCATATTTTTTGGATTGATCGGTGACGTTTCCAGTATCTTGGCGGATGATTTGGCAAGTGGTTGTATAGGCTGAAAAAGGGCAGTATTGTCAAAAGCACTGCAAGCAAACCGAGAAGAATTTGATAGTAAAATTAAAACTGAAGGTGGTCATTATCTTCAATAACATGTGTTCCAAATTTACACCAAAATGGAGAAACAAGGCGAATGTTACAAGCATTGCAATACTGTCACAAAAATGCTCTTTTTGGAAAAAGTGTGTCAGTAGTAGTTTTTGTGGAGGTGGTATAGGTGAACCATAAGGAGTTATATAGTGATATTCAAAATGGATGTATTCAGCATTGCAGAGATTCTATGTTTTAAATTTCAGAGAAAACAGAGCTACAAGGTGAGAGTTATGAATGTTGCAAAAATGGTATAGGTCACTTTTATGTCAATTTGTTCCACTTGTGCAAAATCCTTCAGTTGCCCGTTTTGACCTTGCAGAGTCGCTAGAGTTTCGGTTTCAATGTTGTTACATCTTCAAGGCATCAAATAGAGCATCTTTATTTTTTGGTTTGAGGTGTCACATGGCTCCGAAGTAAGAGAACGAGTAAGGTGTCAATTCTTTGCATGTGACGTGTTTGACAAAATGCCTTCTCAAAATAAAAAAAGGAAGTTATATTGTTTTAAGTAGCTTTATTAAAGAAAATATTTTTAAAATTGAAAAGGGAAAAATAATGCAAGTGTGTGCTTTTTAAGTGACAAGGGATTTTATTGAAAAGTGGGGACTTTATTTTGTGAAGAGAGAAGTGTGTGTGGAGAAAAATAAAGAGTGAAAATCCATGATTTTTGGAGAGTGGTGAAAAATGTCACTTCAGTATTTTGGGCATAAATTTCTCATATGATATTTATTTTAGATGAAATTTTGAGAGGAGTTTATAGACAAAGTGTTGTACAATACCCATAAATCGTTTAGAAATTAGCAAAACGAGCTAAGATAACAATCAGTTTTTTTTTTTTATGAGAAGAGAAGATTCAAATTCTGAGTAATGCAGAGAGGGATGTTATACTAGGTGAAATAGAAAGTTTTATATTTTGAGCTTACAGACCATAGAGGGTTCTAGTTTTAGTGAAGACATTCATATATGTAATTTTATTATCAATATCAAAATCAAGTGGGTGCTTGGTAGAGGGGTTGGTGCTCCTTTATGTTGGTGCAGATAAATCAGGGGTTGGTGCTCCTTTCTGTTGGTGCTGGTAAATTAATTATAAAGTTGGTGCTTTGCAAAGGCTAGATTTGTATGGGAGTCCAAATAGTCATTTTTGGGGATGTAGCCAAATCGGTGAACCTCGGTACATCTTGTGTTGTGTGATGTTCTCTTGTTATACTTGCTTTATTTGGTTTTATGTTTTCATTATTTTGGCTTTGATTGTTGAAGATTTAAGTTTTAAAGAGCTACACTGATTCACCCTCCCCTCTCATTGTCATTGTAACACTAACAAAAGGTCCTTCAAGTCCACACCGAGTTCACCCACAGTTACTGATATACCTCTTCGAAGAGAGATACATGCAAATTTTCCATGGTTTATGATAGATCTTAGAGCCGATATTGGCTAATAATAATGGGTACATGGGATTTGAGGTAGTGGGTGGATATGAAAGCCACCTCGCTGATATCTACCAATGGTTGGTCATGACCTTCAACTCATTAGCATTAAAATGATACATGGTGTGTGGGGTTCTTTTTAGATTTTTATAATGGAAAGCTATGCATCAATGATCACTCATGATATTTCCCTATATGCCTAAAAAGAAAATTTAATTTTATAAAATGCATCGCTAAATGATCTTAAATGACTTTCATACAATTCAATTTCTACTTTGTGATGTAACAACCTCTAGCTAGGCCACATGCAAGCAATATTAAGCAAACAACAACCCAAACCACCAGAGACTAGGGCAGACCTTGAAAAAAAAGGCCTACTCATCCTAGTAGTGACTGGAAGAAAGCTAGGGAAACTAGAAATATTTAATGCATTTTTCCCTTCATATTTTCTTATGTTTCCTTAATAAAAACAAAAAAAATGTGATTTTACTTTCTATTTTCTAAAAATAAATTGCAGATAGAGAAAGAAAAAAAATCAAAGAGTAGCACCAACCTAAAATACTCGTATGATGATGAAAGGGCTGCCCTCTTATGCACTTTTTTGCTAGCCACTGTCAACCAGAGTGGCTACTTCTAGCCATTGAATACAAAAGCAATCAGGCTCTACTGGTTGCTATTGACCAGAGTGGCTAAACCTACATATAGAAAATACATGAAAACATCATCGAATTGATAGAAAACAAAAACCTGGTGGGAGTCCCACCATGATCACCATGTGTGCAACCTCGGGAAGTGTGCACCACTTACACTACTTGCAATATTATATCAAATGAAAGGAAAGCCACAAAGTAATAGATAACACAAAAATAATGACAAATAAAGAAAGATATTTTATTTATTTCTTTGCACAATCCCGATTACATATCGGTCCCTCTAAGGGATACCCATTTTGATACAATAAGCGATAAGTAGAATAACGGTGAAGAAGATGTCCCCTCGCAAAGGGGGTGGTGCAATTTTGTAGGCCTCTCGATCTTACACATGAAATTGTATGAGGGCTTATAGATACCTCCTACTTCTTTTACCTAGAGGGATATTGTGCACTAAATGCCTTAAACATGTCCTATAAAACTATAACCTACGAGCATAGAAACAATAGAGCATTATCAGTAGCATGGGAAGCCTCTTCAGAAGAGGCTCTTATTAGCAGATCTGATAAACATGATATATGAGCATGATAATATTAAAATGCAAGCATTAACTAAGTGATAAATGCATAGAAAACTCAAAAATACGATGTAAATGCGTTAATGAAATCAAATCTAAGCCAAAACTAATTAATAAATCAAAGCAATAATTATATCTAAGCTAGAACTAGGAAAATAATGTCTAAAAACCCTAGGCTATGCCTATGGTCCACTGTCAATGATAACAACCACAAAATGAAGCTCTTCTCCTCACGAACTAGGGGTTGTAGCACTAGATTCCTTACTCCAATTGATTTTCAAGGGTTGCCTGTTGTGTCTGGTATATTGATGGGTGGTGAAGAATAAACGGATCTAAAATTAGGTACATAGATGTAGCTCAACTTTATAGCTATTTGCTACTCCTCAAAGGGGGTGTGGATTCTCTTTGAATTTACAGGGCTTCACTGCACAAAATTCTGATATTCATGGATATTTTGCTTTGCTTGGGAGAGTCCATAAGTAGACCATCCCTATTTCAGATTTGGATTTGTATCTTGGCTTCCTGGAGAAGCCAAAATCCAAATTTACATGCAACTGATCATCCCAGGGGGAAGCATCAGTCAAAAATTGGCATTGAAGGGGCATTTAGAAGGAAATTTGGGAGTTCCTCACCAAAATATGCCTATAAGCAATGCAAGGTACAATTAGACTACATGATTTGGGCCCATATTCATGACTAGACTATGCATGGTTCTAGCCATTGTTTAGATTAGCGGTTATGTGTGGTTGCTCTCAACTTCGATATCCAGGTGTGGTAGCCGCTATGCTTGACAGTAGCTAAGCCTATATGTGCTAGACCTACTCTTTTTGAGTGGTTAGGACCACTGCTAGATCTTGGAGAGGTTCAAGATCATTCATATGGTCTTTGGGTGTGTCCATATGAGTAGTCTCCTAAACATGATGTATTTTAGGTATCTACAATCAGTAATCGTTGCATCCATTCCTTTAAATAAGTTTCCTAATCATATTTCATGCTATTGTAGACACCTTACACATATTGTGCCATATATATTAGAATTTTTGAAGCTCATGATTCTCCAAATAAATGATCCATGACAACATTCATTGTTCATGCCAATTCATTAGTATTCAACTAGATCTATTTAATTCCACAGGTTCTAAAATAAAAAATCTTAGCTACCACATGTGACTTCATAGATGTGAGTGTCATAATCAACCTATGAGTCTCAATTGGATCTACTATCTTATTCAAAACTAGAGTTCCATCCTTGGGCAATCCAAATGTTATTCAAAATACCTCCATAAAAAACTCCATCTTGATGTACCTATTACCCACTCTCACAATAGTGCGATTTACAGTGGGTTCGTAGGACTGAAGAATTTGTAGCAAGTATTCATTGAAGAATACTTTATCTTGTAGTAGGATTTGTGTGATGGTGCTCACTCCAGACTTCCTCAGTGTAAGATTTAATGGATGCTTCATTGAGCAATTATTCTAAAAGTGATATCATTGATATCCACTTAGTCCTCCTTTGCTTCACTAAGCAGTTCTTCTTGCTCCTCTGGAGTATTCTATTGATGAACTTCACTATGAAGTTCCCTTCAATGTTCCCTGGTTGGCTCCATCTCCTCGCTCCTATATTGCATCAGTGAACCACATCTGCCACCATTACAATATCTCTAACCCCTCCATGGCCTATGCCCTCTCCCTCTCTAAGGATGATTACCATGCCTCCCATGTGACTGAAATTGATGTCCTTGGTCTTGAATGGGGTAAACTAAGGGAGATACTCTAGGTTGTGATTCTCTCTAGTACATTGGTCTTGGTGATATTTCCGCCCTAGTTTCTACAATGCAATCAAAATTATCTCAAAAATCTCACTTGGAGCTTATGATTCTACCATCTCCGAGTGGAAACCTCATTTGCACACTCTCTTATCAACTTGGAATTCAGGAAATCTCCACATAAAATATTTTAAAAATTTGTATGACTGCTTCCAAAATGTACAAGGACATTTTGGTGCAAAATCTACCTATGGTTACATTTGCACCCAAGAATTTATCAATATTTAATGATCGAGTTCAAAATAGAGGGTACCTAATTCAATCTCCAAAGAAGTCTAGTTCCTTTCTTGGTTGTAGGAAAAGGAAAAGAGAAAAGTGCTTAAAGATATGGAAATGTAGCTATTGCTAAATATTTAAAAAGGTACAAATTAGATAACAACAAGAATGACCACACTTACAAACCAAGCATTCTTAAAACCTCTACATGGAAATAACCAGTTCTTTGATGCAAATCAAATATTAAACCAATCACTAGCCCATACAAATCATTAAATCTAGAGCTATTGAATCTAATATGCAAGAATATAGAGATAGAATTAATACATTTAACATTCCATACAACTTGAATAGAATTATTGATTCATCATACATACATTGATCACATAGTTTGAACCAAAAGCCAAGTAGAGAGTTTATCTTTATTGCTTATTAGAAGTATGCATACATTTGATCTTGTAAATGCCTACGAGCCACCCTTTTTTAGGGTGAGATCATCCTATATATACACTTCCTACATATATAAATATAAAAATTTATTACAACAATATGCTAGCTAGCTAATTCTTGTAAGATGCTAAATAGCGCCTATTGGCCCAAGGAGAAATGGTGTAGTGGAATTTCCAACGACAAGGGGTTAGGATATTATCCTTTGATTACAACCTGATCATGCCAATATTTTGAAGATGTGGCTATCTAGCTATATTACACTTTGTTTCTTGAGCTAACGGTCCATGAGAATAGGTCCAGTCGTGAGATCACAGTACTTTTTTGCCTTTCAGCTCCTTCTAGCTATTAGCCGATGAAAACAAGGCTGATCATGAGATCACGAATCTTTTTTGCCTTCCATATCCTTATGGCTATCGACCCATGAAAATAAGGTTGGTCATGATATCATGACTCTTTTTCACCTTCCAGCTCCTTTTGGATATTAGCCCATAAAAATAAGGACATTCATGAGATCACGACTCTTTTACACCTTCCAACTCCTTTTGGCTATCAGCCCATGAAAACAAGGCTAGTTGCGAGATTGCGACTCTCTTTTGTCCTTCAAAATTTTAAAAGTTCTTCTCATTCCCTTTAGTTTAGTCATTTTGACCTACATTATTTGCACCTCCTAGGAAATTCTATTAGTAGGATATCAAAATTCAAAGCCTTCATCCATTGGGCATCGGAGTAAACAAAACAAAAAATAAGAAAGACAGATATAAAGAAAAATTTGTTATCAAAAAGGCAAAGACTAGCTATTATTTAGGGGCTTCTTCTTCATTAGAGTTCACCATTTCCCTATATGCTTTATTGCTTGCATTTCCTTCTGATTGATCACCTTTTACAGCCTTTTTAACCTCCTTTTATTTCTTTATCTTTTTAACAACATCATTATAGGTGATACAGACCTTCCAAGCTTCATCATCTAGATCAGAGGTCTCCATGAACATCAAGTGTGGGTACTCTAGTTCTTCAATATTGTCATAGGATAAAACCTTTGACCTTAAAAATAATTCATGCAAACAAGAGTTGATTTGTGTAAGATTTGAGCCATCCTGAAAACTTGATCTTCCTGTATAGGTTCTTCCCAACTATCTATCTTAGGTTCATCTTCAAAAAATTCTTCCAAGAAGCTTTAAGTTCATCTTCTCCTAAGATGTTTGAATCTTCAATCTAGAAACCTGGAAGTCCAAAATTTCTTGCTATATTCAAATATTTTAATATGCCTTTAGCTTCAGCCTTAAAAATGTGAATTATCTTAATGCTTTGAGTTATGAGCTTATGCCTCCTGAAGAAACTTTAGGCTGTTATTTTGTCTTAGGACCATGCCTCATTGTGGGTTCTATTTGTAACCCTTTCTTGCATGATTTCAACCAAAACTTGTATCTTAGTCACGGTAGTTAACCTTACCTACAAAAAACCTATAGATACCGTGAACTCATCTTCCACTTGATTTAGTACTCCCTTTATTTTGGCTAGGTATAATAGTATAGGTCGTATCTTTAGGCCCATTTTTAGTATATCTTTGAACATATTCTTTCTGAGTGATTTGGATTTTTCCTTTGAAAAACTGATGGTTTTGCCTTTCTTCTCTTGAATCTACTTCTGAAGATCTTCCACCTGCTTATTCAAAACTGGGATCTATTTGGCAACTTTTTTTACCTCTTCTTTATACTTAGTTGCTTCATTGAATCTCTCTTCCCACTTCTTGACCTCGAGCTTCAAAGCCTTTTCAATAGTCTTCTGCTCTTCTAGAGATTATTTCAATTCTTTCATGGATTCTTCAGCTCTTATATATTTTTATTTGAAATACTATGCATTTAAATATATGGTTCCCAAGTGGGCTTGGGCCATTCCCCATTCATCCTACATTAGAAATAATGCTATGGGAGAAAAGGTTACATATGATATACATGCCATTCCAACACTTCATTTTCTACATTTTTTCTATCTCTCTCAATGGTTTCTCTATCAGATAAATGAAACTTCCTGAAAGAAGTTTTGTGCAAAGTAGACTGCCTTTCTGCAAACTTGTAAAGGGGATCATATTTCCACCTCTATAGAAATTCTACCAACTTTAGGGCTTTTAGGGCTTGAGTGATCTGCTCATGCCACCATTTCTTGGATACAACTATACCTTCAAATTGGAAAGGCATTGGACATGTACTAGTTCTACCTATTCCTATGCCAAACTTGAAATTGATGTACTCTATTTATCTGACATATTCCAAGGCAAACAATCGATCAGTGGCATAATATAGGAGCAGGAAAGGCTTCTTCATGAATCCATAGAGCTTGATGACTACTCCTTGAGTTAAGATAAACCAGTCACCTTCTTTCGTATGCTGGTGCTGTAATTTTTTTGCAATTTTGGAGATAACTTGTTTATATATTTGTATATGATTTGCAGAGTTGGTCCCAAAAATTCCTTGTTAAAATGATAATATGACTCAACTTTTGAAAGTACCGTTGTCCACTCGTATATTGGTAAAATTTTCCCCTTTTCATCCTTATTAATGGTAGATATGAAAGGAAGCCACTTTGACATAATAAAGAATACCCATACCAATTACAACAAAAATCTAAAAGACACCTGAGATCCTTTCTACATTTTGAACAAGCCTTTGTGTACTTTTTGGAATAATAAATATGGCTAGTCAAAGAAAATTGGTATGGTGCTCTAATATATGGTAGATATGTTATAGAACTTAGGGTTTAATATGAACTAGAGCTACTGCAATCTACCACCCATACACTTGTGCATCTAATTTTAGTCCCACCACCATAGATAACATAAAAAAAAGCTCTTTATTCTTGAAATTTGATAGGGAAATGGGTGCTTCTAGCATGATTCCTTCGATAGGTGGCTCCAATAATTGTGATTGTAAGAAATTCTTGATGTGTTTAGTGGGGGTATAGAATTTAGCCTATTCAATCGGGTCAAGTGACTTGTATTTCAAGGTATGTTTTTTTGTTAGAGGTGAAGGCACACATAAAAACATCAAGATCTAGAGTAAAAATAACTTTCCCCTCGAAATACCTAACAATTATTTGCTTGGATTCATAGAAATTCACTATAGCTCTAATTAGCCCACAAAAAGAGTGGATAGGAGTGCAGACATACCAAGAAAGTAAGGAGTGGAAAGAGAAAGTGCTTGGGGATGACGAAGTCATACCTTTAGATACTCTTGCCTCCACATATTTCTGAATTTTTTTCTAGGATTTTTCTAGGTGATGACTATGTCCATAATTTTGGCATCCCTATTTGTAAAGTTAGCATCCTTTTATTCTGCTTGATGAGTTGTTTTAGCAGTTGAATATGGACCAACCATGGCAGCAGTTTTTTATCATGAATTTGGCAATGAAAATTCTTCAAAAATATCTCCACGAAGCTAGGGCTCTAAGTAGATTTGGGGAATTTCATTGAAAAAAATACTTCATAAAAGTAGAGTGTAAGAAATGAGGGCTTCCATGACTTAAAAAGTATTACATGCATGAGTTAGGACATCATGCAGTAATTGTGGTAGGTGTTGTACATTTTGTGAATAATTTCAAATGTTATTTCAGTCTTGTTTCATGTGCCACCTTATTGAAACCAACCACTATGTGTCGCCTCTCTTTGGACCAATAAATTTGCATCATCTTCTATCGGGCCAATTGATGAGGCCTGGAAATGCCTCAATCATAACATGTTTTGAACACTAAAATTGCCTATAAACTCTTATGTTTTATCTAATATGTTAGTTAAGTTGATTCAATATGTTGTATATTAACCATTTTGCATGATCAATGTATTTGGAATATTATATGCTGATTTTTACAGCTTTTTGCATAGTTTTGTGTTCTTTTTGCTATGACTTGCTAAAATGGGATATGCTTAGAATAATAGCAGCATTTCACTAATCATGTTTTGATTTGTCTCAAGCATTTATTTCACCTAAATCTGGCAACAGTGCAAGCAAACTGTTGCTGTGCAACAAAAACTGGTCTTTCCCATGTAAATTCCAGCCAATTGTCCATAAATAGCAAGGCATGGAATTCACATGTGGAAAGAGATGAAGACCATTGGAATTTGATCTTAAGAGATAACCCACCTGAGAGATGCAGAAGAAATCACTGGAAAAGCACACATTTGTTCATTTCGAAGTATCTTCGGAATGAACAGATATCTTCAGAATGAAGAATGCAGTGTCTTCGAAATGAGCGGATCTTCGGAATGAAGAATGTAGTATCTTCGGAATGAGTGATCTTCGGAATGAAGAATGTAGTATCTTCGGAATGAGCGATCTTCAAGAGATTGGAATGAAGCCACTTATCTTCGAAATGAAAATAGAATGTGCTTTTTGACTTGTTGACCGATTTTTGAAGCTGGAAAAAGGGAAATAAAGGTTGGAAAAGGTAAAGGAAAAGATCTTCCATCTGTCTTTGCCGTCATTGCCGACCAAAGCCATCATTAAGGGAAAGATCAAGTTTTAATCTTCTTCTAGGATAAAACCAGAATTTGTTGCAGCATTGTAGGATTAGATCTTTTGAGATATTCATAGTTTGTAATTAGATCATAGGACATCTATAAATATTGCTCCCATTCAGGTTGAGCCTAGTAGTAGTAGTGGAGGTAGCAGCAGGAAGTAGAGAGTAAGGAAGCTAGGAAGAAGCAAAAAATAGGTAGAAATTGACTGTTACAGTCCTGTAATAGGTTTTCAGTAGAATTATTGTAATCATGTTCTTTAATCAATAAAGTGCACCAGTTCTATTTCATATTGCTTGTAAATGAGTGTGATTAAGATCTAGAGAGAGAGAGACTCATACCTTCTTCTGGACAAGGAGGCTGGCCACTTCCAGACCTAGGAGGAGGACTAATAAGCAGGTTTTTATTCTGATTTTGCTGTAGCAGAATGAGTTGTAGAACTTGTTATTTCAATTGCTTGTAAACAACTGACAATATTTGTGATCTTAGTTTATTTATGTTTAGATTAAACTTGTGCTTAATGTTTTAGTTGTAATCTCTACTTTCAGCAAAGCTTCCATTTTATTTTAGACTATTATTTCCAGAATTTGTTGTTTTCAACAATTTCTTACATTTTATGTTTTGCTGTCAAACCCTGCACAGAAGATTGACAACCTTCTATTACAGAGCCTTGACAGTTTTCATTTCCATGTTAGAATTAGACTTTCATTGCTACAAAAGTAATTAGATTTCCTTTCTGCAATTAGGATCAGACTTTCAATTCTACAACTATTATTTCTGCAACATAATTAGGTCTTATTCTGCAATTGTAAATCAGGACTTCATTTCTATAGTTAATGATTAGTTTCCAATTCTGCAACTTAGATTAAGGTTTAATTCATGCAATTTAGAGATAGGAATGTCCTAAAACCCCCCACACAACCGGTTTCACCAATAAGACCTGTTGCTCTAGATTGACCTAAGTTATAGTTATTTTGCCTCTTCTTTCGTAGATAGCCTTGTACACAACCCTGGATTGACAAATTCATTGAGAATTAATGATGGTATAATGACTACGCATCATTTTGGTGCCATTGCCAGGGAATAGTGTTGCTAGAAGAAAACAAACAGTCCAATAGCTGTAATCAGACTAAGCTATGAAAATTTAGGTTAAAATCTGAATACAACAGTTGAGGAAGATAACAACTATTGACTTAATTTATGTCATTCAAGAGTAAACATGAATGAGTAAGTCTAGGGATGAAAAAGGTAGAACTACCCCAAAGGATCCCTGGCTTGTTCCATTAAGGAGATCTTCATGCCTAAGGGGTGAATCACCTGTGTTTGAACTACCAGAAAGATTGATAGAAAAATCACCAGTCTCACCATCATTAGAACATTTTGAGAAAGGAAAATCACCAATTTTATCATCATCGGAATATCCTAAGGAAGAAAATTCATCAGACTCATCATCAACAGAGAGGCTTGGACCTCTTGAGAGAACAATTTGGAAAGCTTTAACTTCTCCTAGGAAACAGGAAACTATGGCAGAAGGAGGCAATATAGATGGCCAACATGGCTATGTCCATAATGAAGGAGATGATCAGGATATGCTCCAACCTTCCAGAACATTTGAATATCCTATTCGTCTGAATCCAACACAAAACTCTCCCATGAAAACCATTTCACCTTCGGTACTTCCAACCTTTCGAGGTGTTGTATCTGAAGATCCTGATCAGTTTTTGTTTGAATTCAAGGTAGTGTGTCAGACCTATGATTATATAAATGACAATCAAAAACTTAAGGTTTTTCCCTCAACACTCAAGGATTCAGCATTGCGTTGGTTCATGAGCTTGGAGCCAAATTCCATAAGAACCTAGGATCAAATGGAAACTATCTTTTTAGATAAATATCAAGAATATTGTCGTGTAAGGAATAGGAAAGATGAGTTATTCAGAATCAAGCAGGAAGATGATGAGACATTGGAAGATTATCTTGATAGGTTCTCCTTTGTTCAAAGGAGATGTGGACTTGTAGAACCAGAATTATGTAAAACCATATTTTTGAGAGGATTGCAAGATGAATCCAGAGAAGTTCTGGATTTGATGGGAAAAGGGGATGTAACCACTCTCAGTAATGAGGAAATTATGGATCTCTACAGGAATTACTCTCGCACTAAGCAGAGAAGAAGAAAAAGCCACACAAATGGCACTGATGTGAAGGACCTGATAGAGGAACTTGCAAATTTCAAAACAGATATTCTAGTGCACCTAAACACTACTTTGGGGGAAATGTCTGCAAAAGCAAAAAACATAGAACCTTTGGCAATTTATTGCCCAAGATGTAGAAATAAACATGCTTTGCAAGAATGTCCTTTGAATAAAACATCTATCTCAGCCATTTGTAGTATCTGTTCAAAAAGGCATTCAACTGATCAATGCCACCTGCTACCACAACTCAAAACTGTGTTAGAAAACCAGATTGAGGAACTCAACTACATTGGACCAAAACAAGGGGGAAATTTCTCTCAATACCAAAATCCCCCTCATTTTCCTACAAATTGGGGGCATAATCCTGGTACTATGCCTTGGGGACAATCAGAACCACCCCAACGTCCTTGGAATTATCCTCAATGGACAAATTCCCAAGAATGGCCACAAGCAAATTGGAGTAACCCAGCCTAGAATCGGAATCAAAACAACCCCTCATGGAATCAAAACAACCCATCTTGGAATCAAAACAATCCAGCCTGGAATCAAAATCAGACTAATCCACATTGGATGCAAAACCAACCACAGTGGAGTCAGCAATACCAGTCCTATCCAAGGCAGCAAAGGAATCAAGGTCAAACTCAGCATTTGTTGCCTGCACCTAATCAAAATTTCCAAGAAAAATAGCAGCAAACACAGCAAGTGAAACAACCTCAAATGCCAGCTCAACCAGTCACTAATCCAAATAGCATGAGACAAACACCTCCTGTCTATGTGGCTGAAGCTGAAGAAAATGTTGAAATTAATGTTCTTGATTGTAGTAACATCCAACTTCGTTCAAGAAAAGTTGTACCTGAACCAGTTTCAAATGAAATTAAAGAAAATGAAGAGCAAGAATCATTGGAACCAGAGAAAGTCCAACCAACAATAGAGACAGAAGAAAAATTGGAACCAGTGAAAATCCAACCAACAATAGAGAAAGAGACAAAACCACAGGCAGAACAGTTACCAAGGATAATTCCATATCCTGAAAGATTCAATGCAATACCAAAAAATTTTGAGTCAGAACTGGTCAAAGAACTCAAAAAGTTAACTATATCATTGCCCTTATTGCAAGCCATTAAGGAAATACCAGAGATTAACAGTACTATCCAAAATTTGTGCATTAAAAGAGTAGGAAGAAAAAAGAAAGCATTTCCTAAAACTATGCAGGTTGAAGGAAAGATAGCTGATCTCTTATCTAGAAAACTAGTACCTCCAAAGTATAGTGATCCAAGAAGCCCAGTTATCACAGTCACCATAGGTTCAGTACCAATATCAAATGTCTTAGTAGATCTAGGAGCTGCAATAAATGTCATGACCAAGGATACAATGAAACAATTACAGCTCAAACATCTCAGCCCCACATTTACAGTTTTAGAAATGGCTGATAGGTCAGTTGCAAAACCTGAAGGTATCATTGAAGATGTCCCTATAGAAGTTTCTTCTTGGGAATTCCCTATAGATTTTTTGGTTTTACAACCAAGAAATTCAGCACATGGATATCCCATTATTTTGGGAAGACCTTGGCTTGCAACTGCAACAACCTTCATAGACTGCAGATCTGGAAATATGACTATTTCAAATGGTATTGATCTGAAACAGATTTCTTTATATCCTCCTGCAAAACCATCTAGCAAATTTTTAGGTCAATTATGGTTTTTTGACTCAGATGAAGAACCAGAAGAGGTCATTTCTACACTAGCTACCTTAGTAGTAAGAGAACACACAGAAGACCTCAGTGACACAGAAAATTTAGAAAATGAAACAATCTTGATGAATGTTCTGCATGAACAAGGTTTAGAAGGAGAAGCAACAAATATCCAACGAGTTGTTAAGTAATGAGGAGAATCAAAAATCTGAAGATGAACCATCTGTAATATCACAGGGAAACTCTGTTTCACTACCACATGGATGGCACCATCATCTGATTTTTCCTTCTCACTGTTCCATACAAGATATGCTTCCCTCAAGCAACAATAAAATAGAAACTGCTTCTTTTCTCCCAACTCAGCAATGTCCTCTTAATCCCTTAATCACCAGGTATGAAGGAGTGAATTCAGTCCTTCTAAATACAAAACAAATAGAAGTCCAGCCAAGCAAATTTTTGAACATTTACAGCCAGCTTGCTAGGGAAGAGGAAGAAAAATTGATAGTTGTCTTGCAGAAGCATGTTCATGCTTTTGCTTGGAACTACAAAGATATGTCAGGAGTCCATCCTGATATATGTACCCACAGAATCTATACTGAAGAAGTCAAGCCAGTTAGACAACCCCAGAGAAGATTGAATCCTGCCTTAAGAGATATTGTGAAAGAAGAAATTGAAAAACTTCTGGAAGTAGGATTCATTTACCCAATTTTCGATAGCCAATGGGTTTCTCCATTGGTAATAGTTCCTAAGAAAAATGGAAAAATGAGAGTATGTGTAGACTATAGAGAGTTGAATAAGGTGACATACAAAGACCATTTTCCATTACCTTTCATAGATCGGGTGTTAGATACTCTTGCTGGAAAAAGATACTTTTGTTTTCTTGATGGATTTAGTGGATATAATCAAATTCAGATTGCACCTGAAGATCAAGAGAAAACAACTTTTACATGTCCTTGGGGAACATTTGCCTATAGGGTTTTACCTTTTGGTTTGTGTAATGCCCCAACAACTTTTCAGTGAGCAGTCCTAGCAATTTTTGCTGATCTGACCACCAAAAGTGTTGAAATATACATGGATGATTTCACAGTATGTGGACAGACTTTTGATTTTACATTGGAAAATCTTGACAAAGTCTTAACTCGTTGTGAAACATACCGGTTATCCTTGAATCCAGAAAAATGCTTCATGATGATGAAGGAAGGGATAGTTCTTGGTCATCACATCTCTCCTGAAGGGATCCAAGTTGATCCAAAGAAGGTGGAAATTATCAAGAATCTCCTTCCTCCTAAAACTCAGACTAATGTCAGAAGCTTCCTAGGACACATTGGTTTTTACCGTAGGTTTATTCCCAACTTTAGTACAATAGCCAGTCCTATGTTTGCCCTATTGACTAAAGATTCTGAATTCTCCTGGACTGCAAAGTGTCAGGAAGCATTTGAAGCTCTGAAAGAGAAATTAATAACTCCACCTATGCTCAGAGGACCTAATTGGACATTACCATTTCACATACAGATTGATGCCTCCAATACAGCAATTGGAGCAGCATTAGGACAAATTGACAATGGTGAACACTATACCATCTACAACATTAGCAAGAACTTGACAGGAGCCGAGAAAAATTATACAACAAGCGAGAAGGAATTCCTAGCAATAATATATGCCATCAACAAATTCAGGCATTACATCACAGGTTATCAAATATTTATTCACACAGATCATACAACCATTAAGTATTTGATGAATAAACCTATGGTAAGTGCAAGAATTATTCGTTGGTTGCTTGTTGCTACAAGAATTTGATATCACTATAATCAACAAACCAGGAAAAGCTAATGTTGTGGCAGATTTCTTGTCCAGGTTACAGAACACAGATGAAGGGGAATTAGTTGATGACACTTTTCTCGATGAAAAACTATTTGCTATATCAGTCCAATCACCTTGGTTTGCAGATATAGCCAATTATTTGGTCACAAGGAAAGTTCCTCCACATTTCACTTCAAAACAGAAAAAACAATTGATCAAACAGAGTTCTTCTTTTGAATGGATTAAGGGTATGCTTTTTAAGTGCAGTCCTGACCATGTGTTACGTAGGTGCATCCGAAAGGATGAAGTGTATGATATCCTTAGAGCTTGTCATGATGAACCCTCAAGTGGACACTATTCTGTAAAAAGCACAGTTAGGAAAATCCTAGGGACAGGATATTATTGGCCATCTCTTCACAAGGATGTAAAAAGTACATCAGGCATTGTGATGCATGCCAAAGAATGGGGAAACCCACTCATACAAATGAGATGCCACTGCAGCCTCAAATGGTTTTAGAACCATTTGAGAGGTGGGGGCTTGATTTTGTAGGACCTATTGATCCACCTTCTCAAGGAAAGGTGCATATTCTAGTATGCACTGATTACCTGACAAAGTGGGTAGAGGTGCGTGCTTTCAAACATGCTCGTGAAGAGAAGGTCACTGATTTCTTGTATACTCAGATTTTTTAGAGATTTGGAGCTCCACGGTCTATCACCACAGACCAAGGACCCCAATTTGCATCCAAAGTCATAAAAGCATTTACAGAATTGTATGAAATCAAACATAGGAAATCATCACCTTACCACCCACAAGCAAATGGCCAGGTTGAGGTAACAAACAGGGAACTAGAATGCATCTTGACAAAAATAGTAGCCTTTCATAGGAGAAATTGGCTAGATAAATTACCTGAGCAGTTTGGGCCTACAATACTACTTGGAAGTCCACTACCGGATTCACACCTTATGAACTAGTCTTTGGTAAAAAGCCTCTCTTACCTATTGAATTTGAGCTACTAACATTGCGCACAACACTGGAAATTGGAATTGAATTGTCGTAGGCACAGACAGACAGGATTCTGTAGCTGAATGCATTGGATGAACTTAGATTGGATGCTCTGCACCAAACTGAGGTAATTCAGGAGCAGAGGAAGTTGTGGCATGACAGTCACATTCAGTAGAGGAAACTTCAACAAGGAGATTGGGCTTTACTATTTGATTCTCGCTATGAAGACTTCCCTAGAAAACTGAGAACTAGATGGTTGGGACCTTACTGGATTGAAGAGGTATTTGACAATGGAGCAGCTCGCCTATCCCCTATTGATGGATCACAAAGGAAGTTGGTAGTAAATGGACATCGCCTCAGAGTGTACCATACACCTCTGACTAAAGATGAATTCTTGCAGCAACTTGATAGTTTGGATACACAATAGGTGGAAGAGATTCCCTCTTCCACTTCAAAACAATCAGCATGATCATGGATTTCAAGAAAAAATAGAAAATACAAAAAAATAAAAAAAATAGAAAACAAAAAGATGAATAAATTCTGAGTATGAATTCCTTCATGGGCATGGTTTCAGGGGAAATCATGAAATTCCTTCATGGGCATAGTCAGGATCAAGAAAAAAAAAGAGAGAAAAGGAGAGGTAAAAAAAAGGGGAAAATCAAGAAAAAAAGAGAGAAAAATGAATAACTCAGCAGTGAAAACCTTTTCTTAAGGCACTACTGGGTTGGTATGCATGAAAACCAGTTTTATGGCATGCATAACCTTGAGAAATTTCTGAACCATCATTGTACAAATTCACCAAGTGCACTTGTTTTGAAATGTTGCAGAAAATCTCAACAGAACATCAACAAAGGCAGTCATTCTTCAAAACTGGCATTAACTATTTTTATCAGGTATATATTTCTTACATTTCTTCATTGTAAAATGATTGGTATATAGTATATGACGATTAACCATTAGCATAAAAGGTATTCATAAGAGTTGGCATACTTAAAACATGTTTTGAAAATGAAAATATTGATTTATGCCTAATCTTCAGAACAAGAATGTCAAACACAGTGCCTTGTATTATCTTCGGATTGAAATTGTCTTCGGAATGACAGTAGAATGAATGTTGCACTTTGTCTTCAGAAAGAAGCTTTGTCTTCGGAATGACAATTTGTCTTCGAAACGAAACTTTGTCTTCGGAATGACGACTTGCTGCATCATCTTCGGAATGAAGATCTATCTTCAGAATGAAGTTCTATCTTGAAATGAAGATCTGTCTTCGAAATGAGATCATCTTCAAATAAATCTGTCTTAATGACATTTATCTTCAATGAGGATTGATCTTCGAAATGAGGATTAATCTTCGGAATGAAGATTTAAATTTGCAAAGAGGATTTGTCTTTGGAATGAAGACCTATCTTCGGAATGAAGTTATAATCTTCAGAATGAGGATTTGTCTTGGAATGAAGTCATAATCTTCGGAATGAAGTTTTGTTTGTGCAATAAGTTATAATCTTCGAAAAAGCATTTCCACGTGGCATCCAAGAAGACAAGGTACGAAAAAAATCAAATTCTTTTAGCTGCATACGATAAAAAGGGACACGTGTCAGCAAGGATATGGTTTATTTTGCACGTGAGAATCTACGGACTAAACAAAAAAATTAAAACCAAATGAGGTGGATCTGATGGCAAGGACGTCCATGCAATCATTGATGGATAGGTGTTCAGTGCAACAGTAGAAATGCGTGCCACCTTTCTTTTCGAAGACGTGTTTGCGAAGTACAGTGCTCAGGTTACGGTTCATTTCGAAGAAGAAGACGAGAAACAGGGCAAGCGAAGACTTAGAGCTAAAACCTACAAATCTGCAACATAAAAAACCAGAGATCCAGCAGAGGAATAGCAGCAGTAGTGAATGATTTTTAAACAAAAAATATGGGGTGAAAGATCAGAATGGAACCTACAGATACCACCTACCTCCGAGAAAATCCGATAGTCCTACAGATTTTTGAAGATGGAGGGTTTATGCCATTTTTGGATAAGTTTAATGGGTCTTCTGAAGATTTGGTTGGCATGTTCGCCCATACATTCAGAAACAACCGAGCACATGTTAACGACATGACTATTGAGGTAACCCCTAAAATTTTAAGTCAGATTACTGAGTTGCCATTAGAAGGGATTTCAATTTCTAGATCTGGCAAGAATACATTGGCAAATGTAGTTAATCAGTTTGTAGAAGAAAATGATAGAGAGCCAGAGTACTTAACCCATAACAACACATGCAAAGGGTTAAAAAGGGCCAGCCTACAGGAACCCTGGGATGAAGTAGCCACCTGGGTAATAAAATTCCTAACCTGTGAAGGGCAGTATGTGTTGTTATCAGGGCATCATCTACGAATTTTAAACCATCTCAGACATGGTGAGCAGCAACCAGAAGTTAGGGTAAACCTTCCCCTGTATCTGTATCAAGAATTAAAAAACATGGCAAAGAGATATCAGGAGGGCAAAGGAAGCCTTCGCCACCATGGCCTCATCAAACTAGTTTGCCAACACCATTTTAGAGGAAACCCTAGGAGTTTTGATAGGTTTTACTCTACCCTAAATGATGTCATTTTTAGGGATGAAGATGAGGAAGAAGAAGAACCGGATATTGCTGATATTATTGTAGAAGAAGAAACAAAAAATGTTGCAGAAGATGTTATAGAGGAAACTACAGAAGGTGCTATAGAAGCTATTACAAAAATAGAACCACACCTAGCAACAGCAACAGAAAACCTTGCTCCTAAACCCTCAACTTCATGAACCAAGAAACAAAGAAAAAGAGGATCTAGAACTGGCAGCAGAACAAAAAAACAAAAGAAGGTTCATTTTTTTGGAGTGACTACTGATTTAACAGAACAAGAAATAATAAGGGAAACAGAGGCATCTAAAACTGTCCCCACAACCCCTGCTGACACCAAAAAATAGAGCAAAAAGAAGAAGTTTGCATCTAGAACTAGGAGGTCCACTAGAATCCATTTGAAAGAAACAACAGAACAGGTTATGGAGGAAGAAGAAGGACAAAGCAGCCCAGATGTCACAGAAATACAACCAGCCTCTAAAAATTTTCTAGAATTCCCTGAACAGATAGCTGAGGCAAAAACTGAGCAGGATAATTTGGAGGAGGCTACAGTTCAACAGGCTACAGATATGGTGGATACAATTATAAGTAGTTTCATAGAACCTGTTGAACAAGAGCAAATTGTTGCAGAAGAAGAGATATTGGTTGAGCAGCCAACTACAGCTGATCTGTCTGCATCAGATTCTGAGGCAGAAATAGAAGTGGAAGACATCACAGAGCAGCTGAGGGCAGCAAGAAGTGTTGTCAGAACACAAACCAAGTGGATTGAGGAGAAAGAAAGCATCATTGAGATACAGGAAAGAAAAATTGCAGAGCTTCAGCAAGAAGTGGCAGAATTGAGAAAAATGTTGTCACAGTCTGAAAAATAGCCAACTGTATCCTTTGATGAAGATAATTTAGCTCAATTGCTTTTGGGTCTATCAAAGGCAGATGACTCTATTGAGACAGACATGGGCGTTCATTCTGAAGTAGCACCCCTTCATTCTAAAGAAGTGCCTGTTCATTCTGAAGCAGCACCATCTCATTCTGAAGCATTGCTTTCTTGTTCTGAAGATGCTTCAGAAATGGTAAAGAGCATAGCAGAGGATGTTGAAGATGAGCCACCAACACAAGAACAGTCCCAACAGCAAGAAAATGTTCAAGTAAGTACTCCTATTGAGGTCCCTGCATTTCAAACTATTACACTTTCAATAGAAACAGTAGATAAGGGGGTACAAGTAGAATTACTATCTGATGACAACCCCATAGAAATAGCAAATAAGGGGGTACAGGTAGAATTATTGATAGATGATCAACCAGTAGAAGTGGCAGAAAAAGGAGTTCAAGTTGATCTGCTACCTAGGATTCCACCTGTAGTCAGACCACCTAATACTTTGTCTCTAGAGCAGTACAATGCAGACATAGCTAGCTGGATGATTAGATATGAGCAACTTGCCACTAAAACTGAAAAGTTCAAATTGGAAACAAAATAGCTAGAAGCCAAGGAAACAGAAATTCAGGCATTGAATGGAAAGGTGTCTGACTTATGTCAAATTGCTGAATTTTTAGTGCAATTTAGATGACCAGCCAGATTTTACAGCCTTATTTTGAAGGAGAAATACCTCAGATGGCAGGTCATGAGGATTAGTTCAAACCTCCCATATAAATTGGACACAACTACAGATTTTTTGGAAGCATACTTTGACAGCCCTTTTGAGCAGAAAAATCTCCTATGTGAACTATTTTTACACAGTTTCTTCATTCCAGAGGAAGTAGAATTTCATCCTCAAATCTACATTGGAGATGTTCAGTTGAGAGCATTTATGTCTACTTTGCAGAATCAGCTTTACTGGGATCAAGAGAAAAAGCAGAATAAAGAGCTTGAAACAAAGGCTGAACTGTTAGTCAGAGCAATCCAGCCAAACCACCCAGTTATCACCAGACAACACTTCTCAATGATGAACAGGGATGATGTAAAGAGGATGTACTTGAACAACTTAAGGGACTGTGTGGCCAGGTTCAACAATTTTTGTGATCATAATTTTTTCCCAGCATTGTCAGTGTGCAGAAACAGATGGGATGAACTTCCCATGTCTTTGCGAAAAAGAGAACCCATCTCCCCCATCAACTTAGAATGGTCCAGAAGAAGAGCAGAAGGTGTAATCCAGCTGATTGAAATCATGCAACATAACTGGATAGGTCTTAGGTTTAGGCCTCCAACCATCATTACTCCAGTTCCATTCTACTTTGAGGAAGATGCCCAACCTGATGAACAGTTTGAAGACTGGCTCAGGAACATTCAGGAAAATAGGGGGTATTATATAGGCAAGAAATTATTCTACAGGTCATGGAATCTAAACATGGACATATGTGATTCCATAGCCCAACAGAATGCATGAGGGCATGCATTAATATAAGTTGGGGGGGAAATGATGAGGCCTGGAAATGCCTCAATCATAACATGTTTTGAACACTAAAATTGCCTATAAACTCTTATGTTTTATCCGATATGTTAGTTAAGTTGATTCAATATGTTGTATATTAACCATTTTGCATGATCAATGTATTTGGAATATTATATGCTGATTTTTACAGCTTTTTGCATAGTTTTGTGTTCTTTTTGCTATGACTTGCTAAAATGGGATATGCTTAGAATAATAGCAGCATTTCACTAATCATGTTTTGATTTGTCTCAAGCATTTATTTCACCTAAATCTGGCAACAGTGCAAGCAAACTGTTGCTGTGCAGCAAAAACTGGTCTTTCCCATGTAAATTCCAGCCAGCTGTCCATAAATAGCAAGGCATGGAATTCACATGTGGAAAGAGATGAAGACCATTGGAATTTGATCTTAAGAGATAACCCACCTGAGAGATGCAGAAGAAATCACTGGAAAAGCACACATTTGTTCATTTCGAAGTATCTTCGAAATGAACAGATATCTTCGAAATGAAGAATGCAGTGTCTTCGAAATGAGCGGATCTTCGGAATGAAGAATGCAGTATCTTCGGAATGAGCGATCTTCGGAATGAAGAATGCAGTATCTTCGGAATGAGCGATCTTCGGAATGAGAATTGCATTGTCTTCGGAATGAAGCCACTTATCTTCGAAATGAAAACAGAATGTGCTTTTTGACTTGTTGACCGATTTTTGAAGCCAAAAAAGGGAAATAAAGGTTGGAAAAGGTAAAGGAAAAGATCTTCCATCTGTCTTTGCCGTCATTGCCGACCAAAGCCATCATTAAGGGAAAGATCAAGTTTTAATCTTCTTCTAGGATAAAACCAGAATTTGTTGCAGCATTGTAGGATTAGATCTTTTGAGATATTCACAGTTTGTAATTAGATCATAGGACATCTATAAATATTGCTCCCATTCAGGTTGAGCCTAGTAGTAGTAGTGGAGGTAGTGATATATGTAGAGAGAGTAAGGAAGCTAGGAAGAAGCAGAAAATAGGTAGAATTTGACTGTTACAGTCCTGTAATAGGTTTTCAGCAGAATTATTGTAATCATGTTCTTTAATCAATAAAGTGCACCAGTTCTATTTCATATTGCTTGTAAATGAGTGTGATTAAGATCTAGAGAGAGAGAGACTCATACCTTCTTCTGGACAAGGAGGCTGGCCACTTCCAGACCTAGGAGGAGGACTAATAAGCAGGTTTTTATTCTGATTTTGTTGCAGCAGAATGAGTTGTAGAACTTGTTATTTCAATTGCTTGTAAACAGCTGACAATATTTGTGATCTTAGTTTATTTATGTTTAGATTAAACTTGTGCTTAATGTTTTAGTTGTAATCTCTACTTTCAGCAAAGCTTCCATTTTATTTCAGACTGTTATTTCTAGAATTTGTTGTTTTCAGCAATTTCTTGCATTTTATGTTTTTGTTGTCAACCCCTGCACAGAAGATTGACAACCTTCTATTACAGAGCCTTGACAGTTTTCATTTCCATGTTAGAATTAGACTTTCATTGCTGCAAAAGTAATTAGATTTCCTTTCTGCAATTAGGATCAGACTTTCAATTCTGCAACTGTTATTTTTGCAACATAATTAGGTCTTATTCTGCAATTGTAAATCAGGACTTCATTTCTGCAGTTAATGATTAGTTTCCAATTCTGCAACTTAGATTAAGGTTTAATTCATGCAATTTAGAGATAGGAATGTCCTAAAAACCCCCACACAACCGGTTCCACCAATAAGACCTGTTGCTCTAGATTGACCTAAGTTATAGTTGTTTTGCCTCTTCTTTCGCAGATAGCCTTGTACACAGCCCTGGATTGACAAACACATTGAGAATTAATGATGGTATAACGACTACGCATCACCAATAATTTTACAAAATGGTACTTTGAATGGAGCACCTTTAAATTTGAAAAAGAAAATTTATCACCAATCATAGAATTGTGTCACCTTTTGACTTTGAGCAAGAGATGTCATTTCATCATGAAATCGTGACTTTTTCACTTTTGAACTTGCTTCAAGTTTTTCAATCCGTGAGAACTAGGTCGATTGTGAGATTGTAACCTTTTCTCAAGAGGTGACCTAGGAGTGCAATTATACCATGAAATTGTGACTCTTTATTTTTGATCTTGCTTCAGGCTTTCAGTTTGTGAAAATGGGTTAGGTCACAAAATCGTGACTTTTGCTACAATATTACACTTGAAAAAACATAATGTGCATAAAATATAGAGGGGGGGAAGAAAGTCCCCAACTCGCTTAAAATATATTTTCAGGTGGAAGCAATTGACAAGGATAGGTTTTGTCTAGCCTTGTTCATCTTTCAGTTGGAAAGAGTTATGTTGTTTTTCAATGATTATTTTGAAATGAACTTCCAAAAATGCTTCAAAATTTTAATGGTTTCTTGGTTTTACCTTATTCTCATTCCACCTCAAAACTGAATATCCAACTTTGAAATTTTTGAGGGTATCCCTTTTATCAAACGATTTCTTGGTCTCTCCCATATATTTCTAATAATGATTGTAGGCTTGTTATTTTTGCTCTTCTAGATGCAAGAGTTGTATTAACCTATTTTCCATTGGCTTTGCCTCTTCAATACCAGTTTTATTGAGCAATTTTAAAGTGGGTATCTCTATGTGTACAGGGAGAACAACTTCTTTACCATAAACCAAGGAGTAAGGTGATGTGTTGATGGATTTATTTATGGTAATTCTATCAACCCATAATGCCTGATTTATCAATGAGTGCTAGCTTCTCTTATTATCCCTTAGAGTTCACTTTAGAATCCTAAGTAGGTTCTTATTTGTTGATTCTACTGAGCAATTTCCTTGTGGATAATAATTCAAAGATGTTTTCAAATATATCCCATATTTACTAGAAAAATCAATCATTTTAGTACCTACAAAGGATGAACCATTTTTAGTAACCAATATGTCAGATATACCAAATATTGTTATCAAACTTTCCACAAATTCCATCACAACTTGATTATCTTTCTTGGTGGGTACTACTTCAGCCCATCTGGTGAAGTAGTATGTGGTAGTTAGAATATATTTATGTCCAATGGATGAATTAGGTTTTATTATCCCAATGAAGTCCAAACCCCATTGTTGGAAGGGTTCCTCAACCTGAATAGGTCTCAAAGGCATAAAAGCATTCCTATTCCTACCAATATACCTTTGGTATTCTTCACAATTTGCAGTTATCTTGAATGCATCTAGTAAAATGGATGGTCAATAGAAACCTGTTTTGATTATCTTCAAAGTTGTAGTTCTTCCTTAATAGTGTCCACCTGATAGACCTCAATGGAATTCCTCCAAAACCTTCTATTTTTTGTCATATTTTAGACATCTTAGAAATACACCATACAATTTTTTTCTATACAGTCCTTCTAATAATAAGGTATACTTCAAATCCTAGATTATGTATCTTCTCCTTTGTGAAGCATTTAAACTTGTTGAACACTTTCCAGTCTAAAAATATCTTACCATTTCATCAGTCCAATCCATGTTTTCTAAGGGCTAATCATCCCTTGGAGTTGTTTCTTGTACCTGGCAAGTTATGTACTCTATCAAGGCTTTCTTGGCTAGTTCTTGACTTAAGGTTCTATCTCTCACCAACTTGATTGGGTGAATTCCTATATTTTTGACATCCAACTAGCCCTTTTATCACCAAGCTCCCCTTGTATGATGAAAAACCTGACATCGAGATGAACTACATACACAATGGTTTTGCTTTGTGAAAGGAAATGCCTAAATTTTTTCCATGATTGATAATAGCATATACTTATTTTTCAATAAAGTTATATTTTCTTCATGTTCTTATATGGTTTTACTAAGGAAAGTGATAGGTCTTTCTTCATTATCCCTACCCATTTGAGTAAGGACTACTGCATAAATCTCTTGTTCACCTACAATGTATAGAATGAAGCCCCTAGAATAATCTAGGTTAACTAGGATAGGCACTTGAGCTATCAATTCTTTTATTCTTTTGAAATATTTTTTGCAAGTCTACCCATTTAAACTCAACATATTTATTTAACAACTCGGTCATGGGCTCGATATTTTATGTAAAATCTGCTATGAATTTGTACACAAAATTGATCTACCAAAATAAGGATTGTAGGCCTTTTTTATTTAGAGGTAAGGGGAGTTCTAACAATGCTTTAAATCTGTTAGGATATATAGCCAACCCAACTTCATAAATAACATGACCTAGAAAAAATCCCTTTTGCACAACAAATATGGACTTCTTTTTGGATTTAAAGAGATACCAAACTCTCTACATTTCTTGATTTTTTTTTGAGATGTTCAACGTGATCTTCCTTATGGTGAGATAACACTATCATATCATCTAAGTAAATCACTATGATCTTATTGATAAGTTCCCCAAAAGCCACATTCATTTCCCTCTAAAAATTTTCTCCAGCATTGGATAATCCAAAAGGTATCCTTTGGTAAGTGAATGTTCCCCATTTGGTAGTGAATGTTATCTTGTATTGGTCTTCATCCTTGATCGATACCTGATTGTATCCAGAAAACCCATCCAATAATGAGAATATTTTTGCCCCTACCACAATATGTAGAGTCTAGTCTATTTGTGGGAGAGGGTAGTGATCCTTCAGTGAAGCTTTATTCAAATTTTTGAAGTCTACACATAGTCCAATGTCTCCAATTTTCTTCCTAACTAGTACCAGGTTAGCCACCCAAGTGGAATGTTTTATAGGGTAGACGATTTTGGATTCAAGTAGCTTAAGCAATTATTGCTTCATAAAATCTTCATTTTTTGTGTTTACTAGCCTTTGTTTTTGCCTGAAGGGTTTTGCATATTTTTTGAGCTCAATAGTATGTTGGATAGTTTATTTCCTATATACTTTGATATCACTATAAGTCCAGGCTATAATATTGGGGAACTCCTTGCATAGTTCTTAGATTTGATCTAATTCCTTTTCTATATAATTTAATCCAACTTTAATAAACTTTTTAGGTTCTAGTTTGACTTATTTGTATCTATGTTTATTAGCCTTCATCTTATGACCTATTAATATGTCATTATTTCTGAATAATATCTCAAGGGTGATCAAATATTTTGGGATATGATTATTTTTAGTTGAATCAAACCTTCATCTTCTGCATATTTTAACACCCTATCACCTAAAAATTCATCTCGTGGATTAGGAAGTCTAGTATCTGATCATCACTTTAGAATACCTACCAAAAGGTATCTTTATTTGGTACTAAAGGCCTATATATAAGCCTAATTGCCTTGGATTTTTGGATAGTATTAATTATAGGATAGAAATTAGCACCTAATGATGCTAAAATATCAACATGAGTGTTCTCTCTAGGGATTGCTTTAATATTTAGAGATTTGAAAGGTTCAAATATATCCCACACTTATTTCTATAATATTTAAGATAATTTTGCTTATTGTATCGCCCAAATTTTTTGCACCCTTACCTTTAGGCTAAAGGATCCATACCCGAAAGGGGGGTGAGAAAAGGATGGAACAATACCTCGGACGGAGAGGCCCTTTGAAGGTCGCGCCTCTCGGGGGAGGGGTATAAAGGTGAATTTTCGATGGATGGTGGGGTTCACCAGGAAACTTTGAGTGGCAGTTTCCACGCCTAGGTTTGAGAATGGGTTTGATTTGTTCATTTTATGTTCAATCATTCAGATTCCTAGGTTGGCCAAAATGAAGCTAAGCTATTCTATATGAAGATTCTGATTTATATGAAGACAGAAGACATAAATGAATCCTAATGTGATTGAATATAGAGAATATATAAAATGGAGAAGAGTACACCTGATTTCTGATGTCTGATGAAGATTCTGAAGCTTGTAGGAGTCCAGATCATCCCGGATATGACAGGATCATCTGTAATTGTACAGAATCATCCCAAATCATAGGAGATCATCCGAGATCACCCAAGATCGTCAGCGACCTGATGAATTCGTCAGGCGAATTCGTTAGAAACCTGCAATCAAGAAAATAGACACCAAAAACCAAAAATACAATTGCAAGAATGATGCAAAATGATAGAAATAAGAGTATAGATGTTTGAATGATAAATCTAGATATCAAATTAAATGAGATGCACTATTTTGGAAACTTATTTTGAATTTTATCATGCAATTATGCTAAATGAGGTGAACTCCAAGATGCAAAACAGAAGTAAATTAATCTAATGCACCAATAAATAAGGAAAATGAGATAGAGAATGCAAACTCAGGGCTCTGATTGCCCCCAAGCTGAATTGCAGACCGGATCATCTGTAATCGTACAAGATCATCGCCGATCTTGACAGGATCATCTAGAATTGTAGTTGAATCGCCTACGACGATCCGAGCTACCTTCGGCTGAAACACAGTGAAATCCTGCAACAAAACTTGAAAACACAAGTGCGAATGATGGGAGATCACAAAAACTAAAATAGGGAGATAATCAGTCAGGCAGCCAGGTAGGGAGTCAGGGAGGGAGTCAGGGGGATAAACTAGAAAAATCCTAGTTTATATAGGATTAGGGGGAGGTTAGGAGGTTGGGGATCATCCCAATCTGGGAGATCCTCAACGTGGGAATCTCCAACCACGTAGACACGCTTCTGCCCAAGTTGGAGAGGTCGTTGGAACAGAAGCTAATTGCAAAAATTTGGTTTTGGGACGAAATCGTCTGGACGTTCTATTCCAGATGAATTCATCCGATTTGGGACGATATCGTCAGATCGACGACGATATCGTCCAACGGTCACAACAACCTCTAAAAATGGCATGAAAAATGAGGTAAGCGGTTAACGGGCGGTTTCGGGGTTAAAATTCAAATTTCTACTTTTTACTGATGGTTTAACTATGCCAATTTTAGGGTGCTACATTTTGCCCCCTCTTTAGCGAATTTTCCAAAAAAAATGCGTTAAAGACGAGTTCTTCACGCTTTACGAGAAAGCAAAAATTTATTCCATTTTTTAGACGACGATTCTAGGTCGAATCGTACGACTGTTTGCTATGGTGCCCCCTCCGAGTTTTTACCCAAATCGAACGTTTGAGGTAAAAGCGCGAAAAAGAAAAAATTAAAAAAAATGTCATTTTTTGAATAAAAATAAGAAAAATAGGGTAAAACCCTAATTCATTTTTACTGTTCACTTTCGTTGTTTCAGAGCTCTACAGGCGAAATGGTGGAGACGACACACAGATCGACAGAGATCCGATGCGGGTTGCGGGTAAGGATCTAAACCTAGTTTTACTGTGTTTTTAACTTGATTTACTTAATTTTTTGACTTGAATTTTAATTTTTTTGGGCGTCGTGGCCGTTTTTAGGCCGGCGACGAAATCGTCTCTATATTGCCGATTTCGTCTAGGGACGAAATCGGAGAAATAGGGGCGATCCCGTCCAATAAGGGGCGATCCCCAAATTGAAGAAGTGAGACGATTTCGTCCCTTATTGGGCGATCCCGTCCAATAAGGGGCGATCCTATTAAGGATGATTTTATCTAAATTTGGTACGATATCATCCAATAATGGGTGATATCAACTTTGATTTTAATTGATTTTTTTTTAATGATTATGTACTAATGATTTTTGTTGTTTTATTGCTTATTTTGTAGAGGGGATTGCTAAAGAGTTGGGAGTGGAAATACGGAGGTCTAAGAGATGATTTGGCCATGCTCGATCAGGCCGAGCGAGATAGATTGGCAGAGGTAGGACTGCAGCATGTGGTAGAGATGCCACAAATTCCTACAGACATGGGGCTACTGACAGCCCTAGCAGAGAGATGGTATCCGGAGTCGTCCTGCTTTCGGCTATCGATAGGGGAGATGACTCCCACTCTAGAGGATGTATGGAGGATCTTGAGGATCCCCATACATGGTCGATTCATGATGCCTTCGGCCAATCAGGGCCATGCCATGATGAGATTGTGCAAGGACCCGAGCTTCACCCTGGAGAAGGGCGGAGTGAACATCGAGGCATTGAGGCGGATGCCTAGGGCATCTCGGTTGACCCGAGTTTTGGTAGGGGTGGTGGGTGGCCTTCTTCTATGCCACCAGAGTGGATGCAGATTACCGTGGCTACTTTTAGATGTGGTCTGTGACATGAGAGACCATGGATACAGGTTTGCTTGGGGCAGCTTTGTACTATGCCACTTGTATAGGATCCTTTACGGGGTCGTATACAAGGGGGGTCGATGTCTGGTGCTGACATCGCTTCTACAGGTTTGGTGCTGGGAGCACATTGCGGTGCGGAGGCCGGTAGGGCTTCCACTGATAGGAGTTGACCGGGAGAGACCCCGGGTTTTCTACTGGTGGCTCCAGAGAGGGTCACAGCGATGGATAGATCTACCGACATCCCAGAGGTTGTTGGATGACCTCACCCTAGATCGGATCACCTGGAGACCATGGAGAGAGCATCCAGGGTGGGTAGAGGATGGACAGGAGTTGGCTCGCATCAGGCGAGTCATATGGTTGAGGACAGAGCGGGGAGAGGTAGAGCTCCATCGCTACGACCGAGTTTTGAGGTAGTTCGGTCTACAGTAGGGGATCCCTAGTCTTAGGGATTATGAGTACTCCCAGACTATGTGGGATAGTACCACACTGAGCGGGGCTCCAGACATGCAGTGGTTCTGGAGTCAGGATGTTGATGATGCCCCCATTCAGCCAGTGGATGGGGATGATGTGGGGATAGCAGATGGATATGATGCCTGGTATGCAGGCATCCACCCTCCTCGGATGACGAGGGCACAGGGTCCGATGCATGCTGTAGTGCAACGGATGGAGAGGTGGTGCCAGGCTACCATCGATGCAACGAGGGGTCACGAAGGGAGGGATCAGCGATGGCCTCCTCAGGAGAGACGTCGAAGAGTACCATAGGCTTCGGAGAGACAGTAGCAACCGGAGAGGAGGGAGGAGAGGAGAGAGGAGAGGAGAGAAAGACTCCCTCCTTAGTAGAGGGATAGGCCACCATCGCCCGATAGGGGCAAGGGTGTCGAGGTGGGGGAGAGCAGCGAGATGGCAGCTCTCCGGGTGGAGAATGCCCACCTACGAGCTCAGGTGCAGACTCTATAGGATGAGGCTACACGGCTCAGGGCTCGGAGCGGAGGGGCGAGCATTCTAGAGCTGGCACGGTCGGTTGCTCAGACCATGTTCTATCAGGGAGTGTACTACCAGCTGGTTCCAGAGGGCCAGAGGATACAGTTGCCAGTCGACATTGTGGAGCCGATCAGGATGGGGTCATCGAGGACATCATCACGATCGACGTCGAGGACCCACGACACAGGACGGGCTTCGATGGGACCACCTCCTCCACCTCAGGGCGGGAGAGGAGATGAGGCTGAGAGCTCGAGGTCTTCTCGAGACTAGATGCACATTGTACATAGACTATTTTTGAGATGATTGAGTATGCCAGGGTATAGATTGTGGCATACCAATCCGTTTTGATATGATGTATATACTTCTTGATATATATATGATGTTCTTTTTGTGATATGACTTGTGCATATGTTTTATGATGCTTTAATATTTTAATTGTTGATTGACTATTCATGTAATTATGTCATTGAAAATATTATAATTTTATGTCATGCTATAAAATTAAATGAAATAATCTGATGTAAACAAACTGGTTGTTGTGGTGTGTTTTGATGAAAATAAAGTGACTTCTAACAATAATTTCAAAGGACATTGTCATTGTTACATGACCATTTCATGGAGTCGTCGCTCGCTAGGTCATCAAGCTAATCCCGGTATGAGAGAAATATTGCTAAAAGTAAAAGGGTGCTTAAGAGACTTTCTTAAGACTTTGTGTTGTGATGATGAAAAATGATGATAGTGATGATTTGTTTTCAGATTTCCATGAAAATATTATGCATGAAATATTAAAAATATGATTTTTGCTAGGCATAAAATTCCTAAGTATGATAGAAATTTGAACAATTCCCTAGGAATTATACCATCGTCGCAAAAAAAAATGAATGTTGACATAATGAAATGAAATAGGAAAGTTTTCATTCTTTTTAAAGCACAATTGTGTAACATAATGATTTAAGCCATATGCTTTTATGGATTAAATAAATGGGAAATAAAATTAGAACGATGGTTTGCGCTAGGCATAGAATTTTAGGTATAGACTTATACCATCATCGCGAAATCCAAAGAAGAAATTGATATAATAGTTTTATTGCATAGTTGATTTTTGATTTTGAGATAAACAGAAAATATACAAATGAGGACTTGCACTAGGCATAAAATTCCAATTTAGGTTTAGGAACTATACCATCATCGCGAAAGTCGAAAATATATAAATGTGACTTTATTGCTAGATTTTTGAACATGTTTTGCAAGAAAATTTTGGATTTTTGAAAAAAATGTATTTAATTGATTTTACGCTAAGCAGATATTCTCAAGTAAGAAAGTCAAATTATTCCAGAAGATTTGAATAAATATTTTAAATTATCTCAAAGACAAAATTTAGATTTATAAGGAACCCCGTGTGCATACGTGAGTTCATTGCCGATCTTGATCTATCATAATGATACAAAATCTCTCAAACACAAATGTGTGTGCAATTGTAATGTTCATTTACCGATTTTGAGCAAGATAATTTGATACAAGTAATTTGAATTAACCAAATGAGTGTTCGTTGACCATGATTTATATGCATGTAACCGTACCGGACTACTATGTAAGTCGGGTCATCAAGAGCTAGCTGATCCATAAGCGGACATAGGTCTGTACAAAAGAAGGTCGCTAATGTGACAGACATATCACCATGCAAAAAGGAATTACCCAATGCCAAGCAAGTTGGGCACAAACCACCTGTTATGGGGCTTACCTCACAGTTTTCGAATAATTGAGAATTCCAGGGATTCAAGCTCATTCACACTTCTCTTCTTTCAAAAGGGAGGGGGATTTATTGCTTTTTGCTTTTTCTTTTCTTTTCTTTTTCTATTTTTTTTTGTATTTTGTATTTTGCTTGACACTGAGATAATGCTGAAATATTGCTGAGATGGTACAAAATGATACTGCAATAATGCTTCTGAATAATTTCTCTTTTTCTCATGATTTTTCTTGATTTTATTTTTCTTTTTCTTTTTCTTCCTATACTAGGGATACTTGCTCGGATTGGTTGTAGAGCAAGGGATTTTTATTATGGGCAGGGGTGAGCTTGTCCTTTTGTCAATTCTCAAAGATTCTAGACCATGTGCATGATAGGATAGCAGGGGAAACTTTTCGCTCAAGAGACCACTTCTACTGTGTAGCATCGTTTTGAATTTGCAATGAAATCATTTTAATGTGAAAAGGTGTACTTGGTTCAAGTAAATAACAAGATCAGTTCTCTATGCTCAAAAATTTATTTAATTCAACTGTGGACTTCGATATAAGAGAGATTAATAATCATACCAAATAAGATCAAGATATTTATTCATGTGAGTGTGAAAGTGAGGGATTCCAGATAAATGCTAATTTATCCAAAATAACTGAAAATATAACTGCAATACTTCAAGAATTGACAGGTGCAAAATAGAAGATGTTTTTGAGGATTTTGATGATTTTGATTTTTTTATATTTTGATTTTAATTTATGAATTGAGAGAATACATAATATTACTATTTTTTGAAATTTTTATATGAATTACTAATATGAGACAATATGTATAATATATACAGTGACGAAATTACCATATTTATGCATAATAGCGCTTAAGATGCATAATGTTCATAGGTTCTTTAAGATCTTTACCATCTAAGGTAGCTAATATGTATGCTCCCGATCCAAATTTAGCAGTGATAATATATGGCCCAAGCCAATTAGGCTCGAATTTGCCTTTAAGGTCTTTAGTTGCATTAGTATTTTTTTATTTTCTTTTAAGACGAGGTCGTCGATCTCAAAGGATCGATTATGAACTTTCTTGAGATATGCTCGTTTGAGCTTGTTCTGGTAGGCACGAAGATGCTCCAAAGCATTAATGCACTTCTCATCTAGGAGTTCCAACTGACTAAATCTGCCAGCATGATATTCATCTCCTACTTCAGTATCTTGAAGTAGCAGAGCCAAAGAAGGAACTTCTAGTTCAAAGGGAAAAATAACTTCAGCGCCATAAACCAAAACAAAAGGTGAAGTGCCCGTGGGAGTACGAATGCTAGTTCGATAAGCCCACAAAGCAGGATATAATTGAATGTGCCAATCATGGCCAGATTTATTGACTAGTCTCTTGAGGATTTTAATTAATGTTTTATTAGATGCTTCTGCTTGGCCATTACCCTGAGGATAATAGGGAGTGGACCAACGATGTTGAATTTTATATTTTTGACATAGTTTCTTTACATATTTGTTTTTGAAACAAGTTCCATTATCCGAGATGAGATTTGCAGGAATTTCGAACCTACAAATAATTTGATTAAGAATAAACTTGGAAACTTGCGTTCTAGTGCAAGAAGCTAAGGGCATAGCTTCGACCCACTTCGTAAAATACTCGGTGGCGGTTATGATGAATTTGTGTCCATCAGATGACATAGGATTGATTTTTTTGATGATGTCTAAGCCCCATTTTGAAAAGGGCCAAGGAGATGAAATAGCCTACAGTTCTTGTGCAGGCGCATGGACAAGGTCAGCGTGTTTTTGGCACTTGTCGCAATGGCGCACGTAATCATGTGCATCATTCTCCATGGTAGGCCAAAAATATCCTATCCTAAGGAGCTTCTTAGCAATGGCGCTACCACTAAAGTGTCCCCCACAAGATCCATCGTGGGCTTCACTCAAAGCTGATCTAGACTCTTCTAGATTCAAACATCTTAATAGGATACCTTCAAAAGATCTCCTATATAATGTATTGCCAATTATTACGAAGCGACTTGCTCATCTACGTAATAACCGATGTTGGTTTCTATTAAAACCTTCAGGGAAGGTCCCATTTTGAAGAAAATTGAGGATGTCAGTGTACCAAAGTTCAAGAATAGTTTCATTGATTAGAAACACGTCCAAAGGTTCCAAGCATGATTTAGTTGAAGTGGGTTCCTGGAGTCGACGAATAATGATGGTAGCATATTCGTCATCTAACTCCAAGGGTAAAAGAGATGCAGCTACGGCCATAGCGTCAGCCACACGATTGCTAGTTCTAGGAATAGCTTCCAAGGTAACTTGATCAAATAAATATATTAATTGTAATACATATGCTTTATATGGGCACAATTTATCATCTCTAGTCTGATAAACATCATTAATTTGATTTATAACAAGTTGAGAATCACCGAAAACTAATAGATTTTTAATTTTCAATGCTAGGGCAGCTCGTAATCCAAGGATTAGAGCCTCATATTCAGCAGTGTTATTAGTATAGGCAAATGTTAATTTAAAGGATAGAGGTATAAGATGTTTCTATGGAGATATAAAAATAATACCTACACTAGCCCCACTCATGCATCGAGCTCTATCAAAGTATATATACCATTGCTCTGATGAAGAACACAAGCTTATACTGAGAGGGGGGGTGAACAGTATAAGACCTCTTTTTACTTTTTCCTTTATACTTCAAAATAGTAAAGCAATATACCCAAAGCAATATCAAAGCAATGCACAATATCATCCACAAAGTGACACCAATTTTAACGTGGTTCACCCAAAATGGTTGGGCTACGTCCACAAAACTTTTCTCTAAAAGTTATCTCAAAGTTCTTTGGGAATCCTTCCCAATTACAATGTTTATGAGCCTCGGCCCAAAGGAGATACCTTCCCCCAATCAAAATTTATGAGCCTCTCGCTCAAAGGAGATACCTTCCCCTTTGCTCTCGAAATGATCCCTCAGAAGATCAACTTCCTCTACCTCTTGCCAACACGTGGAACTCCTTTCCACCGAAGACCTCCTGTCCTCAATGCTTAGCCTAAGAGACCTCTGCCTTCTATGATCACGTCCACAGTAGCTCAACAACCTGTACCAAACACAGTCAGTCGGTCTAGTACAAGTCTTCCTCTATCTATCAGATCTGTCCAATGCTTGAACAAATCAATCCTCTACACACAAGCCTTCTCAAAGACTTGCCAAATCTGTCCTCAAGTTCTTCTCAAAGAACCAGTGCACCTCTATCCTCAAGTTCTCTGATAGAACTATCAAACTCAGCTCACAAGTCCTCTGCTAGGACCTATCCAAATCTGCTCACAAGTCCCCACCGAAACCTATCCAAAACTCAGCAAGCTCACCAAGAAAAAAAATTTCTTAGTAGGAAATCACAAGGTGAATTGTTAGAGACCCAATGTGATTTTTCAAACTCATAGAAGCATAAAGAGAATTTTTAGAGACTCAATATGTTCTATACTCAACTCCCAATCTCAAAACTCAACTCAAATCAACTCGATCAAACTCAATCTCAAATCTGAAAACTCAACTCAATATCTGAAATGGATAGGATAGAATGCTTTCTTTCAAGAACATGAAACCCCAACAATTGCCAACTATGCAAAGAATCACATAACAATGATACTCATGTTCTTTTCACCATCAATTAGGGCTTCAACAACAATGCTCATCAAACAAGGTTCAATCAACACCATTCAGCTCAAAACACAACCTTGAAGCATTTCACAATCAACATTAGAAAAGGAAACAAGTAGAACTCCTTTTCTCTCCAATATTGTTTGAACAAAAAGCATCCACCAACTCAAATCACAATAGCACAAAACAACTTTTCAAATCATCAACAAAGGAGTAAGCCCAACACTTTAACCAAGTAAAGAATAGCTTGATTATTACCAATTTAATGAAAGCAAATGTCAATCTCAAAGCTGCCCACTTAAGGTTTCACAACTTCACACAAGAAGCAATTTTAACCTTAAAACATCATGCTTTCATTTCCATAATCAACCAAAAGCACTCTCAACATTACAAGAAAAATTTATCCCTTATACACCTTATTTCTCCCTTATAGTCTTATCAAAATAAAATTTATCTCTCATAAGAATGCAATAAGATATTTCAAACAACACCTTCAAAAGAATATTTTATCAAAATAAAACAAGCTTTAAACTCCTTATAACTCCTAAGTTGTTTTTCCCTCTAATAAACTTCCTCCATCCGCAAAATACACTTAGCAAAAATTAATTTCGAAAATACCTTGGCCAACATCAAAAATCACGCTATGGAGAAATTGTGCATGAATTCTAACACCACCCGCTGCGTCCACTTCACGATGAAAAACCCTTTCACGTTATTCGAATGCGGAACCTCCCGTTCGGGTAGCGCGCCAATAGCCTAGCCGCTACCGATGTGCCAAAGGCACCCGATGAGGTTTAAACCTCACGTTGTTAGCCTTGTTCCTTCTGTGCCAGGGATTAAATAAAACAACAATGCCTCCCTTTCTTCTGACATGAACACGAAGACAAAAACCTTACGGCGGATTTACGACAAACGACGAGTACAAAAAAATGAACAGCAAATTCACGAAAATGGCGAAGACACAATCGAATGACGGGTTTACAAAAACAATGAAGACACAATCGGAGAAGAAATTCAAATAGCGGATCATGAAATCATAGTGAGGAAGAAATCAAATAGCAGATCACGAATTCACAGTGAGCAACTCTTTTCAAAATGTGGATGGGATGATTCTTGATTTTCATTGAGGGAGATTTATATGCATTTTTACCATAAGCTCTTGACGTCAGCGAGGAGTTTAACACGTCGGCGGAGGTCTTGGCTAGTGCCCACAATCTTAAAACATAGCGCCATGGGTTAGGATAACCCATTGCAAACAATAATTTAATATTTATTTAAAAATAATTAAAGGGAACCTTAACAAGGTTTTTAATTATTTAAATAAATACTTCCTCCTGGACCCAAATGCATTAAACTAATGCATCCACCTGTAATCTTTAAACTTGCCAACTTGGGGTTTACAAAAGACCTTTGAAACTGTCATGTCGTAACCTTCATCAAAACAAATTATTTGACATCAAATCAAATTCCTTCAAGAGCTTCTTGACATCAATGACAACTTATACACTTGAGCAAAGGCAATGTACCCAAAGTACCCAAAATTTCCAACAATCTCCCCCTTTGTCATTGATGGCAAACCTTTACTAAAAACACTTCTCAAGAGCCAAAACTGAAACCAACTGTGCTAACAACTGACCAACTATGCCCACAACTGAGAATCTTCCTTTGAAGTTTTGCTCCCCCCGACTTGAAGCTCTCCTCTTCACTTTGAAGCTCTCCCCCTTACTCATATCTCTCCCCCTTTGTCATCAATGGCAAAGGGTCACCTTTGGGGCTCGGGACTAAGAATGAGCCTCTTAGCTTAGTCCCTCCCCCACCTCCTGATGAGGTGATTAATTTTGGGGTGGGAGTAAAACTCCCATTAGGCACTGATCATCATCAGTGTCTATAACTTCCTTGCCGGGCCTTCTCTTGAACTCTTTGTCCATATTCCTATTCTTGTCACTGTTCTTGTTCTTGTTCTCATCCCTGTTCTTGTCCATGCCTTGATCCTTGGACCTGATCATGCCACTATTCCTGTTCTTGTATTCTGGAATTTTAGCTCTACACTGTCTGATTATGTGACCTTCATTGTTGCACTTGAAACACTTGATGATGTTGTTTCTCTGAGGTAAACCTGATCTTTGAATCCACCAGTTCTGACCAAACCTGTCTTGACCAAACCTGTTCTGACCAAACCTATTCTGACCAAACCTGTTCTGACCAAACCTATTCTGATCAAACCTGTTCCTGTTATTTGCCTTGCAATAAACTGCCTTGTGCCCAAACTATTGACAAGAGTAGCAATACCCTTGAAAGAAACTAGCACTTCTAAAATTGTCATTTACCTTCTTCACTTGAGCCATGCAATGTGAAGCCATGTGACCAAACCCGTGACAAGCAAAACATCTGCCTTGAAACTTTCCTTTATTTGACCTCTTGGGTCCTAAATACTTCTTCTCATTCTGAATTTTGTTTTCTATTTTTGTGCATCTATCATTCAAGGACTCCTTTTCTGAAATACTTTCCTCATCAGAAATCTCTTCCTTTTGGAGTCTCTTACTAGACTCTCCAACTTGTTCCTTGTGTGGCTTAACAAAACCAAGGCTTATTTTATCTGTTGTCTTTCTTTGACCTTTGATGAGTGACTTAACATTTTTGGAGCTATCTTGAAACCTCGTAAAGCTTATCCTTGTACTCTTTAGTTTCCTCTTTCAAAGAAGCCATTTTTTGTTCTAACTCACTATACTCAAGAACCTTAGACTCTAACTCATCCTTGAGTTCTTGTGTCTTAGCTATAGAGAAGTCAAGACTTTCTATAAGATCATATCTCTCCATACAACATTCATCTAACTTATCCTTGAGTCTAGCATTCTTCTTTCTTTCCTTTTTCAAAGCACTAAGAGCACTAATAAGTTCACCTTCAAGATCTACTTCACCTTCCTCTATATCTTCCTCTATTTGTTTGCTTTTTGAATCATCAAAGCCTTTTTTAGATTTCTTATCACTAGAGGTGCTACCCTTTTCAAAAACCATACATGCATCTTCCTTATAGTTTTCTGAAGCATCCTCATACATACTAGAAACCAAATCATTATTTGTGCAATCATCCTCAAGGTGACCAAAGTTTCCACATCTAAGACATTTCATGATAATGAATCTATGTTTTGGTTCTTCCTCTTTTTTTGATATGAACAACATCTCATTTTCATCATCACTTGAAGAACTTTCACTATCACTACTAGAACACTTACTTGCTTTGTCTAGGTAGAAACTCTTCTTGTGCTTGTGAGAATACCTCTTTCCTTGATTGTTGTGCTCATATTTGTTCTTCCTGTGATGCTTGTGCTTTTCGGAATACTTGCTCTTAGAATCCTGTTTATCTTCATCAATTTCATTCTTGGGAACAAGTACGATCAGTAGCATAATGACCAAACTTTCCACAATTGAAACATCTTATATTTTTCATACTTTTGTGCTTTCTAGAGAACTTGCCTTTCTTGTTGTAATATGCCTCTTCATCACTAGAAGACTCATCACTATCTTGAAGCTATTTACCCTTGGATTTCTTGGTAGCCTTGAAAGCTGCCTCTTTCTTGACATCAACCTTCACTTGAGTTCTCAACTCAAATGCTGTAAGTATACTATGGAGCTCATCCTTTTTCAACTTATCCAAATCTTTAGCTTCCTCAATAGCAGAAATATTTTCACTAAATCTATTAGGAAGAGATCTTAAAATCTTATCACAAACATCATTTTCAGCAAGCTCAAGACCTAAGTCTTTCATGGAGTTAACAACCTCATCCATACGAAGCATGTAGTCACTAATATTTTCATCATCATTCATCTTGAGTTGTTCAAACATACCTTTGAAGTGTCTCAACTTGGCCTTTCTCGACATTTGTATCACCTGTATGAACCACCTTCATCTGTTTCCACATTTCACTAGTTGTCTTGCAGTGAATCACCTTGGTGAGATCTGCTTTTTGTAAGCCTTTTAGGATTGCATTCATTGCCTTTGAATTGCTGTGATGTAGGAGCCTTTCTTCCTTAGTAATAGGACCATGTACAGGAATAGTGTACTCATCTTCAATCACTTCCCAAACCTCATTACCAAGTGCCATTAGATGAACCTTCATCCTTGCACTCCAAAGACCAAAATCTGACCCATCAAGAATAGGTGCTGCATTGCCACTTGAATGATCCATTGTGTTCTTTACTAGCTTTTCCTTCAAGCTATTAAACTTTATGAAGGCACCGGTTCTGATACCAATTGAAGAACACAAGCTTATACTCGAGAGGGGGGGTGAACAAGTATAAGACCTCTTTTTATTTTTTCCTTTATACTTCAAAACAAGTAAAGCAATATACCCAAAGCAATATCAAAGCAATGCACAATATCATCCACAAAGTGACACCAATTTTAACGTGGTTCACCCAAAATGGCTGGGCTACATCCACAAAACTTTTCTCTAAAAGTTATCTCAAAGTTCTTTGGGAATCCTTCCCAATTACAATGTTTATGAGCCTCGGCCCAAAGGAGATACCTTCCCCCAATCAAAATTTATGAGCCTCTGCTCAAAGGAGATACCTTCCCCTCTTCTCTGGAAATGATCCCTCAGAAGATCAATCGCCTCTACCTCTTGCCAGCACGTGGAACTCCTTTCCACCGAAGACCTCCTATCCTCAATGCTTAGCCTAAGAGACCTCTCGCCTTCTATGATCACGTCCACAATAGGCTCAGCAACCTATACCAAACACAGTCAGTCGGTCTAGTACAAGTCTTCCTCTATCTATCAGATCTGTCCAACGCTTGAACAAATCAATCCTCTACACACAAGCCTTCTCAAAGACTTGCCAAATCTGTCCTTAGGTTCTTCTCAAAGAACCAATGCACCTCTATCCTCAAGTTCTTTGATAGAACTATCAAACTCAGCTCACAAGTCCTCTCGCTAGGACCTGTCCAAATCTGCTCACAAGTCCCCACCGGAACCTATCCAAAACTGCTCACAAGTCCCCACCGAAACCTGTCCAAAACTCAAGCAAGCTCACCAAGGAAAAAAATTTCTTAGTAGGAAATCACAAGGTGAATTGTTAGAGACCCAATGTGATTTGTCAAACTCATAGAAGCATAAAGAGAATTGTTAGAGACTCAATATGTTCTATACTCAACTCCCAATCTCAAAACTCAACTCAAATCAACTCAGCTCAAACTCAATCTCAAATCTGAAAACTCAACTCAATATCTGAAATGGATAGGATAGAATGCTTTCTTTCAAGAACATGAAACCCCAACAATTGCCAACTATGCAAAGAATCACATAACAATGATACTCATGTTCTTTTCACCATCAATTAGGGCTTCAACAACAATGCTCATCAAACAAGGTTCAATCAACACCATTCAACTCAAAACACAACCTTGAAGCATTTCACAATCAACATTAGAAAAGGAAACAAGTAGAACTCCTTTTCTCTCCAATATTGTTTGAACAAAAAGCATCCACCAACTCAAATCACAATAGCACAAAACAAATTTTCAAATCATCAACAAAGGAGTAAGCCCAACACTTTAACCAAGTAAAGAATAGCTTGATTATTACCAATTTAATGAAAGCAAATGTCAATCTCAAAGCTGCCCACTTAAGGTTTCACAACTTCACACAAGAAGCAATTTTAACCTTAAAACATCATGCTTTCATTTCCATAATCAACCAAAAGCACTCTCAACATTACAAGAAAAATTTATCCCTTATACACCTTATTTCTCCCTTATAGTCTTATCAAAAATAAAATTTATCTCTCATAAGAATGCAATAAGATATTTCAAACAACACCTTCAAAAGAATCTTTTATCAAAATAAAACAAGCTTTAAACTCCTTATAACTCCTAAGCTGTTTTTCCCTCTAATAAACTTCCTCCATCCGCAAAATACACTTAGCAAAAATTAATTTCGAAAATACCTTGGCCAACATCAAAAATTGCGCTATGGAGAAATTGTGCATGAATTCTAACACCACCCGCTGCGTCCACTTCACGATGAAAAACCCTTTCACGTTATTCGAACATGGAACCTCCCGTTTGGGTAGCGCGCCAATAGCCTAGCCGCTACCGGTGTGCCAAAGGCGCCCAGTGAGGTTTAAACCTCATGCTGTTAGCCTTGTTCCTTCTGTGCTAGGGATTAAATAAACCAACAGTGCCTCCCTTTCTTCTGACGTGAACACGAAGACAAAAACCTTATGGTAGATTTATGACAAACAACGAGTACAAAAAAATGAACAGCGGATTCATGAAAATGGTGAAGACACAATCGAATGACGAGTTTACAAAAATAGTGAAGACACAATCGAAGAAGAAATCCGAACAGTGGATCACGAAATCGTAGCAAGGAAGAAATCGAACAGAGATCATGAATTCACAATGAGCAACTCTTTTCAAAATTCGGATGGGATGATTCTTGATTTTCATCGAGGGAGATTTATATGCATTTTTACCATAAGCTCTTGACGTCGGCGAGGAGTTTAACACGTCGACGGAGGTCTTGGCTAGCGCCCACAATCTTAAAACATAGCGCCATGGGTTAGGAGAACCCATTGCAAACAATAATTTAATATTTATTTAAAAATAATTAAAGGGAACCTTAACAAGGTTTTTAATTATTTAAATAAATACTTCCTCCTAGACCCAAATGCATTAAACTAATGCATCCACCTGTAATATTTAAACCTCCCAACTTGGGGTTTACAAAAGACCTTTGAAACTGTCATGCCGTAACCTTCATCAAAACAAATTATTTGACATCAAATCAAATTCCTTCAAGAGCTTTTTGACATCAATGACAACTTATACACTTGAGCAAAAGCAATGTACCCAAAGTACCCAAAATTGCCAACATCTAAATGATCCGCCTCTAGGTTAAGGCACTCGTCAGGAAAATCAATGACGAGGGGATGGGTGGCCTCTAAGGGTGCAGTAGCTAATTGATATGCTATTATTTAACCCTTAACAGACTTTTGTCCCATAAACATGAGTTCAAACTCACTTAGATCAAGAACCCACTTCGCTGTACGACCAGATAAATAAGGTCGACTCATGAGATACCGCAAGGGATCAAATTTAGCAATAACATATGTTTTATGATTGAGCATATAATGGCGTGGTTTCTATGTAGAAAATATGACTGCTAGACATAACTTCTCTAATGCTATGTAGAGGGTTTCATAACTAATTAATGTTCTGCTAATGTAATAATTAGCATGCTCTCTTTTCTCATCATCAAGTTGAGCTAACATTGCTCCTAAAGCAAAATCTCTAAAGTCTATACAAACCCTAATCTTAGTAGCTTCTTTCTTAGTTATTGGAACTACATTCGAGATCCATTCAACATAATCAATGGCTTGTATAAAAATAACATTAAGGAGTTTTTCTAACTCCCCTTTGACTAGTAAGGCCACTTTAGGATGCATTTTTCTAAGCTTTTGCTTAACAAGTTTAGCATCCGGATGCACTACTAGGTGATGCATAACTACAAAAGGGTCTAAACCTAGCATATCTTCATATGTCCAAGAAAAAACATCTTCATATTCTTTAAGAAATGCAATGTATTTATCCTATTTTTCTTGACTCAATTCTAATCCAATGTTGATTATGTGAGGGTTATCGTTGGTTCCAATGTTAATTTTTATGACATTTTCTACTTCCATGTGTAGATCTCTCTCAAAATTAGGTGGGGCGGGTGAAATGCCCAATTCTTGTAATTCTTACAAGGTTAGCTTGGATAATTCGTCTTGAGGAGTCGTGGCCTCAAGATGGGCTATACTAAGTATAGAGCCATCAAAATAAAATCCATTATGTAATAATTCCTCAACGGAGACATCGTGAAAGATATCTCCCTCCAACTCATCGTCGGATTCAACGATCATCTTAGGATAAGCTATAGATAGCATATTACATGTGAATGTCTTATTCATTAAACACAAAGCATCACGTTCATCTAAATAATCTTGGTAACATATAATATGGTCATCATCCTCAAATGGGAATGGCTGACCCTTACTAGAAAATATGCCCACACCACATCGGGCGGGCCACGCTTCTACCTCAAAAGGTTATTTCATACCATTCTAGAAAGGTCCCAAACCTTTCCCTTTATATCCCAATTTAAGCATTATAGGTTTGGCTTTAATATACTCATTAGTAAAATAACATCGAGCATATCCATCATAATGAGTTCTGATGTTTTTGGGTATTCTACCCTAGTCATATCCCTTATAAATAAAGGCATAGATCCCGAATTGGTAAATACTTCCCATAGGTTGTGGGAGGCCCAAGGTACGAGGATATGGTGGCAAATTATTTAAAATAAGGGAATCTTGCATAGAAGCATTCATTTCTTTTGATATAAGAATTTTAGATAGATCGGGTAAGAGCTCATCAATAAGAGCATAAGAGGTAGAAGGAACATTCCCTACGTCTTTCGATGCGGAAAATATGAATTTTGTGGATGTAGATGGTGTAGAGGTGTCGATATATGGGTCTATTATAGGTATGGAAGTTATAGGAGTAGAACAAGAGACATTGGTTGTGGCATTAAGATCTTTCTTAGGTCCTAATGTGGTTTGTTCAGAAGATGGTTGAGCTATATGTGGAGATGCAACTAATGGAGAAGAAGTAGATGACGTTGTGGGTGTGAGTTTCACATGTTTAGATGGATAATGAGGATTAGGATGTGTGGATGACAGAGCGAGGAAAAATTGAACTCCAATAGGTTCTACCAAAGAACACATATCAAAGGGTCTTGGATCACCATGAATGGTAACCAACTGATTCTTAAATTTGAAGTTAACACATTGATGTAAAGTTGAGGGAACATCTCACATAATGTTGATCCAAGGATGACCCAAGAGTATATTGTACGATGCAGGGCAATGTACAATAAACATAGTCATATCCAAGGTTCTTGGACCAACCTGTAATGGAATGGTAATAACTCCACATGTTTCTTGTGTTTCATCATTGAAAGCTTTTATGATCATATCAATTCTTTTCATTTCATCACTTCTAAACCCAAATATTTGGTAGAAGTCAAAAGTGCAGATATTTAAAGATGAACCATTATCAATCAAAACTCATTTGACTGCTACATCTCCAATTAAGGCAGTAATATACAAGGGGTTATATTTATGTAAACTATGTTGTGATATGTCTCTATCCCAAAAGTCAATACAATCAACTTCACGAGTTATTATAGTATCGGCCATGGCTTCAGGTTGAATGTCTTGTGGTACCATCATATGAATTAATGTGAGCATTAATTCATCTTTATGTGTAGGAGAAGATCTTAAAAGGTCCAAGAGAGAAATTCTAGCTGTAATATTTGACAATTGTTCATTAATATTATAAGGAGGTTTAGGTTGAACATTAGGTGAATGATTCCCTTTATTAGGAACCTTCAAAACAAATGGAGTTGATCCACCATTCTGAATTTGATCTTGTTGAGAATTTTGAGCCTGTTGTCTAGTAACAGCTTTGATGGTACCCACAATATTATTCTGTGGATGATGAATGGGTCTTGGTCTAGCATTTATAGCTAGCTCATTAGAAAGTGATCGATGAGATGATGGTCTAGTAGCGACTCTTCTTGGAAATGGCTCTTTTGGAACCATATAACTTGTGATAGGGTGAATAGGATCCGATTCATCTCTAGAACTATTCGATTGATTTGATGTGATTTTCATATCACTCTCAGTCTCGTATTCTGTATCACTAAGATCAAGTATCTGAATATTATATAGAGGCCTAGTTGTAACCATGGATAAAGTTGTGTCAAATATTTTCAGATCATGAATAGGTAAATACCCACTAATAGTTCCCACATATCGAGCGAGGAGGAGGGACATTATGATGTTCAACTTGATTAGCCACCTCCTTACCATGTTTTGGTAAGGGATGTTGAAAGATGTCCAATGACTGATTGGCATTCTAATTCTAGTTTTGTGGGGTGTTCTTTTGAACATTATTAGGAGGATTTTGCTTAGGTTGAAAGGCTTGCACCTCCATCTCATTATTATCAATCAAGTCTTGTATTTTATATTTTAATATTTTACAAGAGTTGGTAGTGTGTCCAGGTCCTCTATGGAAGTCATAGTGTAAATCTGCTCTGTATCCGGGTATAGTTGGATCAGGTTCCTGAATATTTGGTAATTGAATCAAACCTCATTCTAATAATTACGATAGAATAGTTGATAAAGGTTGATTTAACCTAGTAAATTCTTGAGGAGGTCTATCAGGAGGTTTTAGTACAAACTTCTCTGCTACCTTCGCAACATTAACATTAGCAGTATTTCTGCCATCGGTGAATCCATCACCCACAACTTGTTTATTCTTATATTGATTTTTGGATGTTTTCTCATCGTCTATATTTTTAAGCTGGCATCTCCTAATGAGAGAATATTCCACTCTTCAAGATAAGTCTATAGCCTGATCGAAGGTGGTCAAGGTAGTGGTTGATAATTCATAAGATAGTTGCTCTTGCAAATTATTAATAAAGATGTCCAACATCTCCTATAAGGTAACACAAAGTGCAATTTTCCTAACAACTATCTCCACCTAGCTAGGAAATCAACAAAGCATTCCTCTTTGCCCTATTTTAATTTATACAAATATTTAATGGTCACATCTCTTTCGATGTAGGCACTAAATTGATGAACAAAAGACTCGACAGTTTCTTTGAAATTCCTCAAAGAATTAGTGGGTAATTGATAATACCACTCTAATGTCATTCCTCCCAAGCTTTTTGGGAACATTTTTAGTAATAACAAGTCATCATGTGATATATCATGACATGCTATCCTAAACATACGAAGATGCTCTATGGGATCTTCGGTTCCTTTATATATGGGAAGAACAGGCATAGTAAAATGTTTAGGATACGGTTGTGCTACGACTCTAGGATCTAAATGCTAACTACACATCTCTCGATAATTGTACGAGGGATGATAGGGATCTATCTGGTCCATGCAAGAAACTAACTGTTTCACCACGACTTCCATATTGCTAGTTTGTCCATCATATTGGTTCGGTGGCACATAGGTATGGGATATATGAGCGTATGATGGTGTGACACAAGGATTAGATGTTATATTGCTATTATGCAAAGTGTTGGTAGGAAGAGTATTATGAAGGGGATTTGTAATAGTATTATGTTGTACCTTAGATTGTTGGTAATTGGTGTTTGGTTTTGTTTTGGGTTTTTGTTGATTTAAGGTATGTTGATCAAGATCTTGGAAAAATAGAGCAGTAAATGATGGTTTATTTTGTGCGGGAATGACCCTAGGCTTGTTAACAGGTACTTTAGATCATTGGGTAACCTGCTATTGTTGCATGCTCTGGATCACAACTACTATATCCAAATTGGATGGTCCAGCTTGATCACTCTCTTGTTCAATAAATGACAAGGGATTAGTGTGTGTTTGAAATACTTCTTCTAGATTTTCTTGAGTGTCACTAATTTGATCCTTGTCCATATGGGCTGCTCTATTAAAAACACCAATATTAGTGTTAATGAACTTCCAAAATTGTTCCATGTTCTCAAAAGTGATAGCTCCTCTCGAAGACATTTTAGGGGATGAGGATCCTTCCTCTCTAGTAGTTTCTTCTTGTTCATTTCATACAAGAAGCTCTTCTTCTTGCTGGTCTAGGGTTTCTTCTTCCTGAACTTGGTCCTTAGGAGGGACATTTTGGTCAGTTAATGGTCTTCCTAACCAATCTTCATCTTCTTCAGTTTGTTTTCCATTTCTAAGTCTAGGAATTATGCTAAACTTAGGTTTTAGAAAATATATATACTTATATATATATATATATATATATATATATATATATATATATATATATATATATATATATATATATATATATATATATATATATATATATATATATATATATATATATATATATATATATATATATGCAATAGGGTTGAGAGGTATATATTTTAACTATATACCTACTATAATATTTTAAAAGGAAATGTTTTGTTGTTTTTTTTTTTTTTGTGTGATTTTATTATATTATTATTTTGCGAGAATAAAAATAACAAACAACATGCTAGTTGTAAGAAATAATAGTAGAAAGAATCACTTAGCTTTCTATGAATAGTTTATGGATATCATTGATAGGGTCAAGTTCATCAAGAGTCATGAAATGCTCCTCTTCAAATTGGAAGTTGTTTTTCAAGAACTTGACAAAGTGTGCTATGGTAATATGATCTATTTCAGACTCTGACATGTAAAAATAAAGTTCATGGCAATACTCTCGATACAACACAGCTCTAGAAACTCTATTCCATCTCTTTTTATCTATAAGAAAAACTTCTTGATCCTCTACACGAGATAGAAATTTATGTACTACAACTGCATTCTAGTGGTATTCCTCAAAGGTGTATAATTTAGAAGACACAAGTGCTCTTTTATTGGCTAACCACCTATGGCAAGCTCTCTGAAGTTCATGATACAAAGTCACCTGATCAGGATCCAAGATTCTATCTAGGACAAACCTCTTAATTTGCCTAAGTTCTACAAATCTAGATTCAATAATACCCAATCTCCTATCAAGTTCATCCCACAAATGTTGGGCTCTATATGTTTGAGGTACTCTAAGCACAGAAGTAATCTCTATGGCCATTAATTGATTTTCAAAATTTATGGAGATAGCTCATCTTCTATTATAATCTACCATCTAAGTATGATATGCAAATTTAACAGTTTTCTAATGATTCTAGATGTTCTTAATAATGTGTTTTTTTTTTTGGATTGTTTTCAAAAAGTGTTTTTAGTTTCATGTCGGGTTCACCAAAATGTATCGTCCAAATTTTTTGCACCCTTACCTTCAGGCTAAAGGATCCGTACCCGAAAGGGGGGTGAGAAAAGGATGGAACAATACCTCGGACGGAGAGGCCCTTTGAAGGTCATGCCTCTCGGGGGAGGGGTATAAAGGTGAATTTTTGACGGATGGTGGGGTTCACCAGGAAACTTTGAGTGGCAGTTTCCACGCCTAGGTTGAGAATGGGTTTTTATTTATTCATTTTATGTTCAATCATTTAGATTCCTAGGTTGGCAAAAATGAAGCTAAGCTATTCTATATGAAGATTCTAATTTATATGAAGACAGTAGACATAAATGAATCCTAATGTGATTGAATACAGAGAAAATATAAAATGGAGAAGAATACACCTAATTTCTGATGTCTGATGAAGATTCTGAAGCTTGTAGGAGTCTAGATCATCCTAGATATGACAGGATTGTCTGTAATTATACAAAATCATCCCAAATCATAGGAGATCATCTGAGATCATCCCATATCGTCAGTGACCTAACAAATTCGTCAGGCGAATTCGTCAGAAACCTGCAATCAAGAAAACAGACACCAAAAACCAAAAATGTAATTGCAAGAATGATGCAAAATGATAGAAATAAGAGTATAGATGTTTGAATTATAAATCTAGATATCAAATTAAATGAGATGCACTATTTTGGAAACTTATTTTGAATTTTATGATGCAATTATGCTAAATGAGGTGAACTCCAAGATGCAAGATAGAAGTAAATTAATATAATGCACCAATAAATAAGGAAAAAGAGATAGAGAATGCAAACTTAGGGCTTTGATTACCCCCAAACTGAATTGCAGATCGGATCGTCTGTCATCGTACAAGATCATCGCCGATCTTGACAGGATTGTCTAGAATTGTAGTTGAATCGCCTGCAACGATCTAAGCTACCTTAAACTGAAACATAGTGAAATCCTATAACAAAACATGAAAACACCAGTGTGAATGATGGGAGATCATAGCAAAAACTAAAATTATAGGGAAATAATCAGTCAGGCAGCCAGGTAGGGAGTCAGGGGGATAAAATAGAAATATCCTAGTTTATATAGGATTAGGGGGAGGTTAGGAGGTTGGGGATCATCCCAATCTGGTAGATCCTCAACGTGGGAATCTCCAATCATGTAGACATGCTTCTACCCAAGTTGGAGATGTCATTAGAATAGAATCTAATTGCAAAAATTTGGTTTTGGGACAAAATCATCTGGATGTTATGTTCTAGATGAATTCATCCGATTTGGGACGATATCGTCAGATCGATGACGATATCATCAAATCGACAATGATATCATCCAACGGTCACAAAAACCTCTAAAAATGGCATGAAAAATGAGGTAAGAGGTTAACGGGAAGTTTCGGGGTTAAAATTCAAATTTCTACTTTTTACTGATGGTTTAACTGCACCAATTTTAGGATGCTACACTTATTGATGCATATTTTCATGACCTAATTTACTATTAGTTTTGAATCTCCAAAAATCTGCAACTGTTTAACTCCTAATTTCTCAGGTTTATTCAAGCCTAAACAAAGTACCTCATAATTAGTTGCATTTTTGGTACAACTCTAGGTTAACCTATAGGAGAATTTATTTTTGCTACCTGTTGGAGAGATTAAGACTATACCTACCCCGAATCCATTCTTGTTGAAGAACACAAGCTTATATTGAGAGGGGGGGTGAACATAATAAGACCACTTTTTACTTTTCTTTCCCGAACAATATTATCCAATTTTATCAATGACATTATAAATATAAATAACTAAATCAATGTATAAATAATCACACACAATAGAGACACCAATTTAATGTGGTTCACCCAATGTGGGCTACATCTATAGAGAAAATATTTTACTAAAATTTTCTCAACAAATATCTTGGGAATCCTTCCCTATTACAATGTTTATGGACCTCTATCCAAGGGACACACCAATACCCTAATCAAGTTCATGGATACCTATCCACAGGAGACATAAATCTATTTATATAGTTTTTGGATAGCTATCCACAGGAGAACTCCTTATCCTCTACTTTGGCTAGTGATACTCTAGAAGACTAATGCCTCCACTGCACTGGCTTGTGGATATCTCTCCATAGAATACTTTATCCTCACTTAGAAGATATTTGTCCTCACTACCCTGGCTAATGGATCTCTATCCACTGGAGACTATTGTCCTTTGCTTTGTCACCTCCAAATATTGATCTCAACTCTGTCTCAAATCTACACTAAACATAGTCCTTTGGTCTATCACAAATTTGCTCAATCTATGTCTCAAATCTGTACTAAACATAGTCCTTTGGTCTAGCACAAATATGCTCAATATCTATCTCAAATTTGCACTAAACATAGTCCTTAAATATAGCACAAATATGCTCAATCTATGTGTCTGGTCTGGTATAAATCTGCTCTCAAATTTACACCAAAATCTATCCTCAAATCTATTCTCAAATCTATCCTCAAGCCTTAACACAAATATTGAATCAATCACAAATCAACTCTGCTAGATCTATCCCAAACCTTAACTTAAGGTTTGAACAAATCAATCAATCAACTCTGCTCACAAGTCTTCTCAAAGACTTACCTCAAATCTATCCACAAGTCCTCTCTAGAACTTGCTCAAACTGCTCTCAAGTCTTCACCAAGACTTGCCTCAAATCTGCATTGTAAGCTTCCACAAAAGCTCACACTAATTTATCCATAATTCTTCAGTAAGACCTACCTTAAATTTGATCAAGTTCTCACTAGAACTTGCTCAATCTGATCAACAAGTCTTCACCAAGAGTTACCTCAAATTTTCTCAATAAGTCCTCACTAGAACTTGTCCAATATTTTTAGTAAGCTTCCACAAAAGCTTACTCAACTCAGTACTTAAGTCTACTCTAGGACTTACTTCAAATATGCTCACAATATTTCACAAAAGCTTGCTTAACTCTGTCCTGAATTCCACTTTATGAATTACTCAAATCTGTCCACTAACTTTCACAAAAGCTTATTAAAATCAACTCAATCTATCACAGAAAAATTCTTCAATCACACAAACAAGTTTCACACAGAATCTTGTTTAATCATAGAAGCATATAGAGAATTGTTAGAGACTCAATATGTTTCATACTCATAAACACTCAATAACTTCCAAACCTTTCCATAAACTCAATTCAGAATAAAGAATAATTTGTTTCACAGAACTTGAACTATCACTCCAACACTTTCAATGAACTATGCTCAACCAACTCCACTCAATCAATCACTCAATGAAACACAACTTGCTTACAAACCCTAATAAATCATATGAAAGTTTATTCAAATATTTCCAACAATGCTTATCAAACAATCTCACATAATAATGATACTCATGTTCTTTCACAAACCCTAGTTCAAGATAGTTCTCAATCTCTCACTCAAATGTTTTCACAAACATTCACCAATCATGCACATGAAATATTACTCAACAATTCTTATCAAACAAACATTTTCACTCCAACTTAGCATTCATAACATTCAACCCAATAATATTTCACTCACAAGGAAGATATACCCATACCTTTTTCTTGATGGAGAAATGACCTCAAAACCTGTCTCAATACAATCAACCTCTTTTCCAATATCAATGGTTAGATAACAAAAATCTATCCTCAATTATTTCCTTCAAGTATTTCACCATACAAAAATTATTAATTCTCAAATACATCTTATAATATCCAACCTTAAAATATTCAACATATAACAAATCACAATAACCCTTATTACTCCTAACTTCCTTTTCATAAAAATAAAATTAAAGCCATATAAATCCCTACTCAAAATTACATTTTCAAATAATTAACTTTATAAAACAATGCAATTTGTTGGAAATATGAGCAGGTTTTGTTGTCATTGATGTCAAGAGTTAGTTTTAGTGAGCAGTGCAAGAGAAAGATTGCTTCTAGACCTAAGGAAAATAATATTATAATATCCCTTATTATAATATTCAAGGTGGTCATATGAGGTCTAAAGAGCAATAGGAAGGCCCAAGAAAAATAATATTATAATATTAAAGGTCTAAGGTTAATACCTAAAGATTAAATTAATTATAAATTAATTATAATAATTTCATTATAAATTAATTTATAATTTAATTTGATTAACTCTAAGAGTTATTAAATCAATTATAAGTTAATTATAATAATTTAATTATAAATTAATTTATGATTTAATTTAAATAACCCTAAAGGTTAGGGTTATAAGGGCATAAAGTTTTAATTAATTTGAATTAAAATCGAATTGAAAAAGGTCGCCAATGTTTTGAGCACATGGCATATTGCATATAAGAAGGGGCAAGTTTCATTTCAAATAATCATCCATGCAATCCATTGAATGCCATAGCAATTCATGTGTAAAGTGAAGAGAAAGCATCGCATGTGTTTTAAAAGGTTTGTTGAAGTAGAAAAAAGGACAAGTAAATGGGGATCCCACTTCACATTGCAAGATGTTGGGTAGCACAATTGGCAGCCAAGGGCTGCACTAAGACGTTCATAGGCACAAGGTTAGGAGTTAGATTCTCGTGGCCTTCATTTTTGGCAAGCGGAGATATTTTTGGTCTACGCCGTCAGAGAGGAACAAAGGGAAGGTGTGTGCCTTTCCCTTTGCATGGAGACATGTAGTCCACTTGGTGGGTGTGCAATGTGCAAAGGCACTTGGCCAGAGGGCTTCGAGTGTTTGAAATCCATTGAGGCCTTTTTGGTGGTTGGACTATGGTAAGATCTCACATTGCTAAGGTTTTATTGTTGCATCTAAAATGTGGAAATTAATTTTTAATTTCTTAAAATTTTGTTAATTAGAAATTGCATATTTAAAAGGGTTAAAGAGTTATACAAGGGAGATAAAAGGGTATGCAGAATTTTATTTTTGTATTTGATTTTTGAGTGGTTAAAGTTAATAAAAGGAGAAATAAGGTGTGCCAAGGGTGTTAGATATTTTTGTTGAAATAAAGTTATATTATAAAAATTGTTTTGAAAGGAGAGATAAGGCATAGTTTATTTTTGATATTTTGACTTGGTGAAATATTTTTGAAAGGAAATATTAAGGATAAATTTTTGTTATCTAACCCTTGAAATTGGCAAAGAGAGTGATTGTGATTGAGAAATATTTTGAGGTCAAAACATCATCAAACAAAAGGTATGGGTATATATTCCTTGTGAGTGGAATATTGTTGGATGTTGTGAATGCTAATTTGGATTGAAAATGATTGTTTGATAACCATTGTTGAGTTTGGTTTTCTAGAATGAAATTTGATACTAGAAACCTTGTTTGATAAGCATTGTTGGAAATATTGAAGTAAGATTTCATATGCTTGAACTAGGGTTTGTGAAAGATCATGAGTATCATTGTTATGTGAAGTTGAGAACTATATTGAACTAGGGTTTGTGAAATATCATGAGTATTATTGTTATGTGAAGTTGAGAACTATCTTGAACTAGGGTTTGTGAAAGATCATGAGTATCATTGTTATGTGAAGTTGAGAACTATCTTGAACTAGAGTTTGTGAAAGATCATGAGTATCATTGTTATGTGAGGTTTGTTTAGTAATCATTATTGACTAAGCTTTAATTGAGTGATTGGTTGAGTAAATTTGATTGGGCTTAGTTGAGTGGAAGTGTTGGAATAATAATTCAAGTTTTGTGAAACAAAATATTCCTTACTAATTTGAGAAAGATTGAAAGTGATTGAGTATAAAACATGTTGAGTCTCTAACCATTATCCATATGTTCATGTGGTAAAGTAAGAGATATTGAAAGTGATTGAGCATTGTTGTGAGTATGAAATATATTGAATCTCTAACCATTCTCTATATGTTTCTATGAGATTAAACAAGATTTTGTGTGAAGCTTTTTTGTGTGATTGAAGAGGTTTTCTATGATAGATTGAGTTGAGTTGTATAAGGCTTTTATGAAAGCTAGTGGATATATTTGAGTTAGTCATAGAGTGGACTTAAGGAATGAGTTGAGTAAGCTTTTGTGGAATCTTACAATACATATTTGAGGTAATTTTTGGTGAAGATTTTTTGAGCATATTGGACAAGTTCTAGCGAGAACTTGTTGAGCAGAGTTGAGTTAAGTCTTGGTGAAGACTTGTTGAGCAGATTGGACAAGTTCTAGTGAGGACTTGTTGAGCATATTTGAGGTAAGTCTTAGAGAATACTTGAGAGCAGAGTTGATTAATTGATTTATTCAAACCTTGAGTTAAGGTTTGGGACAGATCTAGCAGAGTTGATTTGTGATTGGATCAAGCTTTGTGTTAAGGCTTGAAGATAGATTTGAGGATAGAGTTTGGTGCATATTTGAGGATAGGTTTGTGCCATACTAGGACAAATATTGAGCAGATTTATGCTAGACCAAAGGAATGTGTTTAGTGTAGATTTGAGGATAGAGATAGAGCAATTTTGTGCTAGACCTAAGGATTGTGTTTAGTATAGATTTGAGAATAGATATTGAGAAAATTTGAGCTAGATCGAAGGACTATATTTAGTGTAAATTTGAGGACAAAGATAGAGCAAATTTGTGCTCGATCGAAGGACTATGTTTAGTGTAGATTTGAGGTAGATCCGAGAGTAAGCTTTGGAGGTGACAGAGAAGAGGACAGTAGTCTCCAGTGGATAGAGATCCATTAGCCAGGGTATTGAGGATAGAGATATTTTGAGTGAGGACAAAGTATTTAGTGGAGAGAGATCCACAAGCCAGTGCAGTGGAGGCAGTAGTCTTCTAGATAATCACCAGCCAGAGTAGAGGAGAAGGAGTTCTCTTATGGATATATATCCATGAAATAGCTAAGGGGATTCGAGTCTCATATGGATAGATATCTATGAAATTGATTAGGGAATTGGTGTCTCCTTTGGATAGAGGTCCATAAACATTGTAATAGGGAAAGGATTCCCAAGAGATTTGTTGAGAAAATTTTAGTGAAATATTTTCTCTATGGACGTATCCCACATTGGATGAACCACGTTAAATTGGTGTCTCTATTATATATGGTGATTTGTGCATTTATTTGATTACTGATGTTGATATTTTTATTGATATATTACATAATATTGTTTGGGAAAGAAAAGTAAAAAGTGGTTTTATATTGTTCACCCCCCTCTCAGTATAAGCTTGTTTTCTTAAATTGGTATCAGAGCGGGTTCCTTTTGAAGAGCTTAACAACTTGAAGAAAAATATTACAAGAACACATAAGTATTCTTAGAATGGATCATCAAGGAATTCAGAAATATTGTTCGATGGGAACAATTATGCACTATGGAGCACAAGGATGAGGTTTCATCTAATGACACTTGGAAATGAAATATGGGAAGCAGTTGAGAATGGATACATACCACTATCAACTCCATATATAGATAAATATGGTAAGATTATACATCATTACAATTCAAAGGCAATGAATAAAATTTTGAGAGGTTTGCATAAAACGGAGTTTATAAGGGTTATGCATTTTACATCTATTGGCAATTTTGGGTACCTTGAGTACATTGCCTTTGCTCAAGTATAGTTGTTGTAATTGATGTCAAAGGAGCTCTTGGTATTTGTTGTATTTGATTTCAAGGAGTTCTTGAAGCAATTTGATTAGTTGTCTAAGTATGTGTTTTGTTGAAGGTTTCAGTTGGTCAGTAAGTCTCCAAGAAAATTAGAGTAGCCCAGTTGCCAAAAATCCAAAAAAAGATAAGTTAGAAAAAGGTTGTAGGCTGCTGGAAAAACTGTTGTGATTTCACGACATGTTTGAGGAGAGAGAAAGCACTGGCAAAACTGTCATGATTTCGTGACATGTTGGAAGGCAGAGGCAAAGCTAGCAAAACTGTTGTGATTTCACGACATGTTTAAGGAGAGAGAAAGTTCAAGCAAAACTGTCACGATTTCACGACAAGTTGAGTTGGCAGAGTTAAGTTGCAAGAAGTATCACGATTTCATGACAAGTTTCAATGAAGTTGTACGGATGCAGAAAGTGTCACGATTTCACGACATGTTCCAGTTTCACGAGCAGTTGGAAAAAAAGTGCTTAAGGTAGAGAAAGCATCACGATTTCATGACATGTTCCAGTTTTGTGAGCAGTTGGCAGAAAAGAGCTTAAGGCAGTGAAAGCGTCGCGATTTCATGACATGTTCCATTTTCACGAGCAGTTGGCAGAAAAGTGCTTAAGGCAGTGAAAGCGTCACGATTTCGCGACATGTTCCAGTTTCGTGAGCAGTTGGCAGAAAAGAGCTTAAGGCAGCGAAAGCGTCATGATTTCACGACATGTTCCAGTTTCATGAGCAGTTGGCAGAAAAGTGCTTAAGGCAGCAAAAACGTCATGATTTTGTGACATGTTCCATTTTCGCTAGTGCAAACCAAGGAAAGGTTGAAGAAGTAAGAAGTGTCGTGATTTCATGATAGAGTTCCTGATGACATCAGCAAAAGCAAATGTGTCATGATTTCATGACAAGAGTAGCGAGGAAGGCCTTATAGACTAAAGCGTCACAATTTTGTGACAAGATTCATGATGATGTCAGCAAAAGCAAATGTGTCACAATTTCACGATAAGAGCAGCGAGGAAGGCCTTACAGTCTAAAGCATCATGATTTCATGACAAGAATCATGATGACATCAGCAAAGTCAGGGAGTGTCACGATTTCATGACAACAGGCTCAAGCAAGGCGTAAGGCAGACTGCAGTGTCACGATTTTGTGATAGCAAGCTAGCAAAAGTGTACGACAGGCTGTAGTGTCATGATTTCATGACAACAAACCAAAGAAGGCACACGACAGGCAGTAGTGTCACAATTTTGTGATAGCAAGTAATATAAAGTGTACGACAAACAAAGGCATAGCAATATCGTGACATGTTTGAGTTTCACACTAGAAAATCTACAGAGTAGCAGAGGCAGTTGAAGCCGACAGAGTTAACCTTTGTCGACAAAGTGTAAGGTTGTGCAACCGACGATTGTTTTAAGGATATACAGCTGACTAAGATCATGAATTTGATAATGAATTGTTGCTATAAAAGGAGGTCTATTTTTGAGTTTCAAGTATTGAATGCGTGTGTCAAATTTGCGTAAGTGAAGTCTGTTGTGCACAAAGAGCAGTCGTATCAAATCGATCGAAGTGTGCGTTTGAAGTGCAACTTTTGTAGAAGCAGAGTGGAGGAAGAAGGTCGATCGGGGAGAAGTAGACTGAGTGAAGAGGGTGTTGTTGTGGCTGTACATAGGTGCATAAGTTGCTATGTGATAGAGTGCTGCAGTGTTTGCAAAGACTATGTAGAGATTGGAATTTGAACAAGGGCAGCTGTGATTGCGACTGAGTTCACGCAGTCTGTGTAAAGAAAGCAAGTGCGCAAAGTAGATGTTGTTGTATTTACGAATAGCTATGAAGGACGAACTATGATCAATTGTTGCTATATATTTTATAAAGACCATGCTGCTGTGTTTTCATAGAAACATGCAAAGTCTGTGCTACTATGTTTTCGTAGAAACAAATAAGTTGATTGAGTGCTGCTGTATTTGCACAGTTAGTGAAAATTTGATTTTGACCAAGTGCAAAAAAGAACAGTGAAAGAGGATAGAATTGTGCTAGACCAAAGGACTATGTTTGGTACAAAAAATAGGACCAGCTTTGCAGTGATAGATTTGAGGACAGAGATCTCTAGCCAGAGCAGGGAAGACAGGTGTCTTCTGTGGACATAATTCCATTTTCTAAGGGCAGAGGAGGTAGAGGTATTCTAGAGGATCACTAGCAAAGCAGAATTAGGGGAAGGTGTCTCCTTTGAGCTGAGGCTCATAAAAATTGTAATTGGAAAGGATTCCTAGAGGACTTTAATACAACTTTTAGAAGACAAGTTTTATCCGTGGAGTATCCCACCTTGGGTGAACCATGTAAATTGTTGTGTCTCTTTGTGGATTGCATTTTGTGCATTGTTTTACTGTTGTTATTACTGCTATCTTATTCTGCATGTTAATGATTTGAAAGCTATATTGATAGATAAAGTTAAAAGTGGTCTTATACTGTTCACCCCCCCCTCTCAGTATAAGCTTGTGTTCTTCAATTGGTATCAGAGCAAGTGCCTTCGAAAAGTTTAACAGCTTGAAGGAAAAGTTTGCAAAGAACACAATGGACTACTCAAGTGGCAATGCAGCACCTATTCTTGACGGATCATATTTTGGCCTGTGGAGTGCAAGAATAAAAGCCTATCTAATGGAACTTGGTAATGAGGTATGGGAAGTTATTGAAGATGGGTACACCATTCTTGCAAATGGTCCTTACACTAAAGAAGATAGGCTTCTACATCACAACAACTCAAAATCCATGAATGCTATCCTGAAGGGTTTACAAAAGGCAGATATCACCAAAGTTATTCACTACAAGACAACTAGTGAAATGTGGAAACAATTGCAGGTTGTTCATACAGGTGATGCAAATGTTTGAAAGGCCAAGTTGAGACATTTTAAAGGTATGTTTGAACAACTCAAGATGAATGATGATGAAAAGATTAGTGACTACATGCTCCGGATGGATGAAGTTGTTAATTCTATGAAAGACTTAGGTCTTGAGCTTGCTGAAAATGATGTGTGTGATAAGATTTTAAGATCCCTTCCTAATAGATTTAGTGAAAATATTTCTGCTATTGAGGAAGCTAAAGATTTAGATAAATTGAAAAAGGATGAGCTCCATAGTATCCTTGCAGCATTTGAGTTGAGAATTCAAGTGAAAGTTGATATAAAGAAAGAGGCAGCTTTCAAAGCTACCAAGAAATCAAAGGGCAAACAAATTCAAGAAAGTGATGAGTCTTCTAGTGAGGAAGAGGCATATTATAGCAAGAAAGGCAAGTTTTTTAGAAAGTACAAAAGTAAGAAAAATATAAGATGTTTCAATTGTGGGAAATTTGGTCATTATGCTACTGACTGTACTGTTTCAAAAAATGAAAGTGATGAAGATATACAGGATGTTAAGAGCAAGGATTCTGAAAAGTACAAGTATTACAAAAAGAGCAAAGATGAGTACAACAATCACAAGAAAAGCAAAGATGAGTACAACAATCACAAGAAAAGCAAAGATGAGTACAGCAATCATGGAAAGAGACATTCTCACAAGAATAAGAAGAGCTTTTACTTAGACAAAGCATGTAAGTGTTCTAGCAATGATAGTGAAAGTTCCTCTAGTGATGATGAAAATGAGATGTTGTTCATTTTAGAAAAAGAGGAAGAACCAAAACATAAATTCATTATCATGAAATGTTTTATATGTGGAAATTTTGGGCACCTTGAGGATGATTGCAAGAATAATGACTCGGTTGCTAGTATGTATGAGGATGCTTCAAAAAACTACAATGAAGATGCATGTATGGTTTTTGAAAAATGTAGCACCTCTAGTGATAAGAAATCTGAAAAAGTCTGTGATGATTCAAAGTGCCATCAAATAGAGGATCTTGAATGTGAACTCAATAATGCTCTTAGTGTTTTGAAAAAGGAAAGAAAGAAGAATGATAGACTCAAGATTAAATTAGATGAATGTTGTATGGAGAGAGATGAACTTATAGAAAATCTTGAAGTCTCTATGGCTAAGTCACAAGAACTCAGGAATGAGTTGGATTCTAAAATTCTAGAGTATAGTGAGTTAGAACAGGAAATGGCTTCTTTGAAAGAAGAAAATAAAGAATACAAGGATAATCTCTACAGATTTCAGGATAGCTCCAAAAAGGTTCAATTTCTCATCAAAAGTCAAAGAAATCCAACAGATAAAACAGGTCTCAGTTTTGTTGAGCCGCATAAGAAACAGGTTGGGGAATCTAGCAAGAGATGTCAAAAGGAAGAAATATCTGATGAAGAAAGTACTTCAGATCATAAGTCCGTGAGTAATGAATGCGCAAAAATAGAAAACAATATTCAGATTGAGAAGAAGAAGTTTTTGGGACCCATGAAGTCAAATAAAAGAAAATTTCACGACACATGTTTTGCATGTCACAGATTTGGTCACATGGCTGTACATTGCATGACTCAAGTGAAGAAAGTAAATGACAATTTCAGGAGACGTAATTTCTTTCAAGGATATTGCTACTCTTGTCAACAATTCGAGCACAAGGAAATTTTATGTAAGAGAGATAACAGGAACTGGGTTAATCAGAACATGCGGATTCAAAGAACAACCATGCTTGAAAGAAATAATATTGTTACTTGCTATAAGTGCAACAATGAAGGTCACCTAGCTAGACAATGTAGAGCTGATCTTCCGAGATACAGGAACATAAATAGCAGTATGAACAAGTCCAAGGATCAAAGCATGGATAAGATTAGGAATGACAACAGAAACAAGAAAAGTGATATGAACAGGTTCAAGGATCAAGGTATGAAGAAAAACAAGAATGATGAAAGGAAAAGGAACAGCGGTATGAACAGGTCTGAGGATCAAAACAGTAACAAGAACAGCAATGTGGAAAAATAATTCAAGAGAAGGCCCGACAAAGAAATAGTAGACATTAATGATGATGAGTGTCTAATGGGAGTTTCACTCCCAACCCTGTTTTAAATCACCTTAATAGAAGGTGGGGGAGGGATTAAGCTAAGAGACTCATTCGTAGTACCAAACTCCAAAGGTGACCCTTTGCCATTGATGACAAAGGGGGAGATATTTGAGTAAGGGGGAGAGATATGTGTAAGGGGAAGTGCTTCAAGTGTAGAGAAGAGCTTCAAGTCAGGGGGAGCAAAAACTTCAATTGCATAATTCTCAGTTGATGGATCAGTTGGTTCAGTTTTGGCTCTTGAGATATGTTTTTAGTTAAGGGTTGCCATCAATGACAAAGGGGGATATTGTTGGCAATTTTGGATACCTTGAGTACATTGCCTTTGCTCAAGTATAGTTGTTGTCATTGATGTCAAAGGAGCTCTTGGTAGTTGTTGTCTTTGATGTCAATGAGTTCTTGAAGCAATTTGATTAGTTTTCTAAGTATGTGTTTTGTTGAAGGTTTCAGTTGGTCAGTAAGTCTTCAAGAAAATCAGAGTAGCCCAGTTGCCAAAAATCCAAAAAAAGACAAGTTAGAAAAAGGTTGCAGGCTGCTGGAAAAACTGTCATGATTTCATGACATGTTTGAGGAGAGAGAAAGCACTGGCAAAACTGTTGTGATTTTGCGACATGCTGGAAGGCAGAGGCAAAGCTGGCAAAACTGTCGCGATTTCATGACATGTTTGAGGAGAGAGAAATTTCAGGCAAAACTGTCATGATTTTGTGACAAGTTGAGTTGGCAGAGTTGAGTTGCAGGAAGTGTCACGATTTCACGACAAGTTTCAATGAAGTTGTATGGATGCAGAAAGCGTTGTGATTTCACGACATGTTCCAGTTTCACGAGCAGTTGGCAAAAAAGTGCTTAAGGCAGCAAAAGCGTTGCGATTTCATGACATGTTCCAGTTTCATGAGCATTTGGCAGAAAAGAGCTTAAGGCAGTGAAAGCATCGTGATTTCATGACATGTTCCAGTTTTGTGAGCAGTTGACAGAAAAGTGCTTAAGGTAGCAAAAGCGTCACGATTTCATGACATGTTCCAGTTTTACGAGCAGTTGGCAGAAAAGAGCTTAAGGCAGCAAAAGCATCACAATTTTGTGACATGTTCCAGTTTCACGAGCAGTTGGTAGAAAAGTGCTTAAGGCAGCAAAAGCATCATGATTTCGTGACATGTTCCATTTTTGCTAGTGCAAACCGAGGAAAGGTTGAAGAAGCAAGAAGTGTCATGATTTTGTGATAGAGTTGCTGATGACATCAGCAAAAGCAAATGTGTCATGATTTCGTGACAAGAGCAGCGAGGAAGGCCTTGTAGACTAAAGCATCATGATTTTACGACAAGAATCATGATGACATTAGCAAAAGCAAATGTGTCATGATTTTGTGACAAGAGCAGTGAGGAAGGCATTACAGTCTAAAGCATTGTGATTTCGTGACAAGAATCATGATGACATCAGCAAAGTTAGGGAGTGTCATGATTTTGTGACAACAGGCTCAAGCAAAGCATAAGGCAGACTGTAGTGTTGCAATTTTGCAACAACAAGCTAGCGAAAGTGTACGATAGGCTATAGTGTCGTGATTTCGTGACAACAAACCAAAGAAGGCGCACAATAGGCAGTAGTGTTGCGATTTCACGATAGCAAGTAATACAAAGTTTACGACAGACAAAGGCATAGCGATATCGCGACATGTTTGAGTTTCATGCTAGAAAATCTACAGAATAGTAGAGGCGATTGAATCCGACAGAGTTAACCTTTGTCGACGAAGTGTAAGGTTGTGCAGCTGATGATTGTTTTAAGGATATACAGCTGACTAAGATCATGAATTTGATAATGAATTGTTGCTATAAAAGGAGGTCTATTTTCAAGTTTCAAGTATTGAATGCGGGTGTCAAATTTGCGCAACTGAAGTCTGTTGTGTGCAAAGAGCAGTCGTATCGAATCGATCGAAGGGTGCGTTTGAAGTGTGACTTTTGCAGAAGCAGAGTGGAGGAAGAAGGTCGATCGGGGAGAAGCAGACTAAGCGAAGAGGGTGCTATTGTGGCTGTACATAGGCACATAAGTTGCTATGTGATAGAGTGCTATAGTGTTTGCAAAGACTGTGTAGATATTGGAATTTGAACAAGGGCAGCTGTGATTGCGGCTGAGTTCATGTAGTCTGTGTAAAGAAATAAAGTGCACGAAGTAGATGCTACTGTATTTGCAAATAGCTGTGAAGGATGAACTATGATCAATTGCTGCTGTATATTTTATAAATACTGTGCTGCTATGTTTTCATAGAAACACGTGAAGTCTGTGCTACTCGTGTTTTCATAGAAACAAATAAGTTGATTGAGTGTTGCTGTATTTGCACAGTCAGTGAAAAATTGATTTTGACCAAGTGCAGAAAAGAACAGAGGAAGAGGACATAATTGTGCTAGATCGAAGGACTGTGTTTGGTACAGAAAAGAGGACCAGCTTTGCAGTGATAGAGTTGAGGACAAAGATCTCCAGCCAGAGCAGGGAAGACAGGTGTCTTCTATGGACAGAATTCCATTTGTTAAGGGCAGAGGAGGTAGAGGTCTTCTAGAGGATCACCAGCAAAGCAGAATTAGGGGAAGGTGTCTCCTTTGAGCTAAGGCTCATAAAAATTGTAATTGGGAAGGATTCCCAAAGGACTTTGATACAACTTTTAGAAGAAATTTTTTATCCGTGGAGTAGCCCACCTTGGGTGAACCACGTAAATTGCTATGTCTCTTTGTGGATTGCATTTTGTGCATTGTTTTACTGCTGTTATTACTACTATCTTATTTTGCATGTTAATGATTTGAAAGTTGTATTGATAGATAAAGTTAAAAGTGGTCTTATACTGTTCACCCCCCCCTCTCAGTATAATCTTGTGTTATTCAACATCAGCAAAGAAAATTTGGGATAATTTGAAAGGCATATATGAGGGAGACAAAAATATCAAAAGGGCAAAGTTACAAAATTTCAAGAGATCATTTGAAGACCTAAAGATGAAGGATGAGGAAAAAATTGTGGCATATCTACTTTGTGTGGATGAGGTTGTTAACTTCATGTAAATACTTGGGCTTAAGGTTGAGGAACCAGATGTTTATGATAAGATTTTAAGATCACTTACAAAAAGGTTTAGTGAAAATATCTCATCTATAGAAGATGCAAAATATATTGAAATTTTGATAAGGGATGAATTACATGGCATTATAACAGCTTTTGAGATGATAATAAATGAGGAACCTATTCCCTAGAAGGAAGCAACCTTCAAAGTTACTAAGAAGACAAAGGGTAAGAAGTTAGATTCAAGCAATGAGTCATCCAGTGATGAAGAAGAAAATTATGGTAGAAGGAGCAAGGACTCAATAAAATATAAAGGTACAAAATTAGTTAGATGTTTCAATTGTGGAAAATATGATCACTATGCATCTGATTGTCCAGAGGCTGAAAATAGCAATGATGAAGAAAAACAAGATCATAAGAACAGGGAAACATGAAAACATAGGTATCAAAAGAAAAGCAAGGATGGACAAGGAAAGCAAGGAAAGAAGTTTTTCCAAAGGTATAAGAAGAGTTTCTATGCATACAAGGTAGGCAATATCTCAAGTGAGAGTGATGAAAGTTCCTCAGATAATGATAAAGATGAAGTACTATTTCTAGCGAAAGAAAAGGATGATGTTAGAAAAAGGGCACCAATGATTCTCAAGTGTTTTAGGTGTGGTAACTTTGGTCATATTGAAGATAGTTGTACAAGAAATGGATTCAGTTTCAGTGATGATGAATATGAAGATACACTTGAAGGACCAAAAAAAAAATTCTTATGGCAATAGAAGAAGGAGGTGATCCTATTGAAGATAAATCAGAAAGGAATTATGATCCCAAAGGCAAAAAAATAGAGGAAGTAACAAAAATAGGAGAAGTTGATCTTGAGGGTTAGCTTATTCATGCCCTTGATGCATTGAGGGAGGTAAGAAAGTAAAACTCAAAACTCAAGATTAAGTTTCAAGAATGTGATGAAGAGAAAGGAAAGCTTATAGAGGATCTAACCAACTCAATAGCTAATACAAAGAGATTCAAAGAAAAGTTAGAAGCAAAGGTTTTAGAATGTGAAAGGTTAGAGCATGAGGTAGCTTCACTAAGGAAATAAGTAAAAGAGTCTAAGGATAGGTTACATAGGTTTGGGAGAAGCTCAAAGAAATTGAATAAGATTATCAAGACACAAAAACCTACATCAATCAAGATAGGTCTTGGTTTTGAACATGTATAAAGAAAACAAGGAGATGAGTTAATCTCAAGCTCCAAATAAGAAGAGAGTGTAAGAGAAAGTGAGATCTATGAGTATGAGTTGGATAATTTAAATTTCAAAAAGGAAAGAAATAATGCACAAATGAGGAACAAATGGAACAAGAACCAACACAGGGTAAAAGAAACTAGGAGACCAATGGGGTCAAGGCAAGGTAGTGTATCGCTCCAAATTTTTCGCACCCCTACCTTCAGGCTATTGGATCCGCGCTTGGAAGGAGGATGGGAAAAGGATGGTGCGGTACCTTGGACGAGAGGACTTTGCGAAGGTCCCGCCTCTCAAGGGAGGTGCATTTTGGTGATTTTTCGATGGATGGTGGGTTCACCAGGAAACATTTGATGGCAGTTTCCATGCCTAGGTTTTGGGAATGAGTTTTGATGAGTTTGTTTTATTTTTAAACATTCATCCTAGGTTTGGCCGAATGATTCTAACTTAAACTACATGAAAATGCAATTTAAATGCATACAGCAAATAGAAAGGAAAATAGAAACAGAGAATTTGTAGGAGGCCAATGAAGATTACCTGATCCGAAAGTCTGATGGAGTTTCTGAAGCTTGAAGCAGTCTGGATCATATGCAATTCAACAGAATTGCCTTCAATTTGATAAAATCATCTAAACTGAAAGGATCGTCTGCAATCTGACGAATTCGTCAGAAGAATTCATTAGAGACCTGCAAAACAGCAAACAGATGCGAAATACAATAAATTCTATTTTGCAAACAGGGGCAAACTATGTGAAACAGTAATATGAGTGTTGAACAATATACAAGAACATAAGTAAATGCAAATCACTGTGTTTAGATAGCAGAATATGATCTTAATATGCAAACTAGACAAAATGGGTGAACTCCAAATGCAATATAGTATAAAAACTGAATAAAAAATCTAATTTATAGCATAAAATGACAGATAAAAGAGACAGAAGAGCAAACTCCAGGCACTGATTGCCTCGATGTGTGCTACAGTCGAAATCGTCTCGCATCAGTATGAGATGTCTCGAATTTGATGAGATCGCTTCCGATCTTGACAGGTTCATCGGCTGCGATAGGTGCTGGCTCCGACTGAAAACCAGTGGTGTACCTGCAATGAAATGACTATAGGACTAATGCAAAATATGAATCACGATGTTTTTGAGCATAAGAGTTCAATTTGCATAAAAATTCAGCCAGGGGTTGGGGAGGGAAAAGTCTTAGAGTTAAATATGCATAGGATAGTTATTGGGAGGTTGGAGATCATCTCAATTTGGGAGATATCCAATGGGGGAAGGGTCCCAATGGCGCAGACACGCTTCTACCCAGATTGGAGACCCGTTGGAATGGATTCCAACTATGCAAATTAAGTTTTGCGATGAAATCATCTGGACGTTCTAGTCCAGACGAAATCATCAAATCTGGGGCGATATCGTCTGATCGGAGACGATATCGTCAAACGGTCAAAACAACTGCTAAAAATGGCGCGGAAAAGGAGGAAACGGGTTTCTCGACGGTTAATGGGCGGTTTGGGAGGTTAAATTTGAATTTAAATTTATTTACTAAGGTGAATGTAATTATTCCAATTTTACTACGCCAATTTTAGGGTGCTACATTTTGCCCCCTCTTTAGCGAATTTTCCGAAGAAAATGCGTTAAAGATGAGTTCTTCTCGATCTACGAGAAAGCAAAAAATTATTCCCATTTTTAGGCGACGATTCTTGGTCGAATCGTACGACAGCTTACTATGGTGCCCCCTCCGTGTTTTTACCCAAATCGAACGTTTGCGGTAAAAACACGAAAAAGCAAAAATTATTGTTGAATTATTTTGAATAAAATTAAGAAAAATAGGGTAAAACCCTAATTCATTGTTACTGTTCATTTTACTGTTTTTAGAGCTCTGGAGCAAAAATGGTAGAGACAGCGCACGAATCTGCAGAGGTCCGCCGCGGTCTACGGGTAAGGGTTTAAACTTAGTTTAGATTGATTTAATTTGAATTTACATGCTTGGTAAATAGATTTTAAGATGAATTTTGAGCATCGCGACCGTTTTTGGCCCTCGACGTCGTCCGGACGAAATCGTCCCTAGTTCGACGAAATCGTCTCAAGTTCGTCAATTTCGCCTAAGGGCGAAATCGGAGACGATTTTGCTCAAATTTCGGACGATATCGGCCAATAGTGGGCGATATCATCAATTGCAAAATTTTGATCTTTAAGTTGCATTCTTGATTGCTAAAATTTTTATTAATGATTGTTTGTTGTTTTGGTTGTTTATGCTTGCAGAGAGGATTACTAAAGAGCAGAGAATGGAAATATGGAGGATTAAGAGATGACTTGGCCGCTCTGACATAGGCAGAGTGAGATCAGCTGGCACAGGCCGGCTTACTACATGTGGCAGAGATGCCACAAGTTTCTATTGACATGGGGCTACTGACGGCCCTAGCAGAGAGGTGGTACCCGGGCTCTTCATGCTTCCGATTACCGACAGGGGAGATGACTCCCACACTAGAGGATGTATGGAGGATTCTTAGAATCCCCATACAAGGGAGGATGATCACACCTGCGGCCAATCAGGGCCACACGATGGGACGACTCTGCGGTGACCCGAGCTTTGCCCTGGAGAAGGGCAGAGTGAACATCGAGGCACTACGCCAGATGCCTGGGGCATCTACACTAACATGAGTTTTGGATGGGGTGGTTGGTGGACTTCTGCTGTGCCACCAGAGCGGATGCAGGGTACCATGGATGCTGGAAGATGTGATCTATGACATGTGCGACCATGGCTACAGATTTTCTTGGGGCAGCTTTGTTCTATGCCGACTGTACAAGATCCTTTACGGGGTCGTGTACAAGGGCGAGAGATGTCTGGTCATGACATCGCTCCTACAGGTTTGGTGCTGGGAGCACATTGTGATGCGAAGGCCATTAGGGCTTCCACTGACAGGGGTTGATGGGGAGAGGCCCCGAGTCTTCTACTGGTGGCTTCGGAGAGGGGCACAGCGACGGATCGACCTGTCGATGTCTCGGAGACTACTGGATGACTTGGTCCCAGACCATATCACCTGGAGGCCATGGAGAGAGCATCCAGGGTGGCCAGAGGATGGACAGGAGCTGGCTTGCATCATGAGAGTCTGCTAGCTATAGATGGAGAGGGGAGAGGTGGAGCTCCACCGCTATGACCGAGTTTTGTGACAGTTCGGTCTACAGCAGGGGATTCCATCTCTCAGGGATTATGAGTTTTCCCGGACTGTCCGGGATAACACCACAGTTAGCGGGGCTCCAAATATGTAACGATTCTAGAGTCAGGACACGGACGATGCCCCCATTCAGCCAGTGGATGGGGACGACACAGGGGTAGCCGATGGCTACGATGCCTAGTACGCAGGCATCCGCCCTCCTTGGATGACGAGGGCTCAAGGACCGATCCACACAGTTGTGCATCGGATAGGAATGCGACACCAGGCAATGGTAGAGGCAGCCCGAGGTCATGGCAAAGGAGATCAGAGGAGGCCATAGGCATAGGAGAGGCCACGGCAGAGGGAGAGGGAGAGGAGGCCATAGGCACAGGAGAGGCTGCGATAGAGGGAGAGGGAGAGGAGGGAGGCGAGACCCCCATCTCCACAGAGGCCACCATCGCTTGATAAGGGCAAGGGTGTGGACATTGGAGAGAGTAGCGAGATGGCTACTCTCCGGGCAGAGAGAGATCGTCTGCGAGCTCAGGTGCGGACGTTACGGGATGTAGTCGCACGAGCACCGGGTTGAGGTGTCATAGCTACGAGACGAGAATGCTCGTCTCAGGGCACGAGGCGGAGGGGTAAGCACTCAGGAGCTACTGCGGTCGGTTTCTCAGACCGCATTCTATCAGGTGCTATACTACCAGGCGATGCCATAGGGCCAAAGGGTACAGCTGCCACCTGCCATAGCAGATCCTATCAGGACAGGGTCGACGAGGAGCTCATCTCGATCGATGATGAGGACTCGTAGTACCACACATACTACGATGGGACCACCTCATCCTCCACAGGGCGAGGGAGGAGATGAGGCCGAGAGCTCTAGAGGCTCTCGAGGCTAGAGGGCGGGATACTGTCACTGATATTGTATTATACTTGTATTGATAGAGGATTGAGTATGCCGAGGTACAGATTATGGCATACCAATCTAGTTTTGATGATGTATATATTCTGTTGATATATATAGATGAGATATTTTTGATCATATGACTTGTATTATGTGATGCTTATGATGCTTTTTATGTTTGATTGATTGATTGAGTTGATTGATGTAATGATTTTATTGATGATTCATGTAATTATGTCATTTTGGAAAAAATTATAACTTGGATGTCATGCTTTAAATATTTTAAATGAAATAATCTGATGTAACAAATTGATTGGTTGTGATGAAATGTGATAAAAATAAAAAGAGATTTCTAACAATAATTTCAAAGGACATTGTCGCTATTATAGACCATTTCATGGAGTCGCTGCTCACTCGGTCGTCAAGCTAGTCCCAGGATAGAAATATTGTTAAAAGAAAAAGAGTGCTTAAGAGACTATCTTAAGACTTTGTTGTGATAGTGCAAATGATAATGATGATGATGGTTTGTTTTTAGATTTTCATAAAAATGTTATGCATGAAATATTGTAAAATGATTTTTGCTAGGCATAAATTCCTAAGTGTGATAAAAATTGTTGAATAATTCCTTAAGAATTATACCATCATTGCAAAATGCAAAGGTTGACATAATGATATGAAATAATAAAAATGTGTTTGCTTTTGAAAAGCATAATTTGTGTAATAAAATTAAGTCATATGGTTTTTATGAATTTTGATAAATTGGGAAAAAATATTGTTACAATGGTTTTCGCTAGGCATAGAATATGTAGGTATAGACTTATACCATCATCGCGAAGATCAAAGAAAGGATAGTTTTATTACATGATTGATTTTTAATGAACAGAAAAGATGAAAATGAGGACTTGCGCTAAGCATAAAATTCCAATTTTGGTTTTGGAATTATACCATCGTTGCGAAAGTCGATAAGATATATATGATATGTTGTTAAATAATTGTACTTGATTATTCCAAACAAGTTGCAAAATAATATTTCAAAGTATTTTGAAGACAAAAATTAGATTTATAAGGAATCCCATGTGCATAAGTGAATTCATTGCCAATATTGATTTATCATAATGATAGACAAAATCTCTCAAATACAAATGTGTGTGCAATTGTATGGTTCAGTTACCAATTTTGAGCAAGATACTATGATACAAGTGATTTGAATAAACCAACTAAGTGTTCATTAACCATGATGTAGATGCATATAACCACACTAGGCCACTATGTAGATTGGATTATCAGGAGCTAGCTAATCCATAAGCAGACAGAGGTCTGTACAAAAGAAGGTCGCTAATGTGATAGAAATATCGCCACGCTAGGAGTTACCCAAGGCCAAGCAGGTTGGGCACAAACCACCTGTTATGGGGCTTACCTCACAGTTTTCGAATAATTGAGAATTCCAGGGATTCAAGCTCATTCACCTTTCTTTTCTTTTCAAAGGGTAGGGAAAGGGATTTTATTGCTTTTGCTTTCTTTTGAACTTTGCTTATTTTTCTTTTGCTTGATAATGCTTGTAACATTGTTGACATAACATTTTTCTTTTCTCTTTTTCTTGAATTTTTCTTTTCTTTTTCTTTTTCTAGGGATACTTGCTCAGATTAGCTGTAGAGCAAGGGATTTTTATTCTGGGTAGGGGTGAGCTTGTCCTTTTGCCAATTCTCAAAGATTCTAGACCATGTGCATGATAGGATAGCAGGGGAAACTTTTCACCCAAGAAATCAGTTCTACTATGTAGCAAAACATGGAAATTACAAATATAATCATTTTATTGTGAAAATATGTGCTTGGTTTAAGTAAATAACAAGATCAATTCTCTATGCTCAAACTTTATTTAATTGAATTTTGTGAATTTTGATATAAGAGAGATTAGTAATCATGCCAGATAAAATCAAGATATTTATTGTGTGAGTGTGCAAGTGAGGGATGCCAAATAAATGCTATTTTTATCCAAAATAAGTTGAAACATATAACTGCAATAATTGTAAGAAAATAATGATTTTGAGAAAGTTTTGAGAATGTTGACTCTCTCTTTATTCTGTATATTGTTTTGGTTTCGAAAGAGTCAAGCATATAGTTGTTTTTGGATTTTTATGTTGATTTTTGTTTTAAAGCAAAAGGAACTTTACAAAATAAATGCAATAAATATTTTTGAAGATTTTTGAATATTTTATGAATGTTTTTGAGGTTTTTGAATAAATTGAAAGAAATACAAGATAATGATTTTGAAAAAATATATACATGGATGAAATAATCAAATTTATGCATAATAACGTTTGAGATGTAAAATATTCATGGGTTCTTTAAGTTCTTTACCATCTAAGGTAGACAATTTATATGCTCCTGATTCAAATTTTGCGGTAATGATGTATGGTCCAAGCCAGTTGGGATCAAATTTACCTTTCAGGTCTTTGGTTGCATTTGTATTTTTTTTTTATTTTGAGGATTTTGATTTTTTTGTATTTTGATTTTAATTTATGAATTGAAATTGGTGGTATATACAAGATGATCTATATACACTATACAAGGTTTATTTGAGTATAGAATGTCTAAGGTTGCTTCAAAATCAAAGGAGGTTTTGAAGGATAATTTGGTTGAGGTGAAGGTAAGAATATAAGGTGATGAATAAAAGGTAGTGATAACAAAAGCTTTGTTATAATGTAGAATAATGTAGAAAAAGATTTGACTTTTATATGTGGAAAATTGATCATGTTACAAAATAAAATGTCGGAAGGATAAGAAGGTTCTTCATTATTATTATTATCTTCCAAATATTGATAAGATAGAGAAAGTATATGTGAAATATATGCATGGATGTTATTTGGTAAAAAAAGATGATCATATATGGATAAAAAAAAGTGATGGATAGAAGAGAATTGTGATAATAAATAATATATAGAACTTGATGTTTCAACCGTTAAATATTCTTCAAATGGTATTGGATAATTATGTATGGTAACAATTTTATTTACAATTTCAAACTTCAAACATTGGTGAAGAGTGGAAGGGACAACCCTCATTGTATGAATCCAAGGACTCTGGAAAGGTAGGTTGTAAGGTGAAGGACAATATCCTACATAGAATAAAATATCCAGGATCTTGGATCCAATATTAAGGGGAAAAATTATAATACCTTGAGCTTCTTGAATTTCATTGTTAAAATATTTTATAATAACATTTGATTTATTACTATCTTCTTCCTTTGTTTTGAGTTTTTGGAATAATTGATAAGTGTATAAATTAAGAGAGGAGTCGTTATCTACCATGATAGTTTTAACAGGTGTTTCTTCACTAGATCGGATAATGTAAAGATAGGAGTCTTCTTGTGGAGTAGAGGAAGGAATATCCTCATCATAGAATGAGATATGGTTAACCTCAAGAGGGTTTACACCATTAATTATGTTCTTAGAGAAAATATGATGAGGAACAAATTGTTGGCTAGGTATTTTGAACAAAATTTTCTTATGATAAATTTGGAATACTTCTAAAAGGGATATCTTTGCTTGAGGATTAATCACTTGTTGTTGATTATCAAAGTTGATTTCAGATTGAGATCTTGATTCTAAATATAAGCTTTCTATGCTTACATTACATTTTGTATCATTCTCTAGAGCCAAAGATAGTTTTGAAAGTTGGTCAAATGAGGAATCCATATCTTGAATATCGGATTGAGTTGAATGAACTTGAGGTTGCTCATTTGTAGTTTTTGTTACAATATTAATAATATCATCATGATGGGACACATTAACATGCAATATTTGATTGGTTTCTTGTTGTTGATAATTGAATAGGGGTTCTTGGGATATCCCCATGTCTTGATTGATTATTGGCATTTTTTGTGTAGGAGTTTGATAGTTTACTGGAGATTTATAATTAGTTGTAGATTGTAATTCCTTTAGATTAAAAAGACCCTTATCAATCAAATATTGAATTGCACATCTTAAATCTTTACAATTTTGTGTCATATGTCCATCTACTCTATGATATTCACAATGTAGCTCAGGTTTAAACCAATCTGATGTGGTATCAGGTTGTCTTATGGAAGGAAGTTCAATAATATTTGTGTCAAGTAAATACTTGAGAATTATATCCATTGGTTGATTAAGCCTAGTAAATTTACATGATGAAGGTTTTTGAGAGGTTTTTGATAAATGCCTTAGGAATTTCGTCATAAAATGACCTAATGGTTTCTCACCTCTACTTTCTTCATTTTGGGTAGAATTATGATAGGAAGATTGCGATGTAGGAGGTGAGTGAATGGTAGAATTGGAAGAATAAGTATTTTCTTGTTGAAATGGATGTGTTGTATTGAAAGAAGAGTATTGAAAAGGTGGTGGAGGATTATATGTGGGTTGATAGACATAATATGGATATATGGGAGAATAGATAATATCATTATGAAGAGGATTGGCAAAGGGATTGTTTTGTTGGGTTATGGATGAAAAATAAGAAGAGTGTGATGGAGGTGGTGTTGAATAGGGATGAGGTTGGTCATAATCAACAAATGTATTTGGCTGAATTCTTCCAACATTACTAATGGGCTCATATTGATTTGAGTAAAAACTCATGGTTTCTTTAGTACTTCTAAAAGTAATATTTAGCATCTACTATTTAGAATTGAATCTAAAAACATACAAAATTGAAATGATGATTTTGTTATATATTTTTTTTTTGCACACATATATATTTTTTTGTTTTTGTTTTCAAAAGGTTATGATGCATTCACGTCGGGTTCACCAAAATGTATCGCTCCAAATTTTTCGCACCCCTACCTTCAGGCTATTGGATCCACGCCCGGAAGGAGGATGGGAAAAGGATGGTGCAGTACCTCGGACGAGAGGACTTTGCGAAGGTCCCGCCTCTCAAGGGAGGTGCATTTTGGTGATTTTTCGACGGATGGTGGGTTCACCAGGAAACATTTGACGACAGTTTCCACGCCTAGGTTTTGGGAATGAGTTTTGATGAGTTCGTTTTATTTTTAAACATTCATCCTAGGTTTGGCCGAATGATTCTAACTTAAACTACATGAAAATGCAATTTAAATGCATACAACAAATAGAAAGGAAAACAAAAATAGAGAATTTGCAGGAGGCCAATGAAGATTACCTGATCTAGAATTCTGATGGAGTTTTTGAAGCTTGAAGCAGTCTGGATCGTCTACAATTCAACAGAATCACCTTCAATTTGATAAAATCGTCTAAACTGACAGGATCGTCTGCAATCTGACGAATTCGTCAGACGAATTCATCAGAGACCTGCAAAATAGCAAACAGATACGAAATACAAGAAATTCTATTTTGCAAACAGGGGCAAACTATGTGAAACAGTAATATGAGTGTTGAACAATATACAAGAACAGAAGTAAATGCAAATCACTGTGTTTAGATAGTAGAATATGATCTTAATATGCAAACTAGATAAAATGGGTGAACTCCAAATGCAATATAGTATAAAAACTGAATAAAAAATCTAATTTATAGCATAAAATGATAGATAAAATAGATAGAAGAGCAAACTCCAGGCACTGATTGCCTTGATGTGTGCTGCAGTCGAAATCGTCTCGCATCAGTACGAGATCGTCTCGAATTTTACGAGATCGCCTTCGATCTTGACGAGGTTCGTCGGCTGCGATAGGTGCTGGCTCCGGCTGAAAACCAGTGGTGTACCTACAATGAAATGACTATAGGACTAATGCAAAATATGAATTACGATGTTTTTGAGCATAAGAGTTCAATTTGCATAAAAATTCAGCCATGGGTTGGGGAGGGAAAAGTCTTAAAGTTAAATAGGCATAGGATAGTTGTTGGGAGGTTGGAGATCATCCCAATTTGGGAGATCTCCAATGTGGGAAGGGTCCCAACGGTGCAGACACGCTTCTGCTCAGATTGGAGACCCGTTGGAACGGATTCCAACTATGCAAATTTAGTTTTGTGACGAAATCGTCTGGACATTCTAGTCCAAACAAAATCGTCAAATATGGGGCGATATCGTCTGATCGGAGACGATATCGTCAAACGGTCAAAACAACTGCTAAAAATGGTGCGAAAAAAGGAGGAAACGGGTTTCTCGGCGGTTAACGGGTGGTTTGGGAGGTTAAATTTGAATTTAAATTTATTTACTAAGGTGAATGTAATTATTCCAATTTTACTGCGCCAATTTTAGGGTGCTACAGGTAGTTTCAATGGATGATGTTTCTCATATCACAGGTTTGGGCACAAGGCTACATAGTGTAGGACACATGAAATATAGGAATATGGAAATTTCAGAAATAGATATCTTTTTCAATGGTATTGCTACACTTGTAATCAGTTTGGTCACAAGGTAGTGAATTGTAGGGTTCATGACAGGAATGGATATGGCTTCACCAGGAGAAACCCCAAGACATTTGCACCTTTAAGGAATAGTAACATTAAGTGTTATAAGTGTAATAATTATGGACATACAATAAAGTGATGTAGAGCAAAAATCCAGAGACAAGTAGGAACAGGAATAGTCAGAGGAATCAAAAGGATTAGTTGAGGAATAAAGTGGACAAAGGTAAAGATCAATGCTTTTTGGGAGTAGAAATACTCCCACTCTAGAATTAACCACCTCAAGAGGAGGTGGGGGATGGGCTAAGCTAAGAATTTCATTCTTATCACCAAGCCCCAAAGGTGACCCTTTACCATTAATGACAAAGGGGGAGAGATTTGAGTTAGGGGAGAGCATTCAGTCAAGGGGAGCAGAACATAAAAAGGTAAAGGAAATGATAAAAGGAAAATGGGTTGCCATCAATGACAAAGGGGGATATTGTTGGAAATATGAGCAGGTTTTATTGTCATTGATGTCAAGAGTTAGTTTTAGTGAGCAAGACAAAAGGAAGGATGTCAAGAGTCAGTTTTAGTGAGAAGTGAAAGAGAAATATTTCTTCTAGACCTAAGGAAAATAATATTATAATATCCCTTATTATAACATTCAAGGTGGTCAGATGAGGTCTAAAGAGCAATAGGAAGGCCCAAGAAAAATAATATTATAATATTTTATTATAATATTAAAGGTATAAGGTTAAGACCTAAAGATTAAATGAATTATATATTAATTATAATAATTTCATTATAAATTAATTTATAATTTAATTTAATAAATTCTAAGAGTTATTAAATTAATTATAAGTTAATTATAATAATTTAATTATAAATTAATTTATGATTTAATTTAAATAACCCTAAAGGTTAGGGTTATAAAGGCATAAAGTTTTAATTAATTTGAATTAAAATCAAATTGAAAAAGGTCACCGACATTTTGAGCACATGGCATATTGCATATAAGAAGGGGCAAGTTTCATTTCAAATAATCATCCATGCGATCCATTGAATGCCATAGCAATTTGTGCGCAAAGTGAAGAGAAAGTATCGCGTGTGTTTTAAAATGTTTGTTGAAGTAGAACAAATGACATGTAAGTGGGAATCCCACTTCACATTGCAAGGTATAGGGTAGCACGGTTGGCAGTTGGGGGCTGTGCTAAGACATTTGCAGGTGCAAGGTTAGGGGTTAGATTCTCATGGTATTCATTTTTGGCAAGCAGAGGTTTTGGTCTGTGTCGTCGAAGAGGAACAAAGGCAAGGTGTGTGCCTTTCCCTTTGCATGGAGGCATGTAGCCCACTTGGTGGGTGCATGCTATGCAAAGGCACTTGGAAAGAGGGGTTCGCAAGTTCGAAATCTACCAAGGCTTTTTTGGTGGTTGGACTATGGTATGCACTCACATTGCTAAGGTTTGATTGTTGCATCCGAAAGGTGGAAATTGATTTTTAATTTCTTAAAGTTTTGTTAATTAGAAATTGCATATTTAAAATGGTTAAGGAGTTATAAAAGGGTATGCAAAATTTTATTTTTGTATTTGAATTTTGAGTGGTTAAAGTTAATAAAAGGATAAATAAGGTGTGCCAAGGGTGTTAGATATTTTTGTTGAAATGAAGTTATATTATAAAAAAAAAATTGAAAGGAAGGATAAGGCATAGTTGATTTTTTGTATTTTGACTTGGTGAATATTTTTGAAAGGAAATATTGAGGACATATTTTTGTTATCTAACCCTTGAAATTGGCAAAGATAGTGATTGTGATTGAGACAGGTTTTGAGGTCAAAACTTCATCAAACAAAATGTATGGGTAGTGATAGCTTTCATTGAGTGATTGGTTGAGTAAAGTTGATTGGGATTAGTTGAGTGGAAGTGTTGTAATGATAATTCAAGTTATGTGAAACAAATTATTCCTTACTAATTTGAGAAAGACTGGAAGTGATTGAGTATGAAACATGTTGAGTCTCTAACCATTCTCCATATGTTTCTGTGGTAAAGTAGAGAGATTGAATGTGATTGAGCATTGTTGTGAGTATGAAACATATTGAGTCTCTAACCATTCTCTATATGTTTCTGTGAGATTAAACAAGATTCTGTGTGAAGCTTGTTTGTGTGATTGAAGAGGTTTTATATGATAGATTGAGTTGATTTGTGTAAAGCTTTTATGAAATCTAGTGGATATATTTGAGTTAGTCCTAGAGTGGACTTAAGGTCTGAGTTGAGTAAGCTTTTGTGGAAGCTTACAATGCATATTTGAGGTAAGTCTTGGTGAATAATTGTTGAGCGGATTGGACAAGTTCTAGTGAGGACTTGTTGAGCAAAGTTGAGGTAAGTCTTGGTGAAGACTTGTTGAGCAGATTGGACAAGTTCTAGTGAGGACTTGTTGAGCAGAGTTGAGGTAAGTCTTAGAGAAGAATTGAGAGCAGAGTTGATTGATTGATTTGTTCAAACCTTGAGTTAAGGTTTGGGAAAAATCTAGCAGAGTTGATTTATGATTGGATCAATCTTTGTGTTAAGTCTTGAATATAGATTTGAGGATATATATTGGGGTATATTTGAGGACAGGTTTGTGTCAAACCAGGATAGAGATTGAGCAGATTTATGCTAGATTGAAGGACTATGTTTAGTGCATATTTGAATACAGAGATAGAATATATTTGTGCTATACCGGAGGACTGTGTTTAGTGTAGATTTAAGGATAGAGATTGAGCATATTTGTGCTAGACCAAAGGACTGTATTTAGTGTATATTTGAGGATAGAGATAGAGCATATTTGTGCTCAACTAAAGGATTGTGTTTAGTGCAAATTTGAGATAGATCTGAGAGCAAGCTTTGGAGGTGACATAGAAGAGAATAGTAGTCTCTAGTAAATAGATATCCATTAGCCAAGGTAGTGAGGATAGAGATATTATGAGTCATTATAGAGTCTTTAGTGGAGATAGATCCATAAGCCAGTGTAGTGGAGGCAGTAGTCTTCTAGAGAATCACTAGCTAGAGTAGAGGAGAAGTTCTCCTATGGATAGAGATCCATGAACCAGCTGAGGGGATTGGTGTCTCCTATGTATAGAGATCCACAAAATTGATTAGGGGATTGGTGTCTCCTTTGGATAGAGATCCATAAACATTGTAATAGAGAAAGGATTTCCAAGATATTTGTTGAGAAAATTTTAGTGAAAGATTTTCTTCGTGGACGTAGCCCACATTGGGTGAACCACATTAAATTGGTGTCTCTATTATATGTGGTGATTTGTGCATTTCTTTGATTACTACTATTGATATTACCATTGATATATTTCATAATATGTTTTGTAGCGACCCCAGGGAAGTGGTGCACCGTCCACTACTCTATTTGTGAATATTATTTACTTAATCATGCATTAAATGAAATATGCGAAAGCAGATACAACCAAAATACGAAGAAATGAATAAATAATGCTCTTTATTGCTTTTCTCAAGTTTGGTTACATATAGATCCCTCTAAGGGATTCCCTTCATTTGATACAAATTTTACAAATAGGGGCAGCAGATGTATGATATCCCCTTGCAAGGGGTGGTGCACTTTCGCAGGCTTCCCGATGATGCACACGAAACTGTATGAGGGCTTACAGATGCCTCCTTCTCTAGGTCTGGCTCCTAGAGGGATCCTTTTGCTTTCGAGTGTTGATAACCTATCTAGTGAACCTATAGTCCTACAAGCATGAAAACAATAGCAAATGCTCAGCTATCCGAGATTGCCTCCTCGAATGAGGTTGTTAGCAATAACCCTAATGATAAATGGAAATATGCTCAATGACAATAGAAACTAATGCTATGAATGCAAGTAAATGCGAGAAATCAGATCTATGCTAATGGCATGAAAACATGTAATAATCTAGATGAAAGAAAATAATGCTAAGAACCCTAGACTAGGCCTGCGGGCCACTATCCAAGATAGTGGTCTCTAAGATGAAAACCTATCTCTATTGCTCCAAGGCTATGGATCTAGGCTTGATGCTGATGTTGAAATGATTGTCATTTTTATCCGATGTATTGAATATCCTATAGATGATAACCCCTCAGTCGGCTAGCACTTCGTTGCTCCTCCAAGGCACTCCAATATGCTCTCCAATTCGATAGGGCTTTGCTACAAGAAAATCTCTCCAAGTCTCGAAAAGCTCTCCTCGGTCTCTCCCTCCAATTGATAAAAAGGTCCCCTTGGTGCTCTTAGGTTTGCACCTTATATTGTGTTGAGGTCCTAGGTTTAGGTCTAAAAACCCTAAGACTGAATCTTGCATACAAACTATTTGTTAGCATGAGCATTTGAGTCTTTGTCTACCCTTGAGGGCCAGTTAACTGATGTCTAAATCCAGACTTGAGTCTCTCATGTAGACTGGCTATGAGGAGGAATGCAAAGTTATCCCCGCTCGACTTTATTGCATGCAAACTGCCACTTCCACTCGATATTAGGCTAGTTTGATGGTAAATTGCATTTTAGGGTCTAGCCATTGTCGTCTACAGTGGCTAGGGATTGGCCGCTCTGAGCTTTAGTGGCCAAGATTCAACCGCTCTGGTTCATAGCGGCTAGGCTTGGATGGGCTAAGACTACCCCAGATGAGTGGTGAAAACCACTTTTGGCACTTGGAAGGTTCCAAGGTTTAGTCACATGATCTATGAATGTGCCCATGTGAGTAGTTCTCCTAAACACGACGTGTTTTAGGTGTCTACAGATGCCCCTTTTTGGGATGCATTGTGTGGAAAAAACACAGTGCTAAGCAAAAATGTAGACTGCTATGTTTGTAGGGTGTATGATGATCATTGGTCTGATCAATGCTGGATGGCCCAATCATGCAAGATGGTGCACACCCTTGAATCATTGCTTTGACATACTGGAAGGCTTAATTTAGCATAGGGCTTGCACATATTCACTTGCACTCATTCCTCAAACACAATCGGGTAGCTTATGTCACTACAATGAGATCCAACTGGAGGAGAGCTACAAACTAAAAATGTCATATTTTGCTTATGAACCCAGCAAACAGGGGAAAATTTTGTAATAGTTGTCTGCAATGATTCATAGGATGAACACAATTTTGATATGATTGAGTGATATTTGGTTGACTTTGATTATGATTATTTGAAGAGCTAACTACCCCCTCACACAACGAATTGATGAGGGAAGGGCAATGAATGAAGCGACAAGTCGCTTGACCAATATGACTAATTTGGTTCCTTTCTAGTGCTTGTTCTTTTCAATGGGTAAACCCCCATCCAAGTGTGATTTCAACTATTTATGATGATCATTCATCCCTATCCCGAGGAGCGGTCCAGCCATAAATGGCCTTCTTAGGGAGTTAGGATGAGTGATTCTATTCAAGCATTTTTTTGAATCACTTGGCTCAGTGTTTTTATGTCATAAGGGAATTAGGATGATTCCATCGTACCCGTGGAGCAGTTTGACCATCTTGGTCTTCTTTGGGATTTGAGAGGATGCATCATAATTCTAAAATGATTAATTTACCCCAAGTAGCCCTATGGTAGCTCACTCATCTCATCGAATTGCATGGAGTGCAAATCGCTGCAACCACCGAGTTGATAGAGTAAGTAACTGGATACGAGGCTTACTTGAGATTTTTGTTTCTATGTGATTTTTTTGTTATTTTGATCATTATGATGATTATGAACCATCAAAATGTGTTTATTTGATTTTTTTTGTTATTCCTCATGGGAGGAATCTTCCTATTTTTGCTTGTGCTGATGGTCGTTGTCAGCTCCAGCGACCCCTAAATGCTTGTTTCTGGCCGCTCTCGACCTCAACGACCAAGAATTTTAGGCCTTTGATGACAGTAGTGGTCGAGGCATAAATTGGAAAATATAAAAGTAGCCTAGGGTTTTGACTTTTCATTCTTCCAGCTGGCGATTCACTTTTTAGAGCTCTGGAGAGAAAGTGACAGTTTGCAACTTGGAGTGTTTTTTGTCGAATATTATGGCTGTGCAGGGTGAGGCATCGATGAGTGGAGGAGCCAGAGCTTCTCGGGTATTCTCTCAAACCTTAACCCTGCTTTTTTTTTAGTAAAAATGAACCTCACTAAGTAACCGGTAAATGAACCTCACTAAACTTGCTGGCAATGAACCGAACCCGTAGATAGGCCTAGTTTAGGTTTTAATTTGGTGGGCTTGTCCCCATTTTATGCTTTTTCAAAATTTTTTGGTATTTTTGGCCTAGGGTGTACGCGTTTGTCATGTCGCCCATCGGCCGCTACCGCTCAGAGTGGCCATTTTGGCCCGTGGCTTGGCCATTATCGATGGCAGTGGCTAGTTCAAAACTCAACGGTCAAAATTATGACCATTGGGATTTGGCCACTGCCAACCTCGATGACCGATTTCTGGTCGTTGTAGACGAGAGCGACCAGAAAACCTTAGGATATTTTTTTATTTTTTTGGATTTTTGAGATGATTAATTGATTTTTTTTGAAATTTTGAGTTGTCTTTTCTAAAATTTGCTGCATGATTAGGTGCATTTATTCCTTTTTTACTTAGACTTAGGATAGTCTATCATTATTTGCACCATTTTCCATGTTTTATTGTGTTTTATGCCTTAGATGCACTGTAGTTATACCTTGATTTTTGTCCTTAGATTCTTTCTGCTCGGGCTTGGGACCCGAAGCTCTTGCTTGACCTCCTACCGCATATGGATGACATGGACTGGGTATGGTTTAAGGCCTGCGGATTGTAGTATGTGACCAAGCTGCCCCATATTATGTCGGATCAGGCCTACCTCATGGCCTTGGCTCACCGATGGGATCCTCGGACTAATACCTTCCACCTTCCTACCGGTGAGATGACTATCACATCGGAGGATGTATATAGGATTTTCCATATTCCTTTTGATGGAGTGGCCATCGTCTCTTCGACCACTAATGACCGTGAGGCAGTCTTTGCTAGGGTGTTCGGGAGGCATGTTGTGGCTGCCTTCCAGGACACCAAATCTGGTGGTGTATCTATTCTACGATGGTACAGGGAGAGGGTCTTCTCTATGAGGCATGCGGTGTTGCTGATGGTTGTCAACAATGTTCTTATCCCAGACTGCTTAGGCTTGAGGTTCCCATGGAACCTCCTTGTGATGGTTCAAGATTTGGTGGACAGTGAGGAGCCTATCATCTATGCATGGGGGAGGTCTTTGCTAGCATAGTGCTATGATGAGTTGTATCACATCCACCGGTGGGGTCGTGTAGGCATCGCATGCAGCTTGCTCCTGCAGATATGGGGATGGGAGCATATCCATGTAGATCATCCTAGAGGGCTCCTTGTTGAGATTACAGCTATAGATGGTCGGATGCAGTGTTATGCTTCCAGATGGGCTTGAGAGCACGAGGAGCGCAAGAGCCATCCTTTTGTGAGGGAGCTCTCCCATTACATTGCTACTTTCACTGGGCTGTAGGCCCGAGATATCAGATGGCACCCATATCATGACTACTCGACATGGGATGATCTAGCTAGATTTATAGCTAGGATGTGATGCAAGGGATGGATCATTGGCCGCAAGGTCAGCATCAGAGAGTATTTCTTCTACTCTTGCATCCTTCATTAGTATGGATTGTAGCAGGATGTGCCATTTTCCCTAGTCCTATACAGGCGCATTACAATGGAGAGAGACCTTCCCCTGCCATGGATTACAAAGCTTACTGATGAGGAGGATGCCCCAATAGTTGTCGTAGGTGTCGATGGGGGAGTGATAGATGCCTTTGCATAGTGGTGGGGGGATCATATGTGGCATGGTGATGGTAGTCTAGGCCACGAGGATGACGATGATGATGGAGGTGTAGATCCAGTAGGGTGTAGAGTCTGAGCTAGGACTAAGGGATGGGGCCAGCCGGTAGAGCAGGTGGCAGCAGAGGAGCAGGAGGCTCCTAAGGAGGAGGAGGAGGAGTTGGATCCCAAGGAGAGAGATTCTCCTCTTAGGGTATAACTACATGAGGTAGAGGTTGAGCTCTAGTCAGCCAAGATCCAAGTTCAGTAGCATAATGCCACTATAGCACAACTTACGACATAGATACAGGCATTGTAGGATGCTATCAAGGGAGGTGCTACTAGGATGTAGATTATTGTTGATCCTCCTACACCATAGGTTCCTACAGAGGCAGATCTAGGGGTAGAGACTAGGTAGATGTAGACCTTGCTAGATGAGTATGAGGTAAATATTTTTGATGATGCAGCCTACATTACCACTCTCTCGATGCAGATTAGGAGGCTAGGAGCCACTCCTAGGGAGAGGGTAGGTGTCGGTGGATCACAGGTTAGTGGGTGCTCCACATCAGGGCAGTATTCTATCTGACCTAGGTAGAGGACCCAAACTCATACAGAGAGACCAACAGGATCTAGCTCACATCACTCTCCTAGGGATCCCGCCATAGGGGGCGGTGCTATAGGGGGTGCAAGCCCAATTTGATTCATGATGCACTTTGACTTTTATTTTTGAGGTCAGCTGACCTATATGACTGTAGCCCACGGGTATTTTTGTACATCCATGTATTTGAGACACATATTTATATGAGATATTTGCATTATGATTCATTATGTGTGTCATTTATTGCTTATGTTTTTGTTTTATTTATGTGATGTGATGATGGCATTATGATGAGTTGATGTATGTGTTAGATGATAGGTGATATTTATGATGATGCAGATGTTTTAGATGGGTGCTTATGTAGATGCTTTTATGATATGATTACTGTGACATGATGTGATGTATCATGAGTTGACTTAATGATGGATTTATGATTGTACGCATAGGCGGCTTATGATGTATGCATATATGGATGCCTATATGGTTTCATGTGCTTTGATTATGGCTATATGATGTAATGTATGTGGATGCAATGATCTGATCTTAGGTGTAGATGGATGATTGATGATCTATGTATTTATGGATGCAACATTATTTGTTAAATGCATGTTTAATTTTGCTTTTAGTTGTATGCATTCGACTTATGTTATGATGTGGCAAATGCAATGTGTGAAATGCATTATCTACATGGTTTTTGATCTAATGTAAATGAACCTATATGCTTTAATCACTTAAAACATAAGGAATGCATATGATATGATTTTAACAATCTAATGGGCGACACCATAGAAAGTATATTAGTTATGAATGTAAATAATCACTCTTATCACAAGAATTAATTATTTGATCATCCATATGTGAAATGTAATGGCATGGAATGTGTGTAGTTTCTTGATAAGCTTCTATAATTTAAAATATTCAAAATAGTCAGTGGTCGTCTAAATATCATTTTTGACATCCATCCGGTATCTAGCCTACTTTTTTAATACCCCTTAATTCACAAAACCTCATAAAGAAAATTGGTGATGCGATTGATGATATGATTTGTTGCTATGTAGGAAGTTTTGAGGTTTTCCTGAGACTCAAACACTCTAGTTACCCTATCAATAGTTGCATACTGACCATACAAGACTTTTTAAAAGCAAGGCTTTCATCATGGACCTAGATATTCATTATCCCTATGTGTGCAAATGAATATATTTATATAGAACTCAAGCATTTCCTTCGATGTCAGGCAGGATTCTTTCAGCCCATTGCTAAGATCGGGGATCCTCAAGTGTTCATCTGATCCTATGTTGGACTTAGTTGGACTATACCACTAGGCAGTATTGGGTTACCCAAAGCTAGCTCATCCACATGCAAATATTGGTCTACACAAATGCAAGATGCTATTGTGATAGACATATCGTCATGCATAAGGGTATCACCATTGCTAGGCATGGTTGTACACCAAACCTGTAATGGGGATCACCTTCTAGTTTTGTACAATGTTGAGAATTCCAGGGATTCAAGCTTCATTCCCTTATTTTCTTCATTTTATTTGGGATACTTGCTCATGCTTAGTGATGAAAATCACTATTTATTTTTTATTGATTTTTTTTTTTTCTCTTGAGCAAGGGATTTATGTAGTGATGATAATCACTTGTTTATTTTGATTTTGACTTTAGCTTGATTATGGGATTTTTCTTGTTTTGGTAAAAGCAAGGGATTTAACTAGGTAGGGTAGAACTTGTCCTTTTGCCAATTCTCAACACCTTTGAACCGTCGCACAAGGGGATAAGCAAGGAAGACCCTTTTCGCTTAAGGTGACCTAGACCACTTTTGTAGCTTTTATATTTCCCTTGTACCAACTAGGATTTTAGTGTTTTTAATTAGTGATGGGATCCTAAATATCTAAGGTGTTATCATGACTAGACCTTACCCTCTACTAATCAATATGGCTTTCCACAAAAGCTGATAAGACCACTAGATATGGTTGAATGACCGGAAAACCTTAGCCTATTCTTTATAGCAACAAGAACGGTTGTGTTGAAAAACATAGTTACACACATGGATGAATGGATGAAGATGGATTTGAGTATTTGTGGTTGTGATACAAACTGTGGCATCATTTGCAAGATTGTGATCATAACATGTGCAAATGCAATGGATATGAATGTAATGCAGCTATGTGGATGCAAATGTAAGATGCAAATGTTTTTGTATTTTTGATTATTTTGCATTGTTTTTGTGCTTTTGATTATTTCTTGACCAAAGGGCTTATTGTGCCTTTGGGGCTTTTAGGGGTTGACCAAATGGCATGAGGATACCCTTGGAGCATTTTTGATTGAGGTGACCAAGCGGCATGAAGATACCCTTGGAGCATTTTGATTGAATTTGACCAAGCGACGTGAAGATACCCTTGGAGAATTTTTGATTGAGGTGACCAAGCGGCATGAAGATACCCTTGGAGAATTTTGATTTGATGTGACCAAGCGACATGAAGATACCCTTGGAGAATTTTTATTGAATTTGACCAAGCAGCATGAAGATACTCTTGGAGCATTTTTATTTGAGGTGACCAATCGACATGAAGATACCCTTGGAGCATTTTATTTGAGGTGACCAAGCAACATGAAGATACCCTTGGAGCATTTTTATTGATTTTGACCAAGCGCATGAAGATACCCTTGGAGCATTTTTGTTTTTATTTTTTTGAATATTTTATGTTTTTATGATTTTTTTGTAATTTTATGACATATTTGAATGTTTTTGTATTTTATGTATATTTGAATATTTTTGTATTTTATGTATATTTGAATGTTTTTGTATTTTATGTATAGAATTCCTTCAAATGGATGATATTGAGAGGCTCAAGCTCTTCAACACCATCCAATGATGTGAGGTGATATGCTCCAGGCCCAACCCTTTTCGATATTATGTATGGACCTATCCAATTTGCCATAAATTTGTCTCGTAGGTGTGATGGCAGATTTGAGTTTTGCTAGTTTTCTTTGAGCACAAGATCTCCAACTTTGAATTCTCTTAAGTGGACTTTACTATTGTAGGCTCATGCAAGGTGATCCTGATAAACGTGGAGATGCTCCAAGGCATTGACTCGACATTCATCAAGAAGCATTAATTGATCAAGGTGGCCTTGTCATGTGGTGTCATCATCTATGAAGTCCTTTAATGCTATGTGCAAGGTTGGAATTTCCAACTCTAGGGGCATGATGGCCTCAGTGCCATATACAAGTGAAAATGGTGTTGCCCCAGTGGGCGTCCGCACACTAGTCCTGTATGCCCATAATGCAAGAGGCAATTGCAGATGCCAGTCCTTATGATTATCTTTCACCGTCTTCCTCAAGATGGAGACTATTATTTTTTTTGAGGCTTTTGCTTGCCCATTTGCTTGCGGATAATAGGGTGTTGAAAAAATGTGTTGAATATGGTATTTTTTCATCAAAGCATGCACATTTTTGTTTTTGAAATATGGCCCATTATCCGATATTATTTTTTAAGGGACCCCAAAATGACTTATGATATTGTGGAGTATAAACTCCACAATCCTTGGTCCAGTTGTCGATGTCAAGGGGATCACTTTGACCCATTTGGTGAAATACTCAGTGGCCATTATGATGAATGTGTGTCAGCCTGAGGATGGGGGTGAGATCTTCCCTACTAAGTCTAGTCCCCACTGCGAGAAGGGCCATGCTTCCTGGATGGGTTGCAAGGCTTGTGATGGCAAATGTGTGAGGTTCATGTGATGCTGGCATTTAACGCATTTCTTGACATACTCGCAATAATATTTTTCCATAGTGGGCCAATAGTAACCCATTCTCAAGATGTGCTTAACGATGGCCATGCCACTGAAGTGACCACCACATGTACCATCGTGAGCCTACAAAATTTCCCAAGATGCTTCCTATGGCTCAAGACAACGAAGGAGCATTCCATCATAACCTCACCTATAAAGGATCTCTCCCAATAAGATGTACCTTGTTACCTTCTATTTAAATGTTCATATTTCAACATGTGATAGGCCTTGTGGTACCATTCCAAGCTTTAGGAAATCCCATAACTGGGAAAGCCAATCCTGATAAGCCACAACTTCTATAGAAAATATGGCATGTTCCTCCTGCATTCTAGAGCTTGTGAATACAGATTGAGAAACAACCCTATGGTGAATGGTTGTACCACACTCTATAGGACCTTGAGAGATCAAAGACCCCCAAGGTGTCATTTGTAAGAAATATCTAGCTCTGAAGGACCAATCCTGATTTGGTTTGATATTGATCATGTTGACTGATTCTTGATTATCGAAAGCCTCACGTTGTATCATTGAGTGCGAGAGCACTTTAACATGAATGATTGTGAAATACGTAGATGGATTCTGAGGGATTAAGGATCCCAAATATGCCATGGTGTCCACAAATCTATTTTACGTACGAGGGATTGCCTCGATGTCATACCATTCCAGCCAGGCTAGGTAGGTGTCAACAAGTTCCTTGTAAGATTTTAGGAGTGGGCATCTACATTGGAACAATCCTTTGACTTGATTTACTATGAGAAAGGAGTCACCAAAGATATTCAATATTTTAATGCCCATTGCGATGGTTGTTTGGAGTCCCAATATCAGGGCCTCATACTTTGTGTTATTATTTGTGCAAGGGAAGTCTAGTTTGAATGATAAGGGTAATGGAGCACCCTGCGGTGTGATAAAGACAATCCCTACTCTGCCCCCTTGCTCACACTTTGAACCATCAAAGAACAATGCCATGTCTCTTTCTTTCTTAGGTTCTTTGAGTTTTGATGGATCTGATAATGCAAAGACTGCATCATCGGGCAATTCTATGGTGAGAGGCTTGCTATCCTGAAGAGGTGCCTCTACTAATTGATCTGCTATGACTTGTCCCTTGATGGAATTTTGGCTTATGAAATCTAGATCAAACTCTATCAATAGCATGATCCACTTTGTAGTACGTGTATTATGATAAGTCTTGTTCATCATGTACTGCAAAGGATTTTGTTTTGATATAACGTAGGTCGTATGGCTCAACATGTAGTGTCACAACTTTCTAGTTGCAAAGACCACTGCCAAACACAACTTTTCTACATACGCATACCCTAGCTCATAACTCACCAAGGTGCGACTGATGTAATATACGACTTGCTCTTTGTCTTGTGCATTCTTTTGGGCCAACATGGTGCCCAAAGTAAAATTAGTAGCTGATATGTATAGTAAAAATGGTACGTCTGGCCTTGGTGGAGCCAATACTGGCGGTGTTTCCAGGTATGTTTTGATCTCTGCAAAGGCTTGTTGACACTCTTCATCCCAATGAAAAGGGACTCCTTTGTATAGCAGTCGATTCATGGGTCGACATTTATCTGATAATTGTGCAATGAATCATTTGATGGATGCTACCTTGCCTTGTAGGCTTCTTAACTCCCTAATGTTGGTAGGGGTGGCCATTTCCAATATAGCCTTTACCTTTGTAGGATCGACTTCAATGCCTCTCTTAGAAATGATGAAACCCAAGAGTTTACCAGAAGTTATGCCAAACACGCACTTCTTAGGATTCAATATGACGTTGTGCTCAATGAGGCGATCGAAGACTTTCTTAAGGATTTCAGAGTGCTCTTGCCGCACTAAAGACTTGGCCAGTAAGTCATCCATGTAGTCCTCTAAGATTTTATGCATATAGTCATGAAATATGTATGTCATGGCCCATTGATATGTGGCACCAACATTTTTAAGGCTGAATGGCATCACCTTGTAACAGAATGTTCCCCATGGAGTAATGAAAGTGGTCTTATGCTGGTCTTCGGGTTTGATTCGGATTTGATTGTATCCAAAAAACCCATCCATTAGGGAGAGCATCTCATGGCCTGTAGTGGCATCAACAAGAGCATCTATGTTTGGCAATGGGAATGAATCCTTTGGAGTTGCCCTATTCAAGTCTCTGAAGTCTATGCAAATACGGACTCTTCCATCGGGTTTTCCCATGGGTACCATGTTCGAGACCCATTCAGGATAGTCGATAGGAACGATAAAAATCACATCCAACAATTTTTGTAACTCATTCTTCACCATCAAAGCGACGGTTGGATGCATTTTCCTCAGATTTTTCTTGACTGGCTTCTTCATGGGATCCAATGAAAGGTTGTGTACAACTAACTTTGGATCAAGCCCTGGCATGTCTTTGTAGGTCCAAGAAAAAAGGTTTGGCCTCTCCTTAAGGAGAGGAATTATGATAGAATTTCTCTGAACTTGAATTTCTTTGGTTGAGTAGGATCATCACTAATGTCCACCTTGAAAGTCACTTCTATAGCCATATGTGACCCATCCTCCAACTGGTGAGGCGTGGGTATTAAATGAATGTCATCGATGGGATTTATAGGTCCTACTGACTCAGGATCCAAACCAGCATGGAATACGTCATATGCACAACCTGATGCAAAATGAAATGGTTGTAACACCTCTTCATTAGGGAAAATATCCTCAGGCTCTACAGGTGAATCAACGTGATCCCAATCAATAGCATCTATATCAAGATACAATGGTTTGGTAGGATCTTCTGGGTTATGAAGTGGAGTGGTCAAATCAATGGAGATTGTATTGATGGATGGAATGAAATCTCTAGGACCACATGGGTGAAATCTTGTCTCATAGGTTTCCCCCTCGTACTCACGATGAGGCTCTGGAGGAAAAGGAATCTCCGGATCTGGCCCATGAGCAGGCCAGATAATAGGATCATTGGGTTCCAAGAGCTCTCTGAACGTAGGTGGAGGGGGATTGATTGCATGATAAATGGCATTTAAGTCGATAGGTCTTCCCAAAAACTACAAGCCAGGGTCTATGGCACGAAGTGCCGCTTCTCTTTCTACCAACATGTTGACTTGCCACAAGTGGTGAGGCCCAAGATAAGCCATCTCAATCTCATCTTCAAAATCATCATCACTTATCCAAAAACCATTGGCATTGGTATGTGGCCCCAAGACAAGGGGCTCATGTCTTGGCCCCAAGTAGGCCATATCTATCTCATCCTCATATTATTCGTCACTTATGAAGATGCCATTTGCATTAGTTTCTTACCCCAAGCTATGGGGCCACTACCTTGGCCCTAGGTAGGCTCTTTCCATTGAGTCCTCTGACTCATAGCCACTTTCATTCGATATGTACCCACTCTCGTTGTGGTTGGACCAGGCAAGGCTTTGTAAATAGCGAGGCCCATGATAGGCTAAGCTTATCTGTGGTTCATCATTGCTTGCCACATATCCATTTTCCTCTCACTCTTCTTCCCACAAGATGCAACCTATCGGGGTGGCATCGATTGAGGAGTTTGAATGATAAATCTCTAGTGGTGGTATGTTTACCATGACCACTTGTCTGTTGATTAGATGTCTTGTACTTGGTGGGTGATAAGGAATAAAATCGATGTCTTCTCCTAACCCCAAGCTTAATCTATCCAAGGATGCTACTAGAGAGTCATCTTGACCTCTAATGTGGTAGCCTAACCCAAAATTTTTAGTGGGAAGTTGGTATTGTGGCTCGCATGGCTACCTACGCCCCTGCTCATATATACCAAGACCGTAGCCATGCCAATGGCAACGTTCAAAGTATCTTAGAGAAAACTCGGGATTAGAGAGGTAACAAACATTAATGATGAATAGTTCATCATTGTCCTCTTCTATGTCTGAAGACTTATGGGTGTAGTCTAGGCCAACATAGATAAAGTTGGTCTGGTTTGGAGGGATTCCAAGAGAAACCACTATTCCCACTGGTGGTCTCAGGTCTTTTGGCCATCCCATGTCTCGTGCAGACTCAATGATGGGTGTGAATATTATGTTCTGCACAAGGTACTCTCCTATCCCTGTACTTTCCAAGTGTATTGTCGCATGTGATGTGGATGACCCTACAGACGACACTAGCAAAGCGGGTTCTAGTATTTCCTCGACTTGATCCTGGAGATCTTCTTCTTCCATGGGACTTGGGATTTTTGCAATGGCTATAGTTGGCAATTCCTTGGGCTTTCCTTCCTTGATCAAGGATGGCTTTAGCTTTTTATTGTATTTAGGTTTTGACATTGATGGTCTCTTAGAAGCATCAGTTGTTTTGGGCACAAGAGGAGGTGCTAATGTGGATGGGTATTTTTATACCCCTTTGTCTATGTCATCTAGTTGCATAGTTGGAGATGAAGGTCTTACATACAGGTGGGTGGAAGGAATCACAAAATATCCTAGAAAATCCACCTGATGGACATATTTGAATGGCTCTTCATCATCCGAACAACATAGACTTTGTCATCATGCACATACTTGACATATTGGTGTAAAATTAAAGGAACACACTTCATATCTCTTATCTAGGGATGCCCTAGGAGGATGTTGTATTGCATAGCCCCTTCCAATACATGACACATCACAAGGATGGTCTTACACCCCACCTTATTGGGTAGGACTATCGTTCCCACAGTAGTGCATAAAGCATCATTGAAAGCTTTTAACGTGTAGGCTCCTAGAACAATATTGGACTTAGGAATCTTAAGGTGCCCTATTATTGTTGTTGTGATGATGTTGATTAATGAACATGTATTGATCAAGGCATGATTAAAGGTAAATCATTGACCTAAGCAATAATGTGTAGTGGAGGGTCTAGCAAGGTAGTAGGTACTATATTAATCTCATGATCATAAAATTAAATTACTAGTTCTTGACATTGTTGTACTTGTCCCACAAAAAGCATGAATGCATTGGGGTATTACAGTTGGAGCTCAATTGATCTCAAAATATTCATCAAAGTCTCCCTATACTTTGGGGACTATTGTATGAGCTCATAGATAGATAACTTGGCTAGAGTCGTTTGTAAGTTTTGTTCTAGTCTACTCCGAACAGTCACCACAGGTCGGGTTGGTGGACCTGGAAGGTTGTTTTGCCCTTGCCTCTACCTAGGTGTAGCTAGTACATTAATGGGATCCACAGGAGGTTGTGGTTGACCATATCGTCTACTCTTGGTGGCTATGTTGACAATTTAAAGCATCCCAATGCATCCATGGGTAGGTGTATCGATTCAGACCTGATTGACTTAGGCACCTTGCCCTCTAGGGACCTATATCGCTCCAAATTTTTTGCATCCTTACCTTCAGGCTATAGGATCTGTGCCCAAAAGGAGGATGGGAAAAGGATGGCATGGTACCTCGGACTGAGAGGCCTTGCGAGGGTCCCACCTCTTGAGGGAGGTGTATTATGGTGATTTTTTGACGGATGGTGGGTTCACCAAGAAACGTTTGAATGGTAGTTTCCACGCCTAGGTTGGGAATGTGTTTTATGTGTTCAATTTTATCTTTAAAAATTTGAGTCCTAGGTTTGGCCAAATGAATCTAAGTTATATTATTATGAAAATGCAGACTAGATGAAATACAACAGACAAATATGAACAAAGACAAAGAGAAAGAGCTAAATTACAGAACCATACCTAATCTGGATGTCTGATGGAGATTCTAATTCTTGAAGCAGTCAGGATAACCTCTGATTTGATAGGATCGTTTACTATCAGACAAGATCGTCTGAGATTTGATGAATTCGTCAGACGAATTCATCAAAGACCTGCAATCAGAGAAGTAGACACAAAATGCAAAAAATGCAACTATCCTAACAGAGGGCAATGATGTAGAATAACAACAATAACATTAAAATGATGATAATAAGCAAAATACGAGTGCACTATAATGATTTGACGACAATTAGTGACTTAATTATGCATTTAAAGCTACATTGGTGAACTCCAAAATGCAAAATAGCAAAAAATAATAAATAAACTAGCTAATTGTAGAATAAAATAGCAGATGAAAAGGGGAAAATGCAAACTTTGGGCACTGATTGCCCACAATGATGATTGCAGTAAAAATTGTCTCTAATTTGATAGGATCATCTCCGATCTGAACAGGATCGTCTGCGACGATGTAAGCTTGCTTTGACTAAAAAATGACAAGGTTCCTGCAAGAAAATTGGATGCAAAAAATGTAGATGGTAATATAGATTATTCTAATGCGTGTGAAGGTCGATTTACAGGAAAATTCAGCCAGGGGTATGTTAAGGGGAGGGCCTAAGTTTAAATAGGCTTAGGAGGGAGGTTAGGAGGTTGGAGATCATCCCAATTTGGGAGATCTCCAACGGGGAGGGTCTCTAACGACACAGACATGCTTCTTCCCAGATTAGAGACGTCGTTGAAACAGAGGCTAATTGAGAAAAAATAGTTTTGGGACAAGATCGTCTAGACGTCCTAGTCCAGACGAAATCGTTCGATCTGAGGTGATATCGTCTGATCGGCGACGATATCGTCAAACGGTCAAAACAAACTCTAAAAATGGCATGGGAAAGGAGGAAACAGGTTGCACAATGGTTTGGGAGCTATTTTGGGGGTTGAAATTTGAATTTGAATATTTACTTAGAGTAATTGTAATTATTAAGGTTTTACTGCGCCAATTTTAGGGTGCTACATTTTGCCCCCTCTTTAGAAAATTTTTTGAAGAAAATGCGTTAAATATGAGTTCTTCTCGATCTACGAGAAAGCAAAAATTATTCCCATTTTTAGGTGACGATTCTAGGTCGAATCGTACGACAACTTACTATGGTGCCCCCTCCGTGTTTTTACCCAAATCGAACGTTTGAGGTAAAAACGTGGAAAAGGAAAAAAATTTAAATGTTTTTAGTTGTTTTTGAATAAAATTAAGAAAAATAGGGTAAAACCCTAATTCATTGTTACTGTTCATTTTTTAGTTTTCTGGTTTTTGGAGTTCTACAGACAAAAATGGTGGAGACAGCGCATAGATCGACAGAGGTTCGGTGCGGGCTACAGGTAAGGGTCTAAACTTAGTTTAGAATGATTTACTTTAGAATTTAATGCTTTTTAGACTAGATTTGCTTATTTTTGAGCATCGTGGCCATTTTTGGGCCGTCGACGTCATCAAGCCAAAATCGTCTCGATTTCATCAAAATTGTCTCAATATCGTCGATTTCGTCTGAGGGCAAAATCAGCAATAGGGGGACGATTTCGTCAAAAAGGGGATGATTTTGGCTGGAAAAATTAGAGACGAATTTGCTCAAATTAAGGACAATATCATCCAATTGTGGACGATATCACATTTATGAAATTGAACTTATTTTAACTTGCATTTTTAATTAATGATTTAGTAATGATTTTTATTGTTGATTTTGTTTACGTTGTAGAGGGGATTACTAAAGAGTAGAGAATGGAAATATGGTGGGTTGAGGGATGACTTGGCCACCCTATCTCAGGCAGAGCGAGATCAGATGGCACAGGTCGGCTTGCAGCATGTGGCAGAGATGCCACAGGTATCTACAGATATGGGGCTATTGATAGCCCTAGCAAAGAGGTGGTATCCGGGTTCTTCCTGTTTCTGGTTATCAACAGGGGAGATGACTTCCACACTGGAGGATGTATGGAGAATATTGAGGATCCCCATACAAGGATGCTTGATCACTCTTGCGGCCAACCAGGGTCATGCTATGATGTGATTGTATGGCGATCCGAGCTTTGCCTTGGAGAAGGGCAGAGTGAACATCGAGTCGCTACGCCAGATGCCTGGGGCATCTAGCCTCACATGGGTTTTTGTCAGAGTGGTAGGTGGACTTCTGTTGTGCCACCAGAGTGGGTGCAGGGTACCATGGGTACTGGCAGATGTGGTCTGTGACATGAGAGACTACGAATATAGGTTTGCTTGGGGGAGCTTCGTGCTCTATCGATTGTACAGGATCCTACATGGGGTCATGTACAAGGGCGGTTGATGTCTGGTTATGACATCAATAGTACAGGTTTGGTGCTAGGAGCACATCACAGTGCGAAGGACAATAGGGCTTCCACTGACAAGGATTTATGGGGAGAGGCCTCGAGTTTTCTATTGGTGGCTCCGAAGAGGGGCACAACGGCAGAAAGATCTACCAATGTCCCGGAGACTACTAGATGACCTTGTCTCTGACCAGATCACCTGGAGGCCTTAGAGAGATCATCTAGGGTGGGCTAAGGATGGAAAGGAGCTGGCTTGTATCAGGCGAGTCTGCTGGCTAAGGATGGAGAGGGGAGAGGTGGAGCTCCATCGATATGACTAAGTTTTGAGGTAGTTCGGTCTACAGCGGGGGATCCCATATCTCAGAGACTACGAGTTTTCTTAGACTATCCTGGGTAACACTACAATTAGCGAGGCTCCAAATATGCAGTGATTCTGGAGTCAAGACATAGATGATGCCCCCATTCAGCCAATGGATGGGGACAACACTAGGGTAGCCGACGACTATGATGCCTGGTACATAGGCTAAGCTTGTATGTGGTTCATCATTGCTTACTACATATCCATTTTCCTCTCACTCTTCTTTCTACAAGATGCAACTTGTCAGGGTGGCATTGATTGAGGAGTTCGAATGATAAATCTCTAGTGGTGGTATGTTTACCATGACCACTTATCTGTTGATTAGATTTCTTGTACTTGGTAGGTGATAAGAAATAAAATTGATGTCTTCTCCTAACCCCAAGATTAATCTATCCAAGGATGCTACTAGAGAGTCATCTTGATCTCTAATGTGGTAGCCTAACCCAAAATTTTTAGTGGGAAGTTGGTATTGTGGCTCGCATGGCTACCTACGCCCCTGTTCATATATACCAAGACCGTAGCCATACCAATGGCAACGTTCAAAGTATCTTAGAGAAAACTCAAGATTAGAGAGTTAGCAAAAATTAATGATGAATAGTTCATCATTATCCTCTTCTATGTTTGAAGGCTTATGGGTGTAGTCTAGGCCAACATAGATAAAGTTGCTATGGTTTGGAGGGATTCCAAGAAAAACCACTATTCCTATTGGTGGTATCAAGTCTTTTGGCCATACCATGTCTCGTGCAGATTCAATGATGGGTGTGAATATTATGTTCTGCATAAGGTACTCTCCTATCCCTGTACTTTCCAAGTGTATTGTCGTATGTGATGTGGATGATCCTACAAACGACACTAGCAAAGCCGATTCTAGTATTTCCTCGACTTGATCTTGGAGATCTTCTTCTTCCATGGGACTTGGGATTTTTGCAATGGCTATAGTTGGCAATTCCTTGGGCTTTCCTTCCTTGATCAAGGATGGCTTTAGCTTTTGATTGTATTTAGGTTTTGACATTGATGGTATCTTAGAAGCATCAATTGTTTTGGGCACAAAAGGAGGTGCTAATGTGGATGGGTATTTTTATACCCCTTTGTTTATGTCATCTAGTTGCATAGTTGGAGATGAAGGCCTTACATAAATTTGGGTGTAAGGCATAACAAAATATCCTATAAAATCCACCTGATGGACATATTTGAATGGCTCTTCATCATCCAGAACAACATAGACTTTGTCATCATGCACATACTTGACACATTGGTGTAAAATTAAAGGAACACACTTCATATCTCTTATCTAGGGATGCCCTAGGAGGATGTTGTATTGCATAGCCCCTTCCAATACATGACATATCACAAGTATGGTCTTACACCCCACCTTATTGGGTAGGACTATCGTTCCCACAGTAGTGCATAAAGCATCATTGAAAGCTTTTAACATGTAGGCTCCTAGAACAATATTGGACTTAGGAATCTTAAGGTGCCCTATTGTTGTTGTTGTGATGATTTTGATTAATGAACATGTATTGATCAAGGCCTGATTAAAGGTAAATCATTGACCTAAGCAATAATGTGCAGTGGAGGGTCTGGAAAGGTAGTAGGTACTATCTTAATCTCATGATCATAAAATTAAATTACTAGTTCTTGACATTGTTGTACTTGTCCCACAAAAAGCATGAATGCATTGGGGTATTACAGTTGGAGCTCAATTGATCTCAAAATATTCATCAAAGTCTCCCTATACTTTGGGGACTATTGTATGAGCTCATAGATAGATGAATTGGCTAGAGTCGTTTGTAAGTTTTGTTCTAGTCTACTCCGAACAGTCACCACAGGCTGGGTTGGTGGACCTAGAAGGTTGTTTTGCCCCTGCCTCTGCCTAGGTGTATCTAGTACATTAATGGGATCCACAGGAGGTTGTGGTTGACCATATCGTCTACTCTTGGTGGCTATATTGACAATTTCAAGCATCCCAATGCATCCATGGGTAGGTGTATCGATTCAGACCTGATTGACTTAGGCACATTGCCCTCTAGGGACCTATATCGCTCCAAATTTTTTGCATCCTTACCTTCAAGGCTATAGGATCCGTGCCCGAAAGGAGGATGGGAAAAGGATGGCATGGTACCTCGGACTGAGAGGCCTTGCGAAGGTCCCGCCTCTTGGGGGAGGTGTATTATGGTGATTTTTCGACGGATGGTGGGTTCACCAAGAAACGTTTGAATGGCAGTTTCCACGCCTAGGTTGGGAATGTGTTTTATGTGTTCAATTTTATCTTTAAACATTCGAGTCCTAGGTTTGGCCAAATGAATCTAAGTTATACTATTATGAAAATGCAGACTAGATGAAATACAACAGACAAATATGAACAAAAACAGAGAGAAAGAGCTAAATTACATAACCATACCTGATCCGGATGTCTGATGGAGATTCTGATTCTTGAAGCAGTCAGATCGCCTCCGATTTGACAGATCGTCTCGCTATCAAACAAGATCATCTGAGATTTGACGAATTCATCGGACGAATTCGTCAGAGACCCGCAATCAGAGAAGTAGACACAAAATGCAAAAAATGCAACTATTCTAACAGAGGGCAATGATGTAGAATAACAACAATAACATTAAAATGATGATAATAAGCAAAATACGAGTGCACTACAATGATTTGATGACAATTGGTGACTTAATTATGCATTTAAAGCTACATGGGTGAACTCCAAAATGCAGAATAGCAAAAAATAATAAATAAACTAGCTAATTGCAGAATAAAATAGCAGATGAAAAGAGGAAAATGCAAACTTTGGGCACTGATTGCCCCCAATGATGATTGCAGTCAAAATCATCTCTGATTTGACAGGATCATCTCCGATCTGAATAGGATCGTCTACGACGATGTAAGCTTGCTCCGGCTGAAAAATGACAAGGTTCCTGCAAGAAAATTGGATGCAACAAATGTAGATGGTAATACAGATTATTCTAATGCGTGTGAAGGTCGATTTACAGGAAAATTCAGCCAGGGGAAGGTTAAGGGGAGGGCCTAAGTTTAAATAGGCTTAGGAGGGAGGTTAGGAGGTTGGAGATCATCCCAATTTGGGAGATCTCCAACGGGGAGGGTCTCTAACGACACAGACACGCTTCTGCCCGGATTAGAGACGCCGTTGGAACAGAGGCTAATTGAGAAAAATTAGTTTTGGGACAAGATCGTCTGGACGTCCTAGTCCAGACGAAATCGTCCGATCTGAGGCGATATCGTCTGATCGGCGACGATATCGTCAAACGGTCAAAACAAACTCTAAAAATGGCATGGGAAAGGAGGAAACGGGTTGCACGATGGTTTGGGAGCGATTTTGGGGGTTGAAATTTGAATTTGAATATTTACTTAGAGTAATTGTAATTATTAAGGTTTTACTGCGCCAATTTTAGGGTGCTACATTTTGCCCCCTCTTTAGCGAATTTTCTGAAGAAAATGCGTTAAAGATGAGTTCTTCTCGATCTACGAGAAAGCAAAAATTATTCCCATTTTTAGGCGACGATTCTAGGTCGAATCGTACGACAGCTTACTATGGTGCCCCCTCCGTGTTTTTACCCAAATCGAACGTTTGAGGTAAAAACGCGGAAAAGCAAAAATTTTAAATGTTTTTAGTTGTTTTTGAATAAAATTAAGAAAAATAGGGTAAAACCCTAATTCATTGTTACTGTTCATTTTTTAGTTTTCTGGTTTCTGGAGCTCTACAGACAAAATGGTCGAGACAGCACACCGATCGACAGAGGTCCGGCGCGGGCTACGGGTAAGGGTCTAAACTTAGTTTAGAATGCTTTACTTTAGAATTTAATGCTTTTTAGACTAGATTTGCTTGATTTTTGAGCATCGTGGCCATTTTTGGGCCGTCGACGTCGTCGAGACGAAATCGTCTCGATTTCGTCGAAATCGTCTCGATATCGCCGATTTCGTCTGAGGGCGAAATCAGCGATAGGGGGACGATTTCGTCAAAAAGGGGACGATTTCGGCTGGCAAAATCGGAGACGAATTTTCTCAAATTGAGGACGATATCGTCCAATTGTGGACGATATCATCATTTATGAAATTGAACTTATTTTAACTTGCATTTTTAATTAATGATTTAGTAATGATTTTTATTGTTGATTTTGTTTATGTTGCAGAGGGGATTACTAAAGAGCAGAGAATGGAAATATGGCGGGTTGAGGGATGACTTGGCCGCCCTGTCTCAGGCAGAGCGAGATCAACTGGCACAGGTCGGCTTGCAACATGTGGCAGAGATGCCACAGGTATCTACAGATATGGGGCTATTGATAGCCCTAGCAGAGAGGTGGTATCCGGGTTCTTCCTGTTTTTGGTTACCGACAGGGGAGATGACTCCCACACTGGAGGATGTATGGAGGATATTGAGGATCCCCATACAAGGATGGTTGATCACTCCTACGGCCAACCAGGGTCATGCTATGATGCGGTTGTGTGGCGATCCGAGCTTCGCCCTGGAGAAGGGCGGAGTGAACATCGAGTCGCTGCGCCAGATGCCTGGGGCATCTAGCCTCACACGGGTTTTGGCCGAGTGGTAGGTGGACTTCGCTGTGCCACCGTAGCGGGTGCAGGGTACCATGGGTACTGGAAGATGTGGTCTATGACATGAGAGACCACGAATACAGGTTTTATTGGGGGAGCTTCGTGCTTTGCTGATTGTACAGGATCCCGCATGGGGTCGTGTACAAGGGCGGCCGATGTCTGGTTATGACATCGCTACTACAGGTTTGGTGCTGGGAGCACATCATGGTGCGGAGGCCGGTAGGGCTTCCACTGATAGGGATTGATGGGGAGAGGCCCCGAGTTTTCTATTGGTGGCTCCGAAGAGGGGCACAACGGTGGATAGATCTACCAGTGTCCCGGAGACTACTAGATGACCTCGTCTCCGACTCGCATCACCCGGAGGCCTTGGAGAGATCATCCAGGGTGGGCCGAGGATGGACAAGAGCTGGCTCGCATCAAGTGAGTCTACTGGCTGAGGATGGAGAGGGGAGAGGTGGAGCTCCACCGGTATGACCGAGTTTTGAGGTAGTTCGGTCTACAGCAGGGGATTCCATCTCTGAGAGACTACGAGTTTTCTCGGACTATCCGGGATAACACTACAGTTAGCGGGGCTCCAGATATGCAACGATTCTGGAGTCAGGACGTAGATGATGCCCCCATTCAGCCAATGGATGGGGACGACGCTGGGGTAGCCGATGGCTATGATGCCTGGTACATAGGCATCCACCCTCCTCGGATGACGAGGGCTCAGGGCCCAATCCATGCAGTTGTGCATCGGATGGGGAGGCGGTGCCAGGCGGCCATTGAGGTGGCACAGGGTCACGGTGGGAGAGAGCAGAGGAGACCACAGGTGCAAGCAGAGGCCACGGTAGTGGGAGAGGAGGGAGGAGAGACCCCCTTCTCCATAGAGAGAGAGGCCACCATCGCCCGATAAGGGCAAGGGTGTTGACACTGGGGAGAGCAACGAGACAGTGACTCTCCGAGCGAAGACAGTCCATCTCTAGGCATAGGTGTAGACATTGCAGGATGAGGCTACACGCCACCGAGCTGAGGTTACACAGCTCAGAGACGAGATTGCACGCCTCAGAGCACGGGGCGGAGGAGCGAGCACGTAGGAGCTGGCACGGTCGATTGCTCAGACCGCGTTCTACCAGGGCATCTACTTCTAGATGGTGCCAGAGGGTCAGAGGGTACAACTGCCAACCGACATTGCTGACCCGATCAGGATTGGGTCATCGAGGACTTCCTCTCGATCGACAACTAGGACTCGCAGTACCACACATACTACGATGGGGCCACCTCGTCCACCTCAGGGCGGGGGAGGAGATGAGGCTGAGAGCTCGAGGGGTTCTCGAGGCTAGGCTACTGCACTGTATAGATTGATTGTATGATTTGAGAGGATTGAGTATGCCAAGATGTAGATTGTGGCATACCAATCTATTTTTGAGATGATGTACATATATTTGATATATATATAGATGAGATATATATTTTTTGATCATATGACTTGTCTTATGCGTTTGTATGATGCTTTTAATGTTTTGGTGTGATTGATTTAATGATTCATGTAATTATGTCATTGGAAATATGTATGGTTTTTAATAAATGCTTTAAAATTTAAATGAAATAATCTGATAGAACAAATTGGTTGTTTGTGATGATGGTGATTTGATAAAAAATAAAAAGACTTTTAACAATAATTTCAAAGGACATTGTCGCTATTATAGACCATTTCATGGAGTCGCCGCTCACTCGGTCGTCAAGCTAATCCCAATATAGAAATATTGTTAAAAGTACAAGGGTGCTTAAGATACTGCCTTAAGACTTTGGTTGTGAGGATGCAAATGATGATGATGATGATTTTGTCTTCAGACTTTTCATGAAAATATTATGCATGAAATATTTTAAAATGGCTTTTGCTAGGCATAAATTCCTAAGTGTGATAAAATGTTGAATAATTCCTTAGAAATTATACCATGGTTGCAAATTTGCAATTTGACATGATGACATGAAATAGAATAGGTGTTTGTTTGTTTTTAAAGCATAATTGTGTAACATAATGATTTAAGTCATATGGTTTTTTATGATTTTTAAATAAATGGAGAATAAAATTGGTATAATGGTTTGCGCTAGGCATAGAATATTTAGGTATAGACTTATACCATCATCGCGAAATCCAAAAAGAGATAGTTTTATTGCATGGTTGATTTTTAATAAACAAAAAATATGAAGATGAGGACTTGCGCTAGGCATAAAATTCCAATTTTGGTTTTGGAACTATACCATCGTCACGAAAGTCGACAATATATATATGTATATTTTTATTGTATGGTTTGAAAGAAATTTTGATTTTTTTGATTATGCATGTAGTTGTCTTTATACTAAACAACTCGTACTTTAAAGAAGAAAATGAATTTATTCCAAACATTTTGCAGAAATATTTCAAAGTATCTTAAAGACAAAGGTTAGATTTATAAGGAATCCCATGTGCATATGTGAGTTCATTTCCAATCTTGATTTATCATGATGATACACAAAATCTCTCAAATACAAAATGTGTGTGCAATTGCATTGTTCATTTACCAGTTTGAGCAAGATACCATGATACAAGTGATTTGAATGAACCAAATAAATGTTCATTAACCATGATTGAGATGCATATAACCATACCAGACTACTATGTAAGTCGGATTATCAAGAGCTAGCTAATCCATAAGCAGACATAGGTCTGTACAAAAGAAGGTCGCTAATGTGACAGACATATCGCCACGCTAGGAGTTACCCAAGGCCAAGCAGGTTGGGCACAAACCACCTGCTATGGGGCTTACCTCACAGTTTTTGAATAATTGAGAATTCCAGGGATTCAAGCTCATCAACCCTTCTTTTCTTTTCAAAGGGTAGGGAGAGGGATTTTATTGCTTTTGCTTTTGCTGTCTTTTGCTTTTCTTTTGTATTTCTTTTGCTTTTCTTTTGCTTTTTTTTTTTTTATGCTAGGGATACTTGCTCGGATTAGCTGTAGAGCAAGGGATTTTTATTCCGGGTAGGGGTGAGCTTGTCCTTTTGCCAATTCTCAAAGATTCTAGACCATGTGCATGATAGGATAGCAAGGGAAACTTTTCGCTCAAGAAACCACTTCTACTATGTAGCATAGCATGGACATTACAAATATAATCATTTTATTGTGAAAGGATGTGCTTGGTTTAAGTAAATAACAAGATCAATTCTCTCGTGCTCAAACTTTATTTAATTGAATTTTGTGGACTTTGATATAAGAGAGATTAGTAATCATGCCGTATAAAATCAAGATACTTATTTTTGTGTTTGCAAAAGTGAGAGATTCCAAATAAATGCTAATTTATCCAAAATAATTTGAAATATATAACAGCAACATTTGTAAGAAGAAATATATACAAATACTTTTTTGAGAAGTTTGAGAATGTTGACTCTCTCTTTCTTCTTTATTTGGTTTTGGTTTCGAAAGAGTCAAGAGTATTGTTGTTTTTATTTTTATTATTTTTATTTGTTTTTGTTTTTGTGTAAACAATTTGATATATATATATATATATTTTTAAAATAAAACAACATGCAAAATATGTACAAATGATGAAATGATTAATTTTTGTTACGCATAGTAACGTTTAAGATGCAAAATGTTCATGGGTTCTTTAAGTTCTTTACCATCTAAGGTAGATAATTTGTATGCTCCCGATTCAAATTTAGCAGTGATAATGTATGGTCCAAGCCGATTGGGCTCAAATTTACCTTTAAGGTCTTTAGTTGCATTAGTATTTTTTTTATTTTCTTTTAAAACAAGGTCGCCGATCTCAAAGGATCGAGGACGAACTTTTTTAGCATATGATCTTTTAAGCTTGTTTTGGTAGGCACGGAGATGCTCCAAAGCATTGATGCATTTTTCATCTAGGAGTTCCAACTGACTGAGTCTCGCAGCTCGATATTCATCTCCTACTTCGGTATCTTGAAGTAGTAGAGCCAAAGAAGGAACTTCTAATTCAAAGGGAAAAATGGCTTCAAGGACCATAAACCAAAACAAAAGGTGAAGTTCCAGTGGGAGTTCGAACACTAGTTCGATAGGCCCACAAGGCCGGATATAATTGAATGTGCCAGCCACGGCCAGCTTTTATTGACCAATATTTTGAGAATTTTGATTAAGGTTTTGTTAGATGCTTCTCGCTTGACCATTACCCCGAGGATAATAGGGAGTGGACCAACGATGTTGAATCTTATATTTTTGGCATAATTTCTTGACATCTTTATTTTTGAAACAAGTTCCATTATCAGAGATGAGATTGGCAGGAATTCCAAACCTACAAATGATTTGATTAAAAATAAATTTAGAAACTTGTGTGCCAGTGCAGGAAGCTAAAGGCATAGCTTCAACCCACTTCGTGAAATACTCAATGGCGGTTATGATGAATTTGTGTCCATCAGATGACACAGGATTGATTTTGCCAATAATGTCTAAGCCCCATTTTGAAAAGGGCCAAGGAGATGAAATAGCCTACAGCTCTTGTGCAGGGGCATGGACAAGGTCAGCATGTTTCTGGCACTTGTCGCAATGGCGCACATACTCATGTGCATCATTCTCCATGGTAGGCCAAAAATATCCTATCCTAAGGAGCTTTTTAGCAATGACACTACCACTGAAGTGTCCTCCACAAGATCCATCGTGGGCTTCACTCAAGGCTGATTTGGATTCTTCTAGATTCAAACATCTTAATAGGATACCTTCAAAAGATCTCCTATATAAAGTATTGCCAATGATTACAAATCGACTTGCGCGTCGACGTAATAACCGACGCTGGTTTCTATTAGAATTGGCAGGGAAAGTCCCATTTTGAAGAAAATCAAATATATTCATATACCAAGGTTCAGGAGTAGTTTCATTGATTAGAAACACATCCAAAGGTTCTAAGCATGACTTATTTGAAGCCGGTTCCTGGAGTCGACGAATAATGATAGTGGCATATTCGTCATCTAACTCCAAGGGCAGAAGAGATGCAGCTGCGGCCATAGCGTCAGCCACATGGTTGCAAGTTCGAGGAATAGCTTCCAAGGTAACTTGATCAAATAGAGACATTAATTGTAAAACATAGGCTTTATATGGGCGCAGTTTATCATCTCTGGTCTGATAAACTTCATTAATTTGGTTTATGACAAGTTGAGAATCACCAAAAACTAACAGATGTTTAATTTTTAGCGCCAAGGTAGCTCGTAATCCGAGGATGAGAGCTTCATATTCAGCAGTGTTATTGGTGCAAGCAAATGTTAATTTGAAGGACAGAGGAATAAGATGTTTTTGTGGGGATATTAAAATAATACCCGCACCAGCCCCACTCATGCATCGGGCTCCATCAAAGTATAAGGACCATTGCTCAATATGGTCTGCCTCTAATTGAAGGCATTCATCAAGAAACTCAATGATGAGGGGATGGGTAGACTCTAAGGGTGCAGTAGCTAATTGATCTCGCTATGATTTGACCCTTAACAGACTTCTGTCCTATGAACGTGAGGTCAAACTCGCTTAGAGCAAGAACCCACTTGGCCGTACGACCCGATAAATAAGGTCGACTCATGAGATACCTCAAGGGATCATATTTAGCAATGACATAAGTTTTCTGACTAAGCATATAATGGCATAATTTTTGCGTAGAAAAAACAACTGCTAGACATAGTTTTTCTAACGCTGTGTAGCGGGTTTCATAACTGATGAAGGTTCGGCTAATATAATAATTAGCACGTTCTCTCTTCGCATCATCAAGCTGAGCTAACATAGCTCCTAAGGTAGAATCTAAAGCTGAAATATACAGGAGAAATGGGCGATCAGGTTTAGGTGGTGAAAGCACATGTGGGGTAAGGAGGTATTGTTTGAGAAGTTCAAAAGCTTCTTTACATTCGTCGTCCCAATTAAAAGGGACATCCTTCTTAAGGAGCTTAAGAAAGGGACCGGTTTTGTCCGCCAACTTATCGATGAAGCGATGGATAGCTTGAAGTTTACCTTGTAAACTTCGTAATTCAGATATATTGGTAGGTGCGGGCATATCAGTGATAGCCGCAATCTTGAGAGGGTCAATTTCGATACCACGTAAAGAAACTATAACCCCTAATAGTTTACCGGACTTAACTCCGAATATGCATTTGGATGGATTTAATCGAATAAGATATTCTCTTAAGCGATTAAAAACTTTTCTCAAATCATCTAAATGATTATCTTCATTAATAGAGCGAGCTATAATATCATCTACATAATCATGTAGGATATCATGCATCATATCATGAAAAATATAAGTCATAGCTCGTTGATATGTTGCACCTGCATTCTTTAAGCCAAATGGCATCACTTTCCAACAAAAGGTACCCCAAGGGGTAATAAAGGCTGTTTTAGCCTGATCTTCAGGAGCTATCCTGATCTGATTATAGCCAAAAAATCCATCCATTAGGGACATCATTCCACTTTCGGCAAGTAAAGTCAATGATTTGATCCATGTTTGGAAGAGGAAAATCATCCTTAGGGCATGCAGCGTTAATATCTCTAAAGTCTCAGGCAAACCCTAACTTTGGTAGCTTCTTTCTTGGTGACTGGAACTACATTTGAGATCCATTCCAGTATAATCAATAGCTTGTATAAAAACAACATTTAGGAGTTTTTCTAACTCCCCTTTGACTAGCAGGGCCACTTTGGGATGCATTTTTCTAAGTTTTTGTTTAACAGGTTTAGCATCCGGATGGACTACTAGATGATGCATGACTACGGAAGGGTCCAGACCTGGCATATCTTCGTATGTCCAAGCGAAGACATCTTCATATTCTTTAAGGAATGCAATGTATTGCTCTTGTTTTTCTTGACTTAATTCTGACCCAATATTGATTATGTGAGGATTATCCTCAGCTCCAATGTTAACTTTAATGACGTTTTCGACTTCCATGTGTAGATCTCTTTCAAAATTAGGTGGGGCGGGTGAGACGCCCAATTCTTGTAATTATTTTAAGGTTAAGTTGGATAATTCATCTTGAGGATTAGTGGCCTCAAGCTGGGCTATAGTTGGTATAGAACCATCAAAATAAAATCCATTGTGTAACATCTCTTCAACGGAGACATCGTGGAAGATATCTCCTTCCAACTCCTCATCGGAGTCAACAATCAATTCAGGGTAAGCTATGGATAGCATGTTACATGTAAATGGCTGATTTTTTAGAGGCAAATCATCACGCCTATCTAAATAATCTTGATAACATATGAGTTGATCATCATCTTCAAAAGGAAAGGGTTGACCCTTACTAGGAAATAGGCCCACACCACATCGGGCAGGCCACGGTTCTACCTCGAAAGGTTCTTTCATGCCATTTTGGAAAGGTCCCAAGCCTTTCCCTTTATATCCCATTTTAAGCATTATGGGTTTAGCTTTAATATACTCATTAGTAAAATAACACCGAGCATATCCATCATGATGAGTTTTGATATTCCGAGGTATTCTTCCCTAGTCATATCCTTTATAAATAAAAGCACAACTCCCGACTTGGTAAGTACTTCCCATAGGTTGTGGGAGGCCCAAGGTACGAGGAGATGGTGGCAAGTTATTGAAAATAATTGAATCTTGCATGAAAGCATTTGTTTTTTCTGATATTAAGATTGTGGATAAATCTGGTAAAAGTTCATCAGAAAGAGCGTAAGATGTAGAAGGATCATTCCCTATATCTTTAGATGTGGAAGGTATGATAGATGTTGATAATGTGGAAGTGTTAATGAATGGGTCTATAGGTTTTGAGATTATAGGGATGGAACATGAAGAATTGGTTGTAGATTTAAGATCTTTTTGAGGTTCTAGTGTGATTTGTTCAGAAGATGGTTGAGTTAAATGTATAGGTGTAGTTGATGGGGTAGATGATGTTATGTGTGTGTGTTTCACACGTTTAGATGAAAAATAAGAACTAGGATGTGTGGATGACAGAGCGGGGCAAAATTGCACTCCAACAGGTTCTGCCAAAGCACACATATCAAAGGGTCTAGGGTCACCATGGATAGTGACCAACTGGTTTTTAAATTTGAATTTAACACATTGGTGTAAAGTTGATGGGACAGCCCGCATTGCATTGATCCAAGGATGACCCAAAAGTATATTGTACGATGTTGGGCAATGTACAATAAACACGGTTGTATCTAGGGTTCTAGGACCAACTTGCAATGGGATGGTAATAACTCCACACGTTTCTTGTGTTTCGTCATTGAAAGCTTTTATGATCATGTCAGTTTTTCTTCATTTCATCACTTCTAAAGCCAAATCGTTGGTAGAAGTCAAAAGTGCAAATGTTTAGAGATGAACCATTATCAATCAGGACTCTTTTAACAACTACATCTCCAATTAGAGCAGTAATATATAAGGGATTATCCTTATGTAAACTGTGTTGTGGGATATCTTTATCCCGAAAGTCAATACAATCGACTTCTCTAGTGATGATAGTATTGGCCATGGCTTCAAGTTGAATGTTTTGAGGTACCATCATTTGGCTTAATGTAAGCATCAACTCATCCCTATGGGTAGGAGAAGATCTTAATAAATCCAAAAGGGAAATTCTGGCCGTAGTATTGGATAATTGCTCATTAATATTGTAAGGGGGTTTAGGTTGAACATTAGGAGCATGATTCCCTTTATTGGGATTTTTCAAAACAAATGGAGCTGATCCATCATTCTGGTTTGGTTCTTGTTGAGAATTTTGAGCCTGTTGTTGGGTAACGACTCCGATGGTACCTACAATGTTATATTGAAGACGCTGAACTAGTCTCGGTTGAGCGTTTATGGCTTGTTCATTAGAGAGGAATTGATTAGAAGAGGGTCGAGTAGTAACTCTTCTAGGAAATGGTTCTTCTGGAACCATAGCATCTATGATAGGTTGAATAGGATCTGATTCATTTTCAGAACTATTCGATTGGTTTGAAGTGATGTCTATTTCACTTTCAGTATCTGATTCTACATCACTAGGATCTGGAGTTTGAAAATTATGTAGGGGCCTAGTTGTGACCAGGGATAAGGTTGTGTCAAATATTTGAGGATCCTGAACAGGTAATTGTCCGCTAATAGTCCCTACATATCGGGTAGGAGGGGGAACATTATGATGTTCGATTTGATTGGCCACCTCTTTACCATGTCTTGGTAAAGGATGTTGAAATATGTCTAATGATTGATTAGCATTTTGATTTTGATTTTGGGGAATGGTCTTTTGAGGATTATTAGGAGTATTTTGTTTAGGTTGGAAAGCTTGCACTTCCATTTCATTATTATCAATCAAATCTTGTATTTTATGTTTCAACCTTTTACAAGCGTTGGTAGAGTGTCCAGGTCCTCTATGAAAATCACAGTGTAAGTCAGCTCTGTATCCGGGTATGGTTGGATCAGGTTCCTGGATAGCTGGTAATTGAATCAAACCTCTTTCGAGTAATTGAGGTAAAATAGTTGATAATGGTTGATTCAATCTAGTAAACTCTCGAGGAGGTTTATCAAGAGGTTTCAATATAAATTTTTCTGTTGTCTTCGTTGCATTGATATTAGCAACATTTTTGTTGTCAGTGACTCCGTCACCTACGACTTGTTTGTTTTTATATTGATTTCTGGATGTTTTCTCATCATCCTTCTTCCTAAGTTGGCCTCTCCTAATGAGGGCATCTTCTACTCTTCGAGCTAAATCTATAGCTTGATCGAAGGTAGTTAAAGTAGCAGTTGATAACTCATAAGATATTTGTTCTTGCAAATTATTGATAAAAATGTCCAACATTTCTCTATAAGGTAGCACAAAGTGTAGTTTTCCTATCAACTGCCTCCATCTAGCTAAGAAATCAGCAAAACATTCATCCTTGTCTTGTTTTAAGTTGTATAAATCTTTAATGGTGACATGCCTCTCGATGTAGGCACTAAATTGATGGACAAAATATTCAGCTATTTCTTCAAAATTTCTCAAAGAATGAGTGGGCAATTGATAGTACCACTCTAATGCCATTCCACCTAAACTTTTCGGGAACATTTTTAGTAATAGCAAGTCATCATGTGATATATCATGACATGCTATCCTAAACATGCGAAGATGCTCTATGGGATCTTCGGCTCCTTTATATATAGGCAGGATGGGCATGGGAAAATGCTTAGGGTACGGTTGTGCTACAACTATGGGATCCAAAGGTTGACTACATATCTCTCGATAATTGTACGAGGGACGATAGGGATCTATCTGGTCCATACGAGAAGCTAACTGCTTCACCATGGCTTCCAGATTACTAGTTTGCCCACCATATTGGTTCGGTAGGGCATTGATATGGGATTTGTGAGCATATGATGGAGGGACATGCATATTAGATGCTATATTGCTATTGTGTAAATTGTTGGTAGGAAAGGTGTTATGAAGGAATTTTGAAGTTGTATTATGTCGTATTCCAGATTGTTGAAAATTGGTGTTTGGCTTCATTTTAGATTTTTGTTTACTTGAAGCATATTGATCAATAGTTTGGCGAAGTAAAGCAGTGAAGGAAGTTTTATTTTGTGTGGGAATGATTTTAGGCTCAATAACAAGTTCCTTAGGAGGTTGGGTAACCTCGTTGTTTTGGCATGTTTTGAATCATAGTGACCATATCTCTATTGGATGGTCCAGCCTTATCACTTTCTTGATCAATGAAAGACAAGGGATTAGTGTGCACATCAAACATATGTTCCATGGCTGCTTGAGTGTCACTAATTTGCCCTTTATCAATACGAACCGCCATATTAAGAGCGCCAATGTTATTATTGAAAAATTTCCAGAAATGATCTAGGTTATCAAAAGCAATAGTTCCATCTAGAGCTACTCTAGGGGATGAGGATCCATCCTCTTTAACATTTTCTTCTTGTTCATTGTCTTCACCTAGGTCATCTTCTAGTTGATCTAGAGTTTCTCCTTCCGGAATTGGATCCTTAGGAAAGACATTTGGGTTTCTAGTTTTATCTTCTAACCAATCTTCTTCTTCTCCTTCAATTTGTTTACCATTCCTAAGTTTAGGCATTGTGCTTAAACTTAGATTTCAGAAATAAAATATATATATATATATATATATATATATATATATATATATATATGCAACAAGCTTAAGAGGTATATATTAATTATATACCTACTACAATATTTAAAATGAAATGTTTTGGTTTTTATGTTTTTTTTTTTTAGTTTTTCTTGTTTTTGTAATAATATTGTAAAGATAAGAAACAACACAATAAATGCAAGAAATAATGAAAGCAATGATCTAGTTTTCTATAAATAATTTATAAATGTCATTAATGGGCTCAAGTTCTTCAGAGTCATGAAGTGTTCTTCTTCAAATTGAAAATTTTCTTTCAAGAATTTAATGAAAAGGGCTATAGTGATATTATCTGTCTCAGATTCTGGTTGATAGAAGTAAAGCTCGTGGCAATACTCTCGATATAACACAGCTCGAGGAACTCTATTCCATATTTCTCTATCCGTAAGAACGACCTCTTGGTCTTCTATACGACCTAGGAACTGGTGTATAGTGGCTGCGTTCTCGAGGTATTCCTCGAAGGTGAACAATTCTGAAGACACAAGAGCTCTCCTATAAGCTAACCATCTATGGCAGGCTCTCTGAAGTTCATGATAAAAGACAAGTTGATGAGGATCCAGGATTCTATCTAGGACAAGCCTTTTGATTTGTCTAAGTTCGGTTGACCTAGATGAAATGACACCTAGTCTTCTATCAAGTTCGTCCCACAAAAGTTGATTTCTATCTATTTCAGGCACACTAAGCACATAATTAACTTCTATGGCAGCCAATTGGTTTTCAACATTTATAATAACTGCTAATATTTTCCTAGGAGCTACCATCTAAACATGATATGCAACTTAGTAGTTTTCTAATGATTTTTAAATGCACCTATGTTTTTTTGTTTTTATTGTTTTCAAAAGGTTTTAGTTTCACGTCGGGTTCACCAAAATGTATCGCTCCAAATTTTTCGCATCCTTACCTTCAGGCTATAGGATCCGTGCCCAGAAGGAGGATGGGAAAAGGATGGCACGGTACCTCGGACTGAGAGGCCTTGCGAAGGTCCCGCCTCTCGGGGAGGTGTATTATGGTGATTTTTCGACGGATGGTGGGTTCACCAAGAAACGTTTGAATGGCGCTTTCCACGCCTAGGTTGGGAATGTGTTTTATGTGTTCAATTTTATCTTTAAACATTCGAGTCCTAGGTTTGGCCAAATGAATCTAAGTTATACTATTATGAAAATGCAGACTAGATGAAATACAACAGACAAATATGAACAAAAACAGAGAGAAAGAGCTAAATTACAGAACCATACCTGATCCGGATGTCTGATGGAGATTCTGATTCTTGAAGCAGTCAGGATCGCCTCTGATTTGACAGGATCATCTGCTATCAGACAAGATCGTCTAAGATTTGATGAATTCATCGACGAATTCGTCAGAGACCTGCAATCAGAGAAGTAGACACAAAATGCAAAAAATGCAACTATTCTAACAGAGGGCAATGATGTAGAATAACAACAATAACATTAAAATGATGATAATAAGCAAAATACGAGTGCACTACAATGATTTGATGACAATTGGTGACTTAATTATGCATTTAAAGCTACATGGGTGAACTCCAAAATGCAAAATAGCAAAAAATAATAAATAAACTAGCTAATTGCAGAATAAAATAGCAGATGAAAAGAGGAAAATGCAAACTTTGGGCACTGATTGCCCCCAATGATGATTGCAGTAGAAATCATCTTTGATTTGACAAGATCGTCTCCGATCTGAACAAGATCGTCTGCGACGATGTAAGCTTGCTTCGACTGAAAAATGACAAGGTTCCTGCAAGAAAATTGGATGCAACAAATGTAGATGGTAATACAGATTATTCTAATGCGTGTGAAGGTCGATTTACAGGAAAATTCAGCCAGGGGAAGGTTAAGGGGAGGGCCTAAGTTTAAATAGGCTTAGGAGGGAGGTTAGGAGGTTGGAGATCATCCCAATTTGGGAGATCTCCAACGGGGAGGGTCTCTAACGATGCAGACACGCTTCCGCCCGGATTAGAGACGCCGTTGGAACAGAGGCTAATTGAGAAAAATTAGTTTTGGGACAAGATCGTCTAGACGTCCTAGTCCAGACGAAATCGTCCGATCTGAGGCGATATCGTCTGATCGACGACGATATCATCAAACGGTCAAAACAAACTCTAAAAATGGTGCGGGAAAGGAGGAAACGGGTTGCACGACGGTTTGGGAGCGGTTTTGGGGGTTGAAATTTGAATTTGAATATTTACTTAGAGTAATTGTAATTATTAAGGTTTTACTGCGCCAATTTTAGGGTGCTACAAGACCTCATGGTTTGGTAGCAGGTTTTTGTATATGCCCATATCTTTGTTATCGAGAGCCAATGGGTTGTCCACTTTAAGTTCTTCTGCTTCAATCATATTTTACACCTAGTTCTTGAAACCCATGCATACCTCAATATCATGCCTCGATATTCTATGATAAGGGCAAAAATGATATTCCCTATATACTTTTGGCTTAGGATGGTTGGGATCTAAAAGGGGTATATCAAGAGATTTGATCTTCCCTGCCTTGCTCAACTGGTTGAAAATTTATTGCATTGAATCTTACAGAGGTGTAAAATAACAAGGTGGCTTACGTTCTCTATTTCGCATCTGATTTTATTTTGGTCATAATTTTTTGGTGGGGGCTATGCTTGATAATTTTGGGGTTTTTGCGCAAAAGCATATTTAGGTGTAGCCAATACGACTTGATTAACTAGAGTAGGGTTGCCCTTACTTTCACTTGTATTTGTCATTCTTGCCATTTTTTTTCCACTCCTTGGTTCAGAGCTTGATGGTTCCCTCATCTACTTTTATGTCCTCAATGAGATTGGCCTGTGCCAAGGCTTCCTCAAATGAAGGATATTGTTGAAGTTGTATCAAGAGGAAAATGTGTTTAGAATAACTCTTGGTGAACATGCATATTATTTCTTCTGTGGGGATGGAGAATGATAACTTTACCATGAATTTTCTCCATCTATCCCCATAATCCAATACTGACTCATCATCATAATATTTTAAGTTGGCCAGGTCTGAAAGGTTCACCTTATTTTTAGCACCAAAGGAGAAACATTTTAGGAAAGTGTTTACTAGTTGTTCAAAAGTGGATATGATGTGCTTAGGAAGTTGGTTGAACCATTGAGTGGCAACACCAAAAAATGTCAATAAAATTTCTTAGCATAAGAGTGTCATTGTCTTCAAGATGGAAACATGCATTGATAAAATTGGTAACATGCTCTTGTGCATCCTCTTCACCCTTGATTTTTTCTAACCTAGGCATATCAAAGTGCTTATGATATGCAGGGCTAGGAACTGAGGGGCACAATGGTTGGTTGTGAATTTTACTCAGTGTTGGTTGGTTCAAAGTCGTATATTGCTTCTCAAAGGACTTCATATTTTCAATGAGTGCTTGGAATACCTTTGAGGTGAGGAGTTCCTCTTCTTTTCGGCCCACTCATGGTGGTAATTGAGGTAACCCTTTATCCACTTGCCTTTTTCTATTCTCTTCCTCCTACGAGGGGATTCAGGATGTGTTTGATCTTGATTTATCATATTTACCCTTTCCCCACCAGTTGGTTCTTGTTCATGATTTGAGTGGTGGTTTCATTGTGGGATTTCTTCTTGCCTAATGAACCCTACTTATGGTGTGTTAGAAAATTCATTTCTTGGGTGATCACTACCATTTTATTGTAGGTTTATACAAGCTAGCTACTCAACTTGTTCCCTTAAACACTGCTCATGTTGGAAGAAAACCCTTTATCTTTGTTTATCATGCTTGAGAGCTTCCACTAGCTCCCACTCTTTGTGCAATGCATTTTATAACCATCGCATGCAGTCATATTTCACTGTCAATGAAGATTCATGTTTGTTTGATTTTGTTCTTGTGGTCTTGACTCACAGATTCCTCGAAGGGGTTTCTGCTATTTATTTTCTCTTGCTAGTTAATGTAATTTTTTTAGTGTGTTGATAAGTGCCTCTATGATCATATTTAATATGTTTACTATAGGGTTACTTTGAAGCATCCCCAAGTTGAGTGGTGTATTTAGAATTTATGCTTTGTAAAATTCCAAATGTAAAATTTTCTATGGCTATAGTTCTGGGAGTTGGCCTCAAATGAAACTGATTCAACTCATCTAACTATCTTATTTTCCATGGATCATCCCATGGGGTGGCATTTACTCCAATGAGGTCATGATCTATTGGAATCCTTCCTCTTGTGTGAAGGGTATCTTCTGTTTGATGTCTATGACTGGACGTAGCTCTAGTTTCATGCCTCTCAATGGGTAGATATTTTATAAGTGTCTCATGTAAATTTTGAGATGTTGTGACTCTTGTGTGTCTTTTTGGTGATGAAGGCTTTGTGGCCCCACATTTTCTCCATGAGGATGGAGGTGGAGAAATCTCATTATCCCTATGTGAATATTTGGGTCTTGAACCCCTTTTATGTCCATGTGGAGAGGAAGCTCTTGAAGCCTCCTCATGTCTTTGAGAAGTTTTTGTGTGTTGAGAGGAGGGCCTTGAGGCCTCCCTGTGTCTTCTTTATGATGATGGCCATGAATCCTCTTTGTGTTTTTGTGACTTAGTTACATTATGTGACTCCCTAGGTGGGTTTTCTCGAGGAGAACCCCCAAGGGTTGAGTTTCACCATTTAAGCTTGCAGATCTGCATCCCACGATCTTATGAGTAGGTGGTTCAATGTTACTATGACTTCATCTATGGGTATGTGTTGCTTCAGATTCTACCTCGGTATTGGACCAAGGATTTTTACTTTTGGTTTTGACCATTGTGTTTGTGAATTAGTCTTTTGTGTTGCAATTAGAGATAGCCAAAAAATATCAAGCAAGTGTTTATCTTGATTATCAATTTATGTGTGCCCTAAATTGTTTGCTATGTTTTGATGTTTTGTTGTTATTGTTTTATTTCTCTTGTTTTGGATTTAGAATAATGAGACTCATTCATAGTGGGAATCAAGAACACCCATGCCAAACATGATTTTATAAAAAGAAACTAGGGTACACCATTGAAGTCCCAATGGGGGGTTTGCCTAGCTCTTCTACTATGAACCAATGATTGTTACAATAGTGGGAGTCATTTTGAACATGAGTAACTTAGTAACACTATAAAGAAGTTCCTTCTTCTATTCTAGAAATATCTAGGGGGCAAGCTGATTGAAGGAGATGAATGCCAACATCATCGAACTGAATTGAGGGTCAGTGATGAAATCCAAATCCCCAATGTTTAAAATATGTGTGCATGTGTGGGGTTCATTTTAAGTTTACATAAAGTAAAATGCATCATAAAACAACAATAAATCTTTCCTATATGCCTGATATAAATGATGTTTCACTTTTTAGAAATATGCATAACTAGTATGAGTTTCATGGATGCACTCTATTTTGTGTAAATATGACCTCTAGCAGGGCCTCAAAGCAAGCAAACCAACACACTATTTAGCACACTGGATTCTAGGGTATACTTTACAAGCATAAGCCACTTTTTCTAGCAATGCCTAGTGGAAATCTAAGAAAAACCCTAAAATATGCAAGATGCAAGTTCTTTCCTTTCCATTCCTTAGTTTCCAAATAAAAATGTGTCTTAATTTTACTATTTTAGGAGAACAGAAGCAGATAGAGGATCATAAAACACCAAAAAAATTGTACCAACCTCTAATCCAGCTTAGATAACAGATATTTTGTCCTCTACTACACTCCAGTTTCAGCCGCTGTCGACTAGAGAGTCTGATTTTTGGCCACTGTTAGCAAGAGCGGCTAAACCTGCACACAAAAACATGGATTAGTAAAGTGGTAGAAAATAAACTTTTGTGGGTTTGGATCCCACCGTGATCATCATCTATAGCGACCCTAGGGAAGTGGTGCACCATCCACTACTCTATTTGTGAATATTATTTACTTAATCATGCATTAAATGAAATATGCGAAAGGAGATACAACCAAAATACGAAGAAATAAATAAATAATGCTCTTTATTACTTTTATAAAGTTTGGTTACATATAGATCCCTCTAAGGAATTCCCTTCATTTGATATAGATTTTACAAATAGGGGGTAGCAGATGTATAATATCCCCGTGCAAGGGGTGGTGCACTTTCTCAGGCTTCTCGATGATGCACATGGAACTGTATGAGGGCTTACAGATGCCTCCTTCTCTAGGTCTGGCTCCTAGAGGAATCCTTTTGCTTTCAAGTGTTGATAACTTGTCCAGTGAACCTGTAGTCCTGCAAACATGGAAATAGCAACAAACACTCAGCTATCTGAGATTGCCTCCTTATATGAGGTTGTTAGAAATAACCCTAATGATATTTGAAAATATGCTTAATTATAATAGAAACTAATGCTATGAATGCAAGTAAATGTGAGAAATCAGATCTATGCTAATGGTGTGAAAACATGTAATAAGCTAGATGAAATAAAATAATGCTAAGAACCCTAGACTAGGCCTATGGGCCACTGTCTAAGATAGTGGCCACTAAGATGAAAACCTATCTCTATTCCTCCAAGGCTATGGATCTAGGATTGATGCTAATGTTGAAATGATTATCATTTTTGTTTGATGTGTTGAACATCTTGTAGATGATAACCCCTTAGTCGGCTAGCACTTCGTTGCTCCTCCAAGGCACTCCAATATGCTCTCTGATTCAACAAGGCTTTGCTACAAGAAAAGCTCTCCAAGTCTCAAAAATATCTCCTTGGTCTCTCCCTCCAATTGATAAAAAGTCATCCCTTGGTGATATTAGGTTTGCATCTTATATTGTGTTGAGGTCCTAGGTTTAGGTCCAAAAACCCTAAGACTGAATCCTGCATACAAACTATTTGTTAGCATGAGAATTTGAGTCTTTGTCTACCCTTGAGGGCTAGTTAATTGATGTCTAAATCTAGACTTGAGTCTCTCATGTATACTGGCTATGAGGAGGAATGTAAAGTTATCCCCGCTCGACTTTATTACATGTAAACTACCACTTCTACCCAATATTAGGCTACTTTGATGGCAAATTGTATTCTAGGGTCTAGCAACTATCATCTATAGTGGCTAGGGATTGGTCACTTTGAGCTTCAACAGCCAGGATCCAACCGCTCTAGTTCATAGTATCCAGGCTTGGATGGACTAAGACTGCCCCAGATGAGTGGTGAAAACCACTTTTGGCACTTGGAAGGTTCCAAGGTTTAGTCACATGATCTATGAATGTGCCCATGTGAGTAGTTATCCTAAACATGATGTGGTTTAGGCGTCTATATTTTTTAGGAAAGAAAAGTAAAAAGTGGTCTTATACTATTCACCCCCCCCATTAGTATAAGCTTATGTTATTCATAATTTATTTTTAACTTTCAATGAAAATATTTTTCACTTTTATCTAACCTTACCCATTTTAACTCCCTAAGCACTCAAAAAAAACAAATACATCACATGCTCATAACATTCCCAATATATACATCAACCTAGGTGCAAAAATTATACCTCAATGCACTCCTCGGTGGGACTTGATCCCTGGATGAAGTGCCACCTGCACCTTAGCCATGGCTAACCTATTGTGTAATATAAGCACTCATGTGGGAGACAAAAGTTTCTAGAGTGCTTTGTCTCTTCCTCCCCTACACCAAAGCCAAAAGGCTTTGTTCATGCATCTCTTCTAAGACTCGAACGCAACACTTCTACATTCTCAATGCCTTACACACCTCAAATTCACCGCTAGCCCAACCAGTTGGTTGGTGTTGAGTCTTCCCACCTTGGTCGCTTTGTTTTCCATATATTTTGGGGGCAATTAAAATTTAAAATATTTTCTTTGTTCGCTCACAAATTATTCACCTTGTCTTTTCACAAATCGCATGCACAATATTTCGGAGACTTACCTTTGTGAGGTAAGTGCTATGGTATTTATACCATATGCTTCTATTTTTCAACATCAACAAAGGAATATGAAATTTAGTTTAAACTTGTCTCCCAACCCAAATTTGGGTTATTAAATTATTATTTTTTAAAATTAATTTATAATATAAATATTATAAATTATTTATAAACTACCTTAGGCATTAATTAAACTTTTAATATTATAATAAATTATTATAATATTATTTCCATTTGGCCTAGGTTTTTTTCTCTTTCGCCCTTAGACCTTTTTTGACCACCTTTAATATTATAATAATAAATATTATAATATTGCTTCCTTTAGGTCTTTTATTTAGGGTATTTAATCGTCCTTTTGACCAATCATCTGGAGCTCTTAGACCAAATCTCTATTGGACATTTTGAGTCATTAAGTCAAAGTTATCATTGATGTCAAGGAATGAAGTCATCATTGATGTTAAGGAATATGTCAAGGAACAATGCAAAGGTTAAAGGCAAAAGGGTTTCATAATATTTTTAATATTATGTGGAAGCATAAGTTAAAAGGTTTTTCATAAAAATCCAAGGAAGTTTATTACAAAGCTAAAGGAAGGTTTAATATTTTTTATAAAATATTTAAATTCAAATTGAATTTAATTTTATAAATAAATATTATTTATACAAAGTTGTGTAATGAGAGAAGGCCTTAATAAACCAAAGGGTTTTAAAGAATTAATTTATAAAACTTAAATTCAAATGAATTTAAATAATTTATAAATTAATAAGTCTCGAGGTAAAAAGCACTGACGTCTAAAAGTTAGAAGGTAATTCGAGCATTGATGTATATGCATGAGGAGGAAATCAATATATAAATCTATGCCTTAGAGGCATTAACACTTATCCTTTTGCTCGATCAAATTAATGCGTGCAATTGTGTTGAGAACTCGTGTGGAAAAGACAAACGAATTTTGTGTTTTAGTGCCAACGAATAAGGTTTAAAGGGAAAAACGCCAAATTACAAAATGCCAACTGGGCAGCATGGCCTAGTGGCAAGAGGATAGCATTTAGAGTGCTTGGATGCTAGGTGACCTACATTCAAAATACGATGGCAACATTTTTGGTGGTTGTCTTTGTGTTGGAAGTGCCAAAGTAAGGGTGCATGTTTTTTCTAGGCAAGACAAGAAGCTTTTGGGAGCACATGGTAATTTTCACTCTCCAAGAAAGTGCCTAGCTCATGTGGTGGTTAGAGCCACATATAGGACATTGGTTGAGGTTGCGTTATAATTTTGATTCCCTCCAAGGTCAAGTTCTTGAGAAGACTTATTGAGCAGAGTAGACAAGTTATGTGTGGACTTGTTAAGCAAATTTGAGGTAAGTCTTTGATAAGACTTGTGGACAGATTTGGTGTGAGCTTTTGTGGAAGCTTACAATAAAGATCTTGAGAAGATTTGGATAATTTATTAAGAGGACTTATTAAGCAGATTGGAAAAGTTCTAGAGAGTACTTGTGGACATATTATTGTGAGCTTTTGAGGAAACTTACAAGGCAGATTTGAGATAAGTCTTGAGTAGACTTGAGAGTAGAGTTGAGTGATTGATTTGTTCAAACCTTGAGTTAAGGTTGAGGGCAGATCGAGTAGAGTTGATTTGAGATTGATTCAATCTTTGAGTTAAGGCTTGAGGACAGATATTGATAATAGATTTGTGCTAGATCGAAGGATTGTTTTTAGCGCAGATCAAAGGACAGAGATTGAGGACAGAGTTTGGTGTAGATTTGAGGACATGTTTATGACAATCTAGAGATAGATATTGAGTAGAGTTGTACTAGATAGAAGGACTATGTTTAGTGTAGATCTAAGATATATCTTTGGAGGTGATAGAGTACAAAGGATAGTAATCTCTAGTGGATATATATCCACTAGACAGGGTAGTGAGGATAGGTCTTCTGAGTGGGAACAAGAGTCTTCAGTGGAGAGAGATCCACAAGCTAGTGTAGTGGAGGCAGTAGTCTTCTAGAATATCACCAACCAAAGCAAGAGGAGAAATGAGTTCTCCTATGGATAGAGATCCATGAACTTGATTTAGGGGATTGGTATCTCCTTTGGATAGAGGTCCATAAACATTGTAGGAAAGGATTCCCAATAGAATTTATTTGAGAAAAATTTATAAGAAATATTTCTCCATGGAGTATCCTGCATTGGGTGAACCACGTAAAATTATGTCTCTCATGTTTGTGATGCTTTATGTGATGTTTACTACTTTAATATTACTAATTCTATTATTTGGATTAAAAAGCAATTTTTTTTATTGTATACTGTCCACCCTCCCTCTCAGTATAAGTACATGTTCTTCAATTGGTATTAGAGTGGGTCTCTCCATGAAAATACTAACAACTTGGAGAAGGATCCATCAGTAGCACACATGAATTCAAAAAATGAAGAGACTATTTTTGACATAAAAGAGGAATTCTTTACTGCTCTTAGAAATTTGGAAATACTTAGAGAGAAGAATTCAAGCTTGAAGGAACAAGTTCAAGAAGATGAAGCAAGGATGGAACTTTTACAAAATATCACAGAACTCAAGATTAGGGTAGAAGAAGGAAAGAAAATTGAGCAGGACATGACAAATCTGTTGATATCCAAGGAAAAAAATGTGAAATATTGGAAGCAAAAATTGTCCACCTAAGGAATTAAGTTGAAAGGACCAAGGTACTACAAGATGTAGAATATGAAATAAAAAAAGGAATCAAGTCTTCAAAAAGTGGAAACCTTAGACAAGGATAAACAAGCAAAGGATATCAGAAAGGAAGAAAGCAAAGGAGAATACTAGACAAGATTTAATCACAAGAGGAAGACTACTTCACCACAAATTCCAAGACATCCAAATAGGTTACATAATTTCTTCCATGGTCATTGTTTTTCTTGTAATAAATATGGTCATAGAGTTATTTACTGTATTCACCATGCAAGAAACAATGTCAATAGAAATTTCAATCCCTTTGCACCTCTCATGGATGATGATATTATATGTTACAAATGCAATAATTTTGGGCACAAGGCTAGATGGTGTAAAATGATACTTCCCGAGTCTAGAAAAACAATTTCAACAACTAGGAAAGATGAAAGGGAAAATGTTAAGGCTAGATCAATGTTAGTTCAAACAACCCTTCATGCTCAGGATAAATAAGAACAATGGTATCTTGATAGTGGTTGCTCTAGTCACATGATAGGAGACAAAGACAAATTCATTATACTAAAAGAAGCAAATAGAGAATCAGTAAGTTTCGATGATAATGGATCATCAAGGATTGGTGGAAGAGGAACTCTATGTTTAGATAATGGGAAAACAAAAACAAAAAATGTATTATATGTTAAAGGGTTAAAATACAATCTGTTGAGTATAAGTCAATTTTGTGATCAAGGATACATGGTTACTTTCCATCCAGATATATGTGAGATAAGAAAATCAGAAACTAGAAAAATTATTGCCAATGCAAGAAGAACCCCAAAAAACTTATACATGCTCAATGATATCAAAGGGGAAAAGTGCTTTATATCACAAGAAGATGAGAGTTGGTTATGGCATAGAATATTGGGTCATTTAAATTTTGACAACATAGTCAACATAAGTAATAAACAAGCGGTCAGAGATTTACCCAAAATAAGAAGACCTCAAAACACAATCTGTGCACCCTATCAACATGGAAAGCAAACTAGGACAACATTTAAATCAAAATGATATATATCATCTGAGCCATTGATTCTAATACATATTGATCTATGTGGTCCTACCAGAATACAAAGCATTCAGAGTGAGAGCTGATTTATACTATTTATAGATGATTATTCCAAAATGGTTTGGGTAGCCTTCCTGAAATAGAAGTCAGAGGCCTTTGAAAAATTTAAAGCATTTAAGAAATTGGTTGAAAATGAAACTGGAAAAAGGATTAAGTTTTTGATATCTAATAGAGGAGGAGAATTTACTTCAAATAAATTTGTAGAGTTTTGTAAACAACATGGTATCAAGAGAGAGTACTCAGTAGCAAGAACTCCTCAACAAAATGGGGTAGTTGAAAGGAAAATATGATAGTTGAAAACATGGCTAGAGCTATGTTAAATGAATCTAAGCTATCAGATGGTTTTTGGATAGAAGCTATAAACACAGTAGTATACATAATCACTAGGAATAAAATGAGGGTAAATCATCACAAGACTACATATGAGCTTTGGAAAGGAAGACTTGCTACTATAAAACACTTCAAAATTTTTGGAAGCAACTGTTATGTAAGACAGGAAGATCAAAACTCAGGTAAGTTTGATCCAAGATGTGATGAGGGAATTTTTCTTGGTTATTCCACAAGGAGTAAAGCCTATAGATGCTTCAACAAAATAACACACACTATGGTGGAAATTATAAATGTAACAATTGATGAGAGTATAGATTCAAGAGAACCAGTTTAGAAAATTGTGTATCAAGAATATGGATGTTGTCAAGAAGAATTTTATGAGGAATCAGATAAAGAAGAAGAAGAAACACAAAGAATTCTTCCCAAAAATCCATCTAGGTATGTACAAAAGCATCATCCAAAAGAGCAAATCATAGGGAATCTAGATGAAAGACAGACAAGAAGAAGAATAATAAAACCATCTCAACAAGAAAAATTTTCTTTACTATCTAAGATTGAACCAAAAGACTTTGCTCAGGCAAGTGAGGATAAATTTTGGATTAAGACAATAGATGAGGAATTAGATCAGATAGAGAAAATCAAAACTTGGGAACTTGTTCCATGACCAAAGGACAAAAATGTGATTGGCACAAAATGGGTATTCAGAAACATGTTAAATGAAGATGGACAGGTGGTCAGTAATAAAGCAAGGTTAGTATGCAAATGTTATGCACATGTAGAAAAAATTGACTTTGATGAGACATTTGCTCTAGTTGAATGACTTGAAGCTATAAGGATGTTTTTAGCCTTCTTAAGTTTCAAAAATTTCAAGGTATATCAGATGGACATCAAGTCAACATTTCTAAATGGTGTTATACAATAATTTTATATTGAATAGCTAGAGGTATTCATATTAGCAGATAAACCAGATCATGTATGTATAAAATTTGGACCAGGTGACTTAGGATAAAAAACAAACAAATCTTTATTTCATTAAAACTCTCGCAGAGCTATTCCAGCGATCAATCAAACATAGGAAATACAACTTAATTTATATAAAGGGATAAAGGAGGTTAGAGGAGAAGTGGGAAGGGAGGAAGACGGAGGAGAAGATGAAGGGAGGTTGGAGGAATAAGGGGAAATGAGGTGGAGTGATAAGGAGGAAGAAGGAATATAGGAGAGAATGGAGGGATAAGGGAAATAGAAGAATTTGCCGACAATAATAGAATTTGCCGACAAAATTAAGGGTTCACATTTTCTACATTCTCCCCCTTAAAGTTGAGAGGACTGACGAGACAGTCTCTCAGCTTTACAAATTGAGCTTTAGCTAGCGCCTTGGTGAAGATGTCCGCAACATTCTCCAAAGTGTGGCAATAGTGAAGCTCAACAGTTTCAGTTTCCACCATATCTCTGATGAAGTGGTACTTCATATCAAAATGCTTTGATCTACTATGGTGGACAGGATTGTATGCCAACTGAATGGCACTAATATTGTCATAGAATATCCTTGTTGGACCACTTTGCTGCTCTCCAATTTCTTCTAATACCTTTCGTAGCCACAAAGCTTGAGTACTAGCATGAGTGACCGCTATATACTCAACTTATGTTGAAGATAGTGCTACTACTGTCTGCTTCTTGGAACTCCAAGTTATTAGTCCTGATCCTAGACTAAAACAGTTCCTTGAGGTTGATTTTCTGTCATCAATGTTGCTACCCCAATCACTATCACTGAAGCCTACAAGCTTGATAGTGTTACATTTATGGTAATGGATTCCAAAATCCCATGTACCCTTTACATATCTAAGAATTCTCTTAGCTTTCTGCAAATGCAACTCAGAAGGGTTAGACATAAATCGAGAGACAAGAGAAACAACATATTGAATATCAGGTCTGGTGTTGGCGAGAAACATCAAACTCCCAACCATGCTTTTGAAAGTGGTCACATCAACTTTTGATGCTCCATCATCTTTGCTTAATTGGATCCCATGTCCAATTGGAGTTGCAACTAGTTTGCAATGCTCCATAGCAAACTTCTTAAGCATGTCCCAAGCATACTTATGTTGATAGATGAAGATCCCTGTATCTGACTGATGAACCTCCATTCCAAGGAAGTAGTGCATTAAGCCAAGATCCTTCATCTCAAACTCGCTCCATCATGGAGTGTTTGAACTTCATATTCATTTTTTCATTACTACCCATGAATATGAGATCATCCACATACAAGCAAACTATGAGGATGTCATTTCCTTGCTAGAGGTAGTAAAGGGTGGGTTCATTTCTACTTCTGGTGAACCCAAATTCTTTGAAGTACCCATCAATGCGTGAGTACCAAGCTCGTGGTGCCTGCTTGAGGCCATAAAGTGCCTTCTTCAGTTTGTAAACAAGATGTTCCTTGTCTTTCTCTTCAAATCCTTGTGGTTGCTCAACATACACTTCTTCTATCAAGTAACCATTTAGAAATGCACTTTTCACATCCATGTGTTGGACTTTCCATCCCTTGTGTAGATAAGGCAAGAACTATTCTAATAGTCTCCTGTCTGGCTACAGGAGCAAAAGTCTCTTCATAATCAACTCCATATTTTTGAGTGAATCCCTTTGCAACTAGTCTCGCCTTGTGCCTTTCAATGCTACCATCAACATTAAACTTGGTCTTGTAGACCCACTTACATCCAACACATTTCTTGCCTTTAGGAAGCTTTACCAGCTCCCAAGTGTCATTGTTTTTTATAGAGGTTATCTCCTCTTTCATGGCATCTTGCCAAATTTTTTGAGTACATGCCTTCTCATAACTAGAAGGTTCAAGCTGTGCACTAGTTAACAAAGCATAGTTAACTTGATCTCCCCTAGGTTCTTGCTAGGAGACATCATCACCATATAGGTGCATACTTTCTAATCTATGTAAAACAAAATCCATTTCACTAGCTTGACTCCTAGTGTATCTTCTTGAAAAATTTTTATCCAACATCTGAGATGATGGATGATACTATAGAGTTCTCTTACCTTTGGATGGAGAATCAATGTCCATTGGTGAGGAACTTACGGATCGCTGTGGAGAAGGACTTGGTGAAGAAGAGGAATCAGAAGATGAACTTGGAGTTGCAGGAGGAGACTGCTTTCCTTTCTGTGGTGTCTGTTGTTGCACCTGCTTAGAAACTACATCAATGGATTCAACATCACCAAATATTTGGGGCTTACCCCATTCTCCCCCTTCATCAAAAATCACATCCCTGGAAATCACAAACTTTCTAGTCCGAGGATTATAGAGTCTGTAAGCTTTTGTATTCTCACAATATCCTACAAAGATACATGCCTGACTCTTTGGATCGAGCTTCTTCCTAAGCTCATCAAGAATGTGAGAATAGGCCAACGAGCCAAATACTCTGAAATGCTTAACATTTGGCTTTTTACCATACCAAGCTTGGTAAGGTGTCAGTCCTTTCAAACTTGAAGTAGGACTTCTGTTCAAGATATATACGCTGGTCCTGGTTGCATCTGCCCAATATGAATTAGTCAAATGCTTCGTCTAAAGCATAGACCTTGCCATCTCCACAATGGTGCAATTCTTCCTCTCTGTGACACCATTCTTGCTGTGGAGTGTAGGCAGCAGTGAACTGCCTCTTAATGCCATGTTGCTTACAAAAATTCACAAACTCATTAGAGGAGTATTCTCCTCCCCTATCTGATCGAAGACATTTTACAAAATATCTACTCTCACTTTCAACTCTTGTTTTGAAATCGATAAAGCATTCATATGCTTCATCCTTATGTTTCAAAAAATATATCCAACACATTCTAGTATAATCATCAATAAAGAGTAGAAAGTAAGAGTTGTTACCAGGACTCGTGTCCGCATCGGACCACAAATGTCGGTATGCACTAGTTGGAGTGGATAGCTGGCCCGCCATGCTTGTCCATGAGGAAAATTTGATCTGGCATGCTTCCCAAGAGCACACCCTTCACAGACTTCTTTACTATCCTAAACTTTAGGAAGTCCAATGACCATGGCTTGGGAAGTTAGCATTTTCAAACTAGCAAAATTCAAATGACCATATCTCAAGTGCCATAGAACACTTGGATTGGAAATAGCAACACTTGCTAACTTATCTCCCCCTGGATGGCCAAACTTTAAAGGAAACAATCTATTCTTTGACATTGGCACTTGAGTAATGATTCTATTATTGTTATTTTTATCAAAAATAGTGCATTTACCCTCATCAAAAAGCAACTTGTAGTTCTTTTCTAACATTTGTCCAACACTTAAAAGATTATGTTGGAGATGGGGTGTATAATAGATATCACTTACTTGTTTGACTCCTTCTTTAGTTGGAACTACCATAGCTCCAATGCCTTCTACTGCCAATGATTTATCATCTCCCAATTTGATGCTAGATTTGTAGGAGGAATTTAGAGTAGCAAAGAGCTCTTCTTTGCCACTCATATGGTTTGAACACCTAGTGTCCAAGATCCATGTATCATTCATGTTTTGATCTGCCTGACCATATGAGAGAAAGAGATTTGTGGCCTCTTCCTCTTCTCCAAAGTTTCCAAACTAACTGCTCTGGCTGCTACTAGCTCCTTGTGAAGTCTTAGTCCAACAATCATGAGCATAATGGCCAAGTTTGCCACAATTGTAGCAAGATTGTTTTGAATTATCTCCTCCTTTACCTCTGCTTGATTGTTTCCCTCTATTTTGTTGTCCTCCTCTATTCTACTACTGTTCACTATTGTTTGAGAATCCTCCTCTATTCTGATTTCCTCCTCTGTTAGGAGTTCCACCTCTCTGATTATTTCTCGCCTCTTCCTCTAGACTTTCCTCTCGCCATGACCTCTACCTCTCGCCTTCTTGAGAAGCAAAGGCTTTATCATCTCCTCCATGACTTGTGGAAGGAGTTGGCCGTAATCTCTCCTCATGTGAGAGAAGTGAGCCAATGAGGGTTTCAAAAGACAGAGAAGTTAGGTCTTTAGATTCCTCTATAATTATGGCAATTGAATTCCACTTAGGAAGAAGTGTCCTCAACACTTTCTTCACTATAACTTCAGGCTTTACATCTTCTCCTAAAGTGACCATCTTATCTACTACGGCTTTCACACACACGCAGTAATCACCAACTTTTTCATTTTCTTGCATTTTAAGAGTTTCAAACTCTCTTTTCAAGGTTTGGAGTTTAACTTGTTTGACTTGGTCACTACCCCTATAACTTTCTTGTAAAGCATTCCAAGCAGATTCAGTAGTTTTAAAAGAAGCTATTCTAGGGAAAATACTTTTATCAAGGGCGACGTGAATGTGATAAAGGGAAAAATAATTATTCTTCTATGCTTCTTTTCTAGCCCTTTTATCAGCACCACTCAAAACTGCCCACTCAGCAGACTGAAGGTTCAATATATCCCTCTTCAATCACATCCCAAAGACCTTTGCCAATTAACAGAGTTTTCATTTTAATTGACCAATACTCGTAATCACCACCATTGAACTCAGGGATTGGTAAACTAGTATTGGAAGCCATTTTAGAAAGCAAATTTTATTTCAACTTCAAACAAGCTGTACAAAGAAGTACAAAATAGATCACTAATTTACTAATTTAAATCAAATCTAGCTTTCTTAAAATGCTCACTGATTTGGCATTCTTCTTCTTGAGGATTTCCCAAAACTGGAAAGGTGAAGTTGTCTTCTTCGTCGTCACTGATTATAATGACTTCTTTTGCTGCTGTTGTTGGCTCAAGATGCCTTTTGAGAACAACTCGTTCTTCAATTGCAAGTTTCACCTCCATTGGTTCTTTTTCCTCTGCTTCTTCTGCTTCTTCTGGTTCTGAATTAGGAGAGCGAGGTGTATAGCTCTCACTCGTTTCAACTTCAGGCACTGTAGGAGTATAACTGTCACTTGATTGTCCTTCAAGTACTGTTTCAACCATCTCGGATTCAACTACTCTTTGCCCGAAGATATTATCTTCAAAATCCACCTCGTATCCTGAGTCTGGTTTTCTCTGATGTGCAATTACTTGGTTTTCCAACTGACAAAACACTGTATGAAGTCCCCTCTGTAGGACTTTCCTATCAAAGGAATCAAGATTCTCTCTTCTCAATAGAAAGAGCAATGCATAATAGCATCCATATGACCGAATCATCTACCCAAAATTACACCGCATGCACTGGGTTACAATAATGATGCCAAAAAAAACTTTTCACCCTTTTAATTTTTTTAAACAATTTTCCAAAATTTGTTTTAATAAAGCCCTTAAAAAAATTTTAACAATTTTCTATATATATATTTTAAATTAGTTTTTTAAATAAAAGTTTATTTAAAAAAACATAATAAAAAATATAAATAAAAATTATTAAATATTTTTTAAAAAACTTTAATTAAAAAACTAAATAATGAAAAATTAAATAAATAAAAAAAAACCTTATTTTTTTCCGCGAAATCCCTGACAAGATTCAATCTAAGGACCTTCGATTTCTACTCGCAAGGTCTAGCCGCTACACCATGTGGCTCCGATGAGAGGAATGCAGACCTCCACCATCTTAAACCCTGCTTCCGACGATTACAAACAAAAAAAATAAAAAACTTGTTTTTTTTCACCCCAGCGGGATTCGACCCCGGGACCTCTCTTCCGCAAGCAAGCGTCTCAACCACCTACGCTACCCACTTCAGCTGGAGACCAAAGTAACTTGCTATTCCTTATAGCGGATGGGTGGCAATTTAAAAAAAAAAAAATCGGGGATTTATCCCACATTCAGTGGGAGGAAGACTATGAAGTCTTCTTATATGCGCGCGATCGCATATAACATCGATTGCCTTCGGGCAATCACTCCCCAACTCTATCTTCTGTTGTGATGAATCTGCTTCCGCCATGTGTCTCCTTCAAAAAATTTTCTTTTGCCACGTGGACAAACCAATTTTTGCCACGTCACCACATGCTCAAACCGCCATGTCAGCTCGCCACCTCTTCTCGCCACATCAGCTCCTGGTTTGCCCAGTTAGTGCCTGCCACATGTTAGCTGCCACCACGTCAGTTTCCACCTCAGATCCTTGAGCTACGTGTCCACATCAGCTATCTGCTCTATGACTGCTCTACCATGTGTCACCTCAAAATGCATGCCCAGCTCCGTGCTCTGCCACCTCCTCGATCCGATCGCCCAGCTCCTCGATCACGGTGCGCCCTCGGGATACGTGCCCAACACGCTCGCCCGGTTGGCTTTGATACCAAATATAAAATTTAGACTAGGTGACTTAGGATAAAAAACAAACAAATATTTATTTCATTAAAACTCTCGCAAAGCTATTCCAACAATTAAATCAAACATAGGAAATACAACTTAATTTATATAAAGGGATAAAGGAGGTTAGAGGAGAAGCGGGAAGGGAGGAAGATGGAGGAGAAGATGAAGGGAGGTTGGAGGAATAAGGGGAAAGGAGGTGGAGTGATAAGGAGGAAGAAGGAATATAGGAGAGAATGGAGGGATAAGGGAAATAGAAGAATTTGCCGACAATAATAGAATTTGTCGACAAAATTAAGGGTTCACATTTTCTATAGTATGCAGATTGGAAAAGGCACTGTATGGTATAAAGCAGGCTCTGAGAGCATGGTACTCAAGATTGGATAAGTATCTTCAGGAACAAATATTCTGAAAAGGAATAGCGAACAATAACTTATATATAAAAAATGAAGGGAGTGATCTACTAATAGTGGTTTTTTATGTTGATGACATCATTTTTGGGGGAAACAATGATAAGATGTGTAAATAATTTTCTAAGAACATGCAAAATGAATTTGAAATGTCTATGCTTGGTGAATTGTCCTTCTTTCTTGGACTTTAGATTTCACAATCAGAAAGAGGGGTGTTTCTCTCACAAGCCAAGTATATAAAAGAGATGTTAAATAAATTCAAGTTAGAAGATTGTAAACTAGTAATTACCTCCATGGTCACAGGATGCAAGTTAAGGATGATGAATCTCTAGAGGCAGATCAAATATTATACAGATCTATGATTGACATCTTTTTATATGTTATAACTACAAGACCAGACATAGTACAGTTAGTGGAATTAGTTGTAAGGTTTCAGGCAACACCTAAGGAAACACATGTGACAGCAGTAAAAAGAATTTTTAGGTATCTAAAAGGGACTATGGATTTTGGGTTTTGGTATCCCAAAAGTGACAGTTTCACACTAACAACATATATAGATGCAGATTGGGCTGGCAACATTGATGACAAAAAAATAACAAGTGGAGGAGCATTCTTTCTTGGAGACTGTTAAGTCTCTTGGCTAAGTAAGAAGTAGGTTTTAGTATCCTTAGCTACAGCAGAAGTAGAATACATTGTAGCATTAGATAGTTGTACATAGGTGTTATGGATGAAGAAAACTCTAGAAGACTTCAAGATAAAGCATGACCATCCTATTACCATACTATGTGATAATACAAGTGCTATAAGTATCTCAAAAAATCTAGTGATGCACTCCAAGACAAAGCACATTTTGATTAAGTACCACTTTCTAAGAGAACAGGTGATAGATAAACAAGTCAAGTTGGAATATATTACTGTTGGAAGGTAAAAAGGGTTTTACTAGAAAAGGGGGGTAAAAATGTTTTTACAAATGTAAGCTTTGGATCTTACATTTTACCTTCATGGATGGCAGCTGACTCGACATGAGGACGACATGGACGGTAGAGAGTTAGACTCCTAAGTTAATTTTTCCTTTCCTCCCTATTATTCCTCCTTCCCTAAAGTATCTAGATTATGGTTATTAATCTAGTATTTAAGCTTTGTAACCGAGGGTTTGAATAATGAATTTTGTCACATTTTTTCATTCTGGTTAATAATCTCTAGCTCCTAACTTTGTGCCATTTCATTTCCAATATATGGTATCAGAGCCGATGGACACGGATCTCGAGGAGCAAGCTAGATAGGCGGACATAAAGCCCAAGATGATCGACAGGTGGACATGGATCACAAGGAGGTCTAGGAGGCCCGTAGATCGACGAGCTCAAAGGAGGCTCTTAGGATAGTGCGGATCTCGAGGAGATCAAAGCACATAGACCAAGGAGCTAACTAAATTGACACATGGCAAGCAGAAAGACTGACACGTTGTGAGCAGACTGACTGATAGAGACATGACAAGTGGTAGACACACGTGGGAGACAGACGCGACACATGGCGGACACACGTGGGAGACAGACGCTACATGTGGCTGATAGACATGGGAGACAGATGCGATAAGTGGCACGCAAAAAGTTGCAGATGACGAAGGCAAAAGGCTCGATCGACGATCGCTCGAAGGCAATTGAAGACCTTTGTGTCTTCAAAGGGTTTTAAACCCTTACATTGGCTGCGCACAGCCAATGTGGGACTAAAGTCCCATGTTTTTTTTTGGAACTGTGTGGCCATGATAGTTCAAAGGAGGGAAGCCTCCTTTGGCTTCCATCAGGCCATGTAGTCCGATTGGCTCGAGGAGCCAACCTAAGACGTAGCCACCCGCTTGATCACGGGTTCGACTCCTACCCGCTGCCTTTTTTTATTGATTAAAGTTTTTTTTTTTTAAAAAAAAATTTAGTTTTAGTTTTAATTTTTTTTTTAAATTCAAATTTATTTCCATATTTAATAAATCAATTATAATTTTTTTTTTAATTCTTCTAAAAGAACAATTATTTTTTTATTAAATAAGTTTATAATTTTTTTTTTTAAAGAAAATATAATAGTAGCAATTGCCTAAGAGGCAATTTTATTGTAAAAGGTAAATTTTTTTGATTGATTCGGGGAATCATCAAATTGAGATTAAAAATCCCGAGAGGCTTAATTTTGTAAAAAAAAATTGTAAAATTGTAACTAGGCATTGATGATAATATCGAATGGTTGTTATCATGCCTTATGTGCAATTTTAGCAAGAGCAAATCCAGAAAGATTTGATGACAGAGTAAGGAGTTACGGACTCCATGTTGTATTTAATGAACTTCAAAATGTAGTAATCACACATCAAAGGCATCCTGACTCAGGGTACAAGGCTGATTTTGAAGACAATTCATTGAGGAGTGAATTTGAGCAATCCGAATCAATTCCAATTGAACATCAAGAAACTGAATATACTCATTATAGTAATTCAATAGAATTTCTAGAACTAGATCCACTAGAGATCATTCTAATAAGTGACGACAAAGAAGAAATAGCAGACAATTTTGTTCCTCAAGAAGTAGCAGCACCACAGCAAGAGGAACAAGCCATCAGTGATAGAGTGAGTCAAGCCAGATTTGACTTAAATTTGTAATCTCTTCTTTCTTCTTTCTTCCTTCTTTCAAAAAGTAGAGTACTTTTTTTGTAACCAAGAAATAAAAGTGTTTTAGAAACTATGGACTCAAGAAATAACATACCTATTCCAAAATTTAATGGATATGACTACGAGTATTGGTCTATCAAAATGAAGACCTTGCTCTTAGGGAAAGTTTTATGGGACATAGTAGAAGAGGGTTACACAGAACCCACAAACTAGGCAATTTTAAGTGCCACAGATAAGAAAACACTAAAAGAAGGACAAAAGAGCAACTCTTCTGCTCTTTCTCATCTTCAATCAGCATTGGAGAAGAATATATTCCCTAGAATCGTTGCTTGTACAACTACACAAGCTGCCTGGAAAGCTTTACAAGATGGATTCTAGGGTAGTGATCAAGTGAAGCAAGTGAGGCTTCAAACACTAAAAAGAGATTTTGAAAATCTTAAAATGAAAGAAGATGAAAAAGTAGGTGATTACTATGTCAGAGTAAAAGCAATTGTTGATAAAATGGTTACACTTGGTGAGGATATTAAGCCTGATACAATTGTAACAAAAGTGTTGCGAAAACTTCCAAAAATATGGAATCAGGTTGCTATGATCATAGAAGAATAAAAAAATTTGTCCACTTTTTCATTTGATGCCTTAATCGGATCACTAATGTCTCATGAAGATAGATTACAGGAATCTACTTCCACCAGGTATGGAGGCGATGATAAAGCCTTCACCTCAAATGAAAATACTGGAAGAGGATGTGGAAGAGGCCAAGGCTGAGGTCAGAGACAAGGTAGAGGCAGAGGCAACTCCAACAGAGGAGGCAATCAGAACAGAGGAGGCAACTCCAACAGACGAGGCAACTCCAATAGAGGAGGAAATCAAAATAGAGGTGGAAATCAAAATCGAGGAGGAAATTCAGGACGAAGTGGAAATCAAGGACGAGGAAGTGACAAGTCCAAATCATCTTGTTTCAACTGTGGCAAGATAGGTCACTTTGCTTGCGATTGTTGGTCAAAATCTTCTCAAGATAGCAACAGTCAATATGGAACCTATGGAGAAGAAGATGAACAATCTAATATTTTTCTTTCATATGGTCAATCAGAACAGAATCTCAATGACACCTGGATTCTGGATACTGGTTGCTCAAACCATATGAGTGGAAACAAAAATCTATTTGCTACTCTAGATTCCACTTATACATCCCAAATCAATTCAGGGGATGGTAAATCTTTACAAGTCAAAGGCATCGAAACCATGGAAGTTCCAACAAAACGAGGACTCAATACAGTGAATGACATCTACTACACTCCAAAGCTTCAACACAATCTGCTAAGCATTGGGTAAATGATGGAGAACAATTATAAACTTGTTTTTGATGAAGGAAAATGTCTCATTCTTGATAAAAACAATTGCAATCGAGTCATCACACAGGTTCCTATGACCAAGAATCGGTTATTCCCTCTTAATTTTGGCAAGCCAGGGGGAGCTAAACTTGCAAATCTAGCCATAGACAATCCAAGTGTACTTTGGCACTTGCGATATGGTCACCTTAATTTCGCTAGCTTGAAATTACTAACTTCTCAAGCTATGGTGATAGGACTTCCCAAAATGATAGAACAGAAGGAAGTCTGCGTAGGATGTGCTTTGGGAAAGCACTCAAGATCGAAGTTTTTGAAAGGACAAGCATGGAGAGCCAGTTATCCACTTCAGTTAGTACATTTAGACATCTGTGGTCCAATGCAGACAAAGATTCTAGGAAATAATTCTTACTTTCTCGCTTTCATAGATGATTTTTCTCGCATGTGCTGGATTTATTTCTTGAAACATAAAGATGAAGTTTTTGATTGCTTCATATATTTTAGAAACAATGTAGAGAAACAAAGTGGGAATTATGTAAAATGTCTTCCAACAGATTGAGGAGGTGAATACTCCTCAACAAAATTCTTGGCATATTGTAAAGCAATTGGGATAAAAAGGCAGTTCACCACTGCTTATACCCCACAACAGAATGGTGTAGCCGAAAGAAAGAATCACACCATTGTTGAGATGGCAAGAACAATGCTTCAGACTAAGCATCTGACTAATATGTACTGGGCTGATGTTGTAAGAACCAGTGCATATATTCTAAATAGAAGTCCAACTTCTAGTTTAGATGGTGCCACTCCTTATGAGGGGTGGTACGAAAGAAAACCAAATGTAAAGCATCTCAAAGTTTTTGGTTCTTTAGCATATGCACACATTTATGATGAGAAGAGGAAAAAGCTTGATCCCAAAAGTCAAGCTTGTATATTTATAGGGTATTGTGATTCTACTAAAGCTTATAGACTCTACAATCCCAAGACCCACAATATTATCCTTTCCAGAGATGTAATTTTTGATGAAGGGGGAGAATGGGGTCATCAAAATTTTTTTATTGATGATGGATCCCAAGATGTAAATTCTACACAGATTCAGCAGGTACAACAAATGTCTCCAAAGAAGAAAGGGACACCCCCTCCAAGCTCAAGCAAGAGTACTATAGGTACATCAAACACCAGTGCAAGTCATTCTCCACAAAGATCTATAAGTTCTTCACAAATGGACATTGACTGTCCATTAAGAGGTAGAATAACTTTACCAAATCATCCATCATATCAAATGCTGGATCAAAATTTCCAGTGAAGATTCACTAGAGTCCAAGCTAGTGAAATGAATTTAGTTCTGCAAAAACTTGAAAACTTGCAATTGTATGGGGATGATGACTCTCATGAACCTAGAGGAGATGAAGTCAATTATGCTTTATTCACTAGTTCACATCTAGAGCCAGCTAGCTATGAGAAGGCATGTAATCAAAATATATGGCAAGAAGCCATGGAAGAGAAAATCACCTCTATAAAAAATAATGATACTTGGGAGCTAGTGAAGCTACCCAAAGATAAAAAATGTGTTGGATGTAAATGGGTCTACAAGACCAAGTACAATGCTGATGGAAGCATCGAAAGGCATAAGGTGATACTAGTAGTGAAAGGTTTTACTCAGAAATATGGCATTGACTACAAGGAAACTTTTGCTCCTGTTGCAAGACAAGAGACAGTCAGATCAGTTCTTTCCTTAGCAACACATAAAGGATGGAATGTTCAACACATGGATGTAAAAAGTGCTTTCCTAAATGGATACTTGACAAAAGAGGTGTATGTTCAACAACCTCAAGGTTTCCAGGAACAAGGAAAAGAAAACCTAGTTTGCAAATTGAAAAAAGCACTTTATGGCCTCAAGCAAGCACCAAGAGCTTGGTACTCATGCATTGATGGCTATTTCAGCAAGTTGGGATTCATAAGAAGAAAAAGTGAACCAACACTGTACTACCTAAAGCATGGAGTAGACATTCTCATAGTTTTTTTGTATGTGGATGATCTAATATTTATGGGTAGTAACACTAGAATGAATATGGAGTTCAAAAACTCCATGATGAAACAGTTCGAGATGAAAGATCTTGGTCTAATGAGATAATTCCTAGGTATGGAAGTGCATCAATAAAATAGAGGGATCTTCATATGTCAAAACAAGTATTCTCAAGACATGATCAATAAATTTGCCATGGAGCAGTGTGTTGATAAGCAACACACCCCCACTGAAAAATGAGATTCCATCTTTAGAAAATTATGAACTTCCATTTTTGCAGCAGGGACCCTCTTGGTCATTTTCAGGTTTTAAATCCAAATTTGCTTGCCTCCTTTTTAAAGTTGTGCTTTTTCTTGCATTCTAGCTGTGTTATCCAAGAATTCACTTTTTACATGCTAGAATCATTCATGCACAAGCAAAATCTTGCACCGGTACCGAGAAAATCCGGAAAACAGTTGCATAATTCACCGAAAAATCAAACTTTCCATTTTTGGTAGTGTCGCGATATCGCGACACTTCCATTTTCGGAAATGTCGCGATATCGCGACAGGTAAGTCAAAATGCGGCTAAGTGCCGTAAAGGTCGCGATTTCGCGACATGTCGCGAAATCGCGACGCTTTTGGGAGAGAGAAGCAAGTCGTACGGAGGGCGCGATTTTGCGACATGTCGCGAAATCGCGACATGTCGCATTTTCGCGCTAGGAGAGAGAAAGTGGGCTGCAGGATGAAAAATCGGCTAAGACGCAAGCATGTTCCAAAATCGCGGTCAACGCAGTCAACGCATGCAGGTAAGGGAACCGTCGCGATATCGCGACGTGTTCTAGAATCGCGGCTGAAAATCAAGAAGCGTACGGAGGCCGTGAAGGGTCGCGATTTCGCGACATGTCGCGAATCGCGACATGTCGTCGCTGTCGCTTCGGCCGACGAGGGAGGAAGTTGCCGATGCTCGCAGGGTCGCGATTTCGCGACATGTCGCGAAATCGCGACATGTCGCAGAATCGCGGCAGGAGAGAGAAAGTCATAGTTGACCTGAAAGTGCATTCCGGCGGGAAACAGAAGGCTTCCCGGGGTAGCGACACGTGTCAAAGCGTGAATGGGACAAACGAGGCCGACATGCAAGCTTATTTTGCGGATTTAATCTGATTTTAATGTTTTAAGCTTCTGATTTAATTAAAATGCTAATCTAATGCATCTTTTTGTCTTTCATGCAGGATTCCACCTGGCACTTACGGGACAACCGGGAAAGACCATAAAGGCGAAGATAAAGTGCGGATTTAGTCAAGGACCGCCATGCTAGGAGAGAGGCTGCCGGTAAATGCATTTAATGGAGATTTATTGCAGAATTGATAGCATGGAGACCATTTCAACTCAGAGATGGATTTACGGAGATCAAATTGATGGAGAAGTGGTGACTCATCCGGCTCACCAGCAGAATTAATGGAAGCATTTATTTGCAGCTGCGAATGAATGCAAGTTGCATTTTATTTTATCTTCTCCATTTATGGCAGCTGACTGCACAGATTTGCCGAAGGGTTAAGTTCTATCCGGACTTTGATTTTTAAATGGATTTTTATTGTAAAACCCGGGTCCTAGGGTTTAAGTGCGATAAGATTTAGGGTTTGAGCAAGATATTTTGGAAAAGATCGTGGTCTCGTCCTGAGTCTATAAATACAAATTCTAAATGTAATCGCAGGAGGCGGAGACTTAGAAATAAAGGCTTATAAGCAATTTCTTGCAAATTTTGTGAAATCCTTTGTTTCTGGACTTGGAGTTGATGTGCTTTAGCTTTTCTGTGATAGCATGGCCAGGAGCCTAATCTTTTGCAGAGTGTGATAAGTGTATTTTCTTTTGTTATCCGTTCCATTTAAAGTTTGTTAGATATATGTCAGTAATCCGCCATTGTCAAGATTAAATATGTCGTTAGGGCTTCAGCTTGTTCTATTGTCTCGCTAGGGGAAATTACAGATTTGAGGTGTAAGTTTGTTCTAATTGCTCTGTCTTCACTCGTGCGAGCTAGGGCCGCCGGTGAAAGATACCGCTTTAACCAACTGCCCTTGGATTTATGATTTTCTCGCTAGATCCGTTTCACTCGCCTTGTGCTCTTAGTTGAAAGTGATCTTAGACCGATCGGACACTTTCTTCTCGGGATTTGTTCTGTTGTGAAGCCGATAGCATAGATAAGATTGATAGTTTTAGGGTTTACAATTGATGTTTGATAAACTTCTCTTTTCTCCCTTACCCTACCCTCTCTTTGCTTTCCGTGAATGATCCATTTTTATTTTCTTTGTTTGCCTTTTATTTAAATCGCGACCCATGAGAGCTAGATCAAAGAATTCAAGTCAAATCTGATTGTCAACAACTTTTGCAACTACCGAACAAGTTCAGGAACCCCCTGTAAGGTAACAGAGCAGTCCATATCGAAATCTATTCCAGAAGTGGAAAAGAGTGAATTGCCATTCGACCCAACTCTGTAACTCGCACCTTGGATAACCAACTAGATCCTAAAGATGAGTGGGATCAGTCCCGTGGGTGTCTCCGGAGCTTTCCTTGCCTTCATCCTTTTTCCCGGGTTGTGCATGAAAGCCGGACCAACACCTAATTGGCGCTAGAAGGAGGGCCACGTAACATCTGCTCTTAGTGCACTTGAGTTGAGAAATCCGACTGTATGTGGAACTGTAAAACTGTATTTTATCCAAAGTCTGGTAGCCAATTTTCCCTCCTCCTCAACCAACACCTAATTGGCGCTAGAAGGAGGGCCACAGAACATCTGTTCTTAGTGCACTTGAGTTGAGAAATCCGACTGTATGTGGAACTGTAAACCGTATTTTATCCAAAGTCTCGGTAGCTAATTTTCCCTCCTCCTCACCCAACACCTAATTGGCGCTAGAAGGAGGGCATGAACTCGGTTCAAGTATTGTAAGGGCATAAAAACAACATTTGAAGGACCCACAAGAACTCCAGTTGCTTTTATAAATTGTCATTTTAAATTGCTTAAATTGTCGCTTTTAAATTGTCAATGCATTTTTGAAAGTTGTCATGCAGTTTTTAAAATTGCCAGAGAAGGCCTTAAGTTCAGTGGTTTGTTAAGAACAGTTCTATCATCACTTGCAGTTATCCAATTACAAATCATAACATCACTGTCAGCCAAGTATTAATGGCAAATTGGTTGGGCTCCACCGCTTTGAACATTCCGGGTATAGCCCATGACCTGCCCGTAAGTCCGTAAAGGTACCTCCCTAGGTACAAACATGATGGGACAAGAACCGCAGAAGAACATCTCGCTAGCTTTTAAAAATGCTTTAAGATTGTTGAATATACAAAGATGAAGATGTTGCCTCGCAGATTGTTCCCGTTCACTCTCCAGGAGGGAGCTTATGACCGGTTTTTAAACCTCACCAAAGAATTCCATTACTAGTTGGGATGATCTAGAGAAAGCTTTTATATCACAGCTCGGTGAAGTGATAGATCCCAAGATTTTATATCAAGCAATTTTCCAAAGATCAAGAGAGAGTCGGGAGAAACCGTCGTGTCTTTCAATATGAGGTTCCAAAGAGCTTACGGTAGAATGATCGGCCATTACATCCCAAATGCAAATCTGGCCTTAGAAATCTACAAGAATGCATTGGATTCGGTGACCTCTATTTTCCTCAAGAGAGACATTAATATCACAACCCTGGCAGGGGCTTATAAAGAAGCCTTAATTCTTGAAAGACAATTAGGGCCTCAAATTCTGAGCAGTCCTTTGATATCCTATGTTACACAAAACATGCCTGCTCCGCACTCCCATTCCACATCATGAGTTAGTGCCAACATGTCATGCTCTACCCAAGGAGACTCCGTTAATTGTGACATCCACTCAACATGTGCAAAATACAGAGAAAAGTTCCGACAAATTCAAAGTGGAAGTGCTTGAACCGAACAGCTGAGATCCGGCACCACCCAAATCAAGTTTTTCCCCGGTGAGTTAAATTTTCCTAGAGATCAAAGAAATATTGATATTTCTAGTTCACCCAAAAATAGTACAACCAGGGTTTCGTATTCTCGTCACTTTTCCCGAAGAGACAGAAAGTCTTGTACAGTACTCCGTGGATGAAATGCAAGATTTTCAACAGCTCAAAATGGACAGCTATGACTTGAAATGTGAGAGTCCGTAACTTAATAATGATCCTTCCTCATCGTAGGATGATGAAAGTGAGATTCAATCTCACTATGCGTAAGTAACCGAGGAGGATAGCATCATTGAGGATATGAGGGAACTTAAAGCCGACATCACCCTCTATGAACCGCCTCGCATTGTTGGACAAAACATTAACTTGATTGAGGCTTACTTTGGACCACCTGTTGAATTTCAAGAAAAGGAGGAAAAGGTAGTAAATATGAATGTGGTCACCCAACTTGGAATTGATGAACTGTCTCAACATAAGCCTCGCAACTTCGAACATAATGTCAAAGAGGAGGCTATAAACTGTGTTGATGCAGATATTGGAGTTTATGATTTGGCAACTGAAAAGGTGAGAACAATTATAGCCCTAATCAATAACAACAATGATGTTTGGACATTGCACATTGATGAGGTTAAGTCTAAGCAAGGCTCGAGTGAAAAGGAAAATTGTAAGCATTCTCCTAGAGGGATAAAAATTGAAGTCCCGGATATTGAAGCAGTGCAAGGAACCACAAAATGTTCAAGTTGTTAAGAACCAGGGCATACAGATAAAACATGATTTCTTTCAGCTGTCACATCATTTTGAAAATGTGGTGGTCCTGGTCTCGTCAAGGTTTTAAAGTATTTGATCCCCGGGGTTTTTTACATTCAAATTCTTTTGAAAGAACTCGCAAACCCTTTAATTAGAAGCATAAACATGTTATCATATGATTTGTTATTATATGATTTGTTTAATTTGAAGGAGTTGCAGATTTGTTTTTCAAATGGGACAGGGAAGACAGTAAACCCAAGTCTTTCCCATATAGCAAATTTTTGAAGCACAGTCTGAGTGCATTTCGTCAACAGGACTCGAAAGGTAATTTTTTTTAAATTACTTGCATGGTCAAAATTTTTTAAAGCACCATTTCTCTCGCTTTCCCAACTCGCCGCATTTTTTGAGTATGAAGGGAAGTTGTAACATATGTATGCATTGTAAATAAGCTTTGAAGTTTTTCAGCTTTTATTTCTTTGTCAGTGCAGTTTTTATTTCAATGTCTCGTGCGCTTTAATCTGTTTCAGCTTAATTTTAATGCTCGCAGCTTTAATTTATTTGTTTTTCAGCTTTATTTCTTTGTCGTTGCGCTTTTATTTTTAAATGTCTCGTACAGTTGCGCTTTTTCGCTTTTCTTTAGTTGTTTTTCGCTTTAGCTTGTGCGCTTTATTTCTTTTGTCAGTGCTTTTTATTTCCTTTCTTTGTCTTTTTATTTTAGCTTGCTTTTATTTTAGTCTGTACAGTCTTTTCTTTATTGCATTTCTTTTTCTTTGCTGTCTTGTACAGTTGCAGTTTAATTTATTTCAGTTGCAGTTTTTATTTGCTTCAGTTCTTTTTATTTCTTTTATTGCCTGTACAGTTTTTATTTTCTTCCCTATTTTTCTTTTTCTTTGCTGTCTGTACAGCTGTGCTTTGCATCCTTTGTAAATAGCCTTGCAGTTTGTTTTATTCCTTTGTCTCGTACTGTGCTTCTGTTTAGTTTATTTTATTTGCATCTATGCGCTTTTATTTTGTTTTGCTTTAAAGCTCGTGCTCGTCCTTGGAAGCCTCGTACAAAGTCCTTTGGCTTCTAAAATTTTCTGTCCTTTGCCTTTCGCCTCGAGCAATCAATGAAAAGTCACCGCTGAAAATTGTTTTATTCTTAGTCGATAAATCCTCAATCCAATGCTCCCATTCTCGTTCATTATTCTAATTGAGATAGTCTCGCTTGCATCGAACTCGTGGAACTATTTTGTTATCCAAGATGAAGGTAGAGAGATGATTGGATCTTGTGTCTTACTTGCCACAGCTTGTTTTAATGATAGAAAAACTCGTTATGCCGTTTAGTTGGAGGAACTCCTGGGGAATCCAAGAAAAGTCAAGTTATAAGAGGGGACTATGGTTCATGCAATTATTTGGGTGTCACTAGAGGCTATCAATGCCTAGACTGAAATAGTTCCAGATTGATCAAATATTAAAAGAAAATTGTAATTTCTCTAAGGTCTTCCAGATAGTGATATATTTCAAAAAGAAGAGAGATAAAAAAAAGAGAGATAAGAAAAGAGAAAAAAAAAAAAAAAAAAAAAAAAGAGTTATATGATCAAAAGAGGCAGCCAATATTAGATTCTGCCCTACAGTTGTAAATTGGGTCGTGTAAATCTAAAGGGTAACTCTGTCTAGGCCTGTAAAAAGCTAAACTAGTAAACGGAGCTCTACTCGGTTTCCCCTTTTACAATCTAGAAAAGTTGATTAATCCAAGTTTATCATTCAATTCAGTCATCCTTGAAGAAAGTTCTATACCTTTGTAATTGCACATCGTAAATCTTCCTTGAAGTAATCCAACCAAGGATGTCCTTGGGAAATTTTAACAACTTGCAGCTAGTAGTCAATTTATTGTGAAGAATGCCCGTGGCAAGGCATGATGCATGGTCTTTTTGTTTTGAAACCGGAGTCTTGGGTTCTAAAATAGTGCTACTATTTTACCCGCAGATATCGCCATTTGTTGATAAGCAACACACCCCCACTGAAAAATGAGATTCCATCCTTAGAAAATTATGAACTTCCATTTTTGCAAGTAGGGACCCTCTTGGTCATTTTCAGGTTTTAAATCCAAATTTGCTTGCCTCCTTTTTAAAGTTGTGCTTTTTCTTGCATTCTAGCCGTGTTATCCAAGAATTCACTTTTTACATGCTAGAATCATTCATGCACAAGCAAAATCTTGCACCGGTACCGAGAAAATCCGTAAAACAGCTTGCATAATTCACCGAAAAATCAAACTTTCCATTTTTGGTAGTGTCGCGATATCGCGACACTTCCATTTTTCGGAAATGTCGCGATATCGCGACGGTAAGTCAAAATGCAGCTAAGTGCCGTAAAGGTCGCGATTTTCACGACATGTCGCGAAATCGCGACGCTTTTGGGAGAGAGAAGCAAGTCGGACGGAGGGCGCGATTTTGTGACATGTCGCGAAATCGCGACATGTCGTATTTTCGCGCAGGAGAGAGAAAATGGGCCGCAGGATGAAAAATCGGCTAAGTCGAAACATGTTCCAAAATCGCGGTCAACGCGGTCAACGCATGCAGGTAAGGGAACTGTCGCGATATCGCGACGTGTTCTAGAATCGCGGCTGAAAATCAAGAAGCGTACGGAGGCCATGAAGGGTCGCGATTTCGCGAAATCGCGACATGTCGCGTTTTCGCGGCCGACGAGGGAGGAAGTTGCCGATGCTCTGGTAGGGTCGCGATTTCGCGACATGTCGCGAAATCGCGACATGTCGCAGAATCGCGGCAGGAGAGAGAAAGTCATAGTTGACCTGAAAGTGCATTCCGGCGGGAAACGTAAGGCTTCTCGGGGTAGCGACACGTGTCAAAGCGTGAATGGGACAAACAGAGTCCGACATGCAAGCTTATTTTGCGGATTTAATCTGTTTTTAATGTTTTAAGCTTCTGATTTAATTAAAATGCTAATCTAATGCATCTTTTTGTCTTTCATGCAGGATTCCACCTGGCACTTACGGGACAACCGGGAAAGACCATAAAGGCAAAGATAAAGTGCGGATTTAGTCAAGGACCGCCATGCTAGAAGAGAGGCTGCCGGTAAATGCATTTAATGGAGATTTATTGCAGAATTGATAGCATGGAGACCATTTCAACTCAGAGATGGATTTACGGAGATCAAATTGATGGAGAAGTGGTGACTCATCCGGCTCACCAGCAGAATTAACGGAAGCATTTATTTGCAGATGCGAATGAATGCAAGTTGCATTTTATTTTATCTTCTCCATTTATGGCAACTGATCGCACGTATTTGCCGAAGGGTTAAGTTCTATCCGGACTTTGATTTTTAAATGGATTTTTATTGTAAAACCCGGGTCCTAGGGTTTAAGTGCGATAAGATTTAGGGTTTGAGCAAGATATTTTGGAAAAGATCAGTGGTCTCGTCCCGAGTCTATAAATACAAATTCTAAATGTAATCGCAGGAGGCGGAGACTTAGAAATAAAGGCTTATAAGCAATTTCTTGCAAATTTTGTGAAATCCTTTGTTTCTCGGACTTGGAGTTGATGTGCTTTAGCTTTTCTCTGATAGCATGGCCAGGAGCCTAATCTTTTGCAGAGTGTGATAAGTGTATTTTCTTTTGTTATCCGTTCCATTTAAAGTTTGTTAGATATATGTCAGTAAATCGCCATTGTCAAGATTAAATATGCCGTTAGGCTTCAGCTTGTTCTATTGTCTCGCTAGGGGAAATTACAGATTTGAGGTGTAAGTTTGTTCTAATTGCTCTGTCTTCACTCGTGCGAGCTAGGCCGCCGGTGAAAGATACCAGCTTTAACCAACTGCCCTTGGATTTATGATTTTCTCGCTAGATCCGTTTCACTCGCCTTTGTGCTCTTAGTTGAAAGTGATCTTAGACCGACCGGACACTTTCTTCTCGGGATTTGTTCTCGTTGTGAAGCCGATAGCATAGATAAGATTGACAGCTTGGGTTTACAATTGATGTTTGATAAACTTCTCTTTCTCGCCTTACCCTACCCTCTCTTTGCTTTCCGTGAATGATCCATTTTTATTTTCTTTGTTTGCCTTTTATTTAAATCACTGACCCATGAGAGCTAGATCAAAGAATTCAAGTCAAATCTGATTGTCAACAACTTTTGCAACTACTGAACAAGTTCAGAACCCCCCGTAAGGTAACAGAGCAGACCCATATCGAAATCTATTCCGTAAGTGGAAAAGAGTGAATTGCCATTCGACCCAACTCGGTAACTCGCACCTTGGATAACCAAACTAGATCCTAAAGATGAGTGGGATCAGTCCCGTGGGTGTCTCCGGAGCTTTCCTTGCCTTCATCCTTTTCCCGGGGTGTGCATGAAAGCCGGGCCAACACAGTGCAAATCAGTTGCAACTCCAATTGGACATGGGATCCAATTGAGCAAGGAAGACAGAGCACCAAAGGTTGACATGACCAATTACAGAAGCATGGTCAGGAGTTTGATGTTTCTCACTAACACAAGGCACGATATTCAATATGTTGTTTCTCTAGTTTCAAGGTTTATGGCAAGTCCATCTGAGCTGCATTTACAAGCAACTAAAATAATCTTAAGGTATGTAAAAGGTACATTGGATTTTGGAATCCATTATCACAAATGTAATTCTATGAAATTAGTTGGCTTCAGTGACAGTGATTGGGGCAACAATATAGATGATAGGAAATATACATCAGGGAACTATTTTAGTCTAGGATCAGGACTAATAACTTGGAGTTCCAAGAAGCAAACTGTTGTAGCATTGTCATCTACTGAGGCTGAGTATATAGCCATCACTCATGCTAGTACTCAATCCCTATGGTTGAGAAAAATCCTTGAAGAGATTGGAGAAATTCAAAGTGGTCCAACTCGACTGTATTATGATAATATCAGTGCCATTCAGTTGGCATACAATCCAATCCACCATAGCAGATCAAATTTTTTTGATATGGAGTATCACTTCATTCGAGACATGGTGGAACAACAGATAGTTGAGCTGAAATATTGCAGCACTTTGGATAACATTGTAGATATCTTCACCAAAGGCATGGCTAAAGCTCAATATATAAAGTTGAGAGATTGTATAGTCAGTCCTCTCCACTTTATGGGGGAGAATGTTGGAAGTTAAAAAGGGTTTTACTAGAAAATGGGGGTAAAAATGTTTTTACAACTGTAAGCTTTGGATCTTACCTTTTACCTTCATGGATGACAGCTGACTCAACAGGATTGGATGGCATGGACGACAGGGAGTTAGACTCCTAAGTTAATTTTTCCTTTCCTCCCTATTATTCCTCCTTCCCTAAAGTATCTATATTATGGTTATTAATCTAGTATTTAAGATTTGTAACCGAGGGTTTGAATAATGAATTTTGTCACATTTTTTCATTATGTTTAATAATCTCTAGCTCCTAACTTTGTGCCATTTCATTTCCAATAATTATTACAAAGAAACATATAGCATATATCTTCACTAATCCACTTTAAAAGGAAACCTTTGAGTATCTTCAAGGAAAAATGGGAGTAAGACTCCCACCCTAGCATTAACCACCTCAAGAGAAGGTGGGGGAGGGGCTAAGTGAAGAGGCTCATTATTAGCCCCAAGCCCCAAAGGTGACCCTTTGCCATTGATGTAAAATGGGGAGAGATTTGAGCAAGGGGGAGATATTTGGTAATTGAGTAAAAAGGAGAGAGCATTGAGCCAAGGGGAGCAATGTCCTAGGGGAGTATAACAAAGGAAAAGTCAAATTTTTGGTAAAAAGAATTTGGATTGCCATCAATGACAAAGGGGGAGATTTTTGAACATTTTGAGTCATTAAGTCAAAGTTGTCATTGATGTCAAGGAATGAAGTCATCATTGATGTCAAGGAATATTTCAAAGAACAATGCAAAGGTTAAAAGCAAAAGAGTTTCATAATATTTTTAATATTATGTGGAAGCATAAGTTAGAAGGTTTTTCATAAAAACTCAAGGAATTTTTTTGCAAAGCTAAAGGAAGGTTTAATATTTTTTATAAAATATTTAAATTCAATTTGAATTTAAATTTTATAAATAAATATTATTTATACAAAGTTGTGCAATGAGAGAAGGCCTTAATAAACCAAAGGGTTTTAAAAAATTAATTTATAAAATTTAAATTCAAATGAATTTAAATAATTTATAAATTAATAAGTCACGAGGAAAATAAAAAGCACCGATGTCTAAAATTTAGAAGGTAATTCGAGCACTAATGTATATGCATGAGGAAGAAATCAATATATAAATCTATGCCTTAAAGGCATTAACACTTATCATTTTGCTTAATCAAATTAATGTGTGCAATTGTGTTGAGAACTTGTGTGGAAAAGACAAGCTAATTTTGTTTTTTAGTGCCAGTGAATAAGGTTTAAAGGGAAAAACACCAAATTGCCAAGCGCTAACTGGGTAGCATGGCCTAGTGGTAAGAGGACAATGGTTAGAGTGCTTGGGTGCTAGGTGACCTGCATTCAAAACACAACGACAATATTTTTGGTGGTTTTGTTTGTGTTCAAAGCGCCAAAGGAAAGGTGCATGTTTTTTGCTAGGCAAGGTGGGAAGCCTTTTGGAGCACATGGTGCCCTTCACTCTCCAAGAGAGTGCCTAGCTTGTGTGGCAGTTGGAGCCATGAATAGGGCGTTGGTTAAGGTTACGTTGTGAATTCAATTCCCTCCAAGGCCAAGTTCTTGAGAAGACTTATTGAGCAGAGTGGACAAGTTCTGTGTGGACTTGTTAAGCAGATTTGAGGTAAGTCTTTGAGAAGACTTATGGACAGATTTAGTGTGAGCTTTTGTGGAAGATTACAATACAGATCTTGAGTAGATTTGGATAAGTTCTTAAGAGGACTTATTAAGAAGATTTGACAAGTTCTAGAGAGGACTTGTGGAGAGATTAGTGTGAGCTTTTGAGGAAGCTTACAAGGTAGATTTGAGACAAGTCTTGAGTAGACTTGAGAGCAGAGTTGAGTGATTGATTTGTTCAAAACTTGAGTTAAGGTTCAGGATAGATCCAGCAGATTTGATTTGAGAATGAGTCAAGCTTTGAGTTAAGGCTTGAGGATAGATATTGAGAATATATTTGTGCCAGACCGAAGGACTGTGTTTAGTGTAGATCAAAGGACAAATATTGAGGATAAATTTTGGTGCAGATTTGAGGATAGGTTTATGCCAGAAAAAAGATAGAGATTGAGCAGAGTTGTACTAGAATGAAGGACTGTGTTTAGTGTAGATCTAGGATAGATATTTGGAGGTGACAGAGTACAGAGGATAGTAGTCTCTAGTGGATAGAGATCCACTAGCCAGGGTAGTTAGGACAAGTCTTCTAAGTGGGGACAAGAGTCTTTAGTGGAGAGAGATCCACAAGCTAGTGCAGTGGAGGCAGTAGTATTCTAGAAGATCACCAACCAAAGCAACAGGAGAAAGGAGATATCCTATAGATAGAGATACACAAAATTGATTTAGGGGATTGATATATCCTTTGTACAGAGGTCCATAAACATTGTAGGTAAATGATTCCCAAGAGAATTTATTTGAGAAAAAATTATAAGAAATATTTTCTCTATGGAGTAACCCACATTGGGTGAACCACGTAAAATCATGTCTCTCATGTGTGTGATGCTTTGTGTGATGTTTACTGCTTTAATATTTATGATGCTATTATTTGGATTAAAAACAAAAAGTTTTATTGTATACTATTCACCCCTCCTCTCAGTATAAGAACATGTTCTTCAATATCTTTGTATTAAAATATAAATATTTTAACGCTTCTTTTGCCAAGTCCTACACTGATTCCTAACACTGACTCTTGACATTAATGACAACACAACTAACTCAAAATTTCTAATAATCTACCCCTTTGTCATTTATGGCAACCATTTTTTTGTGACCAAACCTTTTTCTCTTTCAAAACTACTCCCCATGAGAAATTGCTCCCCCTAACTAAATTTTCTCCCCCCAACTCAAACCTCTCCCCCTTTGACATCAATGGCAAAGGGCAACCTTTGGGTCTTGGGGCTAAGAATGAAACTCTTAGCTTATCCCCTTCCACACCTCCTCTCTTGAGGTGGTTAATTATGGGGTGGGAGTATCCATACTCCTAGCATACACTGATATTTACCTTTGTCCACCTTCTTCCTCAATTGATCCTTTTGATTCCTCTGACTATTCTTGTTCCTTCTTGTCTCTGGATTTTTTTCTCTACACCACTTTGCTATATGCCCATAATTATTGTACTAATAACACTTAATGTTGTTATTAATTAAAGGTAAAAATATCTTAGGGTTTCTCCTGGTGAAGCCATATCCATTCCTGTCATGAACCCTACAATTTACTACCTTGTGACCAAATTGATTACAAGAGTAGGAATACCCTTGAAAGAAATGTTTGTTTCTAAAATTCCCATATCTATCTTTCATGTGTCCTACACTATGTAGCCTTATACCCAAACCTATGACATGAGAAGCATCATCCATTGAAACTACCTTATCTTGATCCCATTGGTCTCTTAGTATCTTTTACCCTGTGTTGCTTCCTGTTCCATATGTTCCTTATTTGTGCATTGTTACTTTCCTTATTGAACTTTTTATTGTTCAACTCTTCCTTAGAAGTCTCACTTTCTCTTTCACTCTCTTCTTCTGAAGCTTATTCTTCTTTGGATCTTGAGATTGACTCCTTTCCTTGTTTTCTTTGTACCTGTTCAAAACCAAGACCTATCTTGTTTGATGAAGATCTTTGTACCTTGATAATATTATCCAATTTCTTTGAGCTTATCCCAAAATTGTGTATCTTGTCCTTAGACTCTTTTACTTCCTTCCTTAGTAAAGCTACTTCATGCTCTAACCTTTCACATTCTAAAACCTTAGCCTCTAACCTCTATTTAAATTTTCTTGTCTTGGCTATTGAGTTGGTTAGATATTCTATAAGCTTTCCTTTCTCTTCATCACATTCTTGAAATTGAAGCTTGAGTTTTGAGTTCTAATTTCTTACCTTCCTTAGTTCCTTAAGAATTGAAATAAGTTCACCCTCAAGATCAACTTATCCTTCCTCTGATTCTTCTTCTATTTCTTTGCCTTTAGAATCATATTCATTCATTTCTGATTTATCTTTAATAGAAGCACTTCCTTCTTCTTTTATTGCCATAATAAGACTTTCCTCTTCTGGACCTTCAAGTGTATCTTCATATTCATCATCACTAAAATTGAATCCATTATTTGTACAACTATCTTCAAGATGACCAAATTTACCACATCTAAAACACTTGAGAATTATTGGTGACCTGTTTCTAACCACTTATTTTTCTTCTGCTAGAAATAGAATTTCATCTTCATCATTGTTTGAGGAACTTTCATCACTATAAATTGAACTCTTACCTACCTTTTTTGCATAGAAAAATTTCTTATGCCTTTGGAATAATTTCTTTCCTTTATTGTTTTGTTCATCCCTGCTTTTCTTTTGGTACCTGTATTTTCCTTTTTCCCTGTTCTTATAATCCTATTTTTCTTCATCATTGCTATTTCTAGCCTCTAGAAAATCAGATGCATAGTGACCATATTTTCCACAATTGAAACATCTAACTGATTTCGTACCTTTATGTTGGAAATTTTGAGTAGAGTTGTCATTAATGTCAAGAGTGAGTGGTCATTGATGTCAAGCTTTCAACACCAGTCAGTGGCAGTTTCAGTGGGTAGCATCAGTTTCAGGTTCTTCAATAAGTGCAAAATGATTGTCCATCTTCATTTGATCAAGACCCAGTTCTAGGAAATCAGATGAGGTCCAAAGGGCAAAGAAGAGGCCCAGGAAAATAATATTATAATAGTTAATTATAATATTAAAAAGGAAATTTAAATTAATTATAAATTAATTTATTAATTAATTTAATTAACTTTCATGTTACTTAAGTTTTATTATAAGTTAATTTTAAATTTAATTATAAATTAGTTTTTATTAATTTAATAAACCCTAAAAAGGGTTATAAAGCAAAGTTTATAAATCGAATTTAAAATTTGATTTGAAGTGCCTATGTGTTATAACATCAAGACACTATGTATATATGAAGGCAAAACCTTTGCCTTAGTCCCTTATGCAATTTATTCGAATACCCCTAAGTTTGAAAACAAGCATAGAAAGGACGCAACATTTTTGCATTGAAAAGTATTTGAGGTAGAGGAACAAACAAATAGGAGCTAGGCTCCTCTCACCTTGCACAAGCACCATGTAGCGTAGTTGGTGATGGTGGAAGGAGTTAAGATGCTTGCTGGTAGGGAGGATGTAGGTTTGAATCCCGTAGGGTTCACATTTTGCAAAGAAGGAAGGTCGTCATTTTTTGGAAGTGGTGCCAATGAGGAGATAAATGGGGGCAAGCACCTTCCCCTCCTCGTGGGAGTACCTAGCCCATGTGGTGGGCTAGCACCTTGGTAAGGCACTCGGTATAGAGGCTTCATGGTCAAAACCCATCGAGGCCCTTTTAGTGGTTGAGACAAAGGTATGCGCTGATGATTGTTGGGTTTGTTGCTTAATTTGGAATGTGCTAAGGTTGAAGGAAAATAAAAAATATTTTTATGTGCCTAAGGTTGAAAAATATTTTTTTATGGTTTGTAAGATTTAATTTTTACCTAAATTAAAATTGGTTATTAAGTGTTTTGAGGGAGATAAAAGGTTAAGCAATTATTATTTCCAAAGAGTTATTTTTTAAATTTTGATTTATTAAATTGGAGATTATAAGGAGCATTTTGAGTGATTATTTTTATGTGTAATTTGATGATTGCTAATTTCAAGGAGTAATAAGGTGTATTTGGGATTGATTATTTTTGTGTTTGAAAAATATTTTGAAAGAGATTTAGTGTGATATTTTGTCATCTAACCATAGAAATTTGCAAAGAGAAAAATTGTGATTGAGACAGGTTTTCTAAGGGCACTTCTACATAAAACAAAAGGTATGGGCACATCTTCCTAGTGAGTGATTGTTGAATGTTGTGAATGCAAAGTTGGAGTGAAAAGGATTATTTGGTAAGCATGAAGAACACAAGCTTATACTGAGAGGGGGGTGTGAACAATATAAGACCACTTTTTAACTTTTTCCTTTTACTTCAAAAAGAAATGCAATGAACCAATAGCAAAATCAAAGTAGTTATCAAACCAGTGTACAAGTCATCACACAATTGAGACACCAATATAACATGGTTCACCCAAGGTGGGCTACTCCACAGAGAAAATATTTCACTAAATTTTCTCAATCAAATCCTTTGGGAATCCTTCCCAATTACAATGTTTATGGAATTCTTATCCAAAGGAGAATCCTTCCCCTAATCAAATATTTATGAGCCTCCTACCCAAAGGAGGTGTCCTATCCCACAAAGAAGTATTTATGAGCCTCCTACCCAAAGGAGATGTCCTATCCCCCAAAGCTCTAGAAATGATACTTCAGAAGATCACTACCTCTTCTACCACTAGCAGGTGGAACTCCTTTCCACAGAAGACATCATGTCCTCCTTGCTCTGGCTCTAGAGACTTCTATCCTCACTGATCACCTCCACAACTGCTCATCAAAACTTGTACTAAACATAGTCAGTCAGTCCAACACAAGTCCTCTCAAAATATATCACAAATCTACACCAAACTCAGTCCTCTAGTCCAGCACAAATCTTCTCTCAAATCTCTATCAGATCTATCCCAAGCTTAAGCCAAAAGATTGAAAAAATCAATCATAACTGCTCACAAGTCTCCACCAAGACTTCATAAAATTTGTCCACAAGTTCTTCAATAATAACCTGTCCAAATCAGTCTACAAGTTATCCACAAGAAATCGTCTAAATAAGTCCACAAGTTCTCCACAAGAACCTCTCCAAATCAGTCCACAAGTTCTCCACAAGTTCTCCACAAGAACCTGTCCAAATTTTTCCTAGCAACCTCACCAAGAACTTGCCCAAATCAGCTCAAGCAAGTCTACCAAGAAACTTGCCCAATGTGAACACACAAAGAGAATTGTTAGAGACCCAATGTGTTTCATCCAATCATATCAAATCAATCTCATAGAAGCATAAAGAGAATTGTTAGAGACTCAATATGTTCTATCCTTCAACTTTCAATCTCAACTCAAATCAATATCATAGAAGCATAAAGATAATTGTTAGAGACTCAATATGTTCTATCCTTCAACTCTCAATCTCAACTCAAATCAATCTCATAGAAGCATAAAGAGAATTTTTAGAGACTCAATATGTTCTATCCTTCAACTTTCAATCTCAACTCAAATCAATCTCATAGGAGCATAAAGAGAATTGTTAGAGACTCAATATGTTCTATCCTTCAACTAAAAAACAAACTCTTTCTCAAATCAGAATAAATATAGAAGTAGTATACTTTCACAAGATCTTGAACCATGACCCAACAATTGTCAATAATGCAATATCAAGGAATCAAATCCTCCAACATAGAACCATAACTTGCTATCAAACCCTAGCCAAGTTAGTTTTCAAGAACTCAAAGCAATATCTCTCTAAGCATCAAAAAGGGGTTCAAGATATTTCCAACTTCTCTCAAATGGGAATGCTCAACTTAACCACACAACCAAGTTTATCAAGCAAAGTATAACTTGATAAAATCAAATCTCAAAGGAGCAAGCCCAACTCATGTATCAAGTAAAGCATAACTTGATCAACTCAATCTCAATGGAAGCAATCTCAAAACCAAACTCTCAACAACCAAAAAAATCAATTAGGGTTTCAACAACTTATAGCAATGGCATAAGATTCTCACTCAAAAACACTAAAGCAAACTTCAAATGCTTCCACTCTCATAAACCAAAATTATGCAATAACTCATAAAATCATCATGATCTCATAATGCATAATCAATACTTCCACTTTCAGAAAATAAGATCCACTCCAAATAAGGAAACTTAAGTTAATCCTTTTCACTCCAAACTTATTTTCAAAAAACCATCAATCAATAATAACCATGGAAGAATGTGCCCATACCTTTACTTTGATGAAGAAGGAGAACTCAAAATATGTCACAACACTAACTCTCAATTTACCACAAATTAGAGTTAGCAACAATGGAATAATGCACAATGATAAGAGTCCTAATAACACCTTATCACTCCAACTCATCAATAATCAAAACTCACAAATATACATATCAAAAATATTCCTTTACACCTTATAACTCCTACTTAATATATCACAAAATAACTTCAACCTCAAAAATAATTACAAGAGAATATCCACTCAATAACTCCAAAGGCTTTCTAACCCCAATATGACATTAAGCACAATTATTCCTTAAACCATTATAACTCCTAAAATAAATTTACTTCTAAACGCATTTACCATATAAAAATTAAGCATAAATAATAACAATGTCAAAGCAATATTTCTATTTAACCTTATACCTCAATCCAATTACCAACAATAATTGCCAAGTCAAATCAAATATTCCACATTATCAACAAAAGATTTTCCTTGGCCAAAAATCAATTCTCCAACCTTAGGAGAAGTGTGGAGACACCAACATAAGTGCCAAAGCACTTCCTCCATCAAACTTGTGGCCCAAAGCAACTACTGTACCACGTACACAATAATATGCGACCAAAAATGAAACATGCCCAATGCGGATCGATCTCGACACCTCTACCTAGTGAGCACCTTTGCTCCATTGCATCTGTAGTTGGAGCACAAGTACCCAATGAAACTCTCAAGCACAACTCATCGTTTTACCTTCCATTTGCTTGCAGAGATTAAATACAAACATATTTGTCTTCCTCATAGGCTGTGACACAAAAAAAAAAAAAAAAAAAAAAAAAAAAAAAAAAAAAAAAACAAACGAGGCGAAATAATGCCCAATAGTACACTCAATCAGAATCCTTTGGGAATCCTTCCCAATTACAATGTTTATGGAATTCCTATCCAAAGGAGAATCCTTACCCTAATAAAATATTTATGAGCCTCCTTCCCAAAGGAGATGTCCTATCCCCCAAAGAAGTATTTATGAGCCTCCTACCAAAAGGAGATGTCCTATCCCCCAAAGCTCTAGAAATGATTCTTCAAAAGATCATTGCCTCTTCATCTACTAGTAGGTGGAACTCCTTTCCATAGAAGACATCATGTCCTCCTTGCTCTGGCTCTAGAGACTTTTGTCCTCACTGATCACCTCCATAGCTGCTCATAAAAACCTATACTAAATATAGTCAATCGGTCCAACACAAGTCCTCTCAAACTCTATCACAAATATGCACCAAAATCAGTCCTCTGATCCAGCATAAATCTGCTCTCAAATCACTGTCAGATCTATCCCAATCTTAAGCCAAAATCTTGAACAAATCAATCACAACTGCTCACAAGTCTCCACCAAGACTTCATCAAATCTATCCACAAGTTCTTCAACAAGAACCTATCCAAATCAGTCCACAAGTTCTCCACAATAACCTAAATAAGTCCACAATTTCTCCAGAAGAACCTATCCAAATCAGTCCACAAGTTCTCCACAAGAACCTACCCAAATTTGTCCTAGCAAGCTCACCAAGAACTTGCCCAAATCAGCTCAAGCAAGTTTACCAAGAAACTTGCCCAATGTGAACACGCAAAGAGAATTGTTAGAGATCCAATATGTTCAATCAAATCATATCAAATCAATCTCATAGAAGCATAAAGAGAATTTTTAGAGATTCAATATGTTCTATCCTTCAACTTTCAATCTCAACTCAAATCAATCTCATAGAAGCATAAAGATAATTTTTAGAGACTCAATATGTTCTATCCTTCAACTCTCAATCTCAACTCAAATCAATCTCATAGAAGCATAAAGAGAATTTTTAGAGACTCAATATGTTCTATCCTTCAACTTTCAATCTCAACTCAAATCAATCTCATAGGAGCATAAAGAGAATTGTTAGAGACTCAATATGTTCTATCCTTCAACTCAAAAACAAACTCTTTCTCAAATTAGAATAAATATAGAATTAGTATACTTTCACAAGATCTTGAACCACGACCCAACAATTTTCAATAATGCAATATCAAGGAATCAACTCCTCCAACATAGAACCATAACTTGCTATCAAACCCTAGCCAATTTAGTTTTCAAGAACTCAAAGCAATCTCTCTCTAAGCATCAAAAAGGGGTTCAAGATATTTCCAACGTCTCTCAAATGGGAATGCTCAACTTAACCCCACAACCAAGTTTATCAAGCAAAGTACAACTTGATAAAATCAAATCTCAAAGGAGAAAGCCCAACTCATGTATCAAGTAGAGCATAACTTGATCAACTCAATCTCAATGGAAGCAATCTCAAAACCAAACAACTCAATTAGGGTTTCAACAACTTATAGCAATGGCATACGCTTCTCACTCAAAAACCCTAAAGTAAACTTCAAATTCTTCCACTCTCATAAACCAAAATTATGCAATAACTCATAAAATCATCATGATCTCATAATGCATAATCAATACTTCCACTTTTAGAAAATAAGATCCACTCCAAATAAGGAAACTTAATTTAATCCTTTTCACTCCAAACTTATTTTTAGAAAACCATCAATCAATAATAACCATGGAATAATGTGCCCATACCTTTACTTTGATGAAGAAGGAGAACTCAAAATCTGTCACAACACTAAATCTCAATTTGCCACAAATTAGAGTTAGCAAAAATGGAATAATGCACAATGATAAGAGTCCTAATAACACCTTATCACTCCAACTCATAAATAATCAAAACTCACAAATATACATATCAACAATATTCCTTTACACCTTATAACTCCTACTTAATATATCACAAAATAACTTCAACCTCAAAAATAATTACAAGAGAATATCCACTCAACAACTCCAAAGGCTTTCTAACCCCAATATGACATTAAGCACAATTATTCCTTAAACCCTTATAACTCCTAAAATACATTTAATTCTAAATGCATTTACCATATAAACATTAAGCATCAATAATAACAATGTAGATTTGAGATAAGTCTTTGAGAAGACTTGTGAGCAGATTTGATTGATTGATTTGTTCAAACCTTGAGTTAATATTTGGGGTGGATCTAGAAGAGTTGATTCAAGCTTTTTTTTAAGGCTTGAGGATTGATATTGAGGATAGATTTGTGCTAGACCAAAGAACTGTGTTTAGTGCAGATCAAAGGATAGAGATTGAGGATAGATTTGTGCTAGACCGAAGGACTATGTTTAGTGCAGATCAGAGGACATATATTGAGGATATAACTGTACTAGACTGAAGGACTATGTTTAGTATAGATCAAAGGATAGATTTTGGTGCAGATTTGAGGATAGGTTTGTGCCAGACCAGAGATAGAGGTTGAGCAAATTTGTGCTAGACCAAAGGACTGTATTTAGTGTAAATTTGAGACAAAGATTTGAAGATGATAAAGTATAGAGGATGACAGTCTCCAGTGGATAGAGATCCATTATCTAGGGCAGTGAGGATAGGTGTCTTCAATGGATAGAGATCCATTAGTAGAGCAGTGGGGACAATAGTTCTTTTAGAAGATCACCAACTAGAGCAAGAGGATAAAGGAGTTCTCCTATGGATAGAGATCCATGAACTTGATTAGGGGATTGGTGTCTCCTTTGTATAGAGGTTCATAAAAATTGTAATAGGGAAAGGATTCCCAAGAGATTGATTAAGAAAATTTTAGTGAAATATTTTCTCCGTGGATTAGCCCACATTGGGTGAACCACGTAAAATTGGTGTCTCTATTATGTCTGGTGATTTATGCATTGCTTTGATTATTACTATTGATATTGCTATATTTACATTGCATAATATTGATTGGGAAAGAAAAGTAAAATGTGGTCTTATACTGTTCACCCCCTTCTTAGTATAATCTTGTGTTCTTTACTTTATTCTTTCTTGAGTCCTTGTTCCTTCTACCATAATTTGCTTCTTCATAACTGGATAACTCATTGTTTGAATTTGACTTCTTATTCTTTATTTTCTTAGTAACTTTGAAGGCTACTTCTTTCTGGGTAATAGGCTCCTCTTTTATTCTCATCTCAAAAGCTATGATAATTCCATGTCCTTCATCTCTTGTCAAAAGTTCAATATCTTTTTACTCTTCTATAGCTTAAATATTTTCACTATACCTCTTTGTGAGTGACATTAAAATCTTATCACAAACATCTTCTTCTTCAACTTGAATCCCAAGTCCTTGCATGGAGTTAACAATCTCATCCACACGAAGTAGATATGCAGCAATGTTTTCCTCTTCCTTCATATTTAGGTCTTCAAATATTCTCTTGTAATTTTGTAACTTTGTCCTTTTGACCTTTTTGTCTCCCTCATATATGCCTTTTAATTTATCCCAAATTTCCTTTGCTGATGTGCAGTGCTAACCATTATAAACTCTATTTCTCGTAAACACTTTAAAATTCCATTCATTGCATTTGAATTATTTATATGTAGGAGCTTACCATATTTATTTGTAGGTGGAGTAGTTGGTGGTATATATCCATTCTCAAATGCTTCCCATATTTCATTCCCAAGTACCATTAGGTGAATCTTCATTCTCATACTCCAAAGTACATAATCTTTCCCATCAAAAAATTATGCCTTGAAGATCCATTATGAGAATCCATCTGTGTTCTTGAGAGATTTTCCTTAAAGTTGTTGAACTATTCCAAAGGAACCCACTCTGATACCAATTGAAGAACACAAGCTTATACTGAGAGGGGGAGTGAACATATTAAGACCACTTTTTCTTTCCCAAACAATATTATCCAATATTATCAATAGAAATATCAATAGCAATAACCAAAGTAATGTAAAAATCATCACACACAATAGATACACCAATTGAACGTGGTTCACCCAATGTGGGCTACATCAACAGAGAAAATATTTCACTAAATTTTTCTCAACAAATCTCTTGGGACTCCTTCCCTATTACAATGTTTATGGACCTATATCCAAAGGAGACACCAATCACCTAATCAAGTTTATGGATACCTATCCATAGGATACACCAATCCCCTCAACTGGTTTATGGATCTCTATCCATAGTAGAACTCCTTCTCCTTTGCTCTGGCTAGTGATCCTCTAGAAGACTATTGCCTCCATTGCACTATCTTGTGGATCTCTCTCCATATAAAACTCTATCCTCACTTAGAAGATATCTATCCTCACTATACTGGCTAATGAATATTTATCCATTGGAGACTACTTTCCTCCACTCTATCACCTCCAAATATTGATCTCAACTCTATCTCAAATCTGCACTAAACACAATCCTTCGATCTAGCACAAATCTACTCAATCTCTATCTCAAATATATACTAAACTCAGTTCTTTGGTCTAGCAAAAATATGCTCAATCTCTGTCTCAAATCTACACTAAACATAGTCCTTCAATCTAGTACAAATATTATCAATCACTATCTCTAGTCTAGCACAAACCTACTCTCAAATCTACACCAAAATCTATGCTCAAATTTGTTCTCAAATATGTCCTCAAGCCTTAACACAAATCTTGACTCAATCACAAATCAACTCTGCTAGATCTGTCCTAAACATTAACTCAAGGTTTGAACAAATCAATCAAACAACTCTTCTCACAAGTCTTCTTAAATACTTACCTTAAATATTTCCACAAGTCCTCTCTAGAACTTGTTCAAACTGCTCTCAAGTCTTCACCAAGACTTACCTCAAATATGCATTGTAATTGGTGGAGAACAGATCTTGCAATAGATAGAAAACCAGAGAAACAAGAGACAACAATTTCTTATTCAATACTTTGAAAGAATTTTACAAGAATATACAGCCAAACTGTCGTTTTCCAACCCCCTCTCATTACAATCCATGGGTTTTTATCGAGGTCCCGATCCTCTGTGCTTTCACACTTCCCACGATCTACAATTGCCACTTGGAACAATTCTGGAAAGTTGCATTGATGAGACTCTAGGTGAGGTGCGCGACTGGCTGCCATACCCAACGAAATCTTCTTCTCGATCTGTTGCTTGCTGTTAGTTGCTATAAACGCGTCTCCAGATATCTTGCATGAGTGGCCAACATGCCCGTTGAAATCCTCCTTTGAAACTGTTGCTTCACTGCTGTTAACTTGCCGCGCACGAAGGGACGTCTTTATGAAAGCTGGGAGTGCGTGTCTTTCTGTTTGGTCGCGATATCGCGACATGTCGCGATATCGTGACCATTTTCTTTCTGCACCTTCTCTCTCCGTTTTGGCCGCGATATCGCGACATGTCGCGATATCGTGCCATTTTTTCTATCGGCCTCTGTTCTCCCGTTTTGGTCACGAAATCATGACATGTCACGATTTCGTGACCTTTGGTCTTCGTGCCTTTGTTTCCCCTACGGTGGTCACGATTTTGTGACCTTTGGTCTCTGTGCCTTTGTTTCCCTACGATGGTCATGATTTCCGCATTTCACGACATGTCACGATTTCATGACCTTTGGTCTCCGTGCCTTTGTTTCTCCTACGATGGTCACGATTTCGTGACCTTTGGTCTCCGCACCTCTGTTTCCCTACCTTGGGTCACGATTTCGTGACATGTCACGAAATCACGACATTTTGTCCACTGCTCCCCTATCTTCAATTTTGGTCATGATATCGTGACACTTTTTGTGTCGCGATATCATGACACATATTTTACTTGCAACACTTAGAAAAAAATAACATTGCAACACTTAGAAAAAAATAACAACAAAAAGTTTGGTTGATGCTCGATTGCTTTGCTGCCCTCGGATGCTCCTGCATCAGACACCCGGGGTGGATCGAGAAGTGATCCTCACTTCTGATCTTTGGGAGGAAGACCCAAGCGGTCAACCTCTATTTTTGATAACCAAGTTGCATCTTCTACAGGTCTGCCCTTCCACTTGATCAAATATTCAGAATATTGTTTGTTCCTTGTGCTTCTGCCTTCACGAGTATCTAATATTTCCTCGATCTCATCTTTGGTTGGGTTAGATGTTGGAATGCTCCATAATTCTATGCTTGGTGCCTCTGTACTATCTCCTTCATGGTATTCCACTAAATCTGATATGTTAAAAATAGGTGAAATGTCAAGCCCACTTGGCAATTCCACTTCATATGCATTGCCTGAATCCCATTTTTCCAGTATTCTGCATGGCCCAAACTTCTTCATCTTCAACTTGTTATAAGTTTTGGCTGGAAATCTTTCTTTTCTGAGATGGACCATGACTTCATCCCCCACTTCGAACTCTTTGAACCGCCGCTTTTGGTCTGCTCTTGCTTTATACTGAGTATTCATTTTTGTAATTTGTTTCTTCACTTCTTCATGCAGGCTTTTCATCTGTTTCATGAATTCCTCAGCCTCTGCACTGCACTTTTCTCCTTTATCTAATTTTCTCAGCTCAGAAACGTTTCTCGGACTATTTCCATATATGATTTGGAATGGAGATTTGTTTGTACTCTTATTGACAGAATTGTTGTATGCAAATTCCGCCTGCGACAAAACTAAATCCCATCCCTTGGGTTTATCTGCTATCAAGCATCTTAATAAATTACCCAGACTTCTATTTACCACCTCTGTCTGTCCATCAGTTTGTGGGTGGTATGCAGAACTGAACTTCAGATCTGTCTTCAGCTTCTTCCACAATGTTCTCCAGAAATACCCAACAAACTTTGTATCTCTGTCAGAAACTATGCTTCTTGGTAGACCGTGAAGTCGTACCACTTCCTTGAAAAATAACCCTGCAATGTGAACTGCATCACTTGTTTTCTGGCAGGGAATAAAATGTGCCATCTTGGAGAATCTGTCAACCACCACAAATACAGAGTCATTTCCCCTCTGTGTTCTCGGCAATCCAAGAATAAAATCCATGCTTATGTCCTCCCATGGCCTCTCAGGTACAGGTAACGGCTGGTATAATCCTGTGTTTTGCCTTACGCCTTTTGCCATCTGGCATATTCTGCAACTTTGCACAAACTTTTTCACATCTTGCTGAAGTTGCGGCCAGTAGTAATTTTCATTCACCAGGGCAATGGTCTTATCCCGACCAAAATGCCCAGCCAGTCCTCCGTTGTGCTTTTCCTTGATTAAGTTCTCCCGCATGGAACTCCTTGGAATGCATAATTTACTTCCCTTGAACAACATTCCATCTTGGATTAGGAAATCTAACCATTTTGTCCTGTCCACAGTAATAGGTGCCAAGCAAGCCGTCCAGGCTTCTGCAAAATCAGGATCTTCAGGATAAAGACCCTTCAGTTCTTCGAATCCTACCACTTCCACTGTCATTTCAATCAGCAGATTCTGCCTTCTACTTAAGGCATCTGCAACTCTGTTTGATTTCCCGCTCCTATGCTTTAACACAAAGGTATAGCTTTGGAGAAACTCAACCCACTTCATGTGCCTCTGATTCAGTTTTGTTTGGTTGTTGATGTACTGCAATGCCTGATGATCAGTAAATAGAACAAACTCTTTTGGCAACAAATAATGCCTCCACTTCTTTAGAGCCTGAACTATAGCATAAAATTCTTGGTCATAAACTGAATACTTTTTTCGAGCATCATTGAGCTTTTCACTAAAATAAGCAACAGGTCTGCCTTCTTGACTCAGTACAACCCCTATTGCACTGCCACTGGCATCACAGTCTACCTGAAATACTTTGTTAAAGTCTGGGAGTGCCAAAATAGGCTGTTCTGTGACCTTTTTCTTTAATGCATCAAAGCTCCTTTCAGCCCCTAAGGTCCACTTGAATTCTTTCTTATCCCCTCTCATTGTTTCTGTGAGGGGTGCACAAATGTTGCTGAAGTTTCTTATGAACTTTCTGTAAAAGTCGGCTAGACCATGAAATGATCTTACCTCTGTTGTGCTTCTTGGGGTAGGCCATTCGATGATAGCTCTCACCTTCTCTGGGTCCATTTTCAGACCTTCTGCTGAGATTACAAATCCTAGGTATACTAACTCTTTCTTGACAAAATTACACTTTTTCAGATTTATTAATAACTGCTCCTCCCGTAGCTTTTCAAAAACCCTCCTGATGTGCATCAGGTGTTCCTCCAGGGTTCTGCTGAATATTAATATATCATCTAAATAAACAATGACAAATTTTCCTAAAAACTCTTTCAGTACCTCATTCATCAACCGCATGAAGGTACTTGGTGCATTGGACAGCCCAAATGGCATGACCAACCACTCATACAAGCCCTCTCTTGTCTTGAAGGTTGTCTTCCACTCATCTCCTTCCTTGACACGGATCTGGTGGTAACCACTCTTGAGGTCAATTTTGGTGAAGTACTTGGCTCCACTCAAACAGTCCATTATGTCATCCATCCTTGGCAATGGAAATCTGTATTTTATTGTGATCTTGTTGATGGCTCGAGAGTCTGTGCACATTCTCCACTCTCCATCCTTCTTGGGTGCTAGTACTGTAGGTACTGCACATGGGCTAAGACTCTCCCTAATCAATCCCTTCTCCAACAACTCCTGGACCTGCCTGTTTAGTTCTTCAATTTCTACAGGTGTCATTCTATGTGCAACTTTATTGGGCAAGCTTGACCCTGGCACCAAATCAATATGGTGACTGATTTTTCTTACTGGGGGTAAACCCTCAGGCACATTATCAGATATGATATCTAGAAATTCCTTCAACAGATCTTGGACTTCTGTTGGGGCATCTTTGCATTCTGTATCCTTGACTCTAGGAATTAATGCATAACACATATGTTCATGCTTTAAATCATCTAAAAATTTTCTTCCGTCAACCAAGCAAATTCTTGCACTGCCACATACCTTTTCTTCCACCTCCTTCAGGGGTTTCAACTTATGACGCATTCCATTCTTGGTCACGGAATAGGTGTTGGCTCGGCCATCATGAACCGCACACCTGTCAAACTGCCATGGCCTTCCCAACAGCAAATGGCACGCATCCATGGGCAGAATGTCGCACAGAACCTCATCACGGTAATTTCCAATACTAAATTTTACCAGGCACTGTTCATTGACCAAAACCTTATGGTCTTTCTGCAACCACGTGATCCGATATGGATGCGGGTGTTTCTTTCTCTCCAGTTGTAGCTTTGTAACCATTCCCTCTGAAACTAGGTTATCTGTGCTACCGTTGTCAATGATAATGTTGCAAATCTTACCCGCGCATTTACACCTTGTGCGGAATAAGCTTTTCCTCTGATCTGTAGCTCCCTCTTCATTCAGCAGGACTCTCCTTGCAATCATTACTTCTCCTCTCTCAGCTTCTTTAGAATGCTCAGATCCAGCATCTTCATCAGTGACTGCTACTCTGGCATTTCCTTTCGGCCTCCGATTATTTCTTTCTCGTTGTTGTGGGCACTCATATTGGTGATGTCCCTCTTCACCACACTGGAAGCAAGTCCCTCGAAATCTTCCTCTTCCTTGACCACGTCCAGCTCTGCCTCTTCCCCCTCGGTAACCATTATTCTGATTACGGGGGCGGTCTGTATTTTCTCTCCTTTGTTCTTGATTGCTGCTACCTTCTCCATTTTTTTGAGAATCTTCATTTCTTCTTCCACTGTTCCTTCCGTCGGTTCTTCCGCCATGACCTCTTCCTCTTTGCTTGTTTTCAAACCTCCTATTGAGCTTCTCTTCAACCTTTAAAGCAAATTGGTAAGCGTCCTCTATGGTGGTCATCCGGACTAGACTTAGTTCTTCCTGAATACTTGCTCGTAACCCATTAATGTAACGGGCTACCTTCTCCTTGTTGGCCTCCGAGTGGCCTGTTCTAATCATTATTTTATGAAATTCTTCTGTGTATTCTTTCACAGACTTGCTTGATTGCCTCAATCCTTGCATTTTCTTTAGCAGGTCTAACTCATAATCACCAGGGATGAACTGCCTCTTTAGCTTTTCTGCCATCCATTCCCACTTAGTTATTCTCTCTTTCCCTCTTTTATTTTGCTCCAACTGCACTCCCTTCCACCAAATGCTAGCATGACCTTTCAGTTTGGTCTTTGCGAATCTGACCCTATCAGGATCCTCAACCTCTTCGTACTCAAAGTACTCTTCCAGGTCGTTGATCCAGTCGATCAATTCCTCTGGATCAAGGTTCCCGAAATATGTGGAAACCTCCATCTTTGGCCTCTTCCCAATCTGGGATATGGCTTTGTATAGTCTGGCCTGAGCAGGATCTACTGCTTCTTCTTCTTCCTCAGGTTGGTCTTCTTCTTCATCATCTTCCTCTTCACTACCTTCGTCTCTTCTTGGCTCCAATATTCTATGCATTTCTTCTTGCAGGGCTTGCATTTGCCGCTGCAAAGCTCGAACATCTTCCACTGCTGCCATGCCTCTCCCACCAACAGGGTTTCTCCTTGGAGGCATTCTGCTCACCCAATTCCAAGCCCTTCCATAGATCCTGGTGTAACTGCCTCTCCTCCGGCGATCTGCTACACACTCAGGAACTATTGGCTCTGATACCACTTGGTGGAGAACAGATCTTGCACAAGACAGAAAACCAGAGAAACAAGAGACAACAATTTCTTATTCAATACTTTGAAAGAATTTTACAAGAATATACAGCCAAACTACCGTTTTCCAACCCCCTCTCATTACAATCCATGGGTTTTTATCGAGGTCCCGATCCTCTGTGCTTTCACACTTCCCACGATCTACAATTGCCACTTGGAACAATTCTGGAAAGTTGCATTGATGAGACTCTAGGTGAGGTGCATGACTGGCTGCCATACCCAACGAAATCTTCTTCTCGATCTGCTGCTTGCTGTTAGTTGCTATAAACGCGTCTCCAGATATCCTGCGTGAGTGGCCAACATGCCCATTGAAATCCTCCTTTGAAACTGCTGCTTCACTGCTGCTAACTTGCCGTGCACGAAGGGACGTCTTTATGAAGGCTGGGAGTGCGTGTCTTTCTATTTGGTCACGATATCGCGACATGTCGCGATATCATGACCATTTTCTTTCTGCACCTTCTCTCTCCATTTTGGCCGTGATATCGTGACATGTCGCGATATCACGCCATTTTTTCTATCGGCCTCTGTTCTCCCGTTTCGGTCATGAAATCGTGACATGTCATGATTTCATGACCTTTGGTCTTCGTGCCTTTGTTTCCCCTTGGTCATGATTTCATGACCTTTGGTCTTCATGCCTTCGTTTCCCCTATGGTGGTCACGATTTCGTGACCTTTGGTCTTCGTGCCTTTGTTTCCCCTACGGTGGTCATGTCACGATTTCATGACCTTTGGTCTCTGCGCCTTATTTCCCTGCCTTGGGTCACGATTTTGCAACATGTCACAAATCGTGACATGTCATGAAATCGTGACATTTTGTCCGCTGCTCCCCTATCTTCAGTTTTGGTCGCGATATCGCGACACTTTTTGTGTCGCGATATCGCGACACATATTTTACTTGCAACACTTAGAAAAAAATAACATTGCAACACTTAGAAAAAAATAACAACAAAAAGTTTGGTTGATGCTCGATTGCTTTGCTGCCCTCGGATGCTCCTGCATCAGTAATCTTCCATAAAAGCTCACACTAATCTATCCACAAGTATTCATAAATACTTGGTTAAAATTTTCTCAATAAGTTCTCACTAGAACTTGCTCAATATGTTCAACAAGTCTTCACCAAGACTTACCTCAAATTTGCTCAATAATTCCTCACTAGAACTTGTCCAATCTGTTCAATAAGTCTTCACCAAGACTTGCCTCAAATCTACATTGTAAGCTTCCACAAAAGCTTACTCAACTCAATCCTTAATTCCACTCTAGGACTTACTTAAAATCTACTCATAAGCTTTCACAAAATCTTTCTTAACTCTGTCCTGAAGTCCACTCTAGGACTTACTCAAATTTGTCCACTAGCTTTCACAAAAGCTTATTCAACTCAACTCAATATATCACAAAAAACTTCTTCAATCACACAAACAAGATTCACATCGAATCTTGTTTAATCATAGAAGCATATAGAGAATTGTTAGAGACTCAATATATTTCATACTCACAAATACTCAATTACTTCCAAACATTTCCATCAACTCAATTTGGAACAAAGAACAATTTTTTTCATGAAACTTGAACTATCACTCCAACACTTTCAATCAACTATGCTCAACCAACTCCACTCAATCAATCACTCAATGAAACACAACTTGCTTACAAACCCTAATCAAGCATATGAAAGTTTACTCAAATATTTCCAACAATGCTTATCAAACAATATCACATAACAATGATACTCATGTTATTTCACAAACCCTAGTTCAATATAGTTCTCAATCTCTCACTCAAATGTTTTCACAAACATTCACCAATCATGCACATGAAAGCTTACTCAACAATGCTTATCAAACAAAAATTTTCACTCCAACTTAGCATTCATAACATTCAACCCAACAATATTTCACTCACAAGAAATATATGCCCATACCTTTTTCTTGATGGAGAAATGACCTCAAAAATTGTCTCAACACAATCAACCTCTTGGCCAATCTCAATGGTTAGATATCAAAAATCTATCCTCAATTATTTCCTTCAAATATTTCACCATACAAAAATTATTAATTCTCAAATACACCTTATAATCTCCAACCTTCAAAATAATATTCAACATATAAAAAATCACAATAACCCTTATTACTCCTAACTTCCTTTTCATAAAAATAAAATTAAAGCCTTATAACTCCCTACTCAAAATTACATTTTCAAATAATTAACTTTATAAAACAATGCAATTTATTTTTAACTTCCAATAAAAATATTTCTCACTTTTGTCTAAGGTAAAAATAATTTACCTTACCCCTTTTAACTCCCTAAACACTCAACAAAAAAAAATACACCACGTGCTCATAACATTCCCACTATACACATCAACCTAGGTGCACAAATTAAATACCTCAATGCGCTCCTCAATGGGACTCGATCCCTGGATGAAGCACTGCCTATGCCTTAGCCACGACTACCCTACCGTGTGAGCTAAACACTCATGTGGGAGGCAAAAGTGCCTAGAGCACTTTGTGTCTTCCTCCCCTGCACAAAAGCCAAAAGGCTTTGTTCCTGCATTGTTGTTGAGACTCGAACACATCACCTCTGCGTTCTCAATGTATTACACACCTCAGATTCATCGCTAGCCCAACCAAATGGTTGGTGTTGAATCTTCCCACCTTGGTTGCTTTGTTTTCCATGTATTTTGGGGCAATTAAAATTAAAACCTTTTCTTTGTTTGCTCACGAATTATTCGCCTTCTCTTTTCACAAATCGCATGCACAATATTTTGGAGACTTACCTTTGTGAGGTAAGTGCTATGGTATTTATACCATATGCTTCTATTTTTCAACATCGTTGGAGGAATATGAAATTTAGTTTAAACTTGGCTCCCAACCCAACTTTGGGTTATTAAATTATTATTTTTATAAATTAATTTATAATATAAATATTATAAATTATTTATAAACTACCTTAGGCATAATTAAACTTTTAATATTATAATGTTATTTCCATTTGGCCTAGGTGTTTTTCTCTTTTGCCCTTAGACCTTTTTTTACCACATTTAATATTATAATAATAAATATTATAATATTTTATCTTTTAGGCCTTTTCTTTAGGGTATTTAATCGTCCTTTTGACCAATCATCAAGAGCTCTTAGACCAAATATCTTGGGCTTAAAATATAAATATTTTAATCCTTCTTTTGCCAAGTCTTGCACTAATTCTTGACACCGACTCTTGACATCAATGAAAACACAACTAACTCAAAATTTCCAACACTTGCATCTGGAACCATCAAAGAAAAGTTTTTACATTTGATCGATAGATGGGTCCACATCATATTAAGGAGTGGAATTACTTTTCTTAGGCTTCATGATAAAATAACTTCCAAATTTTTTCTCAATTATAACATTGAAGTTCTTGAGGGAAAATTGATCTTCTATTTGTAATCCATCCAAGGCCTCTTCCATCAGGTTTAACTCTTCCATTTCCTCAGATATTATACTAACAGTACTAGCTTGTTATCCTTCCTCTTCAACTTTTTCAATGTGGAAGGTAGATGGTTTCTCATTAAATATCTTGACTCTTTTTCCTTTTAATGGGATTTCCAAGTGTGAGTAATCTAGGGATAGATATCCTTTGATTTTAAATGTGAATTCGTTGGATAGACACATACCAAAATAAGATTCTAAATCTACCACAACATCTTCCTGTATGACTATAATTTGAGGTATCTTATGTAGCACTATAAGGATATCTTTAATCACTCCCATAGTCTTAACTATAGTACCATCTAATTATAAAATGCTTGGGCTAATTATGGTGTATTCCATCCCCATAATATCACACATAGCTTTTGGTATTATAGTAGTTTTAGTTCCTGAGTCTATCATACAATTATGTACAACCCATCCTTCCATATGAAGGTATAAATAAAAAGGAGGTCTATTTTTTTGGTAGATGATGTTAGACTAGCCTGAGCTAAATTTAATGGATATGGAGCTTTATTCTTATTTTTTATTGACCTCAAAGATTATTGCAATAAGTCAATTTGTCCTGGGAATTGCAATGCATCATACATACTTTCTTTAGAAGGGGTATTTTTTATTTCCTCCATTTTGTTGAAGGAAGGTGGATCAATGTTCTTCTCCTTTTATTTTGGGAAGGTATCATACTTGCTTCTATACCCTTGAGTAGCATCTATTCTCTGATTATTGGTCAAATAAGGATATCTTAACTTATCTCTTGCTTGTTCTTGGGTTTCAACTTCCTTCTGTGGGATGGCTTCTCGGTGTAACTCTACTTCTATCCTTTGAACTGAGCTTTTGGAAATATTTTCCTATGAAGCCCATTTCTCAACATAATTTCATACATTTGAAGGTACTTTCAAGGGTTTGAGCTCCTAAGGATCCACTCATATAGGCTTCTTTCCTAATATCGTTAGTATGACAACTTGATCTACCAAATGAATCATAAGATCATGGCACTTTTCTCTAATCATATTTACTTGTTCTTTATGATCCTTTTATGCCCTCTCAATAACTATCTTCTGGACATAGTTTTGATGGATCATACACAAATTTTCACCATGGGTATCATTACAAGTAGAGCACCAAAAATCATATTCCATTGAATATTTGGTATGTTCATTATCATTGTTAGCGTAAAACATGTTTGATCTCTCTTCATTTTTGCCACTTGTGGAAGCTTGATCTCTTGTTACTTGTGGAAATCTACTTAGTTGGAAACTTCTCTCAACTTCTCTTATTTCCATTGAGGTCATCTTATTGGTAAAATTCTCAATGGCTTATTGCATGTCTAACAAGACTGAAAGTTGAGGATCAGGAGTCAATGAAACTGATAATACAGGGATTACAGGAACAACGAGTAATTCTAAGGGAGCAAGGGATGCTTGTATTACTGGGATAGAAGGTTGTCTTATCCATTTAGGGATATCTACATTGGATGTAGAGGAAGAGCTTGGAAACTTAGTATTAGATGCTTGTGGAAGATTTGGAAAGATAAACAATATCATTTTTGGGTGAAACCTTCCGATAACAATGAGATCCTTTTTTTCTTCTAAGCTTCTTGGAAATTTTTTGGGAAGATGAACACTTGAGATTATCTAATAACCATGCTTATATCTAAATTGAAAGATCTCAAGTAATAATACATTGCTCACTCATTTGTTGGCCTCAAGTCCATTAGGTATTCTCTGCCAAGTATGATTGAATATAATGTTGAAATCAATGATTTAATATAATTTTGAAATCAATGATTTCTTCTTGAGGATATTTCTGAATAATGATGAACTAATTAAGTAGATAAAAAGGATCAGCCTGTTCATTTAAAACTTCTACCAACTGACCAACGAGCTCAACCTAGGAGGCTATAGTCTAATTAGGAAGTGTCTTATACCAGTAGAGATTTTTTCCCTTTAGATATATGACTAACAACCTTATCATTACATATTCCTCTATAATATTATGTATCGGTGCTAATGAGGCTACGTCTTGGTAGATTTCATAAGCCAGTTTGCCTATGCCATCGTATTTAGGCAATAATTTCAAAGCTATGGTAGGGATCTAATATTGGACCACTATATTCAAAGGACCTGAATTATTCCATGTGGGGTAGGGCGTATTGGGTTGATTTATGACCATTATAGCTACTATGGTGGCTAGTACTACAGTAGTATGGGTAGTTGTGCTTAAAGTTCCACTAGTAGCAATACTAGGGAGAGCTACAAGAGAAGGACTTATTGGTCCTATGGTAATGGTAGAAGAAGAAGTTGATAAAGCAACAAGTACAAGATTAGCTCTAAGACTACTGAGATGTAATTAAAATAACTCAATGGGTTCTTCAATTTTTTTTTCTTTAGATCTAGTTTTCATATATCTTGGTATTCAACCAGCAAATAGATAAGGATTTTCTTGGGTTTTATCTTTTGAATGGAGTCGCTAGGTGATTTTAAAAATTAAACAGGGAAAAGAAAAAAAAACCATAACTTTGAACTGTAAAGATAGTGGGATTGGGTCCCATTAAGCATGCCAAAAATTGTTGATGCAAAATCTACCTATGGTTACATTTGCACTCAAGACTTTTCCAACATTGAATGAACAGGTTCAAAATAGAGGGTACCCGATTCAATATCTAGAGAAGGCTTGTCCCTTTATTGGTTGTAGGAAAAGGGAAAGATAAAAATGCTTAAAGGGAGGGAAATATAGCCATTTCTAGATATTTTAAGAGGTACATATTAGAAAACAACAATAAAATAAACAGACTTACAAACTAAGCATTCTTAAAACCTCTAAATGGAAATAACTAGTTCTTTGATGTAAATCAAATCATAAACCAATCACTAACCCATACAAATAATTAACTCCAAATATATTGAATCTAATATGCAATAATATAGAGAGAATTAATGCATATAAAATTCCATATAGCTTGAATAGAAGTATTGATTCATCATACATACACTGATTGCACAGTTTGAACCAGAATCCAAGTAGAGAGTTTATCTTTATTGCTTATCAAAATTCTGCATACATTTGATCTTGTAAACACCTAAGAGCTGACTCTTTTTTAGGATGCACTCATCCTATATATATACACTCCCTACATACGTAAATATAAAAATTTGTTACAACAATATGCCAGTTGGCTAATTTTGGTGAGATGCTAAATAGCACCTATTGGCCTAAGGAGAAATGGCACAGTGGAATTTCCAATGGTAAGGGGTTAGGATATAATCCTTCATTTACAACTTGATCATAGAAATATTATGAATACGTGGTTACAAAAATGTATTCCACTCTATTTCTTGGGCTAACGATCCATGAGAATAGGGCTGGTTGTGAGATCACGATTCTTTTTTGCCTTCCAGCTCCTTCTGGCTATTGATCCATGAAAACAAGGCTAGTTATAAGATCATGACTCTTTTCTGCCTTCCATCTCCTTTTGGCTATCAACCCATGAAAATAAGGCCAATCACAACATTGTGACTCTTTTTTGCCTTCCAGATCCTTCTGGATATCGGTCGCAAGATCACAATTCTTTTCCACCTTCCAGATCCTTCTAGCTATCGACCAACAAAAACAAGGTCGGTTACAAGATTACAACTCTCTTTTTTCCTTTAAAATTTTGAAGTCTTCTCATTCACTTTAGTGTAGTCAATTTTATCTACAAGGCTATCTAAAATTGTATAGGTTCTTGTTGGGGGAAATTCCTGCACCCTTAATAGATTTGGCATACTAAAAGACTTCCTTGATCCAATTAGTATTGTAGAATCTACAAGATCCACCTCTTTAACTCAAGAAAATATTATCCTAAGATTATATACAGACCAAGTAGGGTAAGGAAAATCCAGAGGTGAGCCTACAATATTTCTTATATGCTCATGCTCATCCAAATTTACAAAAAGAAAATAAAACTACAACATAAAATTTGACCAAGTTTGAAAGTAAGTCCTAGCTAGTGCTTCAAGCTGTAGAATAGTACATTATCCATTGGGTAATTGTATCCAAACTTAAAATATGATGAATATAGAAGGGGGAGAAGATAAAAATGAGCCAATCACATCCATTCAAATAATGTAACAAAAATGATCAGCAAAAGAAGATGTCATTTACACATTCAAATGATGTAACATGTAAATGGGAGAACACATAAAATTACACATATAATTGCTAAAATGAGGAAATATGATTATATTAAATAATAGATCATTACAATGGGAGTCTAATCAGAATAACTAGATCTCACTAAACCAGTAAAAATAAATTCTCCATTCAAATGATGCAATAGAGAACTGCAACTCTTTGTTTAAATGATGTAACAAAGAGCCTCCTAGCTTCCAACCTCAACCACTAGAAATGATCTTAGTAAACTGGGCACCTCCTTAGCAAAACCCGCTCAATAATAGGGAAGAAAAAAGGGGTGGCTAAAAAAGACACAAAGAAAAATACAAATGACAAAGATGGGTACACTAGTATACCTCTTGCAAAATTACTATGCAAAAATTTGATATTTTTTTTTTGGTTTCATCAACTCTCTCATATAGCCTACAAATTGATCCTCATTCAAAGCTCGAAGATGGTCCATAATTATGAAAACTACAAATATTTCAATGATGGTCCATAATTATGAAAATTGCAACTGTTTCGATGATGGTCCATAACTGCAACTATCTTCATGATGGACCATATTATTAATTGTGCTTGTAGTGGTTCTTATTCATAGTGTAGTAGTGGTCTTGGTTGGTCAAAAATACCTGTTATATAAAGATTGATAATAATAATGTTTTATAACTATAATTACCAAAGCTGAATGATGGCCTCTCACTATCTCTTAATTGGATCTCGAAAATGGCTCATAATAGCCTATCTTCTAGAGGGCATAACTTTTGATATGACCGTTGCATTGACTTGAAATTTTACATGGAGCTGGATAAAGAGGGGGATAATGTCGTGTTAAGGTTTCTCTAAAAGCCTTGAAGATTTTTTAGTGTGTTATCAAGCCCTAATTCCTTCATCTAGTGCCCCAAAAATGGGATTTAATATTTTTTTAGAAAAACCAGAAGAAAGAAAATTTGGAATTTAATGACTTTTTAGACATTGATAGGTGTTGATATTTTCTAGAAGGTCTAATATGGAAAATTCAATAATGTGTGTTAATTTAGGGGGCTATCCGGGATTTTTTGGTGACTTATTAAAAATAGGGTAGCTTTGGCCAAAAATAACAAATTGCCCAAAAATAGTAATATTTTTTTAAAAGGTGGGGCAAACTCAAGTTGGATTTTGAGGATCCAACATAGGCTCCAAATGGGATAGGTGATGAAAATGGATTTATACAATGAATCACCTAAGAATTATAGAATCTCCAGTAGACTACAAAAACTCAAAAACATGCCTAATCACCTAAAAATGACTTCTTAATCACCTAAAAACTGAAACCTTAATCACCTAAAAAAAATACTAAAACACATTTTTTTTGAATAACTTGAGAATTCCAAAATATCCAACAGACCACAAAAACTCAAAAACTTGCCTAATCACCTAAACGGGACTCCTTAATCACCTAAAATGCACAAGGCTGAAACACACTTCATTTTTTTGTGGCTTCTCAAGCCCTCAGTGCTAAATGATACAATTTCAAATGTTGGCCATTGATAGGAATTGAAAATTTTGCACCATCTAGAGTTTGTAATTTGTAAGTATGTTGGCCTACATTATGGAGGATTTGATAAGGACCAAGCCATTTAGGCTCCCATTTCCTTTTTTCACCATGTTTTTCATTTTTTGGATCCTAGTACAACACTATATCTCCTCCATGAAAAGGTTTACCTTTGGATTTCTTATTGAACAACTACACTATTTTGTGAGCTTGCTTAGTCATCTTCATTAATGCATCCTTTCTATATATCTACAACTTTGCAATTTTATCAAGTCTTCTTTGTAAGACATTTGGATTTTCATGATCCTGAAGAAGTAAAGATAAAATATGACTTTCCACATGAGGGGGTAGGAGAGCACTCTAACAATATACTAGTTCATAGGGAGACTTACTTGTGCTTATTTTGATAGATATCCTATCAACCAATAAATCATACTTTAGCTCACTATCCCAATTTTTTTTTATTTTTGCCTAATTCTCTTCTGATTCTTGTGATTAAATTCTTATTTGAGGATTCTGCTAAACCATTTCCTTGAGGATATTAATTTGTATAATGAGAAAGCTCTATGTTGTACCTAGAACACAATTTAATCATCTCAAAAGAAGTAAAGTAGTTACCATTATCTATAACTATCTTCTTGCAAACCCCAAATATTGTCCTTATTTGCTCTTCTAAAAACTTGATGACCACTTATGTAGTGGATTTCTTGAGAGGTGTTGCTTCTACCCACTTGGTAAAATATTCTATTGTTGTAATGATCCACCTATGACCTCTAGAAGAATTGGGGTTAATATTTGTTAGCTTTTGATGCAGCATGTAATGGGAGATAGCAATCACAAGATGCAGAATAATATGAAATAAAGTAAATCTGTGAGATGACTGAAAATATACTATAAATAGAAATGATGGAGATGTTTACAAAAGTAGCTATGGAGGAAATGAACACTCCATGAATATAGCTACAGCTCAAGAATGGGCATTGAGCATATTACACCCCATCACATTACATCACACTGCTACATCATGCCACTCTAGTCTACACTACTTCCTACTACTCTATCTTGCTCTATGTCTATGGCCCTTTATATAGGAAATAGGTTCCTTGGCCAACACTCTACCTAGATGTGCAAGGGACAACTTGCACATATACAACTTGCACTTTGACACTTGTGCATTTATTACATTGCATGAAGTAACTAGATAACTTCCCCCTAAAGTAATCTAATGTCCTAAGTATGTACCAAGAAAGGTACATTTACATGATCCAAATGATGTAATATAGTCTATTTCTAACACCCCCTATATTACATTATTTGGATATTGAAGACTTTAGTCTTCAATGTGGATCTTCTTCCATAGGATAATGGAATTTGTATTCTCCTTCATTGCTTACTATGATCAGGTTCAGTAGATAATTTGTGTCTTCATATGATGCAAAGTAAGTTGTAGTTGGAGGTTCTTCTAGTTGTTGTATGTGTTCAACTGGTTCAGTCTTCATGATGCCAAGTTTCTTTTTAGCATGTTTTTTCTTCCTTTTCCTTCTTCTTCTTCTCTTGTGATTCTGCATCGGTGTTGGTAGAATTTTTGCTTCATGACAAGTTAGTTTATCATCACAATAATATTGTTCTTTATCTTGTTCCTTGTGTTGAGTAAGTACAAACACAATTAGTGATAGATACACCATCAAACATTCTTCTGGTGAAAATATAACCAATCTTTGTGAATTCCACCATGTTGTGAAGAGAATATCATGAAGATAACCAATCAATGTTGTAAAGTTACCTTCTTTAGCTTCTTTAAGAAACAAGGAAAATTTCTCTTTGTCACTAATGGATAGATACTCATATCCTTCTAGAGTATCTATTAAGTTTTGGGAGTAGTATTCTACTTCATGTAGTAGTTCTTCATTATTGAAGGTATTTCTTAAGATATCATCCATGATAGATCCTTCTAGATTTTGCAAGAATCTTTGAAGTCTACCTTATGACTCCCTATGTTAGGATATATGATTCCTGATTGAAGAAATATAAGCTTGATTTGATAAAACCTTTATTAATCCTTGTTTTGTAGACTACCTTATGTCTCCCAAGTAATGTGAGTATATACTCCTAAGGATTTTTAGGTTATGAGGAAAGCTTATATTTTGTAACTTGATAATCTATGATAGATGCTGATATTACCAAGTTTTGTAGAATGCCTTATGACTCCCTAGTATGCTATGGATAAGATATAGTGCTTTTGTAGAATTATAGTTCAATATTTGATTGATTTTGTAAAGTTTTGTAGAATACCAAAATCAATTCCTATTATCCCTTATTGCTCCTATTGAACTAAGCATTGTTCCCAAATTTTAAAGAGGTTATAATGTTGGATCTTTTGTCTCCTTTTGAAAGGATTGAGACAATAATATTATGAATATCCAACCTATGAGAAAACTCTCTTTATAAATAACCCTTTGGGAATTAGGTTAAGTGTATCTAATTTTCCAATTAATTGATTTGATGTAGTAGCCCTTATGACTCCCTAATATTTGGATAAATTAGATCACAATAATATTTGCAAATATTCAATATTTATCCAAGTAGAAACCCTTATTACTCCTAGGTTTTATATTGCAAATATTTGATTCATTTGATAAAATATTCCCCTTGATGTATGGCTTTCAATGTAAATAAATTCCTTTGATTTAAACCTTATAACTCCAAGGAAAGAAAGCACATATAAATGGAAATAATTTTACCTTTCTCCAAGCAATGTTTGATGCTGATTTCAGAGAAGCTTGGACTACAGAATTTACATAGACGTCATGGATGTTGTGGACGTATCCTCCAATGGAAGCGCTTTGAGTTTAATGTGTTCCAAATCTGGCATCTTTTAGTCTCTTCCCTTGACTTCGGTTGCCTTGAGCATTAAAGGCTCTAACACCTTCTTGACATGCTGCAACTCGGCCCTTTTCGCACAGATGATGAGATAGTAAATTTGACGATGAAGAATGCTTGCTGACTTTGGTCATTGATATCCTTAAAATGGAGAAGATTCTTCTCTTATGTGCCAAGTGGCATGACCATTTCCCTTCGAGTGCTTGAGGAGAGTTTGGTGCCAATGAAATGTTTGTCTACCTTCTTGTAACGTAAGAACGTTATGTTCTTTAGAAAAATGCTTGGTCTTCCTCTTTGACAAGTGTATCCCATACACTCAATGCACCAACCTATTCATGTAACTCCTCCTTGAAGATGAGCGCTCTCTTGAATCGAGCATTAGGGTTTTCCTTTAGTGACAAGTGTCACTTTCTTCTCTGCATGGATGTAGTCTCTATTGTTGGTTCGAACGGACCCTTTGAGACCTTTTTAGCTTCACAAATCCCCACCTTTGCTTTCATTCACCTGCATAGTTTTCTACTGGGATATGGAGCAACAATATGGAGGCCTTGAGCACCGCTTTCAATGAGCGTATATGGAGTAAGTAACACTCCAATGGTGCTTCAACTTTTCTTTTCCTTTATATTTGTTTTTCATCCTCCTTACATAGATGCTATTGCTCTTGAATGATATTGTTTCTCCCTTGCTCTTGTACGTGTATCTTGCAGGTTCGACCATCTAGGATGTGAGGAGTATGAGCCCTTCGAATGGCTCCTTGAGCTAGGCTTGGATGGCTGCTAGCATACGACTACTTTTGACTGGTTTTTCCAGCAAGTGTAGTGCCTTTGAGGCACCTTTAAATCTGCCTTCTCTCCCTGTATAACCAGATTAGAAATAGTGCAATATAATGTAAAATAGTTTTTATACAAGATGACCTTGTTGCACCTTCTTTTGCACTCCTCTTTGTAAATCTGAATTTCTGGTTTTTGAGGTAGAATATTGAGTGCAATATAGGGGTTTTGAGGTTGTCTCTTGATTAGACACCTTCCCCTATTTTCTTGGATATTTTATAAATGAATCCAAGCTTGTAACCACATGATAGAAGCTATTTTTCTGCACTATTTTCTTGTGCTTTGAACTTGAGACTCACCAAGTCTCATTCGAGGCTTCTTTTGATGCTCTTATGGTGGTTACTTTCTTCTCCAATGCTTGGAGGATTGAGCTGATTTTGTGGCTTCCTTAGGCCACTTCAAAGTTGCAGATCTCAGTGCATTAATAGTGTCTTTAGACACTTTGACAAATTCTATTTTTGTGCCCTTCTAATGAACACAAACAATAATATTTGAGAGTAATATAATAGTGCAAATGAATCTAATAATATTTTACTTCTACTGCACTAACAATTTCACCTTATCACTCCAATCAACTCTAAAAAATAATGCACTTAATCAATTTACTACAACTAATCAAGAATAATCTGAAATGAATCTTCAAGAATTATTCTAAAATTTCTTTATAAGCAAGGTAATAGGAGCTAGTCTTCTTTTTCTTTCCAAAGTAGATGATAGGTAGTTGATAGATAGTTTGAGATTCTGAAATCTAATCAACTCCTAAAGTGCAAATGAACCTTAAAGAATCCTTTCTTTTTGCACATTTGAAGACTCTTAATTCAACTCTCCTTTTTGCAACTTTACTCCAATCAAGGTGCTTAAACAAATCTGATAAGTAATCCACTTAATGAATTTACTTGCACCAATAGTTGCTTACCTTTTTTGAAAGCCCTTTTCACCACTTCTGTAGAGGATGTAGATCTTGGTGTCTAAGATCACCAAGTTGTTGTCTTGAGTAAGATCTTGCAGCTCTCTATAGGCTGCCTTGAACAACTTCATCTTCACCAAAATATGGTCTCCAACTCTCTTTCACGAGCCTAGGATTTTGGTGGCTTGTTCTCCTCTTGTAGTCTCCTCCTTTTGTTGTAGATTAGAAGAGATCTTTGATTCTGAAGTGGTGCCTTCTTGCTGTGAGAGGTAATCTCCAAATCTCCTAGATTTGGTAGGCTTCTTCTGTCTGAATCTTCCTTCAAGCTTCTTGTCAAATTCTGACTTCAAACAGGATCTTCTTCTCAAGATTCTGAATGTCTTGAGGTCTTCTGAGATTTGGCACTCCTTGCCAAATTCTTCTTCTTGGGCTTGTTGTCGGATGGTGATAATTGTCCCAAATATTTCACTATCTCCAATAGTGAATTTCTCCAATGAGTTCTCCTTGGAACTCCTTTGATGATTTCTTCAGTAAGGCTCTCCAAGCCTTTTACTGGATGCTCATAGAGGCCTCTCCAAGGCCTTGCAACTTCTTCTAGTCTTCCTTGAGACCTTATCTTCAACCTTCTACTTCTGGAAGTGTTGGTGGTGAGATCTTCTCCTAGATCTCTGATTCTGCTACCTCTGTATTCGAGTAGGACTCTCCTAGTCCTTCTTCATCAATGAGATCTTCTCCTGATCTCTTTTGCTTTAGGTGTTGGATTGATTCTGAAGAAGATACTCTTCCTAACATTTTTGTAGGAAGCTTTCCCAACTCACTGAATCTCCCTATTCCTACAACAAAGTATTAGTACTAAAATTTACTTCTAAATTAGATACTCTCTTCTAGAGTCTTCTTCAGGATCAAGGCTTCTATGGCATTTTATTCAAGGCTTATATGGCCTTTTCTTTAGTACCAAGGCTTATATGGCCTTTTCTTTAGATCAAGGCTTCTATGGCATTTTCTTCTAGATCAAGGCTTCTATGGCCTTTTCTTCTTGTGAAGTTTCCAATCTAGCAATGGAGATCTCCTATCTCCAAACTTCACCACAATTCTTCTCCAAAAGTCTCTTCTGTAGTGTTCTTCTCTTGCAACAACTAATCTCTGCACTATGAAGGCACTCCGACCTTCGAGCAACGAAGTTGAAATCTCCTAGATTTCTATTGTAGGAGGTGTCCCAATCATCTGAGTATTAATTCCCTATAATAAAAGAACCTTCAGGTTAATTTCTCTAGATCTCTTAGATGAGCTTCACTAGTTGATTCATCAAACTAGTGGATCAAGTGTTGAGTCCTAGTCTTCACAAGTTTTCCCTTGAAACTCTGTGGAAAGACTCTAGCCATATGCAATATTAGTATTCCAAAATATGATATTTCAGTTCTTACTTGTGGCTCTCCTTAATTCTACCACCTAGACTCTTCTAAGAATTTTTTATAGTGATTGGTCCAATGGCATGTCAGGTTGTCAAAAAATTAGGGTCAATGATAATGGTGGTTTTCCTATTGACCTACCATGGCTCTGATACCACTGTTAGCTTTTGATGCAACATGTAATGGGAGATAGCAATCACAAGATGTAGAATAATATGAAATAAAGTAAATCTACGAGATGACTAAAAATATACTATAAATAGAAATGATGGAGATGTTTACAAAAGTAGCTATGGAGGAAATGAACACTCCATGAATATAGCTACAACTCAAGAATGGGCATTGAGCATATTACACCCCATCACAATACATCACACTGCTACATCATGCCACACTGGTCTACACTACTTCCTACTGCTCTATATTGCTCTATGTCTATGGCCCTTTATATAGGAAATAGGTTCCTTGGCCAACACTCTACCTAGATGTGCAAGGGATAACTTGCACATATACAACTTGCACTTTGACACTTGTGCATTTATTACATTGCATGAAGTAACTAGATAACTTCCCCCTAAAGTAATCTAATGTCCTAAGTATGTACCAAGAAAGGTACATTTACATGATCCAAATGATGTAATATAGTCTATTTCTAACAATATCACCTATAAGATCTATTCCCCATTGAGTAAAAGGAGATTCCACAATCATTGGATTCAGGGGCATGGCTGGTAAATTCTTCTTTCCTACAAAAATCTGATAGTTATGACAACTTCTAACAAATTGATAAACATATTTAAATAGGGAGGGCCAATAATAACCATCTCTCATGATCTTATGAGCAGTAGAATTTGGAGCAACATGACCCCCATAAAATCTAGAATGATATTTTTTTAGCACTTGAGATACCTCTTTCTCAAACAAAAAAATAAGCAACACACCATTTGGATGCCTCCAATATAGTCTACCTTCTTGAATGTAATACCTTTGAGCCAATTGCTTGATAGACCTCCTTTTGTTTTGGGGTATATCTCTTGGAAATGACAAGTTTTGAAGGTAAAATATAATGCCATCATACCACCTACAATCAAAATTATCAACTACTCTTGCTTCTTGTTGTTCATCTACTATAATAGTGTTATTCATAGCCTCCCCTTCTTTTAGCCAGATACTTTACCAATCCCTATCCTCTAACAATTTATACTACTTTGAATTCCACATCATACTGTAATAATTTAGCCATCCACCTTGTAGGACTACCTAAAGGTTCATTTTGAGTGAAAACATCTTTAACAACAATGTAAGGGATACAAGCTATTACCTTATTGGATCCAAAAATACACTTGAAATGATCTAATGCTTTGATTAATGCATAAGCTTATTTTTATAGCATAGAGTATTTTAGTTTAGGACCCTTCAATCTTGTACTCATAAAGGCTATAGGCCTTTCATTTTCCTCTTCATCCTTTTGAGCTAGAACTGTAGCAATAGTGTGTTCTAAGGCAAATGAGTAGATCTTGAAATCTCTAGAGTAATCAAGGCAATTCAATACCGGAGCTTGAGTGATTGCATCTTTGATCTTCTGAAAAGCTATAGTATTTTCCTCTGTCCACCTTATTTCCCCATTTTTCTTGATCATGTCATTTATTGGTTTGGAAATCTGAGCAAAATTAGGGATAAACCTCCTAATAAAGTTAATATTTCCAAAGAATGATCTAACTCCCTTAAGATTCTTAGGAGGGGGAATTTTAGCAATGGCTTCTACTCTTTGTGGATCAATGCTAATCCCATATTTTGAAAAAATATGCCCAAGTAGTTTACCTTGTGTGGCCCCAAACACACATTTTCTAGGATTCAAAGATATGCCAAACTCCTTGCACCTATCAAACACTTGAGTTAGATGTGCAAAATGATCTTCAAGATTTTTTGAAAAAATTGTAATGTCATCAAGATATACTACCACTATATTGAACATCAATCCCTTAAATGCAACATCCATTGCTCTTTGAAATGTTGCCCCTGCATTCATCAATCCAAAGGGCATCCTAAGATATTCAAATTTTCCCCATGGTGTAGTGAAATTTATTTTGTGTCTATCTTCTAGATTCACTACAATCTGATTGTAACCTGAAAAGCCATCCAATAAAGACATTCTTGATGACCCAACCACTGCTTGAAGCAATTGCTCCATATTTGGAAGTGGATAGTTGTCTTTAAGAGAGATTTTATTTAGATTCTTAAAATCTACACAAAGCCTGATCTCACCATTCTTCTTTCTAATTGGAACAAGATTTTCCAACCAAGTAGAAAATCTCACCTTCCTGATTATCTTGGTATCCAATAACTTTTGCACTTCTTTATGCATAATTGGATGCAAAGTGGGATTGAACTTTCTTTATTTCTTCCTAAAAGGCTTGGTATCCTTTTGAAGGGGTATTATGTGAGTCATTACCTTTGTATTGAAGGTCTTTAGATCTTCATAACTCCAAGCAAAAGTATCCATGTTCTTTTTCAAGAATTTGATATATTGTTGCTTCTCTTTTCTTGACAGAGCTTTATTGATCCTAACAATCTTGGGCTCTTCCTCTATTCCAATATTAACTTCATCTATCTCAAATTCTTGAACCAGAGGTTTATATGCTCTATCAAAGTCATCAAACAAGCTCTCCAAAGATACCAACCCCCTAGGGATCCTATTGGTCTTCAGTTGTATGACTTCTGTGGGTTCTCCAATAACATCCTTCAATTTTTCTTCATCACTTTCATCACAAATAACATCAAAAAATTCATTTTGCATAGTCATGAAATCATTAATGTGTATATCATCATGAAAAACTTGTAAATATACCACATTATTAGGGACATATGGCTTATAAACAGATATGGTTGGGAACCTTTCCATAAACCAAGTGTCTATCTCAAGGTTTTCTACTCCAGAAGCATTAATGGCCAAAATATTAGCATTATGATTATGTGCTCTAGGAATAAATTGTAGATCAAAAGCCAAGAATCTATCTATTTCATCCAACACTGCTTGCTTATATTGCTTTAATCTAGGGTGCTTTGTTTGATATTTCCCTTTGATTTACTGAATTATCAGCTCAGCATCCCCACTAACCTTGAGGTAATTAATACCCAATTCCTTGGCTTTTCTTAGCCCTAGCAATAAAGCTTCATACTCTGCAACATTATTTATACAAGAAAATTCTAACCTGTATGGTATGCCAAGATAGCTGCCATTGATGTCTATCAACAATACTCTAGCTCCTGCTCTTGCTTTAGATTTTTCCCCATCAAAGGTCATAGTCCATAACTCAAAAGTTAGAATTCTATCAATTTTTGCATCTGCTTTAGCCTTTAGTTTTGGATCCATATTCTCAGCATCAGGTACTTCCAACAAGAAAGGAGAATGCCAGATAGAGTAAACCCCCATGTCTTTTTCCTCAATAGAATTCATGACATTAACCATATTATCATTAGGATCTCTAAATTCAATTGAATACCTATTGAAGGGTTCTCTCTTCAATATCACTTTCTCCTTACCCTACATTGGAATAGTGGCATATGACCAATCCAACTAAATAGTACCACCTAGCTGCTCTGCCCAATGCCTAGAGAGTAAGATAGAAAAGAAAGGGTCCACATCTACAACTACAACATCCATCACCACTCCTTTCTTAGGATATTGTTCAATATGGACAAGAAGTCCAGTGATAATGCCTACACAAGGTACTCTCCTATTATCCATGACAAAAATAGGAGGGTGCTCTTTCTGATAAATCAAGCCTAACTGATCAACTACTTGTTTTGACATTACATTCATGGAAGCACCACTATCAAGCATGCAATTATGAATAACATATTGGTCCCCATAGCCTGATGTATACCTTAGTGAGATGTAAAATGGCTTAACTAAATATGGGGCTCTGACTGCATTATTCACAAGGCCTATGGGATTTTGAGGTTGTCCTCTTGATTGATCAGTTAATTTGAAGGCTCTACATACCTGATACCGGTACTTTGGAATAGTCATTAATTCTCCAAAAGTGATGTTGACCTTCTATTTGGCAACCTCTAAACCTAGATCAAACTGATATTTCTTATCATCAATTCATTTTCTAGTTTTCTTATTAGCCAAGTCATTTTGTTGCTTTTGGATAATCTCCTCTACATCAGGCTCTTTAGGAATCATTTGTAGCTTCATATGATTTACCTTTTTTGTGAAATCACTCCTGTAGATTTCTCCTTTTGTGCAAGCCCTTCATCAACTTTTTCCTCCACTATTCTATTCCTGAGATTGATAGCATGTATTCTTTCTAAAGACTCAACCTCTTCTGTTGTAGGTACAAGCTTTCCTTACTTCATTCTATCAAATCTAGTATTAGCAGGCTCACTTGAGGTTGATGCCTCTCCAAAGACCAATGCTCTTTGCTCAAGATTACTGGCACATATGTCCATGTCCCTTTCAAATTCATGTTCTCTGGTTTCATCCTCCTGAGTCCAACATACATTAATTCTAATATCTTCATCTTCAGATTCAACATTTAAATCAACATTAGAATGCATACTTAGATAAATACCACAATCAACAGGGTTATGTGGTGCATCACAAGCAGAGCAATAAAAGGGATGATCTGATGCTATATTATTTTATGGCATGGGATTTGGAACAAAATCTAGATCTCTCTCTACTTCTTTATTTTTCCAATTCCCATTTCGATTCTTGTTTCCCTCTTCATTTCCATTGTTATTCTAGTTTCTATTAAAATTCCTTCTGAAAGGAGGCCTGTTATCTTCCTGCTATCTATTATTACCCTGTGAAGTTTTTGCACTGTTGTCCTTACCTTTTTCAAGTCTAGCCAACTTTTTATTCAAAGTAGTAAACATCTCACTCAACTGATTAGCTATTTTGTTCATAGGATCCTGATCTATTTTCTTAGGGATAGAGAACTCAACCTTCTTGGGCTTCCTTTCAGGTTGATTGGGCTCTAAAGAGTATGCTTTCATATTACCACTATCAATCATATGTCTCTCTATTTCAATAGCCCTTTCCATACATATATCAATGGTAGCTGTTGCTTGTTGTCTCAGCTCATAACTAAAATCTCCAGGGAAAGCATTTTTGTAGAAACAAATGGACTGATCATCATTTGGCCTTAATGCTACTAGAATCTTATTTCTGGTCTTAAAGAATATTCTATTGAAATATTCCATTGATTCATTTTATTTCTTTTTCATGGTAGCCAATTCTATCAACAAGGACTGTTCATTCTTCCTCTCTCCATATTTCCTAAGGAAAGTGTGCTCTAGCTCTTGAAAATTATTGATAGTACCAGCTCCAAGGCTATTGAACCATTCTCAAGCATCCTTCTCTAAATTTTGAAAGAACAATCTAAGGACAACATCTTCATCATCCACCTCAAGACTATCCATGGCATACAGAAAATCCCTAACATGATCTTCACCGATGACAACATTGTTCCCTTGAAATTTAGGCAAGTACTTATGAGCTTTACCAAGGAGAGGATTTAGATTTGTAGGTAAAACAAAAGCTCTATATCTATTGGTCCTCCACTGATTAACATTAGCATTGGTATTTTGATTGACATTTTGATTTACATTGACATTTTGATTTGCATTAGGAGTTGCCATACTCACTACAGGTTGATTCACTATAGGTACTTGGTTTACAGTAGGAGAAGACTGATTGAAACCAAGATTTGGGCTAGAAACAAAAATAGTATGAATTGGAATTGAATATTTTCTATGAGACTTGAAGAATACCTCAAGATTTGGCACTCTAGCAAGCACTTATTTACCACTTCTTGTAGATGCCAGATCCAACTCCTCCTTTTTTATTTTTAAATTTTTGAGTTCATTCGGAGTCGCCAACACAGATGTGCAAAGAAGGAACAAGATCTTCAACAATACTTGGGCCAAGATTTCTCAGCTTGATATTCACTCAACTCTCACAAATTTCATTCCAAGAAATACTATGAGAAAAACAAACTCAAAATTGTATTGAGTCTTCCCCGACAATGGTGCCAAAAATTGTTGGGGGAAATTCCTGCACCCTTAATAGATTTGTCACGTTGCAAGACTTCCCTGATCCAATCAGCACTATGGACTCTGGTGGATCCACCTCTTTAACTCAGGAAAATATTATCCTAAGACTCTAGACATACCGAGTAGGGTAAGGAAACCCCAGAGGTGAGCCTACAATATTTCTTATATGCTCATGCTCATCCAAATTTACAAAAATGAAATAAAACTGCAACATAAAATTTGACCAAGTTTGAAAGTAACTCCTAGCTAGTGCTTCAAGCTGTAGATCGGTGCCTTATCCATTGGGAAATTGTAGCCAAACTTAAAATATGATGAAGATAGAAGGGGGAGAAGATAAAACTGAGCCAATCACATCCATTCAAATAATGTAATAGAAATGATTCAACATGCCAACGAAAGAAGATGCCATTTACACATTCAAATGATGTAACATGTAAATGGGAGAACACATAAAATTGCACATAGAACTGCTAAAAGGAGGAAATAGGATTGCATTAAACAAAAAATCATTACAATGGGAGTTTGATCAGAATAACCAGATCTCACTGAACTAGTACAAACAAATTCTCCATTCAAATGATGCAATAGAGAACTGCAACTCTTTGTTCAAATGATGTAACAAAGAGCCTCCTAGCTTCCAACCTCAGCCACTAGAAATGATCTTAGTAAATTGGGCACCTCCTTAGAAAAACCTACACAATAATGGGGAAGAAAAAAAGGGGTGACTAGACAAGACACACAAAGGAAAATACAACCGACAAGGATGGACACACTGGTATACCTCTTGCAAAATTACTATGCAAAAACTTGATCATTTTTTCTATTTTAGAAACTCTCTCATATAGATTGTAAATTGATTCTAATTCAAAGCATGATGATGGTCATTCAAATCTCAATTATGGCAAATTGATTCAGCAGCTCTTGAAGATTTTTCAGTGTGTTATTAGGCCCTAAATCCTTCATCTAGTGCCCCAAAAATAGAATTTAATGTATTTTTTAGAAAAACTGAAAGAAAAAACATTTGGAATTTAATGAATTTTTATACATCGATAGGTGTTGATATTTTATAGACACCCTAATATGGAAAATGCAATAATGTGTGTTAATTTAGGGGGCTATCTAGGATTTTTTGGTGACTTATTAAAAATAGGGTATCTTTGGCCAAAAATAACAAATTTCCAAAAATAGTAATTTTTTTTAAAGGGGGGGTAAAATCAAGTTGGATTTTTAAGATCCAATAGGTACATGTATGTCTTGAAATCGTACAACCCTTTCCAAATCGTACAACTCCAACCAAAATTGTTCAACTGCACCCGATTCTATACAAATATAGTAAATTGTACAAATGGAGCTTCAAATCATACAATATCAATCTAAAATCATACAAGAAACTATCAAATATAACAAGGGCATCTCTCTTTCATACAATCTCATCCAATTTTGTACAACTACAAAAAAATTGTACAATCTCCTTTGAAATGCACAAATTGGGTCTCCAAAAGCCTATAAATCATACAATCTACCCTAAAATCGTACAACATCACCTCCAAATCATATAGATGACCCTAAAAATATCACTTGGCTAAAAATCCTTGTTTTTGTTAAACTGGTATGATTTTTAGGAAACCAATTTAGCGAAAGTATGCAATCTTCCTTCCTGGTGCAATTTCGGTGCAATTATGCAATTTCTCCTTCACTTGGTGCAATATTCCTCCAAAATAAAAATTTTTGGTAGTATGGTAGCATTGTACAGTTGTCATTTTCTAATTTTTCACACATGCATAGTTAGCAACACTTATTTGTGCTTTTATGGCTGATTTTTTGTACTAAGGTTTGTCATTTTGCCTCCTTGCAATTCCTACACTTCACTATTTCTAGAAAATAAAAACCTAGCCCTATTTTTTTGCAATAAGGATTTCCTTAGGTTCCTTGTTTCTTCAAAACCTCATTCGTACAACATATCTTATCCACTTGCAACATGATTTATAAAAATTCAGTTTTTTTCAGAATAAACCCTATCTTCGGTAGCTTTTTCTCCAATCTGGTTTGCTTTTTAGAAATAAAAATATTATATGGTGTAACTATGGAATGGGTCATGATAAATTGCAGAAAAATATTGAATTCAAATGCCCATATAGAATAAAATTATCTAGTTGCATCCTTTTTTCTCTTGAATCCTTCGAATTTTAATTTGCATGTGTACAATTTTATCAAAAAGTTGTATGGTGCCTACTTTTTATTTATTTTTGAAACCCTAACATCTCAATGCATGAAATTCTACCACCTTAGCCTTATTTGCATGTAATTTTATCCTCTTGTATGGATGATTGACAACTCATTGTCCTTGTGCATGTAATTTTTTATTTTTCTCACTTTTATCATTTTATTTGCCTTTTTCTTTTTTTTCTTAGAAGGGGTTGTCATTGTTGGTTTTCAACCCACTTTTGAATAACCTATTGGTATCACTTGTCAGGCTCCTTTTTCTTCCTCTTATTCCATAGGTCCACTGCAATTGGCATTACTTCAATTTGTATCTTACACCACCTTGTGGCCTTAAACACAATCAAGATGAATAACATCATCAACATGGCGGACAATGCTTGTTGCCACCTATGATAGGTTTCATGGGGGTGGGAGCCCCATTGGAGGGTCAAGGTACAATATCCCTTATGGTTTCGAGTGGCAGTGTCCCTCACGTGTATCCTATCATGAGATAGAGCAATTTTTCTCTTTGTCAACACTTTTATGGCCTCTTCTTAACCCACTTAAGCTCACCATAGAATCCATTTTGCTTCTTGAACTACCCTATCTTAACCACTAATGGAATACCTTTTATGGTTTTGATTTGTATGATTTCATCTTGTACGATTTCACACTGTACAATTTCTTCTTGTATTATTTGCATATGTACAATTTGTACTTGTATGGTTCCATTATGTATGATTTGATAGTGAATGGTTTCACATTGTATGATTTCACATTGTAAGATTTCATCTTGTACAATTTCATTCTGTATGATTTGACTTGTAATTGTACAATCTCTACCAATTATAAAATTTCACTTACTAGTATAATTTGTACAAAATGTACGATCACACCCATCAATTGTACGATTTATGCCAACTGTACGGTTTCACCTAGAAATTGTACAATTACCTCTTGCAAAATCGTACAACTTTGGTCTTCCTTGGATAATTTTTATTGTATGATGGGTTGTTCTATTTGGGAAACATCTTCCATAACAACATCTTCCATGTCAACATCTTCCATGAAAACATCTTCCATAACAACATCTTCCAATTGTACAATTGATTGTTCCACTTGAACAACATCCTCCAATTGTACAATTGGTCTACCCTCAATATCATACAATATTTTACCTCTTTTATTTCTATGATGAGTGTCACAAACTACATCACTAGTGATAAACTTTATCTTTACACCCATGTTGGGTGGGCATCTTTGTTTCCCAACCTTCATAGCTATACTAGCCATTGTTGGTGGTTCTTCCTATTTACTTGATGAAGTATCTCTTGGAATCCTTAACTTATTTCTCCTTGTAGGTTACTCAATTTGCTAGTCCTCATAGAAAGTGTCTACTAGAGGTATCTTATACTCACCAAATAGTCATCTACCAATCTCTTGTGTGTCTTCACTACATGACCTCCTTCTCTGATGTGTGGGTTGTGGCCTTGGTCTTTCCTCCTGAGACCTTGTGTGTTGTTGCTCTAGTGCCTAACTCTTATCCACCACACTTCTTTGCAACCTATATACCACTTTCTCAAGTGTTACCATTTACTCACCTCGATCTCACATAGTTTCCTTGTTAACATATTTCCTTAAATTAATATTATCCTTGACTCTAAGTGCTTCTTGCTCCTCTCCTTTCATGTTGATTAGCAATGTATCGAACCTCTCAATGTCTCCTTCATCATTTGCCCATATTTGTTCTATCACTGGTTCATGTGTATTGTGTTCAACACTATTCATGTTCCCTCTTTGAGCAATTATGTGTTTCTTCTAACTAGGATATCTTCTCCTTGATCCCATATCCTATGCCTTTGCAAACTTGTTTATGCCATTCACCTCCAATTTGTGTACTCACAATATGTAACTTTGCAAGATCTTAACTGCAACACTTTTGACCCATTTTAACAAAAATTCCAAAGTTCAATAAGGCAATGATGCCAAATGTAGCACACTTTGGTGCTATATAATAGATCAATGGGTCATTTAAACTACACCAATGATTCCTAATATAGCACCATTTTATATCTTCAACTATATTCCAAAATGATAATGACTTCCTTCAATTATATCAATATGATCCAATTTTAATAGGAAACAACACCAAATGTGGCACACTTTGGTACAACCTATCAAATGGTAATGGGTCCATTAAAATAATACAATAATGCCAAATTTAGCATAGGGGTGTAGTATTCCTAGATGGGGAGGTGATTTAGAAGGTCTAGAAATGATTTCGAAAGTCTCAAATACAACTTGCCCAAATCGTACAACTTCTACAGTTTACTTTGTGCACTATGTTAGTTTACAAAACAGCTTGTACTATCACCAAATCGTATAGTTGTATGATAAAAATTGCACAAAATTGTACCTTGTATGATTTAGTACTTATTTAATTCACTAGAACAAGTTTTACAAATTAAATCGATCAATTTTGTAATCGATTTCTTCAAACTAGCAATTATTCCTTTTTTTGTAGGTTTTATCTTGCAGCCTTATTACTAAATCGGGTAAATGATCAGTTTGTACGATTTTGTACAACACTTGTAAATTTTGTATGAAAACTTAATGCAACTTACACTCAAATATATCAATCTACACAACCATTCCTTTCAATACAAGTTTTCGAATGTTTCTTTATGAAAATTCTTCACTTTCCTCCTAACATGCAAACCCTAATTCAATGGCAATGAATAAAAATCATTAAGAGCAATTCCAAAATGTATACAACTGTCTATAAACATCATTTTACATCCATCATCCATCATTAAATCAATTCATATCCTCACACAAAGTCTGTAGGATGACCATAAGCATTCATAATACAATTCCATCAATTAACATGACAATTTATAACATCAATTATACGATTTGCAAAAATAAAAATGTACAATAAAATTCACAATGACATGGAAAAAAGAGAATTGCTATTATATTTAGGTTATGGATTTTCCTATACAATATATCCATCCCCATTTCTCAGAACCATAGACTCAGCAACAATAGATATCAACAATGAACAATATGCAATTCTACCATAAATAATCAATAACTCCATGAATGAATGAACAACTTCAAATATCAATGAAAAACCTAAAAATTTGAATGGAGGACTATATAATGCATGCACAAACCATTCAAAAGTGGTTTATATGACATCACATTACTTACAACTACCATCCCAAATTAACTCAAAATAATTCATTACAAGGTTTTACTAAGTCTAATTTGATTTTTATCAAATTCATCCCAAATGTACATTTCACCTAATTTAATTTACATTTCACCTTCTACATTTGCAACCTTGTACGTTTTACTCATAATTGTACATTTTTACACTTGGACATTTTAGTCAAAAATAAGCAAAATTGAACAAAATTGTGTAGATACAAAAATCATTTCTTCTTCTCCTAGGAGGTGGATTTGTTGCCTACAATCTCATTTCTTTACCCTTCTTTGATTCTTCTTGGTCTATCATGACAAAGTTTTAGGATAACCAGTAATTCATCACTTTCCCAGTTTATCACCCCTTATTCCATAAGGATGGGATTTCAGGATCTACTCAGAGAATAGAGATTTCCATTTTCCAGCTCACCTAGCACTTAGTTAAAATTTAGAAAACCTCAAGTAGACCTTTTGGGTTGCTTTAAGGGGTGACTACACTAGTTTTTATGTCATTTTATTCTTCTTTCTTGTAGAAAAACTTTTGGGCCTACCTCACTCTACCATGAGAAAAAATTGGGTGTGGGAAAAACCAGCCATAATAGATTTGATGATAACTAGGATGGAAGTAGTGTTCAATCTTGGGGAGGTTTGAAGGTATTCCTTTGTGCCATTAATTTATCTTTATCTAACTACCATCATGGTCCTTGGTTTAAAATTTTTACTTCAACATGGATATCTTCATTTAATCCACTAATGAAACAACTTTATAAAAGCTTCGTACATAATTCCCTTGTGTGGTGTGTTAGCTTTTTAATCTATGTCTAATAGTCATAGGAATTTTATGTCTATTATAATGTGGTGAGGGGTCTAATGAAATCCTTATACTCATTGGTTCTCAAAGGGGTGATTAATTTAGTCTCAAATTTAGCCCAAGTGAGGTGTGGACATGTATTCTCCAATCATTGGTACCATTGAATTGCTTTATGTTTGAGGTTGAAAAATTCCATTGTGATCCTTTGACTATGTTGAATGGCATGAAGAGTAAAGTATTATTCCACCCGATACAACCAACTAGTTGAATCCTCATCATCAAAGTTTAGGAATTCTAGCTTGAGTATTCTATTATTTGTATTATTATGCAAGGTATTTCATGATATTCCCTTGCAACTATACTGTAGGCCCAAAATTGCCACATACTTGGTAACATTTTATAGAATTTTGCCTAAGTGGTAAAGGGTTCATTCTACATACTTTTTAGTACACTTTGAAGTGGATCCGGGTGATTTCTTTCCAGCTTCGAAATGATGGCAGATCTCAATTCCACAAAATTTCTAAAGAGATGATGACATCAGTGGCAAAAAATTGCAGAATGGCATCATTACGAGCGGCTAAGTATGGGAATGCCCGATTCTGAGAAGATTCTTTCATTTTTGGCTCCGAATTAGCACTACCCTCAAATGCATAAAAGTTTCAAGAAAATGATGACATCAACGACAAAGAAGTGTGGATTGGTGATTCATAAGATGAACAAGTGTTTCCTTTTCGAAATGAAGACAAAGTGGGACAACAGAGTGATGAAGATGCGGATTTGTGACAAAAGAGTTATGTGACTAGCTCCAAACCTAGATTGGTAATTACAAGATCAGTGCACTTTTTCTGTTCAGAATGAAATCCGTAAAAGCTATAAGGAAGATATGATGTCATCGATATTCTAATATGGATTTAAGAAGACAATGTGATGTATGATATATTCTAGGGAGGATTCGATGTTTAGATATTAGTGGTCTGGATTGGAGATTCCATGGCATCTGATACAAAAAGATGACATCAACAACAAAAGTTTCAAGGAAATGATGATGTCAGCGACAAAGAAGTGTGGATTGGTGATTCGAAAGATGAACGAGTGTTTCCTTTTTGGAATGAAGACAAGGCGGGACGACAGAGTGATGAAGGTGTGGATTCATGACAAAAGAGTTATGTGACTAGCTCCGGACCCGGATTGGTGATTATAAGATCAGTGCACTTGTTCTATTCGGAATGGAATCCACAAAAGCTATAAGGAAGAGATGACGTCATCAATATTCTAATGCGGATTGAAGAAGACAATGCGGAGTATGATAGATTTTGGGGCGGATTCGATGTTCAGATATTAGTGGTCTAGATTGGAGATTCCATGGCCTCTGATACAGAAATATGATGTCATCAATTTTTAAAGTGGGATGGCGCTTGATTCTCCTCACCATTTTGATAAAGCTTATGTCGAATTGAATCTGAATCATGCGATGAGGAGAATCAATGATGGAGGTTAGGTTGTCGAATCTTGGCTATTTAAAAGATATTTTTGCATCAGGATTGTAACAGTCAGTTGGAAGATGAAGCATCAAAGGTTTTCCAGAAGATCGAACCAGAGACGGTTACAGATCTACGATGGTAATTCACTCCCAAGAAGGATCGACGAAGACGCATAATCTCTAATGGCCTGAACTTCAGTTCCATTGAGTGATCAACAAGTTGTAGAGGCCCCGAGCTGCCATGGTGGACTTTCTTTCAGTGGATTTCCTAGAGGACGAACCAATAAGCTGATGCCAGCTAGATATCTCTGTTGTGCTGTCAAAACAAGATCTTTGTATTGCTTCTTGATTATTGTAAATTTGCAAAACTATAAGTAGAGGTCGAACCCTCATTTTTAAGGGTCGGCTCTAGCGTGTTTTCCTGTGCTATTGTAAATATTCCTAAAAAGCTAATGGAAGGAGCATTACATTGATCTTCGCCTCGAATCTATGTTCTCATGCTTGATACCAAAGGTTCGAATTCTTTAAGTTGCATTTTTGTAAATACTTTGATGGTTAGTTTGTGCCTAATTTTGGATTACTAGCTGTTATAGTAATTGAAATCTGCTTTTGAGTCTGTTCTATATTGTTAGGGAGTGCATTTCTGTGAAATCTGGGTATTTGGTGAATTTTGTTATTTGGATTATCATTACCTGGATATTGAAATTGCTTGTTGCTATATTTCTCTGTTGTGCTTTAATTGAAAGATAATCTGATCTGAGATAAATGTTGATCTGAGTATGCATCTTTAGTATGGTTTTTTGGGAGCTTATTATGGTAGTGCAATGTTGTTAACCTATCCATCCACTATTATCTCCATTTCCCTAACCCTAACCTTCTCTTACCCTAAACTCCAAACCCTAAGTGAGCATAATTGTGTCAACAACCTGTTAAGTTGACAAGGAACCAACCTACTCTGGAGGTTGGATCGAAAACCCCTATTTTGGTCCATCCAATGTTGAGTGCTGAGTTGTAGCTATCGGGTGCAAGCCTGGACAGAAAGTAGGAAGATAGACAATCATAGTATCAAGTGAAAGCTTGGTGTAATTTAGTGCCCAATAGTTTTTGGCACGCCCGGTGGGACCAGTTCACAAGGAACATGAAACCCATCTTATGAGTATAGATATCTCAACCCAAAGGAATCAAGATTTGGTGAATTATCTTGACCTTATAAGCAGAGAAAAGAAAGTTCACCTGGCGACTCCCTGGTCATTAGACCCAAAAAAAGAATTATACCTGTAGACCAGTGGCCTTTCATGTATACCAGGTCTTTCAAGAGGAACAACCCTAATTCTTTCTTTTATTGTGAGTTACCTCAAAGAGGGGCTACTGTTGCCAGAAGTTTGGATCAAGATTTCCTTGAAGAAGAAGAGCTTCTGGAAGAAAACCCAATAGTTCCCCCAAGAAGACCTACAGCCAGAAATATGGCACAAAATGTGGCTCCCAATCAGCCATTACAGAAGTACCCCGACTGGAACACAATCGGTCCCCTTAGATTGGCCCAAATGGATGTTATTCCCTAGGCTGTATCTAAGGCTATTCCCACATATGATGGATCTGGGAAAACAACTTATGAGCACTGTCAAGATATCTTAAATCTGGCAGCAATTCACAACATAAAAGAAGAAAATATTATTGTCAAAATTCTAGCCCTGTCCTTTAGAGGAAAGATATTACATTGGTTTAGAACTCTGGAAGACAATTCTATTACTTCATGGAAAGCATTGGCTGAGCCATTCATAGAGGAATTTAATGAATCTGCTGATCCTTTTTCCCTGCTTAATCAGTTTACATCTATGCAGAAAAACCAACAAGAAACTATCTCGGACTTTAATTTGAGATTTAGCAGAACATGGAAAAGAATTCCCCCATTGCCAGACCAGCTACATGTCTGGCTTATATGTATTATATCCGAGCTCTTGGATCTGAGTTAGGGTTGCAGACACAACAATTAGGAGTAGAAACCTTCCCCCAAATTTACAATGCAGTAGTTCATGCTGAGAACATCCTGATCAATGTAGGAAGGCTTCCCCCCAAAACTATGTTGCCTTATAACTCAGAAACCACTGGTAGCCAAAGTCAATCACACATGGACCCCCTTTCCCTATCATCTCCATCTCCACAAATGAATGTCATTCCTCTACCAAAGCCTACATCCTCTACACCCCCTTTTCCTCCCCTTCCTTCTCAACCATCTCAGGAGCTTTCTGCTATCCTTGATATACAAAATACCTTGAAAACCCTGAGTAACAGAATGAATTCAATGGAAAAAAGAGATCAAGAAAGGTCACAACAGAGGAGGTTTCCATATGTAAACAAATATCAGAGACCTGGTCCTAGTAACAGTATTGGGGTTAGGGTGAATGCAACATATGAGGAGCCAGAATGTTCTTCAGATACTACTCTTGCAAATGTTTGGTGCTTAGTATGCAATGATCCCCATGACTCACAGTCTTGTGTAATGTATCAACACCATGTTCAACAAGCTATGGATCAAGCTAAGAGGAATCAAAAGGGAAGGGTCAATATGCTATGGCACCCGGATCAGATCATGGCTGGAAAAGAGTTGGATGAAGAAAGTCCAATAGTTGTTATGACAAGGTCTGGAAAGAAAGCCTTGCAAGTGGATCCACAAAAAATGGGGCATTTCCAAGTCCCTTCTCAGAAGAAAGTTGACTCCCCTCTTCAAGGTAGTGACACTTTCCCTATTCCCCAAGCTAAGGGAAAAGAGAAGACAGAAACTCTTCCAAAGAGACCAGAACGGGAAATAGAGGGAGACCGAATGAGATCTAAAGGTGAAGATCAAGAAAGACTCAGGTTCCCCTCTATTACTAAAATACAAAGGTTAGAAGCCACCCAACAATATAAAAGAAGATATGGTGAGCCGAAAAGAGGGCTGGAAAAACTCTCTTTGACTAAATATGAGTACAACATTGTTGAAGAAATGAAGAGAATCCCCTCAAAAGCTAGCTTATATGACACCTTGTTCATTCTGGGTCAGATTGACTTGCTTAAAGCCTCCCTCAGCAAAAACCCACAGACTAGGTTGCCTACCACAATCCTTAGTATGCCATCAGAAAAGAAAGAAATGACCCCTGCAGTGCTAAATAATAAGCCTCCTCCTTTCTATATATCCCTAAGAATGGAAGGTTGGGTAGTCCGAAATTGTATGATTGACTCAGGAGCATCAACTACAGTAATGCCTAAAGTAGTCTATGAAGAGATGGGTATGGAGTATACCCGATCTTGTCCTGGAGTGTTACAACTAGATGGGACACCTGTCAAGATAGTTGGAGTTATTAAAGATGTACTGATGAGGTTGCACAGAGCCCCTGAAGTGACAGTGGTGCAAGAAATAGTGGTGGTGGACTTAGAGCCCTATTTTGGTTTATGCCTCTCAAGAGAGTTTATTGCAAAGCTAGGAGGATGTATGTACATGGATTATTCTAGCATGGTAATCCCTTTCAAAGGAAAAAGGATAAGGATAACACCTGAGAAACCAGTAGCTTATCATATTGAGGAGATTGAAGAAGATATGTGCAATCTTAATCCTTTGGAGGAGTTTGAGCTAGTAGAAAATATTGAGGAACTAGATATTGAAGATGAGTTGCCTTTCAGAGAATATTATAGTCAATTTGGAACTGGTATGGGTACATATAGCATCACAACTGAATCAAAAAAGAAAATCCCTGCTATATCTAATCAATCCCTAAGAGACAAAGAAACATGGGTTATGCACTTTGATGGTGCCAAATGCAGAAATGGTGCAGGAGCTGGTGTAGTCCTGCAATCACAATCAGAAGGGATAAAGAATTTTGCTTACAGACTGACATGGTCATGTACCAACAATGCTATAGAATATGAGGCCCTGTGCCTTGGATTAATACAAGTAGAGAGCATGGGCATCAAGATTCTGAACATATATGGTGATTCTGAGTTAATAGTCCATCAAGTAAGAAATAGGTGCAGCAATAAGCACCATTATTTAAAAGCTTACAGAAATAGGGTATGGGACCTTATGGAATCATTTGATGCCCTAAATTTAAGCTTTGTGCCCAGAGAAAAGAATGCCCTAGCTGATTCATTAGCAACAAAGGGAGCTAACTTCAACCCCTCTGTAGACTTTGGAACCAAGAAGACCAAGGGAATCAAGATGATCTTCAGGCCTGCAGTACTAGACAAGCAGATCTTCTGGCAGGTTTTCGAAAGTGATGAACAAATTCTTGACTTTCTGGTGAGAGAAGCATGTCTCTCAATGGTCCAGGAGGAGAACTTGGAAGAAGTTGACCAACAAGACATTATCCAACTAAGAAAAAATCATATCCCAAGAGGGTTAGTCACCCTTGAAATTTTGTTTGATAATGAGGATAGAAAGAAAGTTGGAGCCATGAAGGTCAACGAAAGGATCTATAAAGAAGTTGAGGTTAGAATAGAAAATAAGCTTAATGTTGGAATCCAATGTTCACCTGAGGAAGCAGAAGATATTAAAGCTTTATGCTTGAAATACCAAGATATTGTGGCTTGGTCATATGAAGACCTCAAGGTGTATGACAAGAAGATTATCCAACATACTATTGAGTTAGAACCTGATGCAAAACCATTCCAATAGAAATAGAGGCCTGTCAATCCAAGGATAGAGGCCATCATGAGAGAGGAACTCTTGAAGTTGTTAAAGGCTAAGATAATATATCCAATAAAGCATTCCACTTGGGTAGCCAATTTGGTAACTGTAAGAAAGAAGAATGGGGATATACGTTTATGTGTGGATTTTAGGAATCTGAATCAAGCATCCCTCAAAGATCACTACCCTCTCCCACATATTGACTAGATTTTGTAGGTAGTGGTAGGAGCAGAGAGATTCTCACTATTGGATGGTTACTCTGGATACAACCAAATTTGGGTAAAGGATGAAGACTAGTACAAAACAACGTTTACCACAAAATGGGGTACATTTGCCTACCAGAGAATACCTTTTGGACTGTCTAATGCAGGAGCTACATTTTAGAGAGCCATGGATTATGCCTTTGGAACACTGATCAACAAAGTTATTCTGATTTACCTAGATGACATGACTATGTTTTCTCATGATAAAAAGGATCATCTGTCTCATTTGGAACAAGTTTTTTAGAAGTGTAGAGAGTTTGGCATTTCACTCAATCCTAAGAAGTCATTCTTTGCAGTCCATGAGGGAAAACTACTAGGTCATGTGGTTTCAAAGGAAGGTATGGCCATAGAGCCAGATAGGATTAGAGCAATCCTTGCTATTCCCCTACCTACAAATAAGAAAACCTTGTAGTCTTTCCTAGGCCAAATCAACTTTGTCAGAAAATTCATTTCCGATTTTGCATAGAAGGTAAGGCCTATATCTGAATTACTCAAGAAAAAGGTTGAGTTCAAATGGACTGAGACCAGGAAAGAAGCTTTTGAAATCATCAAGCAGTCCATTGCAATAGCTCCAGTGTTGGTAAATCCAGATTTTAGTAAATATTTCATTCTTTATGCCTATGGAGTGGAAGAGAGTTATGCTTCAGTACTTACTCAGAAAGATGATCAAGGGGATGAACACCCTGTGTTCTTTTGGAGCCAGACATTACATGATTATCAGGTCAAATATAACTTCATTGAAAGACAAGTGTTTGTTGTGATGAAGTCACTGAAGAAGTTCAAGCAATATCTGGTATAGAGAAAAACCCTGGTGTATGTGGTTCATCCAGATGTAAGGAGTTTTATCTTACAGGGTGACCTAGGTGACAAGAGAGCTGGTTGGATTACTAAGATCCAAGAATATGATGTCGAAATACATCCCACCAAGCTAGTAAGAGGTAGAGCTTTGTGCCAAGGATTGATAGAAGCTTCAGCATTGGCCGAAGTGATAGTTTGTCAGGCAACAGAAGAAGATCAAGTGGAGATAGTACACACTATTGATTCTGATTGGATTGATCAGATGATTAGGTATTTCCAAACTGGGGTATGCCCACCTGATCTGAATGCATCTCAAAGAAGGAGATACAGAATTCATGCTTTAAAATATGTATTACTACCTGAAGGTTTGTTCAAAAGGAACTTGGATGGAATTCTCCTAAAATGTTTGAAATATGACCAACAAAAAAGAGTCATGGAAGAATTTCATGGAGGATCAATCGGTGGTCATAGCTCAGGCAGGGTTACAACTTTGAAAATAATAAGAGCAGGCTATTATTGGCCTACTGTGTTCACTGATGTTTTTAAAATTACCCGGGCTTGTGACAAATGTCAGAGGTATGTTGGAAGAACAAGAAATGCTTCATCTCCCCTGAGGCCTATATAGGTTGAGGAGCCTTTTCAACAATGGGGGTTAGATTTCATAGGGGTTATTAACCCTAATTCTTCAGTAGAACATAAGTTTATCTTAACTGCTATGGATTATCTTACCATATGGGTAGAAGCCATTCCTACAAAGAAAGCAGACCAGGAGGTTGTGATCAACTTTATGGAGAATTTGATTGCCAGATTCGGAGTCCCAGAAGCTTTGGTGAGTGACAATGGCCTTGCTTTCATAGGAGCCAAGTACATTGAGTTTGCCAGCAAGTATGGCATCACTCTTAAAAATACTTCAAATTATTACCCACAAGGTAATGGACTTGCAGAATCTACCAATAAGAACTTATTAAGGATTTTGAAGAAATCTCTTGAAGGTAACAAAAGAAGTTGGCACCTATTGTTGGACCAAGCTCTATGGGAAGACATGATTACTATTAAAAAGTCCATTAAGACTTCTCCTTATGCACTGGTATATGGCAAGGAGGTAGTATTGCCAATCCACTTAGAGATCCCAACACTTAAGCTTGTCAGTACAGAAGAAGAATCAGAGGAAGATCCTGTGAAGACTAGGTTAACACACTTGCTATAGTTGGAGGAAAGTAGAGCTCAGGCATATGATAGTTTCCAAAAGTATTCATCAGACATTAAAGCATGGTTTGATAAGAAAGCTAGGTTCAAAAAATTCCAAGTTGGGGATTCAGTTCTCAGGTGGAATGTTGACAAAGCAAAACCAGGCAAGCATGAAAAGTTTGATTCTTTTTGGGATGGTCCTTTCAGAATAGTGGAAGCTAAGGAATCCAATGTCTTCCAGCTGGAAAGTCCAGAGGGAAACATACAACCCATTCCGGTAAATGGTTTTCACCTCAAGCTCTACTATGTGTAAGGAGTGAGCTCTTTGTAATATATGTATATACATTGTATAATTATTTCACCTCCTTTCTGCACTTTGTATTTTTATTTCTTTTCTGCACTTTGTAATTGAGTTTCTTCAAAAAAATTCTAAAAAAAAAGAGAGGAAAAAATTGCAAAAAATGGCTAAGTATGGGTCAGGTACATAGAAATATTCCATTCCGCACACAATGTTGTGTAAGATTTTCTGGAATGGCATTCCGCTCTCGAATCCACATCAAGATACTCCAGTTTTCTACAGAGTGGTGTGCCGATCTCTATTCCACACAAAGAAGGACAATGGGGGTGCCAATCCAGGAACCTCTCAAAGCTAAAGATAGCTGGAGCGAAATCAAGGCGGATGTTCGTGCATGCAAGCCTTAAGTACCAAGTGGACTCGAAAGGCTCTTAAGCCACTAGAGTGGAATCAAGCCGAAGCCAAACAACAAGTTCAAGTTTGACACATGGAGGCTAGAGAGTGTTCCCGCATTCAATTCTAATGAACTCGCACCAGGATTAAAGAGTAGCCGAAGGGATGCGATGAGTTGGCAGTGCAATTTGAAAATCTGACCAATAAGAAGATAGGATGCCACCTTTGAGCCACCAAAGTAAATGATGGAAAGGATTGGGAAGTGTGCCAGTAGAGTTATCATGCAATAGTAGTTGCATTAATTGTGGAAGATACGCATGCTCTAGAAGATAAAAGTAATGAAAAGCATAAACGAAGTCCATTTGGAAAGCCCATCGAAGCTATGAGGAAGTGAAGCAACATTCTAAATGATTTCCTTGAATGATTACAGTGTGCAAAGTCCTACTACTACAAAATGGCTCTTAATAAATCACCCACTAAGACCGCATAAGATATTCTGGAGTTTGAAACTCTGGACAAAAAGACAGTGGCACCTTACCTTGATAAAGCCGAGGCCGTAGTGGACACATAACTGAACATCACTGAAAGTACAAGACTAAGGAAGAGCATGAATGACAGATACAAGAAGAGGGTTGCTTTATCAGTAGAAGGTAGATGCTCCATCCTTTCTTATCTATCCTTTTATATTTGTGATTATGTTCACCCATGTCCTGATTTAATAGCTACAATAGTAAAATTTTATGACCCACTGGCCAAAGCAGTAAAGACCCATGAGGGCAAAACCCTTTTTAGCATCACTACCTCTTTTTGTCATGAACCCTTTGCCTTAGGGTCCGACCTACCAGTAGCACCAAAACCCTTTAGTATTTTTGAACAAACTGGGTTTTATACCACAAATAAGCGGGCTAATGAGGATGAGTCATTTAAGAATTGGATTTATAAGCAGCTTAATACCAAATCCCAAGAAAATTTCCTAAAGTCCCCATCTCCATTGACAAATTTGAAAACCCCAAACTATTCTCTATGTTGGCTTGTATGGAGGGTTTGGACTCTAATAGAATGGTTCATGGTTGGCAAATTGTCATGGCATATTGTATCTCTAATGAGAGAATGTATGAAAAGGATGCGGAGAGAGAAGGGTTCCAGAGTAATTTATTTTGATTGGCCCACTTTTCTCACCCAGAGGATGCATGAGCAGCTAGTAAACATGAAGAGGGGCGCTGATGCTCCTAGTTTTAGGCATTGCTCAAATCTGGTATGGATGTTCTATGCTGCTATTAAAGATAGAATGCCATGGATTCCAGTCAAGGATAAGACCGATAAAGAAGAACCCATGTCGGTGTATTATTGGACGAAGTCACTTAAGAAGTAGTGAGTCTTACTATAGATTCAATTTGGAATTTCTGGGACCAACCCTAAAAATAATGTATGATGAGTGCCCATAGGTTGCCCCCCTTAGCTAAGGAGATTCTAAGGACTAAGGATGCAGAAGAAGGAGATTGGTATTTATTAACGAAGGGCACAGTCATCAGATTATATGGTTTCATGGGTAAACCTTTCCTTTTACCCCACTTTGTCACAGAGAGGTTGTTTGCCTTAGAGTATCTGAGGAAGGCAGAGTATATTGATGCGAACTATGGTTCGGGGAGGAAAAGGAAGTCTTTACTTACCCACCACACTTTGAGTGACATCACCATCACCAAGAAGGGGTAGAGCCAGCAAATTGATCAATACCTTGACATATTAGGTATATGTCTTTTATATTCCCCAAAGATGGAGTTATGACTCAGATGGCATTTTCACTTCAAGAAATAAAACCCTAAATGGAGACAAGGCCTATAAATTTGAAAAGAGGCCCAGGGCTAATTTTTAATGGGGAAGAAATAATGATGAAACTGCTCTTCTGGAGTGGAACGTCTCAAGGATGGATCAGTTACCTCCATGGTTGGATTTTTATGAACAAATTGTTGATTTCGATCCTGACCATAAGCTCAGTCATCGGCTTACAGAGGATATGATTAATAAGGTTGAAGATGAATCTACCAAGATGAAGGACACTCCTTCTAAGGAATAAGTCGCTAAAAGAGGAAGACTAGAGGAGAAAGGACCTTGGAAGAGAGCAAATATTGCAGATTGGTGGCGTATGAGGGTCAAAATTGGAAAACCCAAATCAAAATTTGGAATGAAGATCGATAAGGAATTTTTGAGAATATATAATAAAAACATTGAAACCTAGAGACCGAAGGATGTCAGACATATAGTATTGATAAGTGAAAAACCTCAAAATGATTCTGAATCCCTCCTCCCTCCTACACATCAAGAGACTCGAACAGAGGAGCCAAGAGCTCCTTCGACCGTAGCTGGGGTACTCAAAACCTTCGAGCATACCACTGAGCAGGCGGAGATTTTTCCCAAGGGGGCTAAATTGATGAACAAAATGCAATACTCCAAAGAAAAATCCGTCAATATCCTGCTAATTCAAATAAGGTCCCAACCTCTGTCTTTTGCCCCTGCAACATCGACTAAATTACAACCCATTTCTGAGCAGTCTCTACTTTCAGGAGTAGTGCAAGAGAATGAGGAGGGAGAAGATTCTAAAGGAGAGATGTCTGCTTTTCAATTAGTTTATAGGAGGAATAAGAGAGCCCCAGAAAGAGAGGAGAGAGAAAATTCTAAAAGGCAAAAAATGGACATGGAGGAGATTGCTAAAGAGGTAGTTGATTTTGCTACAGAAGGGTTGATTGAGCAAGACCAATAGTTGCAAACAGAAGCTGAAGGAGAACACCCTACATATGTAGGTGAAGGTATGATTTCTAATCCCTCTTCTCCTTTTCATCTCCAAGAATCCCGAAAGGAATCTCCCTCCCTTTCTAATCAAGAAGATGTGGCAAATGTACCTCCTCCACCTCATAGTTCTCCCCTTGTTTCATCAATAGCTATGGAGGTCCAAGTCAGTTCTATTGTATCACAACCACCTCAAATCCCACTTTCCACTTTTGAGATATCCACTTCAGTATCCACCATTGTTGCACCCTCATCTCTTTCATTGCCACCATCAATGGGACACTACGTTCCAAGTTTATCCACCCCTTCCACTGTTGGTCATGTCTCGATTTCTCTAAATTTACCTGTATCAACAACAGTGGTAGTCACAGAGTCTACTATTGTAACAGAGACTATTGTCAATATATCTTCACCCCCACCAGCAACAAGTCAGTCCACCCTTATGTTCTTGATGCCATCATCCCCTTTGGATGCTGATTTTTCAAAATCTGTTATTGTATCAAAAGAGTAGGCAGCCACTCAGAGCATAAATGATTATTGGGTAGAGAAGCTTACCAGGCCTTCCAACAGGATGGTTGTGTCAAGAAAAAGTATGTATGTTAACCCTATCACTAGGCAAAGGGTATCAAGATCTATGATTCCGCTAGTAAGCAAACCTGAAAATGAAATGACTACTCAAGATTATAGAGCAGAGGAGATCACAGAAGATATTGATAAGCTTCCTACTGAAGATGAGTTGGGGATAGCCAAGGCTCACTTAGATACCTTCTATGTGAAAAATGATATAGCCAAAGAGAAGGTAGATAAGCTAAAAAAACAAGTTGAAAAGCTTAAGAAGAGCCTCAATGATAAAAAAGAAGTAGAAAAAGCTCTGAGAAAAGAGGCTAAGGGTTGGCAGGAAAAGTTTCAAAAGGCTAATGAGTTGAAGGATCAGTTAGAAGAACAAAAGAAGCTGAATGAGGATCAAGCAAAAGAAATCCAGAATTTAAAGCATCAACTTCATATTGAGAAGGCCAAGTCCTCAGGATTTTCTAAAGATGATTTAAAAAATATAAAGTAGGAGTTTCTTTCTGAGGTTCAAGGAAAGTGTTCAGGTCTTCAACTTATGATTGATTATCTGGAAGATGCCAGCCAGTTGCTCTCCACCATTCAGAAGGATTTAGATCAAATCACTGGAGAGTTACAGCCTATGGTGATTCTGGTAGAATAGATGTACAGGTTGGTTGGTAGCAGGCTCAGTGATGCTGCTAAACCAATTCCTAATAAGGAATGGAATCTGGCCGGAGTAGCTACCAAAGTAGTGGTGAAAAAGCATAGGGTAGTTCAGAGAGCCTGGCTGTTGTTTGACAGGATGGACAGGGGAATTAAATATATCATTGAAATAAATGAGGAAATGGTTCAGGTTGGTTTCAAAGGACTCTGGAAGGAGGATCACAGCTTGATATCTATGGAAGAAGTCCAGAAAAGCATCAAGGATGCCTTACAGGATGAAGCTGGAATTGATTCATTGGAAGAGCCACTATCCCAAGAACAAGCTGCCAAACTAATTATGGATTACACCCATTTAAGAGATCTCATGGAAGATCTGGTGACTAGAGGGAATGCTGCTAATTATGAGGATGTTGGGGAACTACAATATGTTTATAAGCAGCTTAAAGAGACATCAAATCCCTCTGAAGAAGCCTGGAAATAGGCTCTATAGTCTTTGGAATCAATGGTCCAATTGTTTGGAGACACCTTCGGTGAGGGTAATTAGAGAGTACCTACTCTAGAAGAAGAAGGAGAAGAAGAAGATGAAGAGGCTGTAGAAGAATGAGAATAATATTGAGTAGTTACAGGCCCAGAAGGGGCTCACGCTTAAGTCATTTTATTTTTGTTTGTACATATACATAAATTTTGTATTTCTATTTTTTACTCTGACAATTTGTCAGAAATAAGCAATAAAGGCATGAAGCCCACAGAGCAGCATTTTTGTGTGAAGGCATTCCTTGAAATAAGGCCTTATAAAGGAGGAAGAGTTGTGTACAATTTTGAAGATAGTAATAATGATTGGTACTACACACAGTTTCTGTATGAGTGGATCCGTGTTATGTATTTTTGGCATCACTTCGATATGAATCTCTACTCTCTCAACAATTTCATAAAACTAATCAGAGAGTAGTGTTTGTATGAAAGTTATTCTATAAAATATATATATTTTTGAGAACATATTTGACTCCTAAGGCCCAATGGATAAGACTCTGGATTCGATTGGCTTTGCAAGCAAATCCACCCGGGAGGCGCCAGAATGTAGGCCCAAAATGGCCACATACTTGGTAAAATTTTGTAGAATTTTGCCTAAGTGGTAAAGGGTTCATTCCGCATACTTTGTAGTACACTTTGAAGTGGATCTGGGTGATTTCTTTCTGGCTCCATAATGGTGGCAGATCTCAAATCCACAAAATTTCCAAAGATATGATGACGTCAACGGAAAAAAAATGTGGAATGGCATCTTTACGAGCAACTAAGTATGGGAATACCCGATTTAGAGAAGATTCTTTTGTTTTTGGCTCTGGATTAGCGCTACCCTCAAATCCGTAAAATTTTCAAGGAAATGATGACGTCAATGACAAAGAAGTGTGGATTGGCGATTCGGAAGACGAACGAGTGTTTCCTTTCTAGAATGAAGACAAGGCGGGATGATGGAGTGATGAAGGTGTGGATTCACGACAAAAGAGTTATGTGACTAGCTCCGGACCTGGATTGGCGATTATAAGATCAGTGCACTTGTTCTATCTGGAATGAAATCCATAAAAGCTATAAGGAAGAGATGACATCATCGATATTCTAATGCGGATTGAAGAAGACAATGTAGAGTATGATGGATTTTGGGGCAGATTTGATGCTCAGATATCAGTGGTCCGGATTGGAGATTCTATGGCCTCTGATGTAGAAAGATGATGTCATCAATTTTTAAAGCGGGATGGCGCTTGATTCTCCTCGCCATTTTGATAAAGCTTATGCCAGATTGAATTTGAATCATGTGATGAGGAGAATCAACGGTGGAGGTTAGGTTATCGAATCTTGGTTGTTTAAAAGATATTTCTGCATCGAGATTGTAATAGTCAGTTGGAAGACGAAGCATCGAAGGTTTTCTAGAATATCGAACCAGAGACGGTTACAGATCGATGATGGTAATTCACTCCCAAGAAGGATCAATGAAAATGCATAATCTCTAATGACCTAAAATTTAGTTCCATTGAGTGATCAACAAGTTGCAGAGGTCTCGAGCTACCATGGTAGATTTTCTTTCAATGGAATTCTCGGAGGACGGACCAATAAGCTGATGCCAGCTAGATATCTCTGTTGTGTTGTCAAAACAAGATCTTTGTATTGCTTCTTGATTATTGTAAATTTGCAAAACTATAAGTAGAGGTCGAACCCTCATTTTAAAGGGTCGGCTCTAGCGTGTTTGCCTATGCTATTGTAAATATTCTTGAAAAGCTAATGGAAGGAGCATTACATTGATCTTCACCTCGAATCTGTGTTCTCGTGCTTGATACCAGAGGTTCATATTCTTTAAGTTGCATTTTTGTAAATACTTTGATGGTTAGTTTGTGCCTAATTTTGGATTACTAGTTGTTATAGTAATTGAAATCTGCTTTTGAGTCTGTTCTATATTGTTAGGGAGTGCATTTCTATGAAATCTAGGTATTTGGTGAATTTTGTTATTTGGATTATCATTACCTGGATATTGAAATTTCTTTTTGCTATATTTCTCTATTGTGCTTTAATTGAAAGATAATCTGATCTGAGATAAATGTTGATCTGAGTATGCATCTTTAGTATGGTTTTTTGGGAGCTTATTATGGTAGTGCAATGTTGTTAACCTATCCATCCACTATTATCTCCATTTCCCTAACCCTAACCTTCTCTTACCCTAAACTCCAAACCCTAAGTGAGCATAATTGTGTCAACAACTTGTTAAGTTGACAAGGAACCAACCTACTCTAGAGGTTGGATCGAAAACCCCTATTTTGGTCCATCCAATATTGAGTGCTGAGCTATAGCTATCGGGTGCAAGCCTAGACAGAAAGTAGGAAGATAGACAGCCACAGTATCGAGTGAAATATTGGTGCAATTTAGTTCCCAACAACTACCTTCTTGAATCCCTAATCACTTGTCAATTATAGAGTTATATTTGTCATCTAGGAATGATATAAGACTCTCAAGTTCATCTAATTTATCAAATTTGTTTAGTTTGGTTGATATTCAATAAAATTCTTATTGTTGGCTTTCTATTTGTCTCACCTAGTCACCTAATTGTGCTATCCATTGGGCCACTTTAGTACCCCTAGATATTTTTAGGCACCTTAGAGCATCCAAAAAATCTTATGGGAGTTATGTTTCAAAATTATTAGCTCCAAGAGAGGATCATAATGGACTATGCAAAAAAATTAATTTTACCTCTTTTATATTTTTAGGTTGCTACCAATTGCTCTATTTCACTAAATATTCTTTGCACTATAATCAGGGTTATGCACAGTGGTGAATATTCATAAATTGAGCAAATAGTAGCATTTCAAAAACTAGAAATTTGTGAATATGAGGACCCTCGATGTTGGCCCATTCACCTAAAATTTTTTGAGATAAAGCTTTTCTTAAGGTCAATTCACCACAATATATATCCAAACATAGGCATATTTGTACTTTTTGGAAAGCTCTTTTTGAGCCTGATATAATGGTGGTGTTTTTTATGAAGTTATAAGGTGATTTAATAGGTCAAAATTTTCCCCAAATATGAACTTACTTTTTAGGGCTCCAAATGCCCAAAATTTTGGTGTGAAGATGATTGATTTGATTTTCTTAGGATTTGCATTGATTTCGATTAGGATTCACCATTTTTTTACAAGTACATTTTGATTCCAAACCCTTATCCATAACCCTAGCCATTGGAGAGAAGCCAAAGAGATGCATCAATTGAAATCAAGAAACTAAATAAAATAAGTTGCACCTAGGAGTTACTGAAGCACGTAATAATCAAAATAATCTAAAGGGTGCAATAGATGTTTGGAGCATTATGGAAAAAGAGGAATAACAATTTGAATGAGCACCAGTAATATTGAGCAAGTGAAGAAGCTATTTGCCACCTTGTCATCTCACAATGACACTAGGTAATATCATTTTGAACAAGTGAAGCTATTTCACAAAAAGAGGAGAATCGAATATAGTCAAAAACCACTCATCATTGAGAATTACAAGGAAGAGCATTGATCAATGCACATATTTGGTTGGTAAATTGGAGTAAATTAGTTACTTGCCACTTGGTATGATAGAGGGCCAATCACTAGAGTATAGTCTGAGTGCATATGAAGTCCAACCACCACTATAGAGGAGTACAATGAAGAATAATATAGAATTCTAACCATAGATATGTTATAGTTCACAAGAAAAGGTACATACATGGAAGAATTAAGAGTAATTTGAATATCATACATGGAAATTTCTTTAGTATCTCAAGCCCACCTACAATTGTGAGAGTTATGTTGAAGAACAAAGAGGTATTGAAAAACAATATTGAAAATCTACATTGGATAAGAGTGAGAGTTACATTGAAATGCCCTAGAAGAAGCATCAAGCTAAGTTCTAAATGTCCACATAAAAATAAGCACCAAATACCATATTTATAATACCTTCATGCATACATTAAAGGCATGAGTCAGAAATCAATGTAAAAAAATAAGAGTGATCGAGAGAGGAATGAAAGGATAGAGACCAAGTGTTGCAAAGCAAAGGAGAAGGAGACATTTTGAAGAGTCAAAATATTGAGTGCCAAAGGAGCTTTAAATGCGAGGAGAGCATATTTAGGATGCATTTCTTAGAGTAAAAAGGCAACAAGTTGAAGCTTTAGGCACTACATTCAAAAGGTAAGAAATATGTAAATTGAAGCCTTTGCAAATTCTAAGGAGGAATAAGGCATAATATATTTGAAGTAAATATTAATTAATTATATTTAAGGTTATTTAAATAATAGGAGAAATAAGGTGATAACCTTAGAAAAGTATTAAGTGCCTTAGAAATTATTTGAAGTAAGAATATTTATTACTCTATTCATTCTTGAAATTAATATTGCATTGAAATATTTGCAAAATATTAACTTGGAGAAATAAGAAATTCTACACCAAAAATTAAAATATTATTTACAAATATCATTATTTCTAATTTTTCAACTAGGGAGTTATAAGGAGTTCAAAATCAAAATTTAAGTTTTTGAAATTTACAAATTATATTATTGAAACTTGAAAGAAGCAAAAACATAGAATTGCTAGAAATTTGGAAAAATTATTCTTGATATTAGTCTCTTATAAAAATTTAAGGGACATAAGAAATCCAACTTAAAGATATTGAAGATAGAAAATCTTATCAATTAAAATTGCTTCACAACTATCTTTAACTTCATGTAAGGAGAAATAAAGTGTTTGTCTTAAAGGATAAGAGTTGAACATTATATCAAAATTATCATGAAAACATTAGGGAGACAAAAGGGATTCAACTCAAAATAAAACTAATAAATCTAAGAACTTTATCAAGACCATAGTATATTCAAAATATTTGGAATATACCAAGTACTCTACAAAAATTAAGAATTGGAAAGATCTTATCAAACTTGATCATATACTAAAAACCTAGGGAGTCATAATAAAGTCAACCTCAAAGGTTTAGAGATTCTAAAATTCTACCAAAATTATTCCTTTTAAATCAAAGAGTAACAAGAAATATTACTTTAAAAGGAACTATGGAAAAGCTTATTAAGTATACAGGATTCAAGGAATCAATATGGTTCAGAGATATACTTGATTCTAGAAATGATAATAAAGAAGAATCAATTATAAGAGAAGAACCAATATGGTTTAAAAATATTTATGATAACTCGCAAACTAATAGTTTGGTAGAAATAGATATATAGAGATATCTTCCAATGACATGATGAAAGGAATAAATGACAACTATATTAATGGAGATATTGAGAATAAAATCAAAAACCATACTCAAAAGGTAGAAAATAATATTGATCAGAAAGACATCCTCCAAATCCATGAAATAAGTAAAGGTAAAGTAGCTTCAGTTGTACACAAATGGTTTTACCATTTTACGAAGAAAATATATGAACTTTAATTTCTAAATACAAGTAACAAAGGAGTAGGAACATTGTTAGAAATAGATTATATTACATCATTTGGGTCATGTAAATGTACCTACCAAGGAACATACTTAGGACATTAGATTAATTTAGGGGGAAGTTACCTAGTTTATTCATGCAATGTAATAAATGCACAAGTGTCAATGTGCAAGTGAAGAACACAAGCTTATACTGAGAGGGGGGTGAACAATATAAGATCAACTTTTACTTTTCTTTCACAAAAAATATTATACAATATTATCAATGGTAATATCAATAGCAGTAATCAAAGCAATACATAAATCTCACACATAATAGAAACACAAATTTAACATGGTTCACCCAATGTGGGCTACTCCACGGAGAAAATATTTCTTCTAAATTTTCTCAACAAATCTCTTGGGAATCAATTCCCTATTACAATGTTTATGAACCTATGTCCAAAGGAGACACCAATCCCCTATACTCTAATTTGTGGATCTCTCTCCATAGGATAACTCTTTCCCCTTTTATCTAGTTAATGGAACTTGATCCAAGAGAACTCTATCTCCTCAACTAGTTCGTGTATCTCTCTTCATAAAAGAAATTTATCTCTCTATCTAGTTCAAGGATCTCACTCCACAGGATAACTCTATCCCCTCCACTCTGGTTCATGGATCTCTCTCCATAGGAGAACTCTTTCCCCTCTACTCTGTTTCATGGATCTCTCTCCATAGGAGAAATATTTTCCCTTGCTATGGTTTGTGGATCTCTCTCCATAGGATAACTCTTTTCCCTTGCTCTAGTTCATGGATCTCTCTCCATAGGAGAACTCCATCCCCTTGCTCTAGCGCATGGATCTATCTCCATAGGATAACTCTTTCCTATTGCTCTAGTCATGGATCTCTCTCCATAGGAGAACTCTATCCCCTCTATTTTGGATAGTGTTCTAGAAGGCTTCTACCTCCACTACTTTGGCTTGTGGTTCTCTCTCCATAGGAGACATTTATCCCCACTACATTGGCTGATGGATCTCTATACACTGGATACTGCTATCCTCTTTGCTCTGTCACCTCCAAATACTACTCTCAAATCTATATCAAATATGCACTAAAATCTATCCCAATTCTAGCACATATCTGCTCTAAATTTGCTCATAAATATACACCAAAATCTATCATAGGTCTAGCACAACTTTGCTCTAACTCTGCTCACAAATATACACCAAAATCTATCTCAAATATACCCCAAGATTTAACACAAAGCTTCAACAAATCAGAAATCAAACCTACTCTCAATTATGTTTCAAGTATTCACAAGACTTGCTCAAATATGCCTTCAAGTCTTCTTAAAAGACTTACTCAAATCTAGATTCAAGTCTCCTCAAAAGACTTGCTCACAAACATAATTTAAATCTCTTTCAAAAAATATTTCTTCACATAAAAAAATTCTACTTAGAATTCATTTAACCTCTGGAACATATAGAGAATTATATGCTCTATCAAAAACTCAATATGTTTCACACTCACAAATATTGTACTCAATCAACCAATCTCTATATCTTGCAAAATCACTTTCATATCAAATTAAAGTAGTGTCTAACATTTTTTACAAAATTGTTCTATCTTTATTACAAATTTTCTCTCAAATATCAATCTCACCAATTCTCTCATAAAATTGATGTCAAACACCTTCACAATTGCTATCAATATCTCTCAAATAAATGTTCAAAATATTTCACAAAGATGTACTAACTTGTCTTAAATCCTAGCACAAATAGTTCACAATATCTAGCTCAAATGTCTCAAACCCTTTCAACAATAGAAGCACAAATTGTTCTCAAATTCTATCCCAAATATTTCCAAAATATTCAACAATGAAGCACAAAATCCTCACTCAAATATTTCCAACAATGCTTATCAAACAATCATTTTCACTCCACCTTATGTTCCAAAACATTCATTCCAAAAAACACTTTAAACAAGGGATGATGTTCCCATACCTCTTAATTGCTCTTGTGGAGATATGTCTTCAAAAATCTATCTCACGAATAATTGATATTTCTAGTGCCACTTCAAGAGTTAGATATTAAAATACTCTCTCAATCCATCCATATGAATTTTCTTCTCAAAAGATATTTCACCATACAAAAATTACAATAAAATATCAAACCACTTTTACACCTTATTACTCCTATTATTTCATGCAAAATAATGCTAAAAAACAACCAGAAATTACACACATGAATTTCACATATACACCTTATACCTCCTTATGAAAACAAAAATAATGCACTTCAAATTTCAATAATACCAAAGAAATTATCACTTCATCTCATGTATCAACAAAGCACTAGAAATCTAAAATTTCACCTTTCATCCCTTTCTAAAACAAAAATCAAATCACTTTACTATCCTTATAGCTCCCTAACCATTTCATATCACAATGATAAAAATTGACTAACCCTTATAACTCCCTAACCAAGCACAAAATGCATACCTTTTAAAAATTTTAATTTTACCCTCAAGAATTTATGTTGATCTTTGAACTCACGACCTCGTTGGCCTTCATTCCCTATAATAAGGGCAAACACCATGTGGGCTAGCTACTCACACAAGACCAAGGAGAACGTGCTACTTCTTATCCTCTATCATTAGTGCAAAACTTTTGATCACATAAAAATCCTCTATGCAAATCGAATGTCGAACTTGCCACCTACAACGCACTTCGCAAGTCAAGATTATCATCTAGGCTACCATCCTACATCGGATGGTGTTTGGGCACCCTCTATCTTAATCTTTGCACTATCTCAAAATCTGTAAAAGTGACGTCTTCTTCCTCTTGGCTGAAAACGAATGATGATCTTTTGGCACACACTTTCTCAATGTTCAAGCCTACCATTAACCACCTTAACATGTAATATTGATATGCCATAGTTGGCATTGTATTTGACATCAACACTCGAATTGCAAACCTTTGGAACCAATAAAATATTATGTTTTAATTATAATAATTTAAATCCAAGGGATTTAAATATTATAATTTATCTTAGGGCCTTTTATTAGGTTAAAAATTTTGCCACCATAATTAATCAATTTAACCTTTTTCTTTTGCAAAATTACCACCAAGGTAAATCAGATAGACCTTTTTATTTTTCCTTTTTCAAATACTATCATGGTAAATCAACTTGACCATTTTATTTTTATTTTTTAAATACCACCATGGTAAATAAATTTGATCCTTTAATTTTTTTCAATACCATCATGGAGAAAGTTTTTCTTTATTCTTGTTTCCTCATGCCTCATGTGCCCTTTGAAGAAAATTCTCACAAATATTACCATCAACTTAGGACATCAAACCTTTTGACATCAATGACAATACAACATGCTCAAATTTACAATGTGCAAGTTGTACATGTGCAAGTTATCCCTTGCACAACTAGATAGAGTGTTGGCCAAGGAACCTATCTTCCTATATAATGGCCTTATTGTCATAGATCATAGAGCATCACATAGAGCATCACTTACAACATCATAGAGCATAGCTTAGATAAAGTCACCCATATTGGAGATGGGTGCAATGTAGTCCGGTAGCATTATTCATGGAGTGTTCATTTCCTCCATAGCTACATTGTATTCATTTCCATCATTTCTATTTATAGCATATTTCAGTCATCTCATAGATTTACTTTCTTTCATATTATTTTTGCATCTTGTGATTGCTATCTCCCATTGCATACAACATCAAAAGCTAATAGTGGTATCAGAGCTACGGTAGATCTAGCCATAGGAAAACCACCATTATCAATGAGCCTAAGTTTTTTGTCAACCTGACATGCCTTTGGACCAGTCACTATCAAAAACTCTCAGAAGAGTCTAGGTGGTAGAATTAGGGAGAGCCACAAGTGAGGACTGAAAGAAATCTCAATTTTAGAAATACTGAGATTGCATTTGGCTAGAGTCTTTCCATAGAGTTGTAGAAAAACTCGTGAAGACTAGGACTCAACATTCAATCCACTAGATTGATAAATCAACTAGTGAAGATAATTCAGGATATCTAGAATTTCTTAACTATTACCCAAAGTTTCTTTTGTTGTAGAAATCTAATTCTCAAAATATTAGGATTCCTCCTACAACAAAAATCTAGGAGACTTCAACTTCATTGCTCGAAGGTCGATGTATCTTCATAGTGCAGAGGTTAGTTCCTTGTCCAAGAAAAGAATACTATAGAAGAAGACTTCTGGAGAAGAGTTGTGGTGAAGTTAGGAGATAGGAGATCTCCATTACTAAATTGAGAACTTCACACAAGAAGAAAAGGCCATAGAAGCCTTGATCAAGAAGAAAATGCCATAGAAGCCTTGATCAAAGAAAAGGCCATAGAAGCCTAAATCAAGAAGAAAAGGCCACATAAGCCTTGATCAAAAAGCCACAAAGCCTACAAAAACAAAAGCCTTGATACTAAAATAAGGCCATAGAAGCCTTGATCCTGAAGAAGACTCCAGAAGTGAGTATCTGATTCAGAAGGAGATTAATATTTTAATACTAATACTTTGTTGTAGGGAAAGGAGATTCAATGAGTCAGGAAAACTTCCTACAAGAAAGCTAGGAAGAGTATCTTCTTTAGAATCAATCCAGCACCTAAAGGCAAAGATATCAGGAGAAGATCTCATTGAAGAACTTCTAGTCTTGGAAGAAGAAGGACTAGGAGAGTCCTGCTCGAATCCAGAAGTAGTAGAAGTGAAGATCTAGAGGAAGATCTCACCACCAACACTTCCAAGAGTAGAAGGTTGAAGAAAAGATCTCAAGGAAGACCAGAAGAAGCTGCAAGATCAAAGACCTTGGGGAGGTCTCAATGAGCATCCAGTAAAAGGCTTGGAGAGCCTTACTGAAGAAATCATCAAAGAAGAACTCATTGGAGAAATCCACTACCAAGGAGAAGCCCCTGATAGTGAAGGACTTGGGATAATTATCACCATCAAAACAAGCCCAAGAGGAGAAGAATTTGGTAAGGAGTGCCAAATCCTAGAAGAAGAATCCAGTGAAGACCTCAAGACACTCAAAATATTGAGAAGAAGATCTTATTTGAAGTCAAAATTTGACAAGAATATTGAAGGAAGATTCATATAGAAGAAGCCTACCAAATCTAAGATATTTGGAGATTACCTCTCACAACAAGAAGGCACCACTTTAGAAATGAAGATCTCTTCAAATCTACAACAAAAGGAGGAGACTACAAGAGGAGAACAAGCCACCAAAATCCTAGGCTCATGAAAGAAAGTTTGAGACCATATTTTGGTGAAGATGAAGTTGTTCAAGGTAGCCTACAAAGAGCTACAACATCTTACACAAGGCAACAACTTGGTGATCCTAGACACCAAGATCTACATCCTCTATAGAAGTGACAAAAAGAGCTTTCAAAAAAAGGTATGCAACTATTGGTGCAAGTAGATTCATTAATTGGATTACTTATCAGATTTATTTAAGCACCTTAATTTGGATTAAAGTTGCAAAAAGGAGAATTGAATTATAGTCTTCAAAAGTGCAAAAAGAGAAAGGTTCCTTTAAGGTTCATTTGCACTTTAGGAGTTGATTAGATTTTATAATTTCAACTATCTATCAACTACCTATCATCTACTTTGGAAAGCAAAAGAAGACTAGCTCCTACTACCTTTGCTTATAAGGAAATTGTAGAATAATTCTTGAAGATTCATTTCAGATTATTCTTGATTAGTTGTAGTAAATTGATTAAGTGCATTAATTTTTGAGAGTTAATTGGAGTGATAAGGTGAAATTTTTAGTGCATTAAAAGTGAAATTTTATTAGATTTATTTGCACTATCCTATTGCTCTCAAAATATTGTTATTTGTGTTCTTGAGAAAGGCACAAAAATAGAATTTGTCAAAGTGTCTAAAGACACTATTAGTGCACAGAGATCTGCAACTTTGAGTGGCCTGAGGAAGCCAAAAAATCAGCTCAATCCTCCAAGCATTGGAGAAGAAAGTAACCACCAAAAGAGCAGCAAAGGAAGCCTCGAACGAGACTTGGTGAGTCTCAAGTTCAAAGCACAATAAGTTTTCTACAAAAGAAATAGTGCAGAAAAATACAAAAAAGAGAGCTTCTATCAAGTGGTTACAAGCTTGGATCCATTTATAAAATATCCAAGAAAAAAGGGGAAGGTGTCTAATCAAAGAGACAACCTCGAAACCCCTCATATTGCATTCAAAATTCTGCCACAAAACCAGAAAATCAGACCTGAAAAAGAGGTGCAAAAGAAGGTGCAATAAGAGCTATTTTATACATGAATATGTTACATTGCATTGCACTATCCTAATATGGTTTATACAGAAAAAGGAGGCAGATTTGAAGGTGTCTCAAGGGCTCAACATCCACTGGAAAAACCAGCCAAAGGTGGTCATTCACTAACGTCCTTCCAAGCACATCAAAGGAGTCACTCTAAAGGCTCTTACTCCCTCATATTGGATGATCGAACCTGCAAGAGACAAGACAAAAAATCAAAGGGAGAAAATGATGTTATAATCAAGAGCAACATTATCTACAAGGAGGATGTATAACAGGTGAGAAAAGAGGAAGATAAAAGCACCATTGGAGCATTCCAGTCTCCACATATTCGAAGCAGAAAATCGATGCTCAAGCCTCCAGATCGATGCTCCTCAACTCAACCTAAAACAATCTACAAGCAAGTGCAATTGATCAAAAAAGGAGTTATGGATATTATAGGGTTTAAAGAACCTCCAAGAAGGATACATTGAAGGAGTGTTATAGAAGATGCCCATGCACAAGGAGGAAGTGACATTTATCACTTGAGACAAGACCCTAACGCTCCTCACTCGAGCGCTCATCTTCAACAGCAAGGGAGTTACAAGCTATAGGTTGGTGCAATGAACATATGAGGAACACTTGTCCGAAGGAAAGCTGAGTGCTTCATTAAAATAATGTAACATCCATACATTACACAAAGAAGGAAATAAGTGTTCTCAAGCATCTTCTACTCCTCAAGCGCTCATGAAGAAATGGATGTGCCACTTGGCACTCAAACCAAGATTCTCCTCCAATTTAAGAGCATCAATGACCAAGGCATTCAATGGAGCATTTACATCTGAGGTCTACGAACACAGGGTGAAGCGACAGCATGGAAGCAAGGTGTGAAAGAGCCTTCAATGCTCTGGATAAGGAAGGTCAAAGGTAGACATTAATGGTGCCACATTTGGAATGTCTAAACCCATGAAGGTTCCAAGAAAATCATTGGAGGAAGAGCCAAAGAAGCAACATCTATATTGCAGCCCATGCACAATGAATACAACATCAACTATTGAATGATATAAGGTAAGCTTTATTCCCACTATAATATGCTTTCACTTTCTTGGGAGTTATAAGGTTAAACTTAGAGGAATACAACTACATTGAAAGCTATATCTTAAAGGGGAATAATATATCATATCAATATAATATTTGCAATATTAACATAGGAGCAATAAGGATTTCTACTGAATTTATTTATAAAATATTTGCAAATATTATTGTGGTCTAATTTTCCAAAATTTGGGAGTTATAAGGGTTACTACATCAAATTGACTTATTGGAAATTAGATACACTACAATAAAAATCCTAAAGGGATATTTAAAAGAGGTTATTAAAAGCTTTATGCTAAGGTTGGAAATTTATATACTTGTCTCAAACACATAAAAAAGGGATAAAAGAAATCCAACATTAAAACCTCTTCAAATTGGAAAAGTGCTTAGTTCAATAGGAGCAATAAGGGATAGATAAAAGTTGATTTTTGATATTTACAAAACCTTACAAAATCAACCAAAAATTGAACTATATTTTCAAAAGCACTATATTATATCCCTAGGGAGTCATAAGGGATTCTACAAAACTTGGTAATATCAACATTTATCATAAATTATCAAGTTGCAAATCCATTGGGAAAATATAAGCTTTTTACAAAACCTAAAATTCCATTAGGTGTATACACTCTCATTACTAGGGAGACATAAGGAAGCCTACAAACCTAAGGATCAATAAAGGTTTTATCAAAATCAAGCTTATATACTTCAAGGTTCTAAGTCCTATCTCATTTCTCCAATTTTACTTCTTCAAATGGGAAAAGGAATGCCATACAATGAATGTGAAACTTGCTTCAACCAATCTACAAAACATGAAAACATGTGGTACATTGACTCAGGAGCCAATCATCATATGATAGGAAATATACAATGGTTTGACTATCTTGAAGGTGCTAAAGGCTACAGACTAAGAATTGCAGATAGCCAAACTTATCCCATACATGGATATGGATGTGTAACACCCAATATATCATTTCCAAATCTTCTACTACAAAAAGTATTGTATGTTCCAGGATTAACATTCAATCTCATCTCTATGAGAAAATTAGTAGAAGACAACTATATGATCAACTTTGGATATATGGATGGAGTCAATACATGTCTCATCATGAATCAAGGTGAAATAAAGGCAACAGGATCAATCCATGGAGATACATATATCCTAGATTCAATGGAAATTTCACAAGATATCATGATGTTTCAAAATGATACTAACATTTTTTCAAAGGAACAGGTTGAAGAAAATGAAGGACCAGTACACCAAAAAGGTAAGCATAGAAGAATCAAGAAGATGAGAGGATAATTGCACCATGCTCTACTCAGTCATCAACAATCAGAACCAAATGAAGATACTCATAAATACTACAATAAAGGTGGTTGGATAGAAGACAAGGAAGAAGGACCTGAACAAGCCAAAGATCATTCAATGGAAGAAGATCCACATTGAAGACTAAAGTCTTCAATACCCAAATAATGTAATACAGAGGGGTGTTAGAAATAGATTATATTACATCATTTGGGTCATGTAAATGTACCTACCAAGGTACATACTTAGGACATTAGATTACTTTAGTCTCACAATGACACTAAGAGGGGGGGTGAATCAGTGTAGCTCTTTAAACTTAACTTTACAGTTCTTAATACTACATCAATTAACACTTATTACTAGATACAACAAGTATAACAAAAGAGCATCACACAACACAAGATTTAACGAGGTTCACCAATGTGGCTACTCCTCAAAAATTGACTGCTTGGACTACCATCCAAATCCAACCTTTGCAAAGCACCAACTTTACAATCAATTTACCAGCACACACTAGAAGGAGCACCAACCCCTAATTTATCTGTACCAATAGAAAGGAGCACCAACCCCTGATTTACCAGCACCAACTAGAAGGAGCACCAACCCCTGATTTACCAACACCAACTGGAAGGAGCACCAACCCCTAATGCCAAGCACCAACCTGGACTTCAATTTGAATCTATAGGTTTAACAGTAAGATACCTTTGCTTTTGCAAGACCCTGACTGGTCTTCTTCACCTTTGCATTCTCTGCACACTCTGCTCTCTCTGCACCATCACTTCGCACACTCTGCTTCATTACAGTCGAACTTCACGATCGTCTTCTCCCTTTTGTGCACTCTGCTCTCTTTGCGAATTTTGCACTTAGCATCTTTTGATACGACTTGCTCTCTATGCACTATGACCGAACTTCGCACACATCGACATTAACCTCAAATCTCCAAACAGCCCTCCTTTTATAACAGAATTTTTGTGATGAAAACCCTAATATTAGTCGGTTGTAAACCCTAATCTTAGTCGGCTTTCATGACAACTATAAACCCTAATTTTAGTCGGCTATCATCGGACTTCGTCGGCTTCAACTCAACCATGAAAATACAACATGTCATGATATCGTGACACTTTCACTTTCTCTCTCTTTCTCCTTGCTTTGGCCCCCAAAAATACATGTCGCGATATCGCGACACTTTTTCTTTCTCTCTCTTTCTCTTTGCATCGGACCGTGAAAAAGCTACATGTCGCGATATCGTGACACTTTTTCTCCTTGCTCTTTCTCTTAGCTTTGGCCCATGAAAATACAACATGTCACGATATCGTGACACTTTCGCCTCCGTACGCTTTCTCTATTCTTTTGTCATGATATCGCGACACTTCTGCTTCCAAAGACTTCGACTTTGCTTTTGTCGTGATATCATGACACTTCTGCTTCCAAAGACTTCGACTTTGCTTTTGTCATGATATCGTGACACTTCTGCCTCCGTAGTCTTCAACTTAGCTTTTGTCGCGAAATCGTGACACTTCTGCTTTCGTACTTAGCTTCTTTGCTTTTGTCATGAAATCGTGACACTTCTACTTTCAAAGTCTTGCTTTCTGCTTTTGTCATGAAATCATGATAGTTCTACTTCCATACGCTTCCTCTCTTTCTTTTGTCGTGAAAATGCGACATGTCGCGAAATCGTGACACTTTTCCAACTTACTTTCTCTCTCCTATTTTAGTCGTGAAAATGCGACATGTCATGAAATCGTGACACTTTTCCAACTTACTTTCTCTCTCCTATTTTAGTCGCGAAAATGCGACATGTCGCGAAATCGTGACACTTTTCAAACTTGTTCTCTTTCTTCGAACTTGTCGTGAAATCGTGACACTTCTTCCTACTTTCTCTTTTTCTTCCAACATGTCATGAAATCACGACAGTTTTTCCACTTGCCTTTTTCTCTTCCAACATGTCATGAAATCACGACAGTTTTTCCACTTGCCTTTTTCTCTTCCAACATGTCGCGAAATCGCGACAGTTTTTCCACTTGCATTTTTCTCTTCCAACATGTCACGAAATCACGACAGTTTTTCCACTTGCCTTTTTCTCTTCCAACATGTCGCGAAATCATGACAGTTTTTCCACTTGCATTTTTCTCTTCCAACATGTCGCGAAATCACGACAGTTTTTCCACTTGCCTTTTTCTCTTCCAACATGTCGTGAAATCGTGACAGTTTTTCCACTTGCCTTTTCTCTCTTCCAACATGTCATGAAATCGTGACAGTTTTTCTACTTTTTCTCTCTCTTCCAACATGTCGCGAAATCGTGACAGTTTTTCTTGCCTGTTGTATATGTCGCGATATCGTGACACTTTTCTTACTTGTCTTTTTCTTTGATCTTTTGCATATGGGCCACTTTGGTCTTCTTGGAAAATCACTGTACATACTCTGAATAACCTTTGAACTCCTGTCTTCTACATCTGAATAGCTTTTGAACTTCCTATCCACTGCATCAATAGATCTATTTGACTGTGTTGACAACAATGACAATACTGTTGCTGCACCTTGCTCAACAATCTCCCCCTTTGGAATTGTTGGCAACACATGTGCAATTTCCTGTAACTCTTCTCCCCCTTTGACAATAATACCAAAGGGCTACTGTAGACTCCCCCTGAGTCCATGCACAACATTCTCAGGCACAATTTATTACACTTAGAAAAAATCATGAACATGAGCAAAAAGATAATCAAATACTTAAATGCTCCCCCTGAGAATGTGATCCCTATAGCTAGTCAATTCTTGGGAAGTGTGACCACTCCCAATTTATTATGAAGGTACTCAAAAACTTCCTTGGGCAATGGTTTTGTGAAGATATCTGCTACTTGCTCTATAGTTGGAACAAAATCCAACTTAACCTCACCTTTTGCAACTTTCTCCTTCAAAAAATGATACTTGATAGCAATGTGTTTTGTGCATGAATGCATAACCGGATTCTTGGAGATGTTAATGGCATTGGTGTTATCACACTTAACTGATATTGGCTCACTGAAGCTAATACCAAGATCTTTCAGGGTTTGTTTCATCCACAATACCTGTGTACAACATGTTGTCATTGCAATATATTCTACCTCTACTATCGATAAAGAAACTGACTCTTGTTTCTTACTGTGCCACGTGACCAATCTATCTCCAAGATAGAATGCACCTCCACTGGTACTCTTTCTGTCATCTACACATCCTGCCCAATCTGCATCTGAATACGAAATAAGGGTGAAGTCTTTACCTTTCGGATACCATAACCCATATTCCATAGTACCCTTGAGGTACCGAAGAATCCTTTTCACTACTGTCACATGAGTCTCCTTGGGATTAGCCTAAAATCATGCTACCATGCATACTACCTGCAAAATATCTAGTCTGGTAGCTATCAGATACAGTAAGCTTCCAATCATAGATCTGTACATGGTTTGATCAACAGGTGGAGATTTGTCATCCTTGCTCAACTTGCAACTTGTCATCATGGGAGTGCTAACTGGCTTACAATCCTCCATTGTGAACTTTTTTAACATCTCTTTCACATATTTAACTTGAGAAATAAATATGCCCTTCTTATTTTGATTAACTTGCAACCCGAGGAAATACGAAAGTTCACCAATCATTGACATTTCAAATTCTTTCTGCATCTTATTTGCTAAATCTTTACAAGACTCATCTTTACTGCTATCAAATATGATATCATCTACATATACAACAAGAACAATAAGATGCCCATTTTCTGTTTTGACATACAAATTACTATCCACCATACCTTTCTTAAACCTTTGTTGGGTGAGATAGTTGTCTAGCCTTGCATACCATGCTCGGGGTGCATGTTTTAAGCCATATAATGCTTTCTTCAACTTGCAAACAAAGTTGGGATCATCACCAAGTTGGAAACCATCTGGTTGCTCAATATAAACCTCTTCTTCAAGTTTCCCATTCAAAAACGTTGATTTCACATCCATTTGATAAACTTTGAAATTCTTGTAGACTGCTAAAGCCAGAAACATTCTAATTGCCTCTAGTCTAGCTACTAGTGCAAAAGTTTCCTCAAAGTCAATGCCTTCAACTTGTGCATAACCCTTACATACCAATCTTGCTTTATTTTTGACTACCTGTCCGTCTTCATTCAATTTGTTTCAAAAAATCCATTTAGTCCCGATTATATTTTTATTTGTAGGTCTAGGTACTAACTCCCAAGTTTTGTTTTTCTCGATCTGATCTAATTCTTCATTTATTGCCTTCATCCAACTTTCATATTTGCTTGCATCATCAACATTTTTGGGCTCAATTTTGGATAATAGAGAGTAGTTACTTACTACTCTTCTTCTTGTCTGAACACCAACTTTGGGGTCTCCAATTATTTGCTCTCTAGGATGATTTTTCTGCCAGCTGCCTGTTTTGAATTTCTTATTTTCTTCCACTTCTGAATCACAACTTAAATCATCTGAGTCAATTTTTTGTATCTTTTTCATTTCGTTTTCCTCATCTCCTTCAATAACCTCTTCATACATTGGGTAGTTCATTTCATAGCTAATTACTCGTTCTCTGCCTTCATCAAATTTAACATTGACACTGTCCACAATTTTCTTTAGCCTCTTGTTGTAGCATTTGTAAGCTTTGCTTTTTGGTGAATAACCAACAAAAATACCTTCATCCGCTCTATCTTCAAACTTACCAAGATTATCTTCAGTTCTTTTGATGTAGCACTTGCTGCCAAAAACTTTGAGGTATTTTGTTGTTGCCCTTTTGCCAAACCACAACTCATAAGGAGTTTTGCTTTCATGTGTTCTCAGCATGTACCTATTTTGGATATACACCGTAGTATGGACTGCTTCTTTCCAAAATCTGTACTGCTACTCTGCTTTCAACCAACATAGTCCGTGCCATTTCTTGCCTTGTCATGTTCTTTCTTTCTACCACTCCATTCTACTGAGGTGTCCTGGTTGCTAAAAACTGTCTCCTAATACCGTATTTTTCACAGTACTCTATAAACTCCTCTGAAATGAATTCTCCTCCTCTATCTGATCTTAAACATTTGATCCTCTTTCTGTTTCATTCTCAACCTGGTTTTTGAAAATCTTGAACATATCAAAAGCTTCTGATTTATGCTTCAAGAAAAATATCCATGTCATTTTGGAATAGTCATCAATGCACAACATAAAATATTTGTCACCATTTATGCTTTGTGTTCTCATGGGTCCACATAAATCAGTGTGTATTAGTTCCAAAGGTTTGCTTGTGTAGTACTCTTTTGTTTTGAATGTGACTCTAGTTTGCTTCCCCTTTTGGCATGAAGCACAAATGTTGTTTGCGGGTTTGTTGATGGTGGGAATATCTCTCACTACCCTTTTTGAGGTGATTTTTACTAGATTATCAAAACTGATATGACCGAGTCTCTTGTGCCACAACCAATTTTCTTCTTCCTATCCAATAAAACAAGCTCTTTCTGAAGTCTCTGAGAGCATGTACAGGTTTCCAGATGTCCTTGATCTAGTTGCTATCAATTTCCCACTGTTTGTTTTTCTGACTTCACAACCCCGCTTCATAAAAACTACTTCATGACCTTTATCACAAATCTGACTTACGCTCAACAAGTTATGTTTCAAACCATCCACAAACAAGACTTCTTCTGACTTAATTTTTCCTTCACTAATTTATACTGAACCTTTGCCAACTATCTTAGCTCCATCATTATTTCCAAACTTTATTGAACCACCTTCATATTTTTGTAACTTCTCAAATTTATGTTTGTCACCTGTCATATGACTGGAGCATCCACTATCAAGTATCCATGGTACATATTTATTCTGTGCTTTAAATGTTGTTTGTACGATTAAGGATTCCTTTTCTTCCTTAAGTCGCTCTTTTCCTTTCCACTCCATTTTGATAGTAGATTTGGGTTCTTGTTTTGCCTTTCCCTTATCAATAGCTTGAGCATGTTTTTTGGGAAGTTTTCTATTTTGTCTCATCCTATTTGGTTGAAATTTTCTTCCCTGAAACTGATTTGATGCAAATGTACTTCTATAGTTTCTTGCAATGTGCCCAAAATTATGATAGTTATAACATTCTACTGTATAATTCATCAGAGGAGAAAAAGCATTTCTATTGGTGAAATTCCTTGGTCTTACATTATATTTGCAGTCTGAGATTTTATGTCCATAGCCATTGCATTTAAAACAGAAACCAAAAAAGGGATAATTGAACCTGGGTGATGGTCTTTGCCATGTTTTCGTAGGAGCCATAGGTCTTCTTCTTCTTTGATGTGTGACATTGGTGAATCCATCATTGTCAATTCTCCTTTCATGCCTGGCATTATTGCTTTCTTTTGCATGAGACATTTTTCCTTGATCAACCTGTTTCTTATCTTCATTCTTTATGGATTCTACATTTTTGGCCTTTGATCCATTTGATGATTCTCCTTCAACGAAACCCAGACCAAATTTGATGCCTGCAGGCCTTTGGTCATTTATGATCTTATCCAGCTTCATAGAACTTTCTTCACGTTTGTGATAACAACTAATTTTCTTATTCATCTCTTCTAGCTGCATTCTTAAACCAACAATCTCTTCTTCTAGCTTGCTACAATAATCTATTTTCATGGTTATTTGCACTTCGAGATCTTCGAAGATTTTCTTGGATTCTTCTATCTGTACTTTCAAACTGGTTATGATTTCATTTGCATCCTCAAGATTTTTTGACATTTTCTTATTCTTTTTCTTCTCTATTTTCCACTCTTCAAGTGTAGAGATCAACTCACCTTCTAGATCTACTTCAGCCTCAGGGTTTTCACCACATACTTCAGAGTTCACTCCTTCTTCCTTTTTTGATCTTACTTCTTCAAATGCCATGAAGAGAGCTTCACCTGTTTCCTCTTCAGAATCCTCACCGGAGCTGTCTTCTGATGAACTGGCATTCCTGGAGATGAAACTTTTCTTCTTGAAGTTGCCTTTTCTAAAATTCATTTTCTTCTTCCAGTCACTTCTTTCTTGGTGTGATCCTTCATCATTTTTGTTCTTCTCTTTAAGTGGACATTTAGTCGCAAAATGCCCAACGCCTCCACAGTTGAAACATTTAAGCGGTAGCTTTCCTCTGTATTTTCCTTTTCCCCTTTTTAGTTTTCTAACAAAGTTTGCTTCCATTTCATCTGATGTCTCTTCTTCCTCGGACTCTTGTTTTGCATTTTTATTTTTAAGGGCTTTAAAATCCGCTTCTCTGTCTATGGGTTTAGATCTTCCTATCCTCATCTCATATGCAGTCAAAGAACCATACATCTCATCTATACTAAAATAATTTAGATTTTTAGCTTCTTCTATCACTGAGACTTTAGAATCAAACCTTTGAGGAAGAGATCTTAATACCTTTTTCACGATGGCAGAGTCTTCGATATCCTCATCGAGTCCTCTGATCGCATTAATGATTCCATTAACTCTCAGCATATATGCCTCAATGTTTTCATCGTCATTCATTTTTAATGCTTCGAACTGAGCTCGATGTGTCTATAACTTGGCCTCCTTGATCTTATCGTCTCCTTCATGAATACTCCTTAGTTTGTCCCATATCTCTTTTGCCATTTTACAGCTCATGATCTTTACTAGTTCACTGTCTACTAATCTGCACATGAGAGCATTCTTTGCTTTTGAGTTATTTTCAAACAGTTTCTTTTCATCAGCCTCTTTTGGAGGAGTGATGGGTATTGTGTATCCACTAACTACTGAATCCCAGATGTCGTATCCCAAAGCACAGAGATATGTTTGCATCCTGATTCTCTAGAATGCATAATTAGATCCGTCAAACAATGGTGCTTTGTTTGATGAGAAGCCTTCACCACCTGCCATTGTGTTACTTCCAAGATCACCCTAGCTGGTTAAGCTTGTACAGGAACCTTTCTCTGATACCAATTGTTAGTCTCACAATGACACTAAGAGGGGAGGGTGAATCAGTGTAGCTCTTTAAACTTAAATTTATAGTTCTTAATACTGCAACAATTAACACTTATTACTAGATACAACAAGTATAACAAAAGAGCATCACACAACACAAGATTTAACGAGGTTCACCAATGTGGCTACTCCTCAAAAATTGACTGCTTGGACTACCATCCAAATCTAGCCTTTGCAAAGCACCAACTTTACAATCAATTTACCAGCACACACTGGAAGGAGCACCAACCCCTAATTTATCTATACCAACAGAAAGGAGCACCAACCCCTAATTTACTAGCACCAACTGGAAGGAGCACCAACCCCTAATTTACCAGCACCAACTGGAAGGAGCACCAACCCCTAATGCCAAGCACCAACCTGGACTTCAATTTGAATCTATAGGTTTAATAGTAAGATACCTTTGCTTTTGCAAGACCCTGACTAGTCTTCTTCACCTTTGCATTCTCTACGCACTCTGCTCTCTCTGCACCATCACTTTGCACACTCTACTTCGTTACAGTCAAACTTCACGATCGTCTTCTCCCTTTTGTGCACTCTTCTCTCTTTGTGAATTTCGCACTTAGCATCTTTCGATACGACTTGCTCTCTGTGCACTTCGACCAAAATTTGCACTCATCGACTTAACCTCAAATCTCCAAACAACCCTCCTTTTATAACAAAATTTTTGTGATGAAAACCCTAATCTTAGTCGATTGTAAACCCTAATCTTAGTTGGCTTTCATGACAAATGTAAACCCTAATTTTAGTTGGCTATCATCGGACTTCGTCAACTTCAACTCAACCACAAAAATACAACATGTCATGATATCATGAGACTTTCACTTTCTCTATCTTTCTCCTTGCTTTGGCCCTCGAAAATACAAAATGTCGCGATATCACGACACTTTTTCTTTCTCTCTCTTTCTCTTTGCATCGGACCGTGAAAAAGCTACATGTCGTGATATCGTGACACTTTTTCTCCTTGCTCTTTCTCTTAGCTTTGGCCCATGAAAATACATGTCATGATATCGTGACACTTTTGCCTCCGTACGCTTTCTCTATTCTTTTGTCACGATATCACGACACTTCTGCTTCCAAAGACTTCGAATTTGCTTTTATCGTGATATCGCAACACTTTTGCTTCCAAAGACTTCAACTTTGCTTTTTTCATGATATAGCGACACTTCTACTTCCAAAGACTTTGACTTTGCTTTTGTCATGATATCATGACACTTCTGCTTCCGTACTTAACTTCTTTGCTTTTGTCATGAAATCGTGACACTTCTACTTCCAAAGTCTTGCTTTCTGCTTTTGTCACAAAATCATGACAGTTCTGCTTCCGTATGCTTCCTCTCTTTCTTTTGTCATGAAAATGCAACATGTTGCAAAATCATGACACTTTTCCAACTTACTTTCTCTCTCCTATTTTAGTCGCAAAAATGCACAGCATCAATCCGATTACGTGACAACGAACGCTGATTGCATTGACACAAACAGTCCCTAGGGCAGCCCCCAGAGGTTAAACAGTGGTCCTAACCACTTCTAAAAGTAGTTTTAGATGTCAAAGGTCAATTTGGCACCTTTTAGGCACTTTGCTAATTATTCGCTCCACCCCAAAACGAGTACAGACTGGTACTTGTTCCACCCAGGGACGAATTCTAGCGCTCGTTCTAGGGTGGGACGAATACCAAGTTTGACTGGCAAAAAGTCAAACCTCAACACAAGACAACTCAGAACTGCCACTAAGCTCTCCCTTCATGGCATAGGAGTACGAGTGATTTATTTTGACAACTCAGATCTGCCACTTGACTCTCCATTCACTGCATGGGAATAAGAGTGAGCTTTTCAGGACAACTCAGATCTGCCACTTGACCCTCCCTTCATTGCATGGGAGTGAGAGTGGGATTTTTCATGACAACTCAAATTAGCTACTTAACTCTCCCTTCATTGCATGGGAGTGTGAGTGAGTTCTTTTGAGCATGCAAAAGCAGTTACAGAAGTAGTTATGAAGTCCTTGATCAGGGAGAAGTCTTCTCTTCATAGAAAAAAACATTCATGCAAAATAACACTTTTGCATGTTAATTCAAGAGACCCCTTGGGTATATGAAATGGTGAGTTTCCTCACCCAAAAAAGACAGAGAAGGAGCATTTTGAGCAACGAAGTGCTGCTGTTTTGCTGACTTATGATTTGTGTCTTTACATCCATAATATCTTAATCGAAATGGAGGTTATTGGGTGAATTTTGGAGGCACGAATCAAGACCCAAAACTCAATTTTTCTGGACACAATATCCTACCAATTTGTCGATAACACATCACAATAGGTTTTGGACTCATCCCAAGCGGATTGGTGTCGAAACAAAAAGTCTTAACCGGTGGGTGGTTTGCTTTTGGGCACCCCCTGCCTTATTGCAGGCTTACTCATCTCACCCCAGAACGAGTACCAAATTATTGCAAGTTTAATCGTTTCACCCCAAAATGAATAACAATCTATTGCAGGTTTAGTCGTCCTCCCCCAGAATGAATATCGATCTGTGTCAAATTTGGTGACTGTTTCTTTTGCAATATTTTGCTAGTTACATGATTATGCTCCTGTCAAATTTTTATTTTATTCAGATTCATTTTAATCATCGGTATATTTATATTTTATATTCATTAACAGTATTCTTTCAAATTTACGAGTTTCATTATCATACATAGGTGCTACTGATGATTTGTTGTTTCTTTGAAGCTAGGACGAGCGGCAAGGATTAAAGATTCATCAATACCAACGATGACAACACTTTGGCTCACCCATTTCACATGTGGGCACGTGGAAGGAGGAACACTAAATCCATGATTGTAATTGAAACTATGTTAACGCTCCTACCCCTTAAAAGGGAGGAGATGTCTTTGTAAATGAATTGGAAGAGTATAAATTGTAGACACCAAAACAGCACCAATCCGATTATGTGACTGCAAACACTGATTGCTTTGACAAACACAGCCCCCAGGGCAGCCCTCAGAGGTCAAACAGTGGTCCTAACCACTTCCATAGCAATTTTGTAAGGTCGGGAAGCAATTTGGTACATTTAGACACTTTGCCCGAGTACTCGTCTCACCCCACCCAGGGACGATTACTAACTTGCAATCGTCTCACCCAGGGACGATTGTTGTAATCGTCCCACCCAGGGACGATTACCAAGTTTAACGGGAAAAACGACAAACGACGCCAAGTGGCAGCCCAGAACAGTCAGTTGATGACTCCTGCCTTGCACGCGTGTGTAGGTGGACAGAAGGGCCGTTAGAGGACTGTCACAAGAAGCAATTATGAAAACACAAGTCAATGGAGGACTCCCCTCCCTCATGGGGAGACATGAGCGCCACATGGCGCCTATGACCAACACATGGCATTTGTGCTTCCCTCCCAAAAAGAGACCCCTTGGGTCTATAAAAGGTGGGACTTTTCTCACCCAAGATAGACAGGTTGAAGGAGTTTTCAAGCAACGAAGTGCTACCGAATTGGAGACCCACTTGCATCCCCTTTTATTCATCTTCCCACATCCACCAATCTCTTTTGCAAGGGAGGTTGTTGGTTGGCTTTTGGAAGCTTGAATCCGACCCAATTCCAACACATGGACACCTGAACCAACCAATTCGCCGACCCCCCACCCCTAAGAGATTTTGGGCCCATCCCAAGTGGATTGGTGCCAAAATCAAGTTCCATCGGTGGGCTGCCCACTTGGGCACCCCGCACCTTTTGGATTTAGTTGTAGTTCATTTTCTGTCATTTGTTCATATTCCATGTTATTCTCTCGTTGTTCAATAGTTCAGAATCTTGAATCTTGATTTCAAAAGGTTTTCATCGAATATTATCATGCTTTTGTTATTTTGGTTGTCCCAGCGACTTGCGAGGTAACAACGTCCAATTTCTCGGTGATGGAGGCCAAATTGGGAGAATCCGACCATCTGGGTCGTCCCAAAATGGCCCCAATTACATAACCCCCTTGGTCGGCTTCTTCAACACAGTATCAATCGTCCCTGCAGGGGACGATTAACAGCGACAATCGTCCTTCCAGGGGACGATTAACAGCAGCAATCGTCCTTCAAGGGAGAACGGCGTTACGCAATCGTCCTTACGAGGGACGATTACCGAGTAAAAGCAGATTGGCCGATTGTCTCGGGGGCAATGGCCTTTTGGTAACATTTTCCGTCTTCGGTCAAGTTTTCAAGCCATTTGGACTTACTTGTATTTCTTGTTTCGAGCGAGATGTTTACATGCGTATTTCGTTGATTTTAGAGAACGAACCCCTTTCATTTGCGGCGAGGTGCTACGACATTTTCATTGTTTCTTTGATTGCGGGAAAAGCAATCGAGAGGTGAAGAACTTATCCACATCGGTGGCGGCGGCATCTTGGCCCGCCCATTGCAATCGTGGGCACGCGGGAAGAGGAAGACTAGGTCACACATTGTAATGAAGACAAATTTAACGCTCCTAGCCCCCAAAAGGGGAGGAGACGTCTATGTAACCGAGGATAAGATATTTGAATAAAGAGGGCTGTGATTTCTTTGCATCTTGTCTTTCGTTTCCAAGTTGTCTCCTTTCTCTGTTTTAGTGCATAGGATCAAAGCGTTACATTTTCGTCTTATGTTGCATAGCTAGTGTTTCCTTTGCCGGAATCTCGTGCTTTCAGTGGCGATCACGGTGGGACCTGTTCCCTATTTTTAAGATCACAGAGAAACTGATTGAATTTTTTTGTGTTTGTGCTTGACAGGTACATTTTTCTTCTTGCGGTCTGTTAATCGTCTCTGCAAGGGACGATTTCTGTTCTGGAAATCGTCTCACCCTGGGACGATTGTAAAATCGTCTCTGCAAGGGACGATTTCTGTTCTGGAAATCGTCTCACCCTAGGACGATTGTAAAATCGTCTCTGCAAGGGACGATTTATGTTCTGTTAATCGTCTCACCAAGGGACGATTTTATGTCTACAACTTTTCAGAGCAAAAATTCAGAGGCAACTAGAGCAGGTAGAGAAGAGGTAGGGATTTTCATCATCTCTGTTGAAATTTTCTATTTCTGTTTTTGTTTCTTTGACTGTTTTCATTTTAGCTTGCATTGCTTAGGAAAAGTCATTCATGCATGTTTCATTTTCGTTGGATAAAATGAACCTCACACACTCCACGAAACAATTTTAAACCAAGGAGCTGGTCGTAAGACCCCGTCCCTTGATCAAGACCATTGGTGGATTTAATCACCACCTTGGCTTGATTTGCATACATTTCTCGATTGTCAAGCTGTTGTTAGGCGTAAATCTCGACGAAGACAGACCGAGCGTAGGCTGGGGTGATTCCCATGCGCGCGAGGATAAGTTTTCTATGGTAGGTGCCATTAACGGGACAATCCCCCTTTCGTACCGCCTACGTACCACGTACCTTCTGCTCTCACGTACCTATAGTCTCCCTCTCGTAAGGGCGGGTATATAGAGAGGTTGGTATATCGGCTCTGGTTGGTATATTGAAGGGGCGACCTTTTGGGAGTTATAAGAGCCTACATGATGCATTTAAACGTTCTACAAAACCTACAAAAACAAAACAAAACACCAAAATACACTAAACCAGTCTAGGGCACACCAAGAATCCTTAAAAGAGATAATCACGGTTTTGTGAATGTGTGTGTTTAATTACATTTAGTGTAGACAAAAAAAAAAAATCATTAAAAACAAGATAAAAATCTACTTAGATAGTGTGGATGCACTCGCAATGGTGTACACCCGCAGCCAAGCCCAATCAAGGGCGGCGGCTTCGGAAGGTACACAAGAAGCAGGCACAAGTCGCCTTCGCTTCGATCCTGAGGATTTGGTCATACCGCCTTATCGGTCTAACCTACAAAAGAATCCAATTCAAAATCCTCGGTGGGGTATGCCCATTCAAAGCAGCCCCTCTCAAAAAGACGCCCTACATGCAGACCTTAATGTAAACAGAGAATCGCCCTCTCAAGCTAGACATGAGTGGCCACGGCGCGATAAAGCGCTAACGGGGCACTTGTCCATTTGGAGGGACAACGTGGATATGGCGTCCCTTCTTTACCTCTCATCAGAACAGAGAGACCAAATCCAGAGCGTAGGGCTCCTTACATAGGGCGACCTAACTCTGCCTGCCCCTTACGCACCTATGAGAGAGAATATGAGGAAGATCATCGCATTCCTCAAGGACAACAACATACAACGCGGGAACCTTATGCTTCGCACCAGTCGGATATCATGATCACCCCTTGAGGCCAGAACTTTGAGCACATACCGCCTACCTCGACGGAGGAAGCGACCCCTTGAGATTTTAGAGCATCAAAACCGAGGTAAACCCATAGGAGGAACATTTGAACCTTACGAACAAAATAGGGTAGATCAAATTGACCCAGTTGTCGCTAGATATACCACCCGTCAAGCCCAAATCATGCGGCTTAAACAAAGTCGACAAGAGATAGAGTATCAATACCGCTTGGATAAAGAACGCATGCAACGTGAAGCGGATGAGTTACAATATGAAATACTTGAGAGAGGGCCAACCCCTCATTTCCAAAGAGCCAAACAACATGAGAGGCATAACCCTTTAACGCGGGACGGGTCTCCACGACCTCGTCAAGCTTTGCCTCCGAGACCTCATAGACATGAGAGGGAGGCTACTCCTCGAAATGATGATGGGTACCTTCAGCGGGGACTCGATCAAGGTCAGAGGTTTCGCCCAGAAACTCCTCAAGAATTTTATGAGGAGTACGAACCAGAGATAGAATATGTTGAAACTCCCCATCAAGGCAAGGAAGGATGCCATTCGGCCACCCCTCCATAGGCCTCCGAGTTTATCGTAACTTGCAACAGGAGCGAACAAGAGAGGAAGAAATAAAATCTTCCGATGCATACCAAGCGCTATTGGAGCGTTTGGAGTCTGTGGAGACAAAAGCTGCTGGGCATCAAAAACCCACATTACGTCTACTCCACAGTAATCCGGTGCATCCTTCAGTGCCTGCGCCTCTTTACCCTGAACACTTCAAGTTGCCTCAATTGGCAGTTTTTAAAGGTGAGGAGGACGCACAAGAGCACGTTACAAGATTTCTAAGCCAGTGCTTCGCAATCCAAGATAATGACGCGTTGTTGCTTAGAACATTCATAACCACATTCGCAGGCCCTGCCTCGGATTGGTTCACACAACTGCCCAAACACAGCATAAGCGACTTAGATCAGCTAGTAGATGCGTTTCTTGAACGCTTCGCCTTCAACACAAGGAAGAAGGCATCACTTAGTGATCTTGCTAGCCTTAAACAATTTGAGGAGGAAACAATGGCGGCGTACGAGAACCGATGGAGAGCTTTGCTTTCTAAGTTACCCTACCGTCCTCCCATGTCGGATCTCACGCAAATGTTCACAAAAAGTTGCTTAAAATCAATCTCCGGTCTATTGTTGCTGCGACAATACGACAGCCTAGAAGAAGCTTTGGCCCAAGCCAGACTTATAGAAGAGATTAAGATAGGCGAAGGCGCAATTGCCAAGCCTAAGAAGAAAGAGTGGAACAAAACCACTAAAAGCGGGACAACGCAACCACAACACGCTGCGATCAATCAAGTTGCGATAAATGTTCCCGCGCTCGTGCAAGAAACGCAGCCTCAAAGGGCTAACTACCAGGCAGTGCCTCCAACTTACGAAAGAGATAACAGAAGACAGGAGCAGTATCAGCAGCGTCGCCCTAGGCGACAATTCACCCCGTATGCGGAGTCTAGGGACTCCTTATTTGACCGCTTGTCGGCGGAAAATTTAGTTACTCTGCCAGAAATCCAAATTTTTGACCCTAACATTCCCAAGCCTAGGGGGTATAGGGAGGAATTGTATTGCAGATTCCATAGGCGCGGAGGACATGACCTAAATGGGTGCTGGAAATTCAAAGAACTAGTCCCAGGATTTGATCGACAACAGAACATTGGTCGTGGACAACCCCATCGCACCAAACAACCAACAAATGGGGGTATTCAAGGACCCCTTGCACCCCACGAGGCACGAGACAAAACCGCTCCGGATTAACAGGTGCGACAAGATCTTCCCGCGCAAGGATTTGTGGGAATGATTAGCATTGTAACAAGGAACAGAAGATACCCGGCGAGTTGCCCCCGAGGTAGGCTGCGAGGGAAGTTCCGTCGACATCGCAGCCTCAACAACGCCCAACGCGGTTGCCTCCGCCTAGACCCGAGGTCACGATACGGACCAAACTCACGCGAGTTTGCGGACCACGTCGGCTAGGCTGTCCATCTACGAGCTTATTCAACAATCGGCTCCCCATAGAGAAGCTCTTATGGACATTTTAAAAGCCATTGAAGTACAACCCCACGAAGCAAATTCTTTCAACGCCTTCGTGGGACATGTGAAACAATGTACGGAGCCTGTCATCACATTCAGAGAAGACGAGGTCAAAACGATATCAAATGACATGCCGGATCCACCCCTGCACGTTATCGCGCGGGTCAACGGGATCCCGTACAAGAGAGTGCTTGATAGATACTGGCTCGTCCAGTAACATTATAACCAACTGCGGCGTTAAAACATTTAAAGCTGCCGACCTCTCACATCACCGCTTCCACGTACACTGCTGCGAGCTTTTAACGATGCAATTTGCTCGACGGTCGGCACGGTTGTTACGCCGATCCGGGTAGGACAAAAGTCAATACCTACAACTGTGCCATGTCTTTGGAAGGCGAAATGGCTTATAATATCTTGCTAGGGCGGCCTTGGATCGGGGACATGAAGTGTGTCCCCTCGATCGCACACCGGTGCTTGAAGTATGCCTATGAAGGGCAAATACATGTAGTCCCAATGGACTTAGAGCCCTTCAAGTATTGCAATGCGGTACAATTCATACCTCAATCGACCCTCCCATCAACGCATTTGGATTTTCAATTAAATCCATCTAAACAAGGTCCGATACCGCAGGCACCACTGGTGGCCAACAAGGCAAAATCCCGGCCAGGTGAGACTTCATCACCTACTCCTTCATCATCAACGCCACCTATCATGGCCCAACAGAAGGACAAGGGAAAGCAAATCATGGAAGAGGTTAAGCCTCTAGAAGAGGGGTTGCCCACGATTTCAATGATATCAACAGAGGAAACACCCAACACAACACAAACCAAGACTCCTGAACAACCAAACATGGAATGGACTCGGGAAGGACTACCGTTTCCTCCTACCCAATCATCAACAATCATTGTTGAGATGGCCGATACGGGCACAGGGGGAGTACTTAGTGCAAAATGTTGTGGCAACCCCCACATTGGAGTCGGTGCAGGACATGGGAAGACCTCGCCTTCCCATAGGGACAATTGTTCCACTAGGCTACCCTCCCAACCGGACGAATTTTGTGTATGGGGGCCTTGATCATGGTTATGAACCATGCGAACAAAAGGAAACAGATGAAGAGCCTTTTGTCGAAAACATCAATTATCTGTCGAACCCAGAATTTGCCCTAAAATATCTCGGCCAATGCAATTGGCATGGGTATGGGCTAGGCAGATATGAGCAAGGGATGCGGATCCTTTGCCAACCAAGATATCAGATGCCATATGACAAGTCAGGGGTAGGGTTCAACCATCCCCTGCCATTAGACATCTTGGTTGAAAATATGCAAGGCCTAGAAATAGGCAACAAGGGGGGATTGGCACAAGACCTGTATGCCAATCCAAATACAGAATACACATTGGGAGACTACCTCCCATGGTCAACAAACACCCCTGGAAACAACAATAATCCCTCTCCTTTGCTAGAGAGAGGTGAAAGTTCAGAGAGCAATCCTCAAAGAGAACATCAACGGCTTCCAGACATTTTTCTGAAGCTGTTCCCCTTAGAGGTTCCAGACGAAATAACACAGTCTCAAAAGAATCAGGTCCCTCCACTAAGAGTGGAACAACCGCAATGGGACCAGATTAATTCACTGGAACAGGAAGAGTCCTCAACATCGCAAGCAACAGATGCTGAAGAGGATGAACAATTTTGGATCTATGAAAGTGAGTCAGAAGACGAGACTGAAATGGACTATCTCAGACATGCGCGACGACATCACCGCGCTCTAACTCATGAAGATCTAATGGGACAAATGGGTATACGGTTAGGACATGAATGGCACGTAGACCCAGCGAGGTGGGACCAAGTGTTAGACCTATGGCTCCAAATTCAAGATGAGCATCGTCCACCTCGAGATCCCATCATGACAGCAGTGCCGAGGGAAGACCCCGCCTTCCTTTTCACACATAGAGATGAATTTGCACCTAGAGAGGATCCATTCGTGCCCGTTCCCGTAGAGCCAGATCCAGAGTATAGGGAACAACTAAAAGAATCAAGTCATCACACCCGCGGTTACGGAGACCAAATTCATTCCATCCACATGATCTCCATTGATTTGACCGCACCCATCCGCAATCCGACCGATCCATCACGGTCATTGCATCTAGAAATGGATGCCATCGGCTGGGATCGCGTCAATTCACCATTGTCACCATCAAAGTATTGGCCTTTCGATGAAATGCTTCATTTTACCCCAAGGACAACTCAGGATATTTTTCAAGCTGAAGAGGGACCCGAGGTTCCAAACATAGATCTTAACTCGGTGATGATATCCATTTGATCCCAACTCCACATCGGTTGGAGGACGGATCCCACATGTCAGTCGAGGAGACGAGTGACGTAGACATCGGCACAGATCCAATGAATCCACGGATTCTCAAGCTGGGGTAAGCCTTTCCCCCAAAGAGCAATCCAAATATATTGCCCTTCTCAAAGAGAAGAAGGAAATTTTTGCATGGTCGTACAAAGATATGCCGGGACTAGACCCATGACTAGTCATGCACAATTTAACGCTTGATCCGAAAATCAAGCACTGTAAAGCAAAAACTAAGAAAGATGCACCCAACGGTGGCCTTGATGGTCAAAGACGAATTGCAAAAGCTGTTGGATGCACAATTTGTCATCTGCGTGGATTATCCGCCATGGTTGTCCAACATGGTTCCCGTCAAGAAGCCCGACGGGAGGATTCGCATATGCACCGACTTTCGAGACCTAAACAAAGCGAGTCCTAAGGATGATTTCCCCTTGCCAAGCATCGACGCATTGGTAGACGCTACGACGAGTCACGAAATGCTCTCCCTAATGGACGGTTTCTCAGGATACAATCAAATTCGTATCAATCCTGAAGACCAACTCAAAACGGCATTCACAACGCCTTGGGGGACATTTTGCTATAAGGTCATGCCTTTTGGCCTTAAAAATGTTGGCGCTACATACCAACGTGCTATGACTTATATCTTCCATGATTACATGCACAAAACTTTGGAAGATTACATGGATGATTTGTTAGCCAAGTCTCTCTTGCGCTCAGATCATCTCGGTGACTTAAGCAAGATTCTCGATCGCCTCATAGAGCATAAGGTCAGACTGAATCCCAAGAAGTGCGTGTTCGGCGTCACATCTGGAAAACTCTTGGGTTTTATAGTCTCAAAGAGAGGCATCGAAGTGGACCCAAACAAAGTCAAGGCAATCCTTGAAATGGCTCCCCCAACAACTATCAAGCAGCTTAGAAGTCTGCAAGGAAAGGTCGCGTCGATTAAACGCTTCATAGCGCAATTATCTGACAAATGCCGACCAATGAACAAATTATTGCACAAGGGGGTCACATTTCATTGGGATGACGAGTGCCAGTCAGCCTTTGACGAAATCAAACATTACTTGGCTTCGCCGCCAGTATTGGCACCACCTAGACCAGGTGTGCCGTTCTACTTATACATCTCAGCTACTGAGGTGGCACTGGGCGCAATGCTAGCCCAGAAGAATGAACTTCACAAAGAACGAGGCTACTTACTATCTTAGCCGCACCACAGTCGGTTACGAACTTAACTATGCATACGTTGAGAAACTATGCTTGGCAGTGGTGTTTGCTACCAAGAGGCTACGCCATTACATGCTGAGCAACACGACGTATGTTGTGTCTAAGGAGAATCCATTGCGATACATGATGAGTCGTACTTATCATAGTAGTCGCACGACGAAATGGATCATGTTGTTGACGGAATTTGACATTGAGTTTATTGGGCAAAAATCTATAAAAGGACAAGTCATAGCCGATCAACTAGCGAGAGGCTCCTCTTGAAGACGATCAGCCTCTAGTCATAGAACTACCCGATGATGAGGTCTTCCATGTCTCGGAATCGCCAGATTCCGAAGAGCCTGAGTCTCGAGCCGACATAACCTTATTTTTTGATGGTTCTAAATGCGAGCAAGGTGGTGGCGCGGGAATTGTATTCTTCACACCGCGAGGCGCTCCAATGCCCCTGTCATTTAAATTAAACTTCCGAGTGCACCAACAACAATGCGAGAATATGAAGCCTTGCTCCTAGGTCTTCAAACAACAATCGCCATGAACATCAAAAGACTGAACATCTTTGGTGATTCGCTGTTAATCGTCAATCAAGTCAAAGGGGTATATCAATGCAAATGCCCAGTTCTGAAGGCCTATAAAGCCCTCGTGGATAAATTCCTGGCAAAACTTGAGTGGTATGACATCGAGGCACTCCCTCGATCATCGAATCATTTTGCGGACACAATGGCCTCCTTGGGGTCACTAATCCCGCAAGACCTTTCCGGTGATATAACAACCATTCAGGTCAAAACCTTATCGCAACCCGCGATGGAGCGCGCAAGCTCAGACTTGACGCCGAGAGTCCACATGATCCAGATCGAACCATCTTCGGATAAGTTCTTTCGAATCCGAGACTATTTGAAACATGCCAAGCTGGGGGTCTTTGTTCTCCCCCACTCCCATTAATAGCAACACAACGCTATTCTTACAAGTTCTATCCCAATCAGCATTTGTTAGGGAAGAACTCCAAAAGGGATTGGCTGTTCAAACTGTCGAGGTATCCGATCAACGAGGTCGGTATTTACCCATAAGAGACTACCTCAAGTTAGGTAATCTTCCCTTTGGATTGACGCAAGCCGCAAAACGGACATTCAAACAGAAAGCGGCAAAATATGTCTTGATAGGAGACATTTTGTATCGTCGAGGCTATGACGGAATTCTTCTTCGTTGTTTGGACCGGCAAGAGTCCACTTGGGCGATCGCCCAAGCGCATGACGGTACATGTGGTGGCCACTTTAGTGGTATGGCCATTGCAAAGCGCATTCTTCGCATGGGCTATTATTGGCCATCTTTAGAGCGAGATTGTTGCGCGTATGTCAAGAGGTGCGTAAAATGTCAACATCATGCCAATTTGATGCATGTACCTTCCCAGGCCCTACAGACAGTCCAATCTGCTTGGCCATTTTTGCGATGGGGCCTCGATCTAATCGGAAAGATCTCCCCTGCATCGTCGAGGCCGTCACACGTTTATCATAACGGCCACGAGAATATTTTACCAAATGGGTGGAAGCAATTCCGTTAACCTCTACGAAAGGACCCCGCATTGCGGAGTTCATTTTGCATTACATCATATGTCGTTTTGGTATTCCATCCAAAATAATCTCGGATAATGGGCCATCATTCAAGAACAAAGACGTGCGTGCTTTGACCACAAAGTACAAAATTCAGCACAGCTTTTCAACACCCTATTATCCGCAAGCAAATGGGCAAGCAGAGGCGTCAAACAAGACGCTAGTCGCCATCCTTAAAAAGACCGTCGCAGACAGTCATAAGGATTGGCACATACAAATCCCACTTGCCCTTTGGGCTTATCGCACTAGCATTCGGACGCCCACTGGGGCAACTCCGTTTTCACTAGTGTATGGCTCAGAGGCAGTAATGCCTCTCGAGTTGGAAATTCCTTCCCTACGCATATCAATGCAGGAGTTCATCGATGATAACACTGCGCGGCAAGCCCGATTAGACCAACTTACGTTGCTTGACGAACGACGCGTTAATGCTCTTGAGCACTTACGTATCTATCAAGAGCGGCTTAAGAGAGCTTACAACATGAAAGTTCACCTAAGAGACTTTCGGGTTGGTGATTTGGTTTTGAAGGAAAACCAACAAAACTCTAATTTGCCGTCCCATATGAGGGATAAATTCATGGCAAATTGGTTAGGTCCTTATGTCATTGATAGCAAAATAGGACCCGGGACATACAGGCTAGCTTCTCTTGATGGTATCAAGGAAACAGAACCCTTGAATATCAGTCATTTGAGACCATTTCATATCTAAGAAAGCCATATACCAAAAAAAAAAAAAAACTCCAAGGATTATCGCAATCTCTTGGTCAACCCAAAAAGCTCCAAGGATTATCGCAATCTCTTGGTCAAATCCAAAAAGCTCCAAGGATTATCGCAATCTCTTGGTCAAACCAAAAAGCTCCAAGGATTATCGCAATCTCTTGGTCAATCCAAAAAGCTCCAAGGATTATCGCAATCTCTTGGTCAAACCAAAAAGCTCCAACGATTATCGCAATCGCTTGGTCAAAAATCAAAAATTTCAAAAACAACAAAATACATCAAAAACAACAAAATTTGCATCTCATTTCTAGGCATTCTCAAATTCATCAATTGAAATTCAATTCTCACATCTCATCTTCATACTCACCAAAACTCAATCCATCAAAAATACAAAAATATATAGTTGCATTAAGCATTGCATCCATACATTGCATATTTGTGGTCGTATAGGTCAAAGGCACCATAAACTGAAATTGCTCTGATAAAACATCTTGTTCCCCACTGTTCCATTTCACAAAAACAACAAAAACACCAAGCATAACTTTTACCACACTACGGTCGGTGGTAAGTGAATGTACCAAGAGTTTCGATGATTCAGTCATCATTTTCCTCTTTAGCCATGTAGTGTATCAAGTCGAACAGATTTTACGAAGGTAGAGTCATACTTGAAATACACCTTGTTACGTAACATCCCAACACAAATCAAAACACTAAAAATTCCCAAGTTATGTGAACGAAAGATGAAACCTGCACAATAATCTAGGTCACCACAAGCGAAACGGTTATCTTGCTCATCCCCCTGTGCGGATGACCCCTAGAATGCTGAGAGTTGGCAAAAGGACAAGCATCCTCCCTACCCAATTCCCTAAGAATCCCTAAAGTTCTCAATAGTTGCAAAACATCAAAAATTTGCAAAATGTCAAAACATCAAAATTTGACATCCTACAGTGCAAACATCAAAGGCACAAAGCAACGGTGATTTTCGTCACTCCATATCCCCAATCCCTTGCTCGAAAGAAAAACAAATCAAAATAAACAGTGATCTCATCACTACAATGAGCAAGTATCCCAATACAATTGAAGAAAAGAAGGGAGTTGACCTTGAATCCCTGGAACTCTCGGCATTCTATAGGTCATAAGGCAAGCACAATAACAAGTAAACCTCTCGCATGACGATATATCTGTCACATTAACTTGCGTACGGATCAATGTTTGCATGTGGATAAGCTAGCTTATGACATCCTAGAATACATCGCAGATTAATCTAACTAAATATAACAAAGGAGTTCGTGGAGCTAATTAGGTGATCCTCGGTACGAGGTTCGGTTGAAAGCCCATCGGCATTGGCGGTATCTGATAAATACCACATAAATGAACTCAATTGCACACACGGGGATGTGAAATAACTAGGTCAAAAACAAGTCCGATTCATACCTTGTTCAAAAGTCTTGTAAGATAAAGTACGAGTCGTGGCTAGTGAGTCAAAACCGTCTGAGTCTCAGGAAACCCTAGCTACATTTCTAAACCAACTGTGCTACTTTTCATCCTTACAATACCATCAAAAAAAAAACAAAAAAAAAAGAGAAAACATACAAAGTCATGCATCACAGCAATCCTAAAAACAAAATAAAGAGCGTCTTAAACAGTCTATGGTGCCATAGCCAAACATCACAAATCTCATTCATCCATTTCATCTCTGCATATCACATATAAATAAAAAACATTTGCATTCATCATAGCATATGCATCCATCAAAATAAATCAACATGAATACATCCATATTCATCAACCATCATGCACAAGATCAAAGAAAATCAAAACAACAAAAACAACAAATAAATGCAACACAAAAACAAACAAGCAATAAACATTGCAGGACACAAGTGCTCTTGCACTTAACCTCTTGGCATAGCAAAACTGATATCGAGGTTTACATTGTCACTATCCTACTCCCTAAGAAGGCTACCATAGCCGGACCGCTCCACGGGAAGACGGATTTCGACAATTTAATCACCAAATGGTGTCACAAAAAAAACAAAAATCATAAAAAAATGCAACACAAAAACATAGCAATAAACATTTCCAGACACAAGTGCTCTGCACTTAACCTCTTGGCATAGAAAAATAGATGTCGAGGTCCAAATTATCACTCTCCTAATTCCCCAAGAAGGCTACAATAGCCGGACCGCTCCACGGGAAGTTAGGTTTTCGATGATTTCACCTCATTATGACATCACCAAAAGGGTTAACACCCACCAAAAATAGGTCCATATGTTGGAAAAATTGCACACGCTTAACGGTAAACCCTCTAAAGGCACCCTTGCACAAGTCATCTTGGGTCAAGCGACTCGTCGCTTCTCTCACGAAGGTCATTCCCTCATCGATTACGTCGCTTGAGGGGGTAGTCACACTTAGTCACCAACCAACAATCACACACCCAATTAAGGAAAATGACATGCATTCAAAGAATCATTGACAAAGACAATCACGCTCCTGCTTGGGGCAATAAACAAGCAACAATCAAATCAATCAAACACTTGGCATTTCATGAATCATGAATACAAGGTTCCCCTGAGGTAAAAACGCCCTTCGCCTATTCATGACTGATCAATGTCTAAGTTCAAGTCACACCTCACCAAAACAGGTTAACACTTGAAATCAAATTCCTTAGCTCGTCAGAAGCAAGGATTCAAGAATGCATGCCCTTTCCATACTTGGGGCATCAAAAGTTGGTTAGGTTACCAAGAAACCCTAATCATTAGTGCTTTGGTTATCTATTTTTGCTCGACACTGCGTCACCCATAACGCTTCCCAAAAAGGGGCATCTGTAGACACCAAAACAGCACCAATCCGATTATGTGATTGCAAACACTGATCGCTTTGACAAACACAGCCCCCAGGGCAGTCCTCAAAGGTCAAACAGTGGTCCTAACCACTTCCATAGCAATTTTGTAAGGTCGGGAAGCAATTTGGTACATTTAGACACTTTGCCCAGTACTCGTCTCACCCGGGGACGATTACTAACTTGCAATCGTCTCACCCGGGGACGATTGTTGTAATCGTCCCACCCAGGGACGATTACCAAGTTTAACGGGCAAAACGACAAACGACGCCAAGTGGCAGCCCAGAACAGTCAGTTGATGACTCCTGCCTTGCACGCGTGTGTAGGTGGACAGAAGGGCCGTTAGAGGACTGTCACAAGAAGCAATTATGAAAACACAAGTCAATGGAGGACTCCCCTCCCTCATGGGGAGACAAGACTGCCACATGGCGCCTATGACCAACACATGGCATTTGTGCTTCCCTCCCAAAAAGAGACCCCTTGGGTCTATAAAAGGTGGGACTTTTCTCACCCAAGATGGACAGGTTGAAGGAGTTTTCAAGCAACGAAGTTCTGCTGAATTGGAGACCCACTTGCATCCCCTTTTATTCATCTTCCCACATCCACCAATCTCTTTTGCAAGGGAGGTTGTTGGTTGGCTTTTGGAAGCTTGAATCCGACCCAATTCCAACACATGGACACACTGAACCAACCAATTCGCCGACCCCCCACTCCTAAGAGATTTTGGGCCCATCCCAAGTGGATTGGTGCCAAAATCAAGTTCCATCGGTGGGCTGCCCACTTGGGCACCCCGCACCTTTTGGATTTAGTTGTAGTTCATTTTCTGTCATTTGTTCATATTCCATGTTATTCTCTGCTGTTCAATAGTTCAGAATCTTGAATCTTGATTTCAAAAGGTTTTCATCGAATATTATCATGCTTTTGTTATTTTGGTTGTCCCAATGACTTGCAGGTAACAACGTCCAATTTCTCGGTGATGGAGGCCAAATTGGGAGAATCCGACCATCCGGGTCGTCCCAAAATGGCCCCAATTACATAACCCCCTTGTTTGCGGGCATTTTGCGGGTCTCGGGAATCGACATTGGAGCAGCGGCGGGTCGACTTCTTCAACACAGTATCAATCGTCCCTGCAGGGGACGATTAACAACGACAATCGTCCTTCAGGGGACGATTACGGCAATCGTCCTTTTAGGGGACGATTAACAGCAGCAATCGTCCTTTCGAGGGACGATTACAAGGTAAAAGCAGATTGGTCGGCTGTCTCAGGGGCAATGGCCTTTTGGTAACATTTTCCGTCTTCTGTCAAGTTTTCAAGCCATTTGGACTTACTGTATTTACTGTTTCAGGCAGATGTTTACATGCGTATTTCGTTGATTTTAGAGAACGAACCCCTTTCATTTGCGGCGAGGTGCTACTGACATTTTCATTGTTTCTTTGATTGCGGGAAAAGCAATCGGAGGTGAAGAACTTATCCACATCGGCGGCGGCGGCATCTTGGCCCGCCCATTGCAATCGTGGGCACGCGGGAAGAGGAAGACTAGGTCACACATTGTAATGAAGACAAATTTAACGCTCCTAGCCCCCAAAAGGGGAGGAGACGTCTATGTAACCGAGGATAAGATATTTGAATAAAGAGGGCTGTGATTTCTTTACATCTTGTCTTTCGTTTCCAAGTTGTCTCCTTTCTCTGTTTTAGTGCATAGGATCAAAGCGTTACATTTTCGTCTTATGTTGCATAGCTAGTGTTTCCTTTGCCCGGAATCTCGTGCTTTCATAAATAAAAAGGGTTGCGCTTTCTATACTTCCTTTTATCTCATTTAAATTTGTCTCTTTTCTTTCATTTCATGCATTTCACTTTATAGGACCTTAAGCGTTAACTTTAGGTTTTGAATACATCGCATTAGTTTTCCTTTCAATATTCCAGAGTCTTGTGCTTTCAATGGCGATCACGGTGGGACCTTTGTCCTCTATTTTTTTTAGGTTAGATTTATGATCTGAATTTGCTTTTTTTTATTATAGGTACCTATTTTTCAGTCATTATATTATTATTCGTTTTGGTCTGCGACGATTACAAAATTGGGATTTGTCTCCCCCAGGGGCGAATAGGCATTCGTCCAACCCTGGAACGAATACGGTTCTGATATTCGTCTCATCCCGAGATGAATAGCGTTCTGTGCATTTTTTAGAGTAGCAAGTCAAAAACATCCTTTTGGGCAGAGAAGAGGTAGGGGTTTTTAATGAGCCTCTGTCAAATTTCTAATTTTTGTTTTCTAATTTTCAGTTTTTGTATGGCTTAGGGAAAGTTTACTTTTTGTTTTCCTGTTTCATTTTTTGCAAATTAAAATGAACCCCACACATCACATGGTTACTTAAACCAAGGAGATGGTCATAAAACCCCAACCCTTGAGCAAGACCAACGGTGGATTTCATCACCACATTGGATTGGATATTTGCATACATTATCCCGATTGCACTGTTGCTAGACGTAAATCCTGACGAAAGTTGACCAAATGTAGCTAGGGTGATTCCTAGCACATGAGGATAAGTCTTCTATGGTAGGTGTCATAAACATAGCGATTCCCCTTATGTACTGCCTATGTTCCATGTATCATCTGCTCTCACGTACCTATAGTCTCCCTCACGTAAGGGCGGGTATATAAAGAGGTTGGTATATCGGTCCGACAATGGTATATTGAAGGGGCGACCATTTTGGGAGTCATAAGAGCCTTCATAATTGCATTTAAATTGTTTTTACAAAAAGCATTCATGCAAAATAGCACTTTTGCATGTTAATTCAAGAGACCCCTTGGGTCTATAAAATGGTGAGTTTCCTCACCCAAAGAATATACAGAGAAGGAGCATTTTGAGCAATGAAGTGTTGCTGTTTTGCTGACTTACGATTTGTGCCTTTACATCCATAATCTCTTAATCGAAAGGGAGGTTATTGGGTGACTTTTGGAGGCACGAATCAAGACCCAAAACTCAATTTTTTTGGACACAATATCCTACCAATTTGTCGATAACACATCACAACAGGTTTCGGACTCATCCCAAGCGGATTGGTGTCGAAACAAAAGTCTTAACCGACGGGTGGTTTGCCTTCGGGCACCCCCTGCCTTATTGCAGGCTTACTCGTCTCACCCCGAAATGAGTACCAAACTGTTGCAGGTTTACTCGTTTCACCCCGAAATGAATACCAGTCTGTTGCAGGTTTATTCGTCCTGCCCCGGAACGAATACCGATCTGTGTCAAATTTGGTGATTGTTTCTTTTGCAGTATTTTTTTAGTTACATGATTATGCTTCTATCAAATTTTTAGTCTATTTAGATTCATTTTAATCATCGTTATATTTATCTTTTATATTCATTAACAGTACTCTTTCAGATTTGCGAGTTTCATTATCATACACAGGTGCTACTGACGATTTGTTGTTTCTTTGAATGCAGGAGGAGCAACAAGGATTAAAGATTCATCAATACCAGTGGCGGCAACACTTTGGCTCGCCCATTTCACATGTGGGCACGCGGAAGGAGGAACACTAAATCCATGATTGTAATTGAAACTATGTTAACGCTCCTACCCCCTAAAAGGGAGGAGACGTCTTTGTAACCGAATTGGAAGAGTATAAATAAAAAGGGTTGTGCTTTCTATACTTCCTTTTATCTCATTTAAATTCATCTCTTTTCTTTCATTTCATGCATTTCACTTTATAGGACCTTAAGCGTTAACTTTGGGTTTTGAATACATCGCATTAGTTTTCCTTTCAATCTTCCGAAATCTCGTGCTTTCAATGGCGATCACGGTGGGACCTCTGTCCTCTATTTTTTTTTTAGGTTAGATTTTTGATCTGAAATTGCTTGTTTTGATTACAGGTACCTATTTTTTAGTCATTAGACTGTTATTCGTTTTGGTCCGCGACGATTATAGAATTGGGATTCGTCTCACCCAGGGGCGAATAGGCATTCGTCCTACCCTGGAACGAATACGGTTCTGATATTCGTCTCACCCCGGGACGAATAGCGTTCTATGCATTTTTTAGAGCAGCAAGTCAGAAACATCCTTTTGGGCAGAGAAGAGGTAGGGGTTTTTAACAAGCCTCTGTCAAATTTTTGTTTTCTATTTTTTGATTTTTAGTTTTTGTATGGCTTAGGGAAAGTTTCCTTTTTGTTTTCCTGTTTCATTTTTTGCAAATTAAAATGAACCCCACACATCACGTGGTTACTTAAACCAAGGAGCTGGTCGTAAAACCCCAGCCCTTGAGCAAGACCAACAGTGGATTTCATCACCACGTTGGCTTGGATATTTGCATACATTACCCCGATCGCACTCGTTGCTAGACGTAAATCCTGACGAAAGCTGACCAAGTGTAGCTAGGGTGATTCCTAGCGCATGAGGATAAGTCTTCTATGGTAGGTGTCATAAACATAGTGATTCCCCTTCCGTACCGCCTATGTTCCATGTATCATCTGCTCTCACGTACCTATAGTCTCCCTCACGTAAGGGCGGGTATATAGAGAGGTTGGTATATCGGTCCGACAATGGTATATTGAAGGGGCGACCATTTTGGGAGTCATATGAGCCTTCATAATTGCATTTAAATGGTTTTCATAAAAATCTTTCAAAAAAAAAAAAAAACAACAAAACACACTAAACCAGAATTAGGGCACACTTTTAATCTTTAAAAGAGATAATCATTGCTTGTGTGTGTATGCTATTTTCTGTTTAGAGTATCAAAAAAAAAAATCATAAAAAAAAAAAGAATTTCTGCATCTTTAGGTTAACATCACCATGGTGTACACTCGTAGCCAAGCCCAATCACGGGCAGAAGCTATAGAGAATACACCAAGGGGGACAAGTCACCTCCGATATAGCCCTAAAGACTTGGCCATCCCGCCTTGGCGGCAGGATACACAAGTTAGTCCACACCATGCAGTTATAGAACATGACTTTAGAGGCACCTCCTTGAGGGGCACTCCAACTCATGCCATCACTAGACAAGACTATAGAGGCACCTCCTTAAGGGGTACTCCCATTCAGCAAAGATCCTTTCAAGAAGACAACCCACATGTAGCACTTGACCTAGATATAAGGCCTCCCTTGGAAGCTCGTTATGGGTGGCCTAGTGATGAAGTGCTTGAACAACAAAGGGTCCACAAGGAGGAACCATATGATGTTGTTACTCCTAATTTACCCCTGATTAATGTCAGACACACTAGACCATATCCAGAATATCAGGTTCTTCCGATAGGGCAAGACAATTCTGCCCGCACCTTTTATGCATATAACAGAGAATGTGAGGAAGATCACTACGTTCCTCAAGAATAGTACATAGCATGGGAACGATGCACGTCTGCACCCGCTTTATATCCAAATCGCTCATTGAGACCAGAGCTTCAAGTCAATGTTGCTAACCTCGATAGAGGGAAGCAACAGATAGGGGTCTCAGAGTACCATGACCGAGAAAGGCATGTAGGGGAGGCATCTAGGCCTCCTAACCAAGAGACGGTGGAACAAAGTGACTTGGCATTTGCCAAACTAGCCACCCGCCAAGCGCAAATCACGTGGCTTAGGCAAGACCAACAACAATTAGAACATTTGTGTCACCTTAACCAAGAGCGCATTCAGCGTCAGACAACTGAATTGCTTCACAACAATGTGCCTAAGAAGGTTCCAGTCCCTCGTGCATAGAAATCTGAGATGTATGTGAGGCACAACCCCTTAGTGCGAGACAGGTCTCCATGACTTCATCAAGCACTGCCTCTAAGACCTCCTAGACCTGAGCGGGAGGCCACTCCCTGAAACCGTGATGGGCATCCTCCGCGGGCACCCATCAATGTTTACAGGCCTAGGCCAGATACTCCTCAAGAAGCTTATGAGGATTATGAACAAGAAGAAGAGCGGGCTGAAACACCCTATCAAGGCAGAAGGGGTGCTACCCAGTTATCCCTCCAAAGGCCTCAAGTTCCCCACAACCCACAGCGGGAGCAAACCAAGGAGGAGGAGATTAAGTCCTCCGATGCATACAAAGTGTTGTTAGAACGCTTAGAGACTATGGAGCTCAAGACTTCTGGGCCCCAAAAGCCTACTTTACGCCAACTCCGTAGTCATCCTGTGCATCCGTCAGTGTCGGCACCTCCCTACCCCGAACATTTTAAGCTGCCCAGCTTGGCACTCTTTAGAGGGGAAGAAGATGCTCAAGAGCATGTGACTCGATTCTTGAGCCAATGCTTCGGTATTCAAGACAATGATGCATTGCTATTAAGAACATTTATAACCACATTCGTAGGACCTGCCTCGGATTGGTTTACCCATTTACCGAAGCATAGCATCTACAACTTGGATCAGCTAGTGGACGCGTTCCTAGAACGTTTCGCTTTCAATACAAAGAAAAAGGCGTCACTAAGTGATCTAGCTAGCCTCAAGCAAGTATGAGGAGGAATCTATGGTGGCATATGGGAATCGGTGGAGGACGTTGCTTTCAAAGCTATCCTACCTCCCTCCTATGTCCGACCTAACTCAAATGTTCGCAAAGAGCTATTTGCGATCGATCTCTGTGCTATTGCAGCTGCAACAATATGCCACTCTAGAAGAAGCTCTGGTGCAAGCTAGAATTATCGAAGAGATCAAGATACAGGATGGCAAAATTGCCAAGCCTAAGAAAAAAGAATGGAATAAGAGCACTAAAATAGGGACTACGCAACAAAAACCCACCGCGGTCAATCAAGTTGCTATCAATGCCCCTAAGCCTGCCCAAGCAACACAGCCTCGAAAGGCTAATTATCAGGCGGTGCCTCCAAACAACTATGAGAGAGAAAATCAAAAATAGGACCACAATCAACAGCGTCGCCCTAGGCGGCAATTTACACCATACACCGAGTCCAGGGACTCCTTGTTTGACCGTTTGTCAATGGCAAACTTGATTAATCTACCAGAGATTCAAACAATAGATCCTAATGCGCCAAAGCCTAAGGGCTATAGAGAGGATCTTTACTATAGGTTCCACAGAAGGAAAGGGCATGACCTTAACGCCTGTTGGAAGTTCAAAGGTTTAGTGCAAGATCTCATTGACAACAACACATTGGTAGTGGATAATCCCATAGCGCCTAACAACCAACAAATGGGCATTTTCAGAGATCCTTTGCCCGCACATGATGCACAAGCAAAACCTCTTCATGTCAATGAGGTGCAGCAGAATTGCCCCATGGAAGGGTATGTGGGGATGATAAGCATCGTGACTCGAAACAAGAGATACCCAAGAGCTGCCCCCACGGTAGCCACAAGAGAAGTTCCCTCAACGTCACAAACTCAACCGACCCCTACACAGCTTCCCCCGCCTAGACCAGTGGCCACGATTTGAACTAGACTTACTCAAAGTCTAAGGACCACGTCGGCTAGGCTCTCCATATATGAGCTTATTCAGCAATCAACGCCCCATCGGGAGGCTCTCATGGAGATCTTAAAGGCAATTGAGCTGCATCCCCATGAAGCAAATTCTTTCAACAACTTCGTGGGCCATGTGAAACAGTGTACGAAACCAGTCATCACCTTTCGAGAAGATGAATTAAAATCGGTGGCTGGTGATGTGGCGGATCCACCCCTGCACGTTATTGCGTGGGTCAACGGGATTCCATATAAGCGGGTGTTGGTAGACACTGGTTCATCCAGTAACATTATTACAACCACCGCCTTAAAACATTTGAAGTTGCCAGCCTCTCACATCGTACCTTCCACTTATACTCTTCGAGCATTCAATGATGCGATATGCTCGATAGTTGGCACAATTGTCCTACCCATACAAGTGGGACAAAAGAACATCCATACATTGTGCCACATTTTAGAAGGTGAGATGGCTTACAATATCTTGCTGGGGCGACCTTGGATCCGGGACATGAAGTGTGTCCCTTCAATTGCTCATCAATGTTTAAAGTATACATTTGAAGGACAAGTGCACGTGGTCCCCGTAGATTTAGAACCTTTCAAATACTGTAATTCAGTGCACCTAATGCCACAGTCGACCCTTCCTTCAACGCATGTGGATTTTTAGTTAAATCCATCTAAAAGGGGTCCGATTACGCAAGAATATCCATTACCAAATCAATCAAATTCCCAGGCGGGTTCATCTTCTTCATCTAGTCCTCCCACAACGATGCCACCTACGGTGGCCACACCAACGGACAAAGGAAAGAAGCCCCTGGAAGAGGAACCACCCTTAGTCTCCAACATCTCGATAGAAGAGATGCCTAATAGAATGGAAGTCGAGATGCCTAGTTCACCCCACATGGAGTGGACTCAGGGAGAACTCCCATTCGCTTCCTCTCAATCGCCAACGATTACTGTTGAGATGTCTAACACAGGCATGGGGGAGTATATAGTGCGCAATGTTGTAGCAACGCCCACACTTTAGTCTATGCAAGACATGGGAAGACCTCGACTCCCCATAGGCTCTGTGGTTCCTTTAGGCTACCCACCTAATCAGACAAACTTCATTTTTGGGGGCCTGGATAATGGCGTTGAACCTTCCCTACAAGAAGAGGAAGATGAAGAGCCCTTTGTGGAGGATGTCAATTATCTGTCTAACCTAGACTTCGCATTACGATATCTTAGCCAATGCAATTGGCATGGATATGGGTTGGGCAGGTATGAACAAGGAGTGCATGTTTTGTGCCAACCAAGATACCAAATGCCTTATGACAAGTCAGGAGTAGGGTTTAATCACCCTTTGCCCCTCGACATCTTGGTCAAAAACATGCAAGGCCTAGGGATAGGCAACAAGGATGGGTTGGCATCAGATCCATATGCCAATCCAAATACAACTTATACATTGGGGGATTATCTCCCATTACACACAACCAACCTTGTTGACCTCAACAACCCTTTCCCTTCGGTCACAACGGGAGACAATTCCAGGACTCACCTCCATGAAGGGTATGACCAAGACCAAGCAGAGTCTTCGAATGATGAGTTGGAGTACGAGGTGTCACCTTGGGATCCTCTTGAGTCAGGAAGCAATCATTCCCACATGCTTCCCATGGATGATTATCAAGAAAGCTTCTTGACCATGTTCCCATTAAATGATCCCATTGAGCATAGATTACCTCAAGCAAATCAGGTCCCCCCACAGAGAGCGGAACAACCTCGTTGGGACCATATTAATTTGCTTGAGCAAGATGAGCTTCCCATGTCGCAAGAAGTTATTGGAGCCAATGAAGGCCTGTGGATCTCTGATAGTGATTACGAAGATGAAACCGAGATGGCCTATCTCAACCACATGCGACAAATGCAATAGCAATATCCCTTGGACATAGATGACATGTTTGAACACTTACACATAGGTCCAAGACATAGGTGGCACCTCAACCCGGCATAGTTATAGCAATTACTGCACCCGCCACTCTAGGTACACAGAGAGCATCTTCCGCCTGGAGACCCTATCAAACCATCAGTGCCTAGGGCAGACCCTGTTTGCATGTCCATGCATAGGGCTGATCCCTTTGTGCCAGTGCCTATAGAGCCAGATCCAAAGCATCAAGAACATCCAGAATGTCAGAGTTATCACACCTACGGTAATGGAGGTTACAATCATTTCATCAACATGATCTCCATTGACTTGACCGCCCCCATCCATGATCCAACCGACCCAACATGGTCATTGCATCTAGATATAGAGGCTATAGATTGGGATCGTGTTGACACACCACCATCCCCATCAGAGTATTGGCCTTGCGGTGGGATGTTTCATTTCACTCCAGGACAGACTCAGGATGTCTTCCATGCTGAAGAGGAACCTGACGTTCCTAATGATGATCTTAATTCAGCAAACGATATCCATTTGATCCCAACTCCACACCAGTTGGAGGACGGATCCCACATGTCGGTCGAGGCAATGACTGATGTAGACATCGACATAGATCCAATGAATCCATGGATTCTCAAGCTAGGGGTAAGTCTCTCCCCCGAAGAGCAAGCCGATTATGTTGCCCTTCTCAAGGAGAAGAAGGAGGTTTTTGCATGGTCATACAAGGATATGCCGGGACTAGACCCACAACTAGTCACGCATAATTTAACGCTTGATCCGACAATCAAGCCAGTAAAGCAAAAACTATGCAAGATGCATCCAACAGTGGCCTTAATGGTAAAATATGAGTTACAAAAGTTGTTGGATGCACAGTTTGTCATCTGTGTGGATTATCCGCCATGGTTGTCTAACATGGTTCCCGTCAAGAAGCCCGATGGGAGGATTCGCATATGCACCGATTTTTGAGATCTTAACAAAGCGAGTCCTAAGGATGATTTTCCCTTGCCAAGCATCGACGCATTGGTAGACGCTACAACGGGCCATGAAATGCTTTCCCTTATGGATGGTTTCTCAGGATACAATCAGATTCGTATCAATCCCGAGGACCAACTAAAAATGGCATTCACAACGCCTTGGGGGACATTTTGTTATAAGGTCATGCCTTTTGGCCTTAAAAACGTTGGCGCCACCTACCAACGTGCCATGACGTACATCTTCCATGATTACATGCACAAAACTTTGGAAGATTACATGGATGATTTGTTGGCCAAATCTCTTTTGCGCCCAGATCACCTCGGTGACTTGAGCAAGGTCCTTGATCGCCTCATTGAGCATAAAGTCAGACTAAACCCCAAGAAGTGCATCTTTGGCGTCACCTCTGGAAAGCTCTTGGGTTTCATAGTCTCCAAATGAGGAATCGAGGTGGATCCCAACAAAGTCAAGGCAATCCTTGAAATGCTTCCCCCAACTACCATCAAGCAGCTCAGAAGTCTATAGGGAAAGGTCGCATCGATCAAGCGCTTCATAGCGCAGTTATCTGACAAGTGTCGACCCATGAATAAATTATTGCACAAGGGGGTAGCATTCCATTGGGATGACGAGTGCCAGTCGGCCTTTGACGACATTAAATAGTACTTGGCTTCACCGCCAGTATTGGCACCACCTAGACCAGGAGTGCCGTTCTATTTATACATCTCAGCTACTGAGGTGGCATTGGGCGCCATGCTGTCCCAAAAAAATGAGCTTCACAAAGAACAGGCTACATACTATCTTAGCCGCACCCTGGTCAGTTATGAACTTAACTATGCATACGTTGAAAAGCTCTGCTTGGCAGTGGTGTTTGCTACCAAAAGGCTATGCCACTACATGCTTAGTAATAAGACGTATGTTGTGTCTAAGGAGAATCCATTGCGATACATGATGAGTCGTACTTATCATAGTAGCCACATGGCGAAATGGATCATGTTGTTGATGGAGTTTGACATAGAATTCATTGGACAGAAATCCATAAAAGGTCAAGTCATCGCCGATCAACTAGCAGAGGCTCCTCTTGAAGATGATCAGCCTCTGACCTTCGAACTACCTGATGATGGGGTCTTCCATGTTTCAAAATCGCCAGATTCTGATGAGCCTGAGTCACAGGCTGACATAACCCTATTCTTCGATGGTTCTAAGTGTGAGCAAGGAGGTGGCATGGGAATTGTATTCTTCACTCCACAAGGGGCTCCAATGCCTCTGTCATTTAAATTAGACTTCCCGTGCACCAATAACAATGTAGAATACGAAGCCTTGCTCATAGGTCTTCAAACAGCAATCACCATGAACATTAAATGATTGAACATCTTTGGTGACTCGTTGTTAATTGTCAATCAAGTTAAGGGGATATTCCAATGTAAATGCTCAGTTCTACAGGCCTATAAAGCCCTTGTGGACAAATTCTTGGCACAACTTGAATGGTACGACATCGAGGCACTCCCTCGATCATCGAATCATTTTGCGGATACTATGGCCTCCTTGGGGTCACTAATCCCGCAAGACCTTTTCGATGAGATGACAACCATTCAGGTCAAGACATTATCGCAACCCGCGATGGAGCGTGCAAGCTCTGACCTCACGCCAGGAATCCACTTGATCCAGATTGAACCATCTCCGGATAGGTTTTCTCGAATCCAAGATTGTTTGACTAAAGCCAACTAGGGGTCCTTGTTCTCCCCTTCCCCTCTTAATAGCAACACAACACTATTTTTACAAGTTCTTTCCTGCTCAACTTTTGTTCGAGATGAACTTCAAGAGGGATTGGTTGTTCATACCATCGAGGTTTCTGATCAGCAAGATTGGTACACACCCATTAGGGATTACCTCAAGCTAGGTACTCTCCCACTTGGATTGACACAAGCCATGAAAAGATCATTCAAACAGAAAGTGGCAAAACATGTCTTGTTAGGAGACATTTTGTATCGTCGGAGCTATGAAGGAATCCTCCTCCATTGCTTAGACCAGCAAGAGTCCGCTTGGGCGATCACCCAAGCACACGATGGTACATGTGGTGGCCACTTCAATGGTATGGCCATTGCAAAGCGCATTCTTCGCATGGGTTATTATTGGCCATATTTAGAGCGAGATTGTTGCGCGTATGTGAAGAAGTGCGTGAAGTGTCAACATCATGCCAATTTGACACATGTACCTTCTCAGGCCTTGCAACCGATCCAATCGGCTTGGCCTTTTTCATAGTGGGGCTTTGATCTGATCGAAAAGATCTCCCCTGCATCATCGGGTCATCACACATTCATCATTACGGCCACAGAGTACTTTACCAAGTGGGTGGAAGCAATTTTGTTAACCTCTACGACTGGACCCCGCATTGCGGAGTTTATTTTGCATAATATCATATGTCATTTTGGTATTCCATCCAAGATCCTCTCGGATAATGGGACGCCCTTCAAGAACAAATACGTGCATGCTTTGACCACAAAGTACAAAATTCAGCATAGTTTTTCAACACCCTATTATCCGTAGGCAAATGGGCAAGCAGAGGCATCTAATAAAATGCTCATCGCCATCCTCAAAAATACTGTCATAGATAATCATAAGGATTGGCACATTCAGATCCCGCTTGCCCTATGGGCTTATCGCACTAGTATTCGGACGCCCACTGGGGCAACTCCATTTTCACTGGTGTATGGCTCCGAGGCTGTCATGCCTCTTGAGTTGGAAATCCCTTCATTGCGCATATCAATGCAAGAGTTCATCGATGATGACATTGCACGGTAGGCCCGGTTAGATCAACTTACGTTGCTTGATGAACGACGCGTCAATGCTCTCGAGCATTTGCGTATCTATCAAGAGCGACTTAAGAAAGCATACAACATGAAGGTCCACTTGAGGGAATTTTAGGTTGGTGACTTGGTCTTAAAAGAGAACCAACAGAATTCTAATTTACCATCCCATCTGAGGGACAAGTTCATGGCAAACTGGTTAGGTCCTTATGTGATTGATAGTCGAATAGGACCTGGAACTTACCGGCTTGCCTCTCTTGAAGGAATCAAGGAGCTCAAACCCTTGAACATCATTCATTTGAGGCCATTCCACATTTAGAGAGCCATAGTCCAACCAAAAGCTCCAAGGATTCTCACAATCGCTTGGTCAATCCCAAAATTCCCCAAAGGTGTCCATAAACCCTTTGGTCAAACCAAAAGCTCCAAGGATTATCACAATCACTTGGTCAATCCCAAAATGCCCCAAAGGTGTCCATAAACCCTTTGGTCAAACCAAAAGCTCCAAGGATTTCCCAATCGCTTGGTCAATCCCAAAATGCCCCAAAGGTGTCCATAAACCCTTTGGTCAAACCAAAAGCTCCAAGGATTATCACAATCGCTTGGTCAATCCCAAAATGCCCCAAAGGTGTCCATAAACCCTTTGGTCAAACCAAAAGCTCCAAGGATTTCCACAATCGCTTGGTCAATCCCAAAATGCCCCAAAGGTGTCCATAAACCCTTTGGTCAAACCAAAAGCTCCAAGGATTTCCACAATCGCTTGGTCAAATCCCAAAATGCCCCAAAGGTATCCATAAACCCTTTGGTCAAACCAAAAGCTCCAAGGGTTACCATAACCGCTTGGTCACAACAAATATTCAAAAATAAACAAAAACAATAAAATCATCAAAAATAACAAAAAAAAAATTGCATCTTCATTCCATGCATACTCATAAAACATCAAAAATACAAAAATATAGGTTGCATTAGGCATCATATTCATACATTGCATATTTACTGGTTATACAAGTCAAAAGCACCATAGACTGTCCTTACTTGGAAATCCCATCATCTTCCACATCACATCAATTTTATCAATACTTACATCCCGCATCACACCATCCCATTTTTTAGCATAAGTCAGTTGTCTCCTAATGTATTTAGGGTTTTCGTCATTCAGCTGTCTTTAACTTTCTAGCCAAAAATTGTACAAAGTCAAACAGATTTTACACAGGAAAATTTTACTTGGGTCACACCTCGTTATGTAATATCCCTACACAAATTTACACACATAAAATAATTCCTAAGTTGTGTGAATGCAAGAGAAACCTACAAAGCGATCTAGGGTACCATCGATGAAAGATTAGCCTGTTCATCCCCCTGTGCGAATGGTTCAAGAATGCTGAGAATTGACAAAAGGACAAGCTCTTCCCCATCCATTCCTCCTAATCAATAGTGGTTTCCATCACTACCAAAAATTCAAAAATCATCATTGGTTCCTAAGGTTGTAAGGATTCGTACTACACGTCCCTGCCAAGGATGGGTAGTCGTCCCCAAGGCCTAAAAGCATCAATGACCATTCCAAAAACAAAAAAAAACCATTTCCACAAGCCATCATCACAATCACCTTTGGTCTCTCAGGTCGTAAGGATTCGTACTACACGTCCCTGCCAAGGATGGGTAGTCATCCCCAAGGCCTAAAAAGATCAATATCCTCACTTCATAATCTCCATACTACCCATTGGTTCCCAAAGTCGTAAGGATTCGTACTACACGTCCCTGCCAAGGATGGGTAGTCATCCCCAAGGCCTAAAAGGATCAATGTTATTACAAAGCTCAAAAGCCAAATCAAATAACAGTGGTTATCACCACTATTCAAAATCCTTGCTCAAAAGAACACAAAAAAGAAGAAGAACAAAATAAACAGTGATTTTCATCACTTTGTATACGAGCAAATATCCTAAACCATTGAGCCAATAAAAAACCTGAACTTGAATCCTTGGAATTCTCAGCATTCGAAAACCATCTAGGTGATCCTCATTACAGGTTTGGTGGACAGCCTACCTGGCAATGGCGGTATCCTACCCGCATGACGATATGTCTATCACATTAGCTTTGCATGTGAGCAGACCAATGTTTGCATGTGGATGAGCTAGCTTATGGTACCCTAGATTGTCCCATGGATTAATCTTGCTAAATACAACAACGGAGTTAGTGGAGCTAGTTAGGTGATCCTCAGTACAGGTTTGGTTGATAGCCTATCTGGCACTGGCGGTATCCTGACAAATACCACATAAACAAACTCAATTGCACACACAGGGATGTGAAATAACTTGGTTAACCTCCAAGTTGGATTTATACCTTGTTCAAAAGTCTTGCGAGATAAATGTACAATCTTGGCTAGTTAGTTAAAATATCTCGAATCTCAGAAAAGCTTAACTACATTATAACAACTGGTACATTTTATTCCATACATCATGATCAAAAAAATATGCAAAATACAAAAACAAAGTTTTCACATACAAAGTCATCCCATTCATATAGCAAGTCAGTCAAATCTTGCACAGTCTATGGTGCCAATGACAAAACATAAACAACTCATTTCATTTATTCCATTGGCATTCATCATACAAATTAGAACCATCGCATTCATAATCGCATATGCATACATTAATGTAAAAACATGTACATAAACATAAATCATGAAAAGTGCATCCACAAAAAATATGTCATCTGTATATATATCAAAAAAGAGATGCCCGTAGGCTACAAAACTGGTCCTCTGACCCCGCAATCATACAACAAAATCCCCAAGTCTAGGGCGTCATCCACCATGATCACGCAGGATCGGTGCGACGGGAACTACCCCCCATGGTGCGGGTCCTCTGAGACCTCTCAGGGTGGCTACTGCTCACCCCCGCACCATGCCCGTTGGCCTCTCCCTCATCCCGCCGCCTCCACTGCGAGGATGTTGTCTGCTTCGTGTCACTCCCTCTCGAGCGTCGCGATGATCCACCTCCAGAGAATGTAGGCACTTGCCCACCAAGGCGGGTAATCTCATCCTCCAGCTCATACCGCTGCCACAACTAGTCCCTCTCCCATTGATGATAGGTCACAATGCTCATCCGTAGGAGATCCCTCTCCCACACCATCTCCCCAAGCTCCCCATCTCACCTCCGTAGCACCTCCGTCAATCGTGCTACCTCAGCATGCAACCCCGCCTCTGTATCCCTCGACATGGTCGGCTGCGTCGGCCTCTCTGGAGCACCGGCCTACTCCGGAGCATCCTGCATCTCTGGCTGCTCCTCCTCACCAAAGTCCTCTCCCGCATCTGCCACCTCCACCATCTCCACATCAACAGGAGCTCCCCAACCCTCTCCTGGTGCCTCTGCACCCTCTTCGCCTACCGCTGCCTCATCCCCTCCCAATGGCCCCTCACCTCGCCATCGTCGGAGCGTCCACCACTCCTGGTACTCGGTAGTAACTCCGACGTCATCCACATCTGGAGTGTCCAGTACTGTATCCGCCTCCTCACCTAGCGGCTCGAGGATCGGCACAGCTAGAGTCCTCTCATCGCTTCGACGTCGATAGACTAAGGGCTCCCCAGGAAACCCCTGGCGTACCCCAAACTGTCATGTCACTCAGAGATAATGGAAGTATTCCTGCTCTGTCCCGTGTCGTCCAATGACCCACCTCCCCCTCTAGACCCATCGAAGCCACTCATCAGCCTTCGGCCATGTGGGACAATCTCGATATGGCCTCCACACCACATCTCCTAGAGTCAGTCATGCCAATGCATCTACGTAATGGTCCACGTCTCCCGCAAACCGTCGACTCTACCCTCGCTCCTCAGATCGATACCATAAAGCCCCATAACCAATGTCTCTATCCACCATGTCAACCCGTGTAGTCCAAGGTAGCCCTCGTGGTCGCTCCATGACTATATGCTGCCAGGCCCAGCTCTGTAGCAAGAAACTACAGCCAATCCCCTTCCGCTTCCGACAGCGGACCTCATACAACTCATCATATAGTTGAGCCAAGAGCGTCTGGCCCCATCTCATGATCACAGGCTCTGTCATAGGACAATCCACTAACTACCACACCACCTCCAGTAGGTTCCATGGGAACCTCACCCCCGAGGAGTCTGGCAACAACATGTTGGAAATGAGGCTCATGAGTAGTGTATGCCTCACTCCCAACACCCTCCTCGCGTACCACCACCGCACTAAGATCCCACCCATCTGACAATCATCCTCCGCTCTCTGCACCATGTCCTCCACACCCAAGTCCTCCCCATGTCCAAAACATCGGGTCAGTACAGCCGTCCTCTGGCCTCGTGGCATCGTCCGGATGGGAACCCCGTCTATCGAAATCCGAAGAATTCGATACACATCCTCCAAGGTAACTATCATCTCCCCTATCGGGAGATGGAAGGTGTTCGTCCGAACATTCCATAGACTGATCAAAGCTGTCAAGTATGCCCGATCCCCAACAACTGGCTCCAATCGAGCCACATGCTTGAGCCCCAAGGCATCAAGCCACTCCCAGTCCTCCGCACTCAACGCCTCTCGGGCACTAGAAAAAATAGTCGGTACCCGATATCGACTCTTCACCACCTGCACATCACAAAACATAAACACATCAAAACATGCATCAAATCACCATCACATATACAAAAATGCATCAATATACAGTAACATCATTCATTCACATGTACATCTATTACAATTTAAAAACATACAAACAACAAAAAAATTGATATGGTTTATCTACGGTTTCAACCTAAGTTTTACCATTCAAACAAAAAATTCATCAATTTTTTCATCTTTAATTTCATACAAAAAAAAAATTGACATGGTTTACCTACGGTTTTAACCTAAGTTCACCATTCAAAACAAAAAAAATTCATCAATTTTTACCCTAGGGTTTCATTTTTCATCATTTCCAAAAAATTGACATGGTTTACCTACGGTTTTTAACCTAAGTTCACCATTCAAAACAAAACAAAACAAAAAAAATTCATCAATTTTTACCCTAGGGTTTCATTTTTCATCATTTCCACAATAAAAATTTGACATGGTTTACCTACGGTTTTCACCTAAGTTTTACCATTCAAAAAAAAAAAAAAAATTCATCAATTTTTCATCTTTAAGTTCATAAAAACGACAAAAAAAAAACTGACATGGTTTACCTACGGTTTCGACCTAAGTTTCACCATTCACACAAAAAAAAAAACATTTTTCTAACCGTGGTTACCCTAAGGTGTTACTCTAAGTTTCATTTAGGTTTATTTTACGGTTTTCCATCTAGGTTCCCATCGGTTTGCATACACGTTTCATTTCGTTTCATGGTCTTTAAATCAAATTCATTCACCTTTTAATTAATTAATTAGGGTTCCATGTCTTAAACAAAAGAAAAACACAATAAAAACAAATTTGCACTTTTTCAAATTAAAACTCGAGGAGATAGTTCACTTACTGGTCTCGCTTCGGCTTCGACCGCTTGATGACCCGGTCTGTGCACTCATGGTAGCTAGAAAATTTGGCAGTGCTTCACGTCAAAAAATCTCCCTCCTCCTCCTCAGAGCTCCAATTCGCTCGTGATGAACAGTGCAAATGAGCCAAATCCGTCATTTTTGCATATTTATAATTTTTGCTTGCTGGTATTCGTTCCTTCCTGGAACGAGCGCTTTTCCTCAGAGGAGCGCTCGTCCCACCCCAGGACGAATAACAACATGGTATTCGTCCCACCCTGGAACGAATTCAAAAAAATTCAAAAAAAAACAAAAAAACAAAAAGGCAAAAAGCACCACAACCAAAACACTAAAAATTGCCAAACCAGAGTGCTATTGCACCTGACATTCTTGGCATAACAAAATAGATGTCGGGGTTTACATTATCACTATCTCTATCCCTAAGAAGGCTACCATGGCCGGACCGCTCCACGGGAGATCAGATTTTTGACAATGTTTACCCCTTATGGCGTCACAAAACGGGTTTACCCCCACCAAAAACAGGTTCAAAAATCGAGAAACTGCTCGAGCATTCAATGATAAACATCTGAAGGCACCCTTACCTAAGTCATCTTGGGTCAAGCGACTCGTCACTTTTCTCATGTCGATCATTCCCTCATCGATTCGTCGCTTGAGGGGGTAGTCACACTTAGTTGCCAATCAACAACAATATACCCAATCATGGAAATGACACGCATTCAAAGGATCATTGACAAAGACAATCGTGCCCCTGCTTGGGGCAGCAAACAAGCAATCATCACAAGCTGATCAAACACTTGGCATTCGTGAATCATGAACTCAAGGTTCCCATAGACAAAAGGTTGCGCCCTTTGCCTATTCATGACTGATCAATGTCCAAGTTCAAGTAATACCTCACCGAACCAGGTTAATACTTGATTTAAGTTCCTTAGCTCGTCAGAAGCAAGGATTCAAGAATGCGTGCCCTTTCCATACTTGGGGCATCAAGAGTTGGTTAGTGTATCACTCCAAATTTTTTGCACCCTTACCTTCAGGCTATAGGATCCATGCCCAAAAGGAGGATGGGAAAAGGATGTCACGGTACCTCGGACTGAGAGGACTTGCGAAGGTCCCGCCTCTCAAGGGAGGTGTATATTGGTGATTTTTCGATGGATGGTGGGTTCACCAGGAAACATTTAATGGCAATTTCCATGCCTAGGTTGGGAATGTGTTTTATGTGTTCATTTTAGTCTTAAACATTCAAAGTCCTAGGTTTGGCCAAATGAATTTAAATTAATCTATATGAAAGTGCAGATTTAATGAATACAGAAAACAGATTTAAAGGTAGAAAATAGATAAATTACAGAAGATTTAAAGAAGAATACCTGATCCGGATGTCTGATGGAGATTCTTATGTTTGAAGCAGTAAGGATCACCTCTGATTTGAAAAAATCATCTGAGATCAGACAAGATCGTCTGAGATCTGACGAATTCGTCAGACGAATTCGTCAAAGACCTGCAAACAGAAAAACAGATGCAAAATACAGAGAATGCAACTATGATAACAGAGGGAAACAACACAAAATAACAATACAAATACTAAGCAATAGTTATGAATAGAAATTCAAACAAATTATGATATTCTAATGATAAATTATGATCTTATTATGCAACTTAAGCTATATGGGTGAACTCCAAATGCAAAATAGTAAGAAATAAGGATAAAACTAACTAAAATGCAGAATAAATCAGCAAAAGGAATAAGAGAAAGCACAAACTCTGGGCACTGATTGCCCCCAATGTAGATTGCAGTCACAATCGTCTAGAAGCAATGGAATTGTCTCGAATTATGACAGGATCATCCGAGATTTGAATGAGATCATCTGTGACGATCTGAGCTTGCTCCGGCTAAAAATCAATGGGGTCCCTGCAAGAAAACTTCAAAATAACAAATGCAAAATGATGCTCTAGGTATTCTAATGCACAAAAAATTAAGTTACAGGGAAATTTAACCAAGGGTTGGGAAGGGAAGGTCCTAAGGATTAAATAGGATTAGGGGAGTAGTTAGGAAGTTGGAGATCATCCCTATTTGGGAGATCTCCAATGGGGGAGGGTCCCTAACGGCGTAGACATGCTTCTGCCCAGATTAGAGGCCCGTTGGAATAGAAGCTAATTGTGCAAAATCAATTTTGTGACAAGATCGTCTGGATGTCCTAGCCTAGATGAAATCATCATATCTGGGGCGATATCATCTGATCGGCGATGATATCGTCAAACGGTCAAAACAACCTCTAAAAATGGCACAAAAAAGGGGGAAACGGATTACCCGACGGTTAACGGGCGGTTTGTGAGGTTAAAATTTGAATTTAAATTATTTACTAAGGTGAATGTAATTATTAATATTTCACTGCGCAAATTTTAGGGTGCTACATTTTGCCCCCTCTTTAGCGAATTTTCCAAAGAAAATGCGTTAAAGATGAGTTCTTCTCGATCTACGAGAAAGCAAAAATTATTCCCATTTTTAGGCGACGATTCTTGGTCGAATCGTATGACAACTTACTATGGTGCCCCCTCCGTGTTTTTACCCAAATCGAACATTTGAGGTAAAAACGCGAAAAAGCAAAATAATTTTTGAATTATTTTTGAATAAAATTAAGAAAAATAATGTAAAACCCTAATTCATTTTTACTGTTCACTTTACTGGTTTTAGAGCTCTGGAAGAAAAAATGGTGGAGACGATGCACAGATCAATAGAGGTCCGACGTGGGCTACGGGTAAGGGTCTAGACTTAACTTAGAATGCTTTAATTTTATTTTACATGCTTTTTAGGTAAATTTTAATCAATTTTTGAGCATCGTGGCCATTTTTGGGCCGTCGACGTCGTCGGGACGAAATCGTCCCAATTTCGATGAAATTGTCTCAATTTCACCAATTTCGACCTACGAAATCAAAAACGATTATGCTCAAATTTGGTACGATATCATCCAATAGTGGACGATATCATCAATTGCATAAAATTGAAATTATTTTACTTGCATTTTTAAATACTTGAATTTGTTATTAATGATTGTTTGTTGTTTTGTTGTTTATGTTGTAGAGAGGTTTGCTAAAGAGCAAGGAATGGAAGTATAGAGGTTTAAGAGATGACTTGGCCGCTCTTACATAGGCAGAGCAGGATCAGCTGACATAGGCCGACTTATAGCATGTGGCAGAGATGCCACAGGTGTCTAAAGATATGGGGCTACCGACGACCCTAGCAGAGAGATGGTATCCGGGTTCCTCATGTTTTCGGCTACCTACAGGGGAGATGACTCCCACTTTGGAGGATGTATGGAGGATTCTAAGAATCCCCATACAAGGACGGTTGATCACTCCTATGACCAATCAGGGCTATGTTATGGGGTGATTGTGTGGTGACCCTAGCTTCACCCTAGAGAAGGGCGAAGTTAATATCGAGGCACTGCATCAGATGCCTGGGGCATCTAGACTCACACGGGTTCTAGCTAGAGTAGTTGGTGGACTTTTGCTATGCCACCAGAGCGGGTGCAGGGTACCATGGATGCTGGAAAATGTGATCTGCAACATGCGAGATCATGGCTACAGGTTTTCTTGGGGCAGCTATGTTCTATGTCGATTGTACAGGATCCTATATGGGGTCGTGTACAAGGGCGGTCGATGTCTGGTGATGACATCGCTCCTACAGGTTTGGTGCTAGGAGCACATTGTAGTGTGAAGGCCGGTATGGCTACCTCTGACAAGTATTGATAGGGAGAGGCCTTGAGTTTTCTACTGGTGGCTTTAGAGAGGGTCACAGTGACAGATCGACCTTCTGATGTCTCAGAGACTGCTAGATGACTTAGTCCTAGACCAGATCACTTGGAGGCCATGGTGCGAGCACCCAGGGTGGGCTAAGGATGGACAGGAGCTGGCTCACGTTAGGCGAGTTTGCTGGCTTCGGATGGAGAGGGGAGAGGTGGAGCTCCATCGCTATGACCGAGTTTTGTGACAGTTTGGTCTGCAACAAGGGATCCCATATCTCAAGGATTATGAGTTTTCTCGGACTGTTCGGGATAACACTACAGTGAGCGGGGCTCTAGACATGTAGCATTTTTGGAGTCAAGACTCGGACGATGCCCCCATTCAGCCAGTGGATGGGGATGACATAGGGGTAGCCGATGGCTACGATGCCTAGTACATAAGCATCCGCCCTCCTCGGATGATGAGGGCTTAGGGTCCGATACACATAGTCATGCATCGGATAGGGAGGCAACGCCAGGTGACTATGGAGGTGGCCTAGGGTCGCGGCGGGAGAGAGCTGAGGAGGCCGCATGCATAGGAGAGGCCACGACAGAGGGAGAGGAGGGAGGTGAGACCCTCTTCTCCATAGAGAGAGAGGCCACCATCACCCGATAAGGGCAAGGGTGTTGACACAGGGGAGAGTAGCGAGATAGCTACTCTGAGCGAAGAGAGATCGTCTCTGAGCATAGGTGCAGACATTGCAGGACGAGGCTGCACACCATCGAGCTGAGGTTACCGAGCTCAAAGATGAGATTGCATGCCTCAGGGCATGGTGCGGAGGAGCGAGCACACAGGAGCTAGTGCGATCGATTGCTCAAACCACATTTTACCAGGGCATCTACTTCTAAATGGTTCCAGAGGGTCAGAGGGTACAGCTGCCAACCGGCATTGCTAACCCTATCAGGATTGGGTCCTCGTGGACTTTGTCCCTATCGAGGACTAAGACTCACAGTACTACTCATACTATGATGGGGCCACCTCATCCACCTCAGGGTGGGGGAGGAGATGAGGCTGAGATCTTGAGGGGCTCTCGAGGCTAGAGGATTGCATTACACTGTATAGATTGACATGTAGTGTATTATTATTATTTTTGATAGAGGATTGAGTATGCCGAGGTTCAAATTGTGGCATACCGATCCAGTTTTGATGATGTATATATACTTTTGATATATATGAGATGAGATAGTTTTGATCATATGACTTGTGTTATGTGTATTTTTATGTTACTTTTATGTTTGATTGATTGATTTGATAATTGGATTGAGGATTTATGAAATTATGTCATTTTGAAAATTTATAATTTTGATGTCATGCTATAATATTTTAAATGAAATAATCTGATGTAACAAATTGATTGTTTGTAATGTAATGTGATAAAAGATAAAAAAAAGACTTCTAACAATAATTTCAAAGGACATTGTCGCTATTATAGACCATTTCATGGAGTTGTTGCTCACTCGGTCGTCAAGCTAATCCCAGTATAAAAATATTGTTAAAAGAGTGCTTAAGAGACTGTCTTAAGACTTTGGTGCAATGGTGCAAATGATGATGATGATGGTTTGTTTTTCAGATTTTCATGAAAATAGTATGCATGAAATAATGTTAAAATGATTTTTCCTAGGCATAAATTCCTAAGTGTGATAAATTTTTTTGAATAATTCCTTAGGAATTATACCATCATTGCAAAATTGAAGGTTGACATAATGACATGAAATAGTGATAATGTGTGTTTGTTTTTGAAAGCATAATTGTGTAACAGAATGATTTAAGTCATATGGTTTTCATGATTTTTAAATAAATGGGGAATAAAAATTGTTACAATGGTTTGCGCTAGGCATAGAATATGTAGGTATAGACTTATACCATCATCGCGAAAATCAAAGAAAAAAGATAGTTTTATTGCATGCTTGATTTTTTAATAAACAAAAAATATGAAGATGAAGACTTGCGCTAGGCATAAAATTCCACTTTAAGTTTTGGAACTATACCATCGTTGCGAAAGTCAACCAGATATATATGTTTTGATTGTATATTTTTGAAAGAAATTTTGATTTTTCTATTATATAGTTGTCTTTATGGTAAACAACTGTACTTGAATTATTCCAAACAAGTTGCAAAAAGAATATTTCAAAGTATTTTGAAGACAAAAGTTAGATTTATAAGGAATCCCATGTGCATATGTGAATTCATTTCCGATCTTGATTTATCATAATGATACACAAAATCTCTCAAATACAAATGTGTGTGCAATTGTTTTGTGCATTTACCAGTTTTGAGCAAGATAATATGATACAAGTGATTTGAAGAAACCAAATAAGTGTTCATTAACCATGATGTAGATGCATATAACCATACTAGACTACTATGTAGGTCGGATTATCAAGATCTAGCTAATCCATAAGCAGACATAGGTCTGTAGAAAAGAAGGTCACTAATGTGACAGACATATCACCACGCTAGGAGTTACCCAAGACCAAGCGGGTTGGGCACAAACCACCTATTATGGGGCTTACCTCACAATTTTTGAATAATTGAGAATTCCAGGGATTCAAGCTCATCAACCCTTCTTTTCTTTTCAAAGGGTAGGGAAAGGGATTTTATTGCTTTCTTACTTTATGCTTTCTTTTGCTTTTCTTTTGAACTTGCTTCTTTTCTTTTTGTATTTTTTTGCTTTCTTTTTGAGATAGTGCTTGGAATATTGATGTAATGATATAAAATAACTTCTTTTTTTTTTTTTTTTGAACTTTTCTTTTCTTCCTTTTTGCTAGGGATACTTGCTCGGATTAGTCATAGAGCAAGGGATTTTTATTCCGGGTAGGGGTGAGCTTGTCCTTTTGCCAATTCTCAAAGATTCTAGACCATGTGCATGATAGGATAGTAGAAACCAGAAATCCACAAGCAAAACATGGAAATATAGACACCAAAACAGCACCAATCCGATTATGTGACAACAAGCACTGATCGCACTAACACACACAGCCCCCAGGGCAGCCCCCAGAGGTTAAACAGTGGTTCTAACCACTCACACAGTAGTTTTACAAGTCAGGGATCAATTTGGCACCTTTTAGACACTTTATTGCTTATTCGCTCCACCCAGGGACGAGTGCGGATTAGCACTCGTCTCACCCAGGGACGAGTGCGGATTGATACTCGTCTCACCCAGAGACGATTACCAGCGCTCGCTTCGGGGTGGGACGAACGCCAGGTTTGACCGACAAAAAGTCAGATCTCGATGCATGACAACTCAGAACTGCCACTTAGCTTTTCTTGCATGGCATAGGAGTGCGAGTGAGTTCTTTTGACAACTCATATCTGCCAATTGACTTTCCCTTCACTGCATGGGAATGAGAGTGAGCTTTTCTAAAACATACAAAGACATGCACAGAGGCAGTTAAGAAGCCCTTGATCAAGAAGAAGTCTTCTCTTCACACAAAAAGCATTCATGCAAAGAAACACTTTTGCATGTTAATTCAAAGAGACCCCTTGGGTCTATAAAATGGTGAGCTTCCTCACCCAAAAGATATACAGAGAAGGAGCATTTTGAGCGACGAAGTGTTGCTAATTCACTTACTTGCGATTTGTGTTTTCAACATCCATAATCTCTTAATCGAAAGAGAGGTTATTGGGTGACTTTTGAAGGCACGAATCAAGAACCAACCCCGATTTTTTTGACCACAATATCCTACCAATTTGTCGACAACACATCACATCAGGTTTCGGACCCATCCCAAGCGGATTGGTGTCGAAGCAAAGTTTCACCCGTGGGTGGTTTGCCTTCGGGCACCCCCGCTTTATTGCTTTTGGTGACTATTTCTTTTGTAGTATTTAGCTAGTTTCATGTTTATGCTTTTGTCAAGTTTTCAGTTTATTTAGACTCATTTTAACCATCGTTAGATTTATCTTTTATTTTTCATACACAGGTGCTACTGATTCTTTGTTTGTTTCTTTGAACGTAGATTTGCAGCATTAGAGGAGCAGCGAGGAATCTACCTTTACCAACGCAAGCGGCGACAACGTTTTGGTTCGCCCATCTTATATGTGGGCACGCGAAAGAAGGAATTCTGAAACAAGTTGTAAAAGACCAACATTTAACGCTCCTATCCCCTAAAAAGGAAGGAGACGCATTGTAACACGAATTTGTAAAGCATATCAATAAAAGGGCCATTCTTTTTATATTGCTTTGATATCTTGTGTTCATGTTCTTTCTTTTTACGCATTTTTCAATAACATAGGGTTTAAGCGTTATTTTAGTTTCGTTTACATTGCATTTTTAGTTTATCCTTTTTGTTTTCGGAATCTCGTGTTTTCAATGGCGATCACGGTGGGACCTCTGTCCTCTATTTTTTTTAGGTTAAATTACTGATCTGAAATTGCTTGTTTTTTTACAGGTACCTATTTTTCAACATCAGACTGTTATTCGCTTCTGCAAGTGACGATTACAGAATTGGTATTCGTTTCACCCCGGGACGAATAAACTATTCGTCTCACCCTGGAACGATTACTATTCTGATATTCGCCTCACCCAGGGACGAGTATAGTTCTGTGCATTTTTTAGAGCAAATCAGAAACATCCTGTTAGGCAGAGAAGAGGTAGGGGTTTTTAAAGCTTCTGTCAAATTTTTGTTTTTCTGTTTTCTGGTTTTCAATTTTGTATGGCTTAGGGAAAGATTTCTTTTTCGTTTGCCTGTTTCAATTTTTGCAAATTAAAATGAACCCCACACATCACGTGGTATTTTAAACCAAGGCGTTGGTCGTAAAACCCCAACCCTTGAGCAAGACCAAAGGTGGATTCCATTATCACTTTGGCTTGAGATATTGCATCCATTACCTCGATCGCGACTGTTGCTAGACGTAAATCCTGACGAAAGCTGACCGAGTGTAGCTAGGGTGATTCCTAGCGCATGAGGATAAGTCTTCTATGGTAGGTGTCATAAACAGAGCGATTCCCCTTTCGTACCGCCTATGTTCCATGTATCATCTGCTCTCACGTACCTATAGTCTCCCTCACGTAAGGGCGGGTATATAGAGAGGTTGGTATATCGGTCCGGCAATGGTATATTGAAGGGGCGACCATTTTGGGAGTCATAAGAGCCTTCATAATTGCATTTAAACGTTTCACAAAAATTTTCAAAAACACAAAAACAAACAACAAAAACACACTAAACCAGATTTAGGGCACACTATTAATCTTTAAAAGAGATAATCATTGCTTGTGTGTGTATGCTATTTTCTGTTTAGACAAAAAAAATCATAAAAAGAAAATCATAAAAAGAATTTTTGCATCTTTAGGTTAGCATTACCATGGTGAATACTCGTAGCCAAGCCCAATCACGGGTAGAAGCTGCAGAAAATGCACCAAGAGAGACAAATCGTCTCCGATATAGCCTTGAAGACTTGGCCATCCCGCCTCGGCGATAGGGTACACAAGTTAGTTCACACCATGCAGAACATGGCTCTAGAGGCCCCTCCTTGAGGGGCACTCCAACCCATACAGTCATAGAACATGGCTCTAGAGGCACCTCCTTGAGGGGCTCTCCAACTCAGGCCATCAATAGACGAGACTTTAGAACCCCCTCCCTAAGGGGAACTCCTAAGCAACAAGAATATTTTCAAGAAAATAACCAATATGTAGCACCTGGTCTAAGTACGAGGCCTCCTTTGGAAGTTCATTTTGGGTGGCCTAGTGATGAAGCATTGTGTACTTCTCTAGAACAACAAAGGGTCCAAAAGGAGGAACCATATGATTTTGTTGTTCCTAATTTACCCCCGATTAATGTCGGACACAGTAGACCATATCCAGAACATCAGGTTCTCCCGACAGGGCAAGACAATTCTGCCCGCACTTTTTATGCATATCACGAGAGAGAGTGAGGAGGATCACTACATTCCTCAAGAATAGTACTCAGTGTGGAAACGATGCACGTCTGCACCTGCTTTATATCCAGATCGCTCATTGAGACCAGAGCTTCAAGTTAATGCTGCCAACCTCGACAGAGGGAAGCAACATATAGGGGTCTCAGAGCACCATGATCGAAACAGATATGTAGGGGAGACATCTAGGCCTCTTAAACAAGAGACGGCGGAACAAAATGACTTGGCATTTGCCCAACTAGCCGCCCGCCAAGCGCAAATCATGCGGCTTAGGCAAGAACAACAAGAATTAGAACATTTGTGTCGCCTTAATCAAGAGCGCATTCAGCGTCAGACAGCTGAATTGCTTCACAACAATGCGCTTGAGAAGGCCCCAGTTCCTCGCGCACAACAATCTGAGATGTATGTGAGGCACAACCCCTTAGTGCGAGACAGGTCTCCGTGACATCAGCAAGCACTGCCTCCAAGACCTCTTAGACCTGAGCGGGAGGCCACTCCTCGCAACCGTGATGGGCATCCTCCGTGGGCACCCATCCATGTTTACAGGCCTAGGCCAAACACTCCTCAAGAAGATTATGAGGATTATGACCAAGAAGAAGAGCGGGCTGAAATGCCCTATCAAGGCAGAAGGGATGCTACCCATTTATCCATCCAAAGGCCTCAAGTTCCCCGCAACCCACAACGGGAACAAACCAAGGAGGAGGAGATTACGTCCTCCGATGCATACAAAGTGTTGTTAGAATGCTTAGAGACTATGGAACTCAAGACTGTTGGGCCCCAAAAGCCTACCTTACGCCAACTCCGTAGTCATCCGGTGCATCCATCAGTGCCGACACCTCCATACCCCGAACATTTCAAGCTGCCCTAGTTGGCACTCTTTAAAGGGGATGAAGATGCTCAAGAGCATGTGACTCGATTTTTGAGCCAATGCTTTGGTATACAAGACAATGATGCATTGCTATTGAGAACATTCATAACCACATTCATAGGATCTACCTCGGATTGGTTTACCCATCTACCGAAGCATAGCATCTACAACTTGGATCAACTAGTGGACGCGTTCCTAGAACGTTTTGCTTTCAATACAAAGAAAAAGGCGTCACTCAGTGATCTAGCTAGCCTCAAACAGTATGAGGAGGAATCTATGGTAGCATATGGGAATCGATGGAGGACGGTGCTTTCAAAGTTGTCCTACCTCCCTCCTATGTCCGACCTAACTCAAATGTTCGCAAAGAGCTGTTTGCGATAGATCTCTCGTGCTATTGCAGCTGCAGCAATACGCCACTTTAGAAGAAGCTCTGGCGCAAGCTAGAGGTATCGAAGAGATCAAGATACAGGATGGCAAAATTGCCAAGCCTAAGAAAAAAGAGTGGAACAAGAGCACCAAAATAGGGAATACGCAACAGACACCCGTCGTGGTCAATCAAGTTGCTATCAATGCCCCTACGCCTGCCCAAGCAACACAACCTCCAAAGGCTAATTATCAGGCGGTGCCTCACAATAATTATGAGAAAGATAACAAAAAGCAGGATCAAAATCAGCAGCGTCGCCCTAAGCGGCAATTTACACCATACACTGAGTCTAGGGACTCCTTGTTTGACCGTTTGTCAGCGGCAAACTTGATTAATCTGCCAGATATTCCAACAATTGATCCTAATGCGCCAAAGCCTAAGGGCTATAGAGAGGATCTTTTCTGTAGATTCCATAGAAGGAAAGGGCATGACCTTAATGTCTGTTGGACGTTTAAAGGTTTAGTGCAAGATCTCATTGATAATCACACATTGGTAGTGGATAACCCCATCGCACCCAACAACCAACAAATGGGTGTTTTCAAAGATCCTTTACCCACACATGATGCACAAACAAAACCTCTGCATGTCAACGAAGTGCAACAGAGTTGCCCCATGGAGGGGTATGTTGGGATGATTAGCATTGTGACAAGAAACAAGAGACACCCAGGAGTTGCCCCCGCGACAGCCACTAGGGAAGTTCCATCCACGTCACAACATCAACCGAATCCTACACAGTTGCCCCCGCCTAGACCAGTGGCCATGATTCGAACTAGACTTACTCAAAGTCTACGGACCACATCGGCTAGGCTCTCCATTTATGAGCTTATTCAACAATCGACGCCCCATCGGGAAGCTCTTATGGAGATATTAAAGGCAATTGAATTGCAACCCCACGAAGCGGATTCGTTCAACAATTTTGTGGGGCATGTCAAACAGAGTACTGAACCAGTCATTACCTTCAGGGAAGATGAGCTAAAAATGGTGACTGGAGATGTAGCGGATCCACCCCTGCACGTTATTGCATGGGTCAACGGGACTCCGTACAAGCGGGTGTTGGTAGACACTGGTTCGTCCAGTAACATTATTACAACCGTTGCACTGAAACATTTGAAGCTGCCAGCCTCTCACATTGCACCTTCCACTTATACCCTTCGAGCATTTAATGATGCGATATGCTCGATAGTTGGCACAATTGTCCTGCCCATACAAGTGGGACAAAAGACCATTCATACGTTGTGCCACATTTTAGAAGGTGAGATGGCTTACAATATCTTGCTTGGGCGGCCTTGGATCCGGGATATGAAGTGTGTCCCTTCAATTGCTCATCAATGTCTGAAGTATACATTTGAAGGACAAGTGCACGTGGTCCCCGTAGATTTGGAACCTTTTAAATATTGCAACTCAGTGCAAATCATGCCGCAGTCGACCCTCCCTTCAACGCATGTGGATTTCTAGTTAAATCCATCTAAGAGGGGTCCGACTAAGCAAGAATCTCCATTACCAAATCAATCAAATTCCCAGGCGGGTTCATCTTCTTCATCCAGTCCTCCCACAATGATGCCACCTACGGTGGCCACACCAACGGACAAAGGAAAGAAGCCCCCGGAAGCGGAACCACCTTTAGTCTCCAACATCTCTATAGAAGAGACGCCTAATAGAATGGAAGTTGAGACGCCTAGTTCACCCCACATGGAGTGGACTCAAGGAGAACTCCCATTCGCTTCCCCTCAATCGCCAACGATTACTGTTGAGATGTCTAACACAGGCATGGGGGAGTATATAGTGCGCAATGTTGTTGCAACGCCCACACTTCAGTCTATGCAAGACATGGGAAGACCTCGACTCCCCATAGGCTCCGTGGTTCCTTTAGGCTACCCACCTAATCAGACAAACTTTATTTTTGGGGGCCTGGATCATGGCGTTGAACCTTCCCGACAAGAAGAGGAAGATGAAGATCCCTTTGTGGAAGATGTCAACTATCTGGCTAACCCAGACTTCGCATTACGATATCTTAGCCAATGCAATTGGCATGGATACGGGTTAGGCAGGTATGAACAAGGAATGCATGTTTTGTGCCAACCAAGATACCAAATGCCTTATGACAAGTCAGGAGTAGGGTTTAATCACCCTTTGCCCCTCGACATCTTGGTCGAAAACATGCAAAGCCTAGGGATAGGCAACAAGGATGGGTTGGCATCAGATCCATATGCCAATCCAAATACAACTTATACATTGGGGGATTATTTCCCATTACAAACAAATAACCTTGTTGACCTCAACAACCCTTTCCCTATGGCCGAACAAGGAGAAACCTCATGGACTCACCCACAAGGGGAAGATGGACAAGACCACGAAGGGTCTTCTGAAGATGAGTCGGAGTACGATCATTCGCACGAATATCCAATGAATGACGATCAGGATAGCTTCCTGATGATGTTCCCATTGAATGATCCCAGTGAGCATAGGCTACCTCAACAACAACAATATCCTTTGGACATAGATGACATGTTTGAACACTTACACATAGGTCCAAGACATAGGAGGCATTTCAACCTGGCGCAGTTATAGCAATTACTGCACCCGCCACTCCAGGCATATCGAGAGCATCTTTCGCTTGGAGACCCTATCAAACCATCAGTGCCTAGGGCAGACCCTATTTGTAGGTCCGTGCATAGGGCTGATCCCTTTGTGCCAGTGCCTACAGAGCCAGATCCAACGCACCAAGAGCATCCCGAATGTCAGAGTTGTCACATTTGCGGTAATGGAGATTACAATCATTTCATCAACATGGTCTCCATTGACTTGACCGCCCCCATCCATGATCCAGCCAATCCAACATGATTATTGCATCTAGACATAGAGGCTATTGATTGGGATCGCGCTGACACACCACCATCTCCATCAGAGTATTGGCCTTGCGGTGGGATGTTTCATTTCACTCCAGGACAGACTCAGGATGTCTTCCATGTTGAAGAGGAACTTGACGTTCCTAATGATGATCTTAATTCAGCAAACGATATCCATCTGATCCCAATTCCACACCAGTTGGAAGACGGATCCCATATGTCGGTCGAAGCAATGACTGATGTAGACATCGGCACAGATCCAATGAATCCATGGATTCTCAAGTCGGGGGTAAGTCTTTCCCCGAAGAGCGAGCCGATTATGTTACCCTTCTTAAGGAAAAGAAGGAGGTTTTTGCATGGTCATACAAGGATATGCCGGGACTAGACCCACAACTAGTCACGCACAATTTAACGCTTGATCCGACAATCAAGCCAATCAAGCAAAAACTACGCAAGATGCATCCAACAGTGGCCTTAATGGTAAAATATGAGTTACAAAAGTTGTTGGATGCCCAGTTTGTCATCTGTGTGGATTATCCTCCATGGTTGTCTAACATGGTTCCTGTCAAGAAGCCCGACGGGAGGATTCGCATATGCACCGATTTTTGAGATCTTAACAAAGCGAGTCCTAAGGATGATTTTCCCTTGCCAAGCATCGACGCGTTGGTAGACGCTACAATGGGCCACGAAATGCTTTCCCTTATGGATGGTTTCTCAGGATACAATCAGATTCGTATCAATCCTGAGGACCAACTAAAAATGGCATTCACAACGCCTTGGGGGACATTTTGCTATAAGGTCATGCCTTTTGGCCTTAAAAATGCCGGAGCCACCTACCAACGTGCCATGACGTACATCTTTCATGATTACATGCACAAAACTTTGGAAGATTACATGGATGATTTGTTGGCCAAATCTCTTTTGTGCCCAGATCACATCGGTGACTTGAGCAAGGTCCTTGATCGCCTCATTGAGCATAAAGTCAGACTAAACCCCAAGAAGTGCGTCTTTGGCGTCACCTCTGGAAAGCTCTTGGGTTTCATAGTCTCCAAACGAGGAATTGAGGTCGACCCAAACAAAGTCAAGGCAATCCTTGAAATGCGTCCCCCAACCACCATCAAGCAGCTCAGGAGTCTACAGGGAAAGGTTGCGTCGATCAAGCGCTTCATAGCGCAGTTATCTGACAAATGCCGACCCATGAATAAATTATTGCATAAGGGGGTCACATTTCATTGGGATGACGAGTGCCAGTCAACCTTTGATGACATTAAATAGTACTTGGCTTCGTCGCCAGTATTGGCACCACCTAGACCAGGAGTGCCATTCTATTTATACATCTCAGCCACTGAGGTGGCACTGGGCGCCATGCTGTCCCAGAAAAATGAACTTCACAAAGAACAGGCTACATACTATCTTAGCCGCACCCTGGTCAGTTATGAACTTAACTATGCATATGTTGAAAAGCTCTGCTTGGCAGTGGTGTTTGCTACCAAAAAGCTACGCCACTACATGCTTAGTAATAAGACGTATGTTGTGTCTAAGGAGAATCCATTGCGATACATGATGAGTCGTACTTATCATAGTAGCCGCACGACAAAATGGATCATGTTGTTGATGGAGTTTGACATAGAGTTCATTGGACAAAAATCCATAAAAGGTCAAGTCATCGCCGATCAACTAGCTGAGGCTCCTCTTGAAGACGATCAGCCTCTGACTTTTGAACTACCTGATGATGGGGTCTTCCATGTTTCAGAGTCGCCAGATTCTGATGAGCCTGAGTCACAGGCTGACATAACCCTATTCTTCGATGGTTCTAAATGTGAGCAAGGGGGTGGCATGGGAATTGTATTCTTCACTCCGCAAGGTGCTCCAATGCCCTTGTCATTTAAATTAGACTTCCCGTGCACCAACAACAATGCAGAATATGAAGCCTTGCTCATAGGTCTTTAGACAACAATCACCATGAACATTAAACGATTGAACATCTTTGGTGATTCGCTGTTAATTGTCAATCAAGTAAAGGGGATATTCCAATGTAAATGTCCAGTTTTGTAGGCCTATAAAGCCCTTGTGGACAAATTCCTGGCACAACTTGAATGGTATGACATCGAGGCACTCCCTCGATCATCAAATCATTTTGTGGATACTATGGCCTCCTTGGGGTCACTCATCCCGCAAGACCCTTCTGGTGAAATGACAACCATTCAGGTTAAAACATTATCGCAATCTACGATGGAGCGTGCAAGCTTTGATCTGACGCCAGGAATCCACATGATCCAGATTGAACCATCTTCGGATAAGTTCTCTCGAATTCGAGATTGTTTGACTCAAGCCAACTGGGGGTCCTTGTTCTCCCCGACCCCTCTTACTAGCAACACCACGTTGTTTTTACAAGTTCTTTCCTGCTCAGCTTTTGTTCGGGATGGACTTCAAGAGGGATTGGCCGTTCATACTATCGAGGTTTCGATCAGCAAGATTGGTACACACCCATTCGGGATTACCTCAAGCTAGGTAATCTCCCACTTGGATTGACACAAGCCGCGAAAAGATCATTCAAATAGAAAGCGGCAAAGCATGTCTTGTTAGGAGACATTTTGTATCGTCAAAATTATGAAGGAATCCTCCTTCGTTGTTTGGACCAGCAAGAGTCCGCTTGGGCGATCACCCAAGCTCACGATGGTACATGTGGTGGCCACTTCAGCGGTATGGCCATCGCAAAGCGCATTCTTCGCATGGGTTATTATTGGCCATCTTTAGAGCGAGATTGTTGCGCATATGTGAAGAAGTGCGTGAAGTGTCAGCACCATGCTAATTTGACACACGTACCTTCTCAGGCCTTGCAGCCGATTCAATCGGTTTGGCCTTTTTCGTAGTGGGGCTTTGATCTAATTGGGAAGATCTCCCCTGCGTCGTCTGGTCGTCACACGTTTATTTTAACGGCCATAGAGTACTTTACCAAATGGGTGGAAGCAATTTCGCTGACCACTACGACTGGAGCCCGCATTGCGGAATTTATTTTGCATAACATCATATGTCATTTTGGTATTCCATCCAAGATCCTGTCAGATAATGGGACACCATTCAAGAATAAAGATGTGCGTGCTTTGACCACAAAGTACAAGATTCAGCACAGCTTTTCAACACCCTATTATCCGTAGGCAAATGGGCAAGCAGAGGCGTCAAACAAAATGCTAGTCGCCATTCTCAAAAAGATAGTTGTAGACAATCATAAAGACTGGCACATTCAGATCCCGCTTGCCCTATGGGCTTATCGCACCAGAATTCGAACGCCCACTGGGGCAACTCCATTTTCGTTGGTGTATGGCTCCGAGGCAGTCATGCCTTTTGAGTTGGAAATTCCTTCCCTGCGCATTTCAATGCAAGAGTTCATCGATGATGACACTGTGCGGCAGGCCCGGTTAGATCAACTGACGTTGCTCGACGAACGACGCGTTAATGCTCTCGAGCATTTGCGTATCTATCAAGAGCGACTTAAGAAAGCATACAACATGAAAGTCCACCTTAGGGAATTTTAGGTTGGTGACTTGGTCTTAAAAGAGAACCAACAGAATTCTAATTTGCCGTCCCATCTACGGGACAAGTTCACGGCAAACTGGTTAGGTCCTTACATCATTGACAGTAAAATAGGACCTGGAACATACCGGCTTGCCTCTCTTGAAGGAATCAAGGAAACAGAACCCTTGAATATCATTCATTTGAGGCCATTCCACATCTAGAGAGCCATAGTTCAACACAAAAAGCTCCAAGGATTACCACAATCGCTTGGTCAACCCAAAAGCTCCAAGGATTACCACAATCGCTTGGTCAACCCAAAAAGCTCCAAGGATTACCACAATCGCTTGGTCAACCCAAAAGCTAGCCACAAACAGTCACCCAAACTCCAAGGATTACCACAATCCTTGGTCAACCCAAAAGCTCCAAGGATTATCATAATCGCTTGGTCAACCCTAAATGCCCCAAGGGTATCTATAAACCCTTTGGTCAAGACAAAAGCTCCAAGGATTTTCATAATCGCTTGGTCAACCCTAAATGCCCCAAAGGTATCTATAAACCCTTTGGTCAACACCAAAAGCTCCAAGCGTTACCATAACTGCTTGGTCAACATAAATATTCAAAAATCAACAAAAACAACACAAAAATCAAAATCACAAAAACAATTGCATTTCAATTCCATGCATACTCATAAAAAAAATCAAAATCACAAAAACAATTGCATTTCAATTCCATGCATACTAAAAAAAAAACAATCAAAATTACAAAAACAATTGCATTCCAATTCCATGCATTCTCATAAAAATCAAAATACAAAAATATAGGTTGCATTAAGCATTGCATCCATACATTGCATACTTCGCTAGGTCATACAAGTCAAAAGCACCATAGATAGTCATTACTTGGCAATTCCATCCTTTTCCACATCAGATCCATTTTCATAAACGCATACATCCAGCATATCACCATTTTATTTTAGCATAGTCAGTTGTCTCCTAATGTATATAGGGTTTTCGTCATTCAGATGTCTTTAAATTTCTAGCCAAAACTGTACACAGTTAAGCAGATTTTACACGGGAAAGTTTTACTTGGATCACACCTTGTTACGTAGCATCCCAACACAAATTAACACACATATAAAAATTCCTAAGTTGTGTGAACGAAAGATGAAACCTGCACAGTAATCCAGGTCACCATAAGCGAAACGGCTATCTTGCTTATCCCCCTGTGCGAATGACCCTAGGAATGCTGAGAGTTGGCAAAAGGACAAGCATCCTCCCTACCCAATTCCCCATGAATCCCAAGTTCTCAAAAGTTGCAAAACATCAAAAATTTGCAAAACGTCAAAACACTAAAATTTGACATCCTACAGTGCACACATCAAAAGGCACAAACAATAGTGATTCTCGTCACTCCATATTCAAATCCCTTGCTCAAAAAAAAAAAAAAAAACAAATAAAACAAAAATAAAAAGTGATTTTATCACTATAAAGAGCAAGTATCCCAATACAATTGAAGAAAAGAAGGGAGTCGAACTTGAATCCCTGGAACTCTCAGCATTTCGACAGGTCATGAGGCAAGCTTCAGTATCGGTTTGGTTGATAGCCTATCGGTCACTGGCGGTAAACCTCCCGCATGACGATATATCTGTCACATTAACTTGTGTACAGATCAATGTTTGCATGTGGATGAGCTAGCTTATGGTATCCTAGATAGCATCGCAGACTAATCGACTAAATACAATAAAGGAGTTAGTGGAGCTAATTAGGTGATCCTCAGTACGAGTTCGGTTGAAAGCCCATCTGGCACTGGCGGTATCCTGATGAATACCACATAAACGAACTCAATTGCACACACAGGGATGTGAAATAACTTGGTTAAATTCAAGTCGGATTTAGACCTTGTTCAGAAGTCTTGCGAGATAAATGTACAGTCTTGGCTAGTTAGTTAAAATATCTGCATCTCAGAAAAGCTTAACTACATTTTCAAACAACCGGTACATTTCATTCCATACATCACCATCAAAAAAATAGACAAAATACAAAAACAAAGTTTTCACATGCACAAGCATTCCACAAAGTTATCCCATTACTATAGCAAGTCAATCCAAATCTTGTACAGTCTATGGTGCATCGACAAATCATCAATAATTCATTTCATTCATTCCATATGCATACATCATACAAATTAGAACCATCGCATTCATAATCGCATATGCATACATCAATGTAAAAACATGTACATAAAAATAAATCATGAAAAATGTATAAACACCAAAAAGAGTCATCTGTATATATATATCATAACAAAATTGCCCGTAGGCTACAAAACTGGTCCTCTGACCCCATAATCATACACCAAAATCCCCAAGTCTAGGGCGTCGTCCACCATGATCACGTAGGATCGGTGCGACGGGAACTACCCCCCGTGGTGCGGGTCCTCTGAGACCTCTCAGGACGGCTACTGCTCGCCCCTGCACCATGCCCGCTGGCCTCTCCCTCATCCCACCGCCTTCGCTACGAAGATGTTGTCTGCTCCATGTCGCTCCCTCTCGAGCGTCATGATGATCCACCTTCGAAGAATGTAGGTACTCGCCCACCAAGGCGGATAACCTCATCCTCCAGCTCATCCCACTGTCGCTCCAAGTCCCTTGCTCACTGTTGGTATGTTGCAAGGTTATCCTTGCGCTGCCCCAACTGTGTTCATAGGAGATCCCTCTCCTATACCATCTCCCTCAGCTCTTGATCTCGCCTCCGTAATAACTCTGTCAATCGTGCCACCTCAGCGTGCAACCCCGCCTCTGTATCCCTCGACACGACCGGTTGCATCGGCCTCTCTGGAGCATCGGCCTGCTCCGGAGCATCCTGCATCTCTGGCTGCTCCTCCTCATCAACATCCTCTCCTGCATCTGCAACCTCCACCATATCCACATCAGCAAGAGCTCCCCAACCCTCTCCTGGTGCCTCTGCACCCTCTCCGCCTCCCGCTGCCTCATCTCCTCCCAATGGCCCCTCACCTCGCCACTATCGGAGCGTCCACCACTCCTGGTACTCGGTAGTCACTCCGACGTCATCTACGTCTGGAATGTCTAGTACTATATTTGACTCCTCCCCCAATGGCTCGAGGATCGGTGTAGCTAAGGTCCTCTCATCACTCCGACATCGATAGGCAACCCCTGGCGTACCCCAAACTATCGTGTCACTCGGAGGTAGTGAAAGTACTCTTGCTCCGTCCCGTGTCGTCCAATCACCCATCTCCCCCTCCGAACTCGTCGAAGCCACTCATCAGCCTCTGGCCATGCGGGACAATCCCGATATGGCCTCCATACCACATCTCTGGGAGTCAGTCATGCCAATGCATCTCTGTAATGGTCCACGTCTCCTGCAAACCACTGACTCTGCCCCCGCTCCTCAGACCGATACCATAGAGCACCATAACCAATATCTCTATCCACCATGTCTACCCGTGTAGTCCAGGGTAGCCCTCGTGGTCGCTCTACGGCTATATGCTGCCATGCCCAGCACTGCAACAAGTAACTGTAGCCAATCCCCTTCCGCCTTCGACAGTGGACCTCATACAACTCATCATATAATTGAGCCAAAAGCGTCTGGCCCCATCTCATAATCATCGGCTCTGTCATCGGACAATCCACTAACTGCCACACCACCTCCAATAGGTTCCATGGGAACCTCGCTCCTGACGAGTCTGGCAAGAGCATGTTGGAAATGAGGCTCATGAGTAGTGCATGCCTCACTCCCAACATTCCCCTAGCATACCACCATCGTACCAAAATCCCCCCAATCTGACAATCCAGCTCCGCCCTCTCCAACGAGGTCATCCCATCCTCATCCTCTCCATGTCCAAAATATCGAGTCAGTACAGCCGTCCTCTGGCCTCGTGGTGTCGTCCGGATGGGAACCCCGTCTATCAAAATCCGAAGAATCCGATACACGTCCTCTAAGGTGACGGTCATCTCCCCTATCGGAATATGGAAGGTGTTCGTCCGAACATCCCACAGGCCGATCAAAGCTATAATGTATGCCCGATCCGCCACAACTGCATCCAACCGAGCCACATGCTTGAGCCCTAAGGCATCAAGCCACTCCCAGTCCTCAGCACTCAACGCCTCGCGGGCATTAGAAAAAATAGTCGGTACCCGATGTCGACTCTTCACCACCTGCACATCACAGAAAATAACACACATCAAAAACATGCATCAAATTACCATCACATGTACAAAAATGCATAACTGTACAGTAACATCTTTCATTCACATGTACATCCATAAAAAAAAAAAAAAAAAAACAACAAAAATTTGACATGGTTTACCTACGGTTTTACCTAAGTTTACCATTTCAAAACAAAAAAATTCATTCAGTTTTCATCTTACATTTCATCAAAAACAACAAAAATTTGACATGGTTTACCTACGGTTTTACCTAAGTTTACCATTTCAAAACAAAAAAAATTCATCCAGTTTTCATCTTACATTTCATCAAAAACAACAAAAATTTGACATGGTTTACCTACGGTTTTACCTAAGTTTACCATTTCAAAACAAAAAAATTCATCACATTTTCATCTTACATTTCATCAAAAAAAAACAAAAACAAAAAATTTGACATGGTTTACCTACGGTTTCGACCTAAGTTTACCATTTCAAAACAAAAAAATTCATCCATTTTCATTTCATCAAAAACAACAAAAATTTGACATGGTTTACCTAAGTTTACCATTTCAAACAAAAAAAATTCATCCATTTTTCATTTTTTACATTTCATCAAAAACGACAAAAATTTGACATGGTTTACCTACGGTTTCGACCTAAGTTTACCATTTCAAACAAAAAAAATTCATCCATTTTTCATTTTTTAATTTCATCAAAAACGAAAAAAATTTGACATGGTTTACCTAAGTTTACCATTTCAAACAAAAAAATTCATCCATTTTTCATTTTTTAATTTCATCAAAAACGACAAAAAATTGACATGGTTTACCTATGGTTTCGACCTAAGTTTACCATTTCAAACAAAAAAATTCATCCATTTTTCATTTTTTAATTCCATCAAAAATAACAAAAAATTTCGACATGGTTTACCATTTCAATAAAAAACTTCATCCATTTTTTTTTTTTTTTTTAAAATAACAAAATAAAAATGGGCATGGTTTACCTACGGTTTCGACCTAAGTTTTACCATTCACATAAAAAAAAACATTTTTATAACCATGGTTACCCTAAGATGTTACTCTAAGTTTCATTTTGGGTTTATCCTACGGTTTTCCATCTAAGTTTCCATCGGTTTGCATCCACGTTTCATTTGGTTTCATGGTCTTTAATTCATTCACCTTTTAATTTAATTAATTAGGGTTCCATGTCTTAAACAAAAGAAAAACACAATAAAAACACATTTGCATTTTTCAAATTCAAACTCGAGGAGATAGTGCACTTACTTGGTCTCGCCTCGGCTCCGCCGCTTGACGACCCGGTCTGTGCACTCATGGTGGCTAGAAAATCCGGCAACACTTCGCGTCAGAAAATCTACCTCCTCCTCCCCAGAGCTCCAAATCGCAATCGATGAACAGTGCAAATGAGCCAAATCCGTCATTTTTGCATATTTATACTTTTTGCTTGCTGGTAATCGTCCCTGCCCGGGACGAGCGCTTTTCCCTCGACGGCGCGCTCGTCCCACCCCAGGACGAGTACCATCGTGGCACGCTCGTCTCACCCCAGGACGAGTACCATCATGGCGTTCGTCCCCCCCGGGACGAATAAAAAAAAAAAAAAAATTTAAAAAATGACAAATGCCAACAAAACCACTAAAAATTGCCGGACAAAAGTGCTCTTGCACTTAACCTCTTGGCATAAGAAAACTGATGTCGGGGTCTACCTTGTCGTTATCCTACTCCCTAAGAAGGCTACCATAGCCGGACCGCTCCACGGGAAGACGGATTTTCGCCAATGTTAACCCCAAATGGCATTCCAAAATGGGTTCACACCCACCAAAAATAGGTCAAAACAATCGAGAAACTGCTCGAGCATGCATCGGCTAACATCTGAAGGCACCCTCACTTAAGTCATCTTGGGTCAAGCGACTCGTCGCTTTTCTCATGTCGGTCATTCCCTCATCGATTCGTCGCTTGAGGGGGTAGTCACACTTAGTTGCCAATCAACACCAATATACCCAGTCTTGGAAATGACACGCATTCAAAGGATCATTGCAAAAGACAATCGTGCCCCTGCTTGGGGCAGCAAACAAGCAATTATCACAAACTGATCATATACTTGGCATTCGTGAATCATGAACTCAAGGTTCCCACAGACAAAAGGTTGCGCCCTTTGCCTCTTCATGACTGATCAATGTCTAAGTTCAAGTAATACCTCACCGAACCAGGTTAATGCTTGATTTAAGTTCCTTAGCTCGTCAGAAGCAAGGATTCAAGAATGCATGCCCTTTCCATACTTGGGGCATCAAGAGTTGGTTAGGTTACTGAGAAACCCTAATCATTAGTGCTTTGGTTATCTATTTTTGCTCAGCACTGCACCATGTGCAGCGCTTTCCAAAAAGGGGCATCTGTAGACACCAAAACAGCACCAATCCGATTATGTGACAACAAGCACTGATCGCACTAACACACACAGCCCCCAGGGCAGCCCCCAGAGGTTAAACAGTGGTTCTAACCACTCACACAACAGTTTTACAAGTCAGGGATCAATTTGGCACCTTTTAGACACTTTATTGCTTATTCGCCCCACCTAGGGACGAGTGCGGATTTGTACTCGTCCCACCCAGGGACGAGCGCGGATTGATACTCGTCTCACCCGAGACGATTACCAGCGCTCGCTTCGGGGTGGGACGAACGCCAGGTTTGACCGACAAAAAGTCAGATCTCGGCGCATGACAACTCAGAACTGCCACTTAGCTTTTCTTGCATGGCATAGGAGTGCGAGTGAGTTCTTTTGACAACTCATATCTGCCAATTGACTTTCCCTTCACTGCATGGGAATGAGAGTGAGCTTTTCTAAAACATACAAAGACATGCACAGAGGCAGTTAAGAAGCCCTTGATCAAGAAGAAGTCTTCTCTTCACACAAAAAGCATTCATGCAAAGAAACACTTTTGCATGTTAATTCAAAGAGACCCCTTGGGTCTATAAAATGGTGAGTTTCCTCACCCAAAAGATATACAGAGAAGGAGCATTTTGAGCGACGAAGTGCTTGCTAATTCACTTACTTGCGATTTGTGTTTTCAACATCCATAATCTCTTAATCGAAAGAGAGGTTATTGGGTGACTTTTGAAGGCACGAATCAAGAACCAACCCCGATTTTTCTGACCACAATATCCTACCAATTTGCCGACAACACATCACATCAGGTTTCGGACCCATCCCAAGCGGATTGGTGTCGAAGCAAAGTTTCACCCGTGGGTGGTTTGCCTTCGGGCACCCCCGCTTTATTGCTTTTGGTGACTATTTCTTTTGTAGTATTTAGCTAGTTTCATGTTTATGCTTTTGTCAAGTTTTCAGTTTATTTAGACTCATTTTAACCATCGTTAGATTTATCTTTTATTTTTCATACACAGGTGCTACTGATTCTTTGTTTGTTTCTTTGAACGTAGATTTGCAGCATTAGAGGAGCAGCGAGGAATCTACCTTTACCAACGCAAGCGGCGACAACGTTTTGGTTCGCCCATCTTATATGTGGGCACGCGGAAGAAGGAATTCTGAAACAAGTTGTAAAAGACCAACATTTAACGCTCCTATCCCCTAAAAAGGAAGGAGACGCATTGTAACACAAATTTGTAAAGCATATCAATAAAAGGGCCGTTCTTTTTATATTGCTTTGATATCTTGTGTTCATGTTCTTTCTTTTTACGCATTTTTCAATAACATAGGGTTTAAGCGTTATTTTAGTTTCGTTTACATTGCATTTTTAGTTTATCCTTTTTGTTTCCGGAATCTCGTGTTTTCAAGAAATTACAAATATAATCATTTTATTGTGAAAAGATGTGCTTGGTTTAAGTAAATAACAAAATCAATTCTCTATGCTCAAACTTTATTTAATTGAATTTTGTGGACTTTGATATAAGAGAGATTAGTAATCATGCCAGATAAAATCAAGATATTTATTTTTGTGAGTGTGCAAGTGAGGGATTCCAAATAAATGCTAATTTATCCAAAATAATTTGAAACATATAACTGCAACAATTGTAAGAAAATATATATAAATACTTTTGAGAAGTTTTGAGAATGTTGACTCTCTCTTTCTTCTTTATATTGTTTTGGTTTCAAAAGAGTCAAGCATATTGCTGTTTTTATATTTTTATCATTATTTTGTTTTTTTTTTGGTTTTTATTTTTGTTTTTGAACAAAAACAAGTGCCATAAATAAATGCAACAAATAATTTTAAAGATTTTGATGATTATGGATGTTTTTGGTGTTTTTGAATTTATAAATTTGAAAGAAATACAAGATAGTGATTTTGAACAAATATATACATGGATGAAGTGACCAAATTTATACATAGTAACGTTTAAGATGCAAAATATTCATGGGTTCTTTAAGTTCTTTACCATCTAAGGTAGATAATTTGTATGCTTCTGATTCAAATTTAGCAATAATAATGTATGGTCCAAGCCAGTTGGGCTCAAATTTGCCTTTAAGGTCCTTAGTTGCATTAGTATATTTTTGATTTTCTTTTAAAACAAGGTCGTCGATCTCAAAGGATCGATGACGAACTTTTTTAGCATATGATCTTTTAAGCTTGTTTTGGTAGGCACGGAGATGCTCCAAAGCATTGATGCATTTTTCATCTAGGAGTTCCAGCTGACTGAGTCTGCCAACTCGATATTCATCTCCTACTTCGGTATCTTGAAGTAGCAGAGCCAAAGAAGGAACTTCTAATTCAAAGGGAAAAATTGCTTTAGCACCATAAACCAAAACAAATGGTGAAGTTCCCGTGGGGGTTCGAACACTAGTTCGATAGGCCCACAAGGCTGGATATAATTGAATGTGCCAGTCATGGCCAGTTTTATTGACCAATATTTTGAGGATTTTGATTAAGGTTTTGTTAGATGCTTCTGCTTGACCATTACCCTGAGGATAATAGGGAGTGGACCAGCGATGTTGAATCTTATATTTTTGGCATAATTTTTTAACATCTTTATTTTTGAAACAAGTTCCATTTTCAGAGATGAGATTTGTAGGAATTCCGAACCTACAAATGATTTGATTAAAAATAAATTTAGAGACTTGTGTGCCAGTGCGGGAAGCTAAAGGCATAGCTTCAACCCACTTCGTGAAATACTCAGTGGCGGTTATGATGAATTTGTGTCCATCAGATGACACAAGATTGATTTTGCCAATAATATCTAAACCCCATTTGGAAAAGGGCCAAGGAGATGAAATAGCTTGCAGCTCTTGTGCAGGCGCATGGACAAGGTCAGCATGTTTTTGGCACTTGTCGCAATGGCGCACATACTCATGTGCATCCTTTTCCATGGTAGGCCAAAAGTATCCTATCCGAAGGAGCTTTTTAGCAATGACGCTACCACTAAAGTGTCCTCCACAAGATCCATCGTGGGCTTCACTCAAGGCTGATTTAGACTCTTCTAAGTTTAAACATCTTAATAGGATACCTTCAAAAGATCTCCTATATAAAGTATTGCCAATTATTACAAATCGACTTGCTCGTCTACGTAATAACCGACGCTTGGTTTCTATTAGAATTGGCAGGGAAAGTCCCATTTTGGAGAAAATCAAATATGTCCGTATACCAAGGTTCAGGAGTAGTTTCATTGATTAGAAACACATCCAAAGGCTCTAAGCATGATTTATTTGAAGCGGGTTCCTAGAGTCGACGAATAATGATAGTGGCATATTCGTCATCTAACTCCAAGGGCAGGAGAGATGCAGTTGCGGCCATAGCATCAACTGCACGGTTGCTAGTTCGAGGAATAGCTTCCAAGGTAACTTGATCAAATAAGGACATTAATTGTAAAACATAGGCCTTATATGGGCACAGTTTATCATCTCTGGTCTGATAAACTTCATTAATTTGGTTTATAACCAGTTGAGAATCACCAAAAACTAAAAGGTGTTTAATTTTTAGCGCCAAGGTAGCTCGTAATCCAAGGATTAGAGCTTCATACTCAACAGTATTGTTGGTGCAAGCAAATGTCAATTTGAAGGACAGAGGAATAAGATGTTTTTGTGGGGATATTAAAATAATACCCGCACTAGCCCCACTCATGCATCGGGCTCCATCAAAGTATAAGGACCATTGTTCAATATGGTCTGCCTCTAATTGAAGGCATTCATCCAGAAACTCGATGATGAGGGGATGGGTAGACTCTAAGGGTGCAACGACTAATTGATCTGCTATGATTTGACCCTTAACAGACTTCTGTCCTATGAATGTGAGATCAAACTCGCTTAGAGCAAGAACCCACTTGGCTGTGCGACCCGATAAATAAGGTCGACTCATGAGATACCTTAAGGGATCGTATTTGGCAATGACATAAGTTTTTTGACTAAGCATATAATGTCATAATTTTTGCGTAGCAAAAATGACTGCTAGACATAGTTTTTCTAATGTTGTGTAGCGGGTTTCATAACTGATGAAGGTTCGGCTAATATAATAATTAGCACGTTCTCTCTTTTCATCATCAAGTTGAGCTAACATAGCTCCTAAGGCAGAATCTGAAGCTGAAATATATAGGAGGAATGGGCGATCGAGGTTTAGGTGGTGAAAGCACGGGTGGATTAAGGAGGTATTGTTTGAGAAGTTCAAAAGCTTCTCTACATTCGGTGTCCCAATTAAAAGGGACATCCTTCTTAAGGAGTTTAAGAAAGGGACCGGTTTTGTCCGTCGACTTATCAATGAAGCGACGGATAGCTTGAAGTTTACCTTGTAAACTTCGTAACTCAAATATATTAGTAGGTGCGGGCATATCGGTGATAGCCGCAATTTTGAGAGGGTCAATTTTGATACCACGTAAAGAAACTAAAACCCCTAATAGTTTGCCGGACTTAACTCCGAATATGCATTTTGCTGGATTTAATCGAATGAGATATTCTCGTAATCGATTAAAAACTTTTCTCAAATCATCTAAATGATTATCTTCAATAATAGAGCGAGCTATAATATCATCTACATAATCATGTAGGATATCATGCATCATATCATGAAAAATATAGGTCATAGCTCGTTGATAAGTTGCACCTGCGTTCTTTAAGCCAAATGGCATCACTTTCCAACAAAAGGTACCCCAGGGGGTAATAAAGGTTGTTTTAGCCTGATCTTCAGGAGCTATCCTGATCTGATTATAACCGGAGAATCCATCCATTAAGGACATCATCCCACTCTCGATAGTAAAGTCAATGATTTGATCCATGTTTGGAAGAGGAAAGTCATCTTTAGGGCATGCGGCGTTAATATCTCTAAAATCTGTGCAAACCCTAACTTTGGTAGCTTCTTTCTTGGTAATTGGAACTACATTTGAGATCCATTCAGCATAATCAATAGCTTGTATAAAGACAACATTCAGGAGTTTTTCTAACTCCCCTTTGACTAGCAGAGCCACTTTGGGATGCATTTTTCTAAGTTTTTGTTTAACGGGTTTAGCATCCGGATGGACCACTAGATGATGCATGACTACGGAAGGGTCTAGACCTGGCATATCTTCATATGTCCAAGCGAAGACATCTTCATACTCTTTAAGGAATGCAATGTATTGTTCTTGTTTTTCTTGACTTAATTCTGATCCAATATTGATTATGTGAGGATTATCCTCAGTTCCAATATTAATTTTAATGACGTTTTCTACCTCCATGTGTAGATCTCTTTCAAAATTAGGTGGGGCGGGTGAAACACCCAATTCTTGTAATTCTTGTAAGGTTAATTTGGATAATTCATCTTGAGGATTAGTGGCCTCAAGTTGGGCTATAGTTGGTATAGAACCATCAAAATAAAATCCATTGTGTAACATCTCTTCAACAGAGACATCATGGAAGATATCTCCTTCCAACTCTTCATCGGGGTCGACAATCATTTCGGGGTAAGCTATGGATAGCATGTTACATGAAAATGACTGATTTTTAAGAGGCAAATCATCACACCTATCCAAATAATCTTGATAACATATGAGATGATCATCATCTTCAAAAGGAAAGGGTTGACCCTTACTAGGAAATAGGCCCACACCACGGCGGGCAGGCCACGGTTCTACCTCGAAAGGTTCTTTCATGCCATTTTGGAAAGGTCCCAAGCCTTTCCCTTTATATCCCATTTTAAGCATCATGGGTTTAGCTTTAATATATTCATTGGTAAAATAACACCGAGCGTATCCCTCATGATGAGTTTTGATATTCCGAGGGATTCTTCCCCAATCATATCCTTTATAAATGAAGGCACAACTCCCGACTTGGTAAGTACTTCCCATAGGTTGTGGGAGGCCCAAAGTACGAGGAGATGGCGGCAAGTTATTTAAAAGAATTGAATCTCGCATGAAAGCATTTGTCTTTTCTGATATTAAGGTTGTGGATAAATCTGGTAAAAGTTCATCGAAAAGGGCATAAGATGTAGAAGGATTATTCCCTATATCTTGAGATGTGGAAGGTATGATAGTTGTTTCTGTAGGTTTTGAATTTATAGGGATAGAACATGAAGGATTGGTTGTAGATTTAAGATCTTTTTGAGGTTCTAGAGTGATTTGTTTAGAAGATTGTTGATCTATATAGGAGGATGAAATTAATGGAGGGGAAATAGGTGAAGTTATGGGTGTGTGTTTCACAGTTTTAGATGAAAAATAAGAACTAGGATGTGTGGATGACAGAGCGGGGCAAAATTGCACTCCAACGGGTTCTGCCAAAGCACACATATCAAAGGGTCTAGGGTCACCATGGATAGTGACCAACTGATTTTTAAATTCGAATTTAACACATTGGTGTAAAGTTGATGGGACCGCTCGCATCGCATTGATCCAAGGGCGACCCAAAAGTATATTGTACGATTTCGGGCAATGTACAATAAACACAGTTGTTTCTAGGGTTCTAGGACCAACTTGCAATGGGAGGGTAATAACTCCACACGTTTCTTGTGTTTCGTCATTGAAAGCTTTGATAATCATATCAGTTTTCTTCATTTCATCACTTCTAAAGCCAAATCGTTGGTAGAAGTCAAAAGTGCAAATGTTTAGAGATGAGCCATTATCAATCAAGACTCGTTTGACAACTACATCTCCAATTAGAGCAGTAATGTATAAGGGATTATCCTTATGTAAACTATGTTGTGGGATATCTTTATCCCGAAAGTCAATACAATCAACCTCTCGAGTGATGATAGTATTGGCCATAGCTTCAGGTTGGATGTTTTGAGGTACCATCATTTGGCTTAATGTAAGCATCAACTCATCCCTATGGGTGGGAGAGGATCTTAACAAATCCAAAAGGGAAATTCTAGCTGTAGTATTGGATAATTGCTCATTAATATTGTAAGGGGGTTTAGGTTGAACATTAGGAGCATGATTCCCTTTATTGGGATTTTTCAAAACGAATGGAGCCGATCCATCATTCTGATTTGGTTCTTGTTGAGAATTTTGAGCTTGTTGTCGGGTAACGACTCCAATGGTACCTACAATGTTATATTGAGGACGTTGAACTGGTCTCGGTCTAGCATTTATGGCTTGTTCATTCGAGAGGAATTGATTAGAAGAAGGTCGAGTAGTAACTCTTCTAGGAAATGGTTCTTCTGGAACCATGGCATCTATGATGGGTTGAATAGGATCTGATTCATTTTCAGAACTATTCGATTGGTTTGAAGTAATGTCTACTTCACTTTCACTATCTGATTCTATATCACTAGAATCAGAAGTTTGAAAATTATGTAAGGGCCTGGTCGTAACCAGGGATAAGGTTGTGTCAAATATTTGAGGATCCTGAATAGGTAATTGTCCGCTAATGGTTCCTACATATCGGGTAGGAGGAGGAACATTATGATGTTCGATTTGATTGGCCACCTCTTTACCATGTCTTGGTAAAGGGTGTTGAAATATGTCTAATGTTTGATTAGCATTTTGATTTTGATTTTGGGGAACGGTCTTTTGAGTATTATTAGGAGGGTTTTGTTTAGGTTGGAAGGCTTGCACTTCCATTTCATTATTATCAATCAAATCTTGTATTTTATGTTTCAACCTTTTACAAGCATTGGTAGAGTGTCCAGGTCCTCTATGGAAATCACAGTGTAAGTCAGCTCTGTATCCGGGTATAGTTGGATCAGGTTCCCGGATAGTTGGTAATTGGATCAAACCTCTTTCGAGTAATTGAGGTAAAATAGTTGATAAGGGTTGATTTAATCTAGTAAATTCTCGAGGAGGCTTATCAGGAGGTTTCAATATAAATTTTTTTGTTGTCTTCGTTGCATTGATATTAGCAACATTTCTGCTGTCAGTGACTCCATCACCGACAACTTGTTTGTTTTTATATTGATTTTTGGATGTTTTCTCATCATCCTTCTTCCTAAGTTGGCCTCTCCTAATGAGGGCATCTTCTACTCTTCGAGCTAAATCTATAGCTTGATCGAAGGTAGTTAAAGTAGCGGTTGATAGCTCATAAGATATTTGTTCTTGTAAATTATTGATAAAAATGTCCAACATTTCCCTATAAGGTAGCACAAAGTGCAGTTTTCCTGTCAATTGCCTCCATCTAGCTAAGAAATCGGCAAAACATTCATCCTTGTCTTGTTTTAAGTTGTATAGATCTTTAATGGTTACATGCCTCTCGATGTAGGCACTAAATTGATGGACAAATGATTCAGTTGTTTCTTCAAAGTTTCTCAAAGAATGAGTGGGCAATTGATAGTACCACTCTAATGCCATTCCACCTAAACTTTTTGGGAACATTTTTAGTAATAGCAAGTCATCATGTGATATATCATGACATGCTATCCTAAACATGCGAAGATGCTCTATGGGATCTTCGGTTCCTTTATATATAGGCAAGATAGGCATGGGAAAATGCTTAGGGTATGGTTGAGCTACAACTATGGGATCCAAAGGTTGACTACATATCTCTCGATAATTATACGAGGGACGGTAGGGATCTATCTGGTCCATACGCGAAGCTAATTGTTTCACCATGGCTTCCAGATTACTAGTTTGCCCCCCATATTGGTTTGGTAGGGCATTGACATGGGTTTTATGGGCATATGATGGAGGGACATGAAGATTAGATGCCATGTTACTATTGTGTAAATTGTTGGTAGGAAAAGTGTTATGAAGGAATTTTGAAGTTGTATTATGTTGTATTCCAGATTGTTGAAAATTGGTGTTTGGCTTCGTTTTAGGTTTTTGTTTACTTGAAGCATATTGCTCAATAGTTTGGCGAAATAAAGTAGTGAAGGAAGGTTTCTTTTGTGTGGGAATGATTTTAGGTTGAATAACAGGTTCCTTAGGAGGTTGGGTAACCTGTTGTTTTGACATGTTTTGAATCATAGTGACCATGTCTGTATTGGATGGCCTAGCCTTGTCACTTTCTTGATCAATGAAAGACAAGGGATTAGTGCGCACATCATACATATATTCCATGGCTGCTTGAGTGTTACTAATTTGCCCTTTATCAATACGAACTGCCACATTAAGGGCGTCAATGTTATCATCAAGAAATTTCTTGAAATGATCTATGTTGTCAAAAGCAATAGTTCCATCTGGAGCTACTCTAGGGGATGAGGATCCATCCTCTTTAACACTTCCTTCTTGTTCATTATCTTCACCTAGGTCATGTTCTGATTGATCTAGAGTTTTTCCTTCCGGAATTGGATCTTCAGGAAGGACATTTGGGTCTCTAGTTCCATCTTGTAACCAATCTTCTTCTTCTCCTAAAGTTTCTTTACCATTCCTAAGTTTAGGCATGGTGCTTTAATTTTGATTTCAGCAAATATATATATATATATATATATATATATATATATATGCAACAAGATTAAGAGGTATATATTTACTATATACCTACTACAATATTTGAAATGAAATGTTTAAGTTTTTGCTATGTTTTTTAGTTTTTTAATTTTTGTTTGTTTTTCTTTGTTTTTGAAATAATATTGTAAAGACAGCAAATAACACAAATAAATGCAAGAAATAAGACTGAAAGTAATAATCTAGTTTTCTATAAACAATTTATAAATATCATTAATAGGCTCGAGTTGTTCAGGAGTCATGAAGTGTTCTTCTTCAAATTGAAAGTTTTCTTTTAAAAATTTAATGAAAAGAGCTATAGTGATATTATCTGTCTCGGATTTTGGTTGATAGAAGTAAAGCTCGTGGCAATACTCTCGATATAACACAGCTCGAGGAACTCTATTCCATATTTCCCTATCTGTAAGAACAACCTCTTGGTCTTCTACAAGACCTAGGAACTGGTGTACAATGGCTGCGTTCTCGAGGTATTCCTCGAAGGTGAACAATTCTGAAGATACAAGAGCTCTCCTATAAGCTAACCATCTATGGCAGGCTCTCTGAAGTTCATGATAAAAGACTAGTTGATGAGGATCCAGGATTCTATCTAGGACTAGCCTCTTGATTTGTTTAAGTTGTGTTGACCTAGATGAGATGACACTAAGTCTTCTATCAAGTTCATCCCACAAGAGTTGATTTCTATCTGTTTTAGGCACACTAAGTACAGAATTGACTTCTATGGCTGCCAATTGGTTTTCTACATTTATAGTAACTGCTAATATTTTCTTAGGAGCTACCATCTAAACATGATATTAAACTTAAATGATCTAAAATGCATCTATGTTTTAGTTGTTCTATTTTTTTTTGTTTTTGTTTTCAAAAGGTTTATAATGCATTCACGTCGGGTTCACCAAAATGTATCGCTCCAAATTTTTCGCACCCTTACCTTCAGGCTATAGGATCCGTGCCCGGAAGGAGGATGGGAAAAGGATGTCGTGGTACCTCGGACTGAGAGGACTTGCGAAGGTCCCGCCTCTCAAGGGAGGTGTATATTGGTGATTTTTCGACGGATGGTGGGTTCACCAGGAAACATTTAATGGCAGTTTCCACGCCTAGGTTTGGAATGTGTTTTTATGTGTTCGTTTTTAGCCTTAAGCATTCATATCCTAGGTTTGGCCAAATGAATCTAAATTAATCTATATGAAAGTGCAGATTTAATGAATACAAAAAATAGATTTAAAGACAGAAAATAGAGAAATTACAGAAGATTAAAAGAAGAATACCTGATCCGGATGTCTGATGGAGATTTTGATGTTTGAAGCAGTCAGGATCGCCTCTGATTTGACAAGATCGTCTGAGATCAGACAAGATCGTCTGAGATCTGACGAATTCATCAGACGAATTCGTCAGAGACCTGCAAATAGAAAAACAGATGCAAAATACAGAGAATGCAACTATGATAACAGAGGGAAACAACACAAAATAACAATATGAATACTAAACAATAGTTATGAATAGAAATTCAAACAAATTATGATATTCTAATGACAAATTATGATCTTATCATGCAACTTAAGCTATATGGGTGAACTCCAAATGCAAAATAGTAAGAAATAAGGATAAAACTAACTAAAATGTAGAATAAAACAACAAAAGGTATAAGAGAAAGTGCAAACTCTGGGCACTGATTGCCCCCAATGCAGATTGCAGTCGAAATCGTCTGGAAGCAATGAAATCATCTCGAATTGTGACAGGATCGTCCGAGATTTGAACGAGATCATCTGCGATGATCTGAGCTTGCTCCGACTGAAAATCAATGAGGTCCCTGCAAGAAAACTTCAAAATAACAAATGCAAAATGATGCTCTAGGTATTCTAATGCACGCAAAATCAAGTTACAGGGAAATTCAGCCAGGGGTTGGGAAGGGAAGGTCCTAAGGATTAAATAGGCTTAGGGGAGTAGTTAGGAGGTTGGAGATCATCCCTATTTGGGAGATCTCCAATGGGGGAGGGTCCCTAATGGCGCAGACACGCTTCTGCCCGGATTAGAGGCCCGTTGGAACAGAAGCTAATTGTGCAAAATTAGTTTTGCGACAAGATCGTCTGGACGTCCTAGCCCAGAAGAAATCGTCAGATCTGGGGCGATATCGTCTGATCGACGACGATATCGTCAAACGGTCAAAACAACCTCTAAAAATGGCATGAAAAAGGGGGAAACGGATTACCCGACGGTTAACGGGCGGTTTGGGAGGTTAAAATTTGAATTTAAATTATTTACTAGGGTGAATGTAATTATTAAAATTTCATTGCACCAATTTTAGGGTGCTATAGTTAGGTTACTGAGAAACCCTAATCATTAGTGCTTTGGTTATCTATTTTTGCTCGACGCTGCACCTTGCACAGCGCTTCCCAAAAAGGGGCATCTGTAGACACCAAAATAGCACCAATCCGATTACGTGACAATGAACGCTAATTGCATTGACACAAACAGTCCCTAGGGCAGCCCCCAGAGGTTAAACAGTGGTCCTAAACACTTCTAAAAGCTTTTTTAGAGGTCAGAGGTCAATTTGGCATCTTTTAGGCACTTTGCTAATTATTTGCTCCACCCCGAAATGAGTACAAAATGGTACTCGTTCCAACCAAGGACGAATTCCAACGCTCGTTTTGGGGTGGGATGAATACCAAGTTTGACTGGAAAAAAGTCAAACCTCGGCATAGGACAACTCAGAACTGCCACTAAGCTCTCCCTTCATGGCATAGGAGTACGAGCAATTTCTTTTGACAACTCAGATCTGCCACTTGACTCTCCATTCACTGCATGGGAATAAGAGTGAGCTTTTTAGGACAACTCAGATCTGCCACTTGACCCTCCCTTCATTGCATGGGAGTGAGAGTGGGATTTTTCATGACAACTCAAATTAGCTACTTAACTCTCCCTTCATTGCATGGGAGTGTGAGTGAGTTATTTTGAGCATGCAGAAGCAGTTACAGAAGCAGTTATGAAGTCCTTGATCAGGGAGAATTCTTCTCTTCATAGAAAAAAGCATTCATGCAAAATAACACTTTTGCATGTTAATTCAAGAGACCCCTTGGGTATATAAAATGGTGAGGTTCCTCACCCAAAAAATATAGAGAAGGAGCATTTTGAGCAACGAAGTGCTGCTATTTTTCTGACTTACGATTTGTGTCTTTACATCCATAATCTCTTAATTGAAAGGGAGGTTATTGGGTGACTTTTGGAGGCACGAATCAAGACCCAAAACTTGATTTTTTTGGACACAATATCCTACCAATTTGCTGATAACACATCACAACAGGTTTTGGACTCATCCCAAGCGGATTGGTGTCAAAACAAAAAGTCTTAATCGACAGGTGGTTTGCCTTCGGGCACCCCCTGCCTTATTGCAGGCTTTCTCGTCTCACCTCGGAACGAGTACCAAATTGTTGCAGGTTTACTCGTTTCACCCTTGAACGAATAATAGTCTATTTTAGGTTTAGTCGTCCTCCCCCAAAACGAATATTGATCTGTGTCGAATTTGGTGACTGTTTCTTTTGCAGTATTTTGCTAGTTACATGATTATGCTTCTGTCAAATTTTTAGTTTATTCAGATTCATTTTAATCATCGGTATATTTATCTTTTATATTCATTAATAGTATTCTTTCAGATTTGTGAGTTTCATTATCATACACAGGCGCTACTGATGATTTGTTGTTTCTTTGAACGTAGGAGGAGCAACAAGGATTAAAGATTCATCAATACCAGTGGCGGCAACACTTTGGCTCGCCCATTTCACATGTGGGCACATGGAAGGAGGAACACTAAATCCATGATTGTAATTGAAACTATGTTAATGCTCCTACCCCCTAAAAGGGAGGAGACATATTTGTAACCAAATTGGAAGAGTATAAATAAAAAGGGTTGTGCTTTCTATACTTCCTTTTATCTCATTTAAATTTGTCTCTTTTCTTTCATTTCATGCATTTCACTTTATAGGACCTTAAGCGTTAACTTTAGGTTTTGAATACATCGCATTAGTTTTCATTTCAATATTTCACAATCTCGTGCTTTCAGATATCGTGACACTTTTTCTCCTTGCTCTTTCTCTTAGCTTTGGCCCGCAAAAATACATGTCACGATATCGTGAAACTTTTTCCTCTGTACGCTTTCTCTATTCTTTTGTCACGATATCGCGACACTTCTGCTTCCAAAGACTTTGACTTTGCAGAAGTGTCGTGATATCGCGACACTTCTGCTTCCAAAGACTTTGACTTTGCTTTTGTCATGATATCGCAAAACTTTTGCTTCCAAAGACTTTGACTTTGCTTTTGTTGCGATATCGCGACACTTCTGCTTTTGTACTTAGCTTATTTGCTTTTGTCATGAAATCACGACACTTCTGCTTTCGAAGTCTTGCTTTCTGCTTTTGTCATGAAATCGTGACAGTTCTACTTTCGTACGCTTCCTCTCTTTCTTTTTTCATGAAAATGTGACATGTCACGAAATCGTGACACTTTTCCAACTTACTTTCTCTCTCCTATTTTAGTCACAAAAATGCGACATGTGAAATTGCGACATTTTTCCAACTTACTTTCTCTCTCCTATTTTAGTCGTGAAAATGTGACATGTCGTGAAATCATGACACTTTTCCAACTTACTTTCTCTCTCCAGTTTTAGTCGCGAAAATGCGACATGTCGTGAAATCGTGACACTTTTCAAACTTGTTCTCTTTCTTCGAACTTGTCGTGAAATCATGACACTTCTTCCTGCTTTCTTTTTTTCTTCCAACATGTCACGAAATCGTGATAGTTTTTCCACTTGCCTTTTTCTCTTCCAACATTTCGTGAAATCATGACAGTTTTTCCACTTGCCTTTTTCTCTGCCAACATGTCATGAAATCGCAATAGTTTTTCCACTTGCATTTTTCTCTTCCAACATGTCGCGAAATCATGATAGTTTTTCCACTTGCCTTTTTCTCTGCCAACATGTCGCAAAATCGCGATAGTTTTTCCACTTGCCTTTTTCTCTACCAACATGTCACGAAATCGCGAAAGTTTTTCTACTTGCCTTTTTCTCTTCCAACATGTCGTGAAATCATGATAATTTTTCCACTTGCCTTTTTCTCTTCCAACATGTCGCAAAATTGCGATAGTTTTTCCTGCTTTTTCTCTCTCTTCCAACATGTCACAAAATCATGATAGTTTTTCTTGCCTGTTGTATATGTCGCGATATCATGACACTTTTCTTACTTGTATTTTTCTTTGATCTTTTGCATATGGGCCACTTCGGTCTTCTTGGAAAATCACTGTACATACTCTGAATAACCTTTGAACTCCTATCTTCTGCATCTGAATAGCTTTTGAACTTCCTATCCACTACATCAATAGATCTATCTGACTATGTTGACAACAATGACAATTATGTTGCTGCACCTTGCTCAACAATTACTTTAGGAGAAGTTACCTAGTTTCTTCATGCAATGTAATAAATGCACAAGTGTCAATGTGTAATATGTACATGTGGAAGTTTTCCCTTGCACAGCTAGATAGAGTGTTGGCCAAGGAACCTACCTTCCTATATAATGGTCTTATTGTCATAGATCATAGAGCATCACTTAAAACATCGTAGATCATAGCTTACATAAAGTCACCCATATTGGAGATGGGTGCAATGTAGTTCGGTAGAATTATTCATGGAGTGTTCATTTCCTCCATAGCTCCATTGTATTCATTTTTATAATTTCTATTTATAGCATATTTTAGTCATCTCACAGATTTACTTTCTTTCATATTATTTTTGCATCTTGTGATTGCTATCTCCCATTGCATACAACATCAAAAGCTAACAAATACCTTCACAATATACTTATTGAAATAAGACTGGTCATGAGAAATCAAACTATTGGACTTTCCATCCATGTAAATTTTGTGGAGGAAATTTCTCACTCATATTTTTTATGTTACTATAAATACAAGTACTATAGAATATTTGAAGAGAATTGATATTCAAATTAAATTTCCTTTTTCAAGTTCTTATTTTTGAAGCATATACTACTAATGAGTTAAAATTTGAATTTCTTAAGGAACAAGAAGAAAGGTCATCCAAAGAACAAAAGGAAAGAAAATGGATCAATTTTGATCCACTTAGGACTTACAAGATAATGAGATATCTTGTTCATCAAATATACTTGAATAAATTCAAAAACAAAGATCACATCAACCACTTTGAAATATAGAGAAGCAATGGAATAAATAAGACAAGAAAAGATAGTATGAGCTACAAGAATAAAATGAAGACTGAACCAATAGAAGAACATGAACTAGACCAAGTTGAAGAACCTCTGAAAGAAGAAGATACACATTGAAGTCTAAAGTCTTCAAAAACCAAATAATGTAATACGAGGGGGTGTTGGAATATATTACATTATTTGGTATATGTCAGTGTACCACCATAGGTACATCTTTAGATTAGGAGTTTATCTTAGATTAGGGATTGAGTATTTACTTTATGTAATAAATAAATGCACAAGTATTATTAGAATGTGCAATGATGTAAATGTGCATGTTTTCCATGTGTACATGAGTCTAGAATAGGAATATAGTGAGTCATAGGAAGATGGAAGACCAAGAGTCATACTCCATTATATATTGGCCTTTATAGTAGTGAAAATAAGAAGAGAGAAAGTAAGAGAGAGTGCAAGAGCACAATAGAGTATAGTAGTGCTCAAGTTAGATACAATGTAGAGCATGAATGAAGAATGGAGCATTTGAGGTCTCCATATTTTGTATGAAGATCTCATTTTTGTGAGCTTTTATTAATGGCTATTTTATGAGTATTTTCATTATTTTCTCATGCTATTTACATGCTTAAGATATTGCCATTATCATATAGTTAATATTGCATGCTCATTTTATACCTTGTGGTTGCATTTCCTTAAGTATATAGTATCAAAATCTAACATTCAATAATGATGTTCATCTCTCCAATGGGTAACTGGAACATCCCCTTATCGGGATCCCTTTTTATTAGGGCTAACAGATAACATTTATCTGCATGCACCGACTCTATATGTGTTGCTCCCTCTAAGCCTATATCTCAACCACCATCAATCATCATCATCCAGCATATCCCTCACACTTTGAAAGATTGCTCTAAATGTGTGGTATGGTGTAACAACCTTGTTGAGAAGCAACACACCCCCACTAAAAAATGAAATTCCATTTCCTTTGAAAATATTTAATTTTCATTTTTCTGCAGGGACCCTCTTGATGTTTTTCGGGTTTTAATTCCAAATTTTGCTTGCACCTTTTTTTCAAGCTTCGCCTACATCAAAGTGTCCAAGTATATTTGCATATGGCATTGATTTCAATAGCAGTTTCTATTTTGGGCCAGAAAACTTCTAAATGCACTTTTCCTTCAACCGTGATGAATTTTTAAGCTCCGTTTGCAGATTTGGATACCCTTTGGGCCTTTTTTGATGCTTGTAAAGTTTCATCAAATTCTGGGCACTTTGAGTTTTTCATCATTTTTTTTCTACACCATGTGAAGTTGATCATTCTTGAGCAATTTAAAATTCATTTTTCAAATGTTAAATTTATTCCTGAGTAAGGAAGATCCTTCACCAATATGTAAAAATGCCAAATACAGGTGGACAAAGTCGCTAGATTCAACCCACAATTTTTGGAGAGTTTGCAGAGTAGAAGAAAAGCTTGAAGGGCATGTCGCGATTTCGCGACATGTTCCATTTTCGTGAGGGCCAATGATTGGAAGAGACTAAATGGGGGAAACGTCGTGATTTCACCACATGTCATGATTTCACAATAAAGAAGTGAGAAAAGAGACAAGGTGAAGGAAAACGTCGCAATTTCATGACAAAGAAGTGAGAAAAGAGACAAGGTGAAGGAAACATCGCGATTTCGCGACAAAGAAGTGAGAAAAGAGAGAAGTAAGGAAAACATCACGATTTCGTGACATGTCGTGATTTCGCAACATGTTACGTTTTTGTGAGGGCAAAAGCTGAAAAGAGGTGAAGTGAAGGAAATGTCATGATTTCGCGACATGCTCCATTTTCACGAGGAAGAAGGCTTCGAAGAGACAAGGTGAAGGAAATGTCACAATTTCACGACATGTTCCATTTTCGCGAAGGCAAAGGTTTGGCAGAAACAAAGTGGAGGAAATGTCATGATTTCGTGACATGTTCCATTTTCACGAGGGCCAACGCTTGGAAGAGACTAAGTGAAAGAAATGTCGCGATATCGTGACATGTTCTATTTTTGTGAGGGCGAAAGCTTAGAAGACATGAAGTGAGGGAAATGTCGTGATATCACGACATGTTCCATTTTCGAAAGACGCAAGCAAGGAAGAAGTGGCTTGAGGAAAATGTTGTGATATCGTGACATGTTTGGATTTATGTTCATTTTGCAAAATTTGGCCATTCTTTAAATTTTTCATCACCCATCCAAAGGAAGTGAAAGCTTTTCAACACAGTCCAAACCCTAGAAATATTTAAATGGGAAAATTAATTAATTCTAATATTTGCTTTTCTTTTGTAGAAAGTAATTCAACAGTTACATTCATGGAAGATGTAATGGCGAGAAAGACAGACAAACCTGAATTTTGGCACAAATCAAGTGAGGAATTAATGATATGCTCTGACAGCTTGCCAAAAGATAAAGAAAAGAGATGTCGGGAAATCAGTGACTCATCCAAATTTTTCAGATCTGGCCGTGAATACAAGTTTCAAGGAATTTATCGATGGATACATTTTTGAGAAAATTTATGGCAAAAGTAATGGCAGACAGAGAATCTCGGCTCCAACCAAACAAAGACAGTCATGCGAAG